>VIBL01000036.1:0-2400000 GCA_008271625.1 Lutraria rhynchaena
TTTAAATTTGAAATTGGTAGTTTGGTTCGATTGAGTTATACAAAACATCCTTTTAGACGAGCATATCAACAACAATATACCACAGAAGTATTTAAAATTAAAAGCAGGGTGTTTCAACAAGGAATACCACTGTACAAAATTGTCGACTTAAATAATGACCCAATTAAAGGTTATGTGAAGGAGCAGGAAATGGTTCCAGTTGATAAAAATGAAGAAAGTCTATGGTATGTTGAGAAAATTTTAAAAAAAAGAAAGGTGAAGGGAAAACTTCAGTATTTTGTGCGATGGGAAGGCTTCCCAAAATCATTCGATAGTTGGATTGATGCGGATCAAGTTCAAGAAAAATAATATGGAGCGATATGTTTTTATTTCTGACAGCGAAAGTCACCATATTTTCAGTGATAACACACCTTATAACTTTAAAGTACAGCTAAAGCAACCACTTCATTTTGATGGGTATTGGAAAGTAGCTTTATGTGAACTCAGTTTACAAACCAAGAATAAAAGACGTGGTAAAACTTCAGAAAATACCCTATTCATCTATTCTAATATATGTCAGGAAAGCATTGTCAATGGTAGTGAGCATACACTGCTACGAAGAATTGAAAAAAATGATATGAATAATTGGAATTATGTGTTTGATTCTCCATTTTATTTTCCCATAAAAAAATCTGAAGTTCAAGAACTTGACTTTGTTATAAAAACAGTAAACGGCGAGTTTGCTTCATTTGTAACTTCACCAGTCTACTTAACACTTCACTTTAAACGTTATCCGTTTTACCCCAATTATGAATCGATCTAAATTATATGTTCCAAATCCACAAAAATGGATACAATTTTTAAAGAAAAGCCAAGTTGGAAAAGGACTGGTCATACCTTCAAGAACTTCTGTAGAAAGTAACAACATGACTTTCAAGACAGTTTCTCCCGCAAAACAGACAGTAGAACAGGCCGAAAGCGAGCTGAAACGAGATAGTATAAATACTTCAGAGATGCCATTGTTTGCGCATAAAGCAGAACCGTCTCAAATAGTGAACAGTCTGAAAGTAGGAAAGAAAAAATCTAAACTACAAAAACGTGTTGAGAAAAAAGTATCCAAATTGAACAAAAAACGGCAGAAAACTGTAAAAAAAGCTGTGAAAACAAGAAAAAGTGTCACAAAAAACACACAAAAAGTGAATAAAAAAGGAGATAAAACAAGGAAAAACAAAAAACAGAAACCTGTTACAACCTGGGACATATTTGGAAATTGAAAATGTCATATTTCACAGAAGATAGTTTTACAGAAGGTGTACCTGATGAGTTGTTATTGTTTGATTTACCACCAACTCAAGTAGCTGTTAATGATGTTTACTATCAAGAGACACGACCATTATCCCAAGTATCAGATGACACTCCTATTGAGTTTCAAATTAGTGGTCAGAATTCTATGGACTATCTTGATCTCAGAGGAACACAATTATGTGTAAAATTAAAAATAACAAACCCAGATGGAACCGATATTACAAGTAAAAAAGTGGGTCCAATCAATTTGTTTTTACAAGCATTATTTTCTGCTACAGAGGTGACATTACAAAACAAAGCGGTCATTTCATCCAATTATAACCCATATATCTCTATGATTCAAACTTTACTCAATAACGGACAAGATGCTACATCCTCTCAGTTATTATCTCAACTGTTTATCAAAGATGACAATGATCATCCTGAAGATTGTGATCCTGAAGGGGGTAACAATGGTTTGTTTCGAAGAGCAAAGTACATCAGTGAATCTAAAACATTAGACTTACAAGGACCTATCAATCACAGTCTATTCACAATCAAGAGATACCTGTTAAATCAGGTGGATGTTAAACTAAAGTTGTATCGGAGTTCACCAGCATTTTGTCTATCATCGGGGGACTTATCCCCAAACTATAAAGTAAAAATAATGGATATTTACTTATTAGCTAAAAAAATCAGGGTTAACCCCGCCCTCATTGTTGCACATTCAGAGATGTTGAAGACCAGCACTGCTAAATATCCATTTGATAGAGTGGAGTGCCGTTCACAAACTATAGCATCTGGAAGCACAGTTTTTACATGGGATAATTTATTTCAGGGACAAAAACCTAACAAAGTAGTTGTGGCATTCGTTAAATCAAATGCTTTATCTGGGGACTATACATCAAATCCCTTTCACTTTTTGAATTGTGATATTCAAAGTATATGTTTGTATGCTGATGGTGTTCCTGTGTGGGGAAATCCACTAAAATTGAACTTTAACAAAACTGAAGGAGGAAGTTTTATGAGGGCCTACACAAATATGTTTCTAACTAATGGTACATGGAATAAAGATAGAGGACCTGATATAAATAGAGAAGATTTTGCTAATACATCCACACTATTCACATTTCAGTTAGAACCCATCTTTGATGCTGACCTTTTATCTTTAGTAAAAACTGGTAATGTGCGATTAGAAGTGCAGTTTAAGACAGCTCTAACAGCAGCAACTAGTTGTATAGTATATAGTAATTCACCAGGCTTTTTCCAAATCAACTCCCAAAGAGACATTATAACAGAATGAATACATCTCAACTTCAATGTTGTATAGATTGCGATGCATTGCTAAAAAAAATCAACTTTGGGAGTGTTTGCAGCAGATCGATTACCCAAAATTTGAATTTTCCATATGGATTTATAGCAAACACTGATGATCATTTAAAGGAAGGAACACATTGGTGCGCATTTTTCTTTCCAAATCCAACCACAGTGGAGTACTTTGATAGCTACGGAAAGTCTGTAGATTACTTCAACTCATATTTTTCTGTATATGTTTCCAACTTTCCAAATATAAATGTAAATTCTAGACAATTACAAAGTAGGTACAGTGATGTATGTGGAATGTATTGTTTATTTTTCTTACTGCAACGATTGAGTGGAATGTCTTTTTATGATATTGTACATAGTTTTTCTTTTGATAATGAATGTAATGACATATTTGTATATAACTTAGTCAGTAATAAATTTCCACTTTGTATTCAAAATATCTGTATCAATAACCATGTATGTAAACCTCTAATAAAACATGATGTATTTTAATTGTAGTTGGTTATGTATGTCTATTTATTGTGTTGTTTACCATCATTGAGTGAACATCATGACAGAGGCTCTCATTAAATTTGAGTGTCCAGCTACATGTATTGTAGCTGGGGCGAGTGGCAGTGGAAAGTCAACCTTTCTTTTTGAAATGTTTAAAAATGCAAAGTCTATGTTTACTCAAGTTCCAAAGAAGATCATATATTGCTATTCTACTTATCAAACATTATATGATGACATGAAAAGACAAGTGGAGAATATAGAATTTTTTGAGGGTCTTCCATGCAAAGAAGATATGGAAACATGGTCATTTGAATCAGAATTCAAGGTCTTGGTAATTGATGATCTTGCTCAAAAGGCTTCAGAAAGTGTAGATATAGTCAATTTATTCACCATTTACAGTCACCATCATAACTTTTCTGTATTCTTTGTGGTTCAGAATTTATTTTTGGGAGGGAAATATTTTCGAACTATCAGTTTAAACAGCCATTACTTTGCGTTGTTTAATAACCAAAGAGATCAACTACAAATTCAAACATTAGCAAGACAAATGTTTCCAGGTGAAGCAAAATACTTTATGGATGCTTACAAGAAAGCTACAAGAAAAAAATACAGTTACTTACTAGTGGATATAAGCCCACATTCAAATCCACTATATAAACTTCGTACAGACATATTTCCTTATCAAACATTGATTGTGTTCCGTCCTGAAAAGGAAAAATATGAGTGAAAAAGTGCAAAAAGAAGGTTACTTTTTAAGATTTTTGTTAAAAACGAATGAAAATCAACAAAAATTGTTGATGAATAATTTAACTAAATCACAAATGGATGTAATAATTGAGGTGATTTATAATTCTCTGGCAGGAAATTTAGAAATATCTGACAAGGATAAAAAAAAGCTGAAACGATACAGGAACGTCATTCATAAACTAGTGTCAAAAAAATTATCAAGTAGAAAGAGAAAATCACTTCTCGTAAAATATTTCAAGCAAATTATACTATTGATAAAACATTGTGAAGTATGGCTCAGGAATTAGTATTAATTCCTAAAATGAAGTATGAACATTTACTTTTGAAATCTAAAGAAAATTGTCAAGAACAAGATGAAAAACAAATCTTGGATAAACATCAACAAAAGGATTCCTCTATAGAAGAAAATTTAGAACAAAATGGAGGAAAATTAGTGAAAAGATTATTTGTGAAATGTTCAAGGGGTGAATTTAAGGGGAAAAAACCTCACAAAACTTAAACAAACTTTCAAAAAATGGTGTGAAGAAAACTACTCAAAGGACCAAATGGATATCCTATCACGTGTAACATACTTGGCTTTTGCAACAATTGCTGAATTTTGATAAACATTCTTGGCGAACTTTTCTGAATTTTGGCGAACATTTTTGGCGAATATTTTTTTTGGCGGAACTTTGGCAATATGTTATGCAACTCATTTGATATTCGAATCACTCTCAGTGTGTTAGAAACACTTCAACATGGAGGACATAAATTTTGAAGAGTTAGAGAAAAAATATCCAGACAGTAGTGATGTGTTTCAAAAGGAGATAAATTATTTGAAACGAAAATTATGTAATGAGGAGGACAAAGAAAATAAAGTGTTAAAAACAGAAAAATATCAATGTGATATTTGTTTGAAAGCGTATAAGCATAAACATCATTTAAAAAGGCACATGTTGTCACATGGTGTATTTTTCCCATGTACATTTTGTGAAAAGAAATTTAGAAGGCAGGATGTGTTGAAGAAACACATAAAACATCAACATGGTGGAAAGATTAAAAACCTAAAACAGGTGGACTTACCATCGAATGTGATTCCATCAGAATCCACCACAAGAGCAGATATTAATCCATCTCCACCCCCTTCACAAGATGGAACTCTACCATTAAATCAGGATCATGACTATGCAATGAGTTCATCGACAAACACAACAACTCCATCTGATGATCATGACTATGCAATGAGTTCATCAACAAACACAGCAACTCCATCTGATGATCATGACTATGCAATGAGTTCATCAACAAACACAGCAACTCCATCTGATGATCATGACTATGCAATGAGTTCATCAACAAACATGGCAACTCCATCTTCACCTTCAAGACCTACTTCTCCATCTGAAAATGTACATCATAACAATGCACTGAACAATAATATACAGGACTTCACTATTGAACCTAACAACTATGAACAATATGATATGCTAACATTTTTTGCCAATGCAAATCAACAAATTCAAACTCTGTTAAAATCAAGGCTTCAAAATCATGCAATCAAGTGGTATATATCAGTTAAGGAAGATGATAATACAACTTCAATTCCTCACTTTAGGTCAAGGACATACACTGCTTTAAACTTGATAACATTAGATGAAGGGGATGTAAATGAAAGTTTTCAAAAAATGTTTGAAAGTTTCCAAAAATATTTGAGAGAAAGCTCTGGGTGGGTTCTTAAAAAAGTAATCAATTTGAAAGTTCATACTGTGAACTATTTACCTTTAAAAGGATCTAGCTACATGGAATTACCAAAAAAATTACGACGTTTTCAGTCTTTATTGAATATTAGAAATGTAGACCAAAAATGTTTTCTTTGGTGTTGTCTGGCTTCCATCCATCCCTTGGATTCTACTTGGGTGAGTACTTATGAACCTTTTGAGCATGAACTGAACAAGAAAGATTTGAATTATCCAATAACCAATAACCATAACCAAATTACTAAATTCGAAAAGCAGAACCCTTCTATATCCATCAATGTTTATTCATTTGAGGAGAAAGATATTGTACCCATTAGAATTACAAAGTGTATACATAGGCTTCATCACATTGATTTGTTACTCTTGCAATAAGAAACTAATGCTCATTATGTTCTCATTCAAAACATACACAGGTTTTTAAGCAATTTCAGAAAAGGCAATACCTCATATTATTTTTGTCGATATTGTCTTCATGGATTTATCAATCAAAAGTTGCTAGATGATCATATTGAATATTGTCAAGTTCATGATGCTCAAAAAATTGAATTACCTTCAAACAAAGACTGCTTTTTGGAATTTAGAGATTTTGAAAAAACATTAAGGGTCCCCTATGTCATCTATGCAGATTTTGAAACTTTAAATAAGCCATTAGATACATCTACTCAAACAAATTCTACTGTAAAATCACAATTACTAGAACCATGTTCATTCGGCTATAAAGTAGTCTCCACCGATTCTAATTTCACTAAGGATGCAGTTTTGTATAGAGGTCCTAATGCTCCCCAAAAACTTTTAGAATGTCTTTTGAGGGAGGGTGAGGTAATTAAGCAGCGTTTAAAAGACATACAACCTCTTAATTTGAGTGTGATGGAGGAAAATGATTTTCTTTTATCAGATAGATGTTGTATATGTAGAAAAATATTTGGAGATAAAGAAATTAAGGTGAGACATCACGATCATACCACAGGGAATTTTATTGGTGCAGCCCACAAGAATTGTAATTTGCAATGCAAACAAGTCAATTTTATCCCAGTCATTTTCCACAATCTAAAAAATTTTGATGCTCATTTGTTATGTCAAAGTATTGGATTATTTAAAAATCATGAAATAAAGTGTATACCCCAAACCATAGAAAAATATATTAGTTTTAGCATTGACAATCTCAGATTCATAGATTCTTTAGGATTTCTACCCTCCTCTTTAGAAACTCTGGTAGACAATCTATCACAAGACAGTATACAACCATTCAAATATTTTCAAAGTGAAATACATCAACATGCTGATCTTTTGTTAAGAAAAGGTGTCTATCCCTATGAATATATGACCTCTTGGGAAAAATTTGATGAATATCAACTTCCTTCAATTAACAATTTTCACTCCTCATTAACAAATGAAAGTATCTCCGAGAAAGATTATAACCATGCCAAACATGTGTTTCACACTTTAAATTTGAAAAATTTAGGTGATTATCATGACCTTTACTTAAAAACTGATGTCCTACTTCTAGCAGATGTGTTTGAAAATTTCCGTGATATGTCTCAAAAATGCTATGATCTGGACCCTTGTCACTTTTATACAAGTCCAGGACTCAGTTGGCAGGCCATGTTAAAAATGACCAAAGTCACATTAGAACTTATGACAGATATAGATCAGGTTCTATTCATAGAAAAAGGGATTCGTGGGGGTATTAGTCAGATATCAAATAGATATAAAAAAGTCAATAACCCCTATTTACCAGATTATGATTCCTCTCAACCATCATCCTACCTTGCATATTATGACGTTAATAATTTGTATGGTTATAGTATGTCACAAAAGTTACCTACAGGTTTCTTTTGTTTTCTAACACAAGATGAAATTGATTGTTTCGATGTACAAAACATACCAAAGGATGGATGCAAGGGATATATTTTGGAAGTAGATTTAGAATATCCCAAAGAATTACATGAAAGTCATAACGATTTCCCTTTGGCACTTGAAAGAAAATTTGTGTCCAATGAAAAGCTCTCACCTTATGCAAACAGAGTGCTTAAGAAATTACATAATTCAGACAAATTACCACCCAGAGCAAAGGTCGAAAAATTACTCACCACTCTTGAAGATAAAAACAACTATGTTCTACACTACCAGAATCTGCAGTTGTACCTTGAATTGGGTCTGAAATTGAAAAAAATTCATAGAATATTGGAATTTGAGCAAGAAGCCTTCATGAAACCCTATGTACAACTCAACACAGAAATGAGACAAAGAGCTAGATCTACATTTGAGAAAAACTTCTTCAAATTGATGAACAATTCAGTGTTTGGTAAGTAAATACAATAATTGAATTTCCACTCTGTCGATTGACATTTCTCTCGTAATTTGGTTCATAAATTGTGTCAGTTCATAGAAATTGTACAACAAAATCAAACGTTATACATAAAGAATAGATGTACGTGCATTGATTTACATCAACAATATTAAATAAAAATCATCATAATCCATGTTTTTGACATTTAATAAAGATTTAAACAACGATTCCATATTGTAACTCTCTTCATATCGGAGGTAGTATAAGTAGGTAAACTTGAAAATATTCGTACCATTACCTTTCGACATCATATTATTCGCCTCAATCATACATTTCCGCATCAATGAAATTAATAAAGAAATTAATACACTTACTCATGAATCACTTTTTTTCAGGAAAAACGATGGAAAATCTCCGAAAACATCGATCTGTAGAGTTGGTGCATACGGAAATGCGAATGACAAAATTATCAAGCAAATCGACTTACAAACTACATAGGATATTTTCTGAAGATCTTGTTGGTGTAGAACTCAACAGAGCGAAAGTGAAATTAAATAAACCTATCTATATTGGTATGACTGTATTAGATTTATCGAAACATACCATGTATGATTTTTATTACCATCATTTGAAAGAACTTTATGGTTCAGAGGTGCAGTTGCAGATGACCGACACAGATTCGTTTTTGTTTTATTGTGAAACAGATGATTTATTTCGTGATATGTTACAATATTCACATTTGTTTGACACTTCAGATTTCCCCAAGGATCACTACCTCTATAGTGATTCTAACAAAAAAGTCATGGGAAAAATGAAGAGTGAAACTAATGAGAAATGCATATCTGAATATTGCGGTTTAAGATCCAAAATGTATGCATTCATATGTGATGATAAAGAGGATAAACGTGCAAAAGGCATTTCAAAAAATGTTGTTAAAAAAGAAATAACATTACAGGATTATAAAAATGTTTTGTTTGATGAATCCTCTTTATCGTCACAAATGTATTCTTTAAGAAGTCATAACCATAAAATCTATCTTGAAAAAATTAAAAAAGTAGGTTTATCATGTTTTGATGATAAACGCTATTTGCACGATGACGGTATTTCTAGCTACGCCTATGGCCATTACAAGATACCAAAGAATTGATTTTGATTCATTTTATTTATTTCAGTTTATTTCATTACATTATGTCAAACTTTTATTGTGGAAGTGTCACCTGCAAAAGAAAAAAAATGGTTGTTTAGACTTTTTTTCAGAAAAAATACTTCATATGCTTATGTTATTATGGTTTATCAATAATTTACATGTACATAGAATTCCAATATATGTATATTGTCTTATGTTGCATTTGATCTGTATAATAAATAATAGTGTAAATAATATTGGTTGTTGTTATGACTCACTGGAACAGCATAATACCATTGGCAATTCCTTTTCACCACAAACATTTTAAATGAAATTAAGATTACCAGTTATATTGATCATGGTGGTTCATACGTTCAACTGTCCCAACCAACCAATGATGTACATGAAGTTGATTGACGTACATTTGTCTTACAGCTGTTAAAGAGTTTGATACGATTGGCCTGATTTTACTCATTGTATATGCTCTCTATGTGTAACCCTTACTGCATGGATGAAGTTGATTGACATACATTTTTCTTACAGCTTTTAACGAGTTTGATACGATTGGCCTGATTTTACTCATTGTATATGCTCTCTATGTGTAACCCTTACTGCATGGATGAAGTTGATTGACGTACATTTTTCTTACAACTGTTAAAGAGTTTGATACGATTGGCCTGATTTTATTCATTGTATATGTTCACTATGTGTAACCCTTACTGTATACGTCCCTCAAACTCAAGTATTATGAAGTTCACTCTCAGAAATAGTAGTTTTGATGGTGTTTTCATCATCATCTGCATTCATTGTTTATGACAGCAGAGATATTTGCGGGGAGTTGGGACAGGTGTGTTGGTTTGTCACGGGGAAGGCGTGGATTGGTACATTTTCTCCAATCGTATTGATGTATCTAATCTTCTAAGGAAACATTGACGGAAAAATAGATATCTGAGACCATTATACACATCAATAAAACCATCAATCAACACGGATGAGAAAAAAACATGTTGTTTCAAAGTTTATTTCATACTCATGTTGTCATGTGATGAGATTGATAGTATCAAAACGTTTACACTCTTCAATACACAGGATCTCATATTCTGTAAGATGTAACCCTACCCATTTAAGTTTCAATGCCTAAGTATTGAGTATTTACCATTCTAAAATGAATGTATTCATTAGTTTTCTTAAATTCGGTGGGTTGACTTGTTTTGGTAGGATCTGAAGTAAATTATGTTTTAAACATCAACAATAAATATGTCATGATTATAATCACTGTTATATGATTCTTGATGTATTTAATACCCATTGAACTCAAAATAACGACAAGTTTTTCCCAATAAGTGTCCTTTCATTCTTTAATATAGTTAGAGTTGAGGTCTTTGCATTATGGTTTCAATCACTGATATGTAAACTTTGTTGTGATTGATGATTCACACCATCAAATTATTTTTCTTAAGGTTTCACAAGTCAAATGTCACTTTTGTTGTTCTAAAATTCGCTTTGTATACTATGATTGTTGTTATTGATAATTCACAGTGTTTAATGATATATATAACTCATTTTTGTTGTTTAGTATTTTAAAACTTGTCAAATTGTTTTTTATAAGGTTTCAAACATCCAAACCTATTTTTTTATGTAATATTTTTTAAAGGTTTCAAAAGTCTAAACTTAATTTTTGTGTTACTTTTTTGTTCTCTGTTTAAATTTTTTTCTTTCTTTAATTTTAACTTTTTTACTTTTTTAATGTCAACTTTTTTGCTGTTTTAATTTTAACTTTTTTGTTGTTTTAAGTTTTTTAACATTTTTTGTTTTATTTTTTTAGTGTAATATTTCAATTTTCTTTTACTTTTATTGTCATTTTTTTTTACTTGAATTTTTTTTTGGTTGTTTTACTTGTTTGATGAATCAGGGAGATTTTATAAATAATTTATTCTGTGATTGTTGTGTTTTTTTCATAAATGATTGAAATAAAAAATATTTAACCGTATGTTTTTGTAAACTGTGATTATTTTATATACTGTTTATTTTAGATGTATCTTTTTAATGTAACTTTTTTACTTTTTATTTTTACTTTTGAAAATTGCTTATGTATCTTTTTGGAAAATGACTAGTCATATTTAAAAGTTTTTTGTTCAAAACATTTTCTTTAAATTTTGGATTGTAATATTTTAAAACTGGACTTCAATTTTTATTTTTACTTTTTTCTACTTGAAAAAATGTCTTGGTTGTTTTACATGTTTAATGTACCAGGGAGATTTTATAAATAATTTATTCTGTGATTGTTGTGTTTTTGTACACATTTTTTTCATAAGTGATTGAAATAAAAAAAATATTTAACCGTATGTTTTTGTAAACTGTGAATGTTTTATATACTGTTTATTGTTGATGATGTTTTAGATGTATCTTTTTAATGTAACTTTTTTACTTTTTAAGGATACTCATGTTTTTAGTGTTTTGAAAATTTGCAAAATGACTAATCATATCTAAAAGTTTTTTTCTCAAAACATTTTCTTTACATTTTTTTACTGTAATATTTCACAACTTGATTTCAAATTTTTTCTACTTGAAATTTTTTTTGTCATTTTTCAGTTTTCTATACAATCTATTTTAAACTATTTAAAAGACAATTTTATAAAATTGGATTGTTAATGTTTTACATAGTTGTTCATTATGAATAAAAAATAAAAATTAACAAAAGTGTTGTCGTTATTTTATGTGAAAGACAGTCGATGAAAAAATATCTGCTTGGATGACAGCAGGTGGTAAATGTAATGTGATTGACCCTAGAGTCAGTTTGTATGGAGATATATCAATTTTTTGTTATTGTAACAGTGAAATGAGATGAGTATCTGTTTTTGACGGCATGATCACTCCTGTTAAATAGATGTTCAATAATTTTACAGATAAATATCAGTTATGATTTCTTTATCCCGTCTTTACCTGTCTCCAGTAGTGAAGAGACTCCAAATAAAAGTATGAAAATTACATTAGTAACGTGGTAACCATATGGTGCGGGTGTTTTTTTTTCTCATGATGAAAGCAATTAAGCATTCAAAGGTTAAAAAATGATGTGATAATAATAGAGAATGAAACACATTTTGTTTATCAAAAGTGTTTACCAGTGAAAAATGAGAAACATAATTTCCTGTTATTATGTATTTGTTTTTAAAAAATTCTGTTGAGGGTATAACTAAAAATGCTATAGTATGTCTCAGAAGAAAATTCATTGTCAACACAAATGTCTAATGTCCATTCTTTGCTTGTGAAATAACAACATCGATGTCATGGATAGATTGCTTTAATTGAAACCACTGGCCAACATTTAATGAGATTCCCTTAATAGAAGCTGTTTGGTTGTAAAAACGTCTGATATCTAGAATAACAAAGTTGTTTCGGTCACAAACTGTGAGATAAATACTTTCACTTAGGTAGAATTGTTTCATGAAATCACACGCTGTTTGGTTGAAAATGATGTCATTCAGCTGTGTGGTGTCTAGTTGTTTCACAGAATGAGGTGAACTTGCTATTATAACCAGTCCCGGTGTTATACAAGTGATTATCATCATGCATAGAAGACCACATTTTTTAATTGCTTGCATACGTTTTTTAACGATTTTTGATACACTTTCGTCGCTCTCTGATGTAATCTGTTCATTTGAAAATAGGCTATGAATTTCGAAGGCAGAATCAACACTGGTTTGAGACATCCTTTCACTATGGGTTTTACACTCAGACTGATTATCTTATACAAAAACTGGATACTTAAATGGATAAATTACTTTTGAAATTGATTTTGATCTGCTTTTTTGGTACAAAATTTACAAGCTCAAGGCAGCTTTAATATAATTCACAAATTCCCTATGGTTGTAAAAAAGGTCATAAAAGACAAAAAATACCGTGAATAATACAATAATTGTGTGAACTATAATTGGATGAAACGTAGCAATGAAAGATTTTGTTATAAATGGAAACTAAAACCAATTAATTCATCATCTACCCATGGCTGACGTTCTTCTTCATTCATCCAAAAGAGTTACGCATTTAGTTAGACATATTGTCATTAAGACAAATGCTGCAAATCAACTATTGAATCTCAAATTCATTATCGATTGGTTTTAAAAAGATCACCTGCTTTCAAACAAAATTGCCGCTAAAGACCATCTGCTAAAAATGGCGGATCCATAATGATAGCACCCACCTGCAGCCACCCACCCAACAAACATGGCCGCGAGGTCATTAACCAATCAAAACGTTGGATAGTGGTCTATCCCACCTATCCCACCTAACAAGATGGCCGCGAGAATACTGTTTTTATACTACTTGCCAGAGTGATTGGTATTCAGCAGGTTGCTGTATGGGTGCGCGGTTTCTAGACATTGGAACCATTGATGTCACAAGAAGACTCCGAATGTCTGATTCCATGAAAATGTCGACTTTAATGTCAAGATTTGAACCTTCGCGGAGTTGGGTAAAGCCTAAAAGCACTCACGGCAAAAGCGGGGCAGCTAGGCGTGTACCTGACCTAGTGTTTGATACTGAAAACTACCCGTATTTAAGTCATAGTCCTTCAGTCAATGATGTTTTTGTGCACCGTGTTTTGTCTTTAATTCATCCGAAAACACTCTTGTTGCTAAGCCCCTTGTAGACTGGAGCAATGTGTCTAGAATTATAGGGATGCATAAAAAAACACTAGATCACAATAATGCAATGACTAAAGCTGACAAATTCATAAAAATATGTCAAAATCAAGAAAAAAGTGTCGTTGAGTTTGGCTCAAACGCTTACAGAAACAAAGTCGAGAAAAATAAGAAAGCATTGACATCTATTGTTAAAACAATAGTCTTGCTGGGAAAACAAAACATTGCTTTTCGTGGCAAAACGGAAGAACACAGTAACTTCAGAGCTTTGATAAATTATCGCGCTGAAGTAGACAGTGATTTGCACAACCATCTAGAAAATTCTCCCAAAAATTCGCCCATTCAAGGTCTGGCAAAGGCAGTTGATGAAACATATCAACTATAACATATCCAAACATACATGTTGTGCTGAAGATCCTTCTGACTATGCCAGTGTCCATGGCCTCTGCTGAAAGGTCATTTAGTAGCCTTCGCCGCATTAAAACGTATCTAAGAAATACGATTACCGAGGAACGGCTGACTGGACTAGCTCTGATGCATATTCATCGCAATCACGAGATCGATATCGACCGGGTTTTACGTGATATCGATGCGTCTGGGCATCGACGAATCGCACTTGTGTTTGATAAATGAGGAAATGACGAAATCAAAAGCATTCAGCGAAAGCAAAGAAACATATATATCGGTCTGAATAAAAAAGTTAAATAAAAATACAAAAAGGATCAAAAAAATAAAAACACTAAAAACAAAAACAAAAAAAACGTCGCGGGGAAATCTATGACATCAAATTATATAATCATCACCGCCTGATGAGACCTATTGGAGAGGTCGAAACGTTTTATTCCTACAATTGTACTGATTAATTTCCTTTTTTATAACATTATATCTCACTATATGCGTGTCTTAAAATGCACCATAATGCGTCTTTTCGTGTCCCTTTTTTTCATTTTTTCGGATACCCCCTCCCATACTTCCCCCATCGGCACTTTGTGTCGAGATCTTCGTAACACTGTCAAAAAACGGGTTACGCCCATGTTAAAGATATAATGATGTGCTATCCGTCCTTGAATCTGTAAAAATAGCATAAATCAAAAAATGTAATATGTTTCCGCGACCTTTTTCAAGTTCGTTGTTACTTGTGTATAGTAATAAAACAATTACAGACCTGTACATAAAGAAATCTTAGTTACAGGTTTAACGGGAAATATCTCAATTTATTTTCCTACGGAAGGGCATTGTCGCCATAATTTGGAGTATGAAGGAAGTTTTAAAAAGTTCCATATTTTTCGATCAATCAATATCTCACACAATAATAAATGCTGACTGCTTTTAGTTCACACTGGACATAATGAAATGCTTACAAATATACCCTGCATAAACAATATAAACCAAATTAATGCTAGTGTATTTTTGTTTGCAGCGAGTCATACCTCATTGTAATATGTAAAATATGCAAGCTAGCTCCTGGTGACGATAGATCTACTGTAGTTCTGAGACCGAAAGGAAGCAACAGTAACAGTGTCAATGAAGCCAGCAGAGCCGATATATATATATATATATATATATATATATATATACAT
This sequence comes from Lutraria rhynchaena, assembly GCA_008271625.1. Lineage (NCBI taxonomy): Eukaryota > Metazoa > Mollusca > Bivalvia > Venerida > Mactridae > Lutraria > Lutraria rhynchaena. The sequence continues at coordinate 15,201 of VIBL01000036.1, forward strand.
ATATATATATATATATATATATATATAACCAGGCGATTTTGTTCATAAAGAGTGTGTTGTGTATACTGCAGTTCATATGAACCTATGAAACCAAACAGGAACAAATTACACTCACCCCAATCTCCAATTTCAAGAAAAACTAGAGCTAGTATGTAAAGACAGAAAAGAAACTTGGGCTGAACAAGTGCTATTCATTTTTACATGACCTTCCTGCTGGAGGTGCAATTTACCATGAATTACATATAGGCGCAGGCCGGAATGAAATGTTTATACGCATACTATCCAGATCTAGAAAAAGCTCATCATACTATATTTTGGTCACCAACAACAACTTTATAGACAATACAGCGGTGATTCCTGGAGATGTTTACATCCTAGGTCGCATAATTTTTTGTACGCACGTATGTAATGAGTGCTACGCCCTTGTAATGTAGCGTAAATTTCAGGACATGTAAATGCAGACCTCCAGTACATCAACGCCATAATGAAAGTAAAAAGTGAATATATAGTGGATGTCCAGTTAATTCAGAACAATCCATAGCATTTCTTGAAAGTGCAAAATATCTGGAAGAAAATGATTAATAATTTCAAATTTGGTAGATCACTTGGAATAATTATGTGGTGACAATGCATACACAGTTACTCATATGAAATCATTTTGGATCCTCCATAATCACTTCTGACATTAATGGTAAATGAAATGATGTCACATTAAAAAATAGTAGGTAGGTTGAAACATCATGTCTTTCAAGAGAAGCAGATAAAACCATCACTCTCCAATGCAAAATGGTCTTTAGGTAACTGTAGTATGGTAGAGGATGCTATATCACCAATAAAATACATATTAGATGGTGGGTCTTTGTAAAAACAGCCATAGGTTGTGACAATGTTTCCAGTATCTTAGCTGTCAGTGAAGACACAGATCTCACTTTGTTATGTTACTTTGCTGGTAATAGTACTACAATAATCAATTTTGTTCTAGGTTCAAACAAATTCAATCTTTACTAAACTGAAGTGTACTAAACACTAGGATATACACGTGTAATTCAAACAAATAAGATATAAGGTCCCGAACCAGAATACTTCCATTCAACAATTCATGTACAGGATGTGATACTACATTCAAGGCCTTTTCCAGCCATTTTGGGGAAAGGTCCCTGGCTTAAATTGGGAAAAAATATACGGCATGTTGCGACATTTTGGGAAATTTGAGAGATTTAAAAAAGTTTAAAAAAACTAACTTGTTCAGGTATATATGCTTTTTATTCATGGGTATGATGTACCAACTGTTACTTTTTTTGAAGAACTTCGGCTAGTAAGTCAAAAGTCACACACAGTCCAAGTTTACAACTGCATCTTTCTCTGCATTGCTTCTCTAACTGTGGTAAAATGATGTTATTGTTCGGCATCCTTTTGCAATTGTTTTTTTCTATTTTTCATATAATAGTGCTTACTATCATGTGACATTATGGTTCACAAAATCTGGTGATATTAGGGTTAAATATAATGAATGGCGATAAAATCCAAGCGTTCCATAACGCCTATCAGGGTAATTTTTGGCAGCTGTTTGGGAATTTATTCCTGAAATTTGGAAAAAATAGGACTATTTCGGATTTTTTGAAAATGGGGACTATATTCGGCCCTTAGTGATAGAGCAAAAATGCACAGGCATTACAGAAAATTGGGGTTGGAAAAGGTTGTGCTTTGAAAAAAATAAAAATAGCCATTTTATACGACATAAAACACACATGCCACCAGTGCACCAGATAATTTGGAACGTTCAACCGGCTGTGGCTGTGATTTGTTCGGGTGAATATCATATTTCAGATTATATAAATTAAATCAATGGCTGTGTACGTATAAGCATAGTTTTTGCTAACATTAGAAAAATTGTGGTTTTTTTTTGAGAATACAAAACACACTGTATACATTGAATTTTCATTTAATATCGATACTATGTTATTATTTACTCATAAATGCATTTTATTTCAATAAAAATGTATAGATACACAGTGTACATGATGAATAATCATTAATTTATCTTTTGGTAATATCAGTTGTATGCTTAAAAAGATCGGACATATTTTTCATTAAATGAATACAATGGATGGGGTAATGTTACCCTGCACTGGCTTGCATATCACTCTGTAAAAATGAAAAGAAGTGCTAATATCATTAAATATTAATTGTTGAACAAATACATGGTTAGATCTCAAGAAATGATTACCTTGTCTTCACATGTCTTATTTTATACAAATGTTTTGTAAAGTGCTGTTGAAGTACAGAAGATCTTTGCATTATGGTGGGGTCAAAGAATGACAATATTTGAATATTTCCACCAATATTTTGTTAGACTTTTGATATGTTTTTCAGTACATCTTAAGCTTGATTATACAGTAAATATCATTTCTGTTGCAATTACTTAGAGGTTTCGTCATTTTTGTCATATAATGACTGGACTATACGGACACATCGTCTAGACACGAAAATGGGACGGACGGACGGACTGTGCGACTGCATGCACTGCTACATGCATGCCTTCGGGGGCATAAAATAACGTATGTATGGGTATAAAAATCACGGAAACCGAATGCCCATAAGATAAACATATTCCCATCACACTTAATGTAATATTGATGCATCCATGAAGCAACATTATTTATTATTAAAATTGTGAAAAAGAACAATTGACAGGGGACTGGTTAATACTGGCATGTAACTCAGAAACTCATAAACACGTATCCACAAAAAGGGTCTCCAAAACGTATTAAATGTTATACAGTATGTTACATGATAGCGGGTAAAACGTACCTTTAGCCCTTGTATCTTCTCTTTATATTTGGTTTCTAATGATTCAACTTTAGCTTTCAGTTCTCTCAAAAGTTGGTCAACGACTGCTGGACCTGAAATGAGAAAGATATAGAAATTGCATCATCTTTGCATCAGTATTGACCAATCTATTAATGTAAAAGGCTAATAAAACATCTACACTTCCACTTGTCTCACAACACTGTTCATAGTGATACGCTGAACTATCCAACAGCCACTTCAACACAATGGCAGACTTACAATGTTACTGTATCCAAGCATTTTATGTAAAGTCATAAAACGGCTACAAGCGAACTCAAAACGTTCGAAATACAATAATTTTGTATCCGAAAAAATCCATGGGGAAGTTGAATATGTACTTTATCTTCACCAAAACCAGCCCTACTTCATCTAAACCAGCTCTACTTCACCAAGACCAGCCCTACTTCATCTAAACCAGCTCTACTTCACCAAGACCAGCCCTACCTACCAAGACCAGCCCTATTTCATCTAAAACAGCCCTACTTCATCTAAACAAGCCCTACTTATCCAAACCAACCCTACTTCACCTAAACCAACACTACTTCACCAAACAATCCCTACTCCACCACCAGCAGCCCTTTTTCACCTAAATCAGCCCTATTTTACCAAACCAGACTTTATTAAAACCAGTCCTTCTTCGCCCAAATCTGCCTTACCTAACAAAACCAGTCCTACGCTCACCTGAGGAACATTGCAAACACTGAAAGTGTTTATGAAACAAGAAATGTTTGTTGAACATGTATGCTCCCTTAATGGCAACTAAGGACTACTAAGTGATGAGACATACCAAATATCAAAGTTCTAGGCCTTGCGGTATTGGACATGAAGATTTTTTAAGATTTCATTATATAATCTATGTAAAACTAGGGCGGGGCCAATTTTGGCACCAAGGGAAATATCTTGAGCAAACTTGATAAAGGACCACTTGGTGATGCTACATACCAAATGTCAAAGCTCTAGACCTTGCAGTTTTCGACAAGAAGATTTTTAAAAGTTTTTCCTTTCGGTTGCCATGGCAACCAGAGTTCAGCATGAAATGGAATTCTTTTAGCAATTTTAGAAGAGCCTCATGCAAGGAACATCCTTGTCAAGTTTTATGGAAATTGGCTGAGCAGTTTAGGAGGAGAAGATGTTTAAAGAAATTGTTGACGCACAGACGGACGGACGACGGACAACAGGCCATCACAAAAGCTCACCTTGAGCACGTTGTGCTCAGGTGAGCTAACAAGCCCTACTTCATCAATTATCAGCCCAACTTCACCAAATCAGTCCTTCTTCACCTTAACCAGTCCTACTCCAACTAAACCAACCCTACCAAAACAAAGCCATCCCTAATTCACTAAAACCATCCATACTTCACCAAAACCAGCCCTACTTCACAAATACCAGCCCTACTTCACCAATACCTGCCTTACTACATCAAGACCAGTCCTACTTCACCAAGAGGAGTCCTTCTCCACGAAAACAAATCCTACTACACCAAAACCAGCCCTACCAAAACCAACACCAGCGCTGCCTTATTACCTTACTTCTTACTCCAATGTTAGGTTTTAGATACTAGTATATAAGTACAATGAGTATCATTTAACTGCAGGTCCAAAGTTGCTCGTCCAAAATTCTTGATCTTGATTCTCGACCCTCTGGTTGTTTTATGACACGGTCTTGAAATAAATCAAGGATGTGGCCGTATTTATTTTCAAACACTTTACGATACTTGTCATTTTCTGTTGGGAGCAGATGCGCCATTCCCGTTTGAAGAGGATGAACTACATTAAAAAGTCATCAGTCAGGGAGAAGAAATATACCCTTCATACACGGTTGTTCGTCATTCAGCGGTTTATTATATCAACAAATATGTACTGAATAGTGACCACAGTGTGCTGGTTGGATTTTATTGAAAGGTGGCGGTTAACTTACTTGACTGATTTTTTTATTCAAGGTTCATACTACTTACACACAAAAATGAGGGAAGAAACTTGAAGTCCCCGCACATCCCAATAGTCACAATGCTTTTAATGAGTAATTCTATCATCGCGTACTTAAACTTGAAATTAATCACCCGGTATTCCCAAAGGCGATACTTTGTGTAACAAAGCAAAACTATTTGGCCACACTGGCGATGTTGATGAAGGATCAATGAAAACACAATGGCACGAACATGTATGGATTCAAAGTATTGCCATCAGTAACAGGGCTCGCTTGGAGCTTTTAACGTCATTTATCAACATTCTTCATTTCACATGTGTATGCCCTATTTGACTTAAGTAGTGCTGGACTGTGATGCACCCTGATAATTGGCACGAGCTCTGTTCTGAGTGTTAATGAATCTTGTGATGGATGGATGAATGGATGGATGTCTCACATTTGACTTTTAGTCAAAATACTTAAATTCCCAAATACTTTCGATTACAAGTGACGTAATCGTTCATAAAACTACTTCTATCAAATGTACAGGTATGTGTTGCTTTTACCGGCTTCTATAAATAAATATGAAACAGAGCTCGACTTAAAATTGCATGCAATGGAAATCCGTCCTGCGGGCCGTTTCTCTTCTAGGGAGCCTTCCTATTCAATCAGGAGGAGTTTAAACGTAAAAAGTGAATCTCTTTATGTTTATTGTTGGGGGCTGATGTAATTCTAAAAACAACACAACTAGAACTTTATTCTGATTATTTATATACATATATTAGGATCACTAAAACACATGAATATGGACAAATATTACTACATCCATTTATGTTCTCGTCTATCACCAAACGACTATACAATAATATGATTCATTATTAATATCTTTATGTATGATATAATGTAATATTGAGTGAAATTTACGACTAAGGTCTGACTCTAATCAATCTCTTTTATATTGCTTACATTTTCTTTGGATGAATATCTTGTATGATACAAGTTCTCGTATGAAAGGTAAAATAACAATAGCAAGAATGGATAGTTCATTATGAGTGCAAATGTTTGACGACATGTGAGGTACATGTATATAATGATCACGTGCATATAAAGTTCACGTGCATATGTTTTTACTTTTTATGAGTACAGATTTACTGTTCATTTTTATTGTGAACTGTTATATATGACAAAACTGGGCAGTAAAAAATAGTTTAAAAACGCGAATCAGTGACTAAGTAAGGTGGACATCATGAAAGGGATACTAGTGTTTCAGTACAGATAAATAAGTCTTTCCTGAAGAATTTCGCAACACAAACCAAATAAAACTGCAGACGCATTGCTAGTAAGCATACAGGTATAGTACGACACACAGATAGTAACCTCACTAAGCACCGTGATAGAATGTACTTCTAAGCGAGGTAATCACTTTTTTTCTGGAACTAAGGATAATCAACTAATGTTTCGCGACGAGGACAGGAACGTGAGAATGGTGGATGATGTAATCACTGACAGATCCCAGGAACGTTCTGCGGATCTTGCCGAGACCACGTGATCCAACAACAATCAAAGCAGCGCCTTCTTCCTCAGAGATTTTACAGACAACCTCGCCGGGCTTGCCTTGTCCGGTACGGAATTTACCACATAACTGAAAATAAACATAGATTATTTAATATACCATACACGTAAACACTTCATTATTTACCATATAAAAGTTTCAAGATTGTTCTTGCAGTTGTGCAGAATGCAGAGTGTAATTGTACAGAGAACAGAGTGTAGTTGTACAGAGTACAGAGTGTAATTGTACAGAGAACAGAGTGTAGTTGTACAGAGTACAGAGTGTAGTTGTACAGAGTACAGAGTGTAATAGTACAGAGTACAGAGTGTAGTTTTACAGAGTACAGAGTGTAATGGTACAGAGTACAGAGTGTAGTATTACAGAGTACAGAGTGTAGTTTTACAGAGTACATAGTGTAGTTGTACAGAGTACAGAGTGTCATGGTACAGAGTACAGAGTGTAATGGTACAGAGTACAGAGTGTAATGGTACAGAGTACAGAGTGTCATGGTACAGAGTAGATTTCTAATGTTCGAGTTGACAGTTACACGATCGATCCGGATTTAGGGGCCGACCCTAAAGTATCTAACAACAAAATCACAGCACAAAGATATCTGAGTACCCCAATTTACGAAGGGTGCGTCTGGAAAGTAATTAGAAAATTTTGCGACATACCTACAGTACTCTATTTTTGTGTCAAGCAATCGTAAACATTACATATTTTTTCTAGCCTCAGGGAAGTAAATTACTGTGAGAAATGTGGGTTGATTTGTTCAGTAAATGTTAGATACATCCTGTTCTATAAGATAGAGGACACTAGCGTAAACAGGAGCCATGCTTACATGACCAATCCCCCAGACCTCCAGTATGCATGGTGGTCAGGCTGAAAACATGCTTAAGGGCTAGGAAAACTCATTCCTAAAATTATGTTCCATCATTAATTTTGAGCAGAAACACTGAAATATAATACAGCAGTTATGTTGTACGGTGAAATTACAAAAATCTCACACGTTTGACTTTAAAATGAATCAAAGGACAATAATACAAAAAAACAGGTAGGGACAGTTATGATTACTGTGCCCTGCATAAATATCTCAAATGGTTTTGAGTCATGCTCCAGACAAGATGTATCAATGAAATAAAACCAAAGACAATAACAAAAAAGAGAACAAAATAGATTTATAATTTCTGTGCCCTGTACTTTTACTTATCATCATTCAAGTTTATGCAAGTTTATTATAAATATCTAACACGGTTTTTGTCAATGGAATAAAGCAAAGGGCGATAACTCCTGAAATAAATAGATAGAGTTATGAACCCTGTTCTTTGCGCTCTTAATTTCTCTCTAACTTAAATCAAAGTTTCAAATAAATATTTTAAACGGTCCATGTGTTATGCTCTGGGCGAAATTTAACTTAAATATTAAACAAAGGGCAATGATAAAAAAAATAGATAAGGAAAAGTGGGTCTTAAACTTCGCATTCATTGTCCTCTAACTCTAACTAAAGGTTTAAACAATCATCTTAAATGGACTTGAGAGAAACATTCATACGAGCGGACGGACGGGCGGACGGAGACTATTACCATATCCCCGTAATATATTTTTCAAATATATCCTCGGTGTAGAATACATGCAAAAATAACATTTATCCAATTAGGTTAATTCTACTTCATGTGTGTTGACAATTTGAAACATACATTCAGACTTTGGATTTTTTCCCGGTATTTCTCCTCTAAGCTTTTAACCTTCTCCTGCAATTCTTTTAGAAGTTGATCCACAACTGCCGGACCTGAAATGATTTGAAAACACGCTGAAAATGCGTAATACAGGAAGGTTTAATCGGTAGCTCTCATAATTGTCTCCCGAGGTAATACAAGTATGAGAGATAACTAGGAGTGATGAAGGGAGTAAACAGTTAAAAGATATCCGCTTAGTTACTTCTGTATGATAACAATACGACCATTCAGGACTTACACAACAAAACAGATTGAATTTACATCTATGTAAAATGAATACAACGTGTGTGTTTTATTAGTACTGAATTTTCTCATGCTAAAATATAAAACAAATATGACGTATGAACATACATGCATATCGTTAGACAATCGTAAACATTTTGTTTAACTAAAATGTTACTCATGCTGAAACGAAATTTAACTAAATTTAATGATCAACGCAAAACAATCAAAATTGTAGACGCACGAAAACAAAGCAAAAGGAATTAGTTAAAACTACAACATGCAATAAAGCAGCACGAGAGATTGTCCGCGTTTAGCTACGAGCAACTTTGAAATACAGGAATATTTTAAAACAAAGGTGTCTGAGAATGTGAATGAATTAAGAGGATGTGTAGGAATATTCTGACAGCGTCAGTCAGTAACGAATAGTTCCCCATTGTAGGTGAATTTAAACAGGATTAAAAGCATTAGCATTCAATCATAATTTACAATTCTAAAATTATTCCAGCGATTCGACAATTTCATTTTTCCCAATTACACGAGATAAGGTATTACATATAGTCAAACATTCAGTCAGAGGTCGTAAATCATCACTGTACGCCTCATACAAGATAAAATGAGATAATTCAACAAATAGCCAGAGGTCGTAAATCATCACTGTACGCCTCATACAAGATAAAATGAGATAATTCAACAACTAGTTAGAGGTGGTCTGATCAGATAGGAAGACTTAACTTCTAAAATGGCGCTAATAAATCTATCGTTCAAACTTTTGTACGAGACTTTTAGGACCTGTTGATCAACTGGTTCATACAATGTACATACAGTCAGGTGTACGTGTACGCGTGCACTAATACTGAAGTCATCACTGAAGTTTGAAAACCATTTCAAAAACTCTATCCCGGTTGGCTCATTCCAAGAATATCCTGTGAATCTACCAACGACAACACAGAAACTTGTCACAAAACTGAGGTTTGTAATTTCATACCCACAATTTATTTCCTGTGTATAATATATCTCACAATAAAATCTCTACAATATCTGTCCTTGCAGTTTTAGACAAAGATTTCCTTTATTAAAAAACAACACAACACGATGCATGACAGAAAACAAAGCACTCAAACTTTTTTTGTTCTTTTTTTAAGTGAAACATACAATTGTCTATTTTCTACATCACGTTTCTGCGCGCACAATCCATGTATCAAAATATAATACATTGTATCCTGTATAATTAACTCATATAAAGACGTCAAAACTAGTAATACATGTAAATATTCATTCATGAAGCATTTCCAAGCGTTTTAAGTACATACCAATAAAATTACACACATGAATTCGGTGGCCACCAAAGGGACAAACTGAAACAAGAGGGCCATGATGGCCCTGCAACGCTCACCAGAATAAATGTTAATTAACTTGTTTCTGAAAAGGTAATAAAGGTATACTTGTGGGCAAGTAATGGGGAACAATAATAAACGCGATAAATGACCATCAAAGGATACTACAAAGGAATATTCGTGATGACTGAAGGATGTCACAGATCAAATTTGATGATGATCCAACCACTGGTTCATGAAAAGAAGTCATTTCAAGGTATTTCTATTTTTAGTTCTAGCGGCCCCTAAAAGGGGCCGACCATATTTATTTGAGCAAACTTGAGAAATTACCATATAAGGATGCTACAGACCAAGTTTGGTGATGATCCATCAATTGGATCATGAGAAGAAGACGTTCAAAGGTATTTCTATTTTTACCTCTAGCGGCCTCTAATAGGGGCCAACCATTTTTTTCTTCGCAAATCTGATAGAACACTATCTAAAGACGCCAAAAAGCAAGTTTGGTAATAATCCATCAATAGAAACATGAGAAAAAGTCATTTTAAGGTATTTCTATTTTTAGCTCTAGCGGCCCCTAAAAGGGGCCGACCAAATTTATTTGAGCAAACCTGAGAAAGGACCATCTAAGAATGCTACAGACCAAGTTTGGTGATGATCCATCCATTGGTTCAGGAGAAGATGATTAAAGGTTATTCTATTTTTAGCTCTAGTGACCCCCTAAAAGGAGCAAATTGCAGTTAGAACGTCAAAAGGCTTCTGCACAGCAAATTTGAAGTAAATCCGACAAGTAGTTTCTGAGGAGAAGACCATTGTTGACGCCAGACGACGGACGACGGAGCATCCACCTACCCATCCTAATAGCTCACCCTGAACCATCGGTTCTGGTGAACTAAAAAAGTTGATTCATAAAAAGGTAATTTAAATATATTTGTAAGCGTCGTCAAAAGTCGCATGATACAAGAACTTTAGCTGCATTTGATAAAGTAAGGTCAGGTATCTTCTACAGACCCTTTCTGTTATTCCCTTTCGTCCTTGGTCCCTGAACGTACCAGCGCATCATGAGTATAAATGTATCTATTATTGCAGTCTTATACATTATTTTTCATGGGAAAGATGCACAGTGTACTGGTATCGTGAGTGATGGACAATGTAGTCACTGAAGACAGAAAGACGTGTCCTCAAACCACGTGTTCTAACAAGGATTAATTTAGCGACCTCCTCCTCCTTGGAGATATAACAAACAATGTCTCTAAGCATCTTATAATTTGTAGGGGACTTCTCTCACAGCTGAAATATTAGAAAGTATTGAACTGATTGATAACACACGCACGTACAAACACAATGGGGGTAAATCGGAATTAACCATGCGAGGGAGGTAATGTACCATAAGAAAATTTATTTAAATTTATCTGTGTAAGGAAATGGGGCAATTATAACAGAAAATATAAAATAATTATTTAGGTAAAATTGGAAGCCTCAACGTCGTAAATTTCTATGCCCTGGTTACGGGTGTTACACATTATCTTTCAGAATTATAGTTCTGCATACATTAATTAATACACATTACAACGCATATGTAATTGTCGAATATGTTAGTACATTAACCACTCCATATTATGTGTTATTTTTCAAAATAATATGCGGTTATGAAGGTGTCACACTGTCCCGAAATTGACTCCAAATGTACACACGGTAAAGGAAATGTTCAAATTCTGATCTGATCGTAAAAACATCGGGCCATTCGTGAAGGCTTCGTGAGCGGTGGCAAAATCTTTGGCATGCCAAATATTGCCGAAAGTCCTTGCGAAGGTTCATATTCGTATTGAAATCGCGTGTCCATCTTGCCCTTCGTAAGGTCATCTTGGTAAATCGTATCATCTTCCTTTTTTCTTCACGTGATCATCGGTACCATCGGGCATTTTTCGCCCAGCGAAGACGATACGAAGGGATCGAAAAGCTGCCCGATTGTCTAAGAAAGGCACCACGACTACATGAAGCCCTATCAAGACCGTCGTGTAACCATCGTATTATAGAACGAAGTCATCAAGATGGGACCGCGGTATTGGCGAAGACAGACGAATTTGAGTAGATCAAGCGTTTCACAAATCTCATAGTAACGTTAACATATAAAAGGCCAGCCTCAGACACCCATTTTCAAAAACAAGATCCAATTAAATAAAAAGAGTGTCCATGGAAAATTCTAATAGAAATACGTATAATAGTTCGTGTTTGTATGTTTTAATCTAAGGAATGAATCGTACTGAATAAATTAAGGTGACGAAAGGGGAATCTGCGCTCTATATTCTGAGATATGGGACCAACGACCTTTAAAATTCAAACCTTCGTGACTGTCGCCAATAGAATTACAAACATTTACAATCTCAGTATTCTGTTAAAAGGCTACGAATAGTACCTCTGTTTATATTTTAAAAAATGTAAATTCCCATAGTATGTTACGTAAGAATACTATGAAATTAGCCGTGACTTTCCGTCAAATATATTCCCCCGTTTCTATGTCGCCAGAAATACGATTTTCAAAAAACTCGTGATCATTTATTCGTGCAAGAGAACATCCAAACAGTGTTCGTTATTTTAAATGTTTAACATTCAAAGATGACATACCACAGGTAAGTACAACAATGAAAAGTGGGATAGCTTCCATGAAAAAAAATACAAATACTGTTCATGAAAAAATACCCGTCGAGAAAGTGATCATCGTTCAATGTTAATTAACACTTTAGTTTACATCATGTGGACAGGAAAATCCTTCATAACAAATTTTTATTACCATGTCATACTTCTGAGATATGCAATCATACAATTTGTAGTGAATAATAGCTTTGTTGTTTTTCGGAAGATACAAAGTGGCCTTTATGTGTATATTATATCTTTACGATCTTTAAAAAGGGATACCAGATGAGCTGAAAATTCACTGGCGCAATAACGAACAATTTAAGTGATCTTGATTTTTAAATATGTTGTTGGTCGCTTGGTTTTACCAACCTTGTGGTTCATTTGTATGAGGACTTTAAACATATGAAATTAAGTTTTGTTATGGAGGTGTCTCAGTTCTAAATTACGCATCAAGGTAGTTGTGAACACATGATTAAAACTTTGTTATTAAACGTCAAGGTACAGATTAGCTCTTTCTCTCTTATCTATTTTTAGTTCGAATCCAATGTTTTAAAAACATTCCAAAGTCGCTTCCTTTGTGGTACACACAAATCTAACTGCCGAATATATAAATTTATGTTATTTGACAGAAGAAGTGTATGTTTGATATAATAAAATCATTAATTTCTTTGAAATATGGTACCATTTCATACTCAAAATAAACGTCATAAATGACAAATGGTGTTGGTATGATACATATTTATCAAGGCATGACTTGGACATTGGACAAACTAATCATTAATTACATGAAAAAAAAAACAGAAAATTTAATTGTTTTAGTCAAATTTAGAATCATAACCTTAAAAAAAATGAAGGTTTAACAAGACTGTTTGTTACCAACGTGGTACCTGAATTCAACAGTAAATATCTTCAAAATCCCCGAAGTGTTGCATTAAAAAAATTGGATTTATGTCCTATAAAGGTTGGTGTTAAGGAAATAAGATGACAAACAAGAATTTTAATATTTTCTTCCAGTGAATTGGACCTCTTAAATGAAAATTGGTGCAGAGCATCTTCCTTAGTCAGTAGAGCAGAGACGTGTGTACCTGCAGAATGGTATAGTTTGATGATGAGATAACCAGGAAAATGAAAGCAGCTGCATCGCTTCTTTTGATGCACCTCAGAGAACATGACGAGCAGCTCTTACAGGCTCAGCACCTCCTTTTACAGGTAACAGTTGCCTTATTTCATTTTGTCATTTGTTGCTGTTTCTAGCATTAGACTATGTACTTATCCTGATTTGCTTTTTATTTCCCAGGGCTGGGACAAACCGAGGCGAGGGAGAAAACCGAATTCTATGTGGGTCATGTAATGGCTGTCTGACAAAAGAAGAGAACGCTAAGGCTACTATAGCACTCCAATAAAAGAACTGAAGACAGAAGCTGAGAATGCCTTCAACAATTACTCAAGACTTCCCAGATGAGGTCCCGCGAAAAGCAGAATACCGATTAGAGAAGAACACATGGTACGGAAAGTCTCTCCTTCCTAGTCTCAAGCTGTCCAACACCATACGATACCTTGCCTGCGGCGACAATTATCCAAGCCTGTCCTACAACTTAAGAGATGAAGATCCAAACAACATACCCTTTACCATAAATGAAGTCTGCGAGTTTGCTGCTGAGGTGATCCATTGTCCTACTTCAACTGAAGAGTGGACCGCCTCAGTTTGAGAAGAGAAGGCAATTTCTACACTGCTGTGGTGCACAGGATGTCAAGCATGTGGCTGTCACCTGACCTTGGAATACTGGCTCTGCGTACAGAAACTACAAGGACTTCTTCTCCATTGTCCTCATTGCCCTGGTCAACGCAGACTACAAGTTTCTCTGGATTAATGTCGGTTCTGATGGTTCCAGCAACGATGCTAGTATCTTCAATGGGTCAGAACTAAAGGAAGCCTCAAGAGAGAGTCCGAACAACATGCTCAGTCTCCCTGAAGAGAAGCCTCCACATTGTGATTGTGTATCTGTCCCATACTGAATGGTAGAGGACAATGCTTTTAGGTTTAACAAGAGCATGAAGAACCCGCTTTCCATCAGAAACATGGAGCCAATAATCTCTGATCAGAAATTGAATTTCTCACGGTCGGCCGCAGGTTTTATACCATCAGGACATCACAGAACGTCCTCGTGACCTAGTTCGCAGGCATCGTACTCTCAATACGATGTCGTATAGCCATCGTGTGACCTTCGAATGTCCTGCGGTAAACAATATAATAAAAATTAACATTTTGGTGTTGCCTCCTGGCGTGGTTCGAGTGCAATCGTGTGATATCCTGTAGGCATCGTACTTGCTTCGGCTGTAAATTGGTTGTTGACCAAGTTCGGGATCATTTTCGCGCGAAATTCAAAATTCCTTATTCGTATGGCCATCTTATGTCAATTTCGGATGTGTAAGAAAGAAGAAACTATATGCAACTATATCAAACTTTTTTCTTTCAGCGTGTTTAGTGTCCACATAGGATATGTACAATTTATAATGTATATTGGTGGATTGGACCGACATACTATTCGTGAAAACTTAACTGTAGTCAATTTATCAATTTTAGACTTTATTGGTATCATTTTTGAGGTAATACTGTATTAGTAATATTGATTGCTTTTATATTATTCTAACAATAAAATCAACTCTGAAACAAGTGAGAATGAATACTTACATGTGAATCGACTGCAGCTCCATTAAATCAGAAGTGGTAGTTCTTGGAAACTTCCGTTAACGATTTTTCGTTTCTCTCACACGTATAGTGGTGTTTAAGAGTCCAGTTATGACGCGCTTGTCGCGTGTCTATGTGATATAAAATGCTTCTACATCATTCACGAGTTTTAATAAAATTATAAAACAGAAATTTGATCTTATTCGAGAAATTCGCGAAGATTTTCATTCTCAATAAACCGACTTGGGGCATTTTTGCGACATGTCTACAGTAAACAACATCGTGTTAAGACGCTTGTACTTCTTAATGTCCTCTAACATAGTTTTTGGATACATTCCATGTAATACTTTTAGAGTTATGCTATGTAACAAAAAAAATTAACAAACTAAAAATAATTAGAAAGTTAGGAGAGAGAATTATGGTTCTTGCACGATGCACACCATCATGACTAGTTGATCATGTACATAGTATGTTTACAATCCATCATTTAATGACAAAGTTACAGACTGGACATAAGGACGGACACTGTTAATACTACATGCCGCCCCTATTCCAATTGGGGGCATAAATACTTAATGGTTTGTGCAGAAATATAGAAGAATTTCCACATCCTTCACCAGATATTAATTTCTTACAATACAGGACAAACACAAAACCCGCATTTGGAAAATCTATAAATGGTTTTCTTCAATATTGTTCGCTTTCCGGAAAAATACATTTTGTATTGTGCAATCATCAGGCTTGCTCAACATAATTGTCAGTACAAGAACAAGTTAGCAAACAAATAATGCAAGGAAAGCATTATTGATCAAAATGAGAATAAAGATATTTCACTTTTTTCAGACATATTTTGTCAGAAAAGGTAGACTTGACACTATTATTAAGACACTAAACCAGAATTCGTCAGACAAACGTGTTTCACAACTCATAAATGTGATACGACACCGATTTTGCGATACACACAGAAAAATAAACACATTTTAGGATTAAACCATGCTTAAGAAGAATTAGAATTTATTGTAACAGAAAAAACATAATCAGATTCAAAGAAGGGAATACCACAGCACTTGGATCAAAATAATGACTTTATTGGAAAAACAACATAGATTACGAGGAAACAACTAATTTACTATCATTCATGGAATCATATAAATACGACGGAAAAGGAGATCAAAATTACAGAAGCACAGAAACAATCTCGTAAATTAACCGAGGTAACTGCAATACATCCTACAACTGTGGTGTTTTTTTCCTAAAACAGAACTAAACATTTTGTTTCACAGATCAAGACCATAAGCAGAATACATGAATATACGATGTATAAAAATAAGTAATTCATTTCACTCATGTCGCTGTAAATAACACATTTGAATAATCACAAAAAAGACGGCATTGTCATTAATACTAAAATAAATTTGACCCACACCCAACAAACCAAAACATTCATTATACATGTATTGTGTGTGCATGACCATCTCTGGTCTGTTTTGTCCGTCAGAGACAACAGAATTATAGACGGTATAAGCTAGAAGCGATATAGGACAAATAGTCAGCACACCATGACAATAACCAACACCGAACAGGGGTTAACTCTGTTCTAACATAGATGACCGATTCTGATTTGAACATTAGTCAGAGTAAAAGAGTCTTGAGGTTTTGTATTACTTAAGTAAATTATTCACTTGTCACGATAGTATCCGCGTCAGAACAAAAGACAAGCTTACTTATTATCAAGCAACGACAAACTCCAGTATGTTATTTGCAACAGAATTACAACCAAAGGCGCAGTAAAATACAAGGAGGAAAACAAAAACATTTTATTAACATTTATAATTGATCTAATTAATCAGAAATGATCCTTTAACAGATACTGAAGACAATAAGAGCAGGAAAGCTAATACCACTTCTGCAATAAGAATGACAAACAGATTAGAAGTAAAAGATAATAAGAACAATAAATTTTCAATTGGTGACAAATTAATTTGAATTATTCATTAGGCTAGAAACGATTAATTCCGATATTGAAGATAGATCACATACAGGGGTGACTCTCATTCGTTAACACAATAAAGTAGTGCATGAAGTAAACGTGGAGAGTGTAGTGGATATCTCATTGAAAGATTCCAATAGCAAATGCTTGGGTTTTAATAAGAAGAGATGGGGAATGCCGAGACAAGAAATCGGCACAACAGGAGAAAATCAGGGTGTAATGATACATGTAAGTGAAGCTGCAAGTATAAACTGTAGAACAAACACAGAAGAGAATATAAAAAGCTGCAAGTATAAACTGTAGAACAAACACAGAAGAGAATATAAAAAACTGCAAGTATAAACTGTAGAACAAACACAGAAGAGAATATAAAAAGCTGCAAGTATAAACTGTAGAACAAACACAGAAGAGAATATAAAAAAAACAAGGATGATATGGCTTTAATAATCAAACTTGGCATTTTCCTTTTACCACAGCGAGGTTATTTAAAACGAATTTGTATGCAACATGGAAACCAAACGACCAACTAGTTTAGGATCTGACGTACATGAGAAGAAATGAGACCCACTGGTTCAGAAGAATCTTACAAATTCAGTTACGTATTTCCCATTCTTCTGTTTATGGATTAACAACGCATATAAAGATATATAAGACAATAAAATATAAAATGAAAGATAGACAAGTCAAGCCATAAACTAAGATAGGATTTAGCATCGTACATTTCCGTATTGAGAGATAAAAGTCTGCTAAGTAGGATGGTTTATGGATAGATTGCCATCAGTTCAGTCACATGTTTCTATCTGATATCATCAAGTACGTGCCTATCAATTAGGACTATCTGGTATTTACATACATGGTGCTGCTCTTCTCCGATGCGGTTTGAGTAAACAAACATTACAAAAGTAAGCGAAGCGGAAGAAAAACAAGCTATTGTAAGATTGGTTGTCTTAGTCGGACGTCTAAAAGGGATAAAATAGATTTACCATAAATCATCAACCTATCAGATGAACATTCTTGTCATTACTTATTCATAAAATATCTCAAACTATCGACAGGAACATATTTTCCGATCGTTGGCTGCGAATCAAAATGATGCCAGTGTACTTTGAATAGCGTGTAGAACTAGCAGTTTAATTCAGAAATTGAATTAACCTTAATGCTGTCATGTGATAAATTTAGAATATCTTGTGTTTTATGTACCATCTAAGGATTATTGGACTACACTTTCAAGTTTTATAGCAGTGTACAAAATGAAAGTTGCATGGAAACTTTACTCCTCATTGCAACAAATTCGCAACTTGTATCAAAAATGCTTTAATCTATACGTTGTAACTTATTTGTTTTACTGTTCTAACATTCAGACGTTCGTGAGAATAAAACATCGTCTGATTAAAATGTTTGAACGATTATGCTTTAGCGATCGACTAAGCAAGCGGTAATTTTTTTTTATCATTAAACAGGTCGACTACTAATACCATTTAATCCAATGAAGAAATCGACATGACCAGTAATGACATAAATACCGGACATATTGAGATCTAATTCGAACAGAAGAAGAGGAACATAAAACTGCAGAGGATTCCGTCATTAGAAAGAGCATTCCAGAGGATAAAAAAGACGATGATGGTACGCATCTAGGATGGAAACAAACAAATGACAGGAAAATATATAACACAATATAGAAAATATAGGAAATAATAGCCATGTTCGTAATACGAAAAAAATTAGCTTAATTATAATTTAGAATGTACCTCCAGGCAAACCACATTTATTGCCAATATATACAATGTACCACTCTGTACGAGCATTGGACACGTAGTAATGTCACAATGTTTGATAGAGTGAAGTTCGATAATGTCCACTATCTGTTGATATGTCTGATTTCACAGTAGACAGTAGACATACTAATTAACGTTTTCATATCTGACTCAATCTCTACAATAACATTTTTTCATACTCGTATTCCTTGTTTTTTTAGATGTGTTTTATCATGCACATAATTCAGTAGAGCCATTATCTCCATCATTTGGAATTCAAATGGTTCAAATAATCTAGTTCAATACCAACACTAAAATAAAACACCAGATGCAACAAAACGAAAACAGAAAAGTAAATAACAAAACTAAACTGATTTCAGCTACATGTATTTCGAAAGACAAAAACCACACACATGCTTTACTGTCATGCAAACTTACTTATCTGAAACCCGACTTGACTCGTCGGAGTCCAACATGAGTGACAAATAACTTGACTAGTTAACTATACGTCAACAAAAGACCCAACGCGTCAGGACAAGAAGACAATGATAGTTCCAGCGCTGAAATCACTTAAAAAAATAACAAACATCGAAGAATGGAGAAACATCGAACGCGAATTGAAACGAGACTTCGAACAAACACGTCGATTACAGCTAAAGACGAGTTGGTTACATGATACAAATGTAGTTTTATTGCAAGGAGATCATGCTCTGTCCGAAAACGAATCGTCAAAAGCGGTCAATGTCGACTGGAAATTACTCTGAATAATCTGTAAAAAATATCGATCAAAACATAAGCACCTTGTTCACTTGTAGCCCAATATTCATGCAAGTATAATCATGTTTACACCCATTGTTCCGTTCATCAGAAAACATGTTGGCATGATGTCTAAGAACATGTTTTCTAATCAATTAAACTCGGATATATTGCTGCAAACCGCAATACAGTACAAATTCGTGGACATTTTTGGAGTATTGTGTTGAATTGACCTTATACGATAACGTGTCCCCATTAAAGTGAATAACGTGTAAGAAACCTACGAATACAAGTTTTTATACATAATATAGAACTTATATTTCCAAGTAAAGAAGAGGAGCGGGCTACATTGCTGTTTTAACAAGCCATTCAACGACAAGTGTAATAATTCTAAACTGTGTGATATACTAATATTAGTCCCAAACTATGTGGTAAACTAATATTAGCTCCGATTTGTGTGGTATACTAATTTTACCTCAAAATTGTGTGACATACTGATATTAGCTCCTAACTGCGTAGTATACTTATATTAGCTCCAAACTGTGTGATATACTAATATTACCTCCAAACTGAGTGATACTTATATTTGCTCCAGTCTCTCTGGTACACTAATATTACCCCCAAACTGTGTGATATACTAATATTTCCTCAAAACAGTGTGATATACTAGTATTACCTCCAAACTATGTGGTATACTAATATTACCTCCAAACTGTGTCATATACAAATATTAGCCCCAAACTGTGTGATACTTATATTTGCTAGACTCTCTCTGGTACAATAATATTACCTCCAAACTGTGAGGTATACTAATATTACCTCCAAACTATGTGATATACTAATATTACCTCCAAACTGTGGGATATACTAATATTAGCCCCAAACTGTGTGATATTCTAATATTGGCTCATGTCTCTCTGGTATACTGATATCAGTCTATATTACCTCCAAACTGTGTGATATACTAATATTTCCTCAAAACAGTGTGATATACTAGTATTACCTCCAAACTATGAGGTATACTAATATTACCTCCAAACTGTGTCATATACAAATATTAGCCCCAAACTGTGTGATACTTATATTTGCTAGACTCTCTCTGGTACAATAATATTACCTCCAAACTGTGAGGTATACTAATATTACCTCCAAACTATGTGATATACTAATATTACCTCCAAACTGTGGGATATACTAATATTAGCCCCAAACTGTGTGATATTCTAATATTGGCTCATGTCTCTCTGGTATACTGATATCAGCTCCAAAATGTGTGGTATTCTAATATTACCTCCAAACTGTGTGATATACTAATATTAGCTCCAATTTGTGTGGTATTCTTATATTACCTCCTAACTGTGTGATGTACTAATATTAGCTCCAATTTGTTTGGTATACTAATATTAGCTCCAAACGGTGAGGTATACTATGTGGGACCGTTAAATGTCGCACTTACTGTCGCAACGTTGTCGTTAAATGTCGCAGCCGCCGTTAAATGTCGTAAAATCTTCTGCCGTTATATGTTGCAATTTTAACGCTAGCATACGTTGTATATCGAACTAATCAGTACGTGCTTGTAAATAATATACCTTGAAAGATTTTTGTAAGATGATTTCAAAATGGCGGCTCTCCAACTGTTTCGCTCAATGCTACTTAAATATTGTAATATTATAAAAATAGTATTTCCAAGTTATTACTTTGATAGTTACTATGGATACTTCAATTCATTTAACGTCACATTTTGTAAATTTTGTAAGAGTTATTGCCCTTGTTGGAAAATAGAAAATATAAGTTTCTGAAGATATTGCACGGTGGCCTATTTTTCTTTATTATAGAAGAATGGTTGAGTGTTCCGTGAGTTTTCATGAAAATGTGTCTTTCTTTTTCTTTAATCTTCAAAAGATTGGCTGCTCACATAGACTTCGTTGCAAATTAAAAGGGACAAATATCAACTGAAGAATTGTCCTTTTAGAAAAAATCTCATGTTGAATCATTTTTTAGAATCCTTTAAAATATAAAGGTTCCGAAAATCAGTCCGCTCCTGATTGAGATACTAATTTTGGACATTATGGGTATAAAACCTTAAATCGATGACATCGTATGACTGTTTTATGCTGTATCGCAATTTCATTTCACCATCAACATTCTCCCCTATGTAATAAATGGAGAATAAACATGCGTCAACATTCAAATTTCTGATAAAGAATCACAAGACTTTTTAAATAAGACTTTATAATATAAGAACTTTTTTCTTTCTGTATCTTTGAAATAATGCTTTTATACATACCGATAGTAAAAAGATTAGTAAGTTCAGAAAGGATTGACTCCTGGGGAAAGGGTAGGTATGAAATCATAAAACCAAATACATTTTCAGATGTTTGATTCTTATCACCAATGATTCCCATCAATGTTATTCCATGATTTTGAGGCGTTCAGTCTCAGGCGTACGTGAAATGAACTACGCGTAAAAGTTCGGACACGGCTCAATACCTAGTGTGCTCACCATTCGCAGCCAAGAATGCCAGACAACGACGTCGCACGCTGCAACTCAGTTTCCTAATGACCTGCAATGGGATCCTGACTCATTCAGCTTGCAGGGCACGTTCAAGATCAGGGACGTTGTTGACGTCATGGCGCTCTCTCACCTGACGACCTAAGTGGTACCATAAGAGCTCAATGGGAGAGAGATCTGGCAGGCCACTGCATCACATTGACGTTATGGATGTGTAAAATGTTCTGGGTATGCCTCGCAGTGTGTGAGCGGGCATTATCATGTTGAAATCCCAACGTTACGTTGTTGCAAATACGGTACAACAAGCTCGATGATTTCGTCACAGTACCTTCGAGTGGTGAGATTACCAGGCACTATGACGAGATCTGTCTTCCCATCATAATGTATGGCCGCCAAACCATCACGCTAACACCCCCATAACGGTCACATTCCACAACATTATCTTGGTCCAGCCTCTCCCCTCGTCTCCTCCAAGTTCGAACCCTGCCATCAGCAAATGACACTTTAAACCTAGATTCGTTCGAAAACAGAACGTCGCGCCATTGCCTGCGAGTCCAGTCCTGATGAACCCTGGCCCATTGACGTCTTGTTTGACGGTGTCGCAACGTCAGCGGAACGCCAACGTAGGGACGGCACGCTTTCAATCCAGCGACACGTAGCCTATTCCTAACCGTCCTTTCGCAAACTCTTGTGTCAGTAGCATTCCTCGGCAAACGACCTAACTTTCGACTAGAAAGAAATCTATTGCATCGAAATGATGTCGTGTGAAAACGGTCTTCCCGCGGCGTGGTTTTACGACGTCTGCCTGATCTGGGTCGATCTGCGCCGTTCGTTCCCAGTTTGCTGAAATCTGTTCAGCAGTCGACTTATTGTCGATTCGTGGAGATGGAAATGTCGAGCAACGTCTCTTGCCGACATGCCAGCGGTAAGCATAGTGATGGCTCTCTCACGTTGCTCAAACGTCATTCCAGGCCAACGTCCCATCATTGATTTTTCAAAGATTATTTTCCAGTTTATGTGCTTACGATAAGAAAGCTCTCGAACTGTGTACTTTGTGACCCGCGGAAAATCATCCGATTTGCTGCGCACATACTGCACGTGATTTTCGTGAAAGTGACGTTTCACGATTACATAATAGTGTACAAAAACAAGTGAAATCATGCTGTCAATGAATGGGCACAATTGTTAAATACGGAAACGTTTTAGTGACATTGATCTATAGACGAAAACCAAAGGCGTAAAAAACTTGCTAAACTTTTTTCTCTCAGTATATTTGAGCAAGAAATGTAATACACAAAGTTTCAGAGAAAAAATAAATAAAAAATACACAGAAAACGGGTCTCGGGTTGGATTGAAACAACGACCGTCATCTCGTA
This sequence comes from Lutraria rhynchaena, assembly GCA_008271625.1. NCBI lineage: Eukaryota > Metazoa > Mollusca > Bivalvia > Venerida > Mactridae > Lutraria > Lutraria rhynchaena. The sequence goes on from VIBL01000036.1 coordinate 38,517, forward strand.
AAATATAGTACCTAAATGCACCTCACGGCTACGATGGCCATGGGGAGGGGGCAGGGGAGGGAGGCAGGCAGGGGAGGGAGGGATCAGGGGATGGAGGAAGTAGACTGACTGATGACTATAGCTCACCGAGCTAAAAATGCAAGAGTAATAATTTAATCGAATTCACGTCAGAGTTTTTAATGTTTCGCCTGGTGTAGTCATGATTAGCAAATAAGTTTTTTTTGTTTTAAAGCAATACGATTTTGACAAAGATAAAATTGGACTTAAACGAAAAACTAAACCAATCTTTCAGCACGTCCCGCAGAAGCCGACGACATCAGAATGAGAACAATAGCTTACGGATAGTCTTAGATATGCCTAGTGTTCTACAGAAACAAGTTTTTACTTGACTTTTTTATTTTTAGTTAAGGCGGCCTTGATCTTGATCTCAATCTATCCGTTGTTCTATCGACTTGTTTTACAACTGTCCACGACTCTGACTATGAGGGCTTGGCGGTGATTACATATTCCGCTTAATCAAGTACCTATATCCCTGCAAAGGTTCAATGAAATCTAACAAACCACTGCCAGTATGACTCTGAATGTAAAAATGAAATGTATAAGTGATTTTGGTCACTATGTTACTAATAAACGGGCTATGATAAAGATATTCTTGGCAAGTTTCATTACTATACAGAAAAACAGAAACTTCATTAGAGGTCAAAGTGGCGCCCATTTTGATCGCCATCTCGGATTTCTCGACCCGCACCAAATTTGCAATTTGTGGTTCGATTAACTTCAAAACTTCTCAAACATTTTGATTTTTGTAGCTAGTGAATATAATTAAAAATGTTAGACAGTGCCAGAAAGTTTTAATGTTTTAGATTTCAAACAAGATGATTCCAACGAAAGAAGTGGTCAAACATAAAGTAAGAGCATATTCCATCACTAGCAGTCTGGTGGGTAGGCCCCCATTACTCAAGCTATATGATCTCCTTTAGTGACAACTGATTGAGATAATAAATTAACAAGAAAACCCACATTGAGAAATTAACGGTAGGTTTGCGACATTTAGCGGCAGAAAAAAATTGCGACATTTACATTTAGCGGTACAAGATTTCGCGACATTTAACGGCGGTATCGACATTTAACGGCAACGTTTCGACATGTAATGGTAAGTGCGACATTTGACGGCGATGCGACATTTAACGGTGCCACATACTAATATTAGTTCCAAACTGTGAAGTATACTAATGTTCTTCGCATTAGGTTGACTTTAAAGTGTGAAAACTAGAGTCTACTTACTGGCCATAGACAAGTCATACAATTCTGGACAGTGAACAAGGACCACGTAGTCATTGTCTTGTTTGATGTTGCAGGCGTAAACTGAAATGAAAAAAATACGATCTTGAAAGGCATGACATTTTGGATTTATAAACATGTACGGTAAATTTTTTGTAGATCGCTTGGTTTATTCGTGTCACGTAATTATTTAAATCATTGTGTTTGAAATATCTATGAAATTAAAGATACTAATAGGTTGTCTGAATCCATGGTACGAACGTGACAGTGAATATATTCAACTGAATAATGAGCATCATTCGGATACATTTAATTATTGTCAACATTGATTAGCCCACCCCTAAAAAGGTCGAGGAATCGAGTTGCCATTGTTTACATGTTTCACTATTCCACTACTAAATCATCTGCCACCTTAGCAATATAGATCTTTAAAATAATTTTCCAATATACCTTTTATAGTGTAAACGTTTGTCGAATACATCTGAATCCATCCATACAAATATCAGACTACTATATTTGGAATTGTAGGTACCGTATAAGAGGTTATTACTGCGAGGTTAATATTAACCGAGTTGTCTGAAATTCAAGGGTTTTTACTATCTGCGGAAATTATTTCTGCGGAATCAGCAAAAAGGGTAATTAAACAAGCATATTTTGCCACATACACGTATTTGAGTTTGTTTGATTTACTTCTATGTACATACAATTCGAAATAGACAATAACTGTTCACTACAAAAACTTGTGGACGACAACGAAGTCACAGTCGTAAGTGGTTTATACAGGTAACATTAAACTTCCAGTCTGTGAGATCAACATAAGTATTTATTTCGTGGATTTTATATCTGCGGCACGATTGACAACGCAAAAATAAAGTTCCTGCGAAAATAACCTCTTATACGGTAATCATAGTATACCAATATGTCTTAAATACATTAACCAGATTCTTTGAATGAAAGTGATAAGGTTTACTTAAATGAAATTAAAAGCAGTAAAAGCAGTTACTTTATAAATTGTTTACAGCAGTCTGTTTTGGATGGTCATTTGGATATAGTTGACGATCAGTTACATAATAATGAAATTAAACCAGACACTATTGTATCTTGCATTGAATCAATTATTCTTAATTGCTCTGTTAAAAGGAAAAGGAAAAATAATAATAACTGGTGAATTTCCAGAGACCTGGACGAAGGGCATTTCAGTTCCAATTCATAAAAAGGACAGTCTTAAAAATCCAGAGAATTAGAGGGGTATAGCTCTTATTGATATTTGTAGTAAAATTTATATAAGCATACTAGCTAGAAGAGTGACTTTTTATTCTAATGCTTTTGACATAATTGACGACTTTCCTGTTTCGCGCCCCCTAGCGGATTTTCCGATTGCGCAATCCAAAATGGCGGCGTATAGGGTCATGCGCTGAATAACTGTCATAGTCGTTTTTTATCGAAATACACCGTTTTATGTTCCTGTCATTTCATCCAAACTTCATGTAAGGTAAGAGAATAACTTTTCTTGCATATTTAATATCAGTTTGATCCTAAACGATTATTAGATCGTTTGATTTTCATCATTTATGCATAATATGTTGGCTTGAATTTAGTGGGTGGGGTGATGTAATAAAAAATATATTTATGTGCCGATAGCTACGTTTCTTATCTTTTGAATGGTTTATTACATGATCATAGCGATCTTTATAATCATATTGCGTTCCGAAATTATATGTTGCCTGTGTACACCTAACTTACATTGGATTGTGCTGATAGTAAATGAATAACGATCCTGGTCCCTGGAATGCAAGATAGTACCGAACAAATATTTTCTATGGTTTATTTTGCCATGTTTCTTATATCATGTGTCTTACCAAACACAGGCTCATGATGATATATATGTACTTTTATTTATTTTATCTATTTTAGATAAGGTTTCCTGTATCGTGTAGGTGCCGCACCACGGCAGTTCCAAGAAGACAAATTCTCTGCTTCATCATCAATTCTGGTATGAAATCAATTATCACAAAATCACACTGGATCATCAATTCTTCACTATCGTTACACTGGCGACAAAGGCAATAAAGTTTATCCAAGAAAAATATAATAGCAGCTTATTTACAGCAGGATGGACATTACACTAAACTGGGATGGACATAACTAAAAGTAATGTGGCACTCGGTGAAATGGAAAGCTATCATTTTTGGTTGTCATGAATTGCCATTATCTGTTTATATGTATTTATATTAAACAGCATCAAATGTTTTTTTTGTTTCTGTTTGTTTTTACGTAACTTATTGCCACTTGGGTTTAACACCATTTTTCAACAATATTTCCCTTATATACAGCGACTGGTAAACCTGACCAGTTTTCCTGGACTGCATACTAACCAGTACTAACTTACAAGGAGCTGGGTTACAAGTCCAGCGATATAACCACTGGACCACAGCCGCAGCCGTAAACAGCATCAAAACGAAGAAATGTGTCTGAAATGATGTAGATCAATGTGAAATGATGTCCAGTTCACCATTCAGTATACTAATTAATCAACTTCCGCAGTAATGTAAGCACTTCACATTGTTTTTTTTCTTACTGATGTTTTTCAAGTTAAAACAACCACAGGTCACTGCAATTTGTACATTTTTAGACGTTCCATTCCTTTGTCAATTAACTGAAATTCCAGTTGTACATGTGATCCACGTGAAAAATAAAATATCTACATTATATTTCTTGAATTAAATTGGAGGAAAACAAAGTTATACATTCACTATGTTTTCTGATAGGGTCTAAAAACATAGGTTGGTTTCCGGTTACCCGACCGACCCATCTTTTACCTGCCGACTCAAAAGTTTTTACGGCATCCAAATCGTAGTGCTATATTGTATTAAAAGTTTATTGTATATCAACAGTTCAACTAATTTTCAAATTTTATTGGTAATGATTAAATATCAACAATTATCCATCTGCCTGGTTAAGACTGTAAAAACTTCTATAAATTTAATAGCAGAATAAATGTTGTTGTTTTTTATAATCAAATATCAAATTAGAGGTTAAAAGATGGATATGAAATCTCTATTATCATAATTACAATTTTTCAATTACAGATACAATAAATGTTTCAATTTTCTTCTGTTTTCTATCTCTTTCTTTAGCACATTTTATTGCATCGGCAATCATGGTTAGTAATGTTTTGTTAAAAATGAGATTATATAATTTCACACATTAAGGATCATGTCTGGGATACATCCTGGCACTGTGCAACATGACGGTATGGTTGATTGGATATATACTGATCCCACACTGTGATTTGATAAGTGATGTACTTTTATCAAAGGGACCAATTAACACTGAAACTGTCCACTGACAAAAGGGCAGCATTATTACGTAACATTACATAATCAGGTCCCTGTAATGTTTAAATTTTATGACTGACTCTTGAAGTCATTTTCATGAGAATATTTTGAGAAAAAGATTATCAAAGATAAATAAGTGAAGTCACTGGCTACAGTGGTACCAATTTTGGTTATTTTAGTCTAAAATAAAAAGTATTTGTTCTACAACATTATATACCATTTACCAAATTAAACAGCATTGGATTCTACAATTAAAAATGTAACATCTCATATTTTAAAATAAGTAATGCTTTCAGAATGAAAGGGAGAAAATTGTGAAAAAAAATCATATGCTAACATATTACACCCCGAAAATGGTCATTGGTAGGATCTTAAAACCTGCCTAACTTTTATACTCAAGGTTTTTCCAAGATTTTTTTTTGGAATACCTAGACCAATATACATGTATATGTTTGCATTTTTTCGGGGTTTTTTTTTGCAAATTAATTCAGTGGTTTTAATATAATGAATTTATACATCTTTTCTGTAAAATGGCACAAATACTGTGCAAGATTCAATAGGATGTACTTTGTACCAGATCTACACGAATTCATTAATATTAATACATACTGGTACAATTAAACGAATTGTTTAGACATAGATACATGAAAAATAAAGTCAGAAAATAGATACTTTCTTCTGAAATGACTTTTTTTAAAACCGCCCCCATCCACTTAATGTGCATACAAATCGGAAACAAGACGGATTCCACCTAATTTTAGCGACAAATATATCGCTTGAATATCGCATATATTTTAGTTATCAATACAGCTTCTCAATAATTGTCGTAGAATAGTGATCTATCTGCATAAAATACTGCTAAACACGAAATACTGGCGTAATATCGTAGATTACACCATGACCCCATACGCCGCCATCTTGGATTGCGCAATCGGAAAAATCCGCAAGGGGGCGCGAAACAGGAAAGGGGTCAATTACTGAGTCACAGGCAGGTTTCAGAGCTGGATATCCTAAAGTTGACAACAGTTTTATATTATATTCATTAATCAGTAAATGCATATGCAGAAAGCGTAAAACATTATATGTAGCCCTTGTTGATTTTAAGAAGGCTTTTGATTCTGTCAATCTTTCAAAGATGCATTTAGCATTAATACAAAATGGTGTTAAGGGTAACCTTCTAAGAGCTATATTGGCTGTTTATAAAAATGTCAAAGTGATTGTTAAAAATGGCAGTTCATTCAGTGACCTGATTGATTGGCTCACGTCAGGGTTGTAAATTAAGTCCTATTTTATTTTCATTGTTTATAAATTAATTGTCTAATATTATGAGTTCGACCGGTGTGCATGGAATTCAATTAACCCAAAGCATCACAGAAATATTTCTTCTTATGTTTGCTGATAATGTTGCTATACTATCTGATACTATCATTGGACTTCGGTGCTAATTAAATGCTTTGCATGAGTACTGCTCTGATTGGAAATTGAATGTTAATGTCAATGAAACAAAATTTGTAGTGTTTAAAAGAGGTAGTCATTTGTCACGTAATGAAAAATGGTACTATGATAGTATTTTACTTGAAGTCTTGAATTCCTTTGTATACGTTGGAATGAATTTTACAAACAGATTATCTATGTATAAAATGGCCAACCACAATTCTATAAAGGCTAAGAAAGTCTTTGTTACTTTACTAAGAAGCTTATATGACGTATTACCAATGTCTCATGATGTATTTTTCAAAATTATTGACTCTAACGTTTTACCTATATTGTTATATGGAGGTAAAACGTTTAGAGTCAATAATGAACTATGGGGTATTGAGAAAATGGACTGCATAGAACATATTAATTTATTTATTTGTGTTTCTTAAATGCCCCATTGGAATCATGTAATGATGTTATCACAGGAGACTGTGGTTGTTTTCCTCTTCATATAATGTCAGCTAAACATGCATTAAATTTTGGATAAGGATTTTAATCATACCAAATTATAGATATGCGAAACAGTGTTATTTCATGTTGATGTATTTTGACCAATTAGGGTTCGCAAACTGGGTAACTAAAGTAATATGTAACTTAATTGAAAATGGTTTTGGCTATACATGGAACAAGCAATGTGTAGGCAACACAAAAGAATTTTTTGTTTTTGTATGAAAGTAGGTTGAAAGATCAATTTATACAAAGATGGCATGAAAATTATTTAAATAATAAGAAATTGGAATTCTATACTAAATTTAAATTATCTTTTGAGTTAGAACCCTATATTGACTCTATTGATATTCCTAAATTCAGAAAATGGTTAATAACATTTAGAGCTTCGGGGCATAATCTTCCAATTGAAAAAGGGAGAGCACTCGGTATACCCAGGGACCAGAGATATTGTTTGGTTTGTGACAATATTGAAGACGAATATCATTTTGTTTTGAGTTGCCCTAAATATCAAGATTTACGTACTTCATTTTTATTAAAAAAGTACAAAAATGTATTATGAATTCCCAAGTGAACAAAAATTTTATAACCTAATGTCTTATAAGAATAGCCAATTGACTAGAAGATTGGCAATGTTTTTATATAAAACATTTGAAGTCAGAACAAAATGTATTAATTCTCTTTCAATTGTTACTTTATAGGATATAATATATATTTGCCAACTCTGTCAGTCAAATTATTTCTACTACTGCTTCTGCTACTACTACTACTACTACTACTACTACTACTACTGGACATTACAGGAATAGGATTTTCGTATTTTTGTTCTGGTTTCACGCCTATTTTGTACCTGTTGTGCATGTATTTGCTTCAAGCACAGGGAATATGTGCTGCGCCAAAGATCGAATACACAAACTCGAGCTCCATATACCAAATCACCACCCTAGCTATTGAGCTTCGCGGTCGGGTTGAATAGGATTTTCAAAAATTGGCCATGGTACAAACAGTACTTAAACTTTGACAAAGAGTATTTAATTGTATGGGTTACATATTAAGACCGACAGATTGTTTTGAAGTTTATTCCCTCTTAGCCACTGAATGAAAAAAATACAGAAAATGTATAGGCAGATTCAGATTCCTCATTTCAAAATAAACAGCCACTCATTTAATATTCAATGTTTTAGCACATGAACGAAGATTCATAAAACCGAGAGTGCAGTTACCAGTCAGTTGTTAAACGAACTAATTGAGTTGGCATAAAAAAGATGACAAAACAGGAAAATATTTATTTTCGCATTGGCAATCGTTTCAATATACGTTCATAACAAGCGTCTATTCAGAAACTCTTCAGGCATTATTACTGAATGGCATGTTTGTTATTACACACAGAAGCTTGAAAGATTTCTCTGTTTCACTTGAATTGAACCATTTCGTGATTTTGTTACAAATGGATAAAAAACAACTCCAGTAATGACAATTTCTCGATTTAATCTTTAGAAGTGACTTTTCGGTTTGCAGTAAGTCGTGTTGTCAGCACAATAATACTCCCTTGTCAAACTGGTCGCTATACACGGATCAAAATCCTGCCACAATTTTCGAATACTCGAATCTACAAAATACCGAAAACCGCTTTGAAATTCATCTTCAAATAAGGCGGCAATCTTTATTCAGAAACAACACCTACCGTGTTATAAGCGTGTAATTAACAATAAAACTGCCAATCGTCTCATGCAAGCAACGGTTATTCCATTGATTAATGCATCCCGTTCAATTTTGATAGCCAATCAAAAGTCGTTAATCGTTTATGGTTCAATAACTGAAACCACTCCCAGTTTTGATGTCTAGTAAGAGTATTAATTGCAAAATATTTTTTTTCATTTTCATCATTATCGTATTTCACTAGAAATAGAGCCTCCCCGCAATGTCTGTCAAGATTGCACAATTTAAAAATCAAATATTGCTGAAATCGGTCGAGTTTATCCGGAATTAATTGAAGTTTGTTTGTCTCAGCATAATTCCCATGTTTTTGCGAACACAAATCGAATAGTCGCATAACAGTATGTGACATTCTATGATCTGTACCAACCGGCGAGCCAAAGCTGGCTTCAAAGAGTTTTTTTTTTATAATACCGAAGTTTATCGCTAGCCATATGGATTCTTGTCGCATGGTCGATGAATTCTTAATTTTGTTTGGTTAACGACACTTTTATACGCCCGAAAGGTCATATTATGTTACGGTGCTGCTCGTTCGTCCGTCTGTCAACTCCTCCTTCATTATTTGACCTATTTTCTTCAGATGATAACTATTAATGTTAGCAAATTTTGATCATTGTCAACTATGACATCACAAGCTAAGGGAGGTAACCGTGTCAATATTATCGGCCGGTGAAATAGTTTTTATGTTGATTTATGCGACCAGTTTTCATTTTTGAAAAGTTAAACTTTGTGTACGCTTGCAAAATTGTGTATATTTGATAATTTTAATCTCCCCTAAATCGACGAGTTATCACCTTTAAAAGATACCGTATTCCATCACAGTAACAGCCTTTCACCCAAAATAGCCTACCTACCCCGGAATTGATGTCGTAGGCTCAGTTTACCACCGTAGATATAAGTAGTTGTAAAAGTACCCAGTAGTATTTAGTAGTCTATACCTATATATATTTTGTTTCATTTAACCCAACATTAACGCATAACTAACTTCTAACATCATGTGACTTAATCTGTGCACGAGTTTTTATACCGTCGGTTACATCAGTCTTCAGTGCAACGTTATTCGGAAAACATCATACCAATGATATTGTTGAATATTATTTTAAACTTCAACAGGTAAAATTACTGCACTGGTAACATTTTGTTATTTATCATTCAGTGTTTGTTTTTATCAGAATCGAAAGTTTAATTTACTTAGCTCTTTATATGTTTGTAACTATTAAATTCATTTTGTTATTGTTTGGTTATGTCGTCCTACACGCACACTATCCCGTGTCTAAGTGATTCGTCTTTGTCCGTCATTTTGTTGTCCGTGTACATTTTTATTATTGCTCATTCCTTTGGTTATTGAAGGACAAATCATTTATGTGTCCGTCATTTTGTTGCCCGTGACCGTTTTTATTATGTTCATTCATTATTGTATCGATAAAATGTTAAAATTATACATGTATATTGTTTCAGAATTATATTACATGTAGAATCGTTCATTGCTTCGTACATAAACACTCATACTTGTTTCTTTCCCACGACGACCGCAAAATAAATGTGGCCGGCGACATTGAGACCACAGACCAATATGCCACCGATTTTCTAGTATGAAAGACATAATATTTCTTTCTTATAGTATTGATATAAAAATTATCTAAACCCTAACTCACACAAGATCGCATGGTGGATGTCCAAAGGCAACACGTCGAGATTCCTATTGTAAGGAGATGAAGAAGCTGAGTTATAATTCTACAAAATTGATAACATTAAGATCCATGTCCAATGCTTAAGGCTAATCTGAAAAAATCTAAGCACACAACTAGTCTAGAACTGCTAGTTTTTGTCCTTGGCTTGTGTGAGGGGCTAGGATCCCGGAGGATGCTCATACACCGAACCAACCACCATTGTGGTAACTATAACACTATAACATGTACTGGTGTAATGAAATGGGTATCGTAAAATACGCCTAAGGTGAAACGAATAATAATTCGAGTCCTAAGGGGTTCCTGTGACCATGCTCTACTGTACAGTCAAAAATGTGTCCACGGGTACATATAAATAGAAAGCAATCGCGAACCACGTTCACTTTTAAGCAAACATTAATTCCTGTATAATTAAATTACTCCCACATAAAGACCAGCTGCGCACAAAAACCATGTAACATCTGTCCCTTATGTGTCCAATTTTGACAGAATCCTGATTCCAGCATTCTTTCATCGCATCAGTAAATAAAACAAAAATATGGAACGCCATAACCGCCAATGGTTTTATTACTTTTCCACTTTTTGAATTTTTTTTCTATGTAAATCATTCTGTAAATTTTATTATCGAGAATCTAAACTAAATAAACACAATTGTCCAAATTAGTTTTTAAACCATGGAATTTCACTACTAGAATTCTTCGGAAATGTTATTTACAATCTTCGCAAACATAAATTCAATAATATTTTTAATATACAGCTAACTAAACTTACTGAAAATTTTATTTCCATAGGACAGATATTTAAAAGCGTACAACATGTCTGGTGTTAATCTAGATCTGGTTACACTAATCATTTTCACAACCCTTTTATCACATAACCTGCGGTCCAGGAGTGCCGTAAACCCGTGCCAGAAATATCGTTCGGCACTGCCAAACCGAGCAATAAATATTCAAATTAGTCAAATCACTACATTTGCATATTTTGTATTACCACGCTACTTCGATATTTGTAAACATGGTCGACTTTCGATTCGTAATGATTTTATTAATGAAAAAATGATGTTTCTGTAAATAAAATAACGATTTTATGTCTTTTATCTTGCATTTTATCGCCAAACGATTAATAGAAAAAATGCACTACTTTTTTGCGCACAGTAGTGAACAGTCTACACTCGACGTCTTGTATATAGGTCATCCTATAGTCTGTTTCATTTTCTGTGGTCGTTTTTCGGTTATGTGATAAATAGAATCTTACATTCGTGCTCATCCTTTACCATTTTTATTAAACTCGCTGACAAAAACAATATGACACTCGGCAGCACCTCGTTTCATATTATTTAGTCAACTCGTTTAATAAAAATGGTGAGGAATGAGCACTCATTCAAGATCCTCTATTTATTGCACGGCGTTCAAAGACCTTCAAAAAGTTTTAAAAGAGTTTATGGTCATTCTTTCATAAATGCCGTAAAGAGACAATTATATCTCCTCGACTTGACCTCGTACTTTATTTGTTGGTTCATATTCATTATTATGACATCTAGATCTATGTCACAACTTATGAGGAACCTTTTGCTAGATGTAATCATATTTTATTTGTTGTAGTTCTTTACCAACATGTTTGGTTGGTGGCATTAACTAATTGAAAACCAATGTTCAAAGCTTGTGTCGTCTCTCAAGACTCGTGGTAAAGATTATACTCCTGACGAAGCAGTGTCTGGGGAGACACAACAGGGAATGTAGTATATTTGGGGAACGTGGGATGTTGTGCGTGCTTCCCTTTTCCAGGAATCCTTTCTTCTGTTAATTCTAAATATATCAATAAATATGAAGCTAGTCTATAGACAACTAAGTGTGTTTATAGACATACAATTTTACACGAATACAATAAATGATAAAGAGCAGACGAGTTTATTTTTCAATTTGGTGTCTGACTACAAATGTGCATTTAGCAGTGACTGTACAAATTCCTAAAGATTGTTCAATATAAATACTTATTCTTTCTTAATTGAAAGAAAACATGCACAAACCATTTTATGTAAACTGTATATAAACCGTCTAAATGAACTATCAGCAACGATAGTCGGAGTGGTAACGGGATGACTAATTTTTACACCAAACTGATTTAGCCGTAAAAATTGATACATTTTGTAATGGATGTAAGCAACATCTGTATTTATAAGTAAGTACATAGGGACCAGTTTAGCTTATAATGCAGACTTTCTGTGTCGAAAAGCGGAGTACTTCATGAAAAATTAACGTAATTCATCAAAATACTTTTCACAAATTTTCCATTCTATTTGACCTGGTGACCTAGTTTTTGACCCCAGATGACCCATGTTCGAACTTGTCCAAAATATCATTGAGACGAACATTCTGACCAAGTCAGATGAGGATTATGACTACTAGAGCACTAACAACCCCCAGGTGTGGACGACGGACGACGGACGACAGACGCCGGACGCCGGAGTAGACTGACTGATCACTATAGCTCACCAAGCACTACGTGCTCAAGTGAGCTAAAAAGCTATAATAGCAAAGACAGTGTTATTATATAGCTATTTAGAACAGAAATACTCAAAAGGTTGTGTATTAGTTATCTAATATACAACGAGTAAAATTATAGACACACATACAAACCTTCACTAGGATAGCTTATTACTGAGGTGAACAAATTTTTTTGTGTAATAAGTTATACTGTCAAAAATGGGAATATGGGAATATCCCGGAGGGAACAGGATATTCAAAAGGATAGAACAGTCTGATTTAATAGACAAAAATAGCTATGCTATCTCGCTATTGATATTGTTGGGTATGAAGGAACTTTGTAGGGAAACTAGTAGACAAAAAGCTGCTGATGCCTCGATTTCAAACTGATTTACGAGTAAGTAAGGCCGGGATTCAGCTTTGTAAGAATAATCAGTCCAACTTTGTGTTTGGGAACAGTGACCCAACCATGTTGTGTGGAGAACATTTTGTCTGACACTTTGGACCTACAAAGGGAAACCCTGTCCTCCCAGGCTGTATGTTCCCTTGAGCAGATGTGAGTGAATCAACGAACTCTCGGCAAATTATTTGGATTTTTTACATGTACGTTCAACTTTTCAGGCATTATCTGATAAAGATGAAGAGTACGTATTTGATATTTATTAATACTTCCTACCGATAAAACATAATTTTTCGCAGTCATTTTTCGATTGTGTGACTGTGAAATTATTCCGCAACACTCTAAAATATAATTGCATACATTGCTGATCTGTGCATTGCAACAGAAAACAAGTGGTTGTGACTCTGTGAATTAATTTGTGTTCATCCTTTTACCTCCTTCCAACACTTGAAAAGAACATTTTACATTACACGGGTGTACACTCATTTACATTCATTGGGATAAAAAACACACATCTGGCTAAGCGTTATCTTTCGTTTTATATGCGTGCAAGAGATTACGCTAAATTTTGCTTGTAGAAAAAACATTGATTTACATTTTTATGTAATTAAACAAGAATGTTTATCTTTGTGATTTATCTTGATGGCTGTTGTCACAAATATGCAAATTCGGCGCACTTGTGTTTTTATTTTATCTTAGTAAAATCTGCAGCTTTAATATCAGCAAGTTGTCAAATCATAATCTGGGTGACACGATCCTTACTGATATCAATTAACTAAACCGGAAAATCAGTATGCGGTCATATATCTTTATACCATCCGTTGTTTTATGGATCTACATTGTTTTTACAGCTGTCTGGGGGTCAAACATGTTCTATATTTAATCAGTCATGGCGTGTGACAAACACTAATTGTCATTCTCACAATGTTTTATTAATTTTTTTCAACGTGTTGAGAAACACGTATAAAAATAAAATAATAAGGCAGGTTCTATTAACTTAAAACAAAAAAGAATTTGTCATTTTAAACTTCGATTCTTTAATACTTTATAAGACCATTCGATCCCTCATCAATTTTTAAGTTTGAATACATAATATTGTCACTTTTTAAAATAAGTGTTATGTAATAAATATCGTTTATCAAATGCATTCTTGTAGATATGTGCGTCATTATATTTGTTTGACCTGGTTGCTCATATCGGTTTTAGTGTCACAAATATATTATGTGTATAGTAAGAGAGTATTATCATTTAAAACTATTAAATCAAATCTAAATGTGGGTCCAACATTTATACAAGAGGGCCATGACGGCCCTGCATCGCTCTTCAGAATAATGTTAATGAACTTGTTACTAGAAAGGTAATAATTGTACACTTGTGGGCAAATAATGGGGAACAATAATAAACTCGAGAAAGGACCATCAAAGGATACTACAAAGGAATATTCGTGATGACTGAAGGATGCCACAGACCAAATTTGGTAATGATCCAACCACTGGTTCATGAAAACAAGTCATTTTACGGAATTTCTATTTTTAGCTCTAGCGGCCCCTAAAAAAAGCTGACCAAATTTATTTGAGCAAGCTTAAGAGAGGAACATCTATGGATGCTTCAAACCAAGTTTGGTGATGATGTATCCATTGGTTCATGAGAAGAAGACGTTTAAAGGTATTTCGATTTTTAGCTTTAGCGGTCCTTAATAGGAGCCAACCTTTTTTATTTCAGCAAATCTGATAGAACACTATCTAAAGATGCTAAAAACCAAGTTTGGTAATAATCCATCCATAGAGTCATGAGGGAAAGTTGTTTTAAGGTATTTCCATTTTTTACCCTAGCGGCCCCAAAAAATGGCCCACCAAATTTATTTGAGCAAACTTTGAAAGTGGACCATCTAAGGATGCTACAAACCAAGTTTGGTGATGATCCATTCATTGGTTCATGAGAAGAAGATGATTAAAAGTTTTTCTATTTTTAGCTCTAGCGGCCCCTAAAAGGGGCCAACCATTTTTATTTGAGCAAAGCTGATAAAAGTCTATCTAAGGCTGCTACAGACCAAGTTTGGTAATGATCCATTCATTGGTTCGTGAGACGAAGACGATTAAAGGTTTTTTCTATTTTTAGCTATAGTGACGCCTAAAAGGGGCCAACTGGTATAATATGAGCAAATTGCAGTTAGAACGTCAAAAGGCTTCTGCACAGCAAATTTGAAGTAAATTCGACTGGTAGTTTCTAAGGAAAAGACCATTGTTGACGCCAGACGACGGACGACGAAGTATCCACCTACCCATCCTAATAGCTCACCCTGAACGTTCGGTTCAGGTGAGCTAAAAGTGCATTCAATTGATATCTTGAAGTACTACTAGGAACATAACGGAACATAACTGTTTTACACCTCTCTGATATGATTAACTATTTGTCATTGTCAAATGTTCTTCATAAACACATTGAACAAGGTAGCATTATTAATTTGACTTCAACCAACCACCATTTTCAGTATCTAACATCTTTTTAAATAGTTGATTAATGTGTTTATCAATTATTTTCAATTAATGCCCTCCTTGGTATCTCAACACATAATATATCGATATCGGTTTTGTAAGTTTCGAGACGCCATTATCAAAAATACTACCCAGTGTCCGAAGGAATCCGAATGCGACAGATTTTTTTCAAGGGAGATAACCTACTTTCAGAAAAGGCCTTATAGGTATACACTGCAAAACAGTACCTGGTCGATTTTCATATCAAAACTACACACCTGAACGCAAACAGTGCTTATTTCAATAGATCTATGAACACGTTCTCTTGCTTTTTAATGAATTGCTTTGATGCACATAAGCGATATACACTGAAAAAACAAAATATCGTTTGGTATTCAACTCTTTTGAACGAAGATGCGACCATGTTGACAGCAAAATGATGCAAAGAAATCTTGTCTTCTGATTGGTTAAAAGTATCCGAATCACGGTTGTAGCCAATTGCAAACGGTGATTTATTCAGTACGGTCTGGCGCGGCCTAAAATTAGTATGGATTCTTCATTATTGAGCGTTAAGCGATATTTGTTGATATTTTGTTGTTTCAGTCCATATCGCGTGTGCGCATCAAAGCTTCTCGACGAAAACGTGTATATCTATTGAAATAAGCACTGCTTGCGTTAAGAAATGGAGCTTCGATATGAAAATCGACCTGGTACTGTTAGTTTATATCTATTAAAGATATTGAAAATTACATGTGTCAAAATTAGTGTAGATTTGGTGAAATTTGGTGGATTTTCGTCGAATAAAAAGTTTTGAAGCATCGATAAAACCTTTGAGCTGTCAACCACAGGAAGAAAATAGTTATCTGGCCGTTTTTTATTGCAGTTCATTAACTAATTAATTACTCCATGAATAAACGTTGTATACCTTCCATTTTTATTAGGAAAAAGTAGCCTATGGAGCTAAAATTTGGTTTTGTGTCAAGTATCTGTGGTAGGAACTAAACAAATCACGTACGAGAAAAGATAACGCAGAACTTTGTAGCATAGAAATAGCAAGAAATGTATAACTACACTGTCATATGTATATATGGTTACAATGTCTACGATGTTGGGAAAATTTCAATTTCCGACTACAACCTGATCTACGATTCGAAGAAAACTTTGCTGTATCTAAGTGGTTTTGATTTGATCAGATGATAACACCGACTGTCAGTTTAAATGAATGGTGGTGCCGTGTGGAACTTGTTTCAGTATAATTTTATTTTCTTTTAACAGATAAGATTAGTCTCCTCTGAAAAGATATGATCTTTACTGCATATTGTCATTAAAGTATTCGATTTCATAGCAACGCATGGGAACAAATAGAAGTGTTTTATTAAGTTACTTTGGAAAAAGGAGGTTGTTGAAGTCTATGGGATTGTTTGATAGTTTAATGTTACCGTGACATGGAAAATGACAAAATAAAACAAGATGTAGCATACAAATATAACATCAGAAATTAAACAGTCCTCCTTCAAGTTATAAACAAGAGTAAGCGTGCTAGACTTGTGAATGATAGTCAAACCTGTGAACAAAGGCCATCCTTAGGAAAGTCAAAATGTGGCCCATATTAACAGAAGGCCTTTATTCGGAGGTCCGTTTGTTTTGAATATTCTTTCAAAGAATGGCCCTTATTCGCGGGGTGGTCTTTGTTCGGAGGTGGTATCTACCAGATATTTATAACAACGAATAACATGTTTATAAACATAGATGCACTTTTTCTTTTTGGCCATCAGCAGATATGTCGTCAAGTATCATGACAATATAGTGCACAAATCCACGCAGATGTTAGCAAGAATTCAGATTTATTGTCAATCAATCACGAATGCAAACAAATTTACACATTATTGTTCTATTAATAGATATGTCACGTGTCACATGTACTTTCACGCATCACTGATCAACCAGCGTGTAAAGTTTATCATCCACGATTTCAAGGCTGCATATAAATAAATACCTGAGACGTTATCAAGTTTCATTTAAAGCGTACGATGAACGTCGGTGTATCAGTTTCTTCTACATGGTCAAGTATTGAATAAATAAGTTTCGTTTAATACAGCGCGTCAAATAGGTTATGCGATTCATCCTTACATTAAACTGTGGACCGAGGTTTCATATTTATGCCAAATACTATAGCTTTGTATGTTTACCATGGGGGCTTGGGATGCAAGGTTAAAATTAAAATCTAAACCCGTTTTTAACCGTGAACTGACCGACCATGACCGCGTTTTCCCCTCTACCTTCAATAAAAGCCAGTCGAGGTGAAACGGTTTAAACACACTTAACGATCTGTCTTTTGTGGAGAAAAAGCTGTATACTATAAAAAATCTCAACACTTTCTTTGCTTTACGATTTGACCGATCGAACTTGACTTCGAAAACTTATTCAGTTGCGTCTTTATACAAAAGGTTGTCATGGAAACAAAGCTAATGGAGTACATGTCTATTACTGAGATCAGACATGAACCTTCGGTTTTATGCCTTCCAGAAAAATAACACAAACGCGAACAAAGTACCAGCGAAATATCCCTTAAACTGATTACAGAAGATGATATCCAAATACATATCAAGTTTATCAAGTTTACCTACATCATTAAAAAGGTTTTGTTGCAAACGATCGATGGTATACTTCGGAAGTTTTGTACAGGACAACATATTGATTAATGACGACATCTCGGTTTTCTTAAGCAGAGTTTCCGACTTACCTACAAAAATGAACCATTTTTCAAAGTAGTTTTGTCTTCAGATAATTCGTCATGAAGATAACATTTATTTAACGTCGGCAAGACTAAAGTAACAAATAACGCAAGCTCTAATAAGCTTTTATAACCGACATATACATGTATTATATAATAAATATAAACAAACTATTAAAAACATTTGAAAACAACATAAGATACAAAAGACAACATAAATAGTAACTGAAGCTAGTAAAGTTAATGGTTACAACTAAAGAATTATGCGATTAAACGGGTTTCGAACTTGCGAACTCTCTCGATCAAGTTTTGCGTGTAACAGACGGACAAACGGAACGCGCTAAGCAAACGTTATGAGAGAAGAAAAACATGTTTAGTTTTCGATGACGTCCAAAAATTCATATTATTATTGGTCCTTAAAAACTAAATGATCTGTTGTTGTTTTTGTTTAGAGAAAGACAAAACTTCATTTCCACAGTAGATTTCTTAATACATTTTTATGCCGAATCTCTCTTTTTTATCATCTTCCACAATTACAAAAAACTACATCCTCATAAATGATAAATGTTTCACGTCAATAAAACACAACAACGGGGGATCTTTATTTATCGTGCTTCCCTGATTTCTTGAACCTTTGGCTTATTTTTATGCAGCAAGGTTCCCGATCAAAACGTGATAACATTGAGAAATGGGAACCAGTCTAATAGAATCAATTTCAACATCATTCTAAATATCAGTACAAAAAAGGTTGCTTCCCACTTTTAGTCTTATGGCCTCAGTATGGATGGATTTAGACAATCGTTTGTCCAAAGTTAATCTGACAGAGGATCGTGTGCTTACATTGCGGTTCAGTATAGTAGTCAAAGCACTTCCAGGGGACAGTAAGAAAACAGCAGACGACACAAACATGACGTAGAACCATTTCAATAGTGCCATCACTACATGACTAGTTGTCTAAATAGCTAATACGAACATATAGATCTAAGAGTTACATACTCATTTATATCAGTTCCACTTGAACCAAGCAACAGTAGTAATCACGTTTACTGACATAACATAACAAGGATGCATATTATACAACACTATACAATCCCGATTGTTTTCCATTAATGACGAACAATGTTTATCCAATTTATTGCAGTAATTTTATCGTGCGCATATTGCTCTAAGATGCAAAAACACGAATGTATACAATAAAACGGGCAAAATATACAGCGTTAATAGGTCGTCATAACTAGGGACCTTAGGTACAATAAGTACAGTAAAGTTCCACATAACGAACAGTCGATAATAAATTGTACGACCAACTTGATTTTCCCTGTGTATTTATAACATCAACGAGTCCTTTTTACGTAATACGAACACTTATTGTATAACAAACTTGTCATAAGGTATTGTTTTAGGGCCGATAAACCGATCAATCAATTGCGACAAGGCGGTATTCGGAAACAACCAATCAGATGCCAGAGCTGTAAGATTTGTTTGTCAACACACATTTACAATTTTAGATACTGGATGAAATTCGTAAAATGGTTTTAATGGCAAACTTTTGTTAAAAAGCAAAAGAAAACTGATATGGTGAATAATTTTCGCCTTGAACGCTTTTTTTGACCGGTTATTAAATTGATTCAGTACCACATTATCAAAACTTGACGTACTTTAAAAGCTGATATTTTGAAGTTTTTGTTTTTTGTTTTTATGTGACTTATTGTCACTGGGGTTTAACGCCGTTTTTCAACATTTTTTCAGTCACTAACCTGTTTTCCTACATTGTATACTAACCAGTACTAACTTACCCTTCCACAATGAGCCGGCAACTTCTCCACATAGGGAGAAAAATCGACATTCTTGTCAAATTTTCATAGAAGGGTATGACCTGATGTGACCGGGATTCGAACCCGGATCTCCGGGTTACAAGTACAGCGCACTAACGACTGGACCACGGGCGCGGCATTTCGAGATAAATTGTAACTGAATGAAGAATGTGCATATTCTCATCAAAACATTATACTCTCATTAAAACAATATATTCTCATAAAAACATTATACTCTCATCAAAACATTATATTCTCATCAAAACATTACATTCTCATCAAAACATTGTATTCTCATCAGAACATTATATCCTCATAAAAGCATTATACTCTCATCAAAACATACTCTCATCAAAACATTATACTTTCATTAAAACATTATACTCTCATCAAACATTGCATTCTCATCAAAACATTATACTCTCATTAAAACATTACATTCTCATCAAAACATTGAATTATCATCGAAACATTACACTCTCATCAAAACATTATATTCTCATCAAAACATTATACTCTCATTAAAACAATATATTCTCATAAAAACATTATACTCTCATTAAAACAGTATATTCTCATCAAAACATTATACTCTCATCAAAACATTATATTCTCATTAAAACAATATATTCTCATCAAAACATTATATTCTCATCAAAACATTATATTCTCATCAAAACATTGTATTCTCATTAAAACATTATACTCTCATCAAAACATTACATTCTCATCAAAACATTGTATTCTCATCAGAACATTATATCCTCATAAAAGCATTATACTCTCATCAAAACATTATACTCTCATTAAAACATTATACTCTCATCAAAACATTACATTCTCATCAAAACATTGTATTCTCATCAGAACATTATATCCTCATAAAAGCATTATACTCTCATCAAAACATTATACTCTCATTAAAACATTATACTCTCATCAAAACATTGCATTCTCATCAAAACATTGTATTCTCATCAGAACATTATATCCTCATAAAAGCATTATACTCTCATCAAAACATACTCTCATCAAAACATTATACTCTCATTAAAACATTATACTCTCATCAAAACATTATCTTCTCATCAAAACATTAAATTCTCATCAAAACATTGTATTCTCATCAAAACATTATACTCTCATTAAAACATTATACTCTCATCAAACATTGCATTCTCATCAAAACATTATACTCTCATTAAAACATTACATTCTCATCAAAACATTGAATTCTCATCGAAACATTACACTCTCATCAAAACATTATACTCTCATCAAAACATTATATTCTCATCAAAACATTACATTCTCATCAAAACATTATACTCTCATTAAAACATTATACTCTCATCAAAACATTGCATTCTCATCAAAACATTGTATTCTCATCAGAACATTATATCCTCATAAAAGCATTATACTCTCATCAAAACATACTCTCATCAAAACATTATACTCTCATTAAAACACTATACTCTCATCAAAACATTATCTTCTCATCAAAACATTAAATTCTCATCAAAACATTGTATTCTCATCAAAACATTATACTCTCATTAAAACATTATACTCTCATCAAACATTGCATTCTCATCAAAACATTATACTCTCATTAAAACATTACATTCTCATCAAAACATTGAATTATCATCGAAACATTACACTCTCATCAAAACATTATATTCTCATCAAAACATTGTATTCTCATCAAAACATTATACTCTCATTAAAACAATATATTCTCATAAAAACATTATACTCTCATTAAAACAGTATATTCTCATCAAAACATTATACTCTCATCAAAACATTATATTCTCATTAAAACAATATATTCTCATCAAAACATTGTATTCTCATTAAAGCATTATACTCTCATCAAAACATTACATTCTCATCAAAACATTGAATTCTCATCGAAACATTACACTCTCATCAAAACATTATACTCTCATCAAAACATTATATTCTCATCAAAACATTACATTCTCATCAAAACATTATACTCTCATTAAAACATTATACTCTCATCAAAACATTGCATTCTCATCAAAACATTTCACTCTCATTAAAACAATATATTCTCATCAAAACATTATACTCTCATCAAAACATTATATTCTCATCAAAACATTATATTCTCATCAAAACATTGTATTCTCATCAAAACATAATACTCTCATCAAAACATTATACTCTCATTAAAACATTATACTCTCATCAAAACATTAAATTCTCATCAAAACATTGTATTCTCATCAAAACATTATACTCTCATTAAAACATTATATTCTCATCAAACATTGCATTCTCATCAAAACATTATACTCTCATTAAAACATCACATTCTCATCAAAACATTGAATTCTCATGAAAACATTATATTCTCATCAAAACATTATATTCTCATCAAAACATTATATTGTCATCAAGACATTATATTGTCATCAAAACATTGTGTTCTCATCAAAACATTATACTCTCATTAAAACAATATATTCTCATCAAAACATTATATTCTCATCAAAACATTATATTCTCATCAAAACATTATATTCTCATCCAAACATTATATTCTCATCAAAATATTATACTCTCATTGAAATACTAGTCAGTCATTCTTGTTAATATATCAGTTAGTTTATGTATTGATCAGTTCATACATATGACAGTTCATATACCCGTCTGTTAATAAATCCCTTGTTCAATATTAGATAGTTAAGTCCACAGTGCTAGAATATAACCACGAAGAAGAAAAAAGAGAACTAAGTTTTTCATTGCAGAAATGATGCAAAAGAACTCGGCTCATTTATCAAAATATGGGGACGAAAAATAATTTGCACTGAGTTCCCGATTTTTATATTGAGATGAATATCAACGATGTCCCCGTCAAGAAAAAGTAGAGTAAAAAGCTTAGACATTATTTTATTGTTTGGACACAGCGATATTTGTTATAGATTACAGACGTTTTGTTAATAAACTATAATTAGCCACCGAAGCATGTTTACAAAAACTTCCACAGGCAACAACAAGGTGAAGTCAGGCATTAATCGACATCTTGTTACGAAGATGGTGAGGCATATACATTAAGTTGTCAAGTACACTTGAGTTGTTGACAAACGACGGTTAATTGAAGTCAAGAAGATTTCATATCTTGAAGTCCTAAATGTCTAGACACATTGGTCCGTACAGCTAATACTGAACTAGGGTCATTATTACTACTGGTATATATACATGTAAATGTTAAGTATCAAAACGTGTTTCGCCCAATGTGTAGAAAACGTCAACACAGAAAATTTTTTGGAGTAAATGACGGAAAAGATTACTACATGGTTTATGTCGAACAAAAAAGACATGACGTAACAAGTAAATGCTTTGGAAGCGTTTCCAGTAAATGTATGACGAGAAAAGAATGAATCCAGCAATGTCGCCATTTCTAGCACATAGTGTCCAAAAACGTCGCTAATTTAGAAACAAGAGGGGCAAGATGGCCCTTTTCGCTCACCTGAGTGAAGCTTGCAACTTCTATGCTTTTCCTGTAGCGTGGTGGCCTAGTGTTCGACCCCAGATGACCCATGTTCGAGCCTAACCAAGATATCATTTTGACAAGGCTTGGTGAACCTCCAATCAAAACTGTGACTTCTAGAGGGTTAACAAGGTTTTTCGATGATTTGACCTGGTGACCTAGTTTATGACCACAGATGACCCATATCCGATCTTGACCAAGATATCATTAAGACAATCATTTTTACAAGGTTTGGTGAACCTCCAATCAAAATGTGACCTCTAGAGGGTTAACAAGGTTTTTCGATGATTTGACCTATTTTTGACTTCAGATGACCCATGTTCGATCTTGTCATTGAGACGAACATTCTGACCAGGTCTGAGAAGATTCGCTCAAAAGTGTGACCACTAGAGTGTTAACATTAACATTTCCAAAAATGCTTGGAATCTCCGTTCAGCCAAATTAAAGAGCTAAGATTAGAATATTGAATAAAGATCCCGTTGACTCTGGTCGTACAGAGACAACGTTCCTTTGGTGCACTGCAACATGGAACCAGTTAACAACGATAAACTGCCCCAATAGAGCATATGTAAAACATTACGATATATAAAAGCCCCAAAATAGTGTGGGGAACCCACGTGACTTTCATTGACGAGCACCTGGCAAAACGCGCAATTTTTAGCAACAATTCGCTCGATTCAGTTAGGTATTTTGCTGTTTACTCTCTTGATACTTAATCGATTTCTTCCGAGAATATGCACACAAACCCCACATTAAAAAGCGTTTCCATTGGTGATACTTCTCAAGTACAGACACTTAGCTGTTTTTGCACAATTTGGTTCCCAAATTTTCGCAAAATAAAAAGTCCGATGATCGTGTGCACTGAGTTTACTTATTTCAGCTATCATCCCCATTTAAAGCCTATTCAGCCTCAATTTTCGTTTAGAAACTGTATTTATATGTATTTTACATTTATGTAATCCTTTACCATAATCAAAGCTCTGAAAGCACTGATGTTGTTCGGAAGTACAAAGTAGTCAGAAGTTGTATTTCTTTGTAAGGTGAGGGCAATGGCGTTTTCTTCAGGAAAATTTTCGCGGTATTATGAACACGTGATTAACAGTTGCAAAAATAATTAGCCAGCGATTACTTCGTGGGTTACTAGTCTGTACAAGAGAGGTATTACTTCAATAGGAAAAGTGAGGTAATTAACAAAGGGACACTTGGTTACTGAAACTATCAATAGCGTTTATTCATGTGTGAAGCTTCAATATGATCTAGACAATAATAATAATAATACAGCGTTTGTCCCCCTATCCTGCTAGTCGCCGATTGGCATATCAGTAGTGCTATTTATAGAAACAAATCGTTATCGCCGATCTCTCCTATAGTTTATGAATGAAAATATTTTTGACCGAACTTCGCTGCGTAAAAATAGTAATGCGTATCACCAGAAGTAGTTCAACTATATTTTTGCGCCATTCTGTCGATTTTGATGTTTTGCATATTTTTTACGGCAGTATTACTCGATTACGATTACGATTACGACTTTGAATAGCCGCCTAATTTTGAATTGACTTGCTTTCACAAGTAAAGAACATCAACTGTCAAACCACTACCTAACAAATGACGGTATATTCTGTTGACTTTTGGTGATAGGTGATAATGGAGTTCACTGTAATACGTCTGTGTCCGAAATCGCTTAGCAATTAAACAACGAGAGACAAGCTCATACAACAAAAATAAACAACATCTTTTTGGGTAATATGACAATCCTCAGAAACATTAAAATAAGCTTTTGACGTTATCTGTTCGTTAACACACTGCAAGCGCAGTAATCTAAGTCTTCCATGCGGGTCGTTTTATAAATCCTGAAACATATCGGCTCTGATGCAATAATTAGAATCAAGATGTGTGATCAGTAAACAAAGGGAGCGTGAAGTGAACAATTACACGGCTGTTGTTATGTTGTTAGATATCGCGACAACTAGTACTCTTCTGAACCGGGAGACATTCTGACATAAGACAGAAAACCTGACTGGTTAACGACCTGACTGGTTCGTGACCACTCGTGGATACACACCGGCTATGAACAACGACATTTTCATGCTCACGTGTACTAAAATAATAGGTAAAGTTAACCTTTGAATAAAGGCTTAAAAGTAATGTTTCAAATTTCCAACATCAGCGGCCTTTGTTTACGAGTTTGACGTAATTACATTTACCACATTATATCAATAGATATCACTTCATAGATGAAATGCATCGCAAATCTCAATTTTATGTGCTTTGGTACGGGATTAACTAGCCCCATATCCTGAGAATGACTACAATCTTGACAAGAGCACACGATCAAAATTACTCTTTGAAATAACATGAATACAGTAAAACCTGACATTAAAGTTACCCCCCAGAGTCGAGCACAGAAGTGATCTTCATTAAGGGGTAAACTAACACCTATAAACAGAAGTAATTATATGTACCACTGGTCTTTATAACCAAGTGTCCTTTACAAGTAGGTGATGTTTATTTCATGTTTGCCTCAAGTTCATTCAAATAAGAACAAAATATTCGTTACTTCTAACTCATAGAAAACAAGTATAGTACTTGATGAACCAGAATCAATACGTTAAATAAGAGAGACCGTACACGTACAGATTTTGTTTACAATCGTTCGATATTTCTATCAGCTGCACAGAGTACAGTCTGTGGCTTTATAAGTTTATTTGTATGAGTCATGAATTAGCTGAGCTGAAAGAACGATATATCCTCAGGAAAAATATCCTTTGTAACATGAAATATTAATAGAACGACTGGCTAGCCCAAAGATACTTATTACGTAAGAACAAGAACGCAGTTTTTTGTTTTATTGCTACCAATACATCGACTTTAGGGGTTTCAGCATTTATCCAGATATTCGACCTAATCAACCCGAAACTGAACTAAGATAATCGATTCTTAATTTAGAAAATCTTTTCATCATTGAATTACACAACCGGCCGACTTTATCAAACTCCACGCACCTGTAACAATAACCACTGCCATCACATCTCTTCACGTGACCATACTTGGATCACGTGAGTGTAGAAATGGCGGATACGCCGAAGAAGAAGCTTAAAAACTGTCTAATTTTAAATAAAAAGAGACAGTACAATTTATGTTCAGGTAAAAACCAAAAGGCACAATTTTTAAGATATTTTTTCTTTGAAAATAATGACTTTCAGAGTATTGTTGACATTAACGAAGACATCTGTAAGGGAGATCACTGTATAGAAGATTGGTTTGTTTACATGTAAACCGATGAATTAGCGGCATTATTTCTAGTTCGTTTCTTTTCTATCATTGAACACCACACTTGTTTGAAATAGATCCATTCCGAGGTATATGTTATAATAATAAAAAACATTTGACTAATTTCTTGACGAAAACCTTTACGGCATTTATGTCGGAGATTTTACGTCACGATATCGTCATGATTTTCTTCATATTCAGTTCAGCTCATTCTTCGGTTTCAGTATCAATTGTCAGGTCATTGCTTATCAATATTGCAGAAATGCACTGTTCGTGTTGTGATATAAATTAACTTTGTACATGTATTTATTGTCTTGAAACCAAACAATGAAATTCACGGAATTCAGACTAAGTGTGGGACATCTTTAACACAGACTGGATGTAAATATTGCATAGTGCACATACAGCATTGTGTACATTTCAAATTCAGTAAAATATGAGACATGGCGCAGCAGTATTGTAGAGTATTAATGATCAAAATAAATGGTGCCAGCTAAGGCCTAGTAAACGATGTAGACTTGAATCAGAAATACAACAAGCGTGTGTAATGATTACCCAGTAGGCCTACTTCCAGTGAAGAGGTGTCGGTTAAATAAACCAGAACTATTGAATATACCATGAATCTATCTCTGATAATAGAGGAGTATTAACGCAGAAAAATGCAAGAATTTCAGAACCAATGCGCATGTGAACTTGGCTCGGTGAAAATGTAATTACCCTCTCGAAATAGCGAAAACATTCCGAAATCTCTGGGGAGGGGGCGTATTGACCCGGTCACATGAATTCCATACGAGTTATTGTTGACCTTTATCTCAATGAATGTAAAATCCATTTTGATCAATGGTAACGACCAACTATTAAAAAGATGCATAAAAATTCAATTTTAAAATTTTACAATAATTAGCAAACTTCGTTTCGGGACAATCGGTGTAGGCCCGGTGGTCAGTACATATCGGACTATGGCTTACTTCGAGTCACGTATATTCTACCTGAACTTAAGTTTGACTGTTGATCGGTTCCAGGTACAGAACCTACAGTTTACCTCAGAGTCATCAATATCATGACTAATGAATAGAAGGCATGATTCTGGTTTAAGTACTAATTACTGTATATACGTCTGTGAAAGCCAGACTACAAAATGTCGACATGCAATATAAGACCAGGTGGGGACTGAAAAGATTACATAATAAGCTTAGTTTCTGAACAACTATTCGACAGATGACCTCCTATATATCAAAACCACCCCACTGAGCATATCAACCATTTATTTTTAGACTGGTTTTCTAATTCTCCTCGGCATCTTAATAATGACTTCATGAGACAATCTCGATGTTTTACTGTTTATAAGTGACACACCGGAAGTACCATCATTTACTGACATGGTTGTATTAAACTGATAGGACTAAACAAGGCATCTTTAGAGCGTACAGTAAAACTTCACACAGCGACTACCATAATATTACGACCACCACCTTGTTATAACGACCACTTATATCCGGACCGGCTCCAAATAACTCCCTAATAATTCAACTTGATGATGATCAAACCGATCTGTTTGGTCCCTAGGGTGGTGTCATCATTGAGGTTTTAGTGTATAATGTATGTACGTCTGTGAAAGCAGCTTATGTACTTAAAACAACAAGATAGTGACAATTCTAATCATGTTACCAGGATCGCAAGCATGTATAGTGTTAAAACAAAACAATTTCAATGATTCCATGATCTCTAAACGATTGCATCATAGCATCAAGCATTCGTGGCTGGTGTTGAGATAATGTATAATGTACATATCATCATCGATTTTTGTAAATACGAATGAACAAGTTCTGTAGTCTGCTTCTCAGGAGTGCGTATAGGAAATTAAGCGTGGTTTAGTTGTTAGTAACATGTATAGGAAATAAAGCGTGGTTTAGTTGTTAGTAACATGTATAGTTACAACAGTTACTGTAGAACTCGACCACCTACACCTAAAACAGTTTCCACTATTTATATTTCCACCTAATTATGAGATAACTGCAATATTCAGGCCGATTAATTTAATCCCAAAAGTGAACTTATGATCGAAGTTTGTAGCATAATATGTGTATTCATAAATTTCCTGGTGTTTATAACCTGCGCGATATCTACGTTACACATCATTATCAAAGTTTATCTTTACCACAACATATCAGATCACGGAGACATGTACGCCGAGTTTATCGAAGCTCAGTGAGAAAACAATCATTTACAACACGTGTAAAAGTTGAAACATGTATGATAGTATTTACAGTCCAAACATCAAGTGTAAAAGTTGAAACATGTATGATAGTATTTACAGTCTAAACATCAAGTGTAAAAGTTGAAAAATGTATGATATTACTTACAGTCCATTGCCTTTTCGGCGTTGGTACTTTCATCAACGGCCAGAACGACCACTCTCTGGCCTTCGTGTTTTTGTCCGCCCTTAGCAGCCATACTTCCAAGCAGTCAATAACTTTGATTTAACAGAACAGAAATAACAAAACTCAGTAGAACGTAAAATCTCCACTGTATTCAACGAGTAAACAAAACGCTATGATGGCTACACACGGAGCTCTGCCTTCACCGCTGGTTGACAGTAAACTAAGTTTTCAACGTACAGTGTAAAACTATAGTTATTATGGTATTTCGATATCACTAGAAGCAGACGATAAACGTGAAGTCCGGATTTAAGTAAGCGTTTATACGGACTGACTGCATTAAAGATTTGATTCACCAAAACAGGGATTTAGCCACAACTTCAGACTAAAAGGGTCCGTTAAATACATTAAATCGAATAAGTGTAAACACGACAGACAAAAAGCGGCTGGGTAGAGAATTAAACCAATACTAGCTTGAAATGACACAATACAAGTGATAGCTTTAACATTTCGGAAATAATGACACGATTATAAATATATGTGAACTTTGTCATCACGCACACAGGACTCGACTCATTGTATGGTATCGTGTTCTTTTCTCCGCATGTTGTAATTTTGTTACCAGTTTAATTAAAAGCTTCGTAGTTCTGAGCCTGATATCGCGATAAACCTAATAATGGTTCTGTCGTATGAAAGTCAGTATTTCCCAAAACACGGTTAAATGTATTTAAACCAGCGTCAGTACTCACTCCTCATAGCACAAATACGTGTATAATCAATATTATTAAGTATATTTGATGATGGTTTTGAAGTACGCTGTAAATTAATTTATATGATTTAGATTGAATTAAACTAGCATTCATATCTTCATATTCTTCAAATAAATCCTCCTTTTTGTAGAAATACACTCGTTTCTGAACAATAAAAGCTAATGTTTTTGAGTGAAATATTCGAAATATTGTTTATCCCGCAGGAGCCTTCAAACTGGTTTCGAGCTTCGTACATTAAAAAGCATGTCAACAATACTATACTAAGAGATAACCCGACAAAAACATGGCGGATGATGTGTCCCGTAGGAGACCCTTTTGAGTTTTTTTGTCCGCCATTTTTTTATCATTCTCCTTTCTGATTGGCTTAGAACAGGCGGGATAAGGGAAGAAATGGTAAAATCTGGTTAATTGTATCAATCTCTATCCAGAGTTGTCGTTCGTTATCCATCACATACATCCCTGTCAACGTCTGGAAAGTACAAATGTAGTTCAAAAACACGTGTCCGGGCCTCTTTTAGTTTCCATCTGATACACAAATTCACACTTTTGTTTTCACTTAATGTACATTTGTTGTCATAATTTAACACGATTACCTCCGACTTCTGCGTTTCATTTCCATTTAAGCGGCGTAACTTTGTGACTTTTTCACCAAAAGTAACCAAATACTCTCCATCGAGAAATAGTGCGCTAGATAAATAAAGTAATTTCTATGATTTTCTGGTAAATGATAACATCTTATGTCTTGAATGTATTGTGCAAAAGAAATCGCTTCAGTTAGTTGTAAATTTTGTACCAATTGTGGCTTTATTTCTTGTTTTGCAAGAATCTTGTAAAACGCTGAGACGATGGCTCAGATGTATGGGAGAGATAACGAACGACAACTCTGGATAGACATTGTAATTGTATATGTCGCCGTCCGTGAACGGCGACAATAAACGTTTTCTTTTCGCTCGAGAAGACGATAATTATCGCCCAAGAAAAGACGAAAACACGACGAATTGTCAGTGGCGGGGGAACCGTTTTAATCGTTCTAAACTCGCGCGAAAAGACGATAATTTATTTTGGCTTGTTTCGGTCTTTTCTCACGGCAGAATATCCATTTTAATACAAATCGTCGCCTTCCGGTTACACATGCGCAGAACATGTACAACAATCAAGATGGACAACAAGGTAAGCACGTAGATCTAGTCAATATCCATCAATAATAGGATTAATAATTTAGATCAATAACAGTTGCTGTCATAGTCAAAGAAATGCGATTAAAAACCTCCCTGAAGCAAAAACGTGCTTACCACCACATTGAAAAATATGGTAAATCAATTCTATATGATTAGCCTCCCTTAGAGCATTATTTTAATTAATTTATTAAGGAATACTGATACCAATAACTGAGAGTAATGTAGCACTTAGACTACCGAATCTTTTAGTTTGAAATAATTCCTGAAACTTTAAATGGCTGCCTGTCCTACTATAATTTAGATCAATTAATTATTAAATTACAATTCAAAGTCATCAAAATAATTACACATGTGAAAATTATTAATTCGCTAAAACTATGAACATTTCCTTGCAAATATTCCTTCACATGTTTGGTTACCAGTAAGCAGCTTTTCTAATGTTTGCTAATGCCCATTTTACATCAGTCTTGCGGTGGCTGTACACCTATCTACGAACGACATTTTGGAGAAAATCGGGGAGTGTTGTACGGCACCCTCAAGACCTCCATACAAATTCGCAAAGTTACAGGGCTGTCGCAACATCGCAAACTAGATTTTTGACACGCACATTGTCATAGCGAATTTTGGGGCTCGCAAGTTAGCTGCATATTTCTGACAAAAACGTGATGGATGTTGGCGTTTGGATATACATCCATATTCGGGGCTAATGAACGAACACAAAGTAAGGCATTGGTACGACTGTCTTGTAAAATCTTGCATGTCGTAAGCCGGCCGCATGAAAAATTTGCATATTCTCACGACTGCCTCGCGACTTTCTTGCAAATTTGCACGACTGTTTTATAGCCATCTTGCGGATGCCGTGCAAATATGGCTGTTGTGTTTTCGTACGATCAAGCTGCGAACACCGTGTGACCCGTGAGATCAACGTGAAAGCATTGTATCGCTGCCTTGCAGTGCCAACAACTAGTGTGAATTTTTATTTTTTTATTCACGTAGACTGTTTAAAGTGCAAATAATTTTGGGTCCGAATTCCATTATTTTTATTTCTCGATTTAACTTTATTTTTCTTGCATCATAATAAACATAAAGCTCTCAGCTTTCAGAAAATGTTAACGTTCTGAAAATCGGCCCATGATAAGTATGATTTTTAGTCGCCCAGACTGACAGAAAGAAAACTTTTATGTTAGGGTAGGGAGGGTAACTCAAGACAGAAATTAATCGATTGCAATACTCATGTTGCGAAGAATAAAATATTCAGTGTAAACTATTAGCATGAATGGCATTTTTATTTAAACTTTCAGGAAGTATCTATTGAGATTCAAACATCAGGAATGTTGGAAACGGCACAATAATGCAGTGCAAAATGGACAGTATACACAACTCATTCATACTGTTATCTTGGCCAAGAATACAATCATAAAAGAATAAAATTACACAGAAATAAAATCATAACATAATAAAATTATACTAGAAAAGAATCATAAAAAATAAAATTATACAAGGATAGAACCAGAAAAGATTTGAATTACGCAAGAATGGAACCATAAAATAATAAAATAATACAAGAACAGAATCATAATAGAATAAAATCATTCAAGGATAAAATCATGAAAGAATCAAAATTATGCAAAAACAGAATCATAGAAGAACTGAATTATGCAAGAATAGAAAAAATGAAGGAATAAAAACATACAAGAATCAAATCATAAGATAATTGAATTGGACAAAAATACAATCATAAAAGAATAAAATTATACAGAAATAAAATCATAACATAATGAAATTATACAAGAGAGGAATCATAAAAGAATTTAATCATACAAGAATAGAATCATGACAGAATACGTTATACAAGTATAGAATCATAAATGAAATAAATTCTACAAATAAAGATTCATGAATAGAATAAAATCAAAGTACTTAAAGTACTGACGGAAGGCAATTTTATATGTGTATTAATACTGGAGGACAGAAATATCTTAATTCTCTGTCTCAAGGTTTTCCAGTGATTTGACCTGGTGACCTAGTTTTTGACCCCAGATGATCATGTTCGAACTTGTTCACAATATCATTAAAATAAACATTCTGAAAAAGTCTCATGAAGATCCGATCAAAACTGTGACCTCTAAAGTGTTAACAAAGTTTTCCAGTGATTTGGCCTGGTGACCTAGTTTTGGACTCCAGAGGACCCATGTTCGATCTTGTCCAAAAAATTATTAGGACAAGATTTGGTGAAGATCCAATGAAACCTGTGACCTATATAGTGTTAAGGTTTTCCATCGATTTAGCCTGGTGATCTAGTTTTCGACCTGAGACGACACATATTCGAACAAGTCCAAAATATCATTAAGACAAACATTTACTGTCTTTACATGTAAGTATACATTTGGTATCTATTGTGTTAATTTAACACATTTTATAACCTGAATGATGTCTTTATGTAATACTCTAAGTTTTTATCTTCAACTGCATGTATGAAATAATGGGTTGCAATTTTGACAAAAATTATAAGTTTTCATATTTTATTCTACTTTTTCTGACATTCTTCCAACAAAACTAATTTTGATACACATCTAAGAACAATGTCTAATAACAAATTTCAGATCTAAAGATATGTGGTCACAGAGCGAATTTTTGGTTCAACTCAGAAATTCAGTTATGTTGTCAACAAGTATTCGCAGTTTTCAATTTATTTCGACAATGTTAACATGAAGTTAATAAAATGTAGTTATCTGTTTAATTCCTACAAAACTTTGATTTTGATATATATCGTAAAAGAATGTCTATCACACATGTTTCACTTTAAAAACATGGGGTCATGAAATCGGTCAACCGGAAAGACGAATAAGTAAGGCTAACTCGAGTCTAGCTAGTTGTCAAATGACTGTTAACACCACATTCACTATTAAATCATCAGTGCAGAACCAAATCCACTTTTCACTTTTGTTCTTGAAATGCAAATACTAGTATAGGGTTTTGGCAGTCGTCACAAAACATCAGCTTGGCCATATTGTGTGGCTCAACAATCAGATGAGTCTGTTTCCATGTTTCCACAGAGGACTGAAATAGGCCTGTAAAATATTTTAATACTTATGTACATATGCTTAAATTAAATGTTGAAAGTCCACAATAATGAATATGGAACAGCTTATTATTAATATTTCTAATCAATTTAAATAATAACAATCATGCTATTGTGGTGTAGTAGTAGAACACTGGATCTCTTATGAGAGATTGTTAGTTAAAATGTCCTGAACTGCAAGATCCAAATCTTTGGGTCTCGCAAGTAGTGCTGGTTAAGAAGGAAGTGAAACCCATGACATATTCATTGAGCATGGTTATAGACAATTGACCGTCTCCACAATCAATGTAAAATTACCACTGAAGAAGGAAAAGCACAAATTACTGTGGATGTTCATTCTCATATATTGAAATGATTACACATATACAGACATTTATGCAGACATTTTTTAGGGAAACATTAAAAAATTAATTTACATTTCACACATAAAACCAAACTAATTAAAACAAGGTAGGTGCCTTTTTGGTTATGGGTCTTTCTGGACCCCTGTCAAGTGACGTTCTCTTTATTTAAGCTGGTCTAATTCAGAAAACTGGTACAAGCAAAGATAACTCTAGCAAATTCGTAAACAATTTGAATTAATTCAGGTACAACAGAAAAGCGATAAATTGTATCTCATTAATATTGTTTTACTCACGGAAATTCCAAGTCGGCGGGAGGGCGTAATTACGGCATACGTTTCTAATGACATTTTAGATGCACCAGCACCCAGTTGTTGCAATTTCATTCGGCTTGTAATCTCTTGGCTCGTGCTATCCTGTATCCTTTCAGAAATTTCCATTTAGACAAAATTCCTGAGACATTGTTTTTGTTGCGTTTAATGTTTCGCGGATAACGTTGCTTATCCGAAAACTATTCAAGTATCTCCTTGGCGAGTAGTTTGATTGTCTCCCTTAATTAAATGCAGAAATGTCGCGCATTACGAATTACTTGTTCCATGACATACTATAGTCAACGGGAACTAGTTAATTCACATTTTAGTCAGAATATGGATTAGTCCGCAGGGTTTGTTATGAAACGTCAAAACAACGGTATTGTTTCGAAATATTGATTATTCTGATTAAAGTTTTGCAGTTTCTTTTGTTTCAATTTACATTCTTACACAAACTTGAATCTTACGGTCTGGTTTAATTGAGTGTCGTCGAACTATATTGATGCGTATGAATTTTGTTGTTCTTGGGACTATGCAGATAGAAACGATGACATAGAAAAGCGATGATAACATATTTAGCCAACATTTTTTCCAAAATCAAAGCTCTGAAAGCAAGCACTGATGTTGTTCGGAAGTACAAAGGAATCAGAAGTTGTATTTACTTGTAGGGTGAGGGCAATAGCGTCTTTTTCAGGAAAATTTTCGAGTCAATTCCTTCAATAGTTTTTGCGGTATACATTTAAACAAGATGGCCAAGATGGCCCTTTTTCGCTCACCTGAGTATAGATTGCGACTGATTTGACCTGATGGCCTACTTTTTTGAAACCAGATACCCCATGTTCAAACTTGTCCAAGATGTCATTAAGACAAACATTCTGTCTAGGTTTGGTAAATACATGTATACAATCAAAACTAAAACCACTAGAATGTTAACAAGGTTTTCCAGTGATTTGACCTGGTGACCTAATTTTTGACCTCACATAGCCCTTTTTCGAACTTTATCAGTTATATCATCAAAACTAAGCCACTGACCAATTTTCAAGATCCTGTGATGAAAAAATGTTGGCTAAATATGTGACCTCTAGAGTGTTCACAAGGTTTTTCTTCCATTTGACCCAATAACCTAAATAAATGACCCCCACCTAGCCCCTTTTCAAATTCATCCGAGGTATTATTAAGACAAAGCCACTGACCAATTTTCAAGACCCTTTGACGATAAATGTGGCCTCTAGAATGTTAACATGGTTTTCCAGTAATTTGACATGGTGACCTAGTTTTTGACCTCATATAATCCTTTTCCGAACTCGTCCGAGATATTATCAAGACTAAGCTACTGACCAATTTTAAAGACCTTGTGATGAAAAATGTGGCCTCTAGTGTTCACAAGGTTTTTCTGTCACTTGCCCCAGTGACCTAGTTAATGACCCCATATAGCCTTTTTTCGAATTCGTCAGAGATATCATCAAAACGAAGTCACTGATCAATTTTCATAACCCTTTGACAAAAAATGTGACCTCTAGAATGTTCACAAAGTAAAGCCGCACGAAGCCAGACTTAGACCCATTAATATAGCTTACTCTGAGCACTTCGTGCTCAGGTGAGCTAAAATAAGGGAAGTTATACAAAAATCATAGATTATTGTTCTAGACCATTGCACTTCCTCTTGTTTCTGTCGATATATTAAGTACTAACTCAACCGTTCAATACTTCAATAGAAAAAGGGGGGGGGGTAATTAATAAAGGGAAGAATTATCAATAGCCTCTTATTCGTGTGTGAAGCTTCAATAGCTTATCAGGTATAATATAAATACAAAAGGAGAGATAAGTTAAGAACGGGTAAGTCATAGTTGCGATTCTTGGTCAGTATACTGTTCCTCAAATTTATCGCGATCAATGTATTAAGTTTCGTCTAAATACTTTCAATACTTCATGGATCTAATGCTCCAGACAAATATAGTTTCAATAGAAAAGGGGAGAAGGTGGGACAACTGCACGTCCTACCCATATGTGAAGAACCATATCATG
Organism: Lutraria rhynchaena; assembly: GCA_008271625.1. Lineage (NCBI taxonomy): Eukaryota > Metazoa > Mollusca > Bivalvia > Venerida > Mactridae > Lutraria > Lutraria rhynchaena. Next base: position 75,255 of record VIBL01000036.1, read on the forward strand.
CCTTGCATAGCTTTTGAGATATGCTCTAGACAAGCGTAATTTCAGCATAAATACTGTTAATACGCAGATAATTAAACTGGAAGTCACCAAATGGCGGTATGTTGAGTTCATTAAGGCACAAATTACCATCCTTTTTACAGTCCGGACAAGGTAAAACATGCTAATTTTTGCTCTTTAAACTCCAGGTGTTTACCTCTAGAGTGTTCATGACCTTTGTGATATTGACATATCGTCTCATCATGGTGAACAATTGTGCCAAGTCATTTTAAAATTCATTGATGCATAGGGAAGTTATGGTCCGGACAAAGTAAGACAGACTAACACACACACGGACGGACACACATACACGGAACCGCCATTTTGACAACTATGTCGAGCTCACCGCAAGCAGGCTCGACAAAAATGAGGCAAGGTAGAGTTATGGTTCTTGGTCACTAAAGTTTTACTATTGTGTAAAGTATAAACTCAATCCCAAAAATCTTGTAATGGACAGACGCCAAATTTATATCCCTCCATCTTTGATAGGAGACACTAAAGCTAAAGCATACTACATTTGAACTCGGAGAAAAGGAGAAATACCATGGTGATCTCAATAAAACTGAAACACTTGACAAATGCTTATATCCACAGGGGGCTAGCACATTGAAGGGATGGAGTATAGTGGCGTATTAGGCCTAAAATGGCCACACGGACCAAAAACGCATACATCATATATATATATACATATATAAGGGTTATAAATTCCGAAATGACAGTTTCTGCACCAAGTTCGTTTAAAACTACGTAACTATTTAAGGAATCGCTCAATTTTCTAATAACTGGTGTCTAATACAGCTAATACATTATACTACACATAACCAATAAGGACTTTGTCAAATTCAAAACAATGAAGCAGGTATTTAATCTTTTTCCTCCGGAAAATCGTCAATATCGTTTAGTCGAACGTGACCTCGCAACACCAAATTGATCAGAATTACCATACTAAATACACCTTAAAACAACAGGTAGAGAAATGCGTGCTAACCATAAATATCTCTAAAATGCACTGATCCGGCTCAAAAGAATAATCCAGGAATGGTCTACTCATATCAAGAGCAACACAAAATGCAACTTTACTTGTTTATTTAATTGTACTGTTTACAAAATATAACAAAATCATGAGAGCATTTTGAAGCTAATACATCATTGTATAGAAAGTGTATGTTGATTATGAAATTTGTCATTCTCAATCATTATCTGGCTCTGATTGGTTTAGACTGTCCTGAATTGAAACAGCAAACACTGCATCAAGTTGGATTGGAAGCGGATTGTCCTGGAACAGAAAAAGTTTCTAATACATAATAACATTAAATAAGTAAAAATAATTATTTCACAATCTAAATCACTAATCAATAAATGTTTATCCCCTGCCTATAAAGTAGAATTGAAAATTGTATTCTAGGAAATAATATTAGATCCAATGTAATAATGAGTATGAAACTAATCCGAACATGCAAATTTAAATCATAAACTTTTGAAAGGAATAAAAATATTACATTAATGGGTAAAGAATCTGATGAACCAATGTCTGTGTTCTGGAGAGAAAGAAGCTCATCAGTAATATCAGATAACTCATGTTGGGGAACATCTTGCAGAGACTGTGGTGTTTGGGAGGCTTCAAATAGTTGCTTTTTTATACTGATTGTGCTCATGGTGTGGGTGCCAGTAGTGTAGATACGGGGATCCTAACGCATTTTTGTGCATTTTCCACATTTATTCCGCGCAAACCTCCCATAACCCCTCACAGAAGGGGCAAAACCTCAACCTCCACCAATCTCAACCACCACCAACCTCCACCAATCTCAACCTCAACCAACCTCCACCAATCTCAACCTCCACCAATCTCAACCAACACCAACCTCCACCAATCTTAACCTCCACCAACCTCCACCAATCTCAACGTCCATCAACCTCAACCACCACCAACCTCCATCAATCTCAATCTCCACCAACCTCCACCAATCTCAACCTCCACCAACCTCAACCACCACCAACCTCCACCCAAACCTCAAAAACCAGTTATCTCGCGGAAAAAGTTCTTTCGCGAAATTTTTCCAAAATATAAAAAATTTTCACGAAATAAATTTTTTTATAAATATGAGATTTTTTCCCATACTTATAAATTGCTCGTTATCCGATCTTTCCTATACCCCCGGTTTATAATACAATTTCACGTATCCTTTTTCTTGAAAGGTAAATTTCTTTCTCGTATACGCCAAAGGGCTTATTGATAACCTGGTGTTTGGATTAATAACATCAAATGACCACGTCATCACCACACTCTCTTTTCCCTGCTCTTCCCAAATATTCTTGTCCTTCCACCTCCAAAACCCGCCCGAAACAATCGTTTAAATTGGCTCGGAGCGCTGGATTTATATTTCAAATCAACGTCGAGTGTGTAAATACCCGACTGTTTGAGGAGCCAGTGTTCCGCACTGTACAGATAATCACTACCTATACGATGCGGATATTCAACCACATCATCGTATTTAATATACTCGTTCGGCGATATATTAAAGGCGGCTGTGAAACACTCAAATCGTTTCCTTTTTCCATCGGTGACCTCAACCCGATTCTCCGAGTCTTGACGCACTTTGATAACAGTATTTTTATCAACATTGAGCGAAAACAAGAGAACGGTCAATTGGTTGCTTTTAATATTTAGTATATCCGATTTCAGTTGCCTAATTTTCTCATTTCTTCCCGCGATGACTTCACCGATATCAGCTTGCATCCTTTCGATAATTATCTTTAGCGTCTCCTCATCTTTCTCATCCATCAGCTTTTCTACATCTTTTTTAAGAATGTTCACCCCCTTTTCAATATCCCTCATTATTTTCCGCGTAATTTTATCTTCGACGGTTTTATTATCCAACGCCCATTCCTTCTCAAGTTTATCTATTTCAGCTTCCAATTTTTCTTTATCGATATATTTTTCAATTTTTTTCTCATCTTTTCTACGATGTCCATTTTTACTCGTTTCAACTCTTTCTCGTCCAAACAACTTTCTACTCGTTCTTCCAAGCCGCTCAATGTTCGTTTTAAATTATCCAAGTCGTAATCTTTTATAGCTTTATTTATTCTCTTTATCACGAACGATTTAGGCGACGCATCTCCCGCATCCGTAGGAGTACCAAGATTCGTAATCTTTTCTCCAAACATGTTAATTATCCCCCTTTTCAAGAAATTGTTGTTTATATAAGCCAAGGACACGTCCGACTCTGAAATTTTGGTTTTAGGCATTCGACCAAATTTATCAACAGGCATTTTTTAATTTTTCCAACTTTTGTTTAATACGTATGAACACAAATGTCCGCAAATGACTGATCCTCTTGGCTGCACCTGATCCTCGTTGTAAAATATTCTCGATTTTAAATATTTTACCAGTTCTTCCGGCGGTTGTACGCCGTACCCATCGAAATAATATTTGTTTTTTCTCCCTTTTTAATCCAACAAACCCAATGCGTGCCACCAGCGTCGGATGATCCAATACCATCGCTCGGATCCGTGTCATCCAAATTTAATATTCCACATTCCCTCTTTCGAGGACGTTTCGGCAATTGATTGCGCATAAATATACCCCTAAAATGAGGAATTTTCAACTCTTTAACCGCATCTATCAATTCGACATTGTCGAGCGGTTTATTCGGTAAAGATAAATTTCCAACATTCATTTTTTTAAAAAATGATTCCATTTCGTTAATACGGTAATGTCCGAGCGCCAACGTGTTGATTCTATCCGGCAAAATGTACCTCTTGTCATTCCCATCGCTTAACGCGATCTTGTTCATTTCTTCCGTGTATATTACGTGGCTCCGACTTCTAAATATATTCATCAGCCTCATTTGTTCCTTTCCCGTAAACAGGCACTCTTTATAATCCTCGTATCGGATATTTTTTTCACGAGAACCTTTTTCACCCCTTTGCATTTCTTCTCTTCCGGTCCCTCATATATTTTATACGAATACAATTTTGGTCTCAAACCGACAAATCCTCCGATAGGTTTCCTCCCTGCCTCGTCTTTAAACTTGCCGATAACTTTTTTATTCACCCCAACCGTAATCCCAGACGGATGGTTTTCGGGGAAATTGCTCGTGTCAAACCTTTCTTCTTCGTCCGGCGCAATATCTTTATAAACATCTTCCGTCTCAATTTCATACATTAAACTATCCGTATCCGTCATCAACAGATTAGCCTTTTCCCCGTATTTCTTTTTAATATAATTGTAGTGGAACTCGTACATGACCGTTTCACTCAAATCCAAAATGCACATCCCGAGGTAAACCAGCTTGTTAAATTCAAGTGGGTCTTTTTCATATGCGTCGCGATAAGATTTTCGTCGAAAACTGTATTTCCCTTAAAATTCGGTCTCGCCGCCAAATTTATCCCCTTCGTTCTATCATAAATCAATCTGATATCCCTTCTATTTCTAATATTTTCCATCGTCTTCCCAAAGACGGCATTGTTCATGAGTTTGAAAAAATCTTTCTCAAACTCGTTGGTCACCTCAGTTCTTAGTCTCGTATTTAGATCAATATACGTCTTCATCCAAGCCGATTCCTCAAGTTTAATTCCTTCGTGAATTTTCGTAATTTCTAATCCCTTATCCTCATACTGTTTTAAATTTTGGTGGTGAACCACATAATTTTCCTTGTCGTTTAAATTTGGAATTAATTTGTCTACTCCATACCTCGGTAAATGTTAGGGAGCCAGAGGATAATCGTTGTGCAAATCGTGCAAGTCGGCCGGATATTTTGAATCGACTTCCAAAATACAAGTCACATTTCTCCAATTGTCCAACTCTTCCTTAGTCATCCATTTAAATCCATGAGTCGGCAATGGTTGACTCATCGCATCACCGTATAAATTGTTGGCGTCTGTATAGAATACAGCGGAACCCCGCTAAACCGGACGGGCTTGGGACTGGGCGAAACGTCCGGTTTAGTGAGGTGTCCGGTTTAGGGGGGTTTTGTGTTTGGACAAGTTAAACTCCATGAGATGGTTATTTTTAGAGCAAATTATGACTGTATTTTGCCATTAGTCAGTTGGGATGTAAAGGAAAACAACATATAAAAGTAATAATAATAGATTAATGTAATGTTTTATATTAAAAGTACATTGTCTAAATAAGCATCTCTTATCATGATAATCAAATTCATGTTAAAAACTCGCAACATAGTAATAATAATGATAATTCTTTAAACAAAATTAAGGTAGCGTAAGTGGCTACAAACGTAAAAATAAGCGAAAATGACATTTTAAGTTATTAACAATAATTAAATATCATACTATCATACCATGCAACAAAAAAATCGATCCGAATATGCAAAAATAGTGTTTTATCGCGATAAAAACAGCACCCCCATATCGACTCCACTTTATCAGCGAGAACGATCTAGGAGGCGGCGTTGTTAGGGGCTCCTTAAGGGCAATTTTGTATCAATCGATATTAAATTTGGTATCGCTTGCCGTATGTTAACATAAGTATTTGAAAGTCGACAGATTATCAACATCAAGCGGATTAAAATGGGAAATAAGAAAAATAAGGCTAAGCAAGGTGTTAGAGTGTTCTCAAAAAGTGAAAAATGTAGTTAGAAATCTCTTTCTCGCGGAAGTTGGTTTACGAATGCTAAAGATACCGAACTGCATAAATTTATATCCAGTAAAAAACTTGACCATAGTGACGTGACATATTGTGAAATTGGAAACTTTATGGTGGAAAATTACGTAATAAATGTATAACTGCAACAATCATTTGATGTGCAAGAAACGTGAATTCATTAACACCTTGGTCGATTGGGCTACTAGCATCTAATGTACATTTAATAAAAATATATGATGAAATTACTGATACGGAACGGTGGTCTTATTGAAGTGTGATATCGATATCATACTCTAACGCCTTGCTAATTATGCTATCAATATGGGTCAATTTAGACCTTATATATATTGCATCACACATTCCTTTATGTTTTGGCGGGAGATATAATAAACAGCAATATGGTATGCCGACACTTCACGCACCTTGCAATAAAACGCACACGATAAGAAAACGAGCTGTCAAAGATCCAAAGTACCATTTTTACAAGTTTAATTAAATTTATATATTCCAGAGTCAGTTAGGTTTCAAATACAATTAAACACGAGTTATAAAATACAATATATTTAAATTGCCAGTAAATTAATACAGGGAGACTGGGTCAACGAAAATTATTATTTTCGCTATTTCATCGATGTAATCAATAAAATAAAGTTATTTCAACGTGAACTTTTATTAATCAACTCTGTACATTTTGGTAAAATATTGAAAGCTATCAAACAAACAATAGGATGAAAAACAGTAACGTCTTATGGACATCGGACGTGCATGTTTTTCGAGAATCTTATTTTATTCTGTTATATATCCAATTACCTTTATATATTAGTATGTTTTTAAATGATTACATCAGCAGACATAAAACATAGACACTTTTGTACAAATCAATCACATCTTAAGTTCTTATTTTTTACTCTAAATGCATGGCTACCTTTCATTTAACTTATACATGTATAGCGGTTTCCCCAGCATCTTCAACTCGATTTCCCAATCAGCCGTTTTCCCTGTTGAGAGCCTCTCGGTTGACGACAAATCTGATGTACTGTGTATTGCATCGGTACGATATGATACTATTTTGACAAGTAATTCGTAATTAAGCTCTTTAGAGTCATCTAAAATGGTGGGCGGTTTTCACTAATTGATCCGCAAACGATGAACGAATTTGATTGGTTATCAAATTTCAATAGGCTGTATTAATTTATAGAGTAATTGTTGATTACACGAGGTGATAATGATCTGACACTTTTATTGTTAATTTCTCGCTTAGAAAAAAACACAGTGGGTGCTATTTTTGAACAAAGATTGCCGCATTATTTGAAGATGGAATTTAAAGTGGTTTTCGGTATTTTGTAGCGGAAATGCTTATCTAGGCAACCGTGTCACAGAATTTTGATATTTATTTTCGTTTTTTATCTATGACGTATTACGTAATTGTCAGCGGGGTTCAGGCTACGGAATTTCTTTAAAGTCAAATATCTATTGAATGGAGGACGTTATCAAAAATCTGAGACACGGTTCCCTGCATGATACCATGATTGTTATTTTAAGTCTAATTGTTGTAATATATCCTTATATACAGAGTAGTGATCTTTATTCAAAAATATGAAAATTACGTGCGATATTGGTTTATAGTAGACAGACCAAGTACAATATTTGTTTCAAATCACTTGCAATAGACTCTGTATAGTGGGTTTATTAATGTGTACAATTATGGTTGACTTTTTAAAACTATAAATAAGTAAAACTTGATACCACCATATAGCCACTTATGCTACATTAAGTTCGAATATGGGTCATCTGGGGTCAAAAACTAGGTCACCAGGTGAAATCATAGAAAGACCTTGTTAACACTATAGGGGGTCACAGTTCTGATTGTAGGTTCACCAATTCTAGTCAAAATGCTTGTCTCAATGATATCTTGGACAGGTTCGAATATGGGTAATCCGGGGTCAAAAACTAGGTCACCAGGTGAAATCATAGAAAGACCTTGTTAACACTATAGGGGGTCACAGTTCTGATTGTAGGTTCACCAATTCTAGTCAAAATGCTTGTCTCAATGATATCTTGGACAGGTTCGAATATGGGTAATCTGGGGTCAAAAACTAGGTCACCAGGTCAAATCTTTGGAAAACCTTGTTAACCCTCCATAGGTCACAGTTTTGATTGGAGGTTCTTGATATCTTGGTCAAGTTCGATCATGGGTCACCTGGGATCAAAAACTAGATCACCAGGTCAAATCACTGGAAAACCTTGTTAACCATCTAGAGGTCGCATTTTTGATTGGATCTTTGTTTAACTGTGTCAGAATGTTTGTTTTAATGATATCATGAACGGGTTTGAACATGGGTCAACTCAGGTTGAAAACTACGTCACTTGGTCAAATCACAGGAAACCCATAAAAGTTGCAATTTTTACTCAGGTGAGCAAAAAGGGCCATCTTGGCCCTCTTGTTTGTGAATAAGGACCAAGCACAGCAGACACTAGCAAAATCCATATTCTAATGGATTTCACTCACCATGAAGAACCTCACACAACAACATATGGCATTGCAGTATGTGTTAACAAATATTATATGTATTTTACATAGATGTGGTGTATTTACAATTCTATCAATTCATGAAATATGTATATATGCTATAATGGTTGCCAAGGCAACAGCGATAAAAAATCAACAAAACTGCTTAATTTTTACTAGAACCATTGAGATAGTCTGCTTTATATTAGAGTGACTGAGTACAAAATAGACTAGAATATGTAATTTTCAATTCTTAGTTAGAATGGAATGCAAAAAAATTAAATTTCGTAAATTAACATGTGTTCCCTAACAAAATACGTTGCTCCAGTAATATCATGCTTCTATTGCCTTTCAACTGTTTTGTGGAAATCACTCAATCTAAAGAACATAACAAAACAACATATCTGCATTATGTATTATCAAGTTTTATATGCATTTTATGAAGACATGGTGCAGTAAAAATTCTATCTATTTCTGAAAAAATATATATTTGCATCACAGTTGCTGTGACAATGAAAGTGAAACAAACAAGAGCTGTCACCAGACATAATTCCAGACATATGAAGTTGCACGAAAGACTTAACTACAAATTCTCTAAGTACAAACTTTTGTTAAAATGCAGAGTTATGCAAAAATGAATTATTCAAAATTAAGTTTTATTCAACTCTGGGAAATGTTTGTGGAGATAAAGGATGTACTAGGATCTCTTATGAATAGTCTGTGTAAAAAAATCATTCCACACAAAGAAACCATCATTCATGTAAAATAACAGCACTTTGGTCTCTACCTTCTGTGGCATGTATCCAACCAATATGTTGTTCTTATTCTGTCAAAAACAGTTGTCCATATGCAGTTCTGTCCTGGACTCACCAAATCTGGACGTGAAATGGTCACGGAGCACTGAAGTAACAGTTTGCTCACTTTCTCAACCACCAAGTAGAAATAAAACTGTCTTTGTACTTATATACAAGTTTACAAGTTTATTTCATTTCAATACCGGAAGGTCATTGACCCATGCGGCAGATATTTGCAATGTGGCATAACGACATTCATTTTACAATCATAAAATGTAAGTACAATATACTATGTTTACACACACGCTTCCTCTCGGACAACATACACCACTAAAACACTATAACAGTAACTCTAAACCGAAACGAAATGCCTAGAGAAACTTATTGTATCACAGACACACATGCATGCACGCACACACAAGCAAATATCTTTCTAAATATATACGCTACAAATTAATATATATATATATACAAACATGTATTCAACTGACAAATGTTCACACAAAACTACATCTCAAATATTCAACATAGAACAAGAGAAAACTTATACATAAAAGAAAATAATAGCTAGACATTACCTGAGTTACATACTTAAGACATAGTATATATATACTAAACAAAATAAGTATACTTAATTACTTACGAAGATATCAAAATTATGTATATACAATCTACAAAGTTCTCAAAGTTACTATTTGATACACAAAATATGAGTAGTACGAATAATGTAAAAAAGACAACACAATGAAGAGGTAACACAGTTAAGTATATGTAATATTATTTCTAATATCAAATGCTTTTTGGATATAAATGCTTAATTTCGTTATAACATTTCTATTTTCGCTTGTAAACAATTCAATTAATTTATGCATACTAGGGTTTCCTCTATGATATGAAGGAATATACTTGTTTCTTAATTCTGAAAATAACTCGCACTCAAACAAAAAATGATACTCATCTTCTAACAAGTTACAGGCTACACAAATTTTATCATTTACAGGAGTTGCTATCGGTTTGTTCCATCTACCAGTTTCTATATGTAATCTATGGGAGGACATCCTAAGTTCAGCAAAGTTAAATCGAAATTTGGGTATGTTTCAAGTATTTAAATATAACTGAAACTTAAAATCAGCTATGTTCATATAAAATAATGCTCTACTTGAGTCATTCAGTCTAGTCCGCCAGTTTTGTACAAATTGATCATGTAATCTTTGTTTTATTAGAGATGAAAATATGTTAACATTACCAATGTCTTGGAAATACCAAGCATCATATAAACCAAGATTACACAATAAGTCTTTTAACAAAGAACACCAATTTTGTTTATTAGGGTTTAATTCTATGTCTGATTTTAACATATTATACACTTTTCTATTATATTTATTTTCACCAGTTCTTGATAATTTAATCCAATATTTGATTATACCTATATGCCTAATAGTTTGTAAATTCATTCGGCCAAGTTCACCATAAACAAAATCATTTTGTGTATTTCTTTTGACACCAAGTAATCGTTTACAAAATTGCAAATGAACACGTTCAATCTACTTCCCTTGTATAAAGCCCCACACTTGACTAGCACGATTAAGAATTGGCGATATCAACTTGTCAAAAAGCTCTAATCTATTTTTCACTGATAAATCCGTAAATTTATACAAATATTTATTCATTTTGAAAATACCTTTTAAAGCTTGACCAGACAAAACATTTTGAGCATTTGAAAAAGATCCTCCCGAGCTGAAAACTAATCCAAGATATGTAAATTGATCCACTATATCTAACTCAGTATATATAAAACACACAAAATCACAAATGAAATAATACATGCATTTGAACAAAATTGAATGAAATTTTCATTCCAATAAACTTGTTGTATCAGTAAGCATTTACAACTTGACAGTTGAAGTACTATGCAAAGCTATTCCACTAATTTAATATGGGTGTCTACATCCACATAATGCATTGGTATATCATTTCAACATATTAAATCTCCTAATTCAGAAATTTAGATCGTGTATTCTTGGGTTTAGCAGAAGCTGTTATCAAATATACCAGAGATTAAGCACATGATAGATAGAAAAGACATGTTACCATATTACAAATTCTTATGGTTGACTGGATCTAAGTATTCAAATATTTCAATACAAGTATTTGCAACATGGGAAATTTAAGAAAAACACTTTATTATTAAGGAAACTTTCCCTAGATTAGCAAACTTAAGGATGTTGGATTTTTTTTATCTACCGACAGGCACTGAAAAGTGCTGGCAACATAAAGGTTACGGTAGTCAACCAACTTCCTTTGAAAACAAAATAAACATATGTAAATTAATAATACATTGTATTTATTAGTCTGGGATCCGATTCTGTAGTAAATTCAAGTCCAAGATCTGGGGATCCTAGTTTAACAAACTTGGATCCTGGTAGTCCTGGCATTTCTGATAAATCCAACCTGGGTTCCTTCATCCCACTGGGATCCTGGTGTATCCCCAGTCGTTCTTTCACTTGGAAACTTTACACAAGAAAAAGAAATTGTATTAATTATCAGAATCCTTATTAGAAACTTTGATTTATATACATGTGTCTGACATAACAGATTCTGTGGAACAGTATGTTGCTGAATTAAGGAACCAACTTACAATTTATAATTAAGATTAGACCACTTTGCTTAATAAAGTGAATGTTAAAATATAATTGAAATGACAGTTGATTAGCCTGACAAAATTAGTTTTTAGATTAATAATTGAGACATGTCATGGCAAAACCAACCTTCTGGCGTTTGCAAACCGTGTAGACCCAGATCAGCTCACCTGCAATCACGCGGTCTGATCAGGACTTACACTGTTCGGCTACTGATCCTTGTCTTTCAGCGTCTTAAGCAAACAATGTAGTTCCTGATCACATTTTGCTGGTTGTGTGTGATCTGGGCCTACACTGGTTGCAAAGTTTAAGGCCATAAGGTTGGTTTTCGCATGACACGGCTCATATTATGTAGAATGATACAATATTAATTATACGATGTACCTCAATTTTGTCTACATTCATATAATATACAAATTGTACACATGCAATATTGCTATTTAAGTGAAAATTAGTGTGCATGAATTATTTTCTGCTAGAAGCATTTGAATAAAACTTGTAAAACATGCAGCTTCTGTCACAATCTTTCAGCTTAAAAAAATGGTCCAAGAAAATAACTTGTTAATAATGGTAATATAAGTATTATTTAGCATCACCATTTATTTTTAAATGTACAAAAACTGGTAAAAATGATGTACACAAGTTTTTTTACAAGTTTTTACCATATTTTTAAAAAAACTGCTGTTTAAATGGATATCTACAAATTAAGATGGATGACAAAAGCTTGAAAAAAGGCATTTATTTGAAAAAACTGCTAAATAACTGCTAAATAACTGCAAGTTAGATGCCTTTCCTTTTCCTAAGGGTATACCACTATGAATAAAGAAGCCATTGTTTTTAATGAGTAATGGTTTCTTTTGCTACCATGTTTTCTGCTCTGTTAGAGAGAAATAACCCAATTTTCTTAAATAAATTGATGTATGATATATTCTGATAAAACTATGATGCAAACTAGTTTCATTGATGTTACATCAATTTACCCCATATATATGTATATATATAAATTTATGAAATAAGAAATGTATTCCAGAACATGTTGTTGTTGTTTTATACAAATGTATTTATAAAACAGTCGCAAAATTAAGTTTAACTTATGTTATGGTAACAGTGTTTCCACGTCACCTCCCGGTCTGACCGTTAATTGCTTGACAGGTATCTCAAAGACATGAAAAAAAAACTATTTATCACCTCTAGATTTTTCTAGACTTTCTATGTGTTCCCTGGAGATATTAATCCAGATGAAAATCAACAGTTCATTTCTTTTGCAATTAGTTTGAGGTTTGGCCGATTTTTGTCGTAGAATGACTGGCATATTAGTATGAAAACATTATTCAATATAATTATTTCTTGTGGAAGAAACATTTTTCAGTGTTTTATTGGTTTGAGTTTGATTGCTTTTGATTTTAATTTTTCCACGCTGTAGTTTATTGATCTTAATTATCATGTAGATATATTAGGTCGAGACAAGTTTTCTTCTTCATTTACTTGACACTTGGTCCATTCTTTGTCTGCTGATTTCTTTATAGCCATATACTTAAAATAGATTTGTTGAAATGCCGAGAGGGATTTGTGTCTAAAGTTCACAATATGTCTACTTGAATATTACAAATTTTTATCTGTTCTTAAAATCAAAACATATTCCAATTGTTTTTGTATTAAAGTTGAATTGTTCCATTATATTTCAATTCAGTAACACTCCAGGAAGGTTTCAAACCTCTAGATTTAAATGGTGTATGTTGGAATGCATTTTCAACAAGGACTTTTTTATATAATGCCAGAATAGTTTGTAAAATTCATGTGTGAGTTTATATGATCCAGGACTTTTCATTTGCATTATTATATCTTAAAATATTTTTTTCAATAGTTTTGCATGTTAGATAGACAGATTTATTTCAATATTGAGCATCAACATGGCAATAACAGCATATCATGATTAAATAATATATATGATAAATATATCACAAATAAACTAACAATTATCATTTTATGATTTCCTGCTATATCAGTATAAAATTTGATCATATAGATCTATTAGAACACAACATTTATAAGTTAGGAAATTTTCAAATTATTAAATATTACAATAATAAATAATGCTGTGTAATGAACCATGCCAGATAATCAATAATAAGGATGACACAATAAAGGGAACTAAATCCCTTATTTCCATTGTGGTCCTTTTTAGAGATGGTCTGACATAGAGAGGCATGAATATGAGAGGATGATCTGAGGTAAAAATTAAATATTTAAAAAAAAAAAAACTCAGCTGTTACATTTCTTATATTATCTCATATGACTACTATAAAATGCTCAACTATTAGCAGGAATGTTGAAACAAATCATCTATTCAACATCATAATTTACAATGAAATTACTACAAAGTTAAAAATACTGACCAGAAATTATCACAGATATGATTCAGTATAAATTGCTCTTACTAAGGAAAGAATAAGTTACAATAATTGTAGGAAGTGGTCTTTTACCGCCCTTTTGAATGCTGTCAGGGTTCTCAGGCCTATAATAGAACATGGCAACATATTCCAAAACTTGTACCCTAAAAAGGAAAATGACTTTTGACCAAACCCCTTTACCTTGGGTGGAGCAAATGACCCATTTTTTCTACCTCTTGTATTATATGTACTGACAGACTCCTGAGATACTAAATACTGGCTCATATAACCTGGTGAAAGTCCATTTTTCACCTTGTAAGCATGACATAAAGTAATTTGCTCAACACGTTTGCATGTTAGATTTGAGTGTTCCATATAACTTTTGTGGCTTATTGTTATTGCACCATATTTTTTCACAAACAGTTTTACTAATGGAGAGTTTGGTACTGTTTGCTACTATGAAGTAAGTGACTTCAATGAGGTATCAAATATCAATTTAAATAGTTTTCAAGAGTATACACTGAATTTTTTAGCTCGACTATTCGTCAGAATAGGTAGAGCTATTGCACTCACCTAAGCATCGGTGTTAGCGTTGGTGTTAATTGCGTTTAGTTAAATCTTGCCTACTGTAGTATAAATGCTTATAACTTCTGTCACTTTTGTCCAATCAATTTAAAACTTTGCATAGGGGTCAGGGAATATCTAATCTAAGGTTATTTTACTTTTTTTAACCTAAAAAAAACTTTTATGTTTTGGGGCCTTATCCATTTAGCTTTTTTGCACAAAAAATATTTTTTGTTGAATAACTTTTGATTGGATGAATATTTTTCAACCAAATTTATTACATTATACATATTACATAGTGTGTATGAAGGTCTTCAGATGTGGCAAACATTGGGGCCACTGGGGTCGATTTCAAGGTCATAGTAATTAAAATCGAAATAAATAGCCTTTGATCAATTGTTTTGGTTTGTGTGCATATTTTTCAACTATCTTTTTAACTTAGATAGTTTGTATGAAGGTCTCAATGTGACAAATATTCTGGATTTAGTATAACATTGTATACAGTTACATGAACAGTTTGAAATAGTTTTCAAAATTTTGGGTAAGAATTTTTTAGGATTTTTTAGAATTTTTTAAAGATTTTTTTAGGATTTGTTGTAAAATCCTTTTAAGGGAAAATTGAATGTTTTTATTACAAAAAGATGTTTATCTGGAGCTTTGGTATTTAAATTTCTGGATTTAGTATTATAATGTTATTAAGTTATATATTCGGTTTTATAGTCGAGCCCGCTTGCGGTGAGCTCGACATAGTTGTCAAAATGGCTGTTCTGTGTTTGTGTGCGTCCGTGTGTTAGTTCGTCCGACTCGACTTTGTCCGAACCATATCTTCCTTACGGATCAATGAATTTTAAAATGACTTGGTACAATTGTTCACCATGATGAGACGATGTGTCATGCGAAAGACCCAGGTCCATATCTCAAAGGACAAGGTCACACTGCGGGCTCGACATGTTGACATTTGGCGACCTCTAGTTCTTATTATATAAACAACTTTGCAATCTGATGTGTTACTTGGTAGTATTGAACATTTAGTTGTTTGCTTCATATCATTTTGTGGTACACGAAAAAGTCTCCTCTGTTGCTGATAATCGGTTTTGTGTTTGGATGTCATGTAAAACTTTAGCTCATCTGAGCTTTGTTAACACTCAAGAGGTCACAGTTTTGATTGAATTTTCTCCAAATCTTGTCAGAATGTTTGCATTAATGATATTTTGACCAAGTTTGAACATGGATCAACTGGGTCAAAAACTAGCTCACCAGGTCAAATCACTGGAAAACCTTAGAAATTGCAATATTTACTCAGGTGAGCGTACAAAGTGCTATATTGGCCCTCTTGTTTATTAGGATTTTATTATCACTCTACCTATCCCTGTCCATACCTGTGAACTTAAATTAAATTACCATCTGTTTACTTATCCCTGCCCATTTCTTACATATTACACTCTGGATCAGTTTCTCAGTGAACATTCAACTGTAACATAACAGTCATATCTTGAAATATGAAGTTGAAATAGAAAAATAACTGCATATAAAAAACTTATGACAATTGTTACATTGAAATACGAAATATATAATGAATAAAATATAACCTTTTTACTTTATTTATTGTTATTTCATCCATGTGTGCATCCTGTATGTCTGACTTCAATTATGACAAGTAATAGTAAAATGGTAAATCCATCTAAGTTCAAGATATGCAAAGGTAAGCCTTTAATGTGGCATTTTAGTCACTTTATGTAAATGATTTGCAAATTTTCAAAGTTTATAAGTTTTGATTAAGATCTTATGAAGTCACCTGAGTCATAAGAGATCATTTGAAACTACATATTTATACTCATATATAAATATATAACATCGATTCATTTAAGACGATGCATATGCATCAATTCCTGCTCATAAGCACTCGATTTCCGTGGTTTATATACCCGAACAGACCTAATCTTTTAATCTAAACTCATCAAACAACGCAAATCAGCCAAGAAAAAAACGCCATTTCGCTACTCTGCGTAACTAAAAGGTAAGTCACTCGTCAGTTTTTCGATTGACGGAAGTAATGGTATCCAGCCTGGGTCCCGGTATGTTCTGTTCGAGAGCCTCGCTTTTGCTGTTGCGCGCCAAGTTAAACAGCGAGGTTCACGAAAAGCTGATTTGAGTTGTTTGATGAGTTTAGATTAAAAAATTAGGTCTGTTCAGGTATATAAATCATGGAAATCGAGTGCCTATGTTCCTGCTTTGCTTTTCTGCGCGAAAAACAATACGTATCCCAATATATTGCAATACGTTTTTTCCGTATTGTTACACCCCTAATATATAAGCCCTCTATGAGACAGTCAAGTCACCTGAATTCAATGGTGTGCAATAAGACTAGGCATATAGACCCAATATGAGACTTTCTAGTCACCTAACTTCAAAAGTGTCCAGAAAGACAACGTATATAGGCCCTCTATGAGCCATTCTAGTCACCTAACTTCAAAAGTGTCCAGAAAGACAACGTATATAGGCCCTCTATGAGCCATTCTAGTCACCTAACTTCAAAAGTGTCCAGAAAGACAACGTATATAGGCCCTACATGAGACATTCTAGTCACATATGTTCCTGTGCAAATAACTAAATATACATGTCGATGTCGTCGGGTTATTTCAAAAAACCCGTATGTCATTTTTCCCATTTTGGGAAAATCGCATTTGAAGTTTTCAACTGCAATGACTTCGAGCGAGTTATTGGTTTGTAGAATTTGGATTTACCCTATTTAGGATAGATCTACAAAGTATGGTCATTGGAAAGAGCTCATCGAGACGAAAAAATGATACAAAAATCTCAAAATTGCCAAAACTTAAGTTACAGGGTTGTAGAAATAAGCCGACGATGTATCTATCCGGGTCAGGTGAGGGTATAACAAAATCAGACTACACACAAAATGTTTACAGACAGGTGACTCATGGTGTTAGATTTTGATCTTTAGACCTTTTTTTTTGGTAATACTGTCCACTGTGCGCTGTTCACGTGTGTGCACAAAACACTAAAATGATGAAAAGCGTGTGTATCTTCATTGTAGGGTTCTCATAGGCGGATCCAGGATTTCTAGTCAGGGGGGGGGTCAGAAACTGAACAAGTAGGCTGGGGGTCCAGGGAACCGGAGACCCCCCCGGAAGCTCCCGAGTTTGGTCATTTCTAAGGGACATTTCCAGAACCTCACCTCCTGCTGCAGCTCTGCTAAAAAAACGACTTCTGACGTTTCGGCGCATCCATTGATGTTTTGAAAGTTTGACAGCCCAAAGATAGAATGAAATATGGAAAGGACAAAATTGAAACGCAAAGTTTGAAAGTCAAATTTCAGTAGATTGTAGAGTAGATCACGACGTTTTGTAAAACATCTAGATCTATCATATAATTTTCTAAACAGCTGTTGGATCATGTTTCGACGTACAAGGTTAAAATCTTGAAAAAATGAGAAGGAATTGTTTGTGAATTGTACGTT
Source organism: Lutraria rhynchaena (assembly GCA_008271625.1). Classification (NCBI taxonomy): domain Eukaryota; kingdom Metazoa; phylum Mollusca; class Bivalvia; order Venerida; family Mactridae; genus Lutraria; species Lutraria rhynchaena. The sequence continues at coordinate 93,270 of VIBL01000036.1, forward strand.
ATGTCATTGTGTTACTGTAGTTGTAACTTATTGCACGCGAAGCGTGTGATAATTTTTTGACATTTATATGTATTTTCATGTAAATATCATATTTCATGATAGAAAAAAAACTTTGCTTAGGCAAGTTTAGGGGGGGGGGCGTACGCCGGGTCCGCCGCTCAGACCCACCTATGGTTATGAAAGAGGCGCGCACGCCGCATTGGCAGGTGAATCGGTCATTTCAAGTCACTTCATTTCAATCATTTATACTGCTATTTTAAATAAATATTCTCACTTGCACTTACAATCAGTAAACAATGTTTCGTTTTATTCAAATCTATGATCATGTTTTTGAGAATTAAGATTTTTGTTTATGGATTTGTATATCAACAAAGTTGAGTTGTTTTGATAAATGTAGCTACGACGATCCCGTTCCCCACTAACTCCCTCGTGGTAGCCAGTGCATAAACCATATACTGACAGCTAGTGGACAATAAAACCACACACGTACACATGACTTTAATGGTATGCAGAATGACAACGCATATATGAGCCCTCTATGAGACATTCTAGTCACCTGACTTTAATGGTATGCAGAATGACAACGCATATATGAGCCCTCTATGAGACATTCTAGTCACCTGACTTCAATGATGTGCAATAATTATCTTCATGTCTACAAGTAAACTACGCGTCACTACAATAACATCAATTTCTGTCGTTTCATAGATTTAGTGCTTTTGTTGCGCAAAAAAAATGATTTTGAAGGGTTCTATGTAAATGAGAAGATAAAAAATCAGTCTATTTTACTAATGAAATAAGTAAAAATTGATTTTTCACTTAAACCAAAATTTTAATGTGATATGGTATTCTCTTTCACTTGTTATTATTGATATATTCAATAGTCTCCGCCTACATTACTCATTGACTCCGCCTCCGCAACTTAACTTCTGCGGTGTATGGATTTATATGGTGTACATGTAGCGATTATCATGACGCGAGATGGAAGTTATTTCGTCGTTTATAACGTCACGTGATAGCAACAACGTCGCTTTGTGTCACAATACGTCGTTAAGGAAATCTTTCAGTCTAGAATGGCATTATAATTTTTTCTAAGCATTTTCATCCTATAAAACCGTTCTGATCGACTAAGTACTTCATTGTATGTCAATATACGCCGGAAAGGAGACTTTTATTGATAAGATTAAAGCAAGAAGGGTTTACGTCGATCAACAATCGTCTGGCAGCAGTGATTCATCACACGGCGGGACTTGTGCTGAGACTTCTGTTCCACCTCTTACTGGTGTCTTTGTGAAATCCTACATCAAAAGATTTTCTGCATCAAATATGGAACCAGATAACACGACAAACGTAAACAACTTTCAGTCAATGGAAGCTGATCCTTCATCAGATTCGGAGGAAGAAAATGACAAAATGCCAACTTATATCAATGTAGCTTCAATGAACGGTTCGTATAAAAATATTGCACGACAAAATGATATTTTTGTGTTTGATAGAGTACTTCAGACCATCATTAGTTGTTGCGACCAAAATTTTCTACATTGGTTGAATACTACTATACAATGAAGTATATTTTCACTCCGTGTTTCGCCGTGCAAATGGTCTTTCGTAATCACACATTAATTGCAAAACATAACAAGAGTTAGAAAATAGTAAAGGGCGATAGATGAATAAATGCCACAATCTTATCACATACATGATTCAATAACTTAACAATGAAATTGTCAGATAACACCATATGTTACATTATAAATGAGCAAATTTTAGAAAAAATTATATTCCCCGCCGAAATGAAGTTTTGGTATTTGCACATTAAGGGTGTGTCAATTAGTGTCAAGTAGTAATACAAATGTACCAACAAAATGTTATAATCTGTAGGCACCTTATTTACCTTGTGGACTATTCTGTAGTCTCTGTGTGTGAGTCATTGAGATTGATAGCAACCAAATGGTGGTCTGTGTATGGGAGTGGTTTGGTAACTGTTTGAAGAGTTGGCAGCTGGCTGATAATTAGGTCCAGAGTGTCTCCAAGGTTATGTGTGGGAGTTCTGACATACTGCTGGAAGCCATTATCTTGTATGAAGAGGTTAAATACCTCAATGTTTCTAGTCTGATTGAAGTCACCAAGTATGACCACATTCTGTAGAACACATATCTGTCTCTGTACACTTTGGGGAAACATTCGAACTGGAAGAGTTGGTGGCTTGTAACCAACAATGATGTTGTATGTTTGCAAATCACAATGTAGCCATATTCCAAGAATTTCAATAACCGAGACTCTGAAGTCTAGTGTGTTATACACAAGTATTTGTTTAACAAATAAGTCCATAGTTTCTGCTGTCAAGCATCATCTCATACCCAGGAATTAGTGTCTGTCTCGGAGTTGTTTTCATTTTTGTCTCAAGAGAGCTCAGGACAAACATCTGTTGCACAGTTGGATCACTAATGATGTCACAGTATATATCATAATATATATCATATTTACCTGTTTTCTAATCAAACGCCCATTTTCCATGTCTCCCAAATGCGATTTCCATAAACGATTCATTGTACAACACAACTAAATTTTTGGAATATCAAAGTTCCTTTGAACGGCTATTTGAAAGTGACAAAGGGTCATAACTCTGCTACAAATTAGTAGATCCTGACGGCATGTAACGTGCATCATCCCCCATCCATATATTCACATATGCCACGTTTAAATGAAAACATGCCAACCACTCTTAAGATATGACTCCGGACGGACAGAAACATGGACGGAATGACGATGCCTAAACAATGATTTGTCAGCTTTTTATTTTATGCTTATTTTAGATCTTGGAACGATTTATTTATTAAACAATACTTGTTTGAATTACAACAGTGTGAAAGAATATTTTCATTCCACGCAAAAAACACAAACATGAAGTACAAGTAAATGTATAAACGTTTAATGTTGTATCGCTTATTCTCTCTCTGCAAGTCCAGTAGTCTCTTAAAATTTGTGTATGAATATTTTGAGAGTAAAAAATATATTGAATTTATTGTCAGGCCCCACGACTACAGACAAGCCATTAACAGACCTTTTTGCTGAATCAAAAGACCAAAACTGCGACATATCGAACACCACGAATACGCTGCCATGTGATATCCTGTTCATTGACGATGATGGTATCATCAAAAGATTCAACAATTTCGATGAAATCTCAGAGTATCTCGTTAATGCTTCCGTCAATGGACGAGATACTAGAATCACCATGCAGAAACTCGACAAGTTAACAAAGATTCCTTTGCGTATTGTTGACCACTACATCACCATGGGGATGTACTTAAAGCGACTGTATGAACACGATTATCTAATGGATGTTATCATTGAAGTCAGGGGTGAAAAATTTTATGCTCATCGCATAGCGCTCTGTTGCTATAGCGAATTTTTCTCGGATTTATTCAGGACTAGCAAAGGCAAAAAGATACCATTCGATGTGAGGATTAACGGTGTCTGTCCTAAATCTTTCGCAGCTTTTCTGGAATTTTGTTACACCGGAGAATTAAATGTTTACCCTGAGATTGCCGGAGATATTCTAATCATTACGGACTTTCTAAAAGTTCGAGCACTGAAGGCAAGATGCGACCTTATCATCAAAAATCTACCTCTCGGCCGCGCAGTGAAGGTGATGGCGAAAACAAATGTCAAAACAAATCACAAGTTGTACCAAAGCTTGTTCAACCTCATGTTGGAAAATTTCTCTGAAGCGTCGAAAATGGACAACTTTCTTGAAATGGATGTCGATACATTCTGTTTAATGATTAAGTCCGGTTAGTTGAACTTTTCTCATATCTTTTAATGGATTGTACCTTATTTTAGAACAATTGTATGAAATATCAATAAATGATTCTTAACACTTAAATTGCATTCTTTTTTAATTCACGTACAATTATATTTTATTTACGTCCTGAAATTGCATTGTGAGTCTTTGTATTTAAATGTTTAAGTGAGGATGAAACATAAAATGACCATTGCATTTAGACAAATTATTTAAATTTAAATACACATTTACAGAATAATGGTATTGTATTTTATATGCTCATAGTAATTGAATATAAAATATAAGTGCTAACCAATTATTTTTACTTTTCAGATGATATTGTGGTATCCTCAGAGTACGAACTGTTCACTATTGTCGTACGCTGGATCGTTCACGATATGCAACAAAGAGTTAAACATACTGTCAAGGTTATGTCCCATGTGAGGTAAAAATATGTTTGTGTTCTCCAGAGAATTAAAACAAATATTTTTGAGATACATGTTCTAAATACTTATTCTACATTCAATGACTGCTAAACGTGTTCTTCCAATTGTATTTTACAGAATGATTCACATTACATTAATCATATCACATTACTTTATTATTCATTAATTAGTCTTTAGATACAAGACAATTAGCCAATCATATTTAAAGGCGCGTTTCTGTTCGTTCTTATAGATTCTCACAAATGACTCAGAGTGAGTTATTCACGTGCGCCGAAACAACAAGTCTTGTACGTGGATATGATAAGTTCCGTGAAATGATACTTATTGCAAACTGGTATGTATTCAGTGGACAATGACACCTACATTCCATACTCAAATATACCGCATATATTTTTACAAACAACCAGTACTTCTTGTATTTAACTGTACATAGATTGGAATTATCAAAATTTGTATTCACGTGATTAAATTCTACAATCTTAGAACATAGTTATGATTGATGTAATTAATTTTCCTTGACATTGAAAATATCGTCGCACGTAAATGTTGAACAGTATTTATGTATACAGACAAGGACTTGATTAAAAGTAATAGACCTTCAATTACTACTATCCTGTTCAGATAAGTTTAAGTAAGCATAAGTATTTCTTGGTCACTGCTTTGGTGCAACCGGATATTCCTTAAAAACATCTTCAAAAATCATCTTTAAAGTATATTTTCTAAAAGCAATTTTTTTACATTTCTCAGTATAAACATTTATCTTCAGGATAATCTCGACAATAAACGCAGGAAGAGTGGACAGTTTCAATTTTCCTCGCCCCAATCCAAGAAAATGTTTCATGCAGACAAAGCAGGTGCGCTACAACAAATATAGCATTCCTGATTAATAATTTCCTTTAACTAATTATGGTGTTTATCAGCAAAGCTTTTTTTAATGATATCGTGTATCTAAAAACATAATCCGTTCATGATCAGAATTACCGTTTCGGACACTCTAAATTTATGTTTAATTATTAATTTTTAGCTTTAGTGAGGATCGTTTATTATATAATAAAAATTATGCCACTGGCAGGTACACTCCCGTAGATGCATACAATAATACATTAGATGCCAGATGCATACAATGATATTTTATTGTTATCATAATTTATGCTTACATACGATATAAGAAAAGTTAATCGTTTCATATCGGTTCTTATGAAAAGTGCCTAGAAACGCCTCAAGACAACACTACAAATCCTTCCATGGACATATCTCCACCAATCATGACGTCAACCCCGAAGTCTGAGAAATCACCCAGTTCAGAAGATACACAGAAATATGCAAACTTTGTAGATATCTTAGTCATAGGAGGTTTCGTGGCGGATCAAAAAACGTTCACATGTAAGTCCTTCGGTAATTTAAAAAAATCACATTTTTCTTGTTTATGTAATGTTACCAAACACTATCTCAAATAGGCAACTTTCAACATATCTGTATCAATGATGTAACGATTGACATTGGAGTATCTAATGTTTGGTGTATTTAAAATACTTTGACCAGACGTACCCAGTTTAATTCTTTTTATAACATAATTGTACTACCAACACCATCTTAGCAGAGCTCTAAATAAGTATGTTGATAATAAAATTCTATAAACTTAAGCTTTACCACAACTAATTAAAATGTACACAACTGAAAATATTTTTATTGTTCAAGAGGTTTTTATAAGTTTCAATTAAGCTTCTAATTTTATCCAGAAACATATTATATTGTAATCGTAATTAATTTTCCTAATTACCTATTAGAAATAATATGCTTATTCTGGAACAAATTAAACCTACAAGAAGAAAAGCATGTGTTTTGCCGTCTATGATTGCCGTGTGAATCTACATACTTGAATACTATTAATTATTGATACATGTATTTGTTTATCCAAAGCGTAATTACAATATCCACTGTACATAAAACTTATACATATTCAAGTATTTTAATTTTGAGCAGCAACCAACGTAGACAAATATGACGTCGAAGATAATCAATGGCTTCATTTCTGTGGATTACCAAAACAACGACATCACCATGCTGTCGTATCCATGGACAACACAATTTACATGATTGGTACATACTTTAAATCTAAACTAAAATTAAGAAAAGCTAAACGCAAATTGTTTAACAAAGCGCATTGAAAAGATATCTTTTTGTAGTAGCTTGTGCCAAAGACAACTGAATAGGTGTCGCCAGATTTATAAAATAACTTAAACATGTGTAAATTAAAAAAAAAACTGGATTTAACATCATTTGATTCTTTCAAAGGTGGACTATAGACGCTATACATGTGTGTTAAATCAATGACCGTAAACGAATTACTGTAATTATGATATCGTTGTTTAGGTGGCAGTGAACCATACGACAAGAATGTTGTCCCCACCCCAACTAATATGGTCTATAAAATGGACCTGAAAACTAAAGAATGGACAGAGGTTTCCTTGATGAATACTGACAGGCATAGTCACGGTGCATGCACAGTAGATGCCATAATTTATGTGATTGGTGGGAAAGGCAAACACGACAGGTGTGCAATTGTTTGTTGAAGTATATAGACATAAGGTCGCTTGATTATTACAATGTTCTAACTACAAGTAACTGTTTTGCACTTTGGAGAGAATCAACTTTAAAATTTTAGATTCCTATAAAATTTACAGCAAGATAGAACATTCTGTGATTGGGTATTTCAAAAACTAATTTGAATTAAACAATTCTAAAACCAGAGTCAGATAGGTCTTTTTTCCATGATTGCAACGATATAAAAATCGCATTTTTTTCGAACAAAATGCACTTAGAACAACTTAATACTCAGGCGACGATTGCTGCGATTGCCTAGCTGATTAAGTAGCACGCACAGGGGGCTAGCACGTTGAAGGGATGGTGTATTAGGCTTAAAATGGCCAAACGGACCAAAAACACCTATATTACATATACTAGTATACATATACAAGGGTTACAACTTCTGAAATGACAGTTTCTGCACCAAGTTTGTTTAACACAACGCAACTTTTCAAAAAATCGCTCAAATTTCTAATAACTGGTGTCTACAGATAGCTAATACATTATACTACACATAACCAATAAACATTTGGTCTAATTCAAAACGATGAAGCAGGTATTTAATTTCGTTTAGTCGAACGCGACCTCGCAACACCAAAACGATCAGAATTACCATACTATATACACCTTAAAACAACAGGTACAGTGATGACAACCCATGCTTACTATAAATACTACTAAAATACACTGATTCAGCGCAAAAATGTAATCCATGAACGTTCTATTCACGTTCAATTCACAAAAATCGTCGCATGATTGAAACTTCAAATATCATGATGCAGTGACCTTTGCCCCGTAATTTGTATGTAAGCGGACGTTTCATTGGCTGAATCATAATGACGTAGCAAGGTGGAAATCTATGACAAAGTCGACGATTTTGTTAATTTTACGTGAGTAGACCATTCCTGGATTATTCTTTTGTGCAGGATCAATGTATTTCGGAGATATTTATGGTTAACACGCGTTGTCATTCCTCTACCTGTTGTTTTAAGGTGTATTTACTATGGTAATTTTGATCAATTTCTTGTTGCGAGGTCGCGTTCGACTAAACGAAATTGACGATTTTTCGGAGGAAAAAGATTAAATATCTGCTTCATTGTTTTGAATTGGACAAAGTGCCTACTGGTTATATGTAGTATAATATATTAGCTATCCGTAGACACCAGTTATTTGAAATTTAAGCGATTCCTTAAAAAGTTACGTAGTTTTAAACAAACTTGGTGCAGAAACTGTCATTTCGGAAGTTGTAACCCTTGTATATGTATATATATGATATACGTGTTTTCGGTCCGTGAGGCCATTTTAGGCCTAATACGCCATTACACTCCATCCCTTCAACGTGCTAGCCCCCTGTGGTAGCACGTTGACTTTACCAAAGTAGAATATTATTTTCCCCAAGGACATCGCATTGTATCGTGGTGGCAAGATGATCTAATATAATTATCTGATACGATTTTCTTAATTTAGAAACGATATTATCACATATGGTCTAGACATAAGTTATTTATTTAATGGCTCCTTCAGGATAACGTGTAATCGGTTATAAGTTGATAAACTTGTCAAGCCATTACTTCAATGCAACAAAGAATTTCGTAATTGTCATCTTGTAGTGGAGTCTATTGAACCTTTAAAGACTAAAGTCGGTCGACATATTTCCTAGAAGGCGGATATGACCAAGGAAGTGCTGGGATCAAGTAATTTCCTTCTGATGAATCGTTCATGAAATGAAATGTTCAACCAACGCTTCCTTTTTACGCCATTCAATTGGAAAAAAATCTGTTACAACTGAGTATTGTTGCCTTCCAGCATTTAATACCATGTCTCTGGCTCATTGTATACGGTCGAATTAGATCAAAGACACAGAGTCCTGATTCGTGTCCTTGTATTACTTATCTCCACCATCTGTGTAGATGAGACCATGAATCTAAGTGTCTACTTCTGTGATTCTTTTTAGTGTGCTAGACACCGTGGAATGCTACGACCCCATCACGGACATTTGGCAATATGTTCCATCACTACCACAACCTCTGTACGGTGCAGCCGTGGCTTCATTGCAAAGTAGAATCTTTGTAGCTGGAGGTTTAAGTTCTTCAGACGAAATTCCATCAGCATTACACGTACTCGGTTCTGTGTACTATTTTAATACATCCAACAGCAGGTAAAGCATGTTTGTAAAATGTTGTTCATTTATTGTGAGCAGCGGAATACAATATTACAACAGTCTACGATACATATCTGAATCTCAGTGATTTGATTGACCACATGAACAGACATTTGATATCAAAACATTTAAGTCTATTTACTTCGCCCTACTTTACATCGAGAGGAAATCATGTCTGCATTAGTTACTGCGTAAAATTTTGTATTAAAGTAATCAGAACAACACATTTCTGGATATAATCATTATACATAATTGTTATAATAATTCAATTTTAGACCACATATTCGTCACAATTACCTCAATACATTTCTTTATAAACAAAATTTAAACGTGTTCTGTTTATTCTCTGTTTCATAAAACGTCAGCTGGACAAAAATGAGAGATTTGAGATACCCGCGATGTTATTCAAGTCTTGTAAATGTAAATGATCGCTTATTCTTGTGTGGAGGGGCAACTAAAAGTCACTGTGTACAGAATTCGGTACTGTGTAGTACATCCAATATTGATGAATATAATCAAGACAACGACACATGGACACACGTGACTGACATGGTGATACCTAGACATGACGCTGGTGTAGCTGTTGCAGGTAGGGCACAAAGATTTGGCTAGAACAAATCTCGTGTACACAGATACTTGATGAAAAACTTAGCATAGAATAGTCGAAAACTTTTAAACTTTTTTCTGAACGCTTTTGTGAGGATACTAGGTACAATTCAGCCCAAAAATATTTTTGTACTTTGGATTTTGAAACCGAGGGGCCTAAGCCACGACTATTTTGTTGGCCTAAGATTGTTTATATCACAACTATAGGACACAGGTGTTTTGATGAATTCAGATAAAAATACTCAAATAGTAATATCAACAGGCAAGCAGGACAAGTTCGTACTTCATCGTAAACAATTTGTGAGATATTTGGATTACATTGTATTTACAATATTATGTTTTACGTATGAGAGTAATGAAACTAATGATTAATTACGAGTGCTGAATGAAACACCAGCACCTCAGACACAATAATTGCTTAAGCATGCATTATATAATCGCTATTCCGTTTAGAAATAAATAGACCACAAGTGTCCATGATAAATTAATCTAACATTCTGTCTCAGAAAAATATTTTGAGATACAAATGTCTTATCAAGCATTTGGATTGAATTCAATGTCTTATATTTTTTCATGATTCACTCGCGTTGTCATATATTGGTTACAAAAAGACATGAATAAGGATCAGCTGATCTGAGTCATCATTTTCTGTATAAACAACACAGAGCCCGTGACTGGGCACCTGGTGTCAGTGAAAATATGACACTTGGATATATGGTTAAACTAGTAGTAGACAACAAATCAGACCAAGATACTCGTTTTTGTAAAATGAATTAGTTTGTTGGTAGCGGATATGATAGGTAATCAGTAGAAAATGGGTTTTGGTTACTCCAAGTCGCGATGATTTTAAATTGTTTGAATTTTACCCGAATACCTTTCCACCTTTGAGAAAAAGTTAAAAATGTTTCACAAAAATTAAATAAATCTAACAAAAATTAAGAATTTGTAGGCTTTTTTACAACGAATGGATGGAAAATTCTATTAAGCATTTGAATGCATTTCGCTCAATCCTTTGGAATATTTGATTTTATACAGCGTATTAAAACCCATCTTTTTGTAATACAACTATTGTACATGTATAAAATTTATACTTTTAGCATTATGATGCCTAATAATGTTTTTAAGTACCTAATTATTACAGGAAGTCGTATCTACATTATTGGAGGGATATCAACACCAGCTGATCAAATTTTACAATCTATAGAATGTTATGAGACAATATCTGATGCCTGGATACCTGGTGTACAAGATTTACCTTATCCTGCCCGCTGGATATGTTGTTGCTCTGTTCATTCTAGATACCGCCGACCAATCCCAACACTATCCTTCTAATGATTGAACCTACACAAACATTTTAATCTTTGTTTCTTATCCTCGTACAAGTATATTTAAGTAATGTATTCACTTTTTATAATTTCGAATTATTAAAGATTCTGTTTATTCAATATATTTTGGGTGTATTTAATAAAGAGCAACTATCACAATAAGATGGAATTGTTCGTATATTCAGTGAATCACGTCACAGATCGCCACACGCGACATATAACAATGGCTTTCCCTCAACTTTCTTGTCAAAAGTGTTTAAAGAATCCTTATATGAAGTTGTTTGTTTGAAAACATATTTAATGAGTATTTTTATGATCAAATAAATCTAACTGGATTATCATAACACATCATCAATCTAACTGGATGGTTATTACTCATTATCAGCCTAACTGGATGGTTATTTCTCATTATCAATCTAACTAAATTATTATAACACATCAGCTTATCAATCTAACTGGATTAATATAACACATCATCAGTCTAACTGGATGGTTATTACTCATTATCAATCTAACTGGATTATTATAACACATCAGCTTATCAATCTAACTGGATTAATATAACACATCATCAGTCTAACTGGATGATTATTACTCATTATCAATCTAACTAAATTATTATAACACATCAGCTTATCAATCTAACTGGATTATTATAACACATTAGCTTATCAATTTAACTGGATTATTATAACAAATCATCAATCAAACTGGATTGTTATAACACATTATCAATCTTATTTCATTATTATAACCACATCATTATTCTAACTGGATTGTTATAACGAATTATCAATCTAACTGGGTTGTTATAACACATTGTGTTATCCTTGATGACCGAGTATAAAAATGCATAAATAAACCCAACAAAATCCTAGCAGATAACAGATAAGCTAGGTTTATTAATATTGCTGTTGTTATATAAATACAATATTTGTATTTGTAAAAGTTATCTGTTATGTTCATAATATTATCAAGATTGAATGAATTTATATTTACAATGTTCAAGTAACTGACTTTGATATTACTTGCTTGAAATACAAAAGTACGATACAAAATGATACACTCGGACGAGGAAATGTAATAGCGCTTTAATGGTGTAAGTCTCGTACAGTGACGTAAATAAAAAAGCTACGCGTTCATTGCATACTAATCGACGTACGATAATTTTAACTGCCAACGATATGTACAAAATGTCTATCGATCAAAACTGAAAAAAACATGCGACAATAGACAGCCTAAACAAATGCTGTTGTGCGGCTATCGGGCCCTGTTTCTCTCATGAATTGAACAGTTATATAGCCATTTATTATGTGGTTCGTCATTTATCTTCATTACACAAGCTTTATTATTTTGGCATCTAGCGACATAGGCCGAACGAATACTAAATAATGTTGAGTGCTGATTTATGGGTAATTTATGCGTGAAGAGCGACAAATTACTTCATTGACATCAACTCTTATGTATCGTGGTGTTTAAGTTAGCGTAAGTGGCTATATAGTGATATCAAGTTTCACTAATTTATAGTTGTAAGAAGTTAACCATAATTGTATACATAAATAAATCCACTATACAGAGTCTATTGCAAGTGATTTGAAACAACTATTGAACTTGGTCGACCTTCTATAAAGCAATATCGCGCGTAATTTTCATATTTTTGAACAACGATCACTACTCTATATATTAGGATATATTACAACAATTAGCCTTAAAATAACAATCATGGTATCATGCAGGGAACGGTGTCTCAGATTTTTGATAACGTCCTCCGTTCAATAGATATTTGACTTTGAAGAAATTTCGTAGCCTGAACCCTGCTGACAATTACGTAATACGTCATAGATAAAAAACGAAAATAAATATCGAAATTCTGAGACACAGTTCCCTAGATAAGCATTTCCGCTACAAAATACCGAAATCCGCTTTGAAATCCATCTTCAAATAAGGCGGCAATCTTTGTTCAAAAATAGCACCCACTGCGTTTTTTCTAAGCGAGAAATTAACAATAAAAGTGTCAGATCATTATCACCTCGTGTAATCAACAATTATTCTATAAATTCATACAGTGCATCAAAATTTGATAACGAATCAAATTCGTTCATCGTTAGCGGATCAATTAGCGGAACCGCCCACCATTTTAGATGACTCTAATGAGCTTAATTACGAATTATTTGTCAAAATAGTATCACATCATACCGATGCAATACACAGTACATCAGATTTCACGTCAACCGAGAGGCTCTCAATGGGGAAAATGGCTGATAGGGAAATCGAGTAGAAGATTGCTGTGGAAAGCGCTATATAAGTTAAATGAAAGGTAACCATGCATTTAATGTAAAAATAAGAACTTAAGATGCGATTGATTTGTAGAAAAGTGTTAATGTTTAATGTCTGTTAATGTAATCATTTAAAAACATACTAATATATAAAGGTAACTGGATATATAACAGAATAAAATAAGATTCTCGAAAAACATGCACGCCCAATGTCCATAAGACGTTACTATTTTTCATGCTATTGTTTGTTTGATAGCTTTCAATATTTTACCAAAATGTACAGAGTTGCTTCGTTGATACTACCATCCAGACCGGAAATTAAGTCTTCATGATTAATAATAAGGTGATAGTGTGGACAAATTGATAATCTGCATAACCTGGCGAGAGGTGATATCTATTGTATTCTTATGTTTAGTTTTTAGTTCATTATTCAGAAAACCATCAGGTCAATCGACCCATTAGATTACATAGCAAATTACAATAGCACAAAAACATATACATGCACACATTCACACATGCATACCTACCTACATACATAAATTACAATAGCACAGAAAAACATACATACATTACATACATAAATACATACATGCACGCACACACGCACGCACGCACGCACGCACGTATGTATATTAGAGAAAGTGCGGAGAAGGTTTTTATAAAGACATCTAAGTAGTAGTTCTATTACAAGGTAATTCTGTAATAAACTTTTCAATGGCTGCTCAGGTCTTCAATCTATCATAATACTAGTACATACAATATCATAATATAAATTAAAGTTTCCGAGGTATGAACATAACAGCAATAGCAAAACAAGATCACACATTTTATAGTGAGGTTCATTTAGTTATAACATACATGTAGCAGATTCCATGCCACAGATATCTTCCAAGTTTTTGCTTTACAGTATATATATACCAATATGGATATAATATTATATACTTATTTTAACCATTAAAATAAAAACAAACATTAGGAGACAACCAGACAAGGTTAACAAGATGAAAAGAGAGATAGTCAGTATATTGTTATTTGATACTGATATTATACAGGAAATGTATATTGATAAACGCCTAATTAGTAAATTAGTCATGATGAAGACTAAGCTATGTGAAGATATTTTTCGATAGTGTATCATAAAATACATGCTGTCTTAACGTTAACATTTATTTAATCCAGTTACAAATACATCAATTCACTAACATGGTATTTGATCCAATTACAAATACATCAATTCATTTCTTAAAACAGTGTATTGTATTAATTACCAATACATGCGAGATTGTTACGCCCCATGTTATATTTGTGTGCTATTGTTGTTTACTCTTGTAAGCCAAACATATCCCAACGCCAAGGATCAGTTGTACAGATAACACGCCAGTCAGGAGACACAGTAATACTGTGTAGTGTATTTCCTCCATATACCATTGTTTTTCTGAAAATAAAATACAAAACAATCGTTTTAGTTTGTGCATATTCTTACAAATGGTGTTTAGCCCCTATATTTGAAGCAGCAGAGTATAATAGATATTGTATGGATTCATTGGTCTGTTCATGAGCTATGATAAATGTCAGATCGCCAAAGACGTATTGAATACTGCCTAAAACTACATTCTTCATTTCATACGTATTTCAATAGTTGCCATACAATCGCAATGACATTGTCCAGTTCAGAGGCATACAGAACTTTGCAATGTCATAGCTCATTTCAAACTGTTTTGACAGCATTGTTGATATTCGTCTTCAATGTAACATATTTGTACAAAACATACCTCTATCTTTTTCATTAAAATGTTCATTTTTCTTTTTAGAATTTTCGTCACTTTTTTCGTCTGAAATATAGCATAGATAGTTCATAATTTCGAAATATCCCTTAAAATAGAACCTCTAACTTCTACCATACCTTGCGGTTATACAGTACGCGGCGAAAGTATGCTGCATCATTACAACATTGTATAATATTAGTCAGCCAATACCAATCATTAAATCATTTTACCCCGGTGCAAGAACATATTCATAAAGATTGTTGGCTTACGTTTTCATCAAAAGCACGTCTATCAAATCGTAGTTTTTACTATTTTATAGAATTGAATACACCCTAGTCTATTTCTTTCATACCCATCATTACCGGAAATGAACATTCAACAAAAAAAACGACTATAAAAACTTACTATCAATATTAAGTCTATAATCACTTGCTGGAAATGAATGACATGACGGGAAACCTTTTGGCGCTGACGGGACATTTGTGAACGATTCGTTTATCAACATTTGCATTCCATCAAGATTATGTAGCTCTATATGGCAATGCATGTTCCATATACCAGGATTGTTAGCACGTATTCGAACGACTACATAGCCTCCAGTGGGAACAATTATAGTATCTTTCCTTGGTGGACGCTCAGTCTCCAGACCCGGTACACCGCCATTAAGCCAATTCGAATTTCTCCATGTGGCGTTGTTGCAAAATGTTTCCTTTGGATCAGGATCACCTCTGCAATCAATATCAGCGTTATCTGCAACAATTGCACCAGTTGTTGAGTTATATTGTCCGTATCCCATTTTCACGACGTAAAATGAGTGCCCGTGCATATGAATAGGATGAGACCAACCTTTACCACGTCCCATATTCATAAAAACCATTTGCACAGTGTCGCCGAAGTCAACGTCCAAAACAAACGTACATCTACAATGCCTATCGTCCCCACACTCAGGCGCCTTGCATGACGAGGACCATTCGTTTGGCTGAAGCAATAGGTTAACATCAGGCGTATCGAATTGTCGCCCGTTTACACTCGCTGGAAATGATGTAATACCAGGAAATGCAAAATTGAGAAAATGTTCTTTGAACTTGTTCACGGAGTATTTTGGAGCTGGATCGTTTGTCACAGCAGACTTTAATTCATCAAACGTACTACAGACAGTGTTAGGTTCAGGGTAATAAGTAAATGGACAATTGAGAACTAAACATTTGTTACGGGAGGTACACTGTCGTCTTTGCGTGGAAGGTTCTACATTAGGAGCACCGGTATACCTTAAGATTGCTTCAGCCATATGATGACCACTTTTCTCAAGCGTCAGTCCCCTTACCCAATAGTTATCCACGGATTGATCTGCAACCAACTCAAAATCAAATCTTTCTCCGGGATTTATTATAAAAGATTCCGCTTCAACGGGGTCTAGGTCATATCCATCAGATGCTATTACTTTAATTATGTGACCATCAACTGAGATACGGAATGGGTACAGCGATCCGGTACCAATAACCCTGAATCGATAATTTTTACCCTTTGTAACATGGTATACCGTCAGCGGCGCTTGATTGCTTTCACCGGTATCAGGATCATAATAACGCCCGCGTCCATTTATCAATCCAGACTGTACCCGGAACATACTGAAAAAGCTACCATCCAAAGATTGAGCACCTGTCCATTTATGCCTTCCTTCATAGACTCCATACAACATTTTTTCATAGACTGTGTCAGAATCATCGTTGTGATTCCAGTCTTGTATTTGCATAATATGTTCTTGAACAGTAGTTTCCGTTCTTTCTTTTATAATGAAAGCACCATACATTCCCATCGATCTTAATCCCCCAACATGTGAGTGCCACCAGAATGTTCCTTTCGGCTTAGCTTTGAACTGGTATTTGAAGGTTTGACCAGGTGATATTGGACACTGTGTGACGTATGGAACCCCATCCATCCATGGTGTGTCCCGCTGGTGTAAACCATGCCAATGTATAGTTACTGAATGGCTCCGAAGAAGGTTCTTAACATGAACAACAACTGTTTGACCTTCATAAACAACAATATCCGGCCCCGGTAATTGTTTGTTTACAACAGTTACCAGACGCGGTGTTTCCCATCCATCTGCCGTTATGACGTCATCATCACTGACTGGTTCAGCTTCGGTAATGTTAGTGACGTCATACTTATATAGTTTGCTATTGGCCGGAATTACTAGATCCTTATGATGCATCATGGTTAGGTAATAGTTGATCTCGAAATGAAAAACACATTCTTTCTTGTTAATTGAACACTCATCGCTGAGTGTGGAGGCTACCAATGCCCAAACCATCACGATCTGTCGAAGCATTGCTAAAATTAAAAATAGAATAACGCAAATCTGACATGGTAATCCGTGGAGGACAAGATGTAGCCTATCAATTTGTACACTGGACCGAGAACCACTGTTATGTAACCACACCTAAGAAAACATTTTTACAGGACTCAAAACTTGTTATTTGCAAGATATACGCAAAGAATGTATCTACTTTTTAATAAAAATATATATTTGTATTTCAACATATCCTAGTGTAGATCACATCAGATGTGAGATACATAACTTGATATGAATTATTTAGCCACCATCTGTTTATATATGCATGATTTTATCCCAGTTGGTTCGTATTTATTCATATTCATATTTACTCTTAAGGTTTATTGCAACCACCAGCTCAATATGTACATGATTATCAAATTCCAGGAGCTTAATTAGAAATATTGCTAAATACGACCTTGACCCTCCTTGATGCACTTGTCATTTCATTTTCACCGGATTAAGATTACTTGCAATTAATGAACGTACCTCCAAAACCTTATTTATAATTACATGTCTACGTGTGTGATATTTTTACAACTAAAGCAAATTATTTCAATGCTTATTCAGAAACAATGACGCGTATTTCACTCACAATTAGTGCCACTCGAGTGTAAGAAGACATTTTTGTTTTACTGGCTAAATAACATTTGCCCGACATGCATCGCAAAACATGAAAAAACTGACGTAAAAATGATTGACACACATTTATCATTCAAAATACATTAAAAAACGCGGATGTAGTGAACACCGATATTGTGTGGAAACGGATACAGTGAAATGTTATTCTTCCCCGTCCCTCTATTCCATTGTTATAGATAAAGTGAAATGTGCGATATGATGAAATAATTTGTCGGATACAAAGTGATTTACTATTACCTTTACTACTGTACAAATTAATTACAATTCGTTCGACTAACATGTAACCTGTTGTTCTCATTCAATCCTGATATAAACCGGATTGTGAACACAATCACTACCTATAAATGAAGTTTATTTTTCACGTCTTATGACACGTAAATACGACACATTAAAACTTTCAGGCTAATTATTGCGAGCTCTTTTAAAAGCTCGACGTCACAGGTCATATTTTGTGACACAGAATTGATTAACACCAGACTGACAGGAAAGTAAGAATAATAAATATCGTCACTTATGTAAAATATGCACAAAAATCTGTAGAAACACGGTCATGTTTTAACAACACACATAGTATCGTATTCCAAATATCATATTGAAACAACAAGTAAAAAACATAACGTACACGATGAAAGGAATCTTCAACTAATCACTCCTTAAAACAATTTAACCTGACCCTTTCAGCTTATTCCACATCATTGTCATAACAAATGCTTGATTTCGTAACCTTGCTCATATTCACCCACTACGATTTAATCCATTGTACTAAGTGATTAATAGCTATTCCAAAACATTTAGCTAGTAACTAATTACAACAGCGAAGTGTCTTTCATTTGAAGCCTAACCGAAAACGGAAGTCACCGATAAACACGCATTTCATACATTCCATATTACATATATACCGTCCAGAAGCATTCACTACTTACATAGTCAAAACATGCATGTGCACTTAGCGTGCATAACTATTCAAATAATTTATTAATTGAAAAAACAGGTCAGTATGACATACTGAATATTATTTTACCGTGCTGTAAATGTATTGAAAATGATTAGAAGTTAGAAACCAATCCCTTTAAGCTTCATGTTTTTGTTGGTTATATTTATTTGCATATTAAGCACGTGGTTGATAACTTGCGGTTAGTCAGAAAACGCATCATCTCTTAACAGTCGACGTAACAACAATCATAATTGTTGGAATTCCAATGCTAATCACTTCGACACATCACATTAAAATGCACAGTTACTATTTGGATCTCAAGAAATTTAAAAGCGATGTTTTCACGACATAGAATTAGATTGCAAATATGATACATGTCCATGTAACGTCATGTCCATGTTACAGTGTATTCCTATAGACAAACATGATTACTTAGGGGAGACCGGGGTTAGTTCGGCCTCGGGGCATGTCCGGGTAATGGTAATATCTAGCACGTAAACCAAGATAAAGAACTATTATCAATATTTTGGCATAACTTCTGACGATGCTATCCATCCAAAAAAACGTCCGCCAGTTAGTTTGTGTCGTTTTGGAACCGAAACTTCATTTTTTCGCCTGGTGAGTATTTTTACAACATCCATTTCAGTTTTTTATTTGTCTTGAGATCCGTTAAGATTCGGATAAAAGTTTTATATGTGTAATAAAAGTTTTAAATGTGTAATAAAAGTTTTAAATGTGTAATAAAAGTTTTAAATGTGTCATTTTCGTGCACTATACAAGGGGGTACCAGTAATGTGTTTGTAAATACTGTTGAGGGCTACTTCAGCCTTTTGAGTAGGGTCACGTTCGGCCTCTAGCCGAAAAGTAAAAAAATGTCTGCTATTTATATGATGATATGCGTAAGCAAACTTTTAATGTTTAGTAGATAATAAATTTATAGCGAAGCACGAATTATTTGAGAATTGCTGCTCTGATAGTTTGTATATAGTTTTTAAACAGTCGTTTTAGATCTAATTAAACCGTATCTGATGCAGATGTATTAGATCTAGGTTATTTTATATTTATTTCAGAATTACATTATGGTGAATACGTACAAGAGAAAGTGGAGACACCTAGTCAACAGACGACTAACAAGTTGTTAAGTTCAATGTTAATATTGTTGATGTTCAAAGTGATACAACTGTAATGATGTTTAATGATGTGATCCGGCCAAACATGCCACCTTCGCGGGGTAGGTTCGGTTATCTTGACCTAACCACTTGAAACAGATATTACTATCCAGGAGATAGGGAAACATTGTAAGGAAACCGGGACTAGTACAGCTCCAGTATGCCTATCTAAATATACTTTCTTTTAGAGATTTATCTGTATAAATAATTTATAAATTGACACTTGACTAAAATAGGGCCGCGTTAGCTCTTGTATCCCCCATATTTCATTATAACCATTACAGTAAAATAAGAAAGGGGTAATCGGCTGGAAACTAAAAACTTCACTGAATTGGATTCTTCACTATATCCGAGTTCAATATAATCATGTTACTATACACAGGTACTGAATACGTTTGAAGGTTTTAAAGTAAAATAATATTCCAGATGCGCTCATAAATTATTCGCGTGATTAATTATGGAAATATTCATAATAAGGAAAGATACACCTACCTCTCATACAGAATAGCACAGATGTTTGTTAGTGTCAAATCTTAAGTCCGCATTGTTTGTTAATGTCAGTTATTTTTAATTGCGTAAATAATTATACTTCACTACGAATATAAAAAAAGCTGAACTAGTTCATGTTGTATCTTTAATCAACTTTTTAGTAAAGTAAATGCTAATGCCACAGCTGATAAAATGAGTAAAACGGCCTGATAAAATAATATTAAGCTAAGCATATTATGCTATTCATGATACAGTTAACAGTATAGATATATACTGTAGTCGTCTAACACATCACCGATCAGAAGTATTGTCTTTATACGACAGTAGTGTCATCACGTAACCATTATGTGAGCACTTATAAACAACACATATATACAATCTGTAATACAATCCTCATTCTGATGTTTTGACAGTTTATGATACATTTGTAACCTTCATGAGTCAATGGTATACAATTGTGTATGGAGGAAATTTCCTGTTATAACTTACTTTTGCTCGCTGTTTGGTTTCAGTACATGACAAAGTGAACGTGGATAAATCACTCATGCAAGTACTTTGTATCAATTGCATAATTGTCCATGTGTATCCATTATACCGATGAAAATAGATGTATAAAATACAATGAATTGATAAGTTCAAACAATTGACGGATATGTATATGATATACATGTATGTGTATGAGTCTACAAGATTATATATAACACTGGATAATAGAGGATGTGATTGCACGAGAGAAACACTAAACTTCCAGCAAAAAACAACCAATATGATAAACAGTAATATCTCCATCCATAGTAAAGTGTATCAGTGGTCAAATAGCTTATGGCTAAGAGGAAAAATCTAAAAATGGATTCCAATTATTTTATACTAACCGGACCGTTTGGCTCAAATCTCGGTTTGAATCCTGAGTGCGAAACACGTTCTCTGCGGTGATTTGGTTAAAGACATAACGTATTCCAACGTTCGTCCTCCAACGTTTACCCATTTTGAAGAAAATATACGGAGAACAAGGTAAACCAATGTTTCATTGTTCATAAAAAGAGTAAATATTCATTCCGCCTGAGTACCGCAAACATAGTCACAGTAGTAAGACAGGATAAGTCATATTCACCCTAAAAATATAATATAGGGTTTCTATACTGAACCATAATTAATGGGACTGTTTCCACATATGTGTATGTATATTAACAGTTTTTGTTTGTATCTGTTATTGCAAAATAATTCAAAATCAATTCATCAAAGTTCATTTACAGTCTTGCCTTGTCCAGTTGATGTGCCCATTGAAGCCTGTCACAGCAATGACGATCCGTTAATACTGTTCTTACGTAGGGACGACGTGCACGTAAATTGTTCCTCAGCCAAACGATTTCATACTGTTTGAACGGAAATCCTGGGGTTATGAGTACCTGGGGTGACAGACGCAGTAACTGTCGCAGTTAAAAAACGATTTCGTAAATGTTGGTTTAAAATATAGCGGTCTTGCGCCGGCTTGGTCACACGTGGTCTACCGCTACGTGGAAGATCTTCCGTGATTCCGGTCTGCACAAACTGCCGTCTCAGACTTCTAACTGACTGCACAGATGATCCAACGTGCACAGCAACCTTTGTCATTGAAGCTCCTGACTCCAGCATCCCAACGGCTCTCTCTCTTAAATGTTTCGCAATTCGAAGCATCAAAATTTTGCCCAAATTGTATCGATATAAAATTGTTTAGGTATTTTTATGATTGTAGTCGTCAAGTGCAATAATTTGCATTGAAAGAAGTTTACACATGTAAACCAGATATGTCCATCCCATGCGTGCACATGGAAATGGATATCGCATGATATCACATGATATCGTTCAACATGAGGTGATTATCTGACCGGTTTCCTAAACTAAGATGTCAGTGTTAACTACTACATATACACATTTTTCTACATTATATGTTTAACTTTATAAGTTTAAGACCTACTTTGTGAAAGTTTCTTTTTTGGTTCAGTGTATAATAGGCCATAAAATACAAATATTTACATTTCGTATTATACCAGTAGTTCAATCTTGTGTGTGCTATCATAAATGGCTTCGTGTATCGGTGTTTCGCTTGAATAATTTGTAAATAATGCCATAACCTACTCATAAAAACATGAATTTTTATTTTCCATTTCATTCAAATGCCGTTGGTGACATTGAACTTAATAGCGTAACTGAAATACGTCAAGCCTTTTCACTTAAAAGAGAAGATGTAGGTTTTTAAAATGGTTATTCAAACACCTAGAAGATGAAGTATCTATTTACATTCTTTAATTTAGTGTTTATTCAAGCACATTGGGTTACAAACCGGGTTTTAATATATTTGAACAAAATTGAAAATGCAAATTCTAAGTATTGAATACTTTTCTAGCATCACGAAGGATTCGCTAAACAAATATGCTACATTGTATATTCAGATGATTTATTTCATTGCTGAACTTTAAAGTCACGGTCAGAATATAAAAGGAATATATCAGACTTTGTCGGTATTTGAGGTGTTTCATATAATGTGTTATAATTATGTTTCATTCATTAAATGTATACGAATCGTATACAAAAAATCATTTCTGCTCGAAGCAATGCTGTGATTCCTCAACTCTACAAAAATCAGACAGAGTCCACCTTTGTAATATTAAGATCATTTTGCTCCCATGTGTGGCCTACATATCAAGATTTAACTGTAATTGATTTCAATGTGTCAGCTTGATTGTTCAATACTTTCATTTCTGTTTTTTTACCAACAAAAGCTGTTTCTGTATGAACTGTCTATTATAACACTTGAAGAACCGTTTCCGACAAATGATAGTTCAGTAAAATAACTCCAGATAATATAACTTCCTTAAACAGCGATTGGAAAACCTTACCTCTTGATTACTAACAATGCAAACATTTAACATATACTGTGCATGTATTAAGCTCGTTCGTAGCAATGACAGTCGCTAGCGTTCATAAAACAGAAAAACAGGAAAATGTTACAACCATTAGAAGTGAATATAGCACAGGTAATTGATGACTTTTATCTTGTATTTATACGTCTCATAATAATTAATGTTAATATTAACCTACAATCAAACCTGAGAGCAAATGCCACCAAGGAGAGATAGTACTTGTCTTATAAGTACTGTATTCCTTAATTTTGTGCTATATTTTGTTACATTTCACCCGTGTGCCTTTAATTGGCAGATATTCACAGATAGACACAATTTATAAGTAGCTACTATGTGTATAATTCTTTTATTCACAGGTGGGCTCTGTTCACTGAGTGTCGCTATCTAAGATTTGATTGTACGTAGAAACAATAGATGCATCTACAATAGTGCTGTTATACAGTTTCATGTTAAGTATGCATGGAGGCGGGAGTTTGTTTATATACTTGAAAAAAAAAATAAATACGTATAAATGCCATGAGATCATATTATACATGTATTATGATATGTTTTAGCATATTAGTATCCTAAAATGGTGAACTATGATTAATCAAGGCCAAATAACATAAAATTGGAGGAAAATAAAGGGAACTATATACAATACTATATACTGTAGAACATGGTTATGATGAATTCTTGTATACCCTAATAATTACTTCCTTATATCCGTATTTCACTACATGCATATCCATAACAATGATACAAAAAGGCGTGTTTGGAGAAAAATAAACACTTGAGTGTATCCTATTCTTCACTACATCTGGATTCATTATAACCGTGTCTCACCGTACTCAAATGGATTTGCGGGGCGTAAAAGTAACATGTACTCATGTCATATAATGTGATTTGCCACCGATTAGTTTAGCAGCACCAGTTTTGATATAAAGAACAAGCGCCTTAACCAAGATTCAGAAAGCACAGCTTCTGTCTAAACTAAACGTACACTACAATGTTATAAATAGGTAGATATGTATTGATGTTCTTTTCATGAGTCTATGATCTGTTTTCCATCCAAACCAGGATTGTTTTGCCCAACGTTATACTTGTCAGATTGCAATCCTTTTTTCTTCTGTAAAGCACAACATATTCCTATGCCCAGTATTAATTGTAAGGATATAACAGCAATGAGCAACCCAAGCATGACTTCATAATGCTTTTCCTTCATGTAAGATTCCGTGTCTGTAAATACCAATAAAATAATAAACTCACTCACTTGTTTATGACAAGCAAATCATAGACCATTAGTTGCTTAATATGTTAACATAGCTTAGTTTTGTACTTTTTGTTATCAGTAGTTAATAGTTACATAAAACACAAGCTAAAGGGAAAATCATTTAGTATGACACCTGTTACGAACTGTTCTTCATTCATATCGGAGGATGAACTTATTTTATTTAATGTCACTGACTCACAGTCCGTGTTCGTATGAATGTATAATTAACAACCTTTTCTCTGATAACATTTTATAAGAATATTTTTATCGACTGATTTTTTAAACCGGAACATATTCACTCATGGATTTCATACAGATATGTTGTTCAGAGGGTTATGTTTAATAGCATGAAAACCGTCATATCTCTAGATATGTAAATAACAAGGACGTACCAATATCGTCGTCTAGTTGCTCACCACATTCCATGTTGCCACCTTTATCTGAAATGTAACAATATCCTTTTAAATTCAGACAGATATTCTCTGCAGTCAAATTAAGTAAAGGCCGAACCCAGTAAAATAAATTTAACTAGATGAAAATACGAAGAATCACTCTATTTTATGCTATATATGTATTTTTATGTCAAACGGTCAAGACAAAGAATACCTTTCTATAAAAAGACATCTGAAGATGCACATATAAATTGACTCGACGAATAAATATAAGTGACAACTGTGTAACCGGCAATTTACACAGATTATAGAGCCGGGAAAATTCAACCTTGACAAGCCAAAACACTCATAGCTTCATAGACACTTAGAACCATGCAAAAAAGACCCCCACAAAATCCGCTAACAAGGCTTACGTTCACTCGTCCTAAATCCACGAACAATACAAAGCTAAGGGCACATCTCTCACCAACATGCAAACAGCAGCATACACCAAACGAACACAACAAAAACAAAACATGCACTATAGATAAGATATAGAAGAATTTACCTTCAACACTAAGTCTATAATCACTGGGTGGAAATGAGTGACATGGCGGGAAACCTTGTGGTGCAGTTGGGACGTCAGTAAAAGACTCATTTATCAACATTTGCATTCCATCAAGATTATGTAGCTCTATATGGCAATGCATGTTCCATATACCAGGATTGTTAGCACGTATTCGAACGACTACATAGCCTCCAGTGGGAACAATTATAGTATCTTTCCTTGGTGGACGCTCAGTCTCCAGACCCGGTACACCGCCGTTAAGCCAATTCGAATTTCTCCATGTGGCGTTGTTGCAAAATGTTTCCTTTGGATCAGGATCACCTCTGCAATCAATATCAGCGTTATCTGCAACAATTGCACCAGTTGTTGAGTTATATTGTCCGTATCCCATTTTCACGACGTAAAATGAGTGCCCGTGCATATGAATAGGATGAGACCAACCTTTACCACGCCCCATATTCATAAAAACCATCTGTACAGTATCCCCATGGCCAATATTTAAGCTGAATGTGCATTTACAATGTCTGTCGTCACCACATTCGGGTGCTTGACAAGGTGAATACCATTCATTCGGCTGAAGCAATGGGTTCACGTCTGGAGTATCGAATGTTCGTCCGTTCACTGAACCTGGGTATGTTGTGATGCCCGGAAACGCAAAATTAAGGAAATATTCTTTGAATTTGTTTTCAGTATACGCTGGAGCTGGATCGTTTGTCACGGCTGACTTTAATTCATCAAATGTTCTGCATACAGTGTTTGGTTTAGGATAGTATGTGAATGGGCAGTTGAGTACCAAACATTTTTCATCGATGGTACAAACTCGTCTTTGCGTGGTAGGTTCTGAATCAGGAGCACCAGAGTACCTAAGAATTGCTTCAGCCACGTGGTGACCGTTTTTCTCGAGCGTGACACCTCGGATCCAATAATTATCGACGGTTTGATCCGCAACCAACTCAAAATCAAATCGTTCTCCGGGATTTATAATAAAAGATTCTGCTTCGACGGGGTCAAGATCATATCCATCTGATGCTATTACTTTAACCTTGTGACCATCAACAGAGATACGAAATGGGTACAGCGATCCGGTACCAATAACCCTGAATCGGTATGTTTTACCCTGGGTAACATGGTATACCGTCAGCGGCGCTTGATTGCTTTCACCGGTATCAGGATCATAATAACGCCCGCGTCCATTTATCAATCCGGACTGTACCCGGAACATACTGAAAAAGCTACCATCCAAAGATTGAGCACCTGTCCATTTATGCCTTCCTTCATAGACTCCATACAGCATTTTCATGTGACCCGTATCAGAATCTTCATTATGGTTCCAGTCTTGTATTTGCATAATATGATCTTCAACTCTAGTTTCTGTTCTTTCTTTTATGATA
Organism: Lutraria rhynchaena; assembly: GCA_008271625.1. NCBI lineage: Eukaryota > Metazoa > Mollusca > Bivalvia > Venerida > Mactridae > Lutraria > Lutraria rhynchaena. Next base: position 120,271 of record VIBL01000036.1, read on the forward strand.
AACGCACCAAACAAACCCATTGACCTTTGTGCTCCAACGTGTGAGTGCCACCAAAATGTTCCCTTTGGCTTAGCTTTGAACTGGTATTTGAAGGTTTGACCAGGTAATATTGGACACTGTGTGACGTATGGAACCCCATCCATCCATGGTGTGTCCCGCTGGTGTAAACCATGCCAATGTATAGTTACTGAATGGCTCCGAAGAAGGTTCTTAACATAAACAACAACTGTTTGACCTTCATAAACAACAATATCCGGCCCCGGTAATTGTTTGTTGACAGCAGCTACAAGACGCGGTGTTTCCCATCCATCTGCTGTTATAACGTCGTCGGCATTGATTGGTTCAGCTTCGGTAATGTTAGTGACGTCATACTTATATATTTTGCCATTTGCTGGAATCACAAGATCTTTATGACGCATCATGGTCAGTTGATGTTCAATCTCGAAATGAAATACACATTTTTTTTCGTTTATGTTACATTCCTCACTTAAAGTTGAGGCTACCAATGCCCAAACTATGAATACTTGTCGGAACATTTCTGGAATCGGAAAAGCAGTTTTACGACGTCATTAAAGACAGAAAGAAAATCATACATTTTGTGTACGTGAATCTGGAACAAAAGACAGCGTCATTCGATCAAACTCATAAATCAAGGCATTACTACTGATCAGATATTTTTCATGCATCCCATCATTTGCCCACTGACTATCATTTCTCGTATTTGAGCTACGTTCCATTTTGCTGTAGTATTCAGGAACATTCGGGATGTTCAATAGCATTTGACGCTAAATTAACCGTTGATAAAATAATGGATGGTCAATAGTGTTACATTTATTTTGGGACTGAATCGAATGATATATTTCCACCATGTTTTTGCCTCAGAGTCACGTGGTTCCCCACAGTGTTTACATCTCATTCACTTTATAACAATATCCAAACCAGTGGTGTCCAATGTAAATTCTTAGATATTATAAATGGTCACATCATTTTGGTTATCTTTATACATGTATAAATATTTCGAATTATTTTATGTAAGTTCTAGCTTAACTCTATTCATTGATTCTGTACATAACCTTGTCAAGCGCAGTAAAGGCTGTAGTCAGACATGTCTTTGTTCCAAATGTGTAACTGTCATATCCAGAACAAAAATCAAACATTTAATTGAGCAAATTAAAACATGGCTTTAAAAGATGATGAGTAAACAATGAATTAATCGTACCAAATTTGGTAATTGCTTTAGGAAGAATTATACATTCAGATAAATGTTTCTACCACCAGAAGTACTGTTTGTATTTGTAAGAGTCAGCTACATCGTTTACAGTACCATTTGAAACAGCTGTTAATCAGTTTATCCACTGAAGATAATATATTTTTAAAAATATCATTTTTAGACAAAATGATGCATGCTTCATTAGAATGTACCGCAATCATCAGGCCGAGCTTGGCAAAAAAGCAAAAGGAGGGGTGCGAGGGGAAAAACACAAAGTCATAGTGAACAAGCCTATAGGTTGTTAGTGTTATATAAACGTTGAAAATCATTTTAAAATGCCAAATTCTTAAATTTAGTAATTTTAACAAAAGGCTCAACTTATTGTAAACAGGACTGAAGTATCTGATACTTATATAAGATTGGTCAATGTCAAGGTGACATCACGGTGATAAAATAGGACAGCAAAGGTGTATTTCGTAACATTTATTTTGCATAATAAGCTATAAGGTCTAAATACTTAGCACCGGATTACAGACTAGCAGTATTATCAATGCATTTATTTAAAGTGATACTGACCGACCGACTGACCGACCGACGGACGGTCGGACGGACGGACGGAATGACTGACACACATAAAATAACTATACTCCATACAGACAAACCGCGTTTGTTTGCATTAATGAATTATACGCTAAATTTTAATCTGCATAAAGTAGTAATGACTATGAATTTTTACAAATATTTGCTGACCCTACAAAAATCCGAATTTAAAATAGATGACCTGTTCATAGTATGGGTGTTCGATTAAGAAAAAACCAAACGAGTGTCCTTAAAGATAAGATGCGAGCGAAAAAATATGTATTTGAAACACAAACCTTTTTTTAGAATAAATTGATAATCAACTTTGTAACTGTGTAATAACATAAAATATAATTCCGCACGCGTGTCAACTGAACGTTGAAGAACACAAAAATCAAATAATCGTAATAAAAATGCTCATGACATCATTACCCCTCCCTACACACACCATAAATGTTACAAAATAGGGGCTTATCATCTATTCGCAGCTAGCTGTTCCACATTGTTTTGTACAAATATAGTATTTACTGCCTGTTAGTAAACAATTTTGATAACACATAAATCGCCAATAGAGAGTATCATTCCATTTAAACATTTTTTGTGCAATTTCTTAACAAAGTATGCGTGTTTAAGATAAAATACTGCGTATTCGAGTTAAACAAACATAATATATGCACGTATTGACCTAAAATAATTGATTTCATGGATGCAAATAACTTCAACTGCTTGATTATGAATAGACTATTGGTTGAGTAATGCGCTTCAAGCGTACCGGAGGTAATTCCTGAAAATAACTTAGAATTATGCAGTCATGCTTAAGTCATTGTTCAATAATATTATCAAGACACGTAGAAAAGTTATGTTCACAATACGTATCATTCGTTATAAATTGTCGAGGTAAAATCATTAAGTTTTTATCCCCTTCACGGAATGCACAAAGTTAAACAAGTTTTCAAATCGTCGGAGCATGGCAAATATCTACACATAAAACTGCCTGTACGTCACACCATTAAAACTTGTTAATTTAAAAAAAGAACATTATTTTGCATTTTTTTTATTTCCTCATTAATAAGCCTATTGATTTTTGTTAGTACAATGACATGTTTGAGCATCAACTGGTAACATTTCTTCGTCTTTATCAACTCAAAGAAACTGATTTAAAAAATAAAATAAACATTATAACAAATACAGACAACAAAAATGTGTACTTGTCTGGTCTATATCCATCTGAAAATATTTTGATGTATAAACATACCACTGCATTATCTCGAAATGAAAATAAATTGCACAATTGTTGTTCATTTTTGCATACGTACAAATCGTACTCACAGTTTTCCAAAATAGTTTTCACTTAAACGTGTTTGAGTTTAGACATAATCCCTCATATTTTCAACAAATTAAATATTAAAAAAACTACCTACCTCTCTCAGTGAAGTATTCGGATGTCTATACAGCTTGTCAATGTAATCCTTCTCTATGTGCGACAACTTTAATGGATCACTGAACCAAGGTTTTCTCTAATTCGTTTTAGGACAAATTGAATAACTTGTAGTTAAAATGTACTGTAAGTATGCCGAGGTACGGTACATCGAAAGATTGAATGGAAACTTAAATTTCATGTATAGGCCTTTTCATAAACTGGCACCGGTTGACTTTGGTGTACAGAGACAACTGGTATGGCCCAAAATTTCCCAGACGCTGATTGGTCAATTGCGGTCGAAGTCCAGGCAGAATTCTGCCCGCGGGATCTCGCTTTTCGCATTCGGAACGCCTGGCATTTTTTTCACACGATGCATATTTCGCGCGTAATTTAAAAATAGATCAAAACTTCAGGGTCTCTGCATTATGTTATGAAAAGTCACTAAATTTAGCTTTCACTGTTTTATTTTTATCAAAAGGTGCAATTTGTATCTTAAGTTCTTCCTAGAAAGTGGAGGGAAGATAGCACGGTATAGTTCACATCACTACACGACACAAAATGTTCATCATTATGCGTAATGAGAATATTCGTCATTACATTATGTCATTTCCGTAATAAGTAATTGAATTAGCGTCAACAAATGTTTTTTACGCATCAAAGTCGACAATGTAGATTTGAAATGTAAAATTTTCAGCCCACTGTAACTCGCTTCATGCACTGTATATTTATGTAAATCAATTTAAAACAAAAATATGCACTTAAAAAATCACATCAACACGGGTGTGAATTTTGTTCATATGTATTGAAACCAGCGAACCGGTAAGTCGTGTACATTCATTGCTTTTAGATAATTAGATATCAATGTCACATTACAGCACTAGGAAAATGTCACGTAACTGAATACTGACAGTTTAATGTTTAGGAAGTTGCTGAAATTATGCAGTTACACGGGTAAACATATTTCTGTTTGATCTATCATGACCGCGCTAATAGGCCTTTTCAGAAACATGATTTATCTGCCCTTGATAGCTCTTCATTAAGAGATAAAAAAACGCGCACCTGCTACTTGCTCCGGGTAGTACTGCGCTTCTTAAGTTAGCGTAAGTGGCTATGTGGTGATATCAAGTTTTACTAATTGATAGTTTAAAAAGTCAACCATAATTGTATACATTAATAAACCCACTTTACAGAGTTTATTGCAAGTGATTTGACACAAATATTGTACTTGGTCTGTCTTCTATAAACCAATATCGCACGTAATTTTCATATTTTTGAATAACGACCACTACTCTGTATAAAGGGATATATTACAACAATTAGCCTTAAAATAACAATCATGGTATCATGCAGGGAACCTTGTCTCGGATTTTTGATAACGTCCTCCATTCAATAGATATTTGACTTTAAAGAAATTCCGTAGCCTGAACCCCGCTGACAATTACGTAATACGTCATAGATAAAAAACGAAAATAAATATCAAAATTCTGAGACACAGTTCCCTAGATAAGCATTTCCGCTACAAAATAGCGAAAACCGCTTTGAAATCCATCTTCAAATAAGGCGGCAATCTTTGTTCAAAAATAGCACCCAATGCAGTTTTTATCGCGATAAAACACTATTTTTGCATATTCGGATCGATTTTTTGGTTGCATGGTATGATAGTATGATATTTAATTATTGTTAATAACTTAAAATGTCATTTTCTTTTTTTTTACGTTTGTAGGCACTTACGCTATCTTAATTGGGATACGATATCTTTGAAGTGTTAAACATGATACTTCTTAGCAGGAGCGCGTTTCTTATCGCCTACTGAAGAGCTATCAAGGGCAGGTAAATCATGTTTCTGAAAAGGCCTATACACAAGACTCTCGCATCTCTCCTCTTCTTTTATGGTTTGCTTCCATCGACTGATAGGTACAGTAGTTTTGTAATTAATTGACGCTATCACATCACTGTAGGTAGGTTCGGTCCTCGTCCAGTAATATAAAACAAGAAAAAGCCAGCAGGAGAAACTGGCTTAATAGGTGCAAAGGACAAAGTGTTCGTTGCTTGAAAATAACTTGTGTTTAAACTTTATCATCCAGTAGTTATTAACATGTCGTCAATACTGAATAAATTACATCGTATTGTCGCGCCATTTGTAAGAAAACAAGAACAAGGTTGGATTTGCAATTGTAATGTAAATGGATTTGTAATTTTTAATTAGTAATACATAAGGAATCATGTCTATTAAAAATGCTACAAAAAACTAGATGAAATACACAATGGACATTATTTGACTTATCCTACAATCTGTGGCTCAATGTTTCATGAACGGGTGTGTTTTTCAAAGACTGTTAATTACGGATCAAAATCAGTCAATGTCGGGTCGAAACCTGATAAAGTAGCATGTTTCTCCGAGACAAGTTTACCGAATATTTAGAGCAAGCCTCATTTAGAGTCCTCCTCAATATCAAGACCACCTCATTATTACGATCACCTACTTCCCGACCAGTTTTCTATTTTTCAAATGTATTTCAATATGATAATGAGATCACCATAATATAAGTATTTTTACCAATATTTAACTGCACATAAAAAGCTATTTGTTTCTAACTTCTGAGGGTTCACAAATCATGCGTGGAAGCTGATGGCGGAAAATTAGAAAGCAAACATTGCATCAAGTTGGTTAACTTCAAGCATACGTCTGGTCAGCTAAACTCTGGGAATTACAAACACATTTATAAACGAAGTTCAACTGATTTCAAATAAACACAATTCTATTACTTAAATGTCAACTTGAAACTAATAATTTGGAGGAATTCTTCTTTAATTCTTATTTTAATACACTTTTAATGTCATGAGACACCAAGTGACACAAAATCGTTAAAGATTATTCCTTATTGTACATGGTATTGTATTTATAATGCATCCTTATGAAACTTTTATGTAAGCTTAATGCAACATGACTTAAGACATGTAATTACAACGCACTTAGATCATTGAAGGTATTGCACACTATGATTGTTATGTAAAATCTAGAGTACATAACGATACAGTCTAGGAGACGTATTGTTAAAATATACGTAATTGCCCTTTTCACAAAATTATAACGTCTCAATGTTGAATTTAAATGTTTAAAAGTAACTGAAAGTTATGTAAAGTTATGAAATATTTTCAATAATCTTAAAAGAAAATTAAAAGGTGCAAACGAGTTCAAAGCCTTTGAAAAAATGTTCTGTTATCTTGTTATGTCGGCCATTGGTTGGATTACGAAACTGGACCACCCATAGAAAACACAACTTAAATATGCACATTTACTAGAATTATATTGTTCTAATTATTTCGATACTGATGTATTTAAACAAGATATTACCATAATACTGCTAAGCACCAGTTCAATTCTATTCCTTAAGTATATTTGCACATATGTGATTTTGAACAGTTTGTCTTGTGTTATTTTCTATGTGATTTTACTTTTTTTTAAAGTAAGTTTGTAAAACACCTAAAACTTTTCACTTGAAAAAAAACGATACTAATGAGTCATACTGCAACAATATAAAATTCGATAAAATTTATTCAATATAGTCCGTGTCTTTAGATATAACAAGAGATGTTTACACAAAATTTGTCATGCATTCAGTGTATGCACTACTTGAAGGTCACAGCTCTTCATGACTGTAATTTATACTATATTCTGAACCATGTTTAAGCTTTTTTGTAGGAATGATATTATATTTTGAACGATGTTTAAGTCGTTTTGTGAATGTGATTTATCATGCTTTCGGTTAGAATTCTGTCAGTGAAGGACGCAAAAATAATCATACTAGACATAAGATTAATATCATGATTTATTAACAAAAATAGCATGAAACATTAAATGATTCAAACAAAGACATTAACCGAAGCCGGTATATACAACAACCACTGTGCACTCATTGTAACGTTCAGCTTAAGTAAATTATCATTATTCAGTCATTGAGGTATTCCAAGATATAATTTATGAATAATCGATCAAAAATATTAAAAACCCTGATATCTAAATAGCATTATTTATATGGTTTCAGTATACACATTATATTGTAATTCGTATTAAGCTACATGTAGCAGGATTATTGATAACATAATGATACTAATACTATTACTTGTCTATTCATTAATTTATATGGGAGACTTTAGGAGACAATGTATGAAGGTTAAAATCTGCTAAGTATTGAAAACATTTTGTATATTATGTCATGTTGTACAATATTGAGGGGGGGTCACTCGGTATGTTCTCGTTTGTTGAAAGGGAGATAACCGAATCACCACTCCAGTTTAAATCGTCATTCGTTGATGTGCTTCTACAGGTGATACAAAGTGCCAGCAAACGTCGACAAATATTTTTTGATATTGAATGCTCAACTATTCAAGCAAACCTCTCTAAAAACAAGACTGTAGATATCCCACTCAACGTGCCATGCTTTCGGAAGTAAGATGTAATCCACCGCAATTCAATGGCCTGTAAAATTCACTAAAAGTCTCCGTTTCTTCAATTAATATATCTTTTATTTTGTTACTGTCATTTGCTTTCCGATATTTGTTGTCTTTATCATCCATGTTAGTCAACACGAATGTCATCATTCTGCTTAATTGAAGTAACTCATCTGCTGTTTCTTTCGCGCAGACTTCGCGCTTTTCGACCGTATCTACTTGATTATCGTCTGCATGTGTTCGTGATTTCGCCTGGAATTACACGTATATTCATGTATATATAGTTATGTAGAAAGAACACTATTCGTACATGAATTTTATTTATTATGCCAGTATTAGTAGAATTGTTTGTGTGTCAGGTTTAAATCCCAAGATCCTACTTTGGTTAAATGCCGGAATTTATATCAACAACAAATTTTATATTTAGGAACATTGCACATTTAGGTAACATGAAATACAATAAATGAATACATAACGTAAAAAATATCGCTTATATAGATTTTTTAGGAACTTTGGGTAGTAATCATGAGATCGTAATTCAATGATTAATTAAACTATCAAAGAACGCATACTTTACTCCTGTCATTTTCTAATACAATGACTAGACAATATCTCCATTTAACATGACTGGGTGAACATGCCACGTCATTTTGAACGTGAAGCGAGTGAGACTTTTTACTATTTTATATATTGCGACACACTACTGACATTGAGGATGTTTTGTCGGTAAATACATTTTTACATAATTAACTTTCCGCTTATTGAAATTGTGAGATGTTTTGTTACCTTAGGAGATGGTAATATGAAGGTTCTTTCCTTGTCTTCAGCCCACGATGTTGTAGTGTCTTGTGTATCTGTAGACATAAAATAAATTAGAAAACGTATAAAGGTAGATAAAGTCTTATCTATAGATTAAAATTACCCAATGTCAACAAATGGTGAACAATTTACAAATATAATACATTCTTAAGGGGTACTCAGTAAACAACTTGATTCGCTGGATAAATAAATCAGTATTTATGTGTTAAACGATATTCAACAAGGCTCTTGAATAAATAATTAATAAACAGAAACACATGAAAACACACATACTTTGACGATTAATAGTGACAAGACAACTGTTTGATACTATCAATGGCCGAATGAATGTAGTTCACAATTCACAGTACTTATAAACCAAGTATAGTCAGGAAGCAACTATTGGGCTATACATGTACATGTACATCATTTTACGAAGGAATACGTTAACTTCCGTTGTAGTATTTGAACATACAAAACCACATAAGCAAGTTTTCTGTTAAGCATAAATAAACATAACTAAATAGTACAAACCTTTGTGTGTCGATTTCTCCATCATTTGTATAACTTTATGGTAACCCAAATCTTCTAGCACCGCTTTAAAGCAACCATACGCTTCTTCGCCACTTCGTATTAATTTATTTATTAGCATCCCACATTGTATCTGTTGATTGGATTTTGCTGTATTCGATGCATTGAGTATTTCAAGTTTTGTTTCCATGTTGAAAATACCACACTGATAAAGTTTATCTGTTATTATGTTCACATCCTTTTGAATTGCTCTTCTTAATGTTAGCAAGTTTTTCATGAGTTTCCTTTGTTCAAAACGATTCATTATTCTTGTTTCAATTTTTTAGTTTTAGTACAATAAAGCAAGTTCAAGCTGTGCAGGCATTTATTTTAAAAACTGATTTTTTCAGTTACGATTTTTTCGCTTTTATACTGCGCAGACAATGGACGGGTATCATATTTTGTTATTGTTACATTCCTTAAACTTGAAGACCAGAAGACTAAATGTTTTACATTCCTACCACTGGGCAGGTTATTGAGAACCAATCATGTATACAGCCATTCAGTGGAATTGATTACCAATTAATGACTTGAGCTGTGTATCATGTTTCTGTCATATGTGAGTAAACCAATTCATAGTAGATAATTGTTGCCTTAAATAGTCTTAAATTCAGAATATTTGCCCTTTGAATCATAATTAACATGTCGCTTTTCACTTGGTGCTGACATATTGACATGTGCACTGTCTATTAATTATGCGCGCTTGAATAAGTGTAAGACCTGTATGTATATAGTTTCGGTGACATAACGTCATATAAAGGTTTCATGCGGTTGACAGTTTTGTCATTTAAAGCACGTTCCAGAACACGCGCGTACAAATAACTGTTCGTGACTTAATCACAGATTTGGTGACTTGAAGATTTGTCTGCAAAATGAAGGTATGTTACACACGTCTTAACCGTTATCACTATAACACCACATTTTCCCGCATCTGCAGCAGACGACATATGAAAACATTGTAGCAAAAGAAGTCATTGCTTGTAATGAGTAATTGCTTCTTTTGCAACAATATTTCCACTCTGTCACAGAGAAATAACCCAGTTTTCTGGTATGAATTGATCATGTGTATATTTTCTTTGAATGAATGCTTAGGAGGCAAAGCGTTAAATCACAAATACCTCGACCAATCAATGGCTTGTGAACTGAAAATTGTGAAACTTGTTTCACAACCTTTTCAGTCTGTACTTATAAACAAAACCCGATTCATAAATCTAAACGCATCAAGTCTAAACGCAGTACCTATGCCCAATATACGTTCACTCACATTCAAGATTACGTTAAAACTCACTTACTGGAGTAAAAACATTACGGTAGATAAGTCGGAAAAAATTATTTTTCATTTGTTTTCTAAATATTCTAAACACCTTTTGTGAGAATACGAGATACAATTCATGCGCCGGTATTTTCTTACTTTGGATTTTGCCGTTAAAAACAATGGGGACAGCGATAATAATAGGTCGGGACCCTATGTGTGTTTTACAGCTAAACTGGTACATATTTTTGTGCGCTCAAAAACGCACAATTTTTATGTGCCTTTTTGATGCGGTATAAAAGGCCGAACTTGAGGCTGTTTTTGACTCTGACTTCGATTTCCAGTTATTGTGTGTAAAACAAATTTTTGTTTTGTTTTCTTAAGTGATATTTTTTAAATAATAACACATTATTTAAATTAGTATAGAAATATTTATCTTACTCTAAGGTATTTCAGTAATAATAAGAAATTAAAGAATAGGCATTGTTAATTAAATGACTGTGAATCTATAGTTGTTACTTAGTATTTATGAACAATTATCTTGTTTATAATTATCATTGGACTTGTCATGTATTTGATGAATTCCTGAAATGTTTTATTAGTCATTTGAGCAAAATAAAATTATATGGAAGTGTAACGTTAGCGCTGGTAGCATAACGAATAGTTTATAATTTAGTGCACTTTGACCCAAATCTAAACCTGAAGTTAATTTTGCGTTTTGCATTATTTTCTAACTTTATCAACTTCACTAGATATTTGACGCCTTTCTTACAATTAGAATTTCATTTGTGCAATAACCGTTGAAAACTAGTTTTGTTAAGAAGGTTTATTCTGATCCAATCAACCAATTTCTTGTATCAGTTTAAGTAAAACAAGTTTATTGAAATACTGGGGGTTTATTTATTATTCTTAGTTATTAACAGTTGATTATTGATGATTCTTTTAATCATGTTGTTCAGGTCAGTTGGCTTAGTAGCCCAGAGAAAAATTATATTATAAGATTTTGTTGTTTAATCCATCCCCCTTGCACGTTACAGAAATAAATACAAGAAGTTTTACTTACACTTTGAGTTGTTTTACTTCGGTTAATTTTATTGCTATTCTTTAAATATATTTTTTGTGGTCACATTATTCATCCAGAGTTCATATTACATGTATTTTAGTTTTACTCCACACACACCCCATAAACATCATATGTTCATTATCAGGAAGACCAACTGACAACAATTATAAGGAAACCGCTTGGAACGTGAAAATACTTTTTGATTAATGAGTTCACTGAAATTTATGTCTTTATTATACTCTAGGCGATAGTGACAGTAAATATGTTTACACGCATGAAATAAACTAAGACAGATACAAATAAGTTTGTCTATGGAGGAAAGCTTTATATACAAAGCAATAGGTTTAGATATCACTCTATGATTTGAACATTTATGGACAGGAGCACAAGTATGTCATGCGTTTGCTTATCAATTCATTCATTTATACATAATGGGAATGACTGGTTGATAATTGTGACCGGCAAGTACTACTCATTTTTAGCCTCTGTAAACCTACAAGAACGCCTCGTTACATTGTTATTGAAGTATTTCATTCATGGCATAGTTCATGCTTCACTAGCTTGGCGGTTACAAAGAGCGACATATGATACACATATCAGACAGCTTATATAACATACTTTATAACCTTATATAGCCACAATGATTGCAACAAATATCTTCTTATTATTGAAGCCGTGTCAAAAAAATGTAAGCTTTTGAAATATTTTTCACTGCTGTGTCGTTCAGTGAAATACGGATTATACACTTTTATATAGTAATACCACATTCATGATACTAGTTTTATCTTACAAAATCTGAAGACAGTGTAGACTTCTAAATCGCTTCGACCAAATGTAAGTCAGATTCCCGAAGTACAAGTACTATAAAAAATGACTCGAAGACATTCGCAAGATAAGATAAAACGTACACCATTATTAATGAAATTGTTCAGAAATTTATAATAGCCAGCTCAGATCCTATCATTTACTATTGGCAAAAAAGTATCAAGTGGTGAAATAATTGCAGAATAAAATCACACGAATAGGGCGTGGACATGACCTTTAGACATTATCTATGCATAAATTGATCAGTTGATGGCGTAAGATGATATAAATTTGCATCTAGAAATAATTTCTAGAAGCCGAGTAATGTATTTGTCACCAAAAGAGAGTGTAAGGCTAGGCCAAGTGGGATAAAATAATCGCAACAAATCTTGGTGAAAGGTAACTATGTATATAATATGTTTTTAACACAGATATATTGAATGTAGTAGAATGACGGTCCTTATAAATAAACAATCTTTGAGTGTTCGTGCCAGTCAAATACAGTCTCTAAATGTATATGTAGTACGTATGGTATATAATTGAGCAAAACATTTCCTGAAATGGTCAACAATGCAACTGAGACATATATGGCTTTGACAACATCTCCAAAAGTGAATCGAATCGAAATAAGCCTAGCTAGACACGATATTTGCTTACATTTTTTCTTTCAGTGTTTCCTGAGTAGACCCATGTTCTAAGCTGTTCATGATATCATTAATACAAACATTCTGACAAAGTTTGAGGATGATCCAATCAAGTTTTTGACCCCAGAAGACCTATGTTCAAACCTAACCAAGATATCATTAAGACAACCTTTTTTGACAAGGTTTGGTGAAGATCCAATCAAAACTGCGACCTCTAGAGGGTTAACAAGGTTTTCCAGTGATTTGACCTAATGGTGACCTAGTTTTTGACCCCAGACGACCCACGTTCAAACTTGTCCAAGATATCATTATTACAATCATTTTGAGAAAGTTTGGTGAACCTCCAATCAAAACTGTGACCCCTAGAGTGTTAACAAGTTTTTTCCATGATTTGACATGGTGACCTACCTTTTAACCCCAGATGACCCATGTTCTAACATAGGCAAGATATCATTAGGGCAATCATTTTAACAAGGTTTAATGAAGATCAAATCATAACTGTGACCTCTCCCAATCTGAATGTTACAGTGTGTAAAATTTTATACCTAAATCATTTTATACTTTATACCCCTCAATACCTTATAATAACATATAATGCCACAATGCACGAATCTACAGGATATTCACCTTTCCAACTAATGTTTGGGAGGCAACCTACGCTAGCTATAGATGCAGTCCTAGGCTCAAACAACAACGACTTAGTGGAACAAGTCAGTCGCAGTACATTACAAATTGAGAAGAAATTTTGAAATATTCATATTTGTTGGCGAACAATAAAGCTTTGAGAATGAAAAAGAGAGGCAAATTACATTACGACAGACGTGTAAGAGAAGCAAAACTACTGCCTGGTGACAGAGTCCTGGTGACAGAGTCCTGGTGAAAAACCTTTGATAGAAAGGGAAAAATAAATTAGCAAACATTTGGACTGAGGACATTTATATAACAGAAAATCAGCCAGATCCTGAAATACCAGTTTTTCGTGTGCGTAAGCAGCATAGTAAGGACGAAATCCTGACTTTACATAGGAACAATTTACTTCCGGTGAAACATTTACCCATAGTGGGATCTGATACCGAATCATCCACTGGGCATACGATCACCAATGAGTCATCAGATGATAGTTCAGGCTATGATAGCAGTCAGCATCTGTACAAACCACCTCACAGACGAAAAACACGGGAACCAGGGCTTAAACAGCATAGATCGTCGAGACTCAGACATGCTCCAGATAGATACGTGCCATAACTCGTTAATCCACCACATTGTAGCGAATCAACATTTTTTAAGGGGGACAGTAACAGTAACCAAGTTTAGAACAAATAGTTTTTGTGTGTAGTAATTATGGTAAATTTTTGCTCATTTTTGCCAATTTGATATGTTATTGAACTGAATATCATTTGCATTTCATCTACATGTATGCGTGTATAATGTTTATTTTTATATACACTGACATATGATTTATAAATATGACACATGATTTATAGATACTTATTCATTGTATTTCACCACATGAAATATATTCATTGTGGTGCAATCTATAAATTATGTTATTTTTTCATTCTTGCTCAATTTGATGTTATTGAATTGAAGACAATTTACATTTCATTTACATGTATGTGTGTATGTTATAATTCTATACACTAGAATATTATTTATAAATATGATACGTCAATTATAGATACTTATTCATTGTATTTCGCCACAATTATATCAATTTTTTGCATTAGTTATGATAGACTGTTTCTTTTTACATTGAATCTATATATGTATGTATATATATTATAATATACATTGTATTTATATTTATTCTAAGTCCGCTACATTAAATCCATGATGTTATTCATATATTTTGTATCAATGTAACATGTTCCAGTATGGAAATTTATTTAAATGGTTTAAACGTAGTCTTAACATTCAGTAATGTTGAGGACGACATTTTTGGGAGGCGGGAAATATGTTACAGTGTGTTAAATTTTATACTTAAGTTATTTTATACTTTATACCCCTCAATACCTTATAATAACATGTAAAGATCAAATTAATCCTAGTCACCACACCAAGCAAATTCATAAAAACAAATCACCAGAAATCGTGTTTTATCGTGAGTGAAATTCAACATATTCGATCTAATTAGGCGAACATTAAATCAACTCTTACTTTATAGTTTTATCTGTCAGTTTGGTTTTGTCCAGCTGAAGACTGGTTGTTTTAATGCTTCAGTGAATAAAATATATTGAAAATATATTGAAAATATATTTTTGCAGGTAAATCATTTATTACATTATTATATTATATTTAGAAACGATTGATTAATAAATGGATTTTGTAGCTTATTAGGATTTAAAACTTTTAATATTTGTATTAATTAATAATTATTCTTGATTGTTTCATAAATTATGATTCATTGTCTTAAGTATATTCACAACTATTTGTAGTTTAAATGTACTTATTATCATGAATAATGGTCAGTTTGGTTTTTGTCTAGCTAAAGACTGGTTGTTTTAATGCTTCAGTGAATAAAATATATTGAAAATATATTTTTTGCAGTTGTTCATCACCATCCCCTCAATAAACCCACGACAATTAAACGGACGGCGTAAAACCCAACCTGGTAACATTAATTTCAATCAATGGCCAAAACTCTACAAATCAAAATTCAGAAAATAGTAATCTAAATTTACATAAGACAGATTGGGAGAAATTCGAAATTCTTTGTAGCACAATACATGAAAAACAAGTCTACTCTGATGATATCAATCAACACTTACAAAACTTAACAAATTCAATTCTACACATGGTTAAGGAAAGTACACCAGCTTCAGTACCTAAAAGAAAATAAAAAATTCAAGTCAAATTTTGGAGTGAATGCTGTCATGTAGGTACAGGGCAGGAAAAAAAGCTTTAAATAGAGCAAAGAGAAATCCTTGCCCTGATAATATTAATAAACTCAAAGATGCAGAAAAACATGCAAAAAAAAACAATTATAGAAGCAAAACAAAAGAATTGGTAAACATTTTGTGAATCCATTACTTTTCCTCAAGCCAATTCTAAAATATTTTGGAACAAAATTAAAAAAAAACAGGCAAAATTATTAACCCTGTACCGTTATTAAAATATAAAAATGAAATTGCAACAACACCCTTAGAAAAAGCTCAATTTTTAGTAAAACATTACAAAGAAGTATCAAGTGACTCAAATCTACCTCCTGAAATTTCGACATATTAAAAACAATTTGAATCACAGCATCGCGATAAAGTAAATGTGCCGGGACTAAAAGATACACCTCTAAACAAACCTTTTTCATTAAGAGAACTCGAAAAATGCATTCATGACGCAACTCCGCCCCTGGATTAGATAAAATTACATACTCAATATACAAACATGTCAGATGATATTTTAAATATTTGGCTAAAATTTTATAACAGGATGTGGAGTGAAGGTAAATATCCAACAAATTGGAAAGAAGCTTGCATTATACCCATCAAAAAATCTGACAAAAACAGTGAAGAACCAAAATCTTACAGACCAATAAGCCTTACATCACACTCTGGGAAATTGCTAGAGGCGATGGTAAAGGCCCATTTAGACCATCATATTCATAATTTAATAATTACCTAAATCCCTCTCAATCTGGCTTTAGAAAGGAAGGAGCACTTCAGACCAATTAGCTCGATTATAACATGACATCATTTTGGCCAACAACAGAGGCTGCATAGTGCTAGCCATTTTCTTAGATCTCCAGGCAGCATTTGATTTAGCTTGGCACTTCGGGGAACTTTTTAAACTAAAAGAATATGGCATAACAGGAGCTTGTTTCCAGTACCTCAGGTCTTTCCTAGAAGGACGCAAAAGGGTGAATGGTACCCTCTCAGATCAAGAAAATGTCTCAATAGGTACCCCTCAGGGCGCGATTCTTTCACCTCTTTTACATGTATTTAATTTATTAATCAATAATCTATCTGTATCCATTTCAAATCCGACATGTCTCTTAGTCAATTTGCAGATGATTCAGGCGGCAGCATAAATTAGACATACACCTAGGTGGTACACAAATCAATTTTGAAACAGCAACAAAATTTTTAGGCATGATTTTAGATTTGACTTTTAGGCAACATATAGAATACTAAATTAAAAAATGTACCACAAACCTTAATATGATGAAAATACTCAAATATACTGACTTTGGAGCAGATAAAAAAAGCTTACTGCTCCTAAATAAATCACTTATTAGATCCAAAATTGATTATGGTGCAGAAACTTATGCAGGCCCTGCCCCATTTTTACTAAAAACACTAGATCAAATTCAACATAAAGCCCTTAGGATAGCCCTGGGGGTCCTGAGCTCCAACCCTATACACAAACTGGAAGCAGAAGCCGGTGTACTTCCCCTAGCAATCAGGCGCATGGCCCATACAGTCAAATACTGGGCCAGAGAACAATCTAGATGAAATAACCCCGTGAACTGGTGGTCACTTCACAAAGAGCAATCTCAAAAAAATGTCCCCCCCCAATTTTGGCCCTTACTCAACTCTTGGTGGAGGGATTTGGTCTCAAAGACATACAGGTAGCAGATTTCAGGACAGTAATTGAACATCCGTGGTTAATGTCCCCAACTCATATAGACTTATCACTCTCCTTGAGCTGCCAAATCTGGCCGTGATCGTTTGACTGTAGATACTAAAGTCAATCTCTCACCCACTGAGGTAAGTTCATTGGTCAGGTCACAGTCCATTAAGCGCTGGGGGAGTTACTATTCCAGCATGAAACAGGATGGCTGTGCTTCTGTCCGATACTCAGTGGGGCTCAGATGGCCTGATGTCTATTCCTCAAATCAAAGGATAGACAAATGCATCACCCGTCTGAGACTGGGGGCAAATCTGTAGTCTGGTGCCCATGGAAACCATATCCTGGGACTGGACCCTATTTGCGCCCAGTGTAGAGTATTGAACACAACCAGGCCCTATCTGCTATACTGTGGGGTTCATTCACTTTACTCCCAGACTAGAGCTAAAAGCTGCCCTTGTAAACTTAGGCTTGGTTTTTAATCTTGAGAATATTCTCAATCCAAGCGGGCAGTAAAAAGCTCAGTCTTCCAAGCCTTAGAAAAATCTGGGACTAATATGCACATGTGTATATTGGTCCCAGGAAACTGGGACCAATATACACAGGAATTGGAAACGGACGATTGGTCCGAAATATGTTGTCGTCGGTTTTGCCGCGCATGCGCACTGACTTCGAATCCAATGCATCTAAACTATAAGATGATCGTATTGTTTTTACATAAAAATATATTTGAGTGCGTTTTTATAAGCAAACTTTTAAATTAACTAACATGACAATGGGTTCAATATCTACACATCTTTTCCGAATATCACCAATTTTCAACTGAGAATTTGGCCGTTTATTTTACAAAATATATTTGTTAAAGTTTGACAAAAACTCGCGTACACATCTTAATTATAAGATGATCGTTTGTTTTTACATAAAAACGAATTTGAGTGCATTTCTATAAGCGAACTTCAAAGTCACTAACACGATATTGGGTACAATAATTTCACATTTTTTTCTGAATATCACCCCTTTTCAACTGAAAATTTAGCTATTCATTTTACAAAATGTACTCTTTAAAGTGTGACAAAAACCCGTATGGTATTGATTTTACAATAAAGTATATTTAAATGCATTTCTATAAGCGAACTTTAAAGTCACCTACACGAGAATTACACATTTTCTCTAATCTATACGCATCGACGCATTAACTTTTATAGCCTTTTTTACGCATCAAATGTTAAAACACGAAAACAACTAAAGTAAAAATCTGAAGTTTATATATGTCAAAAGCGATTGCGTTAGTATTCAAGTTTTATATTATTGATTGTAAGCAATAATTACATGTAAAAAAGACGCTGATTTTACAAAAAGTGCATTGTATTCGAGGTCAGTGCGCGTGCGCGGCAAAACCGACGACAACATATTTCGGCGATTGTTGATCTTATCGCTGCCGTTTCCAAATCCTGTGTATATTGTGTATATTGGTCCCAGCTGCTATTTGTTAGTGAAATATTAATTATCAATTTGATACTTCAGTGATATAATCCTGATATCTCCTATTGTTAAGGGAACTTATTTAAATAAATTCTTTGATTAAACTGAATGGAATTTTAGTCTAATTTTACAGTTAGTTTAAGGAAATTGTTCAATCCTTAAAATATTATTTCTGAAGTCCAGTTTTAGTTTAATCTGAGAACACAAATAAGTTCGTCTTCCCAGGCATAATAAATCGTCATCAGTCAGCTGTCCGTCCGTCTGTCTCGTCATTGTTAAGCGTGGTTTTTGTGGAGCTCATTGGAGCACTACAATATTGTGGCAAAAGTAGCCATTGCTTGTAATGAGCAATGGCTTCCCTTGCAACAATGTTTTCCACTCTGTTGTAGAGAAATAATCCAATTGCCTTAAATAAATTGATGTTTTGTATATTTGCTTTGAATTTGGAAGAGTCTGAAATATGCTTATGAAGCAAAGGGTTAATATGAATACACTTTATTTTTTAAGTATTAACAAACATCTTTATTGCAGAGGTAAAATTATACCTCATAGCAGTTAATGTCCATGTTTAATCTTAAATTACTTTTTCATTATTCAATGTATATAAAGGTGTAGACCTTTAGGGAATAATGTCTGATTTTAATTTCTTTTTCTCTTTTCTTTTGAAAACAAATACAAAATAAATGAATTAATTCAATGATATCTAATAACAATAAAAGACAATAGATACCTTTTCTCCAACAATCTAGCACATTTATGTCTGGACTGGGAAACGGAGTGAACTCTGGTCCACCCATTCTAGAAGTACTGAAATGTAAAAAAATAGCCCCAGTTAAAACCCTAGGACAGTTAAGTAACAGTTGTTATTAGGGTCTGGGTGTGATCAGATAGCTCAATTAGCAGTCATGGGACAATAAACATGACTGAGCCCAGATTGAGTTTCTAGGCCACACTCTGGATCCCAATATTCAATGACAGGCCCCTTTTTATTAAAATCACCAAAAAATGATTGATCAAAGTGGAATGTCACTATAAGACCATCAGTACATTTTAATTTTCCCTTTTAAAATTTCAAATCCTGTGGACACCAATAATATATCACTTTACAAATAGTGCATGCTACCATTGTACTGTGCAGACTATAACGCCCGCAGTCTTAGGAATCATGGCTGCACTATCAACTCTGAATTTTCCATTAAATCTGTATGAAAACTGGGGCGCGTTTGTTATAAGTTGCCTTTGCCTGATCCACCAGCATTACTGATAAAAAAACTGGTCTCAGTATTATAGGGTATATAGAGAACTACTCCCATTTTAAATACAGTTTCATCCCTCTGTGTAGAAAATATTTTAACTATAAGTTAACATGTACATTAGAGTTTGAACAGTTATCACTTTTTGTCCTCTTTTACTTAGTTATTTTTATGACCCTAAAAAGTTAGCCGTTTTTTGTTTGCTCACTGGGAAGACATTATTTTTTTATCTTTTGCTATTTTAACTATTGCTTTAATTACTATACAGAGGGTGAACATTTTTTTTAATGACTACCAGTCCTGAATTATTTTTTTAAGATATGTATAATTAAATAATTTGAGGGTAAATTTTGAAACCGTCATGCTTTCTGGTATGTATTAAAGATTTTATCAAACTTATATAAACGTGGCTGGCCACAAAAAACAAGTCATTCTGATTTCTAGATGAAGCACACGCTACATCAGAATCACTCAAGAGTTTGCATCCTCTTATACATGTTGTAAAAGAGAATGCAAACCACATATCAGAAAGTACTTATTTACTATGGTATCCAAATGAGCAAAATCTTTTTATCTCTTTAATCATAATAAATCCAGTTGTATGAATGTCAGGATGGTAGTCCATGTCCAGTAGTAGCAATAATAGAATAAAACAAGTCATTTTTTAATAAAATCCTAAAAATAGCTATATAAAATAGCCATAAATCCCATTCCCAGAATTTAAATCCGAATAGATGAAACAAGATAACACAGATCCCTCCTTCCTTTTTTATCAATCAAGTAATAAAATACAATAGTTAATTATAAGTTATATTAATAAAACAATAAAACAGAATAGTTTTACCAAAATAAGTTAAGACTAGTACAACAAATAAATAAAATAAAAAAGTTATATGCAACAACAATATAGATCCCCCTTTTTCTATTAAAAATAGTATAATAAACTAGTATATTATAATGGTTTTAACATAATAAGTCAATAAAATAGACACACATACAAATGTTCACTAAAACAGCGTACACCTACTATATTGTTTTAAAAAATTGTTTTTATATAAATAGGCCATATATCGTATCACAGTTTATTGTTAAAGATAGTGAATGCTCGCCCATATGAGAATAACCCGGAGGCGAGGGTAAACAAACTCAAAACTCTGTGACCTCTTGAGTGTTAACAAGGTTTTTCTATGATTTGACCTAGTGGCCTAGTTTTTGACCCCAGATGACCCACGTTCGAACTTAACCCAGATATCATTGTAACAATCATTTTGACAAGATTTGGTGAACCTTCAATCAAAACTGCCACCTCTAGAGGGTTTTCCAGTGATTTGACCAAGTGGTGACCTAGTT
Source organism: Lutraria rhynchaena (assembly GCA_008271625.1). Classification (NCBI taxonomy): domain Eukaryota; kingdom Metazoa; phylum Mollusca; class Bivalvia; order Venerida; family Mactridae; genus Lutraria; species Lutraria rhynchaena. The sequence goes on from VIBL01000036.1 coordinate 141,711, forward strand.
TTTGACCCCAGATGACCCATGTTCAAACCTGTCCAAGATATTATTCAAACAAACATTCTTTCAAACCTGTCTAACATCCCTAGCGAAATGCAAATCATGTTTGATGGTTAAACATGTTTGATTATGTTATAACATGTTTTCCATCAACTTGATCATGTGCACTGATCATGTCCAAATGGACATGTTTGAACATCAAACATGATCATTCGGAATCAATATTAAAAACTGTCTTTGAAATATAGAACTCCAATTTCTTCTGTATTTATGCACATTTTATTCGAAAATAAATGGTCAAATGCAAGTATTTATGATAAATTTTGTTCCCAATATATGATCATGTTTGACTGTGTATAACTATGTTTCATATCAAACATGTTTGAACATGTTGACGCTTTATATCCGAAAAAACCCATCCGAATCATATACACTCAACATTTCTAAACAGGATTTTACTTCTGATTCCATAAGTATCTTAATTCATTTTCGTTCATTTGCAACTAGCCTATACCAGAGGAACACTTAAGCATGATTCATGATGTCTTTATTATAATATTAGATTGTGTAATACTAGCGATGACTTCGTGTATAAATACGGATCCGGCCTCACCGTCAACACCGTCCTCCATGACACCACAGCGACACAAGTAAATAATCAGATAATAAATCGATAAATGCATATGTCCAGCGATCTGATGTTTTTACTTGACAAATAACGCGTGCCACTTTGGTTGCATCAGATTAAAATGAAATGGTCTATTTAACACGACGATGGCGATATTAGCAGGAAGTTATAAGATGTTACTTACACTGCTTCCGGTTAGAAAAGCGCGGTCTCATGCAGACAAATATTTTCCACCTAATGTAAGTAAAATTACACTTTATTTATCTTCTTGTAGCTATTTTCTTGCATTGAATTACGATTTGAATTAGAAGCGGTGAAGTATGCAATACCACTTATGAATCAAAGCTTTTTTCAAGTGTGGATAAATTTTGTCATATGATTTCGCGACCTTGAACAATATGTTGGACCTTGAACCATATGCAGTCGGCATACGATGGGATCCTAAACATTGATACAGTATTGAAAACAAATGAAATAAAAATACCTCATTATATAGAAGAATACATTGTATATATGCTAGGTATGCCATAAGACGTGGTTTGTTTCTAATAATAGATCTTAGTACGCTGAAAATGACGTCATCTTATATCAAGATATATCAGAAATAACTGGCATGGTTATTTTATGATTTGATAGAACTGTTCCTTTAGTAGCTTTCTGTGAATGTTCATAAAGAGTACCAGTAAACTTGAAAATAATTTTATAGACAGATATTTAAGGACTTGGTTAATAGTTAATATCACTTATGAATTATGTTTTTTTTTATTAAAATCTTTTAACTTCTGGAGAGGCTTATTGTCAGTGGGGGTTGAGTAACATCACAAGTGTCCATTTACAACAAATCTGATCATACTACTGAACATAAAAAATATGCTTGCTAGAGCCAAGTTCAACAACAGAACTTTAGTTTCATTTGGATCTATTTAAGATCATTGTTATTAAGAATTAGTATCTTGCATAATGATATATTATGTTTTTTTAGATGTGTAACAATGTCACAGTAGGAGAGCATTCTAGACAACTATGTAAGAAAATTGGAATTCAGACATGTTAGGAAAAAGATAGACCCACAAAGTTTAACTGTAACTGAAGTGGAAAGCAACCTTGAAATCCTCAACCTTGAAAGAATAAAAAAAATGCTTTTGACACAGTGGAAGTAGGATTGACACAATTGACACAGATGAAGAAATCAACATGCATGGTGCCACAGGCAAACAAAGATTCGCCAGCAAAACCAAGATTTGACATTTCTAAGTTAAAAAAACTAGTGAAAAAATATTTTGACAGGACATGTTTTGATAATGTTTTTCGCTTTGGAAAAGGGCCATCATGGCCCTCTTGTTTGTACATAGGTGGCTAGAAAGGCTGCCTGACAGATTTTTTTAAATGAAAATACTGTTTCTTGTGTAACTATGGCTGATCATGTTAAGCATACATTTTGTTGAGCATACATTGTTTTTTTATTTTTACTTAATCATGTTTTCATAATGTTGAACCATGGCTGACCATGTTATTTTAAACTGTCATTTTTGTGGTAGACCATGGTTAGAGACCATGAAAAAGCATAGTTATAACATGGTTAGAGACCATGAGAAACCATGGTCAGAGACCATGTTAGTGGCCATTTAACAAAACATGGTCATCCATGGCTAACCTTGATCTGTGGGAGCATGGCAGTTCATGGTATGTCATGAAAAACCACGATCCATTTTCACCTAGGAAATAATCAAAATCGTTTTTGACACAATACATAAAAATGAAATTTTGCAATAATTGTCACTATTTCCTAAAATTGTTGGTCATACATGTTAAGATGATTGTTCTGATACCTGTTTAAACATTTCATGCATATGTTCTAATTTGTTCAAAACATGTTCAAAAACACATTCATATCATGTTTCAACATGTCCAAAAAAAACATGATGAAACATGTTTTAAACAATGTTATGACGATTAATCTGATACTGATCAAACATGTTCAAACATGATTGTCATCTATGTCAAAGCAACATATTTAAATATGTTCAGAAAATGTTCTTTGAAATCATGAAACATGATTGACCACAATCATCTTTGATCATGTTGGATCATGGTGCCATTTCACGCACATGTTCTAATATGTTCAAACATGTTCAAAAGACTGTCAAATCATGTTTCAACATGTCCAATAAACAGGATAAAACATGTTTTAAACATGATAAAACATGTTTCAGTCATGTTGTTTTCGCTAGGGATATTATTTAAACAAACATTCTGACAAAGTTTGATGAAGATTCAATCAAAATTGCAATCTCTAGAGCATTAACAAGGTTTTCTGGTGCGTTGAACTAGTAACGTACTGACCCATGTCCGAACTTGTCCATGATATCATTGAGACGAACTTTCTGACCAGGTCTGATGAAGATTCGCTCATAGGTGTGACCACTAGAGCATTAACAACCCTCAGGTGTGAACGACGGACGACGAACGCCGGAGTAGACTGACTGATGACTATAGCTCACCGAGCACTACGTGCTCAGTGGAACTAAAAATCTAATATAAATTATTTTGACAATAAATCCAGTGATATTGTTCCATAAATATCAGCAAATGAAAGAAAAGGCTTGGAGGAACAATTAACATAAAACGAATTGATCGTTTGATGTAAAAATGGCTGCACATTTTGTTTATTGTTCTTCCTTTATTCGTATTAGGATCAAACATAATCATGTTAATATAAGCAAATTCCTTATACCAAACCTTTTATGTTGTTATAGATCATTCGCATATTCTTTAAAAGCCAAATTATTTAATTAAGATTCAAATTAATTCACATTAATTAACAAACTGATTGACATGTGAGTTTAAAGTCTGAATTAAACAGTTGAAAAAGGAACGTGATATGAAGATTATTATTCCAAACAATATGTATCACCGATCCATCTGTTTGGATGAAATGTACACTCATACAGAAATAAATGGACAGAAAAAAACGGATGTCCGGAAAGTTCTCACATTGAAATAAATGTATCTACTATAAACACAGAACTAAAACATGTAACTCAAACATCATGGTCATTAAACAATACAAGCAACATTTACACCACATGAAATACTTCACGCAACGAATCCTTTAAATACGGCGTCAGAACGGTCCGCAGCCAGCAGTGCAATGACCAAAATCGATTTACAAGACACATATTCATCTTTTGGTAACATCACAAATCACGATGACAAAGTAGATCTGTAGGTACTATTTAAAATGATCGAAGCAAGTATCATCATCATCAGCAGCAATGTTATCCTAAATCAGATTTTACAAAATACTTAATCATTCAATATCAAAAGGTAAAGTAAAGGTTTATTCTTTATGGCGTCCATTTGCAAATAAATTCCGCCATGTGATGTTGGCACGGAAAATTACTTCAATGCAGATAAACATTTTCTCCTACTTACATTAATGTGCACATACAGCCAATCATGTGAACATGGGCCATCAATATGGCTGAAATATCACTATAGTCGCACTTTACCAGTATTCAGAGATCTATACAGTATATTATAGTCAAACATGTGTTATCTGCCACTGGTGAACACTCTGTGACCTAATCATGATGTGGTTGACGAAATATACCTCTGAATAAAGGTCAACTGTGCATAAAGGTCACATTTCTTCTCTCCCTCCCTGACCTTTATTCACAGGTTTGACTATACATCGATTAAATGTGTGCTAAATGAGTGCTTAATAGTGGCCTTTGTTCATATAGTGGCTATCATGCAACACAAACCGATTTTCTTCGATTAAAATTTAAGAATTGTTTGGTCCAAGTAAGTTACAACTGTATGTAAACGGTCAATAAAAAAATTTGTTTATGTGCATTTTTTTCTCGTGATTTTGTAAACTCCGTGGAGACATTCATGCCTCCTTGTGCCACATTAAAGGCAGTTTCAGATGTCCAATGACATCTCGTAGGTATGCTTTATGTACAATATCTAATGGCATCATTGCTGCGTCAAATGTTAGGATGATTATTGTCAATTAGTTTCTGTGTAGCGAACATTACATTGTCTGTTTGTATTCAGAAAGACATAGAATGACCGACATAATTTAATTTGAGAACTTGATACAAGCTTGTTTATATAACTAAAAACACATGAATATGAGAGAAAACGCAAATGAAATAAGGAACTATTAATTCCTTGTATTTCATCCAGAAATGCAATTATCTATTAACAGAAGCTTTAATTGCACCAATTAGATGGCAAGGAATTGATGAGAACATTCAATGTAAACAAAAAGTCGATTCAACGTCCTGTGGGTTTCTGTCAACAACACGCAAAATGTGCGGAATGATTTGTTGGCTTTTCTAATCTTGGATCGAGAATCATACAACTTTAATTTGAATTTCTTCTTATTCTACAGAATAACACTGCAATATTAATTCTAACTACTGTCTGAACATTTCTTTAGACAAGAACTGTTAGAAAACATGCATACGTCATAAAATCTCTACCATACAATATCCATTAGATACCACTAAGACCGTTCAGTATCATATGATAAAACATCCGATAGAAAAGTGTTGATCCGCGCGCTTATGTCATCTATAATCATATTCTGTGAATGTATTTACACAATGCCACATTAATACGAGGAGGTATATCTACATCTACATGATACTCCCGATCAATCAATACTGATTATAACTTGGAGGCGCTTGTCAGGAAAACTGTGATAAAAAGTATTAAGTGCTCACTTAAAAGATAAAAGTTTAAGATATCAGTATCAGAAACCTGATATAAGTATCAGAAACCTGAGAACATGGTTGGTATTTATTTCATTCACACCTAATATTGGGCGTTAACAACTACATGTATATGTTTTCTACGTGTAATATTTCAGTTATAAAAACAATAACTTTGTTCAAGATAAATAGTGTCGAAACGCCTAAAATGTTTGATTTAGACACCAAACTTGTCAATGGGGCTGTGTAGGTCAGTTAAGAATACGTAATGTCAATGTTGTGAATGGAAGGAATATAGATGCAATAAAAAATACCTTGATAAGCTTATGGGTAGAAAATAATTCAATCAATCGTCAAAAGTTTCAACATATGTTAAACATTAATATGATACGACATATCATACTGTTTTGTCAAACCGCGTGTACCACGCTTTCAAAAATATTCATTCAAACTTCATACATTCATATAATTAGTGAAACTGAATCAGACAGATTTCTTATGACGTACACGAAGAGAAAAGCGAGATGAACGTGTGGGGAGAGCAATGCTGTACAAACTCATAATTGCTGTACTAAAGCTTGAACTGTATGTGTAGAAACATCAAAATTGGTATTTCATACTTTTATCAAGTTATATTTTGTTAAAACTAAATTGTTTTTCGAAAATGAACAACATAAATTTCCATGAACGATTACATGTACATGTATCAGGTATGTTTGGGATGTATAATTATTTTCGTAAGGACACTGTACATGGGTGCTAAATGGAGTTTAAGAGGAATTAGTACAAACGGCGTGCATCCCAATAAAATGTACATTTGACCAAATGATTATGAATTCTAAATACAAATATGCCTCAACCTGTGTAATAAAATGTGATTCCGTTCGATAGAGAGAGAGAGAGAGAGAGAGAGAGAGAGTACAATTCGATTGATACAATTGTTTGATTGCATTTGATGCATATAGTTTCATGATACTCATTGTATATACATATATATATTCCTAGCATCACATTGGTCACGTGACAACATTGAATTTCATGAAACAATATACTCCTCAAATGCAATCAACTGCATTAATCGAATTGAACTCTATGAAAGCTTTGTCAGGCTCCATAATTTGTGATTAATACCATCTGTACGAAATACCTAATTACTCGGCACGACTGAATGTCATATATCAATTAAAACGAACTTCCTATCAGAAGCATCAGTACAATAGCGTTTTGTAAATATCAGACCGAAGAAATTGATAGATCATTACTATAACAGATGATTATGATTAATAAAGATTTTATGTAAAACCAACATAATTTGCAGAATTATGTCAAACGTCAATCAACAAATCGAGAGAAAAAAACGTAATGGGTAAAATAAGAAAGGCACATAATACAAAAAATCTGGCGTTATTGTTTAAATGCTGTTGAATCCCTTATTATCAGATGTTTTCAAGAGAATCTGTCCTACTGCTTATCTCTTAAAATACAATAACAACAGCTTGTATATTTATTAGAGCCCATGTTTCCTACAAGACGGCAGAGAAGTAGGCACGGTGATTCTCGCTATGACGCAAGTATTATTTTTTATTCGATCCGTAATGGATAGGTAGACCAAAATGTTGAAAAGATCTTGCCAGGTTGTTATGATAAAATACAATGCGCCTCGTATGAAATGCGGGGAATTCATTCGGTCATTGGGTGTTTAGTCTGGCGGAACATCTTGTGCTAATGAATAATTTTATTAACAAGATAAAAAAATGTATGGGGAGGTATCGTAAGTATTATATATTTAACGGATGGCATTGTATTTCAGACGTGCTAGTAAATGAAAGGTGCAGGCCATAAAAGAGAAAACAGAAATGTAATGAAATTCAATAGCCTGTAATGAAAATTTGCAGTTAATATCATCACGTTGGTAGAGACCACATTTGCATAAAAATATTTCGCAGCAGAAAAAACTAAACATCACAGAGAATATATTTTGATAGCATTATTCAGTCGTTACTTTTCAGAACGAAAGTTTTATCATTCTGCTTGCATGTTTTCTTGTTGAAGTTAAAGCTTGGACCGATACAACTTGTAAAATTAATACACTAATTTATAAATTCGGTGAACCAGGTTCATTAAACATTTGTGACAACAAAGTATAGTTACTGTGGTTGTAATACGAAATTCTGATAATTTGTGATTGTAAAGAGGGTGAAGAGGTTTTAATTTCTGGTCTCAATAAAATAACAATCTACTACAATATTTTTTAGTAATTTAATCATCTGACGCTATTAGAATACTTGGAATGATTTATTAATCCGACATATATAGGAAAGTAAATGCCAGGAAAGTCCGCTGGTTCCAATGTTATGAAACCTGAGAACATTCTCCGAGCGCAAACATTAATTTCATTCTCAATGTAAAATGGATAGACAAATTATAGCATTTCAATGTTTAGGTAATTATTCATGTTATGCTGTCAGAATCATGCGTTATTGAGTTAAGCGTTTGACGGTATTTTCCTTTGTCCAGAGACTTACAGCTTGGAATTATCTTAGAGTTCTTCAATTATTTATACAGTCTTAGCTTGTTTATGTATACCGAATTATTATCATAATACAAATATTTAAACAACAATGGCATATAATATTTAATAAATACAATGAATAATCTATCTTTTGATCAATATACGAATAACATATGCTCTCTTTGGAATAAACATAGTCACTAGAACAACACTGCCTGCAACATCAAGTAATAAAATGTCTGATATTAATTTCGTATGTTTAAAGCTTTAAGAAAATAATTAAAACAATACTCTTTTCTATTTATTAGACATCAGAATATACGAACAACACGTATAAGGATACATGTTCATAGATAACAGTACCAACAAAATGCACTAATACGAGTTACCATAAAACGTGGGTGGTATGAATGCTAAAAATGATATTTATAATTGTATTGTACATGTCACAAAACACTTGTGGTGTTGTTGAAGTCTTTAGCTTGTTTATGTATACCGTACTTAAGGGCATTGTTATGAATTGTAAAAACGAGGCGAAGCACTGGAATAGCTCAATTATTAGAAAAGCCCCCACAGATACCAGAGGGCTTGACATGGGAAGCACTTTCCGAAAGGAAGAGGCGAAGCAAACGTAATCATAAAACTTAGATAAAAGACAGAAAGCATACAAATAATGTTTGTGCGTATATCGTATCAACATTTTAACCACAAAAATACAACAGCTGTTACCGCACATAATTAACACAATAAGGCACACATTTGAATTTATTGAGAGCAAATCAATTGGAAATGTAATTTTGAATAATTTAGTGAATCGTGGACAAGCGGTTATTGAAAATATCACCTTTTGAAGTTTAAAACCTTGGTACCGTCAAACTTGGCACTACATGAACAGTAAACCACACAAAGAATAATTATTCAACCAGATCTTGTCAACGTAAAACCACATTGTAGGATCAATAATGCATATCATATTCAGATGATAATACATTGTATTGTATTGTATTGTATTGTATTGTATTGTATTGTATTGTATTGTATTGTATTGTATACATTCAGAATACTTACTCTAAGACAAGTTTATCGACAGCAGCAATTTACCTAGCAATAAGTAACCTATTCTGCAACAAACGATCTAAAACACATCCGATATAAACATATATGAAATCAACCCGTACATTATTCTATGATATAAACATCAACCCGTACATTATTCTATGATATAAAAATATATGAAATCAACCCGTACATTATTCTATGATATAAACATATATGAAATCAACCCGTACATTATTCTATGATATAAACATATATGAAATCAACCCGTACATTATTCTATGATATAAACTTATATGAAATCAACCCGTACATTATTCTATGATATAACATGTATGAAATCAACCCGTACATTATTCTATGATATAACATAGTTGACTACACAATCACGATGAGAGTTTTGCGCTGCCAAACGTTACTTATAAAATATGGTCACAATGTCATATTTATCACTTTTTAAGAATTCGTCGTCTCATAATAGTATCATTCAAATTTCAGTTTCATTTACAATTCAATATACGCGAAACAATAAACTGAAGTAAAACATTAACAGAATAAAGAGCAGTACATAGGAGTGTCACATTTACAACACAGGCAGTACATAAACAGATTACACACTAAAATTTATAGCACGTAAAGCTGCCGGATCGAGCTCGTAATTTTGTGCGCAGACCGAAAGGGTTCAGGCACAACAATTTAGAGTCCATGAGAATCGAGGCATAAGAATACTTTACATCAATGACTTATAGGAGGGTTCAATAAACAAATACCAAGCGTCCAAACAAAGTACCAACTATTGCTATATTCCGTCGAAGTGTAGCTATAACATCTGCGATACTAACAACATTGTGCAGTTCCGATTTATCTTGTACCCCCTTCCTTTTACACTCAATAGTGCATGACTATTATCATTTCTAATGCTGAGTGGTCGGTAAATACTCCCAATATTCCTTTCTTAATTACCCCTTTTATTCTCGTTACCGCTCAAATTCTTATTATTAACTGTTATGTTTTCCTAGTACAGCATTCACCACTTCAAATTTCAGATATATCATAGCATGATTGAGCACAGTGTATGGTCCGATGTCCAGATTGGACCATAAATAAATGCGGAATACAAACACATTTTCATGCAATGTCACTTCAAAAGTCAACATAGCTCATAGGTCACCGTAGGGGGTGCGACACTATACAGGAGATAGAAGAGACAAGAATTAATATTGGGAATTAATGTTGACATAACAACCATACCTGATCAAAACATAACATAACAAACTTCAAAGCAAGAGAAAATAAATACTGCTGTAAGTTCCATACATGCTGCTGTAAGTTCCATACATACTGCTGTAAGTTCCATACATGCTGCTGTAAGTTCCATACATGCTGCTGTAAGTTCCATACATACTGCTGTAAGTTCCATACATGCTGCCGAGATTTATGTTCTTTCCAATTATTGTATTAAATACAACTGAACAAGCATTTGACCTCAGCTATTGAATATTCAACTATTGCTTGTTCAGTTGTATTAAGCAGTGACATGACATTTATATAATTATATCGGTATTGGTACTTTAGAATGGTATAATTATCAGTTTGCCCTAAAAAATAATAACTTGTATCAAGACCATCGGTCCGTACACAATAATCGCACATCGTGATCTTATGTATAATGCCAAGAAAGTTAATGATACAGACAAGCTGTTCCTTAATAATGTATTTAGAGGAATAATTATTAAAGTGACATATGTCGATGTTCTTTTCCCAATATATGAGTACCGCTGAACATTTATTATGACTGTATTAAAGACACCTAAGACACACTTAAGTTTGAGAACCTATGCGACCTCCTAATACTGACATTATGATGTTTCGCATATTGCTTTGTGTTGATTGTTGATCGCCTGATAAATCTTGCTATTTGTCACGCAAACTCAACAGGATACCTATTAATTCTCGGCATTCATGACGTAACATTAGAATTCTACTGTTATCAAATACAGACGAAATTAGTCTATTTCTAAAAATACAACATCTTTTGTAACGTTTTAATGATTTACATAAGTGTAGTTCTAATTTATTTTACAGCGAACATTAAGTACCAATCGTATTAAATTTAGCACATATGTCAATCTGGAATAGCTTTGAAAGTCATTTTCAAACACTACCTCTGTCAAAAAATCTCTGATCATTGGATTATGTTCAAATTTTATTTTCTTAATTCCTGTGTCTAATTATTCCGCTAATACTTAGAGCGTATAAACGAATTCGAAAGAAAGCTATGCCCACACTTTCTAACATCGGATTTTAGGCGCGCAAAAAAGCATATACAACTATTATACAACGAAATGTTTTTACCATCAAATTAACTCACAAGTCTATTCATTTCTGGATAACTTACCATGTAATACTGCAGTATCGGGAAACAAGACTAAACTGGCTCATGTATTGGAAGCTTTCAGTAGTTATTCAAGACTTCTCGACGTTACATCGAAATACGGGCGCTAGAGTGATATACCTGCTGTTTTTTAAGGATTGCATTAATTTGAGCAAAACAATTTCGCTTCTTGAAATAACGGACGTTCACTAAAGGAAATATAAACCCTAGGTTGTTTAAGTTGAAGAACAGACAATATTTTATATAAAATATCGTAAAATGACGAGGGTAATAGGAAAAAGCAAACGCTCTTTTTGGACTTATTTAGGTTTCTGTGAATGCTAGGGATTAAGTAAGTAAGTAAGAAAAACTTAAGTGAATTGAATTCATGGAACTTAGTGAATGACTTGTGATAATAGGTCAACAAAAGTTGAACAAAATAGAAAAAAATCATCAGCCGCCAAAATTTCTTTTTTCACAATGTCTAAAAGAGCTTGATTTGAGGTGGAGTGGTTCATGGGTGAAACAATTAAATTTGTCTCCATTGGAAATTTAATTTACAATAATACAATACTATATTTAATTCGATGTTTCAAACTAAATGCAAGATAGTCCTTTCGCGCTGTATGAAAATGAATATGCGTTATGTGCGTAAAACCGTTTAATTATCTTTTTTCATTTGTAAATCCGATTTTCTTTCAACGATAAGACGTTTGCTGATAAACAGCTGATATCAATATGTTACACTGGGTTGATAAGCAAAATAATGAATGCATGAATAAACGAATGTCTTTCACATTCAGTGTCAAATGTTATATTGTTAGGTCGCATTAAAGTAATGGGCAAAAGTTTGGACGTTAAATGTGAGTTGGTCGACTTTTCGTGCCTTAAGACATACAATGACTATGTAAGCATTAATTACAAAATGAACGACACTAAAAACTTCACTTTAGTAACAGAAATAGAAACATTGGAGCAATTCACAAGAGGGCTGTATACTTATGGAATACCATTGATATGTATTATAGGGATTTTAGGGAACATGCTGTCTTTCAAAGTGTTTGTGTTCACCAGTTTTGGTAACCAGAGTTCGAGCATCTACATCGCGGCTCTCAGTCTCTCGGACACTGGATTCCTGGCCTCCCTCCTGCTCAGTTGGTTGGGTGGTGGTCGTATAGGCGTGGTTTATGGACATAGTCCAATATGGTGCCATGTGATGATATATGTAACATACGTCTGCAGTTTTCTATCCGTTTGGTATGTGGTGCTAATCATGATTGACAGGTATGAGATTTTGCTTGTTTTTTCCCTTAATCAAGATTTAGATCAGGAAATTGTAATCATGAAAACATAACACACATCTATTCTTTTGATAAATTCTACAAGGATGTAGTAAATGTTATGTTCGTTTTCAATCATGAGTTTGAAAAAAAAAGAAATGCAGCTGACAAAAAAACTTTGGTAAACAACAAAGAGACCTTTAACATGCAATAATTCAGCTTTTATTGTAACAATTCTAGTCTGAAGTAATGGTCTATGTTTTAGAACGAGATATGTTGCGTAAGCAGATTATTTTTAATACATGTATAATATGAACTCAAATTCACCAGTAAATCTCTCATGTTGGCAATTATTGATTCTAATGAAATGTACTTAGTATTCTGGGCCACGATTTGAAATATGTAAACATCTAACTTGGTTTCAAATGCTTGAATAATATTTGATTTAGTTTAACACCATTAGCCTATCGAAAACAAGATTGGGTCTAATGAATTAGTTTCAATGTAATTTTACAAAGCTTCACTAGTTATTATATTTGTACTAAATTGAAATATTTAATAAGCTTATTACTCAATACATTTAGGTTTTGTATGGATTGAAGGTACCAGTATCCTAGAACCGATCAGAAAGTGTTTGTTTCTTGTACTAGTTTAGATGTCTTTATGTTAGGATCTAGGAATTAAAATACAAACTACAGTCCGGGCAATTAATAATAATACTATCTAAGAACGGAAGATATACCGAGGGACATATTATAAATGAAAGGGGTGTAGTGAAACAGGAAGGAGGATCAGAGCACAATATGATTAGGCACAAAGAGTGCAAAATTAAGCATGTTATTGGTGAGTACACACAAGAGATGATAAATACAAAAAAAACGGAACGATGTACACAGTGAAAAAAATAGTGAGAGATAAACAAATGCCATAATGGACTGAAATGGAAGAAATAAATGCGAAATGAAGACGATATAAAATAGAAATGAAGAACAATAAAACACGAGGTATATAGCATTACAACATATAACCTAAAATGATTGTTAGGTATCACTACGCTCGATTTCCGCAGGATCGGTTCACACTTACTTCAAGTATGACCCGACCGATGCCTTAATGTATCCCTCAGCATGTTTTAAAGTAATGTTATCATCACTAAATACAGTGTGAGAGAGGCTATCATTATTGATCATTAGACAGAGACTTTTAAGCGAACAAAGTCTAATACGTGGCTTTTCTTGGGAAGAATCCCGTTTAACCCATTGAAAACTGCACAAACTTGAGAACAAAAACAACCAGAACTATTACGGGAGGTGCTTTATTACCTGTTTCCGTAAAGAATTTGTAAAGGCTGTAGTGACCGAAATGCCAGTTTGCTGTCTTTGTAATTTTCAGCAAACAACTACATCAGGTTAAGCAAGGAACGAACACTAATCTTTTTCTCATCTTTTATGTCAGCTAATCTTATACCGACGAATTGGAGCTCGCCATATTTTGAAATACGAACACAATATAGACAGACCTGTGTCGGCATTATGATTCATTTTCTCTTTGCCGTTATTGCTCACTCTGCACGTAGCCACCATAAATTGTTCATAAAAATATGCCAGGGCAGTAAAAGAAGACATCAATATTGAATTTACTATAGCTGATCAGTCTAGTATTGTTTCATTACCAAATTGTTTTCACCGTAGTCTGGGATATTGCTCACACTACTCTCTTATTGGTTTAAAGTTCATATAGGAAGATGTAAGACAGGACCTGCATTCACAAGTCGACTAAGATAAAAAAAAATTGTTTAAAGATTAGAAAATTGTTTTAGTTTCCGCCAATTTTTACTGATATTATAAGATTTTAACTTTAATCTAAAAGCAAAAATAAATCTAAAAAGCATTCTTAGATAGAAGGTTGTAATTCTAAAAATTATGACATGTTACACGCTGTCTTAACTTTAAGAAATGTTCTTAGATGATGAACCATACTAAGCTAAAGAAACTGTTGGACAAAAAATATTGAGAATGTTGATGAATAAAAGCCAAGGTTACCGTTGTATTTATTAAATACAGATGTTCAATTTGATATAAAATATTATTAAAGCCAGCTTCATTCGCTTATGAATGATAAAAAATCTTTATTGTCAAGATTATGTTCCATAATATTGCAAAGAATTATAATGAAGTATTCAAACAGTCTTTTACAATTACAAACAGGTAAATGTATATTAGTCTAGAGCTTCAACGAAGACATCTTTCCTGATCCATAATTCCATCCAGATTAGATTATGGTAGCCTAGTAACAGAAAACAATATATTTATTCGAATGCACTTCACTACTTTCATTCTCTCAAACGTTAAATAAAAAATAGTATTAGCAGAGCTCGTTATAAGAAGTAAAAGAACTTATTTATTATCACGCTTCGATCATGAGGATTTACACATGCAATGCATGTATATAAACCGCTCAGAAAAAGCCATTTAGACATACAAATTCTTCTTCAGTGATCCTATAAAACATACTGATGGCAAACTGCACCTAAGAAGTGTCATTAAATAATTACGGTAAAAGTCTTCTTGATTTTGCCAGCGAGCCAATCAAGTATTAATTTAAAGAGTACCAGTAATCAAGATAATATAGTACTTTCACTCTCTGACTCTAATCTATTTGATAATGGTTGGAAACCTTTTCTCAGTCTAAACTTCATTAAATGCAAATACATGTCCGCATATACATATCATCATTTATTAAGGTGCGAGCGATATTCACGATATGAAGTAGTACATAATTATTATCTTCATTTGAAAATATCATGAATTAAAAGATACAATTCAGACTTTAGTACTTATATTGCATACACCAATTACAGGGTACATTGCTGAGCGCTAAAACATCCTCCACAAACATAGTCAATGAAAACAAACAAACATAATTATCATTTTGTTTATTATAAATAAAGGTGATTTTGAAAAAATTGGCGTCGTTTATCACCGGTAGATCATAACAGACAATGCCTAACAGCTTACAATTCATTCGACCGCGTGATTCATGAATAATCTCTTGTATCAAAGTACAAATAACACATAAAACGTATAATTATAACATGGGTGACAGTTGAATAATTTCAAGGAACCGGAAATCATAACCTCCGTGACGCGCAAACAATAAAAACAAACAGGGTCCGAACCAGGGAAAAACCGGAGGTTCCGGAAAATTCCAGGAAACTTTTAACCTTTTAACCGTTCGCATCCCAAATTTAACTTTTTCAATCTTATTCACAGCTCTCTTCAAACAACTGTCTCGTATTCAAGAACAAATGCAGAGAAATGAGAGTGTTACAGAAAAGGTCAACTCTAAGAAATTTAACATTACAAAATAAATCTCTTGGGATTTAAATATTTATGATTATTATAAACAAGATTTTGATGACAGTTAACTTTATGTCACTTCATACATGATTGTGTTGCATCTTCAAAATGCTTGTAACAATTACTACATGTAATTGCATTCAGTATTATGGTTATTTATGTACAGCGTATGGTGACTATCAATTCAATGTATTTTTCTCTTTCCTAGTAATTGTATATTGAGGATGCTTTGCTCACATAAACTAATCAGAATTTCAACATTCATGTGGTGGTACGGTTTACCCAATCATTCATACATTAAATTACAAGATCCCCAGCTGTATATCGCCTTTTTTATTACTATCGGTGTTAATAAGCTTTACATCGTAATTAATTAAATTGTTGTTCACTATTTTGTTGCTTAGTAATTGTACGTGTAACACGCGGCTAATCTGACTGTGTGCTCTCAGTAATACTGCTGTAAGGACTATTTCTGGATTCCTTCGTTACATGTCTGATTTTTTTTGTCAACTTCGACAACTGTACTTTCTTTATTTTTCCTAATGTAAAATGTCGTCTTGGACAACTTGCTAGTATTTGTTTTAGCAGAAAGTTTAGCGTTTGGAGTTCAATGCTGTCTGATTAACTTCAGTTACAAATACTGAATATTGAATTTACGTGTTCTGTAACGTGTTTCTGTAAGATTTGTACGATACGAGACCATTTTACTGGATTTTATATCATCGAGCATGAGGTGTTGTCTTGTTTTCAAATTAGCGATCAACTCGTCAATGTAAATGGTTGTTTTTATGTTTTATTCTGTTTGATAGGTATTGATCATATGACAGTTGTAAGAATATCACAGTTTCCATTTTACTTTCATTTTGTGTTTGCCGCTGCAACAAAATATGATTTCTGAACATAATATTATTTCCCGTCGACAAACATTGATGTAATCAATGGTCTGATATAGAGGATCTTGAATGAGTGCTCATTCCTTGCCATTTTTATTAATCGAGTTGACTAAATAATATGACACGAGGCTCTGCCGAGTGTCATATTGTTTTTGTCAACGAGTTTAATAAAAAATGGTAAAGGATGAGCACGAGCGTAAGATTCTATTTATCACATAACCGTACAATCGACCACAGAAAATGAAACAGTCTGTAGGATGACGTCAAGATGACGTCAGTACAAGACGTCTAGTGTAGACTGTTCACTACTTTGCGCAAAAAAATAGCGCATGTTTCTATTAATCGTTTGGCGATATTTAAATGTAAGATAAAAGACATAAAATCGTTATTTTATTCACACAAACATAATTTTTTTCGTTAA
This sequence comes from Lutraria rhynchaena, assembly GCA_008271625.1. Lineage (NCBI taxonomy): Eukaryota > Metazoa > Mollusca > Bivalvia > Venerida > Mactridae > Lutraria > Lutraria rhynchaena. The sequence continues at coordinate 158,952 of VIBL01000036.1, forward strand.
TAAAATCATTACGAATCGAAAGTCGACCATGTTTACAAATATCGTAGTAACGTAGTAATACAAAATATGCAAATATAGTGATTTGGCTAATTTGAATATTTATTGCACGGTTTGGCAGTGCCGAACGATATTTCCGGCACGGGTTTACGGCACTCCTGGGCCGCAGGTTATGTGATAAAATATGATATACGACGTACAGATTTGATTATTTTACACACAAAGCAGTGACATAATTACTACAAGTAATCACCGATGCTATAATGTTCCAAGGAATTCTTATAATTCATTCAGCGATAAATTCCGACCACGTCTTAATTTATATTTATATCTGGGGTCTATTGTTAATGTATGTAAGGAATAAACAATTAATGAAATAATCTAAATCAAATGTAGAATTTATTCGTGTATAATCAAACTAACTTGACTTTTTTCGATCGAAGTTATGAAGTCGTGGTTTTAAATTTTGAATTTCTCGGTTTCAAGGTTGAAACTTTCATATTTTTTTATTTAAATACGACTTTAAAATGTGAAGAATTAAACTGCCTGTCGTATGAGTAAAATACAAAAAATCACTATTCAACTTTTTATCAGTTACAAGGCTCATGACATTCACTAATATTAGGGACAATTTGCGGAGAAACAGTTGCTCTAGTTTATTCGGATACAGCAATTTCTGCATATTAAACTTTCTTGGCATTAATAAAAACACATTTTAGAGGCCGTTTATATTCATACATATGAAAGTTCTAATTTCCAAACTGAATCACAGCAGCCTGCTTAATAGGAGCCAATTAAGCATTTAATGAGCATTATTTTTAGTTCCGTACGTATATATATGGTTGTACGAAATCGAGGTTTGGATTTCGAGGTTTGGAAGAGTTTCATCTTTTTCAAAATTTACTTATACACTACTGTGTGGCATATATATATATGCCTCGAAATCCAAACCTCGATTTCGTACAACCAGGTGTAAAGGAATTTTTAATTCTGGCACGAAAATTACCGGTTCATTTCTGGAAACCGAGTAGATGCGTCCTCTTAACGCATCAAAAACTGATGACTCGGAAGACGAGTACCGAGTATGGTTTTCCAAACAATTTATAAAACCCGAAACTACATTGTATTTTTTTTCATTCAACATGCATCTGACAAAATAGTTTCCATGTTCTTTGTAAAAGAAGAGCTTGACGGGTATTGGGTATTTTGAGGAAGGTGGGATATTTTATATGCGGTTGTTTCTGGGAGTCTTTTACTATATATTTTACATCCGAGGACACGTACCCAACCCGTTTAAGCAGCAAATATAAATTTCGATTTCTTGCTTGTGTCCGACATAGAATCATTTCTCAGCCTTTTACCTTCGATGAGTGATATTTTCAACGGAATTTACAACATAAACAAAACCTCTATGAGCCAAAATGCCTTCCTGCTGATGGATGTTTATGAAATCCATTAATTATTTTTACACATAATCGCTATCTTAAAGATGCCAAAGGTTAATTACTCATTAATAAAATGCTAACTGTAGATAAAAAAACAGAAAATCTTAACTTTTTTAAGATATACGTGCGTGTATGTGGAATGGATTACGCACGTCTGTAATCTCCTACTTTGATTGGAGTTGGTGATATGTGAACATAACACACACTGTTTATTGTGATAAAAACACCGAGACCTGTAACACTGCTGTATGCATTGTATCACAAACGTTATTCATCAAAAAAGATCGTCATGTTTGTAGAATGTAGTATATAATAATTATATTTGTATTATGTACATGAACAGATCAGGTCCTGATGCGAGGTAAAACCTCGATATTAAGGCAACATTATGGACTGGAAACGCTCTTAGGAAACACATAGATTGTCTCATTATCAAGTTTAAATATAAACGAAAGTAAATAGTCGTCATATAATGAGCTTGTCTTTATATTGATGTGGTCGCTTAGTGAAGTTTCGCAATATGCGTCAACAGTATGATATCACTCCATAATGATGTTACCGTACATACATAAAATATTGGAACTATCAAGAATTTTATACATACTTTCTACCGTTTTGAAAGAATCAGAATAACATTAATCAACATCAGACATAGAGTGGTTATGAAGAGCTATATATTAGTAATATTATTATTGAATTTTTCCTTAATAATACCACGGACGTAATGTTAAATAATAATTATGTTTGATCATAACCTTCATAGTTGTCCTGTGTTTCATTTGGATAAAACATTTCTTTATACTAGTGTTAGAGTATAAAAATTTCATTAAAATTATATTAAAATTGATGCAGGTCATGTTAGAATATAACTTGTATTCGTAATCACGCGTTTTGTGTAACATGATTAGGAAAAGCCTACACGGACTTTTCTCTTACAGGTATTTTGCGTAACGTTATCATTAAAATGACTAATTCTCTTACACTTTTTAACTATGGAGATTTCACCTTCATCGATTTGTAATCACCGGAGTACTTTGATAAAAGTGATCAAACTCATAAAACTTTAAACCATGTTAAGCTGTTACTGATCTTGTATTAACTTGTGAAGTGATTAACAAACCATTATAGATGCATCTAACCTAAGTGTTAACCATCACCTGTAAATAAAGGCCATCATGTGGACAAAGGTCTGTTTAACAATCTATTAATTGGTATAATAATCTCCAGAATAAAGGCCAACTGTGCATTATATTTATAGCTCCAATATATATATATATGCATCCAAAAGACATCTCAAAATGATGAACGAGCCAATTATTTTAGTAGATATTGTCAAGACCCGAGATAAAATGCACAAGTATTTTTATGATCTTCAGTATCATCGTATGACACAAATTTATGTCATTACGCCTGATTTATGTGGATATTACGTGACAGTAAGTATGTTAGATCTGGCCTACAATCGATTCTGCTTTGATGTAGTATAATGTTTGTTATTTCTGGAGATAAGGGGAAATCTTTCAGTACAAACACGATGTAAACTTGAATAAAACGAAAGAGTAGTTAATTGAACATCATGCACAACTCTTTATTCCACCTTCAAGCCGATATTCATTGATCAAAGCTGTTTAGAGGAGAATTAATACAAGCACATATCTCACATGGGTAATTGTTATTATCGCCTTACCCTAGTTGTCAAAATGAGTATTATCGAACATCTGTAAGAAACACGAATGAACATTCTTTGAACTCTTTATTTCCCCCGTGACCGTAAAGGATGTCGTGAAATACACGAATAACTTTGATGGCTAATCAAGTTTTCTTTGCAACTCTTTTGAGGAAAGGACTTCAATATACAGGCGGCTCTTCATGACGAACGCCCGTTTTTTATTTTTTTATCTCTACAAAAGTTTGGTTTCATTTCTTTCCATCCAGCTCTCTACTGTTGAGAGGCAACAGTGCATTATCTCTTATAATTAATCCTATTCTTGTTTTATAATGGTTTCTCAATTGCTGCACATCAGTACTAACCTCATGGCTAATTAATCATTTTATACATTGTAAATATTAATGTTCTATCGAGCACAAACCCTTAATTATAAATCAATAATTAATTTCTTCTTCAATAGAGTCGGTTTTATTTGGTTTCGCTCTACTCAATTAAAAGCCCCTTTTTATACAGTGTAAAATGCAAAGGATGCACTTCCCCGGAGCGGTCTATAACCAAACAAATACAGACAAGACTTGATTAGTTCTCGGATTGAATTCATTATCAGGAACGAGTTTTTAAACTGTTAAAATGTCACCTACATGATTGTCTCGATCAATGGCAACCTGTTTTTAATTTATCAGCTGCCATCAAGTTTTCTAGACATCTTCAGAGTATTATGCAAAATGCAACAGTAATTAAATAGCAAGAGAAAAAATACACGTACAGTACATGAATGTCATTGGTGTGACGTAAGCTTTCATAATTTGTTAAAAGAGAGCGATACACGGTTTGTAGAAATAGCTGACATTGTTGAGCTAAGCGAATAGTTAAACTTAAAGGTAAGTGGACAGATCGTTATAGGGCAGCCACGATTTGTTCATTTACAGAGAAGTTGTCTTGTTCGTGTGTTGTTTGTACACGTTGTTGTTTATTGTAGATGTAATTGTTAGATGGACTGTGTTGTGTCTCTGTATGTTTGGATATAAAGGTGTTTGCTTGCCGTCGTTTACATTTTATTGTTGCCTTCTAGTTTGTGATTTATATAAAATTATGGGCATGTGGCCCCGTAAACAGCCGTTTTGATTATGACAAATGAATTTGTACTTTCAGAAATGTTCCTATAAGATATTTCATTCCACATCTCATAACGTGAAGCAAATCGTGCGGTTGAAAAATATATGTGGCCTCTAGATGGTTAACAAGGTTTTTCAATCATTTGATCAGGTGACCTAGTTTTTGATCCTAGATGATCCATGTTCGAACTTAACCAAAATATCATTAAGACAAACATTCTGACATGGTTTAGTGAAGATTCAATCATCAAAATTGTGACCTCTAGATGGTTAACAAGGCTGATCAATGATTTGACCTGGTGACCATGTTTACTGCTTTAGTTGACTGTATATTTGTACTATTTCAGAAACCCTTTGTCGTACTCTTGTTTCAAAAGTGATACGAGTCATCATAATTTCTCGTACTTTGTTTTATAGGCGTCAACAATAAGTTATATTCCTACAATGAGCTAAATGCAAACACGTAAGATTATAGGTACATGTACAACATCTTATCATAACATATGCAACATTGGCTTGTGAATAAAACTAATCACTTTTAAGTAAAATATCAATCTGGCAATATTTGTGCACTAATAAAATGCAATCTGATGACTATCGTTTCATTTAAGGCCACTATCAATAAAGATGCCAAAAGTTAATTAGGCTATTGAACAGTAACATTATCTATAGAGTTAGGTCAGATAAAATTTAATTTAGTACAGTCTGTATAAGAGGCTGTCACTTAATAGATTTAGATTTCGTCTCGGAAATTGAGCACCGCTCAAAGAACGAACGTATTTCGCATAAGTTATCTACAAGCAAAGCAGATGCATTTTCGAAAAATAGAGAAAACGTCATAAGAGTCATTGTTGATCACGATTCTTTTTTTCTCATTTCCTTTCGGGAGATAAGACAATATGATAGATGGAGTGGGTGACATCAAGTGGAAGCCAAGTTAACGCCCGTCATTTATAGATAAAAATTTACAGTCAATTCATAATCAACAGATCATTTTAAAAATAATGAAATATGAATTCAAATGACGCAATCAGACGGTTAATATAATATAATGTGGTGTTAAATGATATAATCAAAAACATGGCCGACAAGAAGCATAAAGAATGATTCTTTAACCTTAAAATGGAAACTAGAAATCTGTATTACTGTGAACATTTTTTAATAGAAAAAAATGACATGCTGGTATATAAATATATCTTTAAACAATTATGACAATGACATGAATAAAGCGCATCATATCTAAAAATATTATTACATAGAACACTGGTATGGTAGTATTTTAAAGTGCGTTTAATGCTGATATATATTCAAAACGGTTTGCAAACAGCTAATTACAATTACAAATGAACACAATATTAACACTGACTTTAATGTTGGTATGTTTGTTCAATTACTTCATAATCATAGTAATGCAGGCAATTACTTCCAATTTTCGCGGGTATCAAATGTAAAATGCTTTGTCTAGAAGAACATGATCAGCAATAAGCTGTGGTTAATTAAACGTTTACAGTTAATTTATTGGCCTGTTACACGAATTATGGTCAGATATTAAGTGCCTGGCCAACAAAAATAACTGTATCGTTTGATTGATGTTCCGACTGATTTCACTTTATATCCTATGATACAATTTTAGTTTAATTCATAGATTACCATGTCAATATCAGGCCTTGTTCCGTGTTATCAAACAAGAACACTTTATTTAATGATTATGGCTTTATCTGTAGTTTTTTTCTGTTTAGTTCACAAACAGTAGCGAACATTAAGGCAATACCATTATTTTGATCATAAAATATCTCAAAAGGTTCATACAATATCAATGCGGCATGTGGTCAACCTTCTTAGACGACTGTAAAAACAATTTCGTTTGAAAATTACCATACCTACATTCATATCACATAAATATCTCACTATTTAAGTCAATTACACGAATTAATTGCCTGGGATCAAAAGATATCATTTCATGCTATTGTACAGAATGGCCAATCTATTTTGAGTTGTGTATATTCAGTTGTGTTCTGATGAATTAAAACAATACTTATGTCTAATTCACACTAACCACTAGTGCCGTGCGACAAATAGGTTTCCGACTTTCCATGCGCTTTTTGGGCATCGAAAGAGGCTACGTACTACACCTTTGTTTACTTTACAAATCCGTACAAAGGCTGCGGGAGGGAGATTGTACGGAAATCGTGCAATTTCAATGCAGTTGCCGTACCGCTGTGTCGTTTTTGAGCGACCTACAACATGTACACGGACTGTGGACTTACAATTCGTTCACGTTTGTATAATTTACCGCTAATGTCCCCATCACACTCCGTTGAAAACATATTTTATCGCACTGCGCCCTGAAAAAACGCGGCGGTGACGGGGTCAAATTTAAAAAAAAATGAACAATTCACAAGTTCATACTACGCCATACAACGTTACCGTCAAGTTCTCAACGCGTCTAGCCCGTTCCCACTAATTTCTTACCTCCCACATTTTGCACCACGTCTAATGCGTTTTTACTACATTCTTACTACGACATATAAGATTGCAGGCTCTTACCACGCACTTATCACATTCTCACAGCGTTCGCTGGCTCTACATAATACGTTTCTCAAATTTTATTGTGTTCACATCTACCCTCATCAAACATCTCAAGAGGCATCTCCAGGAAATGTAGAACAACCGTTGGCCTTCCATTCTTAACTCTGGCATCAGCAGGTCATAATGGCCAAATTGCAGTTTTCATTCTGCAGAAAGCCAATGACGAACCTTGCAGGATCTAGGATGTCTTGTATTCGTTTTCCTTATTCTTCTCATCAACACAATGACAGCTGGTGCCCCAGGTAGAGCCTGTTGTCCTTGCAGAAGAGCGAGTTGCCGAAAAAGTTCCTGATCATGCGCGATCATATCCATTGCTGGTTGAAAATGAAGTGACGGGGAATGGAATCCTGTAATAATACTCAATTCTTAGAACTTGACATAGACACGGTGGGAGCCTGTTGCAAACTTGTCATAAACGTGTTAAGCACCGAAAGAACGTATTAACAACTTCATGCGGTCTTCTACAACGTGGCATGGACGTATCATGGCCATAGCACACACGGAGGGGTCGTCGTGAGAGCGAGTTGCGGTCAATTCGTGACCAAACTAATTCGTAACCTGTTTTATTTGGTTGATTTGTAACCATTTTCTTGTCAATTTGTAAGCCGTTTAAAATCTCTGATCCATTCATAACCTTTTTTGTCGGTCAATTCGTAAACTCCAACATACGAGGGATGTTCGAAAAGAATTGCTTATTTCTATCTGGAGACTTCAAATGTCAAGTTAGCCCAAACTGCTCATTTTATGCCCTCGAAGTACTCCCCGTGACTAGAAATGCAAAGTTTCAGCCGATGTATCCACTTCCTCAATGCATCACTGTACGCTAGTTTGGGCACAGTAATAAGGTACTGATGAATGGCAGATCCAAGTGCCTGCCGGGACTTGTATTTCCGCCCAGCAAGAAATGATTTCAATTTCGGAAACAAAAAGAAATCACAATGCCTGGGGAATACCGGGGGGAGGCAAAACAGTTACTTTTTTCTTTCTTCAAAAACGCCGTAACTATCGCGTCATGTAGAAGACGGATATGTTTAAAACCAGTGGCAGGGCGTCGTTTCTGATAATACTTTTTTTCTTTTTTCTGGTACTTTCTGGTGATGCTTTTGCCCTTTTTCACAGGCACTTTTATTGCGACTCCTACACCAGAGAAGAAAATTGCAAGAAAACCTTTTTTACACTCAAGGACCGCTTGGCAATTATTGGGCGTTTGCTGTGTTTAGAGGCCCAGATCTTATTGCTAACCTTTTTGGTGGGCTCAAAATAATGGACCCAAGTTTCTTCACCTGTTACGACATTGTCATATTTTGGAAACATTTGAAGCAGCTTTTTGGCCGCTTTAACCCGTTTCCTCTTTTGCTCATCAGTCAACAAATGTGGCACCCATCTAGCAGAAATCTTTCTGACATTCAAATGCTTCTTCAAAATAAAGTGAACCGTTGATAGTGATATGCTTACCTTTCGTGTAATATCACGAACTGTAAATTTGGCATCTCCTTCAATGATTTCCTTTTTTTGGAAACGATTTCTTTACGAGATGCAGATTTTGGCCTACCTGATTCTGGCGCATTTTTGGTGGACTCTACACCTGACTCAAATTTCTTTTTCCACTGCCTAACTGTGTCATTAGACACACAAAAAGGTCCATAAGCATGGGAAAGTTCAGTCATCAGCTGCTTCAAAGTACAACCAAGTTTTGAGCGAGCTTTGATGTAAGCCCGTATTTCATCTTTCTTGTCTACGCGTCTACCAACCATTTTAACTACAGTGGTCAATGACTGCTTGTATTCAAATTTGAAATTTTATGTCTTACTCTTAGTTTTACATGTACATTTATACACCGTTGTGTAGATATTGAATAACCGTATACAGGTATGTATTGGTTTTTATCATACCCCACGTGGATATCGAGATAGAGGACAATTAGCAATTCATTTCGAACTTCCCTCGTATTGTCGATACTCAAATAATTGTACGTAGATGAAGCTGATAATGACCATATTGATTGGAATAATGTCATTCTTTGTCAAAATTCACAGATGAGTCCTCGGCAAGTCTTAAGGTGCTAATCCCATCCCCGCTGATTAATTAGTTTAAGTGTCAACGAAGGTGATAATGCAAAGTACGAGAACATACATGTATATGATAAACAGGGAGTCTCTGCTTGAAAATTATCTTGTGTCATTATTGTTTTTGTTAAACAGATGTTTCCATTATGACTGTAGTTTTGGAATTAATGAAAATGAACATAATATTTTCACTACTTATTGAATTAATTACTATACATGAAACCTTCATCAATAACGAAATAATCAAATAAAGATGAAGGTGTCATTACAATGATGGCAATGATCTATAATATTTTGCGCATTATTAAATGCGTCTATCTATATACATGTATCAATGTAATAATATCCATTTTCTTGTCAAGGCATCACGAGGTACATGTATGACAAAATGAAGAGGGGGTTGGTGAATGCCACAGTTTTATTATTTTCTATCTGTCTTGTCTATATCGTGCAAATATCCCCAAAATACAATATTATAATGTTCATATTTACATTCTAAACCCACAGAAAGTGTCCAATTATACACTTCATACTTAATTTGACAAATATTGGCGACAAGCGCCTATGGTGATTATACATAAATAGATAAAAGCACGAATATGGTTATTAAACACTAACACATAAAATAAGAAAAACAATACAAACATTTACAAAGAATAACAATCACGGTAATACAATAATCAGACACAGAAAATAATTGAACAAGTCATTAATATATCAAATATTGCGTAATATTTCACAGATAAATATATCCTTAACCTACTCTTTACACATCCACTTTAGCCAATTATCACCCAATTACATTTGTCAAATACCAACAAGTACTTTTTCATTTAAAAATTAATTTCAATTTAAAAATTAATTTTAATTTAAAAATGGTTACGAATCGACCAAAAATTCCGTTAGGAATTGGTTTGGTTACGAATTGACCTGTATTCGTGAGAATTCCCTTGAGGACAGTGACAACTCAGCGACAGCGCAACGAGAGCGCAATGTAATCATTCTGGTCCGCATCATGCTTGTACTTAAATTAAGTAAATTAAGTTCCTATTAAGTTTAACTTAAGACGTTATTACGTCGATGCCGTCGTTACTGCGTTATAATTAAGTTCTTATTACGTCCTGATTCGACCACGTACTCACTACGTTTGTTTTGTGCATGTTCAAAATGCGACCACGTCCTCTACATCCACGGAGACCATACCACGCCATTATCCACGTCTACGGCGTTCCTCCAACGTGAACAAGCTCTTTCTGCGTCCTGTCAGTTTTTTGAGGACGTAGTGACAACGTGGCTGAGTGTGATGGGGATATAAACAAAATCGTACAGGCCGCCTAGCTATTGAATCGAAAATCTGAAGACTGCAGAGATATGTTACGGGTCCAGTATACACATCGCAGGCCTAATGTGAATTAGGAAATCAATGTTAATGGCCAAGTCACACTTGCCCAAATGCCACTCCGTTCGTTTTCCGGATAGGAATTTGGATGTTCAGGGAGCGAACGCACCGTATTCGGAAAGCATTCAGAGTGTGTTTTAGAGCATACTGGTTGTTAAGCACCTTGGGGATGTACACAGAACGGTATTATTTAGCTCCTAAAATTTGTTATGCATATTCGAAATAACTTTCATCGACCATAAGAATGCGACAGCATGTATGGGAAATTTTCGGGACGCATGTGTCTACTTGTTGGTCCATTCAGGATAAAAAATTGTGATAAGTAGAATAATTAGTATAATTATTTATTATTATTATTATATAAAATATAATTATATGATGTAGAGAAAGAATAAACCGAATAAATTTTGGATTACAAAAGTCTGTAATCGCATGATGAAGTGAATCCGACGGTGTTTATGTGTAGAAAATAATCACAGTATTCGAACAATTTGGAAACACGAACAATCAGTTGATGTTGAAATTAATTTGCCGTCCAATTATCCAGAATTTATTAACTGTCTACAAGCAACTAATATGACATTTTGTTCATAAATAAACACAACTTTGACATTAAGAACAGAATTAAATTGCAAATACAGAATGTTTTATGAATCCAGACACCGTTCCAACACAAGAACGGGAGAATGACCGAAAGTATAGTAGTCTGGCTAAATACAACACAAATTTGACATAAAAGAATATACTTGACTTTTGAAATAAGGTCAAATATTTGATTGACGATATGTAATGTCCAAATGAATGTAAATCTTAGCATATTCCTTCATCTTTAAAAAATATGACATTGTCCAGTGTTCTCCAAGGTCGAGTGGTTTTCGTCTCTAACTAGTAATCACCAGCCCCTCACCGCTGTGAGTTCAAATCCCACCTGGGACAAGACAAATTTCACATGTGAGAAAGCTGTCCAGCTACTTCGCTGAAGGACGGTGCTTCTACACAGATGAAAGCCGGTGGATTTCCTCAACCATTAAAGCTAGTAAGTGACAAAATGACCCTGACTGTTGGTGCGACATTAAACCCAATTGAAGTCTTCTTTTTTGGAAACCCTTCGTACTCCAGAAAGGGGGTCTATCTACTCCTCAGAAAATATACTTTACTTATTGTATTAGTGTTACTGATGAATACCATCTCTTGAGAAATCGTTTCGAGATTCTGCAAAATTGTATTATCAGACGGCGTGGTTTAGTATATTTAGTTATGATGGACAGTCCACAAAGCCGCTTAAGGTAATAATGAAAAACACTAATACTTAGTGAATCAAACAACACCATCGCTTGTATAAGTATTAATTTCGATGAACTGAATTATGAATTATATGAACAGTAGAACCTGGTAATGATCCAATTACAGATGTCGCTATAAAAGATCACCATATAGCGACCATTATATTGATAGATCTACTATATATTTGTGCATTCATGTTATGTCGTCAATTAAGCGTTCGGAATTGACGTCTGATTTCCGAAGTAATTCAATTTTCAGTTTGGGAGTTGCCAACTAAGACCCGGACTAACTGAGTAATAAATCAACTAACGCATGAGTACTTTTATAAATACACTTCATGTCCTTCTCTAAATTGATTTACATCTACGCATTAGGTATTCCTTCGCTCGCAAGAATGTTATTGTCGAAGTTGAGATGTCTGAGAATCGCTTAGATCTGATCATGACTTCTGACATGATCACTCATTTGAATCTTACATCAAATGACATAAAACGTATTGAACAAAATGATTAATGCAAGTATATTCAAATGGAAACAAAAAAATTTGTCGGTAACATTAAGGTTTGACATGTTGAATGAAATAATGAAAAGGTTCGTCCGAATGTAATTCCACATTTTACCAGTTTTATTGTAGCGATAGTGACAATATATAGAGTGGTAAAAATAAAACAGACACAAAATTGTTTGTTTAGAGAAAGATTTTACAAGTTAGTCCGTTAGATGTTAATTCTATGTTAAATTTGATCATATAAGGACAGGAAAAAACTATATAGTTCTTAAAGTCAGATACTGTGGTATCATTTAATTTCGCTGGCACGAAATTTCGCGCAAATGGGAAAAAAGAAAGATTCGCGCGGTCGTAAATTCGCGCATTTTGAATTTTAGATTTTTTTTTTAAATCCAGATACAGCGCGTGTCATCACTGGACCACGTACATGCTTATCACAGCGGCGCCCTTTGTCACCATGATTAGTAAACAATATGACAGTTGTCACCGATAATTGCTTGTTAATTGTCACTTTGTATAGACAAAGCGTGTCCGAGATCAAAGTATGGATTAGCATGTAAATTAGACAATTATCGGCTCCACATCTCGTTATGGCGCCCTAGCAATTACTAAAAAAAACAACAGTCAAAGGTGCGAATAATCCCTTCCACTAGGAATGGTTTTAAAACATACAATTTATAGTTTGTTTCATTCTCATCTTTTCTACACGCTCTTCGTCGGAACCGGGCCTTCCTGACCGAGCCGATGCTTCAACTCCGAAAGAGAATACCAGTAATTAAATATGTTTGTTCTTTCTCTGAGGGAAAATATCATTAACGTTTTTCCTAAAGGTATGTCTCGTTTCTTTTTAATTCTCGAAAAAAGCTTAACTGCTCGCAAATTGGTAATAACATAGCCGGAAGTAGATACACAACTTAAGTGACATAGTATTCGGACAATAAAAATTTCAGATAGTCACTTCTTTCTGGATGGTCTTTTATTAGCGCGGTCTTAAATTCGCGCAACAAACGTAGCGCGAAATACGCGAAAATTCGTCCTGCGCGAACAAAAATGATACCACAGTATATGCGTAGGAAGTTGATGTTGTTTTAAGAACAAGTCTGTCTCTGCTTTATTTGTCAGTTATATATTTTCCCGGTAATTGTTTTTACTACTGATATCGCTTCTCATGAATTGTAATTACTGCTATTGTGTCGCCAATTACAATTGATGTAAGCTTCAGCAATCATGACTGGGATTTCCAATCAAATACAATCAATATCTGATAATAATTTACATTGTACGTTTATAACGGCTGGTTAATTCCACTCGCGAAGGCTTGCCCTTCATGTTATAATCTTGTGATTTCCTGTATTGGCAGGGTAAACTAGATCAGAGATTGAGCTCTATTACGGATATTATCATGATAATGTAGTCGCTGCAAACATTGTCTCGTGACTATTAACGACCCAATTATTTCTTTGTTCCATTTAATTCTTACAGCTCCGGAAATTTGTATAAATTACTTTTCTATATTTTGAGGGCAATTTTCCTGCTTATAAAATTCCAGGACCTATAGTAGGAAGAAAATCAACCCGATTATTGATACAACCTTCCAACGAATATGATGTAAACAAAATTGACGTATATTGTATAAATGTTGGATCTTGTTTATCGAAATCACGAAATCGAGGTCGGTAGACATAATAATTTTTACCAGTTAAGCTAAACAGACAGGCGTGTACTCGTAACTTATCAACAAGATTTTAAAATAACTACGTTACGGCATCATATTAACGCATGAACACAACATAAGTCATTTCTTTCTTTTTCGATTAACGAAACATCGTAAAAATTATTGAATTATAACAATAAATTAACGAATTTCTATTATAAACAAATCAAAACAAAACAGTGACCAAACAAGGTAAAAGATTCATACATACTGAATTTATATTTTAGCAAAACCGACGTGTATGTATTTAACAAACATGAGAAATTACAGTTCTTTATATTTAGATAGTCACTTGAGAGTCTTATAAACTGCACATCTTTGTGTCTCGACAGAATTCGACAGAATGTGCGGGAATATCAGAAATAACTCTGTATACTTGCACTGACCTTAAATGTTTGATAACGATAGGTTTGTCTCAGATGAAAGCTCATTACCCTTTGACCTCTTTAATCCCCAGAACAACAATACCTCCCTACGACGAACTTAAAATTGGTATCCTAAACATTAAATGTGTTCGGCAGACAATTCACTATTGATTGTAAGCCGTTATTATGAAATAATTATGCAACTATGTTCTGAGCCGTAATTCGTTTAAAACGGTGATGAGTACACGTTTGTTGATGCATAAAAATTTATGATTCAATTTAAGCACTCAGTTAATACGTGAATTAAACATGAGAAAATCAATACAGTAATTCACCTATTACAATTCATCGTTTTATAAATTAAGTTTCTCTTTCGAATGATTTGTATGGGTTTCAACTCTCTGTAGAAAAAATATTCATGGTGTCTTAATGAGGCAGTTGTTATGACATTGCTGTTAATGGCGGTCCTAAACATTACCAGCAAAACCAGTTTTCTACAGATTCGCTGTATTATGGAATCCCTTAGGGAGAAGATTTATCAACGCGTGTGTATGTTTTGTTAAAGTTGCAAATGGAGTAGGAGTGCATGATTAGAAACAAAAACAATTGGTGCCTTTTATTGGATCCAACAAAACAACCATTAGTGTTCGCTAATTCTCAACCTTCTTTTATACCTCAACAATGCTTTCATTTTACATTGCGTTACCCGTTATCCGTTTTACTTCGGGAATTTATCTAAAAATACACAGTTTTTCAGTTTGTCATCTGTTTTAAGGTCTTGCATTCACAGTTCCTTTCTTAGCTTTGGTCTGGGTGCAGTGCAGCTTGTATTAAAATACCGCCCACGTGTGGACTAAAAGCGTTATCACTTTTTAAACACCACTATGAATTGGAACTGAATGTGGTCGTATGAATAAAATTTAGTTTTATTTAAAACCCCGAGTGTTAGTAAAGAGTATTGCATGGCAACATTTACATAATGTTTTGTTAACTGTCGCGGTGAATGAACATCCAGATTATCTTAGAAGCCCTTTAGTCTTTTTATTTATAACTAAAAATAAAAAAAATGTATAAATGTATATTTACCATCAAGACAAGTGCTCCGTTAAAGATCAATTAGTTGAATTTTCTACTTTAATGTTTTACACCTCTCATTTATTACACTTTCTCGCCATTTAATGGAAGGGATGGTCACAATAAATGATGTAGAAAGCAGACATTAGATAATGCGCAATTTGTGCATGTGACGTGATCTGATCAGACTGATGATTGTCCACGTACATTGTGATAAAGGCGTCTCATTTCACTCTACGATAATACGTACGCGGCAAATTAACTCTTAACTGGCTAAATGACTGCTTCGTTGGCACAGAACATATTGAGGGGTAATATATTTCATGTATGTCTCACTATTGCCACCAACGAAACAGCACCTAAATGCAATACATGATTGTGTGAAATTGCATCATTATAAATGTGTGCATGTACTGTGTTTAAAGTTCAAAAGGCGCAGCAATATTTTAGAATGGTAAATCAACATGCACTTTCTTGTTCATTACCTTCCGTGTAACGTGTTGATGTATGCATGAGTTGTTCCTTTAACTATACAGTATATGTTTATCCCATTTGAAACCAAGGTATTTATTGTTTGACCGTTTTCTTGTCAAGAGAACAATAATCATGATGAAAAGATAAAGTGAATACATAAAAAATATCGTAGTTAATATTTTCAGGAAGAAAATTACATTGCTATTATGATATCCAGTTTCCGTTATTTTTTTCTCTGAAAGTTTTCCCAGGTTTGTTGTAAATTGAAATTAAATCAAATGTGCTGTACATCCTGTGGTACTACAACAATTCTGATAAGTCTGGTGTTATCTGTGGGCGGACAGTGAGAATGTGATATATAAATTACTATGGCAACGTCGCCCTCGTACTGTGTTTGTAGTTGATGGAAAGTGACAGTTGATTCATTGATGTTCACGAATAAAAAAACTGGGTATATGAAACAAAATGTATTAGAAGTAGAAGATATGTAATAAAACCGAGACATCGTTCGGCTCATACTTTTAGATATAATATTGAACCGTTATCAAGCCATACTGCACTACCTTTCTAAAAATATTGCAACACGACGATTGAATTTCAAGTTTCGGTGCACTCTTTAGTATAGTATTTGTACTTTGTTTTAGACAATTCATGTGATATGCAACTAAACGAACAAAATTTTGACACGATATCGTCCCTGTTTATCGTTTCAGTCAAGTCAATCTATTTTTATGGTATTTGTCAGTTTAATAGCACATTGTATTTTATTATTACATTTATGATAGTATAATAAAAACTTCATTAAAATAAATGCTTAATCTTATTTTGTTTATCAAATTGTATAGTTCACTTTCACTAAACGGTATGACATAATCGGCGATTTAAGGGCGAAATGAAATCACTCAGAGTTCTACCAATATAGAACGTAAATGAACACAAATAAAACAACGATCGATCGTCAGTTCCCCAGCATCTTCCTACATGCATTCCCATTTCATCAGCAACGTCTTACCAGTAACACAATTTCATCAGCAATTTCTTACCAGTAACAAAATTTCATCAGCAATTTCTTACCAGTAACAAAATTTCATCAGCAACTACTTGCATTCTTCCATCCAAGTTATTATGGGTAAATATACGCCTCGCCAGGGTTTCGACTTAATTGAGAATACTTTTAATTCATGTAACTGGATTGAATGATATAAATGAGTATTGTTATGTCTCACTTGTTACTTTTAACACTTGTGTAGATTATCAACAGTTACTTTTAACACTTGTGTAGATTATCAACAGTTACTTTTAACACTTGGGTAGATTATCAACAGTTACTTTTAACACTTGTGTAGATTATCAACAGTTACTTTTAACACTTGTGTAGATTATCAACAGTCAGATTCACAGGAGATAACTTCTTTTTCATTAAATTTACATCAACAATAAGGCATCATATTCAGTTGTACTTACAACTCGTGTACTACAGGTATGCTTCTAAAACATCTTTCATACAAACTCTAACACACCTTGTTACATTGACTATTCAAATACTAATATATAAACATGTTTTATAAAACATATCTAATTCGAACTCTGTCAATACAAGCAGTATTCACAAATACTTTGACACTAAAATCATTCAGTTTTATTGGAAATATTCCTACGATCGGCCAGCTAACTTTATCACCCTCAGATAAGCAATTTCCGCCCTGTTCAATTTTCTATGACGTCGAAACACATTGGTTTTTAACTATTGATTTCAAGTTTGCTGTGTATCAAATTCTCAAACGATACCATTATATCAATTAGCTTTGATTATGTGTCTTTTTGCCATTAATTGAGTTCGTTCCATCAAAATGTTATGGTCTTCTTCATTATCATCGCATTAAAGGAAACCGGAAGGATCAATTGCGTAAGACAAAAAATTACTTTACGACCCTTAATTTCGGGAAATTACACTGCTCACCGTTTAGAAACGTTACATTCTTCATTCATTCATTCATTGTTTTACTTCTTGCAGGACAGGCATTCTGGCAACGAAAATGGATTTAATGCTGCAAACATATTTGAATACATTATACTCTCCTTTTCAAAGGCAGGAACCATTTGAACCGGTGAATAGTTCACAGGTGATTCAGCAACACAAATAACACAAAAAGAATGTGAAACAGTCCGTTCAGACGATGTATTTTCTTTAAAGTAGTAGAATCACTTCGTTATTTTCTAGAAATTCTATCTCCATAAAAACAGATAACGCGCCATCTAAAATTATATGATACCTATTCATATAGAGTAACTACTGGCAAAGTATGAAAAAAGCATTAGATTATTACCACTCAATTGACAAAACCTTAATGTTTGGTACAACAAATACTAAATAATATAAAATGTTCACAAATCATTAATAATATCAAGGTGTATCAATTCATGCAAACACCAGCTGACCCCGAGATACTTTTTCAGACGATCGTTTAACATATATTGTTCATATACACATAGTTCCTCAACCTATACCAGATGGTACTCCATTGATACACACCGTAAACCAATATCAACTGGACGCCTTTATAACTACATTCAAATTACTGCTCTTTGCTCAGAATTATTTAATTCATTTTTATCTTATTAGCGTATACAAAATGTTTCAAATGTCGTATTGTCCACAGTCGTGTCATTGTATTTTATTTTTTTTTTGCTTATAATTAGAATTATTTGCTTCATCTGCTAATATTTGTCCTAAGAATTAAGAAAAAGGAGTATGAAACAATTACATGTAGGTTTACACAGACATTATTACACTTATTCCCCATTTGAGCTTAGTGTAAATAAGTTTGAATTTGTCAATACGCGTGTAGTAATTATTTTGCAATTAGACAAAGCACTAATGAATTAACACAGCAGCATACCTTCGACATAAAACGATAATCCAGGCATTACAATAACTATAAATAAGCCTACGGTTTATCGTTAAATTATGATCACAGTAAGCGATTATTCACGGCATGCAAACTATAATGTCACTTATGATGTGTTAGGTGCCATTTTTCCATCGGATCAAACCATAATAGTGTTCAACTTAAATACACTCTTACCAATCTTTATAACTACGTAAGTTTGTAATTTCAATTTCTCATACTTGATCTCTAAACTAGAAGCTGACTTAATTGTTCAAAATGTATTTTGAAATTTCTCGTGCGTATATTTTAACATAAAACATTCCTTTGCGAAAGTAGCATTTCCAGAGAGCGTAGTCCGAACGGACTGATAAATCTGGGAGTCGTTTCTAAATATAAATCATGCGAAGGGGAGCAAGAGAATATAGTAGTCATGTGACCAAGAAACGCGTCACCAAATACATGTGATACGTCATCAACCATGAATTTCATGTTTATTTTGTAAATCGTGAACAATATGTGCCTGTTCATGCACACAGTTGAATGACACGTGAGGATGACGTCACAGGTGCCAATATTGAGATCTGTTAAAACCAAATCGTCATTTTAAGTTAGCCAATCAATGAGTTGATTTATCAAATATTTTAACAGGCAATTTATTTCATTTATTACTGCATACAAAGCTGGATGGGTTTCACACGGTATGTGGTCAACGTTAAAATGTCCGACATGAAAAATACTTGATTTTAATCAATCTGCGTTTTTTTTCATTGAATAATGATTATTACTGTTATTAGTAACATATTTGAACACCTATTCACAAATAAAAGGTGCAGGAGAAAAATAGTATACATAAATATAAAGGGAATAAAACAATGCAATTTTCATCTAAATATATGTCACGATTAAATTACCTGCGACTTCAGGTTTTGTATTAAGAGACCTTTTTATTAAGAGACCACTTTTTGTCTTTCCCTTGAGCGGTCGCTTAATACAAGATTGACTGTAATTCTAAGGACATTAAATAATCACCTTATGCTTAAGACACTTTTAAAACATGCCCTCTGTCAATAAATGTTTTTATTCTATTGCTTTTGCGTAGAAAAATACTTTAACGTATCTGTATAATTTTCTAGAATCCTTACATACATCACATTAGGGTTTATGCACAGGTCCGATACTCCTGTGCACAGAACGTATTTGATAAGTGTTTTTGTGTTTGGTTGAACGCAACAAAAAATCCTTTGCATTCGTTTTTAATTCGGTTTATTCGAGGCTCTCCTTTCATCGTGACTCTACTTTTCCGAAATCGTCAAAGCACTGATACAGTAATAAAATACCATTATTTTATGACTGATTCGCGTTCGTCTTTTACAGATCAGTGTATTTGCGTAAATCTTAAAATTAAGCAGTGTAAAACATCATGTGTTTTAATCTATTTTCAGATACATCGTCGTGTGTCATTCCTTACACGTACCAGAGTGGTGCACCAAAAAACGTGCAAGAATAGCAACAGGAATGCTGACAACTTTTGGTCTACTGTTATATTCACATCTTTTCTTCACTGCGGAGATGGGAAATAATTGCACACTGCAATTTAAACCTTTTATGCTCAAGATGATTTCTATATTCATATACGTGGACACGGCTGTGACTTTTATCATTCCATTTGCTTTCATTTTCCTTCTGAACATAATCGTTATAATATCAATGAAGCGATTTCAGTTACGGCACGGTTATCTTAAGGATCGTTCACATGAGAGGAAACCAGAGATGACAAACATTAATGTGTTGTCAAAGGCGCAGTTTAAAATCACACGCACATTCATACTTGTGTCTGTGGTTTTGCTCGTGACGAATGTTCCAAGTCATGGCATTCGATTTTACATCATAGTCAATCAGCTAATTCAGAAAGGAGACCTGATTTTATACCATGCTCAGCACGTTTTTCAGATAATTTATTATTTCAATTTCGCAGTGAATTTCCTTTTGTATAGTGCTAGCAGTGGGAAGTTCCGAAAGTATTTAACCTTTCGATCTTTGTGTCATTGTTGCAAATCCAGGGAAAGCAATAGAAACCACGAAAATCTCTATCGTAACTTTCTTGTGATTCCAGAGAGACAAACGTTAAATCGGAGATTGATTAGAAGAGATATGACAGCAGGGCGCATGGGAACAACTTTTTAGTATACTGCGTTGAATTCAGTTAATTTTAATCTATTGTCACGCAGTGGCCATAATGAATTTGAATACTTTCGGATGCATGGGTTAATATTGATTTATTAAATGTCATGGATGTTTTCAACAGTGATTTTGTAAGGATAAGTGAATGGATGTTGAGTTTGAAGGTAACATTGAAACTGTATATAAATAATACAAGAACAAAGGTCAACATTTTACCAGCTGTCGTATTCAATTTAGGTGATTCGGTTTCGTGACGTATTTTGTTATGTTTAAGTTTGTGAAATAAATGTTGTTAAGTATCATTTGAAATAAACGGAGATGGAAGCATGGAACAATTTGCAGCCATTAATTCTGCTGTTAACATAGATTTTTTTGGGGTTGTTGTTGTTTTTTGTTTGGTTTGTAAAATGTTCAAACTAAAACCAAAGCCAGTATCATCAACAATTCAATTATTTATACAGACCAAATATGTACTTTTATGATTCATAATTCTGTCACAAGGCACACGTTTTTGAACGAACCATTTGATACAGTCATAAAAAAGTTCAATACTGCAGATTGCAGTTAATGAAATTTATCAAGGCACCTTTTGAACCCTGCGCATTAGTAATTCATACATTTATATTATAGTCATAAAAGCATCATAAACATTATTGGTTGTTTAAATAAGTTGTATAAATTAATTCATACAAATTATATTTCGCATTAAAGTATAACTCGCAATACAAATCATTCTTCTGATTATGGTGAACCTGGATATAGTGAAGACTTTATTTCCCCGAGCAAACATTTCTTTGTGGCATAGTTATGGATATAGTCAAATAAGGACATAATGAAACAATTATTCGGGTCCACAGGAATTCACTACAACTGTGTTCTACTGCATATATGTAAATGTGTCGAGTAATTTTCGGCGGGACACATAAATTATGACTATCCGATTTTTATAAATACTGTACAATTTTAAAAGATCATTCGATTAAAATAAACTTAATTAATGCAGCGCACTTCGACCAACCTCGTCTAATCTCGGATATACATGGCAAGCCGATATTGAACCTAACTGGAAATTCCAGAATGTAAAACTGACAAATATGCCGGATTCCAAGACAGAAACGCCAGTCAAGTTCGTTTTATATCAAGCAGTTTGTTGTATACAGTGTATTAAAAGAAACTTAGTTGTTTAGCGGTTATATTTCCTTAACATGGCATCACAACTGAAAGGCGTAGACGCATATGAAGCTACCAGGTACATCCTAGGTTCGGTGGAAGTACGGGATCAGCCGAGGTGTTCCGAATGGAGTTCAATTTGCTTACATTAGTATCCTCCTATTAAATCAGACCACACTATTTCCTCACTTTGTGTATGTAATATATGGAAAAGCATTCCTACAGATAATAAACTCACATATCAGCTCATGATTAATATCGTCGTATATCAATGTATTCTAAGCACAGCATGTGTTCATGCGCTCTTCTTAGAGAGTAAACAGAAAAAATGAATTAAGCACAATGCTTTCTGTTCCGAATGGAGTTCAATTTGCTTACATTAGTATCGACCACACTATGTGTATGTAATATATGGAAAAGCATTCCTACAGATAATAAACTCACATATCAGCTCATGATTAATATCGTCGTATATCAATGTATTCTAAGCACAGCATGTGTTCATGCGCTCTTCTTAGAGAGTAAACAGAAAAAATGAATTAAGCACAATGCTTTCTCCTCGCTCCGCTATGGTAACGTAGTGCAAATACAATATTGTTTTAATTCACTGTCAAATTGCTTTGAATGTGTGGTTTTACCAGCGCAATCATTTAATAAAAACAGTATTAGAAAAATGTAACAAAAAACTCACGCAATGAATTAGATAGAAATTAACAGTGGAAGACGGTAACCTAATTAAAATCCCATCACTTGATAACAAAAGCAAATCTGTCTGAAATGGCGGCATTCACGAAATGAAAAATCCAAACTTGCCGTTCACATGATTAAGGTGTTTACTATCTCGCAAGCAAAATCATCTTTTTGCTTTTCAGTTTTTGCTTTGAAGTCAAAGTTGTAAATTACCTTAATTTATCTAGATGTGTGCTTCACGTGACACTACGAAAACCTTTACAATATATTAAATTAATCCAATTTATTACAGATCTTAAAATGAATGACCGTACAAATCATCAGCAACATTATTAGAAAACAGAACGATAGATGCACGATACAATGGAAAGACACAAATTCTCTAAATGATTAATATTGAATCAGTCAAAAATCAGTACTTTAAGCGGCCATTCCACGCGCAATATTGACTCAAGAATATTGTCAGCACTTTTCTTCCCAAAGTTGTACAAATATTTTACTAGTTTTGTAATTCATTTGTTTGATTCTCTTTCTGTAAGCATGGATCTAGCATTTGCTTCAAGTGTGGTATTGATATTAGATAAACGTAAACAAAGCAGAAGGAAGAAGTATTGGACTACTACATATAGTAGTAGTAACGAACAATGCTTTTGGCAATGGTTGTGGAGTTGTTGATCTAGAATATGATAAGATGCTAAATGACTGGTTCTGTTCTATCGGGGTCATTTTTACAGATAATGTAGAAGGAATTCATTTTTTGAAGCGTGAGTCTATAATTTACAGGAAGTGAGTCACTATTTCGAAAGAATGATGACCGTGAATATCGACCGTAATAGACGAAAAATATACAGGTCTATTAGTTCCAAAGATGAAAGTTTTACCTCGTACAAATTAGTTAATTTCCAAGATGTAAACAGGGTGGATAATAGGTAACAACCAGTCGTACTTTGTCGTATAATAATCTATGGTTTTGTTTCCATTACGCTTATACTGAAAATCCCGGAGGCCGTGTTAGAATGAAGATTATTGATCGTTTCATTACGCCTTAGATAATTCTTATAATTTGGAATATATTGAATTATTACATTGATTCTAATGAAACAAATATTGTTAAATCATTTCTCAGATAGGACGCGCTTATTGTTTAGTCTGCTCAAATATTTCGAGTATACACGGGGGTGAATATATCACAATTAATCAATCACTTTTTCACACCCATACAGTTCATATGAAAATTTGGCAAGAAAAAATGACCGAGACTCAAAAGTCGTAGGTCAGCAGAAAAAAGAAGTCAGTTGATTAAGCGGTGATAGAATATTTCCCACTTGTCAGGAATTTCAATTATCTTAATTAATTAATTTAACTCATGTATAGATTAAATTCTATTTATTTCTCATATACATGTATAATATTATTCTAAAAATAAAAAAGTTGTTTTAATAATAATTTGATCGTTTCTGTCTCACAATTCCGGTCAAGTCACTTAAAAGTAAGGGTGTATCCAAGTTTGAAAATAGTGTTTTGTTTCAAGCCAAAAAGTCAAAATCCTCAAAAATCCCTCTGACTGCTTTTTGCTTTTATAGCTAAAAACCGTACCATAGTGTTAATTGGCACATATGGCTTCTAATATTTATGATGGTAACCTGCTGACAGCATAACCAAACAAATACAGCAAAGCACAAACCAGTCTGTGCAGATTTATGATGGAACACGATGAGAGCATGTCCTGTCAGGGCAATTTAGAGAAATTAATGATGGTAACTGATGATAATCTGAAGACCAATTCATAAATCAAACCTAAACGAGTATCAAGCTAGAATTACAAAAACGGAAACCAGGGATTTCTCTCCTTGCACGTAAAATAAAACATCATTAATTAATATTACCCAATGTTCTCTTTTGTTTTTACTGCACACAAAACAACAACATATTCTGTCAGATTCACATTCAGCTTTACCATCTAAATCTGTATCAATTATATTGTATGCAAACCCCAAGGTCAATCGGTTGTCTGTACCCAGTTTCCTTTTGCTTGCTTTAAATCGGTTAAATATTCAGACTAAACATCAATATCTGTCTGACATATTTATTGGCATGCTTACGTAACATTACTATATTCAAACAGAGCCCAATATACATGTATAACTTCACATTAATTGTTTCGAAAAATGGTTGTTACACGTGCAATTCTGAGTTTACGACATAATATTTACGCAACAAAAGCACGTCATGATTAACGCCCGCCTTCTCCATCAAGTTTTTTGAAATTGGTTATTTTCTAAAGTACATTGTTTCGTTGACAACAACGTCTGTTCGACAGGCGCTTCTCCCAACACCCCAGAAAACTTCATTTGGAAGAAACTGCCCAAAATAACTAAATAACTAACTGCTGACAAAGAAGTAAATATATACATTACAATTGTACATCAAAGTAGTTAATACAGTTTCCAAAACATGTGCGACTTACTCAGGCATGGATATCTCAGGTACAAAATTGTAAGCAGATAACAGGCGAATACTTTGGTAGGATTAAAAGACTCTCAACATTTTTACACTGCATAATCAATCAGAAAGGAAATATGTGTTGAATAAAGATTTTGTAATTGTCTGAGATCGGTTCACACATACGTGGGACATAACTTCAAACTACAATGTAGGGAGGTACTTACGTAAATATGTTTTTGTTATGGTGGTAAAAAGAAAGTCATAAATATAAGAATTCCATAGGATAACAGACGTGTTTTGAAACACAAAAAAGCTTTCAGACAAAATGAAAAGTTTAATTCAGTTTCTGAATCAGTTTAATATTCTGTATTCTATTGCCGCAAGAAATGCAGATAAAGATACACATTTTTTCACACAGATTGCTTGCTCTGAAGAACAAGTGCCTGCAATAGAATATAGAAGTAAGACGGATCAAACACAATAATGGATAAACTTGTAGCTATTTGTATGAAAGTGAATGAAAAGCACCATCTAAATTGCATTGCGACATGAAGAGTGATTAATCGTAAATTGACTTTTAATGCTTTTTGACTGAAAATCAATGTACTTAAATGTTCAATGATACATTTACAAGTGATACTACTTCCCGTCATAAACTTTGTTGCACCAATTTACGTCATGCTTTTTTCGATGTAGAGTATCAAAAATGTGCAGTGTCGTTAATTTGGGGGAATTATTCGATACACATAAAACACGAGTTTCACCTTTATGAGGATTATTATTTAGAAATAAAATTCAGAACAAATTAACACCGAAATCAAACTTGAGTACACAGAGTTCCCATACAGTGATTAAAACTATAAGTCAATTAGATGAAATTAGAACACAGTTTTGTTTGTCCTCATTACGTGACAATGAAATCTGCTTTAATGGATATAAAGTGATAATAGAACGACTAACAAGAAACAATTATTAATTTTATATTGATTATTATTTATTGGTATTTTGTTTTGAACAACAATATTTCACGATAGGTAATATTAAACGGTGTTCGCATAAAATCATCACGTTTTAACAATGACGAAACAAATGTCATTAAGAATTCATCAACTTTTACGCAAATAAATTATAAAAGGCTGCATGTCTTTGTTTAGACATTATGATATGTAAAGTATTCACTACTTTATAAACACTTTGGGTAGAATAAGAGACTTAAGAAATAAATAAACAAGAGGGCCATGATGGCCCTGCATCGCTCACCAGAATAAATGTTACTTTGTAAACTTGTTACTAAAAAGGTAATAAAGGTACGCATGTGGGCAAATAATGGGGAACAATAATAAACTCGATTGAGGACCATCAAAGGATACTACTACAAAGGAATATTCGTGATGACTGAAAGATGCCACGGACCAACTTTGGTAATGATCCAACCACTGGTTCGAGAAAACAAGTCATTTTAAGGTATTTCTATTTTTAGCTCTAGCGGCTATTTTTAGCCCTAATTGGGGCCAACAATTTTTATTTCAGCAAATCTGATAGTTTATAATCTAAAGATGCTAAAAACCAAGTTTGGTAATAACCCATCCATAGAATCATGAGGGAAAGTTGTTTTAAGGTATTTCTACTATTAGGTCTAGTGGCCCCTAATAGGGGCCGACCAAATTTATTTGAGCAAACTTGAAAGAGGACCATCTTAGGATGCTACAAACCAAGTTTGGTGATGATCCATCCATTGGTTCATGAGAAGATGATTAAAGGTTTTTTTCTATTTTTAGCTCTAGTGACCCCCTAAAAGGGACCAACTAGTGTAGTATGAGCAAATTGCAGTAAGAACGTCAAAAAGCAAATTTGAAGTAAATCCGACTGGTAGTTTCTAAGGAGAAGACCATTGTTGACGCCAGACGACGGACGCCGGAACATCCACCTACCCATCCTAATAGCTCACCCTGAACCTTCCCTTGAACCACTATAAAAGTACTGAATAACAATATTGACATGAGATGAATTTAGCTTCTATCCGACACGGCCATTACGCCCGCGTTTTGCTGTGTGTCGTAAGTGCGAATATATCAAGTTAGTTTTGCATTTCAATTTCGTTTTTAGATCATACTGAACTAATTTTATTCAAGCAGCATGAATTATTTAAAATTATGACACTCGTACGCAAATCCTGAGGTATCATGTACTATACAACAATAGAATTGAACTCATGTTATGTCGTGGTGTTTACATGTTTACAATCAATTGTCATATTAAAAATTTATATCTTCACCAATCTGTCAGTACAGTGCGTTTTTAATTTAACTATCCGTAACTTGTAGCTGTATACTGGTTGTCATTCTCTTTTTATATCCCTACAGTCCCAATTCGTATTTTATTTTTTTCGATTTTGGATGTTATAAATTCTGTTTTTGATAAGCCTCGCCTTGAAGTTTCCTTCAAGTGTGATCCCCGCTTTGATAAATTCAAACGAAGTCTAATGTCTAAGATCATTAACAGGCATTTCAATTTGTAGCAAATCATTTCTATTTGACCGACAAATCTTACATAATTCTCATTCCATCATGAGCAAAATGACAAGATTGTGTGTTTCATTCTTAAGAATGACTGGTATGATTTTTCAGCTTTACTTGAAGCTAAATTTTAAAACAATTAAACCAGTCCAGTGACTTTTCGGCTGTACCTCGGACAGATTCAAGCATTTCATTTTTTTAATAAACGTATAATAAGTCACCGTTTAATGAGTTATAACTATGATTTGATTTGTTACCTCAAGTCCTGTTCTGTCGGACAACCGTATAATTAATAATTTGTAAGGAAACTTTTACACGATATTCCGTGCAGCATTGCCATAACCGTTTAGTCTAGACTCTGAACAAGTACGCAATTTGTAAACATTTGACATATTTATTTCAAAACAACTATGTAGCACTTAATCTTCATAGATGTGTCACTTCATTAGGATAGAGTCCAGATAAACATAACTAGTCATCCAACTGTTTGTTGAAGCTATTATCAGTCCAGATCAATAACATAATTATTGCCGTGTACCGTAGCTAAATATGAACGAACTTTCCAAAAGTTGGTTGTCTAATTAATTTATTAGTAACTATGCTGTATTTCAAAAGTATATTTCAACACAAAGAGAACACGTATTCGGGATACATGTACGTCAAAATTATGGTAAAGCTACCAGGAAATCAAGAGTAAAATATTTCTTTTTATAGATGATTATGCATAATAAACAACAACATTTACACGTATTATACATCAACATAAACTTAGCATTACAAGGTACATTAAAATGATATCAGTTACGTATAGAGGACACTTTATAGACTAACAACATTTAATAAATCACCTTTCGTTTTGTGTTTATAGTGTTCTAGTGACCGTTGGTATGAGCTTAGTTAAATGGATTGATGTTTTTGAAATTATGTAACGAAAGGATTTGATGAATGGCGCATTTTAAAGGAATCTGTTTCTATTCAATTGAATGAAAATTCCCATGGGAACAATTCAACAAAGTGAATTTCACGTAAAGCTGTAAAACACTAAAAACAGAAAACATCGTGACACAAACAAAACGCAATTCGCTTCACAATGAAACGCCTCGAAATTTGAGCTTCGAAAATTTACAGACGTTTCAACGTTACTTGAAACAATATTAGTATAGGTCTGATGAAGCACCAAATGTTTCTTTTCTAATGGCAAGAATAACAAAGCAATCGTTATGAATAAAGAAATTACCCATGTAGATGGTGTCATGTAAACATTTGAGGAATTTGTTAAAACATATGTAACAGCAACACCGAGTACACATGAAACAAAAACACAAATCGTTGGATTTGATGGCAAGGTAATTTCGGCGCATCTTCAAACGATTTTGTATCACTCAAGAAAACATAAACCCGATTATTAAAACCATTGTACACTTTGACTGATGCATTTGCTCTTAATGATCATGAATCAAAAATACGAATTAGACATTTATACTTAAAAAGCGCAGGCAACTAGTTTAATAAATTATCGATAATTCACTCCTAACGACCACGTGACTTTTGTAAACGTGCGCCAATGATTTATCACTTGTATATGAAGCAATTACACAACACCACTCCGAGGCACATCTATACATCTATGACGAAACAAAGTTACTGGTACAGACACGAGTCTAGCAAGTGAATGACAGCAATAAGAGGTTTCACGAACAGCGAACATTGAGTAAATAAGATGGTGAATCTATAATTGGTTAATCTGTCACGTGACAATGCACCTTTAATGAGATGTTTGTCGTGTACGTGAAAAGCAACGTCCTGGAAGGTGTAAATGTTTATTTGAAGTTCTTAGAAGGGGACACTGTTAAGATAACTCGATTCAAATTTTAACAGATTATTCATGTTATCATGGCACATTACTAGTACTACCGAACAAGGTTCCCATAAGAGAAAAAATGATAAGAATACGCGTAAAATGAATTAGAGGTAATCGTTGTTTGTATCAATGCGGCGTTGTTACCCAAAACGGTGGTATCTTGGACGTTTAATCACTAAAACTGTGTGACTAACTTCTACCTTTGTGGTCAATGATGTCGTTAACTCATAAATAATAAAACATGGGGCTGCTATAGAGCATTTCTGAAAGTGTATAATTATTTACTTATATAGTACTCATCAGTAGACACAGACATTTACTTTATGAGTCCAATGCTCCGATTAAAGTACGAGTTATAAAATAGAAATACCAGACGTTAGGTATATAGCGAACGCGAAAATAAAATTCATCAGGAGTAAAATTTAGATATGACATTTCGTAGAATATTATACACAGATAATTCAGTGATGATGGAATGGAATTTGTAGTATCAAATAAGTAAGTAATAAAAGTAAATTGGTACACTTAATAAAAATAAATACTCGTAACTTTAAGACGTAAAGATAACGGGAAAGAGTCGAAGGTCATTTTATAAAATTATATACCATACAGCAGACACAACTGACAATACTTACAAGAAAAAAGAACTAAATATGTAAACTAAACATATTTAACTTAAAACTAACTGAACACTGAACTTAACACTAACGGAATCCGTCCGCGCAACGAAATCGTCCAACTTACACCCGCATCATTATTTAGTAATGATAATAATGCAAGAAATCATTTTGGAAATATACCCCATATCAATGTAGTTGTCGGTTTCAATCGGTGGTCTTTTTCTCCTATTGTTTTTTTTTTCAATTTTCAAATAAAAAAGAAATTACGAACCATTTTCTTATACAAACACAAAAACTAAACAAGATGAAGATAGCCACGAACAGATAAAGTATGTTGAACTTTCGTCGCTGATGTGTTGCGATCACATCAATACTAATCGATGATTCATCGCTATCTAATCTCATCAACTTATATAATAGTGTCATACTTTACAGAAAAATACTTAGTGACGTATGTCAAGGAATTATTTACATTGATGGCAATCTTGCAGTAGCAAGAACGATGCTTTATTCATAAACACCCCTTGCCATTAAACGATTTTAGCATTTGAGAAATCATAATTACGATTATGTAAACAATGTTCAAGATATTTGATAGATAATGGATAGATAGATAAATTCTTAATTTACAAAAGTAATATTGACTTAGTCATGCGACAGCACGATATCTTATTCTAGTTCAGTCTTGGAATATACTTTGTCTCACCTGCATAAAATAATAAGGAAAAGGGGCCTATATAAAATAATAAGGAAAAGAGGCCTATATAAAATAATAAGGAAAAGAGGCCTATATAAAATAATAAGGAAAAGAGGCTTATATAAAATAATAAGGAAAAGAGGCCTATATAAAATAATAAGGAAAAGAGGCCTGTATTAAATAATAAGGAAAAGAGGCCTATATAAAATAATAAGGAAAAGAGGCCTATATAAAATAATAAGGAAAAGAGGCGTATATAAAATAATAAGGAAAAGAGGCCTATATAAATAATAAGGAAAAGAGACCTATATAAAATAATAAGGAAAAGAGGCCTCTATAAAATAATAAGGAAAAGAGGCCTATATAAAATAATAAGGAAAAGAGGCCTATATAAAATAATAAGGAAAAGAGGCCTATATAAAATAATAAGGAAAAGAGGCCTATATAAAATAATAAGGAAAAGAGGCCTCTATAAAATAATAAGGAAAAGAGGCCTATATAAAATAATAAGGACAAGAGGCCTATATAAAATAAAAGGAAAAGAGGCCTATATAAAATAATAAGGAAAAGAGGCCTATATAAAATAATAAGGACAAGAGGCCTATATAAAATAAAAGGAAAAGAGGCTTATATAAAATAATAAGGAAAAGAGGCCTATATAAAATAATAAGGACAAGAGGCCTATATAAAATAAAAGGAAAAGAGGCCTGTATAAAATAATAAGGAAAAGAGGCCTATATAAAATAATAAGGACAAGAGGCCT
Organism: Lutraria rhynchaena; assembly: GCA_008271625.1. Taxonomy (NCBI): domain Eukaryota; kingdom Metazoa; phylum Mollusca; class Bivalvia; order Venerida; family Mactridae; genus Lutraria; species Lutraria rhynchaena. Next base: position 190,485 of record VIBL01000036.1, read on the forward strand.
ATATAAAATAATAAGGACAAGAGGCCTATATAAAATAAAAGGAAAAGAGGCCTATATAAAATAATAAGGACAAGAGGCCTATATAAAATAATAAGGAAAAGAGGCCTATATAAAATAATAAGGAAAAGAGGCCTATATAAAATAATAAGGACAAGAGGCCTATATAAAATAAAAGGAAAAGAGGCCTATATAAAATAATAAGGACAAGAGGCCTATATAAAATAATAAGGAAAAGAGGCCTATATAAAATAATAAGGAAAAGAGGCTTATATAAAATAACAAGGAAAAGAGGCCTATATAAAATAAAAGGAAAAGAGGCCTATATAAAATAATAAGGAAAAGAGGCTTATATAAAATAACAAGGAAAAGAGGCCTATATAAAATAATAAGGAAAAGAGGCCTATATAAAATAATAAGGAAAAGAGGCTTATATAAAATAACAAGGAAAAGAGGCCTATATAAAATAATAAGGAAAAGAGGCCTATATAAAATAATAAGGAAAAGAGGCCTATATAAAATAATAAGGAAAAGAGGCCTATATAAAATAACAAGGAAAAGAGGCCTATATAAAATAATAAGGAAAAGAGGCCTATATAAAATAATAAGGAAAAGAGGCCTATATAAAATAATAAGGAAAAGAGGCTTATATAAAATAATAAGGAAAAGAGGCCTATATAAAATAATAAGGAAAAGAGGCCTATATAAAATAATAAGGAAAAGAGGCTCTATATAAAATAATAAGGAAAAGAGGCCTATATAAAATAATAAGGAAAAGAGGCCTATATAAAATAATAAGGAAAAGAGGCCTATATAAAATAACAAGGAAAAGAGGCCTATATAAAATAATAAGGAAAAGAGGCCTATATAAAATAATAAGGAAAAGAGGCCTATATAAAATAATAAGGAAAAGAGGCTTATATAAAATAATAAGGAAAAGAGGCCTATATAAAATAATAAGGAAAAGAGGCCTATATAAAATAATAAGGAAAAGAGGCTTATATAAAATAACAAGGAAAAGAGGCCTATATAAAATAATAAGGAAAAGAGGCCTATATAAAATAATAAGGAAAAGAGGCCTATATAAAATAAAAAGGAAAAGAGGCCTATATAAAATAATAAGGAAAAGAGGCCTATATAAAACCTGCTTTTGAGAGACGAGGAGATTGAACAGTATACGGAAAATGATCAGAAGTCAATAGTGCTTGGTACTACTAAATGTATTGGCTCCGTGTTATGAAGTGGATCATTTCATTGGATTTGCTCTTGCATCCAGTAACATACAATTATGTTCTGTAATTGTTTACCTACCATTAAAGTAATAATACAATACTATTATATGTTTAATTAACTATGAAGATTTGATAAACACAAACAACGACGTTTTTAAAACTGGAGGTTTTTATATCTGAAGCTATTTGAATAATAAATTTCTGGTTCCTCGTCGGATATTTATATAAGCGTCAGAGATAAATAAGTAGTAATGGAATAGATCGATCTTGATTGCATGGTGATATTTGTATTGAATCCATTCTGCATTACTTCAGAAATGACAATAATTTGTGCATATAATGAAAATAGTGAGGAGTTTTTACATTGATTCAAAAAGAAGTGTTTTGACCAAAAGCATCGCATCTACTAATTATCATAAAGATTGAATAGCTGCAATAAGGATGATTGAATGTGCTTTATCTCAGTAAATTAGTAAAACAATCAACATAATTATAAAGGACACATGAACAAAACAAAGCCATCCTCACCGACATAATGAGGGAACTAAACCTTAGAGGAGAAACAAACAAACTGAAACAGAATGATATAATTATCAATTTAGTACAAGGTAATGAACATGAATTTTAGATATTTTACCACGTTCATATCGTAAATGTTTTGCAAATATATGAATAATTACCCATATTCCGCTATGAATAGAACTAGGCTAACCACTGGCTGTATTTATGTTTGTTTCAATGTCAAACACGTGAAGTACACGCAGCATTCTGGTAACACGTTTGTGAATTGAAACATACATTCGCATATTCAGTATCTGTTCGATCATATGACAATACAAAACCAATAAAACATTATTTGATGTCAATGCATACTTTATTTCTAGGAAAATTACTCACATAAAACACAGCCCTAAAACATCAGACAATTTAATTATGCATTAATATTCGATTTCGGTTTTACATTGTCGTTCACAAGTGTGTCTGTTGGTCCCTTTAAATCATCGAGTCACAAACACCAACAATCTTGTTATCATAGACAAAGGATAAGTGCTTAAAGAACACATTTACCATATTTGGGATGAAATATTAATATATACTTTATCAGGAGTTGCTCGTTAATCTATCAAAACTTGATGGATTCATCTTAATATGTCGGTTGCGCTGCTTGTTTGTATGATAAAACACAGCTCTGACAATGTGTCTCACTTTATTACCACAAAACTCTGTAAGTTGATGCAAAAGCGCAGCACAAATGGGCCATTCGTTCATCAACCTGTTTACATTGTTCATATTGAAATATAATGGATTTCCAAAACACAGAAAGAATTCTCAACGAGTAAACAGTATTTACTTACACCCATGTCCTTCATGGACAAACATTTCACAGGACAGTATTTATAAACGCTGTTAAATTAATTATTGTGGAAAAAAACGTAATGTTGTTTGATGAACAAGCTGTTTATTTGTAAAAGATGCTGCTGAATGTTATACATGACATTTTTGTGAAGTAGCCGATTTTTTTGTTTAGTCCTATAAGCAATCTTAAGACTAAGTTCTTACTGTATAAAACGATATGTGATATATGTCTTAAATATATTTAACAGAGCATTATTATGCTGTTTGTTCAGAGTTACAGGCTTATTAAGCTGCTCTCGTACGATGACATGATAGAACGCGAGACATTCTTAATATATTAAACAACATATAGTATCTTTTATCCTATTTCGTACAGGCATAATATTGATTCTGAGGTGAACGACTCATATAATTCTGTCGGTAAATGTGCTTATATAAAAAAATCGTAAGAACCGAATCAAATCTTGATAAATGCATTAAATTCATCTAAATAATATAACAATCATAATCTAATTTGATGTGACATGATACATTCTACCAAAGCGGTTGTTGATCTGTCCTTTCCATGGTCCTTAAGTGTTATTCAGTGCAACAAAACACGCGTAACTGTTGTCTGTAATCATTCTGTTGTGGAACTCTCAAACCTGATGGTTCTATTTAATGTAATTTTCGGTCATTTTGTCTGATATAGTTAGCACATATTTGATTCATTATAGCGCATATGTTATGTGTATATGAAGTCACATTGTTGCGTCATTATTATAATAAATCGTCAAGTGTAGATACACCCTGCAAGTACGGTCTATGTAATAATGAGTTTGATATAAAGCATGTACATCGGCACTTGACTTATTCTATTTCTTCATTGAAATTACAACATTTTACAGTATAGAACAGTTCTGAATTTACATCGGGTAACAAAATAATGTTAAAATCACAAAGTTTATAAAAAAGTAATCAACTGAGATATATAACATGCATATTTTAAATGTTATTTATACTGAAATAATGTTTACTCTCCATTCTCGTTTCTATGTTTTCTTACTGATAAAATATTTGTTCAATTATCGTTACGTCAATATTCAATTAACATAATAAAACACCAAGATAGTGTAAAATAATCGATTCAATGAATATTGAGGATATCGATTACTTTTAATACAGAACACGAATTCGGGATTTCAAATTAATATCGAGAAAGAGATGAGAACATCGTTCTAAACGAAATAGCCATAACAGGGTTCGACTGAATGAGATCATATGCTTTGTATTAGGTTTGATTAATATCGAAGTAAAGTGTATTGAATTGTGTTTCAAGTAGAATTTGATGTTCATTATAAAAATACAACTAAAAGTTTGATTGTTTCAACTGTTAAGTGTCTACTGACATCTTGTATTCACGAATTCGTGACGTTACACTTATAGACTTGTTTCCAGTTTTGAATTTATCCGACTTTAATGTTACTACGTTCATGCTGAATTCACTGGCTGTAATCTTTTTATCAAATAATTGTCATCTGAAACAATATCATTGTCTAGTCCTAATACTTCGAAGCAAAAATATATAAATGTTGAATATAAAACTTCGTACTCACGAAAATCTACTTCATTGCGAGATTTATTGTTTGAAATAAATCCTTTATAAAGCTGCATTCAATGCCCTCTGGCATTCTATATTATGTGTTATAATGCACTTAAATGATTGTTTCCCAATAAGATTTCCAACTTTATCATTGATTGGATTTTCGTTCAAAATGAATAACCAGTATTTGTAAAACAATTATTATTGTACCTGAGTGAGCTTGTGTCACAGTACTGAATATAAATTTAGCTCTATATTGTGTTAGGTCTGCAGACAATATCAACTGCAAGAGAAATGCTACTTTTTTAAAATTGAGATATTAGCTAAAAACTTTCGTATGAAGCGTACTTGGAGTTCTCCGCTGTTCTGCGGGAGTTCTTAGCCGTTGTAAATAATTCGATGTGTAGTTTTAAGTGCAATTCAATAGACCGATCTTAGTTAAAGATCAATGTTCTCAATTCAAAATGCTTGTAAAAAGTTAGATGTTGGTTTTATAATGTTTGCGCTTGAATTTACGCTTCGACTATTTCCTCGGATGAAACAAATATTTTCTGCTAGGTTTTAAAGTGTTACCTTGTTAACACTTTTGATAAAATGCTCTTCAAGAACCTACTATACACTGCGTAAATGGTTCAGTCAGCGATACCGTACACTTGGGAAGTGTTTGGAAACAAATTAGTTGTAGATTTACACAACATTGAACAGACACATGAAAACATTTACAGTTCGGATATTCACTGTACTGACTTTTCGTTCACTTACTTCGGTCTCACTTTTAATTTTACTTTTATTATTATTTCATCGTGTCTGTTGTCGTATAAGCAACACAACTTGGTTTGGTTTCCACTACAGGGATTCACATCGTCCAGGCCAGCCCTGTCCTGACCCGACCAGTCCCACACTGATTAGACCCACATTTACACGATCAGCCCTATTTTAGTACCATGTAAGTGAACATATTTGGGGTATTTTCGGGTTACTGCAAAAGCACAATCGGCAGTGTTGACATGTAGTAATTGTTAGGCGCCCTCACCGAAGCGACTTGGTTCGATATGTTTACTCGTCGTAATAAAATTCATCACCATGTCACTCTAACAGAATGTATCCGTTGGGCTAACTAACTCACTAAAGGTACCGGGATAGGCTCCGATGCCTAATGTAAGCTACATCGTCCAAACATTACTGTGTTCATCGACCTCTTTGTCCAAAGACATTATATATAATAAACATGCTAACGGCCATTTGTGAATAATAAAAGATAAATATGCATACAAAATGGATTTCTGACTAGCGTACATAATTTCATATAAATCATTTCATCTAAATTTCTGAATGGAGGTCAGCATCCCATAAAGGTTAGATAATTACATTCTTTCATTGTAATATCCAATGTTTACATGTTTAACTGTGTATGTAGGTTTCACAAATTGAATTCACAGAAACCATCGTTCATAAATGTCGACAGTACAAAGATTAAATAATTGCTATTGATTTATCGCTTCACACAAATGACCACGTCAAGACTTCAATTGTGGTCCAATTAAACTTTAGAAGCGAAAATAAATGTTCATCAGTTTATTTCATTACATACGATGGTCAAAATTTTTATCGAAAACCAATATAAGGATTTCGGGGTATGCCCTCGGCTGAAAAGACAACTTTGATACTGAGACTAAACCTAAAATGTCAACTTTGATACTGAGACTAAACCTAAAATGTCAACTTTGATACTGAGACTGAATCTAAAATGTCCACTTTGATACTGAGACTGAACCTAAAATGTCAACTTTGATACTGAGACTAAACCTAAAATGTCAACTTTGATACTGAGACTAAACCTAAAATGTCAACTTTGATACTGAGACTAAACCTAAAATGTCAACTTTGATACTGAGACTAAACCTAAAATGTCAACTTTGATACTGAGACTGAACTAAACCTAAAATGTCAACTTTGATACTGAGACTGAACTAAACCTAAAATGTCAACTTTGATACTGAGACTGAACTAAACCTAAAATGTCAACTTTGATACTGAGACTGAACTAAACCTAAAATGTCAACTTTGATACTGAGACTGAACCTAAAATGTCAACTTTGATACTGAGACTGAACCTAAAATGTCAACTTTGATACTGAGACTGAACCTAAAATGTCAACTTTGATACTGAGACTAAACCTAAAATGTCAACTTTGATACTGAGACTGAACCTAAAATGTCAACTTTGATACTGAGACTGAACTAAACCTAAAATGTCAACTTTGATACTGAGACTGAACTAAACCTAAAATGTAAACTTTGATACTGAGACTAAACCTAAAATGTCAACTTTGATACTGAGACTGAACTAAACCTAAAATGTCAACTTTGATACTGAGACTAAACCTAACATGTCAACTTTGATACTGAGACTGAACTAAACCTAAAATGTCAACTTTGATACTGAGACTGAACTAAACCTAAAATGTCAACTTTGATACTGAGACTGAACTAAACCTAAAATGTCAACTTTGATACTGAGACTGAACTAAACCTAAAATGTCAACTTTGATACTGAGACTGAACTAAACCTAAAATGTCAACTTTGATACTGAGACTGAACTAAACCTAAAATGTCAACTTTGATACTGAGACTGAACCTAAAATGTCAACTTTGATACTGAGACTGAACTAAACTAAAATGTCAACTTTGATACTGAGACTGAACTAAACCTAAAATGTCAACTTTGATACTGAGACTAAACCTAAAATGCCAACTTTGATACTGAGACTAAACCTAAAATGTCAACTTTGATACTGAGACTGAACCTAAAATGTCAACTTTGATACTGAGACTGAACTAAACCTAAAATGTCAACGCTTGTTTCATCGTTTGGCAGGACTTTGAATACAGACACTTTTAGCAACTGGATAACGCATAATAGGAAGTGTTTTCAGATAAGTGAAGAATATCTCGAAACAGTATTGAAGACAATGTCTGGTGTTAAAAGAACGTCGCGTGTAACGTCTGGAATATCGAATCCGTACGATAGAGACTTTAATACACTATCCACGGATATATAATTGTGTTAACTTTGATTTGCCATTTAAAATTTATAAAATAGTCTACGAACTTATCGAAGAACCTTCATATTCTTACAGCTGTGTTATTTTTATTGACCTGCTCATCTGGTACCCGGAGTAATTTGTTGTAATAGTTCGATGGTAGTATGACGAGTAGGTCTAGAATATTGTAATAAATTCTATATTGTCAACAAATATTTTTGTGAAATGATTTAGGTGGAATACTGCAGAACTTGAAGTATTCTTATGTTCTTCATGATGAAACAACTGCATGTTTATCGTATTTTATAATAAAATTCAACTGAATGATTATCCTCTTCAAGCATGAACTTTCAAAATCTATGCTCCATCATACAATTTATATTTCAACAGACAAACCATTTATATTATTTTTTTCTAAACAGCCTTTGAGTGAATGTACACGGAAGCCGAACGTATACGCCAGTTGATAATTATGCACGTTAGTGAATTAGGTGGTGCTTCAAAGAGTTCGCAAGCAAACGCTTCATTGTTCATGATATTCACTTATAGGCATATTTATAGGAAATATTTTCACCTATATCTGGTGAAACGCAATCAAAAATCAGATCCTATGTAATGCATGAATGCAGTATAACATTGACAATGAATTAAAGTGTTATCAAATGGACCAAGAGGTATAAAGTTGAACCAATAACCAATAAAGTTCTATTTTCTCAGCATTCCTTGCTGATGCTATAGTTTTCACACATGTGTCAAAACACCTTGTGTGATACAGTACATGTTTGCAAACATTTCTAAATTTTGCGCTTACATTATTGCATGTTATTGGTTATAGCTCACCATTAATATCAGTCTAGCATTTAATAGCATCTTACTCACTTCCCGTCTTAGAGAAAAACGCGCTCAATAAATTTGACGTTGACTGGACGTAGTGGGATATTTTTTAGTTTGGATATAAGATAATTATGTATAACACAGAAGTATCAATATGTCAGACGGCAGACAAATATTTTATCTCGTTGTTTACATTTTATACGTAAATATCAAATCACAAAAGTATTTTCAAACCAGTGGTTATAAAATATATTTACAACCTAAATTAGCAATGACCACTGAGATGTATATTTCAAATGCCATCAAGAACTATCAACCGTTGCCAAGTGAAAATAAATTACTCCCGTGTGATTTTGACGCAAACCTTCCCTTACACATAGTTCCACACGTCGCTTCCTCCAAACGATTTCGTCATGCCCAGCTTTAAAAAAGCACATTCATACATACAATGTACCTGTGAAGTACATCGAAAAAACAGGAACAAACAATCTTAAGAAGATTAACACAAATAAGGTTGGCGCGGTGGTATTTAACATATCAATACTACATTTAACTTTGTGAGTCTATATACCGACGGCCTTTTCCTGAATGCCTTGCTTCGTCGATCCATATAACACAAGAGCACATCAAGGTTTTCATAAAAGGAGTGCTTCATTTTTCTGATTTCAATGGATATGATTTCGATATCAATTAATTTCAATACTTAGTCAAGTACTTTAGATTTATATAATGGTGACCGTATTATAAAGGAGTGCTTAAAAACTTCTCTACTACCACAATCTCATGACGAAAAACACGTGACACGAGACATACGTAAGCAGCATATGACACATTATAAAAGACCTCCCGACACTAATGCGATTTTTTTTACAAAAAAGACATAAATAACAAAACCACAATTTATTCTAATTCTTTATTTCATATGAACATAATACGGAGAAATAATGCAAAAGCAAAGCAGATAAACATCAAATACTAGTAAATTGTCTAATCAAACATGAAAATAGAATACGGCAACAATCACAGGCAAGCCTACACATCATTTGTCTTACTTATTTCAATATAACAGAAACGAAAAAGAAACACACACACACACCTAATACCTCCATTAACAAAAGTTTGTTATAAATACCTCAGTTTCTGGAACGGTCAGTACCGATCATTTAAACTGGACCCGGTATGTATTTTTATCTGTTTAAAAGCGTAATAATTATAAAATTTTCAGAAATAGTGGTTAATTCCTTATTATAATAAAAATATTTTCGCGGGATTCGAAAAAAAAACAACCGCTTGGGTTCAATTAACTATGAAAGCATACTAACAAATTACACAGAAAATTATTGCAACAATACATGTATATACTGTAATAAAAGAGCAAAACACACATACTTTTTGACAAAGCCTTTTATTTCCTGAAAACAACTCACAGTTAAGGACGAACAACACATGATAAAATGTCTTTTTTGGGGGACTGTTGGAGGCGGCGGTGGGCTTTCCGATGACACCATGCTTTCTTTTATTTCTTTTTTTATAAAAGTGATTTGATTGTTTTTTCGGACGTACCATAAAATTTCTTAAACTAGACGTTGAGGAGTTGAATGAATGAACCAAGTGTATGTAATATATCATTTTCTCTTCAGTCGTACACAAAAATGTTAAAACCACAGAATAATACATCTGTCACATCGTCTGTTTTATACATGCATACTTTATTCTTGGGGTCTAAAATTTATTGATAAAACATACATTAACCCAAGATGAAGAGATTTTTGTTCATTTACACTGAATGTTTTTTTTATTTTATTTACAGCATCACGTCCTTGTTATAGCTATATCATATTCTGTGCATCCATCCAAATTCAAATTTTGAACTGCAATTATAGTATTCATCGGGGCAAAGTATTTAGGTGGTTTTGTTTTGTAAAAATTGTTCCTTCTAAAAGCAGACATGTCAGAAAATGTACATACAGGTTTCATTTCGACGATTTGAGATAACACTAATCTGCTTAACGCATCACGGTTCATAGTCATCAACAATTACACGATGCAAAGTTATGCTTCGATTTGTGGCATTTCTCCACTAAATCACTTAGCCATGGTCTTGTAAAATATTATTTTACAAAAAGCTATCGGGACAAAATAGATGGTTGTCTCTCCAGAACACGACCTGTTGTCTGCATGAGATATCTCATGCCACAACCATTTGAGGCCAAAATGTGTAAAACTTAAACAGAGGTGAACGGTCAAGTCCTGGTAGACGTAGATGTCAAATAGCAGAAGGTAACAAAGCATTTTCACCTGATATTTCATGTACCATTTGTATTGGGGGTAATGCTGTTTACTGCTTTGCAATGATATACGCACTGTATGTAAATTGATATCTTGCCTGCGACCTTCCCAGGAAATCTGGTGTTACTTTCTGTTAATGTGTTGTTGATTACCTCGAGTCTGAATTCCATACTACGCAGAAATATTGCATTATTCTTAAGAATATTCACGAATCATTATATCAAAAAAGAAGCAAGACACTGCTTTTATCATGACAAATGCTGAAACATTTAACCAAATGTGAAGCAAAATGTTAAGGTAATTATTTATGAATTTTGTTTGTTAATTGATACGCAAATTATGTGCTCATAATATTCCCTTCCAATTTGCGTGCTTAATGTCAATGCATTTGTTTTCTTGATTTTTTTTCAATTTATAATTACTTACAATAATATCATATTATTATTAGTTAATACAATAGTATGTGTTATTATTATACATGTCATACAGTACACTATTGTTCCGTGCTGGTTGCAATAATACTAAATAAATCTTTGCAACTATTGTAGATCAATAACTTATAAGGCTTGCGCTGAAAACGAATTTTACTGGTGCAGAATTATTTCTATTCATTGATGTCGTTTTATGATTAAACTACATTTGTATTATATACTTCGTCTATTTACTGAAACGAAATACTCTATAATATACCTTATCAAGTTTCAGAATGCTTTCTGGATAAGTAACCTTTTACAGTCATCAATTACACTCATTCTAAATGCAATTTGAGACTTGAAAACCGTTGAAAACTAACGACCCTCACTTCCGCCGGTAGTTAAGACAAATACGAAATGAAAAAAAAATAATTGAAGTTGCGTACCTAATCGCGTTGTATCGCAAACTAAAATATGATCGAGCATCGAGGTCGGTAATAAGTCATTGCACAAAAGACAACCACTGTCGCATAGGACCGAAATACTGGTAAACTGCAAAAAAAACTAACAAAATAGCTTACAAATTATTATTGTCTGTTCCTAGAAAACGTAAAACGTTCTGCTGTATGTTCAACTGAATTTTATCGACCGTTCTGATGGTAAATTATAACATCCTATGTTTCCAATTGCAGGAAATATGTTGTTGTTTGACGTGCAAAACAGTCGTCTTGTCTGGATTTATCAACAGTTGGGAAGTACTAGACCGGCGTAGCTTGCCATCTTTTATAACCTTAATTGATGGTTTTGTGTCTTGAGTTGTATATTTCAAAAGATACTGAAATTCCGTTGTGTGGTGGTTTTATTGTGCATCATTCAATAAATCACTTTCACAGAAAAGTACAGTAAATCGAATAAATGTAGAGCTAAATAAAGGGAATTGCACATAGAACAGTTGTGGAATGACTTGATTGCCAAGTAAAACTCAATAGGAGATTTTCATTTCATAACATCGGCAAATATACAAAATAGTGAACAACAATGGTAGCTCAAGTAAAGAAGTAAACAAATACGTAGCAGAATACGGAAGAGACTTTCCAGATTCCTGTATTTATTCCATTACCACGTGACCTGCTTGGGTTGGTCCTGTTCTGTTAATATAAATCTCTGTACAGTTCTCTTTTCACATTGAACCTAAATATTTCTTATTAGTATCCAAACGTGACGCGTAATTATATCTGGAGTTATTAGATGTCCACGCATGACATATTTATAAGTGGTTGCTATTTTCAATTGATTTAAAACCCAATTCTTGAATTTCGCGGTTTGTTACATCCTCAATGTTGTCGTTTATTTTACATAAAGCGATCAGGCTGTTTGTAATCAACATAAAGTCAGAGTCATAAAACAGATGAAAAGTGATTGTTTCGACAATGAACATCAATTCATGTTGCAATCAAACCAACAAAAAACTTCCGCATGTAAATCATAATAACGCAACTTGATTGTAAAAATCCAATCATCTTGAGAACACCATGACATAGAGAATCATGAACAAGAAAGCCAGCTATTCAATGTTGACATCTAATTATAATTTGATTAATATGACTTTTGTCCAAATCATCTTCCTTTTGTACTAAATGTTAACATTTTTTTATTTGATTGAATTTCTGTAGCGTATTTATCCAAATAATTAAGCAGTTATTGAAAAGTTATGTCGCTTCCACAAAAGTTGTTTCAATCAATTCCAGTATGTTAGGAAAATATATGTCTTTTCACACTGGCATTGACAAATGAAGACAGAAACTCCATGTTTATTTCAATCAATGATTCCATGAAGTGGACAACAATGTTTGTATTTAGTTTAACGTCTATTATATTGTATCACTTAACTTAAGAAAGAATGTACAGGTGAATGGTATTACTTAAAGGACAAAGTACCACTATTCCTTTCTATCCACCTCGTTGTCCAAACACAGTATTATGTTATTTTCAATTTCATTATTTTAATGCATTTTTTGTATAATACGAAGCATTGGTCAGTTGTTCTATCCAGTAAAAATAGGAAAAGTAACGTTAATAGGCTAAAATAATGGAAATGAATTAATAACAGGTACAAGAACGGTTCGTACTTACGCGATCATCTTTCAATGAAAAATGCGATGAAAACTGAACGTTACATGGTCGTTATATGCATTAAGGGTGATAGATAAACTCTAGACGTAGTGAGTATAATCAAATAAAAAATATTTATAATAGTAATAATAATATAAATTTGATAATAGCAATATTCAACTGCGGTGACTTAGAATAAAAATGTGTTTATGCATTTTACAATTCATTACTATCAAAGTTTTAGAAACATCAGAAGTCTAACCCCTATTCATAGAATTAATAGTCCATCGTGGATAACAAACAGCTGCTATTACATCCAATCTATCAAGATAGAATATACTGATAAATCTCCTTCAGACGTAAAATTTCAACTTCCACGTTTTTTCGTTTAATGTTTAATCATCAGAAGATGAATAAATGCTTACAAATATTTCAATAATTCAAACAAATAAAAAAGGAATATTTATTGCCAAATTTGTACACAAAACCCGATACTTTAAGTGTGTATTACACTCGTGTTGTACGGAACAGACATGAGTGTTTTAATTGTTTTAGAACTGAAATAATAAGTGTAACACTTCAATTTCAAGCTCAAGAATAATGCATTAGTTTTTGATGCAAAATAAACTAGAACTAATAACACTTCAATGTTCCACTCGCTTTTGTACTTAAACTTACATAAAAGTTGTTTTCCTTGTTAATTCCTGATACTATGAATATCAAGGCATCATTAAATTGAATGAGGTAAAACATGCACCGAAAATAGAACAGTCTAAAGTTCACATCTAAGTTGTCATGCAGACAAATTTGAAAACTTTTACAAATTACGCATACATTCATATAATATAATGTATTATAATATAATATAATATAATAAACATATAACTCAGTAAGAAATATCAGGAGTCGTTTTTTAACGGTCGTATCCATTTACTCGCATACCTGATGAACTATTACAACATTGTAAAATAAAACAGCTATGATAGCACTGTTAAGCCGTATATGTCACAAATCGAATATGTAACACGTGTGTGATAAACTCGACAGTAAAAATGACATACTCGTATGTCTTATGTAACTGTTAAAACTGAAAAAAAGTATGTTATGATATAAGAATATAGAAATACAAATTATAATCACAAATATCATCGCAATCATCACCATCATCATCATCAATTTATCATGTTTACCATCATTATTTTTGTCATCTGTATCATCATTATCGCAACCATTATAACTATGATTACGGAGATCATCTGAAGCAACATCTACATAATCACGCTCATCAGTCCGATTGAAATTAACGTAATCATCATCCTTGATGTCATCATCATCATTATCATAATAGCAGAACCCTTAGGGTTAAGGTTAGCGCGCACAAGATTTTGTCTAATGAAAAATACAGAAAGGACACCGGTCGTTACGGTGCTGATGATGACGGTGTTCTTCATAATTATTATGATGTTGATGGTCGTGGTGGTGGTGATGATTATGATCACGATGATGATGACAAAGATGTTAATGATAATCGTGTTGATCATTTTTCAGCCATAAAATCTATGTGGCATAAATAAGACTTTCAATAAAATGTGACTATTTAAAATATTATGTTTTTCTTTCATAACTGATGACGAATGTGATGTATTCGTTGCCAGTTTCTTTTTCATGAATCCATTTTACGTGTGATATATTCGTTTTGGAGTGCATACAATATCTTAAGCCAGACGAATACATCACATTTTACGTACCATATTCGTTTGGTAAGAATGTCATATTCGACCAAATATATGACACGTGTGATATATTCGGTCGAATTTTTCACTCATATATTCGATATGTGACATATACGGCTCAACATAGCAACACCTGTGAGGTGGAAAACGTCTGAATATTTAGGAGGTCTAATTGGGAAGCAACATAAAATAAATGTAAAACACGGTCTAAATATAAGTGATCCAGCTAGTATGGTTATCTTCACGTGGTCCTACTAGTAAGGTTTCGAAGTGGTTTCTGAATGAGGTTATATTCTAATACGCTACATGACCTCCTTAACATCAACAAAGGTAGGTACTAAACTGATAATGAAGAAAGTTGGGAATATTATATTATTCTCAAAGTGTGGATTAGCTAAATTTACATATTTTTGTCATAATAATCACATCTTGTAAATTTGCAAATTTAACGGACATTTAACGAGTGGAAGTTATGAATAATTATTGCATATGCTAAGGATTTAATGTCTCGTCTTGGTGGGAGAAATAATTATCAAAAGAACATATGTGCAGCCTTTGCAAGAACAACATGTTATCATAAATATATATCATGTACTTTGTTATTTGTCTGTAACAGAAGATCGAAAAATCAAAAACAGAATCGACCGATTTATCAGCTAACAACGATTTACAGATTGCTAGTTTTCCTCACACTAGTATTGACAGATGATATTTGTGTGGGGAATCTGCATAACGAATACGTGTCATTTAAGCAATTTGACTAGCCCCTAGTGCCTCAAAACAATGTATGACCCAGGTACTTACGTAAGCAACTTGTCAAGAAACAAAAATAACACAGGGACTGCGTAAATACCGCCATAACCCATCATCTGTTTTGTTTTTATGTGACTTATTGTCACTGGGGTTTAACGCTGTTTTCCAACAATTTATCAGTTATATACGGCGACCGATTCACCTAACCAGTTTTTCATGGACTGTATACTAACTTACCCTTCAACAAGTAGCCGACAGCTTCTCCATATATGGAGGAAAATTGACATTTTGTCAAATTTTCATAGAGGGTATGACCTGCCACGACCAGGATTCGAACCTAGATCTCTGGGTTACAAGCCCAGCGCACTAACCACCGGACCATGGCCGCGTCCTACAAACCCAGCATCTAACATGAATTTATCTTCTAATGCAACTATAGGTATCATCATTTCAAAATGGTGTCTAATGGATTAAATGATTAAACAGTCGTACATGTGAGCAAATAATAACAAATATATTGTACTTAATGAAAGTCTGTGTGCGAAATATTTTCTTTTTACGACATAACACCTTACTGGAGGAAAACGCTTGGCCGAATTTGTACATGCAGTACATTTAATATGTTACGTCATATTGGATATATTGAACTCTTAAGGTTAACACCAAGACCATTACACGGACTTAATTTTGTTTCCATACGGAACACATACACGTGTATTGAGTCAACATGATGTAAATAATGAACTTACAGTTCTTGGCTCCCTTATTTTCATTTGATGTAAATTAACAACATTTTTAATAAATAACAACCGTGACAACGCCATCTGTGTATGAGCGATTTTGCTTCGTTAGAGAGCTCTCCCTTTATCTTATTTCTTACGACATTATACATGTACTCGCTTGCCCTAGTGGGTGGGATAATAAAATTACAAGTGAAAGTATGAACTGAGGATGTGAAACAAATGCCAATTTCTGTCTCGATAGGCTAATATAAATAGTTCTGTACTGTGCCTTCCTAATACTAATAATTAAATTAAATACTAAATATATTGCGTATCTTCAACATAAAATCTTAAGTTTATCTATATAATAAAAACAGCATAAACCTTTATTAAATGTGGTGAAAACATTATTTCATGGACGTTTAGTATATAATCAAAGCTCAGAATAACGACTTAAATACCACATACGTAGAAACACCACGTACGTAGACAGAATTATCACGGAAATAACATTTAAACTGATGAATAAACAAATGCAAGTCTCTAACAACCGTTATAGTTTTGATAACCCCAACCCAAAACCTACCTTAGGCCCCAATGACTACACAAAGTGGATGACAAAACAGTGAGTACATGTAATTGTTTTCATATACGACCCCCGCGGCGCTCCAAATGCTATACTCAATTATTCTGATGCCTTTTGTCTGCTGGGTGAATGACTGATATATACACAGTCATTATGTTTTTATGTATGTTTAATCCTTCCTAAGCAAAGGTGTGGATATGAAACAATTCACTGTCCTGAGACAAAAATCAAATTAATTTAAACCCTGAATGATTTTGGCAATCCAGCAATCTTCTTCCACTAAATTGTCAGTATTAATCTTGGAAATTAGAACCAGTTTGTCAGCATGCTATCCTCCCACCTGATCTATTTTCCCTTGCACTAATTGTTTGTTTAATTGTGTTAATTCGAGAGAACTTGAACCAAAGGGAATTACAAATATCTGGCGCACCTGCTTATCAAGATGGACAGTAATGCAAATAAGAATTGTCGTGTTTTGAAAAATTCGGATAATTAGGACAAACTTGAATGCTGAACTTATTGGCGGTGGTTCTTGTGGCAAGACATGTGTAACACAAATATCTGGACACATTAGTAATAATTTTATTTTATTTGAACAAAGAGATACAGTTGTGTTATAAAATCCTGTCCATTCTGATGCCTTCTGAATTAAAACATAATGATAATATAAAAACCATGATAAATAGATTCAATATGTCTGCTAAGCATTAATTAACCCTTTCAATAATATGAAGAACAATATTGTGTTTTTCGTGATAATAAACAAATAAAGCCTGCAAGTTTTAATGGAAAATATTCAGCATGAAAGAACTGCTGAGACACTCCTCAAATATTAAATCAAATCTCTCCTTATACACCACCAAGTCCTAAGCTTAAACAACCAACATGACTCTTGTTAACACTAACATAACAAAGAAGGATTAATTAAATTTATAAGACTGACTTAGCTATAATCAAAAGCAAAAGCAGAATATGTCTCATATCCCGTGGCTTTGTAGCAAAATCTAACTATGATACGAATGTGTGTCTTTGATGCACTGTTTGTCTTTGACTACATAATCACTGTGAATATGGTATGAAATTCGCGTAAACTGCTCTTAAAACATACAGTATTTGTATTTTGAAGTTGGACTGAAATAAGTTGGGAATTTATTCCATATCTTAATGGCACAAATTGTACCACAAATTGTAAAAAATCTTCATAGATCGATATACTAATTGTTGAGAGCGCACATCAGGGTCAATTTATTAAGTTGCTCGTTTAAGACTCAGACAAGACGCATGTCTTCTTTTGATGGTTCCACTGATGCTTTCACATTCATGGATACCAAATGTCGTTAATCTATATGTTACAACCGTTAGTTATCAGTGAATAGACGGGGCATTGAAGATCCTGGACTGCTGGAATTTTCACGTGGGTGTTATTTAGCTGAGATCGCTAACAGAGGTACTGGTTGGTTGATGAGCATAATAGACGCATGCTCAGTAAAATTACATGTCCATAGAAAGAATTCACCGAATAATGAAAGATCCGAATCGTTTTAAAGGACGATAGAAAGACGGCAAATAGTCAACGAATAAACATGAATCCTTCATGCAATTTCTGTAGCTTATTTTGATACAGATATTAAGTCTCTAGTCAAATTCTTCACTTTCTATTTACTCACCAAAGCATACATCTGCATCCAATTGTATAGACAGTGGTAAAATTGGAAATAATTTCTTGATAAACTCAACCCATGCGTCTGACACTGGTTAAGAAGTAATCAAGATACTCAGTTTGTCTGTTTAGTTATAAATCTTAGTTGTTGTGGTTGTCCAGCATTTGGTACAACCAGGGCAACTTTCTTGTTTTGGGTCAACTATTGGTCAATTTTTATCCAACCTCAAATTTAACCCAGTGGTTAATTTTACCAATGTTTACACAATTGGGTGCTGGTATGTTATAGTCATTTGTTTGGTAAAGGGTATTGTGTTGACCTATAACTTGCTAGGCAAATTAGAAATTTAAAGCAATTTCTTGTGTTTGATTTATGGGTGTGTGAATATTTTTATGTTATTCCTCACTAATTACTGCGAATGTGTTTACATGGTTTAAAGGATGAAATATGGACATTATTCTCATTATTTCCTAATTAAAGCCTCCTATAATTGCCTTTTTATATTCATCATAATGATAAATATTGTTTAATAAATGTATCAATTACCGTTCATGTGCCATATCAACAATAAACAATCAACAAAGAACGTATTTTAAATAAGAAGCTAACAAGCTGATTAAAATACAAATCTACTTTTTACAGTTTTCATCAAGGACATTTGAGTATCACAACAAAGACAATTTAATAATTATCAATTTAGTTGTAACTTAAAAAGGAATAAGTGCTTGACATGCCACATAAAATGTTTCTAAACCAATGTTTTTCTCCAAAGAAGTACTTCTATTATATCGCAATAATTTAAGTAATATCGCCTGTTTGTCTCACACATTAAAATTCAAATATTGCCAGCCTGTATCTTATAAATTAAGATAATTGAAACTACGCCAGTACTTGTTTTTTGTCAATTGAAGGTATTGCAAAATATGTTGTTTTTTTTACTAGAGAATAGCAGAAATCGTTTGAAAATTTGAAGCCGAATATTCAAAATGAAGTTACAGAAGCGACCAGGAGATTGACGAGTATATTCTGCATCGGTAAGTCATTAGTTGACAACAGGGGCCGACCCTTTCATGATGCTCCTTTTGACTGCATGAGTACTACCGCACTATCCCTGACTTAATACATCTATAGTAATATCTGGGCCATTTGATATATTATTGATCAGTCAACTGAAATGACCAAACGATTTTGTAAATATGATTGGATTTACGCTGGAATAAAGTACGAAAACAAAAAAAATGTCAAAATCGCTAAAAAGGGTTCAATGGTTCTTTAATGAGTCAGTCGCAACTGCAATTAATATTTTTAAAATGTCCCAACATGGCCTTAATAATTAGATTTTACTTTACTTTTATCATTTGTGTCTGTGGTGTATAGGGGATCCGCAATCTAAGATAGAAAACTAGTCGTGTAAATTTGTATGCTAAAAACAAATAGAACCCAAAATCAAGTGCATTGATTCTGTTATAATTATGATTCAATGAATTTTCTTTAAGTTTACCAGAACTGATCGAGTTTCATATTCATGTACATAAAATCTTGGTTCATTAACCTGTTGAACAGATGTGTGTAAAATACAGCAATGTTACATTTGATTTTATGGTAATGGTTATGTTTATTTCAAACCTAATTGGTAAGGGTGTGTTGCACATATTGTAACGGTTATGAAGTAATTGAATTTGATGGAAATAATTATTTCAAATAAGTATCAAATAAGAATTAGAGAACCACCTCTTATGTGAATTTAATTATAACAATATGTATAGAATGCTATTAAATGATAATTAGTCCAAATGCATTACGAACACGTGATTAGTCCAAATGCATTACGAGCACATAAAGTTAACAAGCCTTTTCATAATTATGACATTTCAAAGTATTGAACAGACATTATTCAACTTAATTGAATATGAAGATTGTGTTCAATCTAATTCTGTGTTAAAACTGAAGGAAATTAATCTGACTTGTCTTTGATTCTGGGTGCATTTACATTTTGAGAAACAATTCAAGGTATCATTATTGATATTTAATTAGTTAACAGAGCTAAAAATGTTCCTAAAACATTAAATAACTTATCATTGGTTGTTACTACACTGCCTTTGTAAGCAGATCAATCACTTCTTTTACATTTATTGTGTTACAGTAAGATTATTTGTATTAATATCTGGTTCTTTTGGAGTACATCCATTATACTCTACAATCCATTCTTTCAATTTGATATCGAATTATCATAGAGAGATAGATTTTATTTCATCATATCACATGACGTGTAACAAGCAGAGACGGACTAAAAATATATTCAATATTTGTTTAGAACCTTTATGATAGTTTGACACCAAATCAATGTAGTATTATACATGTAGCGTTATTCTAAAGTTATGTTAATATTGGTTGTCGCTGAAAGTTACCAATGTTGATTACCACGTTTGTTTTCATTATACATGTATATTGTTGATGCTTATTGTCAGTGCTGTGTAAACAGTTGTTGATTTTGCTGTCGTGGTTTGTTGTGAGAGTTTGTTAGCTTAGTTTGCTGATGATGTGATGCCAGGATAATTTGTTCTCTGTCTACTTAAGAAACTAGTTGATATAAAATTATGTCATGTTCAGCAACAGCTTCAGATTTTAGTGCATCAGACTCCATTTATATCAATTTATATACACTGGTTGAATGAACATTCTATCACAATAGTTTGCATCTTACTTCTAAATTTCATCTGAAGAGCAACAGTTTCTTCGATTGCATAACGCGAATATTGCGTGATGTTAGTTGTTTCAGTGTTATATCATAACACCACTTGTTTACATAAGTAGTGATTTGATTTCATTACGCATATTGAAACCTTGTTTTATTTCAGTAAATTTGAGATATTACCATATTCATAACAAAATAGTCCAGACAAATATCCAAGGGGATTAAAATGATATTTTTATGATAAAAACAATAGAATCCATTGTTCTATGTTTTATCTGACTTATCCAAACAATCAAACAGTTGGTGCTTTTTAGCATTTTCAATGAACAAATTAAAAGGCGCTTACAAACATAATCATAGTATATGTATTTAATAACAAATAAAACAAACAATGAGATAATGGTATACAGATGGAAATGTAGTTATAATGTCATCATATGTCAGATGAATGAAAGCAGGAAGATTAAAGGCCGAACTAATCATAGAAATGCTTTGTATTTCTTGAAAATGCATTTACGATTATGGCTATCAACTAACATTGTTCTGATTAAGTCCATGTAAAAATATGATACATTTAATGTACCATGCATTAGATTTAATAATGAATTCAATGTTTCAAAAGGAAAATACATTAATTTCTCACTATTCATTTTTGTAATGCAATAACGTTGTACGCACAAATAAAACTAAATAATAAAATCTACTCACGCAATCAAAGTCATACAAACTTAAATGATCATATTCAACACTGGCAGTATAATGGTAGTGCCATTTGTGATCAGCATTCTTGAATCGAGCTCGTTTCCAATTACCTACATTTTCGCTTTATACAGGCCAAAATTTACGATACAAAGAGAAACACTAGCTAAAAAAACTATGGTGCAAAAATGTTTCATTTTCATCAAAATATTTTATTGTCCACTTAATAAGAATGTTTACTACCTAGTGAAAAAGCTTTATCATGAAAAGTTATTGAATTATCTTGAAAATATTTTGTTTTTCATGAAAATCTGGTAAATTTTTGCGAAAATATTTTGATTATCTCATGCAGAGATATGTTACCATAACAATCTTTTTTTTCTTACTTGTAAGTACTGTAACGAATTATTGGAAGCACTAGTACATTTTTTGACCTTGACTCAAATTATAAACATGTGGTAGCTGTCGTAATGAAAACAGTATTCACATATGTACATTCGTAAATAATTAGTTTTCTTAATTTGAGTTAAGTGATACGTCCTTGTAGAGTATTTTGAAGTCTCTCTCTTTAATCTTAATACCAAAAACAGACTATAGCGAAAAGCAACAAATATAAACAATACCTGGGGTCCCACATTGTTTTGGTCTACAACCAATTATTTAAGGATTCTAAATTGATTCAATGGTACAACCAAACTCAAACCAAGATATGTAAAATATAAGCGTAACCGCAATAAACAAGCCATTAACATATGACCCATAGACGTGTCTATAAATTACTTTGAAATATTATACATGTATATCTATAGCAAGATCTTAAACTCAAAAGCAGATTATGACGGATGGTGAAGGCATTTGTGTTGCAAAGATGTATCAAGATCATCCATCAGATAATAGCAAAGTGGACTTATGATGTCAAACATGGAATTCAATACTGAAGATAACACATGTCTAACTGAAGGTATTGCATCATAAAATATCATATATATCCGTCTGTGATTAAAACTTCACATGGTTTGCTTGCAACAATCAATGAACACTGCTTATATCCATCGACCATCGGTAATATTCCTCTTATATTAAAACGCTTTAAATGTGGATATGTAGCAAAAGGCCAATTCTCTACTAAGCAAACATGAGACAGATAACAAATACTCAGAGATCTTCCAATATAAAACATTAGTGGCAATAATTTACTTAATAAATGACGGAAGTCAAAACAGATTACCCTTTAGTTGAATCATTTGATTCTAAGACATAGCAAACTAGATTACTCTAACCGACACTTCAACATACAGTTTTGGTAGGTAATCCGAATCATCGGTAGTTCCAGATCACTTAGAGATTAATGGTCACAAAACTAACGATAACTCTTCCATATCGCATGTTACATATTTTTGTTTATAAGATATATCAACTGGAAGTAAATCGGCAAAGTTTCGTTTCTGTAAGTAGATCAATGGACTGGAGCAGGGTTTGTCAATTATTACAATGGAAAAAATCTACCTCAAAACCGGCTGCTGAAACTGAGCTATACGGAGATTTCTTCTTGACTAAACGTTGAAAATATCGGATAAATTGATTTTGTCTTGGTATCATTTGGTCTATAAGTATATATTCTTTGCGCTCCATACATATGACAACCATATGCAACAAATTATCGCTGAAACAACAATAATGTCAATACGAGTGCTTCATGTAGTTCTGAGTCACATGGACGCTTGTCATTGTTTAAAATGGGCATCTCAAGAAACTTTTTATGTTTTAGCTTTGCTTTTTTTATTTATTTTCATTTTTTTACGTTTTTCAGTATAAAATATTAACCAGTATTAATAAAATTATAAATCTACATCTATATGTTGTTTCATTTCAACTACTAGCATAAACCATGCATGCGTCGCAGTACACAATTTAGGGGAGTAAATTGCTGAGATCAAGTAAATAAAAATTGCAATCATGCATTTTAATGCTATCTGTCTCTCAAAGCATGTATAGGTTTATTTGCTTAAAATATAATTAAAATGATGACCACAGCTTAACCGTTCATGGCCCTGAACTACAAACCAACTGTCACAAAATGCCAGGTACCCCATACCAATACAGACATCTCACAGTATCAAAAGTACACAAACAGCACAAGTACAACAACTGATGCCAGTTGTTTTCCATTCTACTCAGTGATTATCAAATATACCCTCTAATCTAGACATTTAATTTACTTCGAACTTTTTATTTACAAATCGGCAAATACTTGCCTGTGGTACACAAAACAGAACAAGGTAGTAGAAACATGACAGAAATATAGAAACATACATACAAATACGACACAAAATCATTAATACAATATACCATGTATACAATATAATCAGTGGTTGGAATTAAATTGAACCATGAAAATTAGGAGAGGAGATATTTGTTGCGATGTGAAAATGCTTCTTTTAAGAATAAAGCTAATTCATATAGATTTTTTTTATTTTTTGCATTTAAAATGTGATTGAATTTAGTAATGGATGGCCAAGGAATGTTACCAAGATGTTTTTTCCGAATGACTGAATATTTAGGGCAACAAAGAAGAAAATGAAATTCTGATTCCACTTGTTTTAAAGAACATAATTTACACAATCTATTTTCACGAGCAATGTTGTTAGATCTTCCAGTTTCAATAAATAATTTGTGTGATGAAAGTCTAAAGGCTGTAAATTGTTTTCTTAGCTTATCGTTATCAATGATATTTATGTATTCAGCACATGAAAAGTCATTTTTGAATTTACTAAAATAATTTAATCTAGACATGTTATCAATCGATGTTTTCCACTCCTGAATAAAATTATCGCGCAATGTTCTTTTGAGTAAGGGAAAATAATTGCAATTTACGTTGTAAGTATTCCTAACATAATAGTAGCCTGCGGAGTCAATTGTTTTATTCATTTTTAATGCCCAACTATTTGGATTGTTAAAAGTACATTGTTCATCATAAATTTTTCTAATAAGCGAATTATTTGTCGACATGATTTTTTGCCATAATTTTAAAGATCTTTCTCTAGCTATTACGTAAAGTGGAAATCTTCCTAATTCTCCAAGTACAGCAAAATTGGGCGTATTTGAATTGACACCGAGAATGTGTTTACAATATCGTATGTGAAGTTTATCAATTTCCTTATAATTGTAGATTCCCCAAATTTCAGACCCGTATAATAAAATTGGTGCAATCATAGTATCAAAAAGGTAAAGCTTAGTTTTAATGTTCATATTTATCCTATCAAACACTGACAAAAGTTTATAATACGCTTTGAGAGCTTGATCCGACAGATTTTTTACTGCACTTTTCAAATTACTATTCTTAGAAAAAATTATACCCAGGTATGTAAAACTTTCGACAATTTCGATTATTTCATTATTTATCTTAAAATTTGATGAGAATATCGTTTTTCTTTTTTCAAAAATACAGATTTTGGTTTTCTTGACATTGATTTTAAGCCCCCATGTAAGTGAATACTCATTTATATTATCGATTTGTTTTTGTAAACTTACAGGTGAAGTAGTAAATAAAACTTTATCATCAGCAAAAAGTAAGAGGTATTTAGAGAGTAGTTCAATATCACATTCTGTAAGAGAATTAAAGTCAATACAATTTGGAATATCATTGATAAATAGAATAAAAAGGAGGGGTGATAACGGTTCCCCTTGTCGTAAACCCAATGAAACATGAAAGAATTCGGACATCTGCATGTCAGGTGAAAGTTTTATGCATGACTGAACGTTACGATATATTGCCTTTAACATTGATATCATTTTACAACTTTAAGAATAGTTCATGTTGAATAAAATAGGACAATGGTCAGAGTATTCGTTCATATCACAAACCATCATATCAGAAATGTTACAAAAATTTAGATAATTAGTAATGATATAATCTACTGAGCTGGCAACACTTCTATTTCTACATATTGAATTATATGTATAAGAACCGTTCTCAAGTCTCCCATTCATGATCAGAATGTCATTACTCTTACATAGATTTAACAATTTTACACCAAATGTGTAAATTAGTAATTAGTAAAATGATCTTATTTTAATTATCTATAATCCTATACTTATACAGCAAATAAAATTATGATATACTTTCCATCTAATTATCTCAACAATAATTGCATTTAGATTACTATTTTTACCATTAATAAATTTTCCATTTGCTAAATACATAATTATGTTCCATAATCACATTCCACATCTAACAATAATACATGACTGGTTCTTATACTCATGCAGATTTTTTTAACATCATAATGCCAATTATAATTTGCGTTTGACCAATACAGCTATGATCAAACGAATACAATTTTGTTCAATATAAAAAGAGATCAACTAAGTTGGATTGTACGGAGAAGGCTTCCAGACTTTAACCTAGCGAAGTTGAAGGATTAGATTTTACAGAATGTAAACAGCCGAAGATTCTTAGCTACTTAAAGATTGTTTAAATTTGTTATCATTTACATAATACAGGCTTAAGCGTGACGCATTTTACAGTTGAAGTTTTCTGATATACAACTTATGTTTGAAAAATCACACAATTAATAGTCTGAAGTTATAAAGTAAAAGACAGACGTAGCCAGACATCTTATAATCACCTTTTAATATATGCGTAACAGCTGCAAAACAATACCACAAACTGAGCAGCTTTGGTTATATCGGTGTATGGTTTTAGGATGTTTGTCAAACATCTTTGTATGATGATGCTTGTTGATGTCTAACATAAACACATAAAAAGAATCGGACTTGAAAAACATCACAGTTGTACTTAATGTAGCGTAAGTGCCTACAAACGTAAAAAAGACTAAAATAACATTTTAAGTTACTAACAATAATTAAATATCATACTATCACACCATGCAACAAAAATATCGATCCGAATATGCAAAAATAGTGTTTTATCGCGATAAGAACTGCACCCCCCATTTCGACTCCACTTTATCAGCGAGAACGATCTAGGATGCGGCGTTGTAAGGGGCTCCTTAAGGGCAAACATGTATCAATCGATATTAAATTTGGTATCGCTTGCTGTATGTTAACATAAGTATTTAAAATTCGACAGATTATCAACATCAAGCAGATTAGAATGGGAAATAAGAAAAATAAGGCTAAGCAAGGTGTTAAGAGTGTTCTCAAAAAGTGAAAAATGTAGTTAGAAATCGCTTTCTCGCGCAAGTTGGTTTACGAATGCTAAAGATACCAAACTGCATAAATCTATATCCTGTAAAAAAACTTGACCATAGTGACGTGACATATTGTGAAAATGGAAACTTTATGGTGGAAAATTACGTAATAAATATATAACTGCAACAATCATTTGATGTGCAAGAAACGTGTGAATTCATTAACACCTTGGTCGATTGGTCTACTAGCATCTAATGTACTTATAATATAAATATATGATGAAATAACTGATCAGGAACGGTGGTCTTATTGAAGTGTGATATCGATATCATACTCTAACGCCTTGCTAATTATGCTATCAATATGGGTCAATTTTGACCTTATATAAGTCGCATCACACATTCCTTTATGTCTTGGCGGGAGATATAATAAACAGCAATATGGTATGCAGACACTTCAAGCACCTTTCAATAAAACGCACACGATAAGAAAACGAGCTGTCAAAGATTGTAACCCCGTTAATGTTGTGACGTACCATTTTCACAAGTTTAATTAAATTTATATATTCCAGAGTCAGTTAGGTTTCAAATACAATTAAACGCGAGTTATAAAACTACAATATATTTAAATTGCCAGTAAATTAATACAGGGAGACTAAGTCAACGAAAATTATTATTTTCGCTATTTCATCGATGTAATCAATAAAATAAAGTTATTTCAACGTGATCGTTTATTAAGCAACTCTTTACATTTTGGTAAAATATTGAAAGCTATCAAACAAACAATAGGATGAAAAACAGTAACGTCTTATGGACATCAGACGTGCATGTTTTTCGAGAATCTTATTTTATTCTGTTATAAATCCAATTACCTTTATACATTAGTATGTTTTTAAATGATTACACTAACAGACATATAACATAAACAATTTTCTACAAATCAATCACATCTTAAGGTAGCGTAAGTGGCTACAAACGTAAAAATAAGCGAAAATGACATTTTAAGTTATTAACAATAATTAAATATCATACTATCATACCATGCAACAAAAAAATCGATCCGAATATGCAAAATTAGTGTTTTATCGCGATAAAAACTGCACCCCCATATCGACTCCACTTTATCAGCGAGAACGATCTAGGAGGCGGCGTTGTTAGGGGCTCTTTAAGGGCAATTTTGTATCAATCGATATTAAATTTGGTATCGCTTGCCGTATGTTAACATAAGTATTTGAAATTCGACAGATTATCAACATCAAGCGGATTAAAATGGGAAATAAGAAAAGTAAGGCTAAGCAAGGTGTTAGAGTGTTCTCAAAAATTGAAAAATGTAGTTAGAAATCTCTTTCTCGCGGAAGTTGGTTTACGAATGCTAAAGATACCGAACTGCATAAATCTATATCCCGTAAAAAACTTGACCATAGTGACGTGACATATTGTGAAAATGGAAACTTTATGGTGGAAAATTACGTAATAAATATATAACTGCAACAATCATTTGATGTGCAAGAAAGGTGTGAATTCATTAACACCTTGGTCGATTGGACTACTAGCATCTAATGTACTTTTAATATGAAATATATGATGAAATAACTGATCCGGAACGGTGGTCTTATTGAAGTGTGATATCGATATCATACTCTAACGCCTTGCTAATTATACAATCAATATGGGTCAATTTAGACCTTATATATGTCGCATCACATATTTCTTTATGTTTTGGCGGGAGATATAATAAACAGCAATATGGTATGCAGACACTTCACGCACCTTGCAATAAAACGCACACGATAAGAAAACGAGCTGTCAAAGATTGTTACCCCGTTAATGTTATGACGTACCATTTTTGCAAGTTTAATTAAATTTATATATTCCAGAGTCAGGTTTCAAACACAATTAAAGTTATAAAACTAAAATATATTTAAATTGCCAGTAAATTAATACAGGGAGACTGGGTCAACGAAAATTATTATTTTCGCTATTTCATTGATGTAATCAATAAAATAAAGTTATTTCAACGTGCACTTTTATTAAGCAACTCTGTATATTTTGGTAAAATATTAAAAAGCTATCAAACAAACAATAAGATGAAAAACAGTAACGCCTTATGGACATCGGACGCGCATGTTTTTCGAGAATCTTATATTATTCTGTTATGTATCCAATTACCTTTATATATTAGTATGTTTTTAAATGATTACATTAACAGTCATAAAACATAGACACTTTTCTACAAATCAATCACATCTTAAGTTCTTAATTTTACACTAAATGCATGGTTACCTTTCATTTAATTTATATAGCGGTTTCCCCAGCCATATTCAACTCGATTTCCCAATCAGCCGTTTTCCCCGTTGAGAGCCTCTCGGTTGACGAGAAATCTGATGTACTGTGTATTGCATCGGTACGATATGATACTATTTTGACAAATAATTCGTAATTAAGCTCTTTAGAGTCATCTAAAATGGTGGGCGGTTTCACTAATTGATCCGCTAACGATGAACAAATTTGATTGGTTATCAAATTTTAGTAGGCTGTATTAATTTATAGAATAATTGTTGATTACACAAGGTGATAATGATCTGACACTTTTATTGTTAATTTCTCGCTTAGAAAAAACGCAGTGGGTGCTATTTTTGAACAAAGATTGCCGCCTTATTTGAAGATGGATTTCAAAGCGGTTTTCGGTATTTTGTAGCGGAAATGCTTATCTAGGGAACCGTGTCACAGAATTTTGATATTTGTTTTCGTTTTTATTTTATGGCGTATTACGTAATTGTCAGCGGGGTTCAGGCTACGGAATTTCTTTAAAGTCAAATATCTAAAGAACGGAGGACGTTATCAAAAATCTGTGACACGGTTCCCTGCATTATACCATGATTGTTATTTTAAGGCTAATTGTTGTAATATATCCTTATATACAAAGTAGTGATCTTTATTCAAAAATATGAAAATTACGTGCGATATTGGTTTATAGAAGACAGACCAAGTACAATATTTGTTTCAAATCACTTGCAATAGACTCTGTATAGTGGGTTTATTAATGTATACAATTATGGTTGACCTTTTAAAACTATAAATTAGTAAAACTTGATATCACCATATAGCCACTTACGATACCTTAAGTACTTATTTTTACACTAAATGCATGGCTACCTATCATTTAACTTATATAGCGGTTTCCACAGTCATCTTCAACTCGATTTCCCTATCAGCCGTTTACCCCGGTACGATATGATACTATTTTGACAAATAATTCGTAATTAAGCTCTTTAGAGTCATCTAAAATGGTGGGCGGTTCAACTAATTGATCCGCTAACGATGAACAAATTTGATTGGTTACCGAATTTTAATAGGTTGTATTAATTTATAGAATAATTGTTGATTACACGAGGTGATAATAATCTGACACTTTTATTGTTAATTTCTCACTTAGAAAAAAACGCAGTGGGTGCTATTTTTGAACAAAGATTGCCGCCTTATTTGAATATGGATTTCAAAGCGAATTTCGGTATTTTGTAGCGGAAATGCTTATCTACGGAATCGTGTCTCAGAATTTCGATATTCGTTTTTTATCTATGACGTATTACGTAATTGTCAGCGGGGTTCAGGCTACGGAATTTCTTTAAAGTCAAATATCTATTGAATGGAGGACGTTATCAAAAATCTGAGACACGGTTCCCTGCACGATACCATGATTGTTATTTCAAGGCTAATTGTTGTAGTATATCCTTATACACAGAGTAGTGATCGTTATTCAAAAATATGAAAATTACGTGCGATATTGGTTTATAGACGACAGACCAAGTACAATATTTGTGTCAAATCACTTGCAATAGACTCTATATAGTGGGTTTATTAATGTATACAATTATGGTTGACTTTTTACAACTTTTTAAAATTTTAAAACTATAAATTAGTAAAACCTGGTATCACCATATAGCCACTTACGCTACATTAATTCATTAATAAACAGGAAGTATAAGCTACATTTTGTGAACTACGGCCTTTCTCGAATATTTCTTTGAAATATTTCAAATATTTTAAACTAGCAAATTTTGTAATATTCTTAGTTATGATAAATCATTCTAAATGAGCATGTAATAAGAAAGCATTTCATTTTGTTCAGATTGTTTTTTGTCACAGCCTAAATGTAACTTTGTAAGAATGTATTTATGCGTTGACAGCTTCATATTTAGGTACCGTAACAGATCATCATACTTGATATTTACTAACAAGAGCTCCGCAGAGCTGGGCAAAATACGCCCGAAGGCTGTGTTACCATGAGTACTACCATAACATGCTATGATGATTAGTTATGCTCCCTCTTGCACAACTGAGACACTTCATGACCTTGTGAAAGTTTAAGATAAACACCTCATAATTGAAATATGAAAGTGTAATTGTCTGAGGGCCAACAACTCAGTAATAAACAGCTATGTAAATTATCTCCCCTTTACACACAACTAGACACCAACCCTTAGGAAAAGGAAAGGCATTTAACTTGCAGTTATTTAGCAGTTTTTCAAATAAATGCCTTTTTTACAAGTTTTTGTCCTCCATCTTAATTTGTAGGGATCCATTTAAACAGCAGTTTTTAAAAAAAACTGGTAAAACTTCTTGTAAAAAAACTTGTGTCCAGCATTTTTTACCAGTTTTTGTACATTTAAAAATAAATGGTGATGTTAAATAATACTTATATTATGATTATTAACAAGTAATTTTCTTGGACCCTTTTTTTAAGCTGAAAGATTGTGACAGAAGCTGCATATTTTACAAGTTTTATTTAAATGCTTCCAGCAGAAAATAATTCATGCACACTAATTTTCACTTAAATAGCAATATTGCTTGTGCACAAGTTGTACATAATATGAATATAAGCAAAATTAAGGTACATCGTATAATTGATATTGTATCATTCTATATAATATGAGCCGTGTCATGGGAAAACCAACCTTATGGCCTTAAACTTTGCAACCAGCGTACGCCCAGATCACACACTACCAGCAAAATGTGATCAGGAACTACATTGTTTGCTTAAGACGCTGAAAGACAAGGATCAGTAGCCGAACAGTGTAAGTCCTGATCAGACCGCGTGATTGCAGGTGAGCTGATCTGGGTCTACACGGTTTGCAAAGGCCAGAAGGTTGGTTTTGCCATGACATGTCTCAATTATTAATCTAAAAACTAATTTTTGTCAGGCTAATCAACTGTCATTTCTAATTATATCTAGACTTTCACTTTATTAAGGAAAGTGGTCTAATCATAATTATAAATTGTAAGTTGGTTCCTTAATTCAGCAACATACTGCTCCACAGAATCTGTTATGTCAGACACATGTATATAAATCAAAGTTTCTAATAAGGATTCTGATAATTAATACAATTTCTTTTTCTTGTGTAACGTTTCCAAGTGAAAAAACGAAATTTGGGGTAAGTTTACCCCTTAGGTCTGAAGTCTGGGGGTAAGAGAAGTATTTTGGGGGGGGGGGCAAGGACATTTTTTCAAATCAAACTTACGTATATGCATACATCGTAATGGGTGTTTCCAGAAAATCGGCGATTTGTCCCTAAACATTTTTGTACACATGCAATCTCGCACCAGATCAAAATATGTTGCTGGATTTCCGATTTTATTGCGGGATTTACGTAAGATTTTACGTGAGTGGGAACACTGCACTGAACACAGTGTCTTGACTCTAATTCAAACAGTTTTTATCCAATCTTCACCAAAAATGGTCAGAAGTTGCATCTCGATGATATCTCGGTCAAGTTTGAATACGGGTTATGTTGGGTCAAAAACTAGGTCTGTCCATCCTGAAATGTTTTATCGCGCACAGCTCAATAGTTGTAGAGTTATTGCCCTTGACTTAGTAAAAATTAGCACGTTTCAATTTGTTTCTTGTTTAGCTCTAAAAGTGTTTGAGCTTGAGTCATGAAACTTTACAGGATTACTGATCATCAAGTGTTGTTGTGTACCTGTGGTTTTGTTCTTGGGTTCACACAGTAATTACCCCTGACATAGTCAAAATTGCCATATTTATCTTTTATTGCATGTAGCTCCAAAGGTAGGGTAACTCCAAACATGGATTTTAAGCTTATCTGAGCAAGAAGCATATGGTGAGCTTTTGTAACCGCTCAATGTCTTTTGTTTGTCAACAATTTCTAATATATTAAATAAAATCTTCCTCAAAACTACCGGGCAGATTTACACCTTACTTCACAGGAGTGATCCTTGGGCTCCCTTTCAAAATTGTTCCAAAAATTGAAGTCCACACAGAACTCTATCTTTTTGAAAGTTTTTAATGATGTCATATAAATGGTTGGAAATGCTCACACAAGTTTTTGGCAGTTATCTATGAAATCATATAAATGCGGCAACAGTTTTTTTGAAAGTTTTTAATGATGTCATATAAATGGATGGAAATGCTCACACAAGTTTTTGGCAGTTATTTATGAGATCATATAAATGGTTGGAAATGCTTTTTCCATATTTGGAAGCAGTTTTATGATGTCATCTCATTTACATATTTCGGCCGATTTCAATGCTTTTTAACTGCTAAATAACTGCATTTTAAATGCATTTTACCTACTTTTTAAATGCTTTCTACAGAATCACATTTTTCAAGGAAATCTGCCAAATAAATGGCCAGAAAAACAATGCTAAATAACTGCAAGTTAAATGTGTTTCCTTTTCCTAAGGGAATACTTATCATCTGTGAGAGTTGAAGAAAATAGGTCAAATAATGAAGGAGGTGTTGTCTGCACAAGAATTTGCTGTAAAAATACAATGAGGGTCAATAACTCAGTTAAAAAAAGCAATGTGAATTATCTCCCCTTGACACACAACTGGACATCAATAGCTATCATCTGTGAAAGTTTAAAGAAAATAGGTCAAGCAATGTACGAGGAGTTGTCCGCACAAGGAAAATGGAAGGACAGACGGACGGGCGGATGAGCAGCGCCATAACATAATACGACCCTTCGGGCATATAAAAAACTATCGACTTATTGTGCTTTGGATCCAATTCTATTGGATTAGTTTTATTGCTATTTGGAACATTGTACATAGAAATTAACTGACTCATAATTGTGTTTCATACTAGCCATTTAAGTGAAAATGTAGTTCGAGTTTAATTGATTAACTCCTTGTATTTTCCAGGATACAAGTTGTAGTTCCCAACAGGTTCATGTCAAGTTAATTTCTCCGGTAGATATTGAAAGAAAATAGCCCAATAGATAGTTTTGCTTTGACCAAAAACTAACAAAACACTGAAAGTTTACATTGAAAATAGACATTATTAATGCACAAAATATTTTATGGGTGTTCAACTTGATTGTTAGCTTATGCACAGAACATATAGTGTCTGTTAGTAAAACTAATGTTAGCTAATACCCGAGACCAATCAAAGCACTGAAAGCACTGGAGGATCGATTGTCTCTGAACAAGTTATAGTAATTACTATCACGTTGACAAGGATCATAAACCAAGGTCTGTATAACCTTGATAAATGCTTTAAAAATTATCCACTGACTCCAAATGAAATACTACCCTCTTTCTGGATATTTCTGTCTTGCAGTTAATATACTAAAATAGCAGCTCATCAGACATAGTGAAATCTAGATTAGAACTTATAACCAAATTTCAAGTATAGCCTGGCCACATTTACTACCAAAG
Organism: Lutraria rhynchaena; assembly: GCA_008271625.1. NCBI lineage: Eukaryota > Metazoa > Mollusca > Bivalvia > Venerida > Mactridae > Lutraria > Lutraria rhynchaena. The sequence continues at coordinate 225,024 of VIBL01000036.1, forward strand.
CTGAAATGAGAACTGTACATGACAAAGCAATGTCACAATTTCTTCATCCACAGGTTCAAAGTGTTAAGTAAGGCCATTCTGTTTTATTAATTTGTGAAGCATTGTACGCCAAGGTTTTGAACTCTGTCAGCAAAAAAAAAAAAAAAAAAACAATTTCATTCAAGTTCACAGTTTCTTGATTGGATTCTACAGCTTCCAAGATTATTAGCTATAGTTTGCAAATCATGGTTTAAGTAGATTTTATTTTAAATTGGGATCTTTATTTTAATTTTAATATTGTTGTTTAGGATTCTAGTGTAGGATACAGTGACTTGCAAAATCAGATTCAGAAGTGTTAGATTTCTGAGTTCTGAGTTTAAATTAGACAGCTGACTGTTGCTCTTTCTAATATGTTTAACATGATGTTTCTGTTATAGTCAAGAAGATTTCTTTTTTCAAAATGACTGATCACTATAGCTCCTTTAGCACACACACACACACTACATGCTCAGGTGATCTATAAAACAGAATGACCTAATGGAGGTCATCAATAAACTCAACAAATTGTTACAGATACAAGTCAAATATGATAGTTTAAAAGATTTATTTAAAGCAAAATTTTTGATCAACAATTAAAATCACATTAATCCTTCATTATCATGTATTTGATGGAACAATCTGGTTCATCTGGAACAAAAAAAATTGAATAATTGAATATTGTAAGAAAAGTATCTATTGAAAACTAGGTGTAATAGTTCATAAGTTTTCCATCACTAAGAATATCAGCCAAGCTGAATGCAGCTTTTGTGACCTGTTGCATAGATTTTAAGGAGCCTTTTCTCTTTCATTATATAAAGATGCCTTTGTTAGTTTCTGGTTCCACTGATGATTCTATTAATGATAGAACCATTACGTCCAAAGGTTCCATCCTTGTAATTGAAAAGAAAAACAGACAAAATAAAAGGCAATCAAATAAGATCACATGCTATGCCATCTAAACAGAGTTTTTTTCACACATAACACTGTTCATAAACCAGATCAAAAAGAAGGCAACTATCAGTCTGAATAGGATTTCAGTTGCATTGTCTCATATCTATATAATCCTGAAAAGGGTACATATCTTAATTATCATCATTATTATTATTATTATTATTATTATTAAACACCGTGTTTCAGCTATAAAAATGTTACAATTATGTCTTGCATGTGGATAGTAAACAGGGATACAGTGAACTCCACATATAACAATGTTGAAGGGACCGTGAAAATATATCACTATATCTGAATATCGTTACATCCAAAGTTGACCACACTACATAGTAAATGTACAACGCCACATATTTATACAAAATACAGGTATTAATAACAACTAAATAAGCAACAAGACATATAAAACACATTCTTACATTTATTTTAATCCACTCTAATTTGAATTGTGCATTTAAATAAAGAAAACACATTTAGTATACTTAGCGACATATTTTCACTATTTCAAATGAGCGATCTGCTAAAAAGTGTAGGGAAAATAAAACACAAAATAAAAGGTAAAAATGTATTCATTTTGAATATACAAGCAAGGGCAGAAATGTGGTGACAACAAACTTTATCGAATATCCTTAATGGGGTTTATTTACTGTATACTACAATCAAGTAATCAAGTATACCCAATAGCAGTTCTAATTGTTTTGTTTTTCGCACCATGGCCAACTAAAATATCGTATAATCAGGGTGAGATATTGCCTGCAGGCCCAAATATTGCATCGCTATAACCAAAATATCGTTATTTCAATATTGTTGAAAAGGTATTTAAGTGTAATGAAAATATAGGAGCTTAAGTTGGGACCGAGCAATTTATATCACAATAAGCAAAATACCGCAAAATGCGATATCGTTATATGTGGAGTTTACTGTATATGTTTATTTATTAATTTTCTTGGCAGGCAAAGTTTCAGCACCTCCCTACCTCCTCTGGTCAATAAAACCTGTGGAGATGTGAAGTTCCCCAGAAAAACCAGGTGGATTTTCAATGTGTGAGTATACCCCTAATCAACATGGAGAAGTGTATCATTATCAAGGAATCCACATTGGAACAATCAGATAATCAAATGTGGTATGAGGAAAGGAAGAAATGGATTGCTGCATCATATTTTAGACCGGTTTTGAAAAGGAAGGCAGTTGCAGAGATGTCAGTATCTTCCTTAAAGAATCCAAAGCCATTTACTTCTGTGCATGCTTCTTATGGAAAAACAAATGAGCACAAAGCAGTGGATCTATATAGGAAGAGGCAAGAACTGCACACACACAAGTCTACCTTATTGTAGGTACCAATACTTAGGCACTTCCCCAGATAAGGTTTGTGACAATAGTGTATGTGACCTTATTGAAGTTAAATGTACCTACACAGCCAAAGATATGACCATAGCTGAGGATTGCTAGACAAAAGACTTTAGTCTAAAACAGCTGCCAGATGGTTATAATCAAACTGATGAAAAAACTATTTCTACCAAGAGCAGGGACCACTGTTAGTGTCCAGTGCTGACTGTTTATTACAAATTCAAAATGTATACTTTGACAAATGCTTCTGTAAGCTAGTTAAACAAGTTATTGTCATTCTACTTGAAATATTTGAATTAATTAGGTTTAGACTGACTTTAGCTCTGGGACAGAGTATTGCTTCAACCAAGGAACCACCAAGAGGGATTTAAATCAGTTGAAATGAGTCTATTTGCTTACATTTATTATGTGTCTGGCTGGAAGCATAGGATAATCTGGTTTCCTTCTCTTCCACTGTAATGTTTTGATGCTGAGAAGTCAAAATCCTGTAAGATAATGAAAAATCTGATTTAGATAATGTACATTTTCTTTTAATTCTTGATTATTTCCGACAGGGTCTCTTTACAACCTAAATAATACTGGTAGAATGGCTAATAAAGGAAAATTACAACTTGTTATTTCATGGATAAACAATTGTTTTGGAAATAGATGCTGGAATAATTGGTGTGCTATTCATAAACACTAGTAGAAATCATTTTATTACATGTAATTAGTAATAGTGTAAATATGTATACATCATATTTGTTATATTCTAGACTAGGGTAGAATTTTACTGTTCACACTAGTTTCAATTGTACAATTTTTAATTACAATTATACTTCTGAGCTGTTATTTCATTTCCCTTCAAATTTCTTGGTTTGTACTAAAACTAAATACAGATCATTTAACAGTTGTTTGAGCATTACTGTAATCATTATTTATTTCCATATAAATATGATGTACAGTAATATGAACATTTACTTATTGATAAGTTATATGTATAAATCTACAGTACTTACTCATATTTTGAGGGCTCTTCACGTGGAGATGGCATTTTTTTGGAGATGATCTTGCAGCCTCATGTTCTGGGGTATAACTGTAAGAATCTGCTTGAACCATGTCTGGGAATTCCTGTGTTGACCAATTTCAGTTGACAAAATCCTGTAAAAAATTCATTCTATTATCACACTATTCTGTTGCTTATGAAAAATCACTATAACAGTGACTTTTAATAAAAACATATTCATATATACAAATTTTAGTTGACGTCCTAGTATTTCTTTATATCCGAGGTAACTCACTGAAGAGAGGGAGAAGAAAGAGGGGAAGAGAGAAATAATGTAACAAGTCCTAAATAACATTCTCAGCTAAAAAAGCTTGCACACAAATTCACACTGTCAGTTCAGTAAGTGTCATGTTGACAATATAGTAAATTATAAGTGAGAAAAATTCATGGTCCTAACTGGGATTGAACCTATAACTCCACTGTAGGTGGACACTCAACCACGTCACTACAGAGTAAAGCCAGGCTGTTGAAAATGGCATATATTCCTACATTCATTACCACAAACTTGAGCCAGTATGAGCAGATTATTAATACTATGCATGTGATTTTCAATATAACCCTAAATAAACGGATCTGACTCAATTATTAAATTTATACATGTCATGTCCAACAACCGATGAACAAAATATGTAATTCGGTTTGTATAAGCTACCAAAATTTTGCCTTAATGTCCGAAGTCTTATGGTAAACATAATGGTACCCTACCCACTTGAGTAACAGTAAAGCAAAGATTCAATATGATTTTGGGCAAAATGAACGACACTAAGGCATATAAACATGATATATTACAAACCTTTGTACATATATATATTGATTCGAGTTGATTCTATCACAGTATCAGCAATAAGTGGCTTGTGAGGCCTCCTGCATAATTTTATCCATCGTACTTGATGATTTAACAGTTTGTCTAGGGTTTTGAAAATGCCATTATGGGACGATTTTCAACCATTTTCTACTATCTCATGATACCAACAGTTGGATTCACACATTCTGTAGCTACTATTGTCACACATGAACATAAAATATCGCTAATACTAAGTTATCTTATTAGAAATTGATCAAAAACCCCAATTTTTCAGACGATATTTGTCACCAATCCCCAATTGTTGTCCAAGATAAAGTGACTGCGTCAGAAGGTGTGTCAAAATGTCGTTATCTGATTGGCCACTTACTACCAGTCAAGAGATTCATTTGCACATTAATAGTGTTTACGACTAACTTAAGAATGAACAGAAGCAAATGAATTATATTTTTCTGGAATGTTGTGAAATTATTTATGACTATATAAATTTTAAAACAAAATACAGTACCAAATGTATAACAATTCTTCTTTAGTGACTGATGATACGATTTACTTACTTTTGACTGAATATATAATATATACAGAACTACTTCCTAAGCGTAGGGTCGATGTACTCATTCTGACTGAAATTCGGTTTATAATAAGGTCATCTGGTGCAGTTAAATTAAAAAACTGAACATGGCAAACAGCAGAAATAATTATATACCTGGGGTTCCATGCACATTATTAATAATCAGTCAAAGAGTATGTAATAGTTTGTGACATAATGATTTTCAAGCACTGATGACACCAACTTTAAGAGACGTTTACTATATATATAACTACTACACTTCATAATAGATATTGTCGGTGTAATCTGTGAAACATTATTAATTTTAAGCCTGTTTATGCGTTCAATCTGCTTATGACAAACTTTTGTTTACACTGGTACAATAATGCCAGCTATTTCGTCAATCATATTTTTTATCAGACAATGGAAGAATATCACATAAGTGGATCAATAACCATTCTGAAAACTATGTTTCTCCAGGAGACAAGAGATCTAAAATGAGAAGGAAATGAGAAATGTTATAACATTTTGTCAGATAGACTGAACTTACATTGTAAATTTGTAGCTATGAACAAAATTCTTTCCCCATGAAATTGAGGTCACAAATTAACTTTATCATATACTAACAACCATAATTTTAAAAGCCATAAGGCTATAAAACTTTTTAAAATCTCGTCTCCGAGCTATGCTTCAAGCTCAGGGTTAGATGTTATAAAACTTGAGACTGGTCTCCAAGTTCGAATCCAGGGTTTTTTTCTTCTATAGCAGGGGACATTTATTATCATCTTCCCCTGAGAAAAAATCTTTAAAATCATGCACTTTTCTCCAAAAATTCATTTTACATCAAGTTTTTTCTTCCCCTTTTTATTAAAATATCATGTCATTTTACCCAAATTTAAGAAAAAGGCCCCTACCCCTCCTATCTGTGAATAAAGCCCTGGAATCTCATATTTTGTCCTTCAATGATTTTAATTCTATGACAATCTTATGACAGGCTAGGAATAATTCTGCATGTACCATCAGGCCGCGATTCAGTCAACACAATATTCAACCTGCTATATCTTTATGACTGTTCAAATGCCTCCGAATTTTCCCAAATTAATTTATTATTGATTCAGTTTTTTAGAATTTCTACAACTGTGATTGTAACCTTAGTGCAGTGCAGAACCCTGGATTAATTTAAATTGCTAGAATTAGATTTTTGCTGACAATATTGTTCCAGAAATAAACAATATTCCCGATATTCTCAAGGTAGCACATTAAGGACACAATCTCACTTAAGGCACAAATCGCAGTGGAAGAAGCTCTTAGTGCAAAGAGCGTAAACAAAAACAGTGCTTGTTAATTCATGCTGGAGAACACTCATGCACATGTCTAATACAATTGTAAGCTTTTAGCAATAATGGCAAAATAGGTTTCAGTGCATTTTTTAAATCTTTTATGCATGTTATTGCTTTAAATATAAATCTATAATTATAATCTTACCTATAATTTTGTTCCATTAATACATGTCTTATTTAGGTGCAATCGGATGAAATAATCAAATGATTGTATTTAAATGAATATGTGACAAATCTTCTGATCTGTCAAATAAGCATCAATGTTATATCTCAATATCTAGCATGTGATTAAAATACTGAAATGGAGTTTCCAAAAATTAAATGAATGTAATCAGAATAAGTTGTTTTTATATTACAGTGAATGATTTAGTTAAGTGAAGTTAAACGTAACAAAGTACAGGACATATCAACAAAATAATGAATAGCTACATTTGTAAGCTTACAAAGGCAGCATAATTGTGTCACAGGTATTTGATGAAACAAATCCCAGCACCTGTCTAATGGTAACATTGCCAGCTTTCATCAGTTGGCTTATTGGAAAAATTGTCACCTGTGATTTTTTCAGCAGTATCTATTGCATTGCAAAAGTTGTCCTCCGTTTTTCAGCAATATCAATGACATTGTAGTGACAAGTGCTCTATAAAGAGTTATCAAGGAAATAATAAAGTCGCAACATTTTCCCAGTTATGAGCACAATTTCACATCTTTCTTGTTTACAATGATATATAATTGAATTTTCAATTATGTTGTATCTTACCTTCTTGTTATGCTAAATGTTACAAAAGTATCACTGCCAGTCTGGAATAACTAATGCACCAGCATATATTTTGTATATGAACACTGAAGGAAATTCCCTAACTTAAGCAAAATTGGAATTATCAAACACCTAGAAATTCATTTTGTAATTTTGTTTTCATGCATCCAGGTAATCTCAGTTTAAACCAGCCTGAATCATCATGTGTTTGTGTTACATGACAGTCATATATGTAAATATTTTTGCATTTTAACTATTTTAACTAGTCTACAGCAGAAATAATGACCTAGCTTGCCCTATAGACATCAACATTATTTAACAAACTAATTAAATTCCTGGTTTTTTTTTACATGGTACTTTACATGACACATTGTATGAGTCTTAATGAAATAGTTAATACATCTTTGCAATATAAATAAGATCCTAAGGCTTGTTTCATAGACATTATCTTAGCTAAGATAGCAGTTTTGAACTTAAACATCTAGCTTAAGGTATACATTTCAGGCATTTACCTTTGGCACTTGACAATAGGTCCCTAAAACAATAGGATAAAATGCCTTTTATTCACAAAGGTAGCAGCACCTTTGAATTGATAGAATTGATAGCTTACTGTGAGCTATAGAATTATCATGATGAAAAAAAAGTTGTCTCCTGTGGAACCATTATGTTCATGCGTGAATATTCATGTGCAAAGGCTTATTTCATTTAGCTACTGCAGTACCATATAATTTTGCAGGTATGAATTTTTGTGCAAACACTTAAAAAACTTTGGCCAAGAATTACATTTATGCAATTATGGTGAAAAAAATCTTTAATATCACAAGAACTAATTAATATTAGCATGGTTGTAAATTTGCTCATCAATCTTTGCCTGCAATATGTGAACATTTGTCCTGCACAAATAATGATGATACTACAGAATTGGAATGGGTAAATAAAACTTCCTTGTATGATTTTGTGAATAATTTATTCATCTTAATGAATTTCTGTTTTGATAAATTGACATTGATCTGGGCAGTTATTGTATATCCCAATGGTGAGCAGTTTTCTCATAAATATTTCAGAAAGTACAAATTCATTCCTAATTTGTAATAGAAAATTTAGTTCTATTAAATGTATATAATGATGAGAAATTTAAAGTAAGATGAGCCTCAGGTGTTTTTTTGTTGATAGAAATAAATTTATTTAAAAACAATCTAATTATAACATTGCATCTTAACAACATTTTTCTTTTATTTATTTGATATTTTCATTTAAAATAAAACTATTAGTGTAATTCTACAATTGATAAGCACAGTGTATTATAAATGACACAACATGGAGCACAACAATTTGTGAAACTAATCAACAGTTGATTTTCTTACTCCATCAGATCCTGCTATATCCTTGTTGGATTGATTAAAATGTTTGTTTTTGTGTGAGACATCTTGCAATAAGGAACACTTTCAAATTAATTGTCCGTAATTTAATAAATAATTAACAGATTGTTTTAAACAAGACAATTCACATTGTTCATAGAATAATTACTACCCACTGATATAATGGTATTATAGGGATTGGGCTTTATCCATCTAATTTCACTCTGAACATTGTAACTTTAGTGCTTTGATAAGTTGTCCAAGTATGTGTATTTTCACTAAGATTTTACGAGTATTAATAACACTTTTAATACTTTCTCTTGAAGACGTATCTTGTATCTGTAATAAACAAAATGTCCATTTAAGGTCTATGTCCATTGAAAGTCAGACATAAGTTAAGTATGATTATTTTACCTCTCCCCTCATCTACATCAGATCAATGGGTTATAAGGGTGTTTTAACCATACAGTGAACTATATGTTAATTAGACATTTTCTTGGCAAGTTTGTGAGGTGTATTAGATGCCAAACAATTTACAAATGGAAATGTACTCATGTTAGCTTTGCATGACCAAACTCTCAATGTGCAATAATGAAAATAAAGATTTTTTCAAGAAACTGAAGGGGAATATGAAGATGAATACCATTTCAATCAATGTTGATGTAATATTTGCCCTTTTTCGTACTCCATCCAATCAACAGGAAACAGTGCTTTGTCAAAAAGTCTGAAATATTTTAGTGTATTGATACTAAAAATGTGTCTGCCAGTAATTTTAATAATCCCAGATTTTCTGACCATACATGTTTTTATCAACATAATCCAAACATGAAGATCTTTCACCTCAGGAAATGATATGAGTTAAAAACTGTTCTGAGAATGGTTGAAATGCTATTATATCCTAAACTTAAAAGGACCTGCTTCCAAAATCTTGATTTTAACTCAGTATTTGAAAAATCATGATTTCAAGTTTGAGGCTTAGTTAGTATTGCTACATTGGGTCTTGATAGACAAACATTAAAAAATATGAAGCTTGAAATAATAGAAAGACAGGAAGAAAGGGGGAAGGAAAAAATCAAGAATGAGGGGGAAAAAGAAGAGAGAAATGGAATAGAAAAAAGATTTCAAATAATCCCAACAGATTCCTTGTATCTAAGCAGACAAGCAGCCAAAAACTATTCATACCAACAGTCAAGTGATCAACACAGTTCGACATGATGCAACATAGACCAACATTAAACAACATAGATCTACATAAAACAACATAGGTCAATATAATACAGCTTAATAAAATTTGTTTCAACACAAAAAAACATAGATCAACATGATACAACAGAGATTAACATAAAACATTACATTATTCAGCATCTCACCAGAAACATATCATGCTGTTTGGTATTCACATTTCAAAGAAATGTATACATTATTTGTTTACTAGAAGATCATAGATAAATACATATTTATATCAGAATTGTGATTTGAAAATGGTTCATGTGCTTACATACATGTTTTTAGGCTCAATACATCGAAAAACATCTGTACCCACAATTTGGCAATATTGGTTTACCAATTAATCTTTTATTCGCATTTGTCAATATACCTCACCATATTCTGAAGGAGGGAATAAATCAAATATAACCATCATGTTTCACCATACCAAAAACCACAAGAGTATCACATTTTCATAAAAAAATGGTTGAATAATGGCTTAAGGTAAGTATTTCTATATACTAAAGTATTTACTTTGTTGATGTATCTTATAAATATGAAACATAGAGCAGTTAAGTAAATTCTGAGTTAAAGCATATTCACTTGTACAGTAGAACAGGATAACAGAGAATTCCTGGGAACCTGAGTAATTATTTCATTTTTTGCTTTGAAATATGTACCTCCAATCAAGACTATGACCCCTATAGTGTTAACAAGTTTTTTCTCTGATTTGACCTGGTGATCGAATTTTTTATCCTAGATGACCTATGTTCGAACTTGTGCAAGATATCATGAAGACTATTATTTTGACAAGCTTTGGTGAAGATCCAATCAAAACTGTGACCTCTAGAGGGTTAACAAGGTTTTCCAGTGATTTGACCTGGTGACCTAGTTTTTGACCCTAGATAACATATGTTCAAATTTGTCCAAAATATTATTAAAACAAAGGTTCTGACAAAGTTTGATGAAGATTCAATCAAATTGTGACCTTTGGAACATTAACAAGGTTTTTGGGTGCACTGAAGTGATCTAGTTTTTGAACAAAGATGACCCATATTCGCACAATTTTACAACATCTTTAATACAAACATTCTAACAAAGTTTCATGAAGATCCAATCAAAACTGTGACTTCTAGAGTGTTAATTTCCATTCTATTTGACCTGGTGACCTAGTTTTTGACCCCAGATGACTCATGTTCGAACCTGTCCAAGATATCATTGAGATGCACATTCTTACCACGTCTGATGAAGATTCGCTCAAAAGTGTGACCATAAGAGCATTAACAACCCCCAGGTGTGGACAATGAATGAAGGACGATGGAGTAGACTGACTGATCACTATAGCTGACTGAGCACTACGTGCTCAGGTGAGCTAAAAAGCTTAAAAATTCCACCAATGCTTAACATCAGAGGATACATTCAAATAATGTTTTGCATAGCATTTTGATTCTACTAATGTTTTATTAATTATGGAAAAGAAATAAATAAGTAATATAGAGATATCACAGGACATGTGGTTTGTATGTAGTATGCATTCATCTTCGGTAGTCGTTACTTTATGACATTTAAGCATTTACAACACAGTATGAACAAACAGTACATAATACCAAATCAGATAGTATCAATTACGGTTTAATTAGTGAATAAAGGCCAGCAAAGGCAAAATGATCTTTATGCCCAGTTGGCCTAGCTGGACAAGGAAAATGTATGCAATTATGAAAAAAATGTAAGTAACACCCATGATAATAGGCTGTGGAAAATCACTTTACACGTGATGAATGAAATAACATGTATAGTATATGTTGCCCTTTTGCAGTAAACACCAAATCAAATAAATGAAGGACATTTGTCTTAATGGGAGAGAAACGATATCCATTATTTGAGTTACCTACATAATGTAATTTCTAAGATACATAAGAAGCATCTCACTGTAATCATACAACTTTCCAATTCATAAATCATTCACTTATTACCTAGTATGTAAAATAATGTAGCAAGCTTATACTTAAATGATTTATGAGAAATAAATAACTGAAACAATCAAAATTTCATATTTACTCATTTGTACATAATGTACACTTCTGAAGCACATCTGAACAATCATTGACAGTTGATGCCTCACAATATCAGTACAATAATGTGATTAACTGGATAAACTCTTAATCATGTCACCAAATTGTTGTTCAGTGTTTACTATAGATTTGATTACATGCTTAGTAAGGTTGTAGAATATAGACAGCATGCAGAATTTCCAAGAAATCAGCTTTTCTTGCCTATCTATATTACAATACTTAAGTAAAAACACCTACCTGTGTTTCTTAGAACTTTTTAGATCCATCTGCTACTATAACTGCTTTTGTTCTTTTAGGTAGTGAGTTGTACAAGGATAAAATGTAAACTTGAGATAAAGCTATCCAAATGTCCATAACATTGTCAATTAAGTCTTGTTTGGTTTTGATGATCTCAGTTCTCTTTTGTGGTAGAAGTTCTCCACACAATTTCAATGTTAAAATATTAAATTTACAGACAGGAGATTGTGGTGGCCGATTCATAGTCAAAATGTTATTATTGTATTTCCATGCAGTGGTCTCACTTGACAGGTGTACTGATGCATTTTCCTCTTGAAATACTTAGTTCATATTTGACAGTTGTTTTGCTAAAAATGGCCAAAGGTTAGTATCTAAACATTCAATATACCTAGCTGAATTTATATTACCTTCTATGGCAGTCAGTGTCCGCAGTTAGTTAAACAGAATAAAGCACTAAAACACGCAACTAAGCTATGGAGTTTAGTTAGCAGTGTTTATACAATACTTTGGTTTGCATTCTTCAGCATTTTGTTTCCATAGGTAAACACCATTGTACGTTCTGATCACAATGTGTTTTATCTGAGAATATTAATCTTCACCAGCCTCCATCCACAGTGTAAATGGGATCTACAGAAGCTCCTTCTCTTCAGCCTATTTCTGGCAAATTGGTGGTTGTTTTTTTACCTTTGTTCTATGGAATCCATGAAAATGAATTCTTCTGTATAGAGCACTATTAAAAGTTTTTGTGGAGTTGTTTCATTAAATACTTTTGTTATTTAATTGATTGATTTCCTTCAGTTAGTTTTCACACGTTAGTTTGTTTCAACTACTGTTAGTTTTCTTCTTCCAACCTCATTTTCCATTCCTCTATCTGTCAAATTTTCTTTATTTACGGGGTGGGAAATTGGCTTAAAATTACTTAATTTAATCCTGTTTATGTCAGTCATTTTCAGAATTTCCTGTCCACATTTGTCTTTCTTGGTTACTGACGAAATCAAGTCTTTCTGGGCTACTGTCAGATCCTTTCCCCTTGTACACCCACGACATTCAGCAGACGAAATAATTGTAAACAAATTACACTGACCTCCCTTTGTTTAAAATAAACGGTGAAAAGGTAAATTTCACCCCTGACAAATCATCATATCAGTACATGGCTAATTATCGCGTGACATGTATTCTTAATACAGTATGATAACTTTTATACTTTTGTAAATAATATCATTAGTATATAGAAATAAGCTTTTTGAGTGGATGGATTTGAAATACTGAGTTTACGTTGAACATCGGCACAAGAAACAAGAAGTTACTTATGCAACTCAGGAACTCAACTCTGTTTTGGCATGCGTTCAGGCTGGTAAATTTGCCCAGGCATGATAACATTGTTCTTTATGTCACATCAACAACAACATAAAACTTCAACGGTTTCAAATTGAAGTATTCAGGAAGTACAGAATAAATGAGTTTGCAACAAACCATTTATCAAGATAAGCAACGTGGATTTTGTCTAAATACTTCGGAGAAGTTGGACGAATACTTGAAGAGTATCCAGGTTCTCCGATTAGATTTACTACCCGCTGGTTGTTGTTTGGAACGAACAATAATGTAGCTATCCTGAAGAATCGTAGGCATTGAATTTTACTACATACCGAAGAGCTTCCATAAGCCTTCCGACTGGAAAATAGTTCAAAAATATTTTCAATATCACACTTCAATGGCAATTTGCATTCAAGTCAAAATCAGATGGCTATGCAAAATCGTAATCGAGTAATCAAAATTGAGTAACGCAACCGTAAAAGTATGCACAGCATCGAAATCGACAGAATGGCGCTTAAATATTGCTGAACAACTTCTGGAAATCACAATTTACGCATTACCAATGTTTTACGCAGCGGAAGGTCGGTCAAAAATAGTTTCATTCATAAACTAGACCGGATGATCGAGTTGTTATCACCAATAATAAAAATAAACGATACAACTTTTTCACACCGGCCTTTGCTAAAACACCGAACATAAATACTATTTATAACGATGTGGCAGAGTGCCCTCATACTGTAGGTGATGACCATCTGTACGGCACAGAACACTGGCTCCTTAAAAAGCTGGGTGTTTACACGCTCGACATTAATTTGTCGTACACGAATAAAATTAGATCTACACAAAAACAACGAATATTTCATGTGGACCTTGGTAAGGGGGGTGACAAAATATTTTAGGACCATCACCTCGAAGAAGAAAAAGCACAAAATATGGGCATTTGATATAAATTACCCAGTCACTAGGATATCATTATACCCTTTAACGTATGATGAATTTAAGTTTACTGCTAAAGGGCACATAAGGTTGTATTATAAACCGTTCTAGCGTTATAATTGGAGGGAAAACTCCTGGCACGGATATAACGAAATGGTGAGAAACCGCAGATAAGGGGAAAAAACCCAGTTTGATGAGTCATCGTGCGCATTGATGCATATCACGCGACAAAGGCTGTACTGATACTTTAACCACGAATATGGTAAAATGAGCCAGAAATGTCATTTTACATCTACTGATATAAATTTGGCGTCTGCCCATCCTAAGTACTTTTGGGATTGAGTTTATACTTTACCCAATGGTAAACTTTAGTGACCAAAAACTATAACTCTACCTTGCCTCATTTTTGTCGAGTCCGCTTGCAGTGAGCTCGATACAGTTGTCAAAATGGCAGTTCCATGCATGTACGTGCGTGTGCCCGTGTGTTAATCTGTCTGACTTTGTCCGGACCAAAGCTTCCCGATGCGTCAATGAATTTTAAAATGACCAGGCACAATTATTCACCATGATGAGATGGTGTTTCATGTGCAAAACCCAGGTCAATATCTCAAAGGTCATGGTCACACTTTGGGTTTAGAGGGCAAACATTGTCCGGACTGTAAAAAGGACGGTAATTTGTGCCTTAGCGGACTCAACATATCGCCATTTGGTGACTTCTAGTTTAATTATATCCATATTAATGGTATTTATGCTGAAATTATGCTTGTCTAGAGCAAATCAGTGCTTTCAGAGCTTTGATATATATATGTTCTCACAGTGTATACATGTTTACGTCTAAGATTCAAGATTTTCGCCATCATGGTTGATACATGCCGTAAAACCCTAATATTAAGACCATGATCTTAATATTGAAGTAGTCTATATAGACAATATAGAAGACCAGACTTAACTAATCTTTATAATGAGTTTGGCTTGATACCAATGTGGTTTCTAACTGAGGTTTTACTGGCCCAGACCAGGTTTACTGCGGATATAGACTCTACGTATACATAAATAAGAATGGTCCACTTTGAATTTCATTCAAATGTACGTCATAGCAAAAATAAATATTTTTTTCAATGAGTTTTTTAATGACGAACAGTCCTACAAATACATTTATTTGCTTTACGAACATGATGTTAATAAAAAAAAATATGTAATAAAAAACATTCGTAATAAATTGGTTACCCTGTCTAATGATCTTATATTATAATCACGGGTATAATTACGGAACGTTGTGCATAAATCCAGAGCTTTACTTAAATTAACAGCTTTGTTGGACTTCATTTATTGTTTATTTGAGGAAATCACAAGGTTAAGGAGTATTATGAGAACAGTCTTAGACGTAGACACATCACATACATCTACCGTTCTTTTACTTTTACCACCTGCATTCCCTTCTTGAAAGCTTCTAAGCAACAAAGGTGTCAATAAGAGCTGATAAGGACATTAGTATATGATTATATTTGCTAACAACATTTCTAAATATCAACCAAGTCCCATGTCTGGAATTTTGAGTGCAGTTTAAATCTGTCCTTGAAAAAGAAATCTGAAGTCTAGATAATAGTTTACGCTCTGTCTATTGAATATATTAACTGACGGCAAATTATGGAATCACGTTATAAAGTAACCATGAGGTGATTTTGAAAGAGGAACCTCATATTATACGTAATTTTTATTACAAATGATGACTTGATTGTCCTCTATTTTGTTTTATTTCGCAAAAATGAAATGAATGTCAATGGCAAAAACGCCTAAATAAATAGACAAAAGATATCCCCTGCGGTGCGACAAACTGCATCCATAAGTTACTTAATACGGACGTCACCAACAACCTCGAGCTGTTAAAGCCTCTGACTCGTAATCACTATCCTCATCCCTTTGAGTTCGAATCCACTCGAGAAAATATGCACATGTGATGGAGCTGTTCAGACAGGTTACGGAAGGTCGGTGGATCTACCCAGGTGTACGTCAGGGATCTTCATCAACCGTTAAATCTGAAAAAGTCGCCCTTGTTAGTGGTGGGACGTTTAATCCAACTACAACAAAAAATTAATCTCAAAAGGCACAAGTCTTTATTCTCAACCTGACTGTACAAAGATTACAATGCGACTTTAGTAGGAAATCACACTAGACATTTATACCGTTTAGGTCTTTGATTTTAAGTTGTGTTATAGGAATATTCACATTGGAAAATATTGGTTATAAGACTATTTTTGCAATTGATATTTATGAACTTATTACAAAAATGCTGTTAATTAATGGTCCACATTAGTAATAATCGTATACAATAACAGCACTAACAGATTAAAATACTACTTTGAATTTCCAAAATGGCATTTTCTTTAAGTAATCGCTTAAAGCTCTTAAACTGATCAACGCAGACAGTTTTTACGCGTCTGTTTTTTAAAATCAATTACCGCTCGGAGACATTTTTAAAATTACTCTTGTGCATAACCGACTCCGGTGCGATTAAACTGATTGATTGTAAGAAGCGTCTTGTAGGAAGTTTGTGTTCATGTATAGCCTAATCACTTCTATAGATTGCTTAATGGCTTGATGGATTTTAGGATGTAAGTACAAATGTCCTGTAAATGCATGCAAACTGTAACTAGATTGGCATCACTTAGTGGTCACTTTAATATTGAGACAGATATTTAACATTTCCTTTTTTAATTTGATTTTTTTCGTATGTTTCTATAATAGGGAAAGTAATAATTTAGATAAGGTGGGACCGGACAGCTTTCATGTCTATGTGTGCCGAACGATATCGTATTTTAAGTTACTATTACATATTTATTAATACTACAAAGTTTTAGTTGACTGTAAACATAAGCGTAAATTATGATAAAAAAAATTCAAAAACATTGTACTTGTATTACTATAAAAAAATGTGTAGAAAAATTTAATAGTCCCATTAACATAACATGATATATTGATGTTACGCTCTCTGAATTACTGCTGTGTCATGTCATGTCATGAAGAATCTCCCTTTAGTCTCATTTAATCTTTTTTTTCAGTTCTAATGTGTGTTTTTTGTCCGGATAAGTCGAATTTCGCTGGGTCTGGTTGTGTTCTAGTTTTAATTACGTTAATGTCGGGTTTCTAATATACAACAATATGTATATAAAACAGTTTTCATACCTATTTGTGATAAAATGTTGTGATGATATGACCTCTGTATACCGAAACATCATTATTTTGATTTAGTGACAAGATTATGTCTATGACGACAAGAACTTCGACGATAATATTAATAAAGTAAAACGTAATCCAGCACTTTATCATAGATCTTTGACAACGGAAGTACGTCATGCACTCGAATGTTACCTCTTATAGTTCTTATTTTCATAGCATTGTAAATTGTCCGTCTATTTATGAATTTAAAACAATTGTTTCCCAGCAACATTTACGCTGAGAATGACATCATTCGCATGTCAGAGAAATTATCTTTACATTAGTAAAACTATACTTTATTATGGTACCCTGAAAGGCTGTATATTATATATACCATAATGATTGCTGTATGTCACACACAATTCTTATAAAAGTAGGTAAATGTGTAACACTTTTATGACCCTTCAATAGTACCATCGTTGCAAATTTGCTTAAATGAATTATGAGTGTGTTTCTGAATAAATGCATAAAAACAACATCACTTCAACATGAACGCCTGTAAAATAGCTCAATAAGAACGCCAACGTTAAACACTGACCGCCAAGAAATGAATGTATAACTCTACTCAGGACTCAATGTTTCATGTAGATCTGAAAGAACATTTTTATGTGATTATACACTGTACTAACATAACCCGTATAATATACGCAATGTTAAACCCAAATGAACAAATAATAAATGACATTAACCTATAAACACATACTTGGCAGTCCCTGTAGAATAGTGTGCGTTGTAAAAACAGCTCATGAATATAGACAAAAATTCTTACAAAGTACAATGTATGTGGAACAGTTGAGGGTTTTACTTTTTTCTATGGTATAATATGGTTCCCTGTTTTTTGGAAATAAACCCGGGGACTATCACGTAAGGATGGTGTTATGGTATTTTGTATGTATATTTTATATCCTGAACGGCACAGACGTGTCGATATCTGTCATTATTGCTAGGGGTAAAACAAATTGTTCCTTACAACAACAGTTGAATTATATCATGTCTCAGCAGAAGCACACTGCTCATGTTATGCTCTGAAGCCGATGCCAAGTTGTTGAACTATCGTTGGTACATCTTACAGTGACGTCGGTTATCTGACACTGATTAGACATTCTATAAGGGTTCCAGGAGAACATGGTGGTTTCTGTTACTGTATCCATTACTGTACCAGACGTCTGCGAGTGTTGTCATTACGAAGTTTCTTGTGCTGTTGATTTACTTATAAACTCGTAGTTTGTTTAAATCTAATTGCATCCTTGAAGGCACTGTATTTTAATTACCTTTGTCTATTCATTCTTTGTGTTCTTTGTATTGCATCTATTATGTATACATTTAAATTTATTTGGAAAATTCTTCGGAATTCAAAATCCTAAGGAGCGGAGCTCTTACCGTTAAAGTGTAGGCCACCCACCACTGTTTAGCACGTCAACCACAAATGAACAACCGTCGATGTTTAATGTTGCACATTACTTAGTCGTGAAGAAAATTCTCCATGAATAAGTAACCTTCAAATATTAGAAACGAGAAAATTTGAACATCGCTGCCAAATGGGCAAACAATATATCTGTAAATTTGTTCTAAAGAGTGACCGTTGTTTAAAGGCGGTCGCTATTAACGTGTGATCGTTAAATCAAGTTCGATAAATGTACTTGTAATCTTGTGATAATGATTGCAGTTGATATTATGCGGTATTCATACAAATATAAAACGTAATACGTCCATCTTTTTTGCGTGTCTAAAATCGGATCAGTTGAAAGATTTATTGTAATTTATACAATAATTTCATCTACTAGTCTAGACTCTAAAACTGGCTTATTTGTATAGATGTCTTATCGGAATGCCGAAAAGAACGAGTCTATCATCCAAAAAAAATATCTTCACACTGCGAGTGTTGTACACAACCGTTACAATGACAACGTTGGAACATGAAAATAATGATTTTCTTACGTGCAAAGTTCAATTCTCTAGTTTTGCATTCGTGTTAGTTGATCTGTGAAATGTCTCCGTAAGATGACAATTTAACAGACTGTTTGGGTCTGAAGTAAAAAGGTTATAATCAATTATGTCGTTTCAAATGTCGCGTGCTTGGAATCTTCAACAGTGCCAAATGAGTTCAGGGATTTAGAATACGTGTTTCACATACAGTTACGAAAATACAATTTGATGATAAATGCATAGAATGTTATGCACAGTAGTGGTTGCTTATACTGGTCTGCATCCATTTTATTTCCATACAGTATTTTATCTTGATTTGCAAAATGTATGTTAATACTTACTCCATCATATTTATAAAGTTTGACATTTTCTCTCTTAACAAATACTTTTACATTTTGTATATTCATTGTGTTCATTGCTGACCTTACCGATAGCATAAATATTTCCATAATCGTTTAATTTAATTATTATTTATATAAAATATAAATATATATTTAAAATTATAATTATATAATTAAATAGTGTTTTGTGGTGTTGCTTTGAGTTGCGTTGCTCTGCATTTGTGTTATACGTCTTTCCAGACAATTATAGACCGATAATACTGCATCCATTCCCCCATCAGCCAAGACTAACCGCATGAAATATAAGATATATTGGTTTCCAGATAAATGAAAGATGACTGGTGACAGCCATGGACAACACGCTTTAAGACATACAAGTATTAATTCAGAGTGAATATAATTTTGTTGATTAAGAGTAAATATATCTCCGCTACAAAACAATCGTTTTTCAATTACTGCCTTTTTGAAGTCAACAACACGATTATTATAGTTGTCGCCTATAGCCTACTGAATCTTATCACAGTTTTCCTCTTAAACAAATTCTTTCTTGACATCACCAGGAGACCGTCTCTCCATTCTATAAGGGAAACGAAGACCAAGCAAGTCGCTTTCTAGCTTTCTTCAAAAGCTAACCTTGTACACGAACTACAATAATTCAACTATAAAACGAATGTACAGATTAACAATACCAAACGAAATATCGAATACAGTCAAACATGTGAACAAAAGCCACAATTGGGAAAAACAAAATGTGGTCTTTTTTGACAGGCGACCTTTATTCGGAGGTCAGTTTGTTCTGAATAATCAATGATGGTATTGCAAAAATGGCCTTTATTCACATGGTGGCCTTTATTCGGAGGTGGCCGCAAACACAGGTTACAGTGTATATCTCATAAGTTTTTTGATAAAATTTTTATTAATTACATTGTACTAATATATGTACTCTCTTGTTCGTATGTGCGACTTTTCGGATCTAAATCCCAACATTCTAGATTGTGACAAAAACGCAAGTTAATTATGGACACGACCATCTAACGAACCGCGACAAAATCAAATGCAATTACTTTGATGTAGATATTCCATATTGTTCAAAGACACAATTAACTTATTCATGAAGTTTTGGTGGCAATTAACATTTTCCTGTGTAATACGAGATATCAAGAGAGAACATGTTTATCACGTTGTAGGATCAACTAACGGATAATGATTAAATAACCGATTTTTTTGTACTTAACTAGAAAACTAGGCCGTTCGTGAACTTTCCTTTTTCTAAAGTTTAACGCCATACCAACAGCCAGGGCTTTTTGGTGACTTTTCTAGCTTTAACGGTAGATACAGGCCCTAGTCGTTCATCAAGGTAGAGTCACTGACTTTCTACAAGCCAACTGGACAGCTCCTCACGTGTTTTTTCTGGTAGAACCCATAGAGGAGAAGGCCACGAGCTGATGGATTGTACAATTGAATTACGAACAGTTTTCACTCAAAATACAAGCGCTGAGAACACATCAAATCTAAAAACATTTGTCATTACGTTGTATGTTATCACTAAATATTTTAACTTTGGTTCGGATGATTAAGAATTAGATACTGAGGCATTATTGTATACTATACTGTTGATCGCGTTAAGTAACTCCTTAAAACGGTCCATTCCCACGTTTATTTGTGTTTGCTTTCAATACCTCTCACTAGTGTTTGGCAAACAGTCGAGCTAATCAATTCACCGAACCACTGACGGCCTATATCTCTACACGCAACTGTCTATTACCCACTGTGAATCTGCATTGGGTGACAAATAACCTTAGATCGAATTTCTGTAATCATAGATGACGAAAAATGTCAAAATTGGTGGAAAAAATCCTTTGAACTGGGATTATTGAATGAGTCAGTCATGTAATAGCAAAATAAGATTTTTAAGGATGGTCGACCTTATAACAATATCCCTTTTTTTAAATTTCACACCACTCGGTGGCGTCATTGACTCCAAAATGGAATATACGAGTACAATAATAAAAAAATATAAAATAAGATGACCAAAATTGTACATAGTGAAAAAGGTTCCTATTTTGAGCCAAAAAGATTTTATGTTGCCGCTCCGCTCGACACTAGTCGATATATACAACCATATGAATAAGAACAGGTAATGTGTTCTTCAATGGTTTAATAGAAAATGAAATCCTAAGTTATTTGAACTGACTTCCAAAAATGTTAATCAAATCTCTCTACCAATATACTTTGACCTGGAACAGCACACCAGCAATATTTCAATTCTGGTCCAAGGCATCACCGAACACTACTCATCAATATCGAGTATTAGTGACTATGAAACCCACGGGCGTATTTTATTGTCGCGCATTAGATGGCTAGGATGCCGTTATTTTGTATTATACATTAATAGCCTCACCTTAGAGACGAAACCTACAATTAACCGGCGGAGATGCTGACAATGCATTATTGTGGAACAATTTATTTCTTGTTTCTCAGCCTATAGAAGGCACCCAGACTATCGAAGTGTCATATACATATTGCGAGGCTGTCATTATGTTGACATGGTGAGAGCGGTAAGTTGATCAATGTCAGGAGTAATTTACGAAAAACGTCACAAATAACGTAGAAAAAGTCATACATAAGTCATCGTCAAGATCAGTTTTCACTTCCTTAACATGAACCGAACAAGAAAGAGCAAGAAAAACAATAATCATTTGCTATTTTACTATGTGACAAAGACTAATTCTGAGAGTAGCAATGTTTTCACAATAAACAAGGCACCCATAAACTGTTACAAACTGTATCTGTTTTGAAATGAAGTTATGTTAGGGCAGAAAAGTATCAAACAAATGTAAATAAAACAATATCCACCTGTACAATGATGAGTTTATGTAGAGACAATCATGTCGGTAATTTTCGCTATGAAATATGTATGTACCTGTTGTTCCAAATAAACATGTATATTATTCAATGTTGTATTGCACACATATCATATCAACACCTGTGTTGACTTGTCCAAGTATACTAAACGCGGTCATGTTGATAAAACTCTTTAGAAAACATATACCAAAATAAATCAATGATCTATGAAACACGAGACCTATTTGCATAGCAGGTTCCTTGTAAAACATTGAGGTATTGTAATGCCATAACATCCTGCTTATATTTGACAGCATCAGACAATTTGAATGGCTAATCCTGGCTTTTCTCTAACAAATTTTGAAACTTAACAATTCATCCGTCATAGGTCAAAATTCATCCGATTTAAAACCGATGCAGCTCCTTGAAACATTTCTTGCATACCCTGACGGGTTCCTTGGCATTCGCAAGTTGAGCTTTCTTATCCGAACATTCCTTACAAAATATGTTTCCACAGTTTCGGCAATGATGCTGGAATAAAGTATTTAGAAACAAACTGTAAACAAAATGAGTTTGTCATTAATCAACATACTTGACGTCAAAACTACAAAAACAAAGGTCTTCATATTGAGGTGGTTTAATTATCAAGTTGAAATATCGAGAAAATATTGAAAACTAGTCCAAAAATAAGTTTTTTATGTTGAAGTGGTCTTCATATTGGTGTGGTTATCAAATGAGGTTTCATTGTAAATATACGGGTAATTAACGGTTTGTGTATTGGCTATTTAAGAGAAAATATCAATCAGTACATACTAAGTTTGATTGATGAAAAACCTGTTAGAATCCCATAACCAAAGTAAATTGTTATCTTCACAGTGTTTATTCTATATATAAAATATTATGTTGCCACTTCTGTGTCACCAAACATTAAAATGAAAAAAATGACAATTTACTATGATGAAATCACAGAGTATTTCCATGTCTACTTTCATTGCAAATAAATAAACCAATAATACCATAGTTGTATAATAAGAAACATGAGATCAGAAGTCTGGCTTTTTTACTTTTTAGGATTGTCATGACGTAACTTACACGTGTTTAGGCGTGCTATATTTGATATAACACTTATACATCAATGTCTGTAAAGCAAACAGAAGACACAGCAGGGGCGTAACCAGGATTTTGAAAGTGTTACGCAGATATCGGCACATCCATATTCGGCACAACACTCCCATGGTGCGAAAAAAATGAAAAAAAGGGACACGAAAAGACGCATTATGGTGCATTTTAAGACACGCATATAGTGAGATATAATGTTATAAAAAAGGGAAATTAATCAGTACAATTATAGGAATAAAACGTTTCGACCTCTCCAATAGGTCTCATCAGGCGGTGATGATTATATAATTTGATGTCATAGATTTCCCCGCGACGTT
This sequence comes from Lutraria rhynchaena, assembly GCA_008271625.1. Taxonomy (NCBI): domain Eukaryota; kingdom Metazoa; phylum Mollusca; class Bivalvia; order Venerida; family Mactridae; genus Lutraria; species Lutraria rhynchaena. The sequence continues at coordinate 248,714 of VIBL01000036.1, forward strand.
TTTTTTTGGGGGGGGGGTATGTTTTTAGTGTTTTTATTTTTTTTTTATCCTTTTTGTACTTTTATTTAACTTTTTTATTCAGACCGATATATATGTTTCTTTGCTTTCGCTGAATGCTTTTGATTTCGTCATTTCCTCATTCATCAAACACAAGTGCGATTCGTCGATGCTCAGACGCATCGAAATCACGTAAAACCCGGTCGATATCGATCTCGTAATTGCGATGAATATGCATCAGAGCTAGTCCAGTCAGCCGTTCCTCGGTCATCGTATTTCTTAGATACGTTTTAATGCGGCGAAGGCTACTAAATGACCTCTCAGCAGAGGCCGTGGACACTGGCATAGTCAGAAGGATCTTCAGCAAAACATGTATGTTTGGATATAGTTGATATGTTTCATCAACTGCCTTTGCCAGACCTTGAATAGGCGAATCGGCTGCAAATCTCTTCCAGACGTCAAGTTCAGCATCTATTGCCTGGCAATCTATGAACGGAGAATACTCCTGCTTGAATCCGTCAAAGGATTCAGTGTGTCTAAGGGACCGCTGACGCAACACAAAGCGACAACAAAGTCAAAAGACAGGACAGCCTTTTGAAGGCTTGACGCTGTGGACATAGTTTTGGTGTCCATGTCAACTTGAAGGTCAGTAAGTGTTTCTTTAATTGGTTTGAAGTGTGTATAGAAAGCAGTGATGCTTTCCGAGTGCTGAGACCATCGTGTTGGGCAGCTATAAACTCCGAGACGTTTCGGAGAACTTGTTATAAAAAACAATACATCCCCAACAACGGTAAACATCGACTGCACAGACGGTACCCTGCAAGCATGACATATTGCTAAGTTTAAACGGTGGTTGCGACAGTGAATATACTTTGCGTTTGGAAATTCTGCAGTAAATCTTGCTTGCACTCCACGGTGACAACCGGACATATTCCCAGCACCGTCGTACCCTTGTCCAACGATAAAGTTTGGGTTCAGATTGTGTTTGTGTATTTCATCTAGAAACAACTGGTGAAGTAGAACTCTGACGATCAATGTAACGCAGACAAAAAGCAAACTGTTCAGTATGGCTGACATCAGCAATTTCATCTGCAAGAATTGAGAAGTACCTAGCATCTTGGCAACGGTGCACGATACAGTCTGAAATTTGATTGCCACATATATATATATATATGAACTCGTTTTGAATAGCGGGGCTTAAATACTGTGCATGTTTGGGAGAATTTTCTTGATGGTTGTGCAAATCACTGTCTACTTCAGCGCGATAATTTATCAAAGCTCTGAAGTTACTGTGTTCTTCCGTTTTGCCACGAAAAGCAATGTTTTGTTTTCCCAGCAAAACTATTGTTTTAACAATAGATGTCAATGCTTTCTTATTTTTCTCGACTTTGTTTCTGTAAGCGTTTGAGCCAAACTCAACGACACTTTTTTCTTGATTATGAATTTGTCAGCTTTAGTCATTACATTATTGTGATCTAGTGTTTTTTTATGCATCCCTATAATTCTAGACACATTGCTCCAGTCTACAAGGGGCTTAGCAACAAGAGTGTTTTCGGATGAATTAAAGACAAAACACGGTGCACAAAAAAACACCATTTACTGAAGGACTATACCTTAAATACGGGTAGTTTTCAGTATCAAACACTAGGTCAGGTACACGCCTAACTGCCCCGCTTTTGCCGTGAGTGCTATTAGGCTTTACCCAACTCCGCGAAGGTTCAAATCTTGACATTAAAGTCGACATTTTCATGGAATCAGACATTCGGAGTCTTCTTGTGACATCAATGGTTCCAATGTCTAGAAACCGCGCACCCATAGAGAAACCTGCTGAATACCCATCACTCTGGCAGTTGTCTGCCTGATATTGTTTTATGTAAGATGTTGACCCTTCGGGAAAAGATTTTGTGTTGTCATCCAATAATGACTGAGAGTTATCAGCAGGAAGAGGTGATGAGTTTTCACTGGTATTTTGGAGTTTAAAACACTGAAAAATAGACTTTTGTCCATGAAGAGGTCGAGGAGGTTTTCTGGAGCTCATCTCTATTCAGTATATAGACTAAGAGAGATATATTTAAAGCTCATAGAGAGAAGTAGATCTGGAAACTATATGTGCAAATCTATCACATAAATAAACTGAATATGTTTACAGGAAATTACAAAGTATGAACAAACTTAGTTAGATAGCTGTGTACTCGTACACCAGTTCTAGATAACCAAATCGCTACACATACATGTAAACGAGAAGTTAAAGTGTTACATAGGAATGACGTCATCGGTGACATTTTGGCAGGTGTCAAAACTGACCTTGAATGATTATTGATTTAGGTTGCTTTCGCTAGTCTGTCCATTACTCTGGTAATATGTGTAAACTATACTCGTGCGTAGTAAATAAAATACATTGGATTTGATCTTGATCAACAAAACCCTTAAATTAAACATATCGAATCTCCACTGAAGGTATGTATGCTATCGCCATTTTCACTATATTTGTCCCCGAAGTGTTTCACTTTCGACAAAAAATGAAGTATTGTGTATCATGAAATTAGCAGTTTTGTTGGTCAGGTACATACCCAGGCCACATTGTTCTGAAGGGGTTTTCCTGTTATAGTGGTCTTAAGTAAAATATCACCTGTTATATAACACCATGTACATCCGTTGCGGACACTACATGTAACAATTGTTGTATGCAGATAGGTCAGAAAACATAATCTATATATTATAAATTTGTATGATTTTGAGCAACTACAATCAAAAGGATATATTTATCCCCCAAAAAATTTGAAAAGAAATTATTGACAAAATTTTAATGAGTCAAAACTTTATCAAAGATGTACAAAAATATTGTCATCATCTTTTCATAGCTTATACAGCTTTACACCGGGGCCTGAGTAGAAATGTGTCCAATTATATCAAATTTAATTGTAAGGACTGTAAGTGAAAGTAAAAAGACTGTATGACACCTGCTTAAAGACATTTAGTTGTTTTGCTTTACAACGCATGATTTTGTTGTGGACATTAAATAGTTGTACTTATAAGGTCTACATACAAAAATGTCAACATTTTTAAATTTGTGATAGTTAATGTTCATTTCAATCATTTATATTTACATACTATAATGCATCATACGTATGGCTGATAACAAATAACTCCTTTTTAAAAGTAGTTTTGAAAGTTTTGTTTCATATGCATACTGTAAGGTATTTTTCCACCCATACTAATTATACTCCAGCAAACGAAGTTTCCAGGGTTGTATTGGAAACAACCTGGTTGTTGGTTGGTCGTTTGGTTGTTTGGTTGTTGGCTGGTCGGTCAATCAGTCACTCAGTCAGTGGGTCGGTTGGTTGGTTGGTCGCATGCTCTGTCCCCAAATGAAATAGGAGCATGGAGTGAATATTTCTCCTACCTTTTTGTGCAAACTTTTTCAAGTTTTTTATATACATTGTTGTTGGATAGATTTGCATGGTATGATTATTCATGCCAAAGGTCACATACTAATAATATTATGTAGTAGAATTATGCCCCCTTGAAAGTTGTCTGGTCACACAGACTGTTCCCAAATTGTGGAGAATATTTCTCTTACATTTTTTTGTGAGAACTTTTTTATATGCATTAAGGCTGAATAGAAGATTTGCATGGCATTATTATGTATGCCAAATGTGAAATGTAAAATTATGTCCCATTGAAAGTTGGTTGGTTCCTTGGTCTGTCCCCAAATGGTAAAGAAGTTTGTGGTGAATATTTCTCTTACAATTTTTGTGGGAACTTTTTCAAGTTTTTTTCTCCTTCATTTTTAGTGGAAAACTTTCTCCCAATTTTTTATATGTATTACAATGGAAGATGTGCACAATGTATTGATGATGAAGAAGTTGCCATACTTTGCACAATTATGTTCCCTTCATGTCAGTCATTTATTGTGTCAGAAAAGAGGAACATTTCAATTTATTTTGAGTGATTTTTGCAAATTTTTAGTATGCATCGTAGATGTGCACAACATATTATTCTTGCTAAAGTAGCAAAACATTGCAGGATTATGTCTGTGTGACCATAGTTTATTTATTGGATAGTAAAGAATAGCATTTGAATTGATATGAGAGCTTGTGTCATGTATATTTATGTCCCTGCAAGTGAATAGTAATTATGTATTGGCATATTATGGAATTGAATAAATTTTAATTGTAGCTTCCTTCTGTATTGTTCAAAGAAGTAATTTTTTTGAGTTACTGGAAGAAAAAACTTAAGCAATGAATTTGTATACTCTGCTTTATTTGTCTTAACCATTCCCTTAATATGCCATTACACATTTATTCTAGTTAACTATTTACATGCCCTGTAGAAATGCTCTCTTGCACTTTGTCCACTAAATTGCATTATTTTATTTGGAGGGGGGGATTTAATCACAATTCAGTGATAGGTGATAGTTGTTGCTAAAATTAAACTTAATATTAACACATTAAACGTAAATAAAACCCTGTAGTGTCCGCAACACAAAAAAACAGAAACAAATATGTCTTAATCATTTGTCTGCACTAAGTAAAGTCACATAATTTTTTCTTTACACATTCTTTAGCAATCCTTCTCCTTTTGAATTATATATTCATTAGAATTGTTAGAATATTTCAAATGTCTTTACCAGATCATGGGAAAAGTACATTAATATATTTTCATGACTCTAATCAAAACAATTTTCAGATACTAAGACAAAAAGCATAACAATCTTGATGAATCTACAAATTAGAGGCCTATTTAATTTTTGTTGCGGACACTTCACCGTTGCAGACAAAGTTTTTCACAAATTGTGATAAAACTAATAGACATATGAATGAAGCACTTCATATGTGGAAACAATTGTGCCAAAGGCATTTTATATAGAAATAAAATTTGCTCTGTGTCTCATGCTTTGTGGAGTGAGAGAGACTGTGTTGCGGACACTACAAAATATGACCCTTTTTAGTAACCCAAAATGACAAAATAATACACATTTCCAATGAGGCCCAGTTCAATGTATGACTTCTTTTTGTTTCAACAGCAAACAAATCTGCAACATAAACTGTTGATCATGGTTATTTTCAGTACTGCAAGTATTTTAAATACTGTTAAAATCAAATGCTGAAAATTGATGGAATAAAAATATCTACAACAAAAATGAATTGTCTTTATAATTACATAGGTATATGAAGTGAAATGTCCAAGCAAAGTATTCTATTTGGTTGTTCAAAATTAGTGGTTTTTAAATGAAACAACATAACACTGAAAAAAGCACCATTTTTGGCACTTCATTCAGTTATCACTTAAAAATAAGTGTATATAGGCAAGTTATGTATCGTTTTCAAGCTAAAGCAACACCCAGCATGAACAAAAATTTCTCTTTTCCTTTGAATTGACCATACCATACCTCTACAGGATATCTGTATAACATGGGCATTTTTTAGGGGCACAAATATAGTGAAAATGGCGTGTATAAACAGCGTCCTTGTATGAAACTAAAGTGTAGCAGGATCTAGTGTACGCGCACTTGCAGATGTATTTCGAAAGTAATCATTAAAAAACTTGGTTACACAACAATGGAAAATAAACAAGCCCTGATTTCTCAAATCAGACAGAATTCTTGGAAAACAGATTACATAATGTAAGGACTGTTTGCGTAATTAGTCACTACTGAAAGACGTAATTGGATAACTGTTTGTTTAGAACTTAAAACTTTGCATACCACAGCATGTTGAGACATACATATATCCATTCTTGTCATAAAAATCATGTTTGAAAGTAAACAAAGTGACAAGAATGAAATTGATCACACATTCTTACTGGAGTTTTTATTGATGATGTAACAAAATTAAGTGATCAATGTACAACTGGAAAAAATAGTCCAGTTGATGGTTCCTTTCAAACCAAAGCAAAGAAATTCACAAAACGTTTCATTTCCAAATTTTGCCTAAGCATAAATTTCTTACTTTGAAGGTGATGATGCATTTCCAAATATTTTCATATTTTGTTTTTTGTTGTCAGAAACTTTAGGGTCTGCACCAAAAAGGGGTCAGTCGGGTAACTGTTAACAAGACTATTTTTACTGACCAAATATCAAATGTCTCACAAATCATATAACCAGGTAATCATACAGACTATCTTGCGAACATCCATTGTGAACAGGAAGCAATATAATCACAAATTTCATACTCCATACAACTATACATGTCAAGTTCAACAGTGGTCCATTGACTAATGTTAACTGTGAACCTTAAACCCATTAATGTTAAAATATATCATCTCTGCTTTAAATTCTACACCTCTCCATGTGTGTGATCTTCTGGGTTTCATTGCAGTCAGTGTTTATAATTTTAAGGTTTTATACCCATAATGACCAAAATTAGTATATCAAAAAGGAGTAGACAGATTTTGGGAACCTTTGTAATTTTAATAGGTTTCCACGATAGAAAATGATTTACCGTGAGATTTTTCGAAAACAATAAATACCGTCAAAAATAAAATATTTTTCTATTTTTCAACAAGGGCAATAACTCTTAAAAAATTTGAAAAATGAGTCATAAAATACATTGAGGTATTTAGGATAACTATCAAAGAAATAATGATAATTGGGCAATACTATTTTTATAATATTACCATTTTTGAGTAGCAGTTGGCAGCTATGTAAAAAGATTACTGTATCATGAATATAATACCTTAAATGTATTTCTGATACATCCATGTGTATGTGAACAAGGAAACTTTGAAGCCTTTGTGGATGCTAAAGTTTTGGGAATGTGTTTTATCTGTGCTACACTTTTAATAGTCCTTAATAGTTGTTTGGCATAAAAATGTTCTGTAAAATATATATGATGCTAAACAAAGAGTGGATTGACATTTAGATTTATTTAAAGAATTAAATTGAATCATAGTTTAATGTACAAAATATGAGAATTGATACTATGAATATATTTATGAGTATAATTCCCTAAGACCTTATGGTAGAATTTCATACAAATAGTTGATATATTTTAAAAACAGCCTGCATCATGATTGGAGCTGCACACAGTCAATCAAAACACATTATCATCTCTAAGTTTTGTTTAAAGAGCAGTTAATATTGTAGTATTTTTACATAACAAGATGCAAGAAAAGCATTGGATGACTTTTAAAACCAGTTATTAAAAAATTGTTATTATCTATCATTTTACATTATCCAAAACCTCATTTAGTAACCACATAAGACTATCTCAGGATAACAACAACTTACTTTTGAACCAGTCCTAAATATGCCCTCTACATAACAATTTGGCTATAAGGTCACCTTAATGATAAGGCCAATTTTAGTGGTCGTAGCATCAAGGTCTTATTGTACTTAATATAAAACTAGAGGTCCGCAGAGCAGCGTCAACACTTGTCTGTTTTACATCATTTTATTCAATAAGCAATTTTGATCAAAATTCTAAGTTAAAAAGGGGCATAAATATAACTTTCAGAATAATGCCCCTTGTCATGATAATCAAGTATTCCAAGTGTTGTGTTGATGTCTTTAAGATTTTGTGCAATAATGACGAAGACAATGGCGACACAGCAATCATAATAGTTCGGCTCTTTCTTCAAAACAGACAAGCTAAAAATGGCAATGTTGGGTTTGTCAAACACAATGCATTTTACTGGTCCTTGCTGCCTGACAAGTGGCTTAAATTTACAGAAGGGATTGAGTGCATTAGTAACATTCAAGCCTTTGATATACTTTTGGTAGAGAGGAAGTAGAGTGGATGGAGGGGGTGAGCCATGCAGTATGCTGGATATTAAATGTCTGCAAGTGCACAATCAAAGACTAGGTATAAAATACAAACAAATGTTTCATTTATTTTATTTTGTGTCACATAAAAATATAATATGATTGATTCTATAAATATAAAGCAACAAAGTATATTAATATAATCAAGTTTCATACAAGCAATAAAATTACCATAGCTATAATACTGGATACAATATAATGAAGCATTTGATATGTAACAAAAATCATAATGTGGCATACAGAAATAATAGCATTATCCCCTAATCAATGTCCCTCCTCTAATCAATTCTCTAAATCCCCTGTGAGTAAAAGGAAGAACTTTGACACAATATTACAACTTCAATAATCCTTAAAATCATACACAAATGGTCCAAAAATCATTGAGAAAATAACTGCACATAAAGGAACATGAAATGTACTGTCAGTGAATTTATTGGGGAATAGATTTGGTAATCTTTGCAAACTTGAGAGTAGAATGATGAAAACCAGATACTGTTAAATGTAGTATTGAAGAATATTACTACATACAGATAATTACCTATTTTCTGGGAATACAAAAATTAAAATTCAGACATCATATACTAATATAAAATAGACGGCACACAATCATGTGTTATGTTAAGTAACAACAATAATATGATATAACCATACCATTATTTTCATGAGGCAAGAAATGTCATATTAAACACTGAAATAAAACAAGAGGGCCATGATGGCCCTGCATTGCTCACCAGAATAAGTATTAATTAACTTGTTACTAAAAAGGTAATAAAGGTACACTTGTGGGCAAATAATGGGGAACAATAATAAACTTGATAAAGGACCATCAAATTTATACTACAAAAGAATATTCGTGATGACTGAAGGATGCCACAGACCAAATTTGGTGATGATCCAACCACTGGTTCATGAAAAGAAGTCATTTTAAGGTATTTCTAGGTTAAGTTCTAGCGGCCCCTAATTGGGGCCAACCATTTTTATTTCAGCAAATCTGATAGAACACTATCTAAAGATGCTTAAAATCAAGTTTGGTAACAATCCATAGACAGAATCATGAGAAAAGTTCATTTTAAGGTATTTCTTTTTTTATCTCTACTGGCCCCTAAAAGGGGCCGACCAAATTTATTTGAGTAAACTTGAGAGTGGACCATCTAAGGATGCTACAGACCAAGTTTGGTGATGATCCATCCATTTGGTTCATGAGAAGAAGACGTTTAAAGCTATTTCTATTTTTAGCTCTAGCGGCTCCAAATGGGGGCCAACCATTTTTTTTCGCAAATCTGATAGAACACTATCTAAAGATGCTAAAAACCAAGTTTATCCATCCATAGAAACATGAGAAAAAGTCATTTTAATGCATTTCTATTTTTAGCTCTAGCGGCCCCTAAAAGGGGCCGACCATATTTATTTGAGCAAAATTGAAAGAGGACCATCTAAGGATGCTACAGACCAAGTTTGGTGATGATCCATCCATTGGTTCATGAAAAGAAGACATTTAAAGTTATTTCTATTTTTAGCTCTTGTGGCCCCTAATAAGGGCCAACCATTTTGTTCTTTGCAAATCTGATAGAACACTATCTAGAAATTTTAAAAACCAAGTTTGGTAATAATCAATCCATAAAAACATGAGAAAAAGTCATTTTAAGGTATTTCTATTTTTAGCTCTAGCGGCCCCTAATGGGGGCCGATCATATTTATTTGAACAAACTTGAGAAAAGACCATCTAAGGATGCTACAGACCATGTTTGGTGATGATCCATCCATTGGTTCATGAGAAGAAGATGATTAAAGGTTTTTCTATTTTTAGCTCTAGTGACCCCTAAAAGGGGCAAACTGGTATAATATGAGCAAATTGCAGTTATAACGTCAAAAGGCTTCTGCACAGCAAATTTGAAGTAAATCCAACTGGTAGATTCTGAGGAGAAGACCATTGTTGACGCCAGACGCCGGACGCTGGAGCATCCACCTACCCATCCTAACAGCTCACCCTGAACCTTCGGTTCTGGTGAGCTAAAAAGCAACTCTAATCTTCTTTGAAGATGAAGATAATACATGTACTTATTTTGCTAGTGGGCATAGTAGTTCTTTTGCACTTTAGACTAATGCTATGGTTTTGACAGAACTTAATGAGAATAATTTTCTCTGACACTCATTGTGATGAAGTGCAATCAGAATTAGAAATGTAGTAAATGTTTCAGTCTTATAATCAGACTTGTTTCAAGTGTGCCCAGTAGGGATGTGAATTATGTGTAAAGGTACATAAATATGCTGGACTAGGTGCAAACGTTTAAATAATAATCAATTTTCAAGAGATAGGACTGCAATGCTATGGGTAATGGTTAAATTTGATGAGAAGTAAAGGCATGGAAGCATAAGGCAGCTAGACAGGCTGCAGCTACTTGTAAGAACATATGATTATGTAAATGGTACTTAAAAACATTATGAGTAAAATATTAGTGTTCTTCAACCTTAGTGATGATTTTGTTAGCCCCAAGAACTTCACCATGAGTAATTAATTTACATAAGAATATCTGTCCAAAAAGTGATAAAATTGAAATGAACCTTGATAATATCAAGATTTTTTAACAAGTCTTGGAGGGTGTTTGAATCATCAGGTAAGACTATTGGATGGTAATTTTAACATATTTTTTAACAATTCACAACCAATTATGGTTACTATGTCAACCAAGTCACTTTCAATGATCCTTCCAGACAAATTGTATGCAACTTAATAAAATGGAATGTTACAACATTTCTTGCAAAAATAAAACCACAATTTTTTCAATAATAAATTAATTAAAGACATTGTTGTTAGACTAAATGAAGCAGTGTCCAAGTATATTTAGTTGTTATAGAGCCACATCCCATGTAAACAAATGAGAATACAACACTGACTATGACATCCAATACGTTTTTTCAACTGTTATCACCCCATACCAACATAAAATACTCATTTTTAAATGGTCACTCAATCATTGTGCTTTATAGATAAAATATCTTGATATAGTGCATTTATTGCACAAAGAATTCCAATATCTTAGCTAACATATTACATTCGCTATAAACAAATCTAGGATTCCCTGTGGGCCACATCCTCATAGTAGATAACACAAATCTTGAGCTAATATCACATTTCTCATGTTGTTGCCATGGTTTCCTGTCCACATTTTCACTGTCCAGAATCAGCAAAACATGCATCACAAACTCGTACAGGTTTCCGTGCCATAGGTAACTTAACTTCTTTTGAAGAGCATTCATTACAGAAGATATTGCCACATTGTCTACAGTGGTGCTAAATAAGGGGAAAATGAGTAGGTATAAATATAGGCTGTGGTAAACATGTACCAGGATTGGAAAATCATTACAATATATAATGTTCCACACAAATATATGCAACTCTAGACAATCAACATATGCACCAAATGTTAATTTTTAAGAGTTGAACAAAAGACCAACAAAAAATACAAACAACAGCAATTCTTTGCTTCATCCCAAAAAAGCAAAAATCCAAGCTTTAAAACAATTCTTAATTCAATGCAATAAGGAAGAAAACAAGAAGTAAATCAGACTATTATAACACCATTACTACAACAACAGTAGAAATAGAAATTTGCAATTAACACCCTTTTAAAAGTCTAATGAAAAGGAGAAGTATCATGTCTGAAGTTACATTTCTGACAACATGATTTGATTATTTAACTATGGATAAACACAGCCATTTATTCAAAAAGACTGGATTGTGATTTATGTGACAATAGCAAAGCATTTGACCAAGAAATCACAAGATAAGGTTGTAAGTTTAAGCTATGCTCCCTTACTAGTAGTGCTTTGGTTGTTTACTAAAGTAGTGGTTGAAGACTAGAATTTTACACATTTTATCAGAAAATCTGTTAAGATTTAAATCATAGTTGATGACTTTGTTCTTTTTCTATAAGATGATGCGTCCAATGCAATGAAAAAGAACATTTATCATATATGTCTGCTTCATATCTACATCTTTATGCCTATAATCAGATCCATAAACCATATTCAACTTATGGTGATGTTCTTTGGCAAATCACAATTCAGTCACACAAAATAAGAAGTTTGGTTGTATTTCTGACAAAAAAACATATGATGGTTGTTATTGCTGAATCTATTTCTGAAGTTCTTGCATCATATTTTTGGCTGGAGGTTAAGTCTCAGTTATATATCAGCAGGTTTTTAACCTTTTTTTCCTGGATTCTCTACCAGTACTATCATGGTTCTGTGTAGGTAAACTGTCAACTTCTCCACATAATAATCAGCAGTGAAGGACTAATGGCTTTGGACACAATGTCTACAACAAAATCGTCACATAGAACACTAGCTACACCAAGGGTTTGAACTCACAAACCCAATTGAGCTATGCTGGGGTGCTGTACTGTGCATCAGAACTTGCATATAAGTGGGCATGTTATACACATAAATGTAAGAATCTACATTTAACATTTTCATTTTAGGTTGTTTTGTATGACCAACATTTATTAATTGAAACGTGTTAACAAGTGTAACAATAGTCATATACACATAGAGGCATTGGCCCATTATAAATTACCTCAGCATTCAGATACTGTAATATTAATGTCAAACCCACTCCAAATGCTATATTTGCATGCCTGCAGGCAGATAACATCATAGATCATTTGAAATAAACAAATTTAGCACATATTGATATTACCAGGAGACAATTTTGTATACAATTCATCTATTTCAGAAGTCATAATACCTAGTGTCCCCAAATAAATCAATGAACTCACAGACTGTGTCCAGAATGAACTGTATACATTATTACTATATAACATCAAGTCTACAATGAATTACAGCCAACAATAGTCATATTGTGTTCATATAATACACAAACGGTCGTACAGAATACTGACCCCTATTGAGAGATCAGGAACATGATCTATTTCCACAGAGTAACAATATACAATGGCCAGCAATGTTTACTAGACAGTTAATAATGAACTTTGTCACTCATGTCTCAAAAAATATAGGTAGTCAAACATACCCACTAAGATTTGTTTTGGGAGAGCCAAATAATTGTCTTATTGTAAGGCCATCTTCAAACACAGCCCAAAATTTTAACCAGTCATCAAATCTCAGCATTCCAATCTCATTTGTAAAAATTCATACTGAGTGTGACATGCAATGATTAAGTATTAGGAGTGCAGTATGGCACTAAATGATTGCTATATATAATATTCCATTGTTTTGCTTTGGGATTCAATGTGAAGCTACTGTCTGAGAACAATATATTTAAGTTTTCTAAGCGCAACACTCAACACTCAACATTTAAAATTACTGCAATATCTTAGATTGATACTCAAATCTCAAAGAAAGTTAAATTTAACAATTATTCAGCACTAAGTTAACTACGTCATCAATATAATATATCATCAAAATAATATAATTTGAGTGTTGGGATTAGAGTAAAGAGATTTAAGTACTATGATTTTGAGAAAATTTGTTATTAAGAATTGAGTATTGTCAGTAATTAAGACCTAGGTCTTAAAATTAATGTGACTTCAGCACAAAAATTGTTCTTCAGCACAACTTAAAGTACTTTAATACTTAACTTATCCTTTAAATTTATCAGTTTGTAATAAGCTCTGAATATTCACTGTATTAATCATGTTTTAGCATCTATTGAACAGACAGTAAAATCTGAGAATATGGCCAGATAGTCATAAGCAGAAGAATTTCAGCATTTTGATGATCAAATGTATTTTAATATACAATGATGCAAATTCATTGTTTACTGTGGTATCATTTATTTTAGTTGGGCTCAATTTTCGTGGTTTTTAGTAAAATGGCTATTTCATGGGGATGTAAATTCGTGAATTTTGATTCTGCTTTTTCGTTGTCAGTCATTTTTGTCATGAAATATCCTAGGTAGTGAGGTAAAAATACTGCTAATTGGCCCTCACATGACAAAAGGGGACCCGATCAAAATTTATACGACATGTAACAGATATCCGTTGATAATCTTAAATACACATGTCAAAAATCTGTCATTTGCAAATTGACAATGGTGCAAAAATGGAGCAAAATTTTAAGGGACCTTTCATGATAACACCTTTCTAAGGTATGTTGTGCCCATTATTTTAATATTTCTGTCTGTTGTGTATGATTTGTAAATGATAATTAATTATCATAGGACATAAACTGAGACCTGTTTCATTACTGATTTTGGTAAACACACTTTTCCTAAAGATGACTACTCAAACAATACCAGTTTTCAGATACCACCACATATCAGATGGTTGATGGATATCTCCACATTTATATTCGTGGGGATTTGATTTCATGGGTCAGCCAACCCATGAAATCCACAAAATTAAATCCCCAATGAAAGTTAGTGAAACCACAGTATTTTATTCCAGAAAGGACAATGCTTTGTTTTGTACCACGAGAAACAAACATATTGCTTCAGACACTATGTTCTAGATTTCAGACTCATTATTCCAGAATAGAAATTTTATTTTCAGAAAAGTTTGCTGACAAAGCATATGTATTTGTATGAAAATGTAAAACAACAATTGCTGAAGTTTAATTGATCAAGGATCAAATATATTGGCTGATTTCGTCTATAAAACAGATTTAAAATGGTGGGAAAATCACCATAAGAGTGTAATTACCAATGATCCAGCCTAAGAGAATTAATGACATAATGTTTACGAGAGTTATATATTGAGAAATAATCCTACAGAGAAATTTATTTCACACTTAAATGACAGTTCATCCTACCTCTACTTCTAAATACAGAATCAGACCACCACTATTCCATAAATTATTCAATTTTGAGACAATTTATACATACATGTAGAACATTAACTTAGTATATTCTCTCAGAATCCCAATGTAAGATAAATTATAATTTATGCATTCTAGTGGTATTTATTTACCTTAAATACAAATAGCTTTATACAGCCATGATAAATAACACAGTTAGATGCTCTAAAATTTAAAGCTGCAAAATTTTGATGATACTTCCATCAGTTGTGGCTCTATAATGTTACCAAGTCATACAAAATAAGCTACATTTCTCATCATAGATAGTTTGGATCAGTTTTCAAACTAATCTGTTTAAGACATTAAACAAACACCCTTGAAAAGCTTTTTAACTGCAGATCTAATTTTTTGATAAATTGAACATTGACAAGCAATAATTTTTCATAATGGCTTCCTGAAGAATTGAGAAAAATAAATTTGTATCCATACAAAATGATAAGTAAACATTGTGTAGCTTTAAAAGCAAGTTAAATTTTATTGAACTTGAGGGCAATTTGTGAACAGTAAAAATTAATGTCTGAACAGTACACATTAATGTCTATCTAAAGTATACAAAACAAAACTGATCAGCTGTTTATGTCAATATATCATTACAATATCTCAGTATTACAATAAACAAATGAAAGATCTAACACATAAATTCAAAGAAAGCAGCCACTTTCTTAAAGATGCAACAGTTTGGAAATAAACTGAACACTGGTCTTTTGTCATAGAACATAAATTTAACAAAAACTTTCAAACTGCAGATGTTTGGTTCTATCTGAAGTTGTTGTTTAAAAGTTTAACAAGAACATTCAGAAACCAACTGCAGGAACAATTAATAACCTGTAGAGTGTGCACAGAAGTATTGGTCCAGCTTGTGGTAGGTAAGTTGCAGAGGGAAAACATAAAATCAGGATAAAAGACAAGGAAGAGATACACAATTTCAGTTTGGGAATTATGATGCAGCACTAAACATGCTGGATTCTGAGAGTAACAAAACAAATATGTTATACATTAAGCGTTATAAAACCATTACACTGATGGAACAATGTCTTATCTTTCAACATGTAGAAACAAAGCGTATAAACTGATAGAAACAACTCACCCGTCTTACAGTGACAGAAAACTTCTTGCTACAAGCCATGCATTCCTTAACTTCACTATCATCTGCCCATTTTCTACTTTGAACTTTTGTCGTAGTAATCTAAAATGAAACGATCATTTTATTCACCTTCTACTGAACCGGCCAGGCAATGTTTCCAATTTTTTTAAATCCTGCATGCTTGGATTGCAAGTTGCTTAATTATGCAATCTGAAGAAAATCTGATAAAATCATGAAAATTAGTTCAACAGGCGGATTGGTCACAGTGAACTGATCCTTCTATGTGGCCCATCTAACAAATGGGTGATATCTTCAATTATATGATTGAAATATGTATCTTAAAGCATATCATTTAAATACTTATAATGAAATACAACAATCTGAAATATGGCGAGGATAAAATTGATGAAAAAAAATTAAACTAGAATACTTATAATGAAAACTGATTTTGGTTCTAGAGAAATAAATGTTTTGTTTCGTTTGATAAACATCACAAAATAAATATTCAATGCAAATAAAATAATGCACTATCATTCCTGACCAGTCAGTCAATTTTAAGAGATTGCTATTTCAGTACTTTGATTTTACATTAATAACCATTTATCACATAACCTGTGGTCCAGGAGTGCCGTAAACCAGTGCCGGAAATATCGTTCGGCACTGCCAAACCGTGTAATAAATATTCAAATTAGCAAAATCACTATATTTGCATATTCTGTATTACTATGCTACTATGATATTTGTAAACATGGTCGACTTTCGATTCGTAATGATTTTATTAATGAATAAAATGATGTTTGAGTGTCTTTTATCTTGCATTTTATCGCCAAACGAGTAATAGAAACATGCACTATTTTTTTGCACGCAGTAGTGAACAGTCTACACTAGACGTCTTGTACTGATGTCATCTTGACGTCATCCTGTAGTCTGTTTCATTTTCTGCGGTTGTTTTTACCGTTATGTGATAAAAAGAATCTTACACTCGTGCTCATCCTTTACCATTTTTATTAAACTCGCTGACAAAAACAATATGACACTCGGCAGAGCCTCGTGTCATATTATTTAGTCAACTCGTTTGATAAAAATGGTAAGGAATGAGCATTCGTTCAAAATCCTCTATATCACAATAAAACACAATGCCAGAGAAGTTTTGTAGAATTGACATAAATCTAAACAGAAAATACCATTAAGACACCAAATTTCAAAGTAACATCAATATTTAGTACCATTAATTTCAATAGTATGTCCATGGATAGTGATTTCCCATTTAAGACTCACACTAAAGAGAGAGAATTTTGGTTAGATTGCGCCCAATCAATATAGATTGTATTTTATTCAGCAATTTTGTACCTATCGACAAACAGCACTGTGTCTAAGGCATACATTTTATTTCCAAATTAAATCCTTGCAGAGACATTTAAAACAGAACATAATTTTTTACCTCAGACGTTAAATGTCACATGTCAATTCAAAACTTAAAAATCAAAGTAGATTGCACTGAATGTGTGGAGATATATACTGGTACTTAGATTAAGGTTACAAGTAAGTTTGCAGTGTTTAAGGCCATGTTGGTTTGTGTGTTATGTGACTAACTCATTTAAAAATCCTCAACCCCAGTATTTTTTACCAATTTTGACAAAAACGTTTTTCAGGCATAATTTCAGCTTTTCGTCTTCAGAACTAGCATATAATGCTACCATAAAAACTTGCCTACCAACCAACCGACTGGATTACACAGCTGCAAACCAACATTAGCAAGCACTGTTTGAACTTAATGTCTTATCAGTCAAAGTCTTCTGGTGGTTTCAGTTAATACAACAACAAAGTACAATGTAATTTGATGATGAGTTTGGCTTTCAAGGGTTATTATCTATTGAAAAATACAGGGTTTATATTAGTGTAAGTTTTGATACACTTCAGTCAGCAAACAAATGAAAATAAACTTCACAACCTTAATAATCACATCATAGACAATAATTAGCCATAATAGTTTCGCTATTACAGTATGTTTATTTGTCTCACAATGTAGAAGACCAAAGCTGTAAAAAGCAGAAATAAGTAAGGTTACATTATTTAAATAAAATCACAGATAAATGTAAGACTATATCAGTTTTTTTGGGGGGCCATTTTGATGACCACTAGGTTCCCAATGGCAAAATGTACATTTCTTTCCCAATTGCGAGGCATAATTCCCAATTCAAATGAGAAAAAAAGAGATAACAAAGTTATCAATATCTAAAACCAAAAATAAACATAACATTTGTTATTTTTCAGGGGGGGGGGGTCAATTTTGGGGGCTGGGTCATGTTCCCAAATGCTGAGAAAAAAACCCTGTAATGGAATAATAATAAATGGAATAAGTCTACCTCTTTTAACAACAATTATTATTTTATTATGGCCTTATTGCATTATCAACAATATTTTAATTATGTGCAGCAGCAATGTCTGACATTGTTTGGTTTATCATCCTGTACAGACCAGTTCCTTAGCAACTGAAAAAAATCCCAAATTAATGAAAATCTGGGACTAGGGAATGACTGGCCTTGGGTAAAATATCTATGACCTTAATGCAATGGAGAAGCTGGTGCTTTATCTGGTCATGATATCTGCGACCTAAAGAACAGAAATTATGAAAGCTACTGTCCAAGGTATGTAATACTAGCTGGCACCAGCTCTGGCAAAGGCTGTTTCTCAGTTTGACTAACCAATCTACAAAGACTGGTTCCCAGTCTGACAAACTACAGACACTAATTCCCAGTTGACGATCTACAGACACTGGTTCCCAGTCTGACAAACTAAAGACACTTATATCCAGTCTGACAAACTACAGACACTGATTTCCAGTTGATGAACTAAAGACACTGATTTCCAGTTGAAAATCTACAAACACTGGTTCCCAGTATAACGAACATACCTGCAGAGACTGGTTCTCCCTTCCCATCTCATGTAGAGCTGTTGTCATATCATCAACTTTACGTTTCAACTCTACAGACTTCTGCTGCAGTTTCTCAGTCTCATCCTCACTCTTAAGACATCTGAAATATTGTACATAAAATAAAAGGAATGATCAGTGACTTTATTAAGTTCTCTAAGCACGAAAGTACCAGATTGTAGCATGAAAAGATTTTTACTGGAATTAATTAAATGCCTGCTAAAGATAATTGCATTTGGGTAAATTAACTATATGCTTGTAAGGAAATGCTGTGTTGCAAGTTTATATTTCAAAAAAAAAATGAACTGAAATCTTGTTCCGATAGTAACATGAGCAGAAATAATCCTGAAATGCCTCCAAATATCAGCAGGGGAATATTTCAGCAAGACATTTTCAATTTAAAGATGGAGATTTATGGCAAGAATATAGAGTTCCTAATTTGGCAAGTTAAGTAATTTAACAGTTAAGCTTCTTGATAGAAGTATTTGATTAATTAAAGCATCAATCATAAAAAAATGTGGGAATGATAAATTACCCAATAAAGTGATAAGTTCCCAGAGAATATTAGCCTTGCAAATTTGTTCCATTTTGATTGAGTTGTCATGTAAACACATTCATGTTTGCATGGAATGATAATGTTATGCATTTTTCAGTTAATTATTGATTAAAAATTACAATGAACACAACTCCAGGTCGACTGACTAAGGGTCAGAGGTTTTAAAACCTGAGATCAATCCAACCATTTGCTTCATTGATTTTAATACAGAATATTAGTGGAATTGTATAAAAACTGATATTAAGGCTAGGAGACCATTCTCAAGTTTTTTTACTCAGACCATGAAAAAAATTACAAAGATTAAGTATTACAAAAAGTCACTTTAAAGGTTTCTTGTCATTCATAAATGTTGATTTTGTTGATAATGTACCATTAAATTAAACCTTAAGTGAAGCCCAATTCCTCTGTGTGACTAATGCTCAGATTTCAACATAACTAGATTACAAGTAAGTGTTTTAGTAAACAAACACAGCATGTTCACCCTTTATACTACTTGATTTATCAATTAATCATAACTACATGTACTATCAAATGCAAAGCGCTACTTGATTTTCCCTTTAAGTTAAAACAAATGTTGTACAATATTGTTTACTGACATAGAATGAAATCACTGCAGACAAATAAAGTATGAGTTATATGATATATTGAGTAATATTTGACTGACATGTGAAGTTAGAAATCAACAATAAATTACTAAGCAACATATAATTAAGTTTCCTCATCATTTACACAATCCTGAGATATAGCATAAGGAATGTCTTCCCTACAGCATACAGCAATCATTAGTTTTCAGGAGAAATAAATTACATACTATTTTAGTCAGGAGAAACATCAAAATTAAATGCTCAATTTACACAAATATAACAAAACAATTTAGTTTTCACCATCTCCTGATTATTTAAATTATGACACATGTTCTACATCTATGACAAGTCCATTGATTAATGACTTGCATACACTTTAGAGTTTATATGTTGCTTTACAGTTGAATAATTTCCTATCTGATCCTACCAGACTCCAAATCAGTTATAACAGATTGATGAGTCAAAGCAAACCAGAAATAATGCTTTTAACTTAGAAATTGACTCCAGAAATAGGGCACTGACTCAATTCTCACAAATCAAGTCAGAGTTCATTCAAAGTATATTCAAATTAGACACCATTCTTCAAATGAGTTATTATTTAGATCTGATCAACTGACTGATGCTGTTACCATGATGATAAACATTTGAAGATAATGCCAAACATACATTTTTAAACAAGATTATTAAACAAGACATTGAGTGACAACTTGTAAACATGTTCAAGGCTAAATATTGATTACTTAAAAGTAACAGGATTTACAGACCTGTCTAGCAGTAATCGTCTTTCATCATTATTGTTCTCTAACTTTGCTTCCAGCTCTGAAATATATCAATAAAAAATTAGTAGTTAGAGTCAAGAAAATTGTTGTGTCTATTTTATACAGTTTAGGTCATAAAACTTGAGACTGAAATCCAAGCTCAAAACTTATATTTTATGTCCTTAATATTCTCAAGTTAATTATTATAAGATTACATTACTTTTCAAACAATATTCTATATGCATGTCAATGCATCAAATTATGTACTTATATATTTTATGAATATATATATATTGGTCAAGATTTGAGCTTGGATACTGATCTCAAGTCTTATAACCATGGACACGGCTTAACTGATTTAAAATTGTTACCACAGAAATATTCAAATCAAATATTTTTTATTCATTTCATTTTTAAGTTCACTTGAGTGTGACATGATTATAAGTTTACTGGTACTCAGGCTCACAATGACCAGACTGAGAGGCCGTCACCTTATCTGCTTCACTATTGTTCTCTGACAATCAAATAAACAAAAATAGTTCAACTAGTGCTTTCCTGTTCATCATCTCAGTTTCACCTGATTCCCACCAATTTTATATTGACTCCTACTTCATACAACTCTCTATCCCCCTTTTGCAAATGACCCTTTTTTCGAAATTACTATGTCCTTTGTGACATTTTTCCCTTCATTCTTTAGGCATCAGGCTCTAAGATATAAACAACATTGATCTTCTTGCGGACAAACTTGTCTTTAAATCAAACAGTAAACAATGGGTCAAATGCTGTAAATGACATCATAACAGTCAGCATACATGTATATGGAATTTGTTTGACTTCTCAGCTTGTCTCCAACTCTTGTTCAAAATCATGTTTTTTATATCAACCAAATCATTGTTGTATTAACCAAATCATTGTTGTATTATCAACCAAATCATTGTTGTATTATTAACCAAATCATCGTTATGTGAATGATCAAATCATTGTTGTATTATTAACCAAATCATTGTTGTATTATTAACCAAATCATCTTTATGCTATCAACCAACCTAATTTCTCTCCTTTCAGCTCATCAGATAGTTTAGTGAGTTCAGTAACTTGTTGTTGTGCGGTCACTAGATCAGCTCGTACAGTACCCAGGTTTTCATTTAATACAGACATTTGCATCTCTGTACGAGCATTCTCTTCATCCAGTTCTCTCTGTAACTCATCACAGGCTTTCTGTTTGGTGTCCTACAATAACACAGGGCAATATCAACATTATCCTCAAACACATTAAACTGTTCTTTTCTGATTGGTTACTGTGTACATGCGCACTTTAACTCAGGTCATCTCAACTATTTCTATTTACATGTAGTTTTTTACTCCTGTTTAACTTAGCTGCAGACCTTTGCAAGGTGGTTCCCCTCTGGAGGATTGCCTTTCATCCCCCATTTCTTGTTTCTGTGTGTATAGGGTGGGTTTTGGGTTAGAAAGTTTTGGGTCTTCCAGTATTTTGGGAGAGGTGGGATTTTTTTGTAAGTGGGTGTATCTGGTATAATGGGGCAGGTGAGAATTTTTGTATGTGGGTGTATCTGGCATTTTGGGAAATCCTTTTCTTATTTAATTCTTTAAAACAATATCATGTACCAGTAACATAATTGAATTATATTTAAGACAGAAAACAAAAAATCAGTTTATCTATGTTAAATGTGTATTCTGCAATTTGCAAATCTACTTATTTCACTGAGAAGATAAAGATAATAATACTACACCAGTAACTGCTGTGTCCAAATATACTTAGTCAGGTAAGCAGACAACAACAGTCTTTAGACGACAATCAAGGACACTTTACAACAGACTAGAATAATGAGGATCTTAAAATGAGACAAAAGTAATGAAGTACATTTCAGAGTGAACACATTCATATCCATAAAATGATGTTACCAGTTGGGTCTGTAATGTTGTATTTTCTTCTCGAAGTTTTTGTTCAACATTATCTGAGTTCTTCTTCACTTCCTCAAGACTATCTTCAGCCTGAATTAGAACAATGAATCATTCATTTGTCAGCTCTTCAAATGGCATTTTTAACAAGTAAGTCACTATTTATATTGATCTACTTCGACGCACAAAAATTAAAATATTTGCTGTTGGTTCAGGGATATTAAGGATCTTTGATTCTTGAATTATGATTCTGACATAAAAAAATGGTTTAATGTGTTAGTTATGCAGAAATATGATTTAATTACTTTATTATTAATTTTATTATTATTGTTAATTAATTCATAATTTAATGAATTCAGTGCACATAGTACATACAGTATATGTGCCACAATGTTTTACTTAACTAAATCAACTTATAGGTCTTAAAAAAATCTGTCATTTCTAACGGTAAAACCCAAAGTATGAAAATATTTTGGGATGAATCGCACAAAGTGTGTAGTAAAAAATTAGATTTTTTTCAACTGACCTGCATTAATTGTTTTGGTCAGGTAACCCAAGACATGAGAACTATTTTTCATTACTTTATAACCTAATTACCAGCACATGGTCAAATAGTAAGTTAATCATTTCATTTCCAAACTTTTCATACATTTCTATGTCTTCTGAACAAAAAATACAAACTCAATGCTGTTCCACTGAATCTGTTAATTTCTTCCTTTTTTTCTAAAAAAATACTGAAAATTAAGTCAATAAAAAAATCTAAATAACTTTGAATTCCATCATGAATTCTGAACTCTTAACTCGTTAATGACAAACACTACTCCCAGTTTTTCAAGATTTTTCTATCAATGAATTTTATCATGTCACAACTGAAATTTACAGCAACAAAAACACCATAAGATGTACGATTTATTTTTTTCTCAAAGAAATTATACACTGTATGTATAATTGATGACATTTTAATAACTGCCTTTGGCACTAATCTACTTATTTTCACTATGAA
Organism: Lutraria rhynchaena; assembly: GCA_008271625.1. Classification (NCBI taxonomy): domain Eukaryota; kingdom Metazoa; phylum Mollusca; class Bivalvia; order Venerida; family Mactridae; genus Lutraria; species Lutraria rhynchaena. Next base: position 272,129 of record VIBL01000036.1, read on the forward strand.
TGCTTAATAAAACATCACCTTGCTGTAACCATGAGTCAGAACTGTAAATCACTTCAGGTTATTTTAAGTTTCTTTGCCCTGAATTCATAGTTCATTAGGATAATTACAAGTTTCATCAGAAATACAGAATCAGATATAACTTCTGAACCAAAGCAAATGATTCAGTCATTCTATGGCTCTTGCTCTCTGACATACTAATAATTAGTCTATCAGTGATGAGGCTGAAGTGCAATCAATTATTTAGATATATTTTGTGATACTAAATACAGCACATTTTGCCACCTAAAGGGCAATGATTCTTATTTTCTATAATTGACTGAGGAATTACAATTAAAGGTAAATTGGTGTGTATCTAATCAATAAATTAAAAATTATGAAATAAAATGCAAACTTTTATTTAATTTCTCTAATCCTATCTTATATGTACATTTAGCATATTTCTGGCAACTTATCTGTAACTAAAATTGTTTTTCTTTCAGAATTTCTACAGAGCTCTAGAAATTTACCTTAACTTATGGATTTTTTATGGTTAAACAATGACATTCTTGGATTTTAACTCAAAGAATGTACCTTTATAACTCACTCATTTATCAAGGGCATATATTCACAATTACAAGAGTCTTATGTTTGTTTCAAGAGTCAATAATCTTAGGCCAGAAAAAACAGTCAGATTTACAGTTACCAGATCAACCCTATGTTTTGTTACCTCAGATAGCAAATCCAACATACCTTGTATTCTAACAAACATATGTTCAGAAAAAAAGACGGAAGTTTCTAAACCAACCTACATATTTTTAGGTCATGTAACCATAACACAATTTGTTTCTTAGCCTTAAGAATATTATTAAAGTACTTTTACATGTCACAATGCTCCTAAACTGACATTTAATCACTTAATGTAGCACAAGGATTGTTTACAACTTATTCAAATCAGTTCTATATATAAAATAGGTTAAAAATGACTTAATGAACCACAGAGTGGTCTGAATATAAAAATTATCTGGATCTTTCATGAATGTATAAAATGTTTTCAGAAGCCAACTAAATGGATGCAAAAGATAAGAATTGTGGGGAAACTATTCTAATCAGGCAAACATTAATATTCATGGAAAACTAGTCAGTAATTGGCAAATGACATGATAATCAAATCAGTTGGTAACAATAATACGACAAATTTATCATTTTTTATTCATTTATTGCCATACAACATAACACAAAAATATCCAACACAATAGACATATAATGCAATGTACATTACTATAAAACACATCTGTTAAATTTGAAAAAGAACAAATCAAATCAACTACAACATCAACAATCTCATATCTCTAAACAGGATATGATAGAAAGGAGCTAACGAATATCATGCTAAATAAATTGCTTCTTTTGTCAGGATTACATAATTTTAATATTGCACATTCTGTAGTAACTATGGATACAGTCATGTTAGCATGAGTAGGAGAAATACACAGAGATATTTGTAACTGACCCAAATGCCAGAATTGTAGTAAAAATATATACATGTACCTCATCCAGGCATCAAGCCATTAACTGGCTTTCTATGGCATATTTTGTCCAACCCTGATTTAAGGTATATGTTGTATACTGGGTTTTTTAATGAACAGTTACCTTCATATCAATCAAACATCTGTATGTTTGTCTTTATGAAGTTTGGAGGTCAATGTAAGCATTCTATTTGGAACATATGATCACAAATCAGAATTTCTCTCACAACAGCTGAATCACTGTCATAGACAATGGGCCATCTGGAACAGCAACCAAGATTCTGATGTTTTTTTTTAGATAGTGTATTCTTTCCTAGAAAATACCAATCTATCAAAGTGCCACTAAATTTTTCTAAAAGCCTTATACATTATACCTTATTCATAATGCACAAACAGGAGTTAAAATAATGGCTTACAGCAATTATTGATCTGTACATACACACTTCAAAGCAGAAAGCCAGTTCATATATAAACATACAGGCATGTATCTCAGCTTTGGTTAATGTCATTTAGTGAAAAGCTTTTTCTCAGTTAAATTCCTAGGCTAATATTTTTTCTTCCAGGATGCAAATTAAGGGTTCTTACATTCAATTAAGGAAAAAAAAAACAAGTTACTTTACCATTTACTTTTCACCATTATTTAGGCAACAAAACACAATTACTGAGTATAAAATCTGAACTATTAATCTAATTCCATTCAAGGTTAAGATTAAAATTACTGGTGAAATAATTAATGCAAATATCTGTTCATTGTATTAATTGTCTTAATTTTTTTCATTATAAACACTACAAGACAAAAGATGATTACTGGGAAATGTAAGATGATAATAGTATCATAAACAAGGCATGTGTTACGAATTCAAAGAAAAGAATTTTCCGGATGTTTTTATATCCTTGAACTAACCTACACAAGAGAGCACTGAACCTACAATACTAGAAAACAAATTCTACATCTTGCTGTAAATAAAACATGACAGAGCTGGACAAATTCATACATGTAGTGGCCTAATATCACCAAATCATATCATTGTCCTGGGGTTGAAAATTAAAATCACAAGACTTCATGAGAGTTCTAATCAAGGCTGTTTAAAATTCTAATAATCATAAAGGGTATAAAGGAGCATAAAAGATAAAACAAAAAAACTAATTTCAACTTGCTTTTTTAATCTTTTCTTCCATACCATCAAACTGATTCTGTAGTTCAAGCTTCTGGGTGATAAGGATTCCCTTAGCTTCTTCAAGAACAGAAATCTCCTGCAGAAATAGTCAGAAAAAACCTGTTTATAAGGGAGTGTTCAATATCAAGGCCATCTCACTGTGAAGGCTATTGTATTCAAGTATGATTTCTTTAACTAATTCATGGTTCAGCTTTACAATGAAACCACTTCAATATAAAGATCACCTCTGGATGAAAACGGCATATTTTTCAGTCTGCATTTCAATAATTCATCTTTAGTAAAACTTGACATTAAAACCACATTAAGACCATTTTCTCATGGCCCTAAAGTTGGGGTCCATATCAAGGTTTTACTGTATGTTAAATTATCAATCAAAACCGTGATCTTCACCAGTGAAAATTGACAAACATACAATTTTTTTTTTCATAGATACAAATATTACATATGGTAATGAAGAGAATAAATAATACAATATAATGAATTTTAGAAAGGAATATTGAGAAAGTAACTATAAAATTATTGTGAAAATGAAGAATTTATTAACTATTCTTCACAATAATTTCTTTTTATTTATCTCAGGTGGTCCTACATCTCTATGTTAAAATCACTTTTCAATCAAGAATCACTTAAATCCATATAAACCCACATTTAGTCTATAAAACGTATTCTTACAAATGGACAGAAATTAAATTTGCTTACAGAATCAATTTACCAACATATTTTCAGCAAATCTTAAAAGCGTTTTTCTGTGCTAAATTCTGGAAATAGAAATTTCTACTTTAATGGAAACAATGACTTGAAAGTGAAATTACTGCATCAGGGAAGACAGAGTCTGACAAGAAGTTATTTAAGGACAAAATCAATTTCAGAAATGGGCTAATGGGTAATTACATCATTATATTGTCAAATGGATATGCATATATATAATAAGACAGTGACTGTTAGTATGCAATGAGGATAAGACATAAATACACAACAAAAGAAGATCACATTTAAAAAAAAAATGAGAAAAGAGAAAATTGTACAATTAGTAACTTATTTTTAAGATTTCATAAAAATTGTCAAATGATGTAAAAAAAGACGATAATTCTTTGATGACCTCAAGTACAAGGCTGTGATACACATACACTACTTACAACTTTCATTATTCTAAGGAATCACGTCATGAATAAATCCCTTCTTAGTAATAAATTACATTCTTACCATCATAAATCATATTTATCAAGCATGAATATGGCAATCATTAATACATAAACTTAAGCCAAACATCTTGTTTTTCAAAGCCAAATATCACCATCATGTAATGCAGTGTAAATTTTATGAGGTGAATACTGCTGAATCAGAAATTTTCAACATGGATTTATTTCACATAACTCATTAAAAATCCTATAAAATTATAGTGAATGAAGTTTTACTTTGATCGTATTAATAAAGAATACAACTAAGCACACATGCAGACTAAGTTACTGTAGTCCAGCCACAAAGTGACTGATGGCCTGGTTCAATTGGAAAACTAGAAGAGCTGCCGTAATCAGAACGACTTTTCCAATTTGTTTGATTGGGCCACTTCCAATTTTGAAAGCTCTGCCGTCTATTCTGCTTGACATTTGGAAGAGCCAGAAGAGCTTCTCAAACCAAAAATGGCGACAATGCACACAGCATCAAATGAACATAAATTTATTTTAGCATACCTAATTGCATATTGATTGTCAATCTTAAACTCTTTTGTAATTATTTAGATTGTTTCATCTGTAACATGCTGAAAGTATTTTGTTGTAGTTTTGGATTCTTTGACGATATTAATTTCAAAATGTAATGAATTGTTCTTTCAAAACTCATTAGTTTCACCCCCAAACAACATCCGGCATCTTCATGCTTTAATAGTTTATTATAATTGCACCGGCATGTAGTAAACTAATTTCGAGTTCACAGTCTGTTCTATTGGCAAACTCTTCTGACCTCTTCTGAGTATATTCCACTCTGCTCGGCAGAGCTCAATCGAACTGACCATGAGTCTAGAATAACATAAATGATTAACCTTAACCCTTAATGGAGCAAGGTTTTATCTGCTCATCATAATCCCTAATTTACAACAGCTTTGTAAGGTCAAAAAAAAACTATCTGACATTCCAAAACTAGAAATCCAAGAAATTTTGACAAGAATTGGTGAACCTCAAATCAGAACTCTGACCCCTAGAGTGTTAACAAAGTTTTTCTATGATTTGACCTGATGACCTAGTTTTTGACCCCAGATGATCCATGTTCAAACTTGGCCAAGATATCATTTAAACAATCATTTTGACTACATTTGGTGAAGATCCAATCAAAACTGTGACCCCTAGAGCATTAACAAGGTTTTTCTATGATTTGATCTGGTGACCTAGTTTTTGACATCAGATGACCCATGTTCGAACCTGTTCAAGATATTATCAAGACAAACCTACTGACAAAGTTTGATGAAGAATCAATCAAAATTGCAACCTCCAGAGTATTAACAAGGTTTTCTGGTATGCTGACCTAGAGACCTAGTATTTGACCGGAGATGACCCATATTTGCAAAATTTTACATGATCATTAATACAAACATTCTGACAAAGTTTCATGAAGATCCAATCAGATCTGTGATTTCTAAAGTGTTAACAAAATTTCTATTCTATTTGACCTAGTTACTTAGTTTTTGACCCTAGATGACCCATGTTCTAACTTGTCCAAGATATCATTTAGACAAACATTCTGACCAGGTCTGATGAAGATTTGCTCAAAAGTGTGACCACTAGAGCAGTAACAACCACTAGGTGAGCTAAAAATAATAAAAAATTTAAAAAATACGGTCAAAAGGTTTAGTGGAAACTGAGGGACTTTTTAATGACTTATGACAAACAGAAGAGGATGACAAATATTCAACTTTCAGACTCAAAAACATACCTTATTCTATAGTGCAACAATGTATCAGATATTCCCTGCACTTATTGTGACTAAAAAATGCTCTTCAAAATTAGAGGTAGGCTTGGTCTACATAAATTTCAAGGAAACCCACCAAAAGGCATAGGACTGACTGAATGAGTGAAACTACCTTCCTGCACTGAATTATTTATTGAATCACCATGAATCACCAAATTATTCTCTAGTCACATTATATTGTCTACTTCACCAGATAGAAGGAGTTGAAAAATAATTGAACTCTCACAAATGAAATACAAAACACATTAACTATCTGAAAAAGTAGAAGCAAGTAATAAATTTGATGACCCTTCAATATAAATAATTAAAAAAGACATTCTTGATCAACATTTACAAAGAGAATAAATTTTATCATAAGCTTATCAAGGCAAGACATTTTGATATATTTTAAAAACAAGAAAATATCTCAATATAGAGAATTAACTTTCTAGTAATAGTTTCTGAAGAAAAAAAGAAGAAAGAAAGTATAGTACATATTACATTCATATCATTAACAATATGCATGAAATTGAATTATAAGCAAAATTTGTAAAATCCATTGGCGTTGATTTAACTCTGTAGAGTAAGGGTCAAAGGTCATAAGCTAAGCAGCTAAAACACCTACCTCAGAAATACATACTGCATATCAAAGTTGATCAATGGCAAGGGTTATAGGTTATAAAACTTAAAAACTTGAGATCATCTGCAAGATTTTTTTCTTTTAATGTTAGTAATTAATTATGATTAAACTATGATGATACTAATAATACATTATTCCATCCAATAAATTGATGTGACTAGGTATTTAAACATCAATCAGTGACATCTATTCAACCAAAATACCTACAGAATGAAATTGAGATTTAAGCTTGGAGACTGTTCTCAGGTCTAATGATCTAAGGGCCAGACAGAGCTCTGAAACTGGATTAAAAACACAATTATTTTTGTGATCTTTCTGTATAAGAAACATAAAAACAAAGCTATATTATACATTTAGAACTAAGTACACATGTACCTGAATTTTGTCCTTTTTCTCCTGTTCCAAAGCAGACTTCAGGCCATTTATTTCTGTTTCATATGACTCATTTATGGCTTTAAGTTCGGCAGAATTTTTTCTTAATTCGTCCACTTCAGGTTCTGTAGCTTCCTGTAAACACAACAGTAGACAGAATAATAAATAATTCACCAATCATTACTGCGCACAATGCCCTTCAAACTTGCAGACACTAATCTGTCTTTATAAATACATTTACCATATTTAGTTTTGTGCAGATAATTTCTCTAAATCTCAGCATGGTACCAATCTAAAAAGTCTGCCATAAAAACAATGCTAAGTAAGTTTAGCATTGCCAAATATTGCAGCAGAGATAAGATGTTGGCTGTATGTTTAAATAAGATGCACCATCCATCAGGCTGATTGGATTTGTAATTTTAAGACATTGATAGACAGAAATGCACATATAACTGAATCATAAGTAAAATTTATATTCAAGAAAAAAATGATATACTTAACATAACATAATAAACACCCCTAGACCTGAACATTTTAACAAGTTACAAAAGAAGACAATTTTTTTCAATTTGTTCAATTATTGTTGGAATGGTTATGAAATCAATGAACACGACTTGAAGGATTATTAAAGTACTTGTGATATGTCAAGTGTAAGTTTTCCTTCAACAAGGTCTCACAAGAGGAAGGGCATTTTTCAGTGAGTCAACAGCAATATATACATATACAGCAGTACAACTGATAACAACGATCAACTACTAGTAACAAATGATCCAAAGACAAATTTTTCTTTATAAAGAGTGAATGCCTTAGATTATGTGATAATATTGCACAATCATTCAAAATGTCTCATAAATGATGACAAGGCAAAACAGTTTGAAAATCAAGTGCAGTAAAATCTGTTAGTTTATTTTTGTCTTGTGTTTTTGTACTCTTAGAATTAAGATTATTAGATTTAAGTTCTAAACAAATAATAAAGAAAACGTTCAGGAATAAACAACATGAACTATTTCTTTGTTGTAGTTATTTGGTGCTAAAAGCAACATAAATACAGTAAAAACTTGTACTAAAGACTGCCAGCAAATAGAAAATTCTTTGCTATAGACCAGCAGTTCTATTTCCAGTACGCGTATCCTCTACATAAAGACTACATCAAGTATCAGCCACTTTTTAATGAACCAAAAGTTGACCTTTACTGGTTTCAATGTACAAGACAATAGCTGCCCAAAAATGGAAAATTTGACAGTAATGGTTAACATATGATCAAAAGATTTTTTTCTGAAATTAATTTAAAGCTTGTATTTACAGAGTCACATAAAAACCTAGAGTCGTGAAATGAAAAGTAAACAAAAAAATCTATAAATATCTCAAATGGAATTAAACAAAAATATTAGAAATTCTTTCAAAATATAGGAATAAGAGGGCCAAGATGGCCCTTTTTCGCTCACCTGAGTAAAGATTGCAACTATTTGCAAGATTTAACCTAGTGATCTAGTATTTAACCTGAGTTGACTCATGTTCAATGCTGTTCAGGATGTCATTAATACAAACACTCTGACAAAGTTTGAGGATGATCCAATCAAAACTGTAGCCGAATAGTGGGTTAACAAGGTTTTCCAGTGATTTGACCTGGTGACCTAGTTTTTGACCCCAGATGACCCATGTTCGACCTTGGCCAAGTTATCTTTAAGACAAGCATTTTGACATGGTTTAGTGAAGATCCAATCAAAACTGTGACCCCTAGAATGTTAACAAGGTTTTTCAATGATTTGACCTGGTGACCTAGATTTTGACCCCAGATAACCCACGTTCGAACTTTACCAAGATATCATTGTAACAATCATTTTGACAAGATTTGGTGAACCTCCAATCAAAACTGTGACCTATAGAAGGTTAACAACGTTTGCCAAAGATTTGACCTGGTGACCTAGTTTTTGACCCCAGATGACCCATGTTCGATCTTAAACAAGATATCATTAAATCAATCATTTTGACAAGGTTTGGTGAAGATCCAATCAAAACTGTGACCTATAGAGGGTTAACAATGTTTTCAAAGATTTGACCTGGTGACCTAGTTTTTTACCCCAGATGACCCATATTCGAACCTTTACAAGATATCATGAAGACAAGCATTTTGACAAAGATTGGTGAACCTCCAATAAAAACAGACTGTTAACAAGGTTTTTCCATGATTAAACCTGGTGACCTAGATTTTGACCCCAGATGACCCATGTTCTAACTCAACCAAAATATGATTAAGACAAGCATTTTGACAACGTTTGGTGAACATCGAATCAAAACTGTAAGATCTAGATTGTTAACAAGGTTTTTCTATGATTTGACCTGGTGACCTAGTTTTTGACCCCAGATGACCCATGCTTGAACTTGTCCAAGATATCATTGAGACAAACATTCTGGCCAGGTCTGATGAAGATTTGCTCCAAAGTGTGACCACTAGAGCATTAACAACCCCCAGGTGTGGACATCGGACACCGGACACTGGACCCCGGAGTAGACTGACTGATGACTATAGCTAAAAAGTTGTCATGCTTAAAAAGGGAAGTATACATTCACCAGATACTAGGACAAAAATGTCAAAGAGTACCTTGTATTTTCTTAATTCTTCAGACAAAGTTTTGGTCTCTTGTAGTTCTTGATCCAATTTCACCATTTGCGCATTCATTGCATTTCGCACCTGTAGTAAAGGATGTAATTAATACAAATAATAACATGGTTTGGCTGTAAAAGTTGAAATCCAAATTAAAACATCCGCATTATTTGATTCAGCTACTTCCCTATATTTAGTCTGACCTCTCAGGCATACATCTAACCGTCAGTGTCCAGAAATTTACTGTAAATGTAGAACTTCCCTTTTAGAATCAGCTCACTGGTAAGTAGATAAAATAATAATAAACGGGACTTGTGAAGACCAACCTTTATATTATATCAAAATCAACAATATTAATGAAAAGAACCAAACTGAACTAAAGGACTCTGAGAGCATGATGAATAAAATAAATAAGTAACTTTTCCAGGATACATAGGAGTAAAAGTTCAACACATCAATATTTGAATGGAGACTTTTAAGTAAACAATCTCATAACAAAAAGTCTTTGAAGAACAAAAGCTGAATAATATGCATTTTGTAATTCATTGGTTAGCTCATTATCAAATATGAGAAAAATCTTCAAAGGAATCAAAAACAGCTGACCCCATTTTTCATTTTATATTTAGAATAATAATTTGATTCTATTTCTCATTTCAGTTCAAAAACTGCAAATCAGCTGAAAATAAATTGTATTCCAGGTGATCCATACAATATATAATAAATACAAATTCGCCATTAACTTACTTTAAATTCATTAAAAGGTCACTAATAAATCATTTTGATTTACAATAATTGTGTTTCTATAGAAACCAGACAAAATTATTATACAGTAAGGAGATAAGATAGAAAATATCATTCATTCATCAAATAAAACAGATTCTTACATACAGAAGTGTTTCGTATAAGGCAGCTTTCTGGTAAGGTAAAAATTAAATAGCTTTTTGCGCTAAAATCCCCCAAAGTATTGGGTCAGTAGGTCAGCAAAACGTTTTTAAATATACTTTTTCAAGTTCAGAGATGAAGTTGATATGAAATGAAAATATTGGCAAGAAAAAAATTCACAGTAAAAAAGAAGTCTAAGGTCAGCAGAAAAGAATAAGATTGGCCAGGTTAGCAGAAAATTTTATGCTAAATTGCTTTAAGTTTTATCAAAATACAAATTAACTATAAAATTAAAGCAGAAGAAATAATATAAAACTTAGATGAACTTAGAAATATGTTCATCATCAATTACCTCACTTATTTCATCAAATGAATTGTTCAGCTCTCTCTCCCTTTCAGTGGCTTCATTCAACTCCTCAGCCAATTTACTCTGCTTTTCCTGCAGGGAAGCAAACTGTGAATGTATCCCCTTAAGTTCAGCATTACTAGTTTTCAGTTTTTCTTCAGTGTTATCTAACTCTGTCTTGCAAATCCTCAATTGCTCTTCAACATTTTTCAAATGCTCAACTGTTTCTTCCTTTGATTTTCCACTCTCTGAAAGTTCCTGATCTTTTTTATTTAATTCTTCCTCAGTATCTTTGGCATTTTTCTCAAGCTCACCAATCTTTGTATCACATTCCACAATTTTAGCCTTTGACAATTGAAGTTCCTCTTTAACAGAATTCAATTCAGAATCTGATTTCTCTAATTTAGCTTTTGTTTCACTGAGGGCTGTCTCAGTTCTTTGTAACAATTCCCTAGTGTTTGTATATTTGTTTTCAATATTTTTTAAGGCACTTTTCCCATCTTCCACTTCCTTTTGAGAACTACAAAGCTTGCTATCCAGTTCATCCTTCTGCAACTGTAATGATTCAATGTTTGTCTTTAATGTTTCAACTTCTTTTGTGAGCTTATTCACTTCATCTTTGGACTGTTTCAAATCTGCACTAGTTGATTTAAACTCAGCTTGCAAGGCTGAGAAGTTATTATCACTTTTACTTTTACCTTGTTTAATCTCATTCAACTCTTCTATTTTAGTTGCAAGTTCTTTCTCAGTTGTACTCAACTTCTCAGTTTTCTCCTGTGAGAATAAATTATATTCATGTAGGTTTTGAAAATACACATCAGTATAATAATATTGTGGCAGCCATACTGTTGTATATAACAATACACAAAACTAATATTTTAATAATATGAATAGTAAAATTTCAATATTAAGACCATCTTAAGACCAGTGTTAATACTGTGGTGGTTGCTAAAAGAGTGTGTACTGTTTAGTACTATCTGAATTGCTGGGTAAAACCACATTTTACATAAACCGATGTTTAAGTACAGAAAAGGTTTTGTAAAGTGAATGCTACCAAGCATTGCCATACATTGCTGTACTATTTATTTTACCATACAGCAAAATATGGATACAGAGAAACAAATACAAAAACAAAAATTATCATCCATCAATGCAAGCAATCGTTTCTCCTTATCTTGGTTCAAAATAAAGAAGACAACAAGAATCACAACGTACAATGAGTGTTAAGGTGCAATACAACCTGATTAACAAGTATGTGGACAAATTATTCATAATTTTGAAATGAAATTGCATTAGACACATACAAACTTTAAGTGTTCCAAAAATGGTAACAAGTTCAGAAGATTTACAATAGATATTGTGAATTTATTACAACATAATGTATGTTTTTTCATAAATAAAAATCTCCACCTTCATTTGTGCCTGAAGTGTTTCATACTCATTTTGTAACTGATTCAGATTTTGTTTGTTAGTCTGCTTTTCTTTGTTCCACCTTTCACTCTGTAAAATAGAAAACTAACGCTATAATAACACTGAATGAAAATACACCATAATCACCATAACAAGTTAATTAATGTAAAAGTATACTTTTCTTTACAAAATACAATATGTATATAAGGTGATTATTTCCGCTTTTATATATTTTAACATTTAATTAACTTGATTCATCGAAAGAGTCACAATTATTAAAATGTCAGCAAAAGACAATGATAATACCAAAGTGATCATGTAAAGTTCATTTCATGTGATACCTCAGACTTATGAGTCTGTTTTAGCTTGTTATAATTAGATGTAACAAGATCTTTTTCCGCTTGTAATGAAGACAATGATGTTTGAAGTTTATCCACTGATTTCTGTAGTTGATCCTCATTACGAGTTTTCTCAGACAGCTGTTTCTGTAAATAAAAATCATTGCTTCATCTAAGCCTATGTTGCAGTAAGGAGTGGAAAGTGTTTAGTATTCACCTTTAATTACTAGTGAATTGTGACAGTAAATACTCCACAATGAAATAATAATTAAATTAATTAACTAGTTCTATGTTCAGTCTGTACAACACACAAGTTAACCACAAATAGGTATATATATATATAAATGTACATTCGACTCTCATTATGGCGAAGTTGGTAAATATGAATTTTCCGCTATGGTGAGGTTTTTTTAAGTCCTGATTTTAATTCCTTTTAAAAGTATATAAAATTATGTTGGTTAAGATTAATTTTGCTCTCAAAATTTTTTGTTATGTCAAACTAATTTTGAAGTCAGAATGAACAATTTCACACCTAATTTGCGTTGTTCATTATATTATACACTTGCCCCCAATGATTTTCACATCTTGCTGAGCATACAACAAGTCCAATTTAATTTTTAGTCAATAACAATAGGGAGAGTATTATTGTTTACTCTTAAATGCAAACATATCATCATATGTAACTTAATAGCAGACAAAATGCTTGGATCTGTAAAACAGAGCAATATTTGTAGTTTAGTGTATTTTTATATAAATCATCATACATGAAGTAAATATCATTTACTTATTCATTTATTTATTTACTTGTAAATAAAAAATGAAATATCTCAAATAAGTAATTCTTACAACACACACCAACTATAATGAACTAGTGATTCTAGCAATGGCCAAACTGTCTAATACAATATCGGTATTTGCCCAACGTTTATGTTGAATTTTCGTTCAGACAAAGTATTTTTTGGGGCCCTAAAAATTGAAATAATGAGAGTTGACTATATATATATATATATATATAACCAGTATGGAAAGTTCAGATGTCAGATTATATAACCGCAACATTGAGAACATTTGATCTGACCCAGACAATAGTTGTATAAAACAAATGATCTCTTTCACCTGTTTTCATAAACCACGATTATGTACAAGACAATACAAGTTTACCTATGTGTACTTATTTTCTATTTTCTAAAGCAAGAGGATATTCTACCTTGACATTGTCCAGTGTAGTCGAGAGTGTCTCTTTCTGCTCTTCACATGTTTTTAATTTTGTTTCTATTTCTGTTAATGTCTCCTGAATCCTTGTCTGAAATTCAGGTCAATTATAAATACATTGATATATGAAGGTTACTTTTTCTCTCCTTTTGAGCATTGGTTATACAGTCTGAACTCGCTATTTCGACATCGCTCATTTCGACATTCCGCTAATTTCGACAAAATTTAAAAGTCCCGATTTTTACTCTTCTATATTTAATATAAAATATAATGCGTATTTCAACATGTCTATTTCGACAAATTTATATTTCGACACAATTTTTCGGCCCCAAAGTTACTTTTCACACTATACCACTAATGTTTAATTCGACATGAATTTGTCGACCGAAGGTGTTGATTGACAATGAATGGCCCACACATCCTATTGTTATATCGACAATTATATTGACAGTTTGTTTATAATTTGATAAGTGTCAAGCTGAGTCTCTTAAACGGCTTAAATCAACGATTATACCCCTGCGAAATTTTCATGAACAGTTCAAGAAATATTCTAGGATTGTTCAGGTACAAAAGCACATGAACTGCCCCTGAACATTACCAGAACAGTTCAGGTACATTTTAAGAAATGTTAAGTGAAACAAATCTTTAAGAACATAATGTTCTTTAACTGTTCTTGAAGGAAGTTCAAGAAATGTTCTTGAACTTTATTTCAAGAACAGTTCTGGAACAAGTGTTCTTAAAAAGCTCAAGAACTACTCAGGAACTGTTCCAGTACAGTAATTCTTAAACAGTTCAGAAAAAGTTCTGTTTCATTTAACATTTCTTAAAATGTTCTTGTACAATTTAAGAACATTTCTTGAACACAAGTTCAAGAACTACTCAGGAACTGTTTCATCACAGTAATTCTTAAACAGTTCAGAAAAAGTTCTGTTTCACTTAACATTTCTTAAAATGTTCTTGTACAATTTAAGAACGTTTCTTGAACACAAGTTCAAGAACTACTCAGGAACTGTTCCAGTACAGTAATTCTTAAGCAGTTCAAAAAAGGTTCTGTTTCATTTAACATTTCTTAAAATGTTCTTGTACAATTCAACATCATTTATTGAACACAAGTTCAGGAACTACTCAGGAACTATTCCAGAACAATACATGTAGTTCTTACAGTCAAAGGAAAGTTCTGTATCATTTAACATTTTTTTAAATGAAAAATCATAAAAAAATCGCCACATATACTTCCCCAATGAAAATTTCAAGAACAATAAATAAAAGTTCAAAAATTCTTTTTAATGTGAACATCTATCTTTGGACTATTGAGGATATTAATATACATAAATATGAACTTTTAAAGCACATTTGGTACATAAATGATGTATAAATCATGTATTAAAAATATTTACATAACAATTATGGATAGCATATTTACACAATACAATGAAAACAAGAAAGATCTTCCATACTAGTAATAGCCGAGTAAGTCCTCAGAATGTATTGTCTTCCTAATGAAAGCATCAAAACAAAATTGCTGTCAACAAAATAGACTTTACTGTTAACAAATTGCCTCTAAAGAGAATTATAATGCTAAGTATACATTGATATGCACAAATTTCACATGTATAGTGTTGTATCTAGGCTGAAAAAGGGCAGGGCACACAAGATACTGGGCAGGGCACTAAATGCCGATGTGGGCAGTGTGTGCTTTGAATCAAAGTTTGATAAAATCTATAAAGTCTGGTTTTGTTTCTCATCATAAATAATCTACATGCAGCTAGGTAAATGGTTTTATTAAAGCTTATAATACAGGTTAAGTAATCTAAAATGTGGAAAAATAACTGAATTACTGCACAGATTTATTAGTAGAAAATCCATTTGCATATTCAGACTTAGGTGGCAGTGATTAGGGCAACATGGGATTGTTAAAAAGCGCATGGCAGCCCGCCCCACTATTCCATGCTAGATACAACACTAATGTATTTAAGAATGTGATCTAAAAACTTATTTAAACAACATAATTGTAATCAAGTTTAGGTTGAAATTGATTTACCATTATCAAACAACAACAACAAGAAAAAAGCATTGACTATAAATGGAAACTATTAGCTAATCAAAGATCTTTAGAGCAGTTCCAATAAACAAAGAAATATTCCTGGTCAGTTTCTTATTTTTTGTCATACTTCCTGAATATGTCAGCAGTTACGGGTTGACACTAGCTGAATATAGCCACCAACATCGCCAGAAGACAGGAATTTTCTCATCCCAAGTTTAGTTAAGAAGTTCACTCTTGGTGAGCACTCATTTATTCCTTTCATTTAGTTTCATTTGGTGCATTCCAACAATTTACCACATAGTAAGTCTGACTGGTTCTTATCCATTTTCTATATTGTTCGAATAATTTTGAACTCTTAGGGCCACTGTTACCGTCTAATCTATGAACATTTCAGTTCTTAGGACATTTCTCCTCTGAAATTGACAAATGTGTTCAAGTGAATTTTCACTTAAGGACTTGTAACACAGTTAGATTATCTATAAGAAATTGTAATCAAATAGTACGGTAGTAACATTTTGCGCTTTTATATCAACTGCAACGTACAATTAATGTCACCTGTATTCGCGACTTTAAAACAGTTCAACAAGTTGGCAATATTGCGTTGTACAGTTAAAATCGTACAGTGTAAACGTTTATTCAAGAAATATTACTAAAAGTAGTACGCAAAGGTCTAATTCAAAAGAGAAAAATGAATTTATAATGGAAAATTCACTCACTGTAAATACTAAATTCCGTTGATCACGGCATCCCCATTTTGTATTTGAAAAGTCTGCATCATCCAGACGTTTGCCTTTATGTTCCCAATCGAACCCAAACATTTGAATAGGCAGTCTAAATCATTTAATTACTGTAGTAACATAAAACTAGTCTAATTTATTCCCAGAATGTTTGAATACAGTACATAATAAAGTAATATATCAGTAGCGATTTCGTAATCAAGCATTTTTGTACTACACCACGATGTAAACAAAAGTTTGCCGATAGCGTTGTCGTTTTCGTACTCGAGCATTTTCGCACCTCGTTTTCGTACTCAAACATTTCCGCATCTCACTACGAAGTAAACACATGAGTTTTCTAAGCAAGTTTTAGCTGTTGATTCCGTGTTTTCTTTACTTTTACAATACATTTATCTTATTAAATTAGAATCGGTGCGAATTAATTAATAAAAGTCTCTTAATATAAGTTTTCAAATAAAAATTGTGGGTCTATTATGACAACAAATGTAGAAATTTAAGTACAATAAGTTCTTATCAATATTAAGTTATGACCTAAATGCTGAATTTTTATACATAATATAAAATAGGTCAGACCATGATCAGCTATAGTTTAATTTGTCATGTGGAACTTTACTGATTTCTGACCATGGTTTGTTTCTTTTGACCATGCATGGTCATTACAGATCAATCATGGTTAACCATGGTTTAAATCTAAACCTAGGCTGATGATTTTTTTACCATGGCCTGTTACATAAAAGCATGATGAACCATGGTAAGCCATGGTCAACCATGTACATTTTGAGTCTTTTCCAGGTTTGACCATGGCTGATCATGGCCACATTTCACAGGGGAATCTCTGTAAACCATAAGACCTTTTGGCCTAAGGATAATCGTAAAAAATATCAATTAATGTTTTAACTGATATTGAACTTGTATGATTATTTACTGGTATATTTGTCTTTTTATTAATAACTTAGATAAATTTTAGAACACTTGTAGAACATTTCTAGAACATCAGAAATCCTGTACTGTTCATAAATTGTTCTAAAATGAATTCAAGACCAACAGCAGAACATTTAAGGAATTAAAATGTTCTTGAACTTCTCTTAAATTGTTCTAAATATAATTTAAGAACAGTTGTGGGATATTTTAGGAACATCAATTTTCATGAACGATTCCTAAAATGTTCAAGGAACACTTCAAGGATAAATTAAGAACTTTATGAGTTCTTAGAAAATTCAAGAACTGTCCTTAAACTGTGTTCTTGAGCAGTTCAGGTACAAATGTTCTTGAACAACCATCAAGAGCAGATCTTGAACTGTTCTTAATGTTCTAGAACAATTCATGAACAGTTCTTAATCATAAGAACTGTGTTTCGCAGGGGTAGTGATGCATAATTATAAACTTATTGTTTTGTTTGGTTAATGTTTGATCATCACTTCAACTGTATATGACATTTGATTTTTGATCGATTCGTTACACATAATAAAAAAGAGAATGTTTCTCGGTGTTATGAACCTTCGTCGAAGTACCTATTTCGTCATTTCTCTTATTTCGACATTTTTTTCACGGCCCAAAAATGTCGAAATAACGGGTGTGAACTGTATATATATAACTACTTTTTAGCTCTCATTGTTATTATTATTGATATTAAAGGCAAAATAATATATAAGTATAATATGGCCTTTGTTCATAGGGTTATTTGCCTTCAATATCAATAAATAAGAGCTAAAATGTAGTTACTGTTCACGATATAGTAATCAACTCAAGAGTGACTTTATTACAGAATGCTTCATTACAACTAATTTACTAGAGGTTTAAAAATCAGTTGAATAAGTGAGAAAATTATGTTAACATTTTCAGGGATGGTAATAATCACGGAGGATAAAAAGTTTCTAATTACAGCTATATTAATCTGGAAAACTGCTCTACACCTCTGACAATATTTATATACACATCTGATCAACAAAACAGTCTGTAAAAATGCCCCTCTACAGTTAATGTACCACCCATTTTGAAATAAACAAACAAAAAATTGTGTCACACAAAAAATGCTTTAAGCCTTCATCAAATTAAATCTAAAACATCCATATATCATTAAAACAATAACAAAACAATTAAAAAAGAATAAAAATGCAATGCTCTAGGAGCTCATATTAGGGAATATCTGTTATCATTGACATCTTGTCTTAACACATAGTTCATAGCACAATAACAATACATAGAGAAAAGGTTCTTCATCAGAGAAAATTTACAACAATCATGATCTGTTATCAAGTAGAAACTTGGGAAATAAATAAAGTAATGTTTTGTATAAGGTATAACAATTACTACATTATATTCTACAATGTCACAAGAAGTCCCTGAGACAAATAGGCCACTATGTCAGTGATACTTTAAAATGAGTAAAAATTACAAGAACATCAAAATGTCATGAAATCTTGTTTCCTCAGCATATTGCAAGCATAATGAGACATGTTTTACAGCTTTGATATTGCAGTGGTATAAATTTTCAACATAAACTTTGTTCATCAGACAAACAAGTAACATTCCTGGCCCCAGTGTGATGATTTAGTTGTCATAAGATGTCCTGAATATTACCATCTGAAATTTGTTATGTGTCCTTATTGCTGTGAGTAAAATTTTTATAATATTTGGATTTTAATAATAAATACAAGGTCTCATTTAAATGTTTACAAAAATCACTCAGAGGATATTCTAGCAGAGACAATACATCTACAAAATACAGTGAAACTGTGTTATTACGAGCATCGATGTCACAAATTCCAGACTTATCCCGAGGAATTTTTAAATGCTTATAAATTTTTTAGTTATCAATGGAGTATAATTTTCAACGAACAAACAAAAACCTTGTTATTATGAACACCACATTTATCTCGAGCATTTAGTCAGTTCTGATGACCCCTCGAGATATTGAGGTTTTTCTGTTAATTTATGATATACAGTCAGTAAAGATAAATTACTAATCAACCCAACATAAAACATAGAATCATGCAGCAATGAAATCTGATCATAACATCTACTGAACAATAGTAAAATACATCTCAATATTGAATCATGTCAGTTGTAATAATGGTGATGTGTGAATTAAGAAACATCTCCAGTATTATAAGAACTACAACACGTTAATTTCTTGCAAACACTGAAATGATTGTACATGTACAATCATATGTTCAGAAATAATTGAAATATCAAGAAAATAAGTATAACTGTTTGTATAGTGGATAACAAAAGAGCCTTCATCAGTCAGTGAGCTATGTATAATCATGTAAAGGTTTTTTTACTAACATACAGATAGTTCTAATTGAAAATAAATAAATGACGTAAATTGAAACTGAACCAGCAAAATTCCATTAAATATTTCTAGAACAAAAAAAAACAGAAACATCTTAAAGTAGGTTGGATGATTTGTATGTGTTTTTTTTTTCTAGAAATCCTTTTCTAATTTATATTAAAAACTGGAGATCAATAAAGAGCCCTGAAAATAAGATGATATTTAATACAAGTATAAAAAATGAGATTTTTAATACAAGAATAAAAATGAGATTTTTAATACAAATATTAAAATAGGATTTTTTAATACAAGTATAAAAATGAAATATTTAATACAAGTACAAATATGAGATTTTTAATACAAGTATAAAAATGAGATTTTTGATACAAGTATAAAAATGAGAATTTTTGATACCAGTATAAAAATGAGAATTTCTGATACAAGTATAAAAATGAAATATCGACCTACTTGAGTTATCTCATGTTCAAAGCTGTTCATGATATCATTAATACAAACATTCCGACAAAGTCTGAGGATGATCCAATCAAAATTGTTGCCACTAGAGGGTTAACAAGGTATTCCAGTGATTTGACCTGGTGACCTAGTTTTTGACCCCAGAAGACCCATGTTCGAACTTTACCAAGATAATCATTAAGACAACCTTTTTGACAAGGTTTAGAGAAGATCCAATCCAAACTGCGACCTCTAGAGGGTTAAAAAGGTTTTCCAGTAATTTGACCTGGTGGCCTAGTTTTTAACCCCAGATGACCCATGTTCGAACTTGTCCAAGATATTATTAAGACAAGCATTTTGACAAGGTTTGGTGAAGATCCAATCAAAACTGTGACCTCTAGAGCATTAACAGGTTTTTATAAGATTTGACCTGGTGACCTAGTTTTTTACTCCAGATGACCCATGTTCGAAATTAACCAAGACATCATAAAAAATCATCTCGACAATGTTTGGTGAAGATCCAGTCAAAACAGTGACCTCTACAGCATTAACAGGTTTTTATACGATTTGACCTGATGACCTAGTTTTTGACCCCAGATGATCCATGTTCAAAGTTGTCAAAGATATTATTAAGACAAACCTTCTGATAAAGTTTGATGAAGATTCAATCAAAATTGCAACCTCTAGAGCATTAACAAGGTTTTCTGGTGCGTTGACCTAGTGACCTAGTTTTTGACCGGATATACCCATACTCGCCAAATTTTACAAGATCATTAATACAAACATTCTAACAAAGTTTCATGAAGATCCAATCAAATCTGTGATTTTTAGAGTGTTAACACAATTTCCATTCTAGGCGCGATATAGCCTAGTTAGTGTTATAAGCACTGTAAAACACCAAACAATCAATTTCCATTCTATTTGACCTGGTGACCTAGTTTTTGACTCCAGATGACCAATGGTCGAACTTGTCCAAGATATCATTGAGGCAAACATTCTGACCAGGTCTGATGAAGATTCGCTCAAAAGTGTGACCACTAGAGTATTAACAACCCCAAGGCGTGGACGATAGACAACAGACGCCAGAGTAGACTGACTGATGACTATAGCTCACTATGCACTACAGGTGAGCTAATAAGATATAATGAGATAAGCATAAACAATGAAGAATGGTCACCTTTTCATCTTGTAAGGATTTAATACTTGACTCGAATTCTTCTTGTTTTTCCTGTAGTTCATCTCTCAGTGTAGTCAGATTACCTTCAAGTTGTGTTTTCTCTGATACAATACCAAGCTTCTCTTTCTTCAGTTCTGATACCTGCATACCAAATATTATCCTTATATCTACAAAACTGTAGGATCATCCTAATAATATGAGTGCTGTATTTCGTTTTGTGTTTTTCAGTAAAAGTTAGAAGATTTTGGACAATATTTCATTAGGTAGAAAAATATTCCTGATTTCTGCTCACTGGACCAGCCCCTTTTTCAGTCAACCCAAATACTTTTCTAGGTCAATTCATTTCTTGCCAATATTTTCATGGAACTATATCTCTGAACTGAAAATTACACTTGACAAAAAAAGTTCTGCTGACCTACCTACCATCACATTTTTGGGGGTGTAAGCAAAAACCAGATATTTTTTAAGGATGGGGAGAGACCTTATCATAAACCAGTGGCTTCATCTATAATATGAATAGCATCATGCATCCGGCCTTTTAATAAATTTTGACAATCTGGGTTTGTACTAAATCTGTAACATAAATTTTTATAATCCTATTCTGTCAAAAATAATCATTTGTGTACATAATTATGTCAATCCTTTGTTCACATAGATATTGCCATTTTTTGTTGGTCTCTTCCTGAAATTCAACAACACAACTTCAATTTCTTTTTTGCATATTTACAGTACATAAATACTGACCAAATTCCCACTCTTCTGTAAGTCTAATATGTAATTGGTTATTAATGTTTTAAACTCTCTATACACAATGAATACAAATCAAAACTTTCACCACTTTAAACCACTAAATAAAAGATTCCTTAGAAAAAAAACAAACGATAAAGTGCATTATAGTATTGACATATATTCTACTGTACATTCATTAACTATTTATAGCAATAAAATGGATACATCAAATAAAAGTTTATAACAACATATGACATACTTTTGTTAGAAGTTCTTCCTCACGTTGATTACCAACAGTTTGTAAATTAGCAATTTGTTCTTGTAACTTCGTTTTCTTATTTTTATAATCATTCCTTGACTGAAATGTAATACTTATAATGAATTAACAGCAAGTTGAAGTCATTGCTTCACTGAGATTCACAAAATCTGTAGATTTAATACAAATGGTTATTTAAACAGTCATAAAATTTAAGATAAGATATAGAAATGGAAATCATTTAAATTTTGTTACATGGGATCAGCTAATTTGATGAACAATTTTTTTCTGTATCACAAACAAATGCCACTAGATTTAAGAGACAAAATTTGACAGCTAGACAGATTTCACTGTGGCAGTTTATTTCCTAAACTTTTCAGTGATACATTTTCTTTCAATACAACCTAGATCATTGTTGTGTGTTTGTATATTGTGAAAGGTACACATAAGTAATGAAGAACATATTATGTGGACAATCATAAATTTAATTTGATCTAAAACATATGGTCTTTATTCAAAGAGGGTGTTATCAAGAGGTTAATTATATCACTTTATGCTTAAAAGAGGTTGTTGCTCATGAAATGGACTTTATTCACAAGTGGCTGTTAACTCAGATTCAAATGTATACGGATTTTTCACACTATCTGGCTTCTTACCTTCTGTATTAAATTTTGTTTTTCTTCAAGTTGAGCTTGTAATTCATCGACTTGCTTCTGAGTGTGCAGTAGTGAATTGTTTGTTTCATCAAATGACTTCTTCAGCTTAGCATACTCAGCATTCTATACAACAAAATCAAGAATGTAAGGCTCACAAAAATAATGGTCATGTTTAAAGTCACTAGATCTGAAATAGCAGGGTAGGTAGGGCAAAGGTAGATTTTTTCTAAACAAATTTTGTAAGAATACGAGGTATGATGCATTAACAAATAGTTGTATACTTCAGATTTGCTGTTAAAATCTATAGGGTCAGTGTAAACAAATTAGAGTCAGACTGGTACCTATAAACACAACTATTTTTTCTGGCCTAATTAAACACTGATATAAGGACTTTGCATAATAAAACATTAATAGGAGACATCTTAAGTGATCTGTTTGTGTATTCAATGCTGTCATGATCATGATGAAATGTTATTATACCAAGTGAGAATATACCTGGAAATGATCAGTTCTAACTTTTTCTATCAAATAGTTGCTGACAAATAAAGACAATAAACTTATCTGTTGCATAACAACAAACGTAAAGACAAGAGTGAAGACTGGTTTGTGTAGATTAAAATATAACAAAATTAAATACATACATGCTTTCATATTCTTGCAAAATGATGCAAAATCTATTCAATCAAAATGAATAAAAAGATCATGTTTGTGTAAGTCACCATTTTCTAGGGAACCAAGCACATGTTCATATGACACTTTCTTTAAATGAATAAATAATACATTGCATTAATGTTCATCATTTGATCATGCTGGTTAAAATACAATCATAAAAAGTCTGCATCCACTTCTTTTATTTTCAAATTAATTATAATGATTTCATTACAGATAAATGCGAAATGCATAATCATGCATTTTACAATTAATTTGTAAATTCACTTATGACAGAACTACATGTATGCAAAAAAAAAAACAAAAAAAAAAACAAGCAATATTTATTTGTTCAGAATTTTTGTAAGTAAGACTGTCACATTACAGCAAGCTATGTCTATGCAGCAATCCTTACATTGTTGCAGTTATTTCCATTTCATGGTATTCATATTTATTTAATGGTCTTTATTTCTTTTTATATGGGATCCCTTTCTATTTTTCAGGGATTTTTATTTATCCTGAATAGTTTGTTATACAGATAATTCATGCACAAAAAACAACCACATTATCTTTCTCAACAAAAACGTTTTTACCAAAATACATGTTTATCACCAAATACAGAAATTAAACACGAAACAATGTGAGACAATCACTGCAACTTTGTGAATGACTCCTTCACAGCAATTGAATTAATAATGCATTTCAAAACTTTCCGTTTAAATGAAAACAATTCTTTATATGTAGAAAATCGATCCTCGGTGTAATCTTGTTATACTATGCTAAAAGAATGAATTTGCTGAATCTAACAAATTAGTGTACATTTAAGTGATATAGACATCCCCTGAATGGTATGAAAAAATCAACAGTCTTGTTTTCAGGGAAGTTTTAATGATAAATAACATGCAAAATCTTAATCTTATATCTAATATTGTTGTAGTTATGAAGTTTTGGTGTTTATAAATGAGGAATAGATACAATTTATTAAACAATTCAAGAGTTGCTGACTAAGAATGCATTGTAATATCCCCGAATTATTTTTATCTCATAAAAGGAGAGTTTATACTCTACCACTGACAGAAAAGAAATAGCCATAAAGATCAGTTGGAGTAAGTGTGCAATGTTTTGATAAGATAGCAAACTGGACGAGAATAACAATAGAAATAAGAGATCACCTTGTTCTCATGGGTGATAGTTGACAATTTTCATAAAACCATAAATCTTCACTTCGGTGCCCCGGAAACAATAAAAACCAGTAGGATCCAGACCTGGGAATATTTGGTGGTTCCAGAAAATTATGGAAAACTTTTAACCATGTATTCTACTTTTGAACAAGATCATGGGTTATAATGGGACAAATGGCTATCACTTAAGAGTCATACCTTTACATGAAGACCACCCATGAGGGAACAGAAAAGTGTCCTTTATTAGGGAGTTTTTATCCAGTGGTGTAAATGAATGATTCATGCTTGTACAGTAATAGAGCCACTAGTCTTTCGTATCAGACAGGTGGTCACTGTTGTGTGGTCTGTTAACTGATACATGTACTTAAATGGACTACTAAGTGTGTCTCACAAATGTTTGATAAGCTGGGATACTAATAATTTGACTCAGGATCATCGAATTTTTGTTCACCAGATTCCTAGGTTATAAAACTGGCTTTGTCAGATCAGTCTAAGATTGAAGTTATTTAACTAGTTAATTTCAAAACTGAATACAGAACAGCTAATCACAAACTTCAGTTTTAAGACTCATCTCCAAGCTCTGAGCTGTAACCTAATAGCTATTTTTCAGCTGAAAAGCTTTCATCTATTATTCATCTTGTAAGAAAACTCAAAAAGGTTTAAGGCAGTCAGTTGATGTTTTATTGAGATTTGAGAACACTACCAACCTACACTAGACAAAAATGTGTTTCCCTAATAGATCATAACTTCTATTTTGTATTGTCATGAACCATACCAATTAAATGGTATATTTTAACACCAGCATACAGAATCCTGTAGTTGAATTAACAGTACAGTCCATTTTGTGACAATCATTTCGTGAGTTAAATATTTTTTTGTTTCTACTAATTCAATCTATAAGCTTTAAATGCAAATAAGATGGACTAATGATAGATAAACTAAAGGCCAAAGTCGCGCAATAGATAAAATGTCTACTCATTCACAGACATTAACTCGACATATTCAAATGACCTAAAGAATTTGTTATATGTCAGTGGTTTCATAACTAAGACAACCTGTTTTCCTGTGGAATAACAATAATGATTCACCGGTAAGTTAAAATAACATAACTTAATAACACATTTTTTTTATTTCATTGGAATTGTTTTCATAAACATGGCTGAGAAATACACCAGTTCATGTACTTTATCACACCACAGGCTTCAAACTCAATTTAAAGACCAGTCTTAGACTGCAGCCTTGCTATTGGTCAAATTTAAATCTGAGCCCAGAATCAACTTTCATTTTTAGACTGGTCGCTAACCAAAGTTTTAAACCACAAGATGTAGTAATTGTAGAAAAGTGTAAGTATAAATAATATGACAATATTACCATGATATAAATATGAGTACATACCTTATTACTTGATTGTTCACCAATATTAATCACACTCTTTTCTAGGCTCTCAATTTTCTCCTTCAAAGATTTGGTTTCGCTCTCCTTGGACTCTTTGAACTGTAAAAAGCAATTGACTTTTTGCATGACAAATAACAGAATCAACGAAATGTTCACTTTATTATCAATTTTGGATTCTCTTTTAGATGTAATAAAAGAGTAATATGAGAGCAGAAATTTGTTTCAGCAATATCTAAATTCTGTTTGTTGTCCATTAGTGCAAGTGTTCATTTAAAAGTAATGTGGGTCTCATGTGAAAATTGTTGAACTGTCTGACATTTCAATTGACATCTAACAAATCAGATCTATTGACAAAGGAATTGAAAGATTCAAATATTTAACTTCCTGTATTGTAAAAAATACTTTAATCATTATTTATCAGTAATTCAAAAATGAATAGATACAAGTTAAAATGCCAGACATAGCTAGAATCACACAAAAATAATTATTAAACCAAAACCAAATGTCAGACAAAAAATATTAAAATATATATTATGTGTTACATACAGTAACTGAACTGAGTACAAATGGATATGGAAAGTCTCATAAATAAAAGATATCTTCATAACTGAGATAATGCAGAATTCACAAGATTTACTTTAAGTAGAAGGTATAAAGAAACACAAATACCTTCATCTATGAGCACATATAAACTTAACAGATTAATCACCATGGTTACATTAAGTCTACAAAGATTAAATCAGTGATACAGCTTAGCTAAACATTTCAGATTTACCACATAAAGCATATAAAGAATAGCATCAGAGACTTTTAAGAAAATACAAATCAGGATTGTTCTGAAGTATTGCTGAAGATGACACAATTTTGTTTCTCTATCCTACATCACAAAAATGTAATGATAATTGTAAATGACATACAGACATCAGAGACAATATAAATCAGAATAAGTATAGATACAAGAAAGGATTCTCTGTGCACATTGATATGTTATCATCTTTATACAATCAAGATTAACAAATCTAGGTTGTTTCTATCTCTGTCATTCCTGCACAATGATTAGAGGATAGATCTTTTTAATGTTACTGTAAATCTAAATCTATCAGTGTTGTCATACTTTTTAATGGTATCATACTGTGTATAAAATTATTTTTACAAAAGTACAAAATATAACATTATCTTCAGTACAAGATTCCAGTAGAGAATCAGACCCACAGCTCACATGAAGCTTCCTGTTTTAGTATGTTGTAGACATATTACTGACATCAAGGGATTCAACATACGCACCAGAAAATACAAATATCCACAGTCATTTTAAGGGTTTGTTGTCATTTATTGAAGTCATTTCTATTGATATTTCATTGTTGCATTCATACGTAAATTTGCTAACTGATTCACAGATTCCAGAAATTGCAACCTAACGATCAATCAATCAGTTAGGCTTTTTAACATGAACTTCATCTTGGCATTTTACATATCAAAAGAATATCAATTATGTATTACTCAGTTCACTTCATGTAGGCATGGATATGATACTGAGAGATATATAATGTGGATGGTTAGATATCATCAGGGTGAATAAGTGATGGATCTTAGTGCATTTACATTTTATAGAAATTCTGAAGCAGGGTAACTATAAGCATAAGCAGGTAGGTGCCACTGTTTGCAAGTCCGTAAGTAAAGATAAAAAATAGATGTCAAGGTCAATTAAACCACAAAGTCAAGGTGACTTTGGTTTAAATTAACAGGACTAGAGGTCAAAGGTCACCAGACTGTTGCAATGCCAAGGTGCAATTTTTTTATTATTTTGATATTATTGTGTTCATTTCATGATAATTTATTTGGAAAATAAAGATAAACAAGGTTATTGTTTACACACTTTATTTTAAAAATAGAAAACAATAGAATTTGTAAAATTTGAACTTTAAACAAAAAATGAAATGCAAAATTTATGTAACTAACAATTTGACAAATTTGAACAGAATACTAGTGAGAAAATATTATATAAATAACAATGATAACCAGTTCAATTCGATGAGAAAACAATGAAATGACATGACAAAACAATGGCTTATTTAAATACTTAATATAAAATATACACAAAAAAACTGAGCTGAACTTACTCCAGATAAAGGGTGTGAAGATCACCAACATAAAAAAATAAAGATCAAGTCAGATCCACAGAAAAGGAAAAGTTTGACTAAAGATTACTTGGCAACAATATTTATGTAAGCTGTATACATCTAGAAAGCTTTCCACAGATGTAACATATTTACAAAAATATAAGCAACAACTAAAATAACTAAAGTCATCATTCAATCATAAAGACAGGAAATATTCATAGTAAGTTCTTGATCTTTTAAGTTTTATTGATATCTTAGAGGATGTCTATTTTCATATGAGATTCATAATCTTTTTTAAAACAAAATGTATTTTAATTTATAACCAAGAAAGATTAAGTGTAAAAATACCTATATGATAGAAATTCAAACTTTTCTTATAAAACCGGTACCTTAATCAAGGATTTATGACATAATTTTAAATAATCAAATTCTTATATAATATACCATATAAGGAACAATAAATATCATCTATTTTGATGCATCATAAATTTATTCAACACAAAACGTTTATAATTATTTGTAATTTCCTAAAATATACAGTAAAATCCTTAAAACTGGACCATCTCTGGACTGGGCCAAAAGTCAAAAGTGTTTTCTGAGAATTCTGGTTTTCACAGAACCATTCATAACTGAAGAGAGAAGTGGGACTTGAAAAATCATACGTTTTTTAAAGAATTCCAGTTTTCAGAGAGACCAGTTTTCAGGGGTTTTACCTTATCTTTTTTATTCAATTACATATCAGTTTACTACCAATGGAAAACTTGTTCGGATAAGACAGAAATATTTATATCTTTATTCAAAATGAACAAGAGGGCCAAGATGGCGCTTTTTGCTCGCCTGAGTAAAGATTGCAACTTCTATGGTTTTCCTGTGATTTGACCTGGTGACCTAGTTTTTAACCTGAGTTGACCCATGTTTAAACCTCTTCACAATATCATTAATACAAACATTCAGACAAAGTTTAAGGAAGATCCAATTAAAACTGCGACCTCTAGAAGGTTAAAAAGGTTTGACCTGGGGACCTAGTTTTTGATCCCAGATGACCCATGATCAAACTTAATCAAGATATCATTTTAACAAGCATTTTGACAAGGTTTGGTGAACCTCCAATCAAAACTGTGACCTATAGAAGGTTAACAGGGTTTTCCAAAGATTTGGCCTGGTGACCTAGTTTTGACTCCAGATGACCCATGTTCGAACTTGTCCAAGATATCATTGAGACAAACATTCTGACCAGGTCTTAAGAACATTCGCTCATAAGTGTGACCACTAGAGCATTAACAACCCCCGGGTGTGGACGACAGACGCTGGGCAATGGACGCCAGAGTAGACTGACTGATGACTATAGCTCACCGAGCACTATGTGCTTAGGTGAGCTAAAAATTAATGAAGGTAATCTAAGGCTATTCACATATGATAAAATAGCAGTATTAATGTTGTAAATTGTAAACAAGTAAGAGGGTTTGCCATCATCAACTAAGATTACAACAGATGGTATCTGTATTCAGAACATAAGACAAGTACTGTACAGACACACTGAGACTCACATTAAGGCACCTGGTGACACAGACATGGTTTAGTTTAGTTTTTACACTTTTAGTAAAAGGCAAAGCTTTTATGATTTAGTGTCTGAACCAATACTGTCTGGCATCAAGATTCACTGTATAAAAATCAAAATTTTGAATGAATTTCATTTCTAATGAGCCAATTTATGGTCTCTGGAATGAAAACATGTGACAAATGGACTATGGAAAGGCTTTATACATGGGCAATCATTAAAACAAGTGAGATTAAAAACAGGATGACATAAGGTTTCACAGTTATCAATATTTCCTCACACTAGTGTGTGTGTGAAATTAAATCAATTCACTTGCAGCTTTAATATAAAATGATAGTACAATTAATTATAAAGCCTTGTAATACATTTGTTACGATTTTATAAGCACCAATTATTCATGTCGAGCACCTAAGAAATAAAACACAACAAACAATAAAAAGAAATTACTGCAGCCTTCTGATATTCATTATTATTAGGATAGACAAAATAGTTGTGTTTACAGTTACCTGACTGACTATATTTTTTAAGCAGATCTTAGTTTCTAATGGCAAATCTGTGTGAGTACATTTGGAGACAACATGTACCTCATATTCCCACGAAATATATATTCCAAAAAAAAAATAGAAAAGTTTTTCCACATACCTACCCTACTTTTTTGTCAAGTAACACTAAAAATGACTGTTTTTTTCTAGCCTTATCAGCAATAAGAGGCAGTGAGCAGACCCGAACAATACAGAGGCATCTTACTGATAGACAGATTTATCATGGTAAATTAATAAAACAACAAATAAATTTAGCCAGCAAAATTACAATGGGCAGCACAAGAGAATTAAGCTGATGTAGCCTGTGTATTTAGCTAAAATATAAAACCACACAAGCATAATGCAGATCTTGTTGGATGAGCATACATTCAATGGGGGATGATAAGAGGATACTGATACATTAAACAAGAGGGCCACAATGGCCCTGCATTGCTCACCAGAATAAATGTTAATTAACTTGTTACTAAAAAGGTAATAAAGGTACACTTGTGGGCAAATAATGGGGAACAATAATAAACTCCATAAAGTACCATCAAAGGATACTACACAGGAATATTTGTGATGACTGAAGGATGCCAAAGACCAAATTTGGTGATGATACAACCACTGGTTCATGAAAACATGTCATTTTAGGGTATTTCTATTTTTAACTCTAGCAGCCCCTTATTGGGGCAAACCATTTTTATTTCAGCAAATCTGATAGAACACTATCTAAAGATGATAAAAACCAAGTTTGGTAATAATCTATCCATATAATCATGAGAAAGAGTTGTTTTAAGATATCTCTATTATTAGCTCTAGTGAACCCTAAAAAGGGCCAACCAAATTTATTTGAGCAAACTTGAGAGAGGACCATCTAAGGATGCTACAAACCAAGTTTGGTGATGATCCATCCATTGGTTCACGGGAAGAAGATGATTAAAGGTTTTTCTATTCTTAGCTCCAGCGGCCCCTAATTGGGGTCAACCATTTTATTTCAACAAATCTGATAGAACACTATCTAAAGATGATAAAAACCAAGTTTGGTGATGATCCATCCATTGGTTCACGGGAAGAAGATGATTAAAGGTTTTTCTATTTTTAGCTCCAGCGGACCCTAATTGGGGCCAACCATTTTTATTTCAGCAAAAATGTTAGAACACTATCTAAAGATGATAAAAACCAAGTTTGGTGATGATCCATCCATTGGTTCATGAGAAGAAGATGATTAAAGTTTTTTCTATTTTTAGCTCTAGTGACCCCTAAAAGGGGCCAACTGGTATAATATGAGCAAATTGCAATCAAAACCTAAAAAGGCTTCTACGCAGCAAATTTGAAGTAAATCCAACTGGTAGTTTCTGAGGAGAAGACCATTGTTGACGCCAGATTATGGATGCCGGACGCAGGAGCATCCACCTACCCATCCTAATAGCTCACCCTGAACCTTCGGTTCTGGTGAGCTTGAAATGATGGGCTGAAATGAATTGATCAGACAAGTTTACACTATACTTACAGCTTAAAACAACTTGAAAAGTAATTTTGTACACAGCCAGAGACACAAATCGAATATGTATGATTAAGAAAAACACCCACTATCATTAATCTATATTCTGTTTCCATTAAAAAAATATCACAAAACAAATTTTACATCTTACATAAAAAGCATATATATTTAATACTACATAAATCACTTCATATTCTTCATGTTTTGCCTAATAGGATGACTATCAGGCCAACACAAAAAATAATTTCTTTCCACAAACTTTACAGACTGAATTTTGAGGGCATGTAAAAATTTGTTTTTCATTTATAAATTCATATTAGATAAAGTATCACAATTACCAAGATTATTTGTACCAGAAAAGTTCAAATTCATGGAAACAAACATATTATTCTTCCTTGGCCTTAAACAGGAATGTCAAACATTTTTTCCAAAGCCTGGCCATATATATGAAGGACATTTACTCACATGAGTATTATCTAACTGTATTTTCACAATTTCCAAGCGTCTTTTTTCAGCAATGTTTTGAGATGATTTAAGATCAGCCTGTGTAGTGGAATGTTGTTTCTCTAACTCTTCAAATTGAGACATCTGTTAAATATAAAAATATGGTCACTATGCAAGTACCTTGAACACTTGACTGAATCATAAATTCAGCTGGGTATATGATAATGCTAAGAAAACCATTTTTATTTCCTGAGAAGCAATACAAATATTTTAATTGTAAACTGATTTGACCGCTCCTGGTTACTATTTCCTAGATTACCTTAATGATCACACATGATTCAAGGATGGTGATATGTTAATTCATGACACTTTTGAATCAATAATCTCCTAATTCATGAGTACACATTAGGGCTCAACAAATCCACTTGTCCGCTTGTAAGTACGAGCGAAAATTGACTAAGGATGAAACTGCTATAGAACAAGTTAAAGATCATATTCATCGCTTTAGGAGAGCTTGAAAATATTAAATATACTCAATTTTACATACGTACACATTTTTACTTTTCAAAAATAAAAATTGACCGCATATATCGAAATAAAAAATTGACAAATATCATTCCTGCCAAAAATATCAACGCATTTACTTCCCTTAGTTTGTGACGTCATAGTTGACATTGATCATTGTAACTACTAGCTATAGCCTCTAATATTGCCTATCGCTAACACAACTGTCAACAACATTGCAAGCGTTTTTTTATGAAGATGTGCAATTTATTTGATGATTTGTCATTTATGGATGAACATTTCACCATACAACTGTACCATTATGAGACGTTTGACAAAAATAACAGTGAAATTTGACATAGCTAGACCCATAGGTGATTCGGAAGATGAGTGTAGCGGGGACTTCTAAAATGATGCAGCACTATGTAAAGATGATTTATTTACTGGCATTTATTCAAACTACCGTAGTAAAACACACCATTTAGCAAATTACCAGAAAAATATCATAAAATAATCAAACTAATATATTCATGCATTACTCAGACAAGCCGTACATTGATAATCCGCTGAAATCCTGTATAATGTGTAGGTTAAATTCCAAACACATTGTTTTACACAGAATGTACACACATCAATATTTCAAGAAAATGTAGGTCATGCTTTAAAAATGTCTTCAACCTATCAAAATCAAGTATTCATCGATCACGTGACAAGAATCCATATGGCAAGTGATAAGCATCGGTATTTTCAAAACTCTTTAAAGTTGCCGATAGGTACAGATCATAGAATGTCACATGCTGTTTTGTGACTATTCGAATTGTCTATACAAAAAAGATGCGATTGATGGTGCGACAAACAAGCTTCAATTAATTTTGGACATCATAGATCGATGTCAACAAGACATAATAATTGTATTGATTTTTTAATGATGTAATCTTAACAAATAAAGTGGGGCACATTATTTCTTTTGAAAACCACCAGGTTGGTATGATATGATATGAAGAATATTTCGTATTAGACATCAAAACTAGCAGCGGTTTCAATAATTGAACCATAAATGATTAGCAAGTTTGATTACAGTTGTATGTAAAGTTTCAAAATGTTCTCAATCCATAGCTGTTTTTGGCATAGCAGTCTGCCGAAGTGTCATTGACACTGCAGGAATGTGTATTTAATTTTAATTTAATCAATAAATATATTATAATTAGGGTAAATAAAGTAAATTCAACAAAAAAGAATCCCCCGGCTGTAGAGCTGCGCTTGATTTATTTATTACCAGAGTTAATTTTCGCCAAATAATTTGTATGTTGGTTTCAAATTTATCCGATATTGACTCTTTATTTTTGGTTCATATATGACTTCAATAAAATATATTTCTGTGACATACATTTAATGAGTGATTTTAATCGACTTTCTTGTGTTTCTACGGTAACTTGGAGTAGACAGTTTGTAGACAATATATCTCTGGCTGGGGACAAAGCCGACGATGAGGGTGTGAAATGTTTATGTAAGTATGTACAAAAGTACATATTTTGTATAAATCTTGTATGCGTTTCACTGAATAAATCGATGTCGGTTCGGATTCCAGACCCGATTTCCTCAAATTTGGATGCGTCTTATCCACAAGAATATATTTTTTCCCCAGATTTTTTTCAAAAAACGGGGGTGAGTCTTATGAACAACTGTGTCTTATACTTGGTATAATAATCAAAAATCAAAAATGAATGGGATGGGTTAATCATTAGAATAATTGTTCATTGCACGTGACAATAATGATCTGATAGTTTTATTGTAAATTACTCGCTTAAAAACACGGTAGGTGTTGTTTTTGAATAAAGATTTCCACCTTATTTGAAAACGGATTTCAAAGAGGTTTTCAGAATTTAACAAATATATATCTATCATTCAACATTTTTTTGCTCTCACACAAAAACATTAAAATTTTATTTTCCATGCCTGACCTGAAACAATTACCAAGTTTCAACTGGCTCCATATCTCCAATCAACATCTTTACAGTTTCAACTAACAATTACATAATCTTATGTAACATGTCACACAATGTCACCAAGTTCTTATGGCACCTAAATATATACAGGAAGTTGACATGCTGTGTCATAGTGTTCTTCAAACACACACACACACAGACCCATAGCACGTGTAATATGGAAAGTTCTCGCATGATCAGTCAGTTGTGGACTTTCATTGATTGTATGTTTTAAATCACGACCTTGAGCAGTGAAGTGTTAAAAACAAAGCTGATCTAATCAGTTTGTGTAAAATCTTGACCTAATTTCCACTAGTGAGAACAATATTTTTTTAAGAGTTTACTGTGTAAATAATTTTCTTGTATTTTATCAAGAGTAACGCTTCATAAAGGTAATTGGTTGCTTAAGTTTAAATAGCAACTACACATTTATTTTGCTTTTAAGTTTTGTAAATGCTAATATTTATAAAGAAATAAGTTTAGTGGTATAAAAATTGATTTTGATATCTAAATACGCGTTTTAGCTAGAGTCTCTATTATTCGTATCTGGGCGGCTTTCGATAGTCCCATAAATATTCGTATCTGAGCGGTAATGGGATAAAAGTTCAAATTGGAATGAAATTGTTGCATTGGTTATGTCATTGAAATATCGAAACAATAAAATTCGCTTTCTATGTCTTACAGTATTAATATACCGGTACTGACAATTTAGATATGCCCAGGGACTCTACATTACATGCAGAGATATGTTGTAGTTCTATAAATCAGTTCAAAATGTCAATGAAACATAACTGACACAGGAATAGATAAATTTGATGTTACACGAACGATGCCAAGTTGTATGTATACATGGTTTTGATAATTTATACTTACGGAGCTCCTTGGAACTAGATCGTTTGCGTTGATATCAATAAGGGGTATAGTTTTTATCATTATAAAACCCTATTTTTGCACGTTCATTTTGAATTTTTGGAGCAGGATGTCGAAGTATAATATTTAATAATTGTTAAAAAAACTTAAAAATGCTTTTAACGTCATTTTTAAGGATTTAGGCACTTACACTACATTAAGCTCCTATGAATGTGTATATACTCTGTGTCAACTATGACGTCACAAATCAAGGGAAGCAACTCTCCCCGTTTTTTTCTCAGAAATTAGCTACCGTGTTACAAATCTTTGTTTTTCAGTCCTTTAAATTTATTTTTATAGCCTTATCATGGCATACATGCTTACTAATGCTTATAAACAATTAAATTAGTGACAGTTAATCAATTTTATCTTTTTCTGTTTATACTGTGACCAATATACACAGGGATTGGAAACGGCGGCGATAAGATCAACAATCGCCGAAATATGTTGTCGTCGGTTTTGCCGCGCATGCGCACTGACTTACAATACAATGCACTTTTTGTAAAATCAGCATCTTTTTTACACGCAATTATTGCTTACAATCAATAATATCATACTTGAATACTGACACAATCGCTTTTGACATATATAAACTTCAGATTTTTGCTTTAGTTGTTTTCGAGTTTTAACATTTGATGCAGTAAAAAAGGCTATAAAAGTTAATGCGTCGATTCGTACAGATTAGAGAAAATGTGTAATTCTCGTGTAGGTGACTTTAAAGTTCGCTTATAGAAATGCATTCAAATAAGCTTTATTTTAAAATCAATACGATCATCTTATAGCTAAAGTGTGGATACGGGTTTTTAACACACTTTAAGGAGTACATTTTGTAAAATGAATGGCTAAATTCTCAGTTGAAAAGGGGCAATATTCAGAAAAAAATGTGAAATTATTGTATCCAATATAGTGTTAGTGGCTTTAAAGTTCGCATATAGAAATGCATTCAAATATGCTTTATTTTAAAATCAATACAATCATCTTATAGCTAAAGTGTGGATATGGGTTTTTAACACACTTTAAAGAGTACATTTTGTAAAATGAATGGCTAAATTCTCAGTTGAAAAGGGGCGATATTCAGAAAAAAATGTGAAATTATTGTATCCAATATAGTGTTAGTGGCTTTAAAGTTCGCTTAAAGAAATGCGCTGAAATTCGTTTTTATGTAAAAACAAAACGATCATCTTATAGCTAAAGTGTGGATACGGGTTTTTAACACACTTTAAAGAGTA
Organism: Lutraria rhynchaena; assembly: GCA_008271625.1. Taxonomy (NCBI): domain Eukaryota; kingdom Metazoa; phylum Mollusca; class Bivalvia; order Venerida; family Mactridae; genus Lutraria; species Lutraria rhynchaena. Next base: position 308,881 of record VIBL01000036.1, read on the forward strand.
CATTTTGTAAAATGAATGGCCAAATTCTCAGTTGAAAATTGGTGATATTTGGAAAAGATGTGTAAATATTGTACCCATTATTATGTTAGTGACTTTAAAAGTTTGCTTATAGAAATGCTCTCAAATATATTTTTATGTAAATACAATACGATCATCTAATAATTTTGATGTGTACGCGGGTTTTTGTCACACTTATAAAAACATGTCGTGTAAAATGAATGACCAAATTCTCAGATGAAAATTGGTGATATTCGGAGAAAATATGTGAATTTATTGTACCCAATATCATGATAGTGGCTTTTGATGTTCACTGATATATATGATTTCAGACGCATTTTTATATATAACAAAACCACAATACGATCATCTATTATTTATGATGTGCATACTGGTTTTTGTCACACTATGAAAAAATTTTGTAAAATCCATGGCCAAATTCACAGTTTAAAAATTGATGATATTCGGGTAAAATGTAAAATTATTGTATTATTACTATGATTTTTGAAAAGATTTTGTTTGTCAGAGAATACCATCGAATTTTATTAAATATTTCAAAACAAGTTATCTATTTTTGTACTGATGAGTTTTCTGTAAATTTTGATGATATACAGTAAAACTTCGTTATTACGAGCATCGATATCACAAGCTCTAGGCTTATCTCGAGGAGATCTTGAAGTCCCGTCATTTTTTGATCTTAGTTGTATATAAATTTCCATGTTTATTACGAGCATCGTTATCTCGAGCACAAATCATGGTCCCTTGACTTATCTTTAAGCGTTAATTACCTCGATTACCTCGAGGGGTGTCATTTTGGATATCGTTCGCACCTGCGCGCCCGCGATCGCCGTGTCTTCTACACATCGTTAAAGTTACGCAACAAAAGAGCAAATCTTAATCGGGTACTTTGTATTTCACATGTTGTGACATAAAATGACAATGAAACATGTACATGTGTTTGTTGTAAGTTTGAAGTAAAATTTTTAAGATCAAAGACTAATGTTATAAAAGTTAATAATTATTGAGACTTTAATCACAAGACATTACTTATGAGAACTTAATGACAAGTTTGAGAAGCAGATACTAATAAAAACAGAGACAAATCTTTTACTAGCATGCTTCATGCATACCACTTACTGCTACAGACGTACATAACACATGTATCTTTCACGATGTGTCACTATGACGTTTCACCGCATGTCAGTGACACGATATTCGGACATGACATTGTACAATTGAAAACACGAAAAAATCGTGGATAAAGTACTTAGAAAAAATGATCAATATATATTTCAGCAATCAACTATCATGTTTATTCACCTTAGACATCATAGAGAACAATATACGTAAGCATTTCATATTATTATCGTAAACACGCCCATTTATGCCCATGATGCACAGTTTATTTTCAGTCAACAAACAAAAACCTCATTATTACGAGCACTCGGTTTATCTCGAGCATTTCGTCTGTTCCGATGACTCCTCGAGATAACGAAGTTTTACTGTATATTCATTGTATCTATTTGCACCTTGCCTTGTGGCCATAAACTGTGTTACATTCATGCAGTTTATCAATTATAAGTTACTCTGATTTTACCCTGTTATAAAATAATATGCACTAAACAGTATTGCCATATGTGCACTACCTCGATTATATATCAAACTGTTATCAGACCACCTTATCAGTTTTATTTCGTCTGACTCAGTGGGAAACCAATTTACTTCCTGTCTCTAAATGCCTGTCATTTTAGATGATGACAGCAAATATACGTGCCACCTGCAGTTAGACACCAAAAAATCGATAAAGATTCCAATGGCCGTGTGATATCCGTGTGTGCACATGGGGTAAAAGGACTTTAAAAGGACAGGAATATTAAGTATGTGTGTTTTTACCTATACGCACGTCTATGAAAGTACAGTATGCTAACTTTAAGCACATTATTCAAAATAGTTTGCGTAATATTAACACTTCAATTGTCATTTAGTCCATCTGTTTTACGTAGCAGTTGGTTATAATATGGGACATAATCCCGTGTCTACATCTAAAACATGACTATAACATTATTTCATTGTTAAAAATGCATAAGTGTGTATATCTATTAGCGAACTTTTAAGCCATCAACAAGGAATTGGGTACAATAATTACATTACATTTTCTCCAAATATCACTAATTTAAACTGTAATTTGGCCATTTATTTTACAAGACATGTTTTTAAAAGTGTGACAAAAACCTGTGTACACATCTAAACTATTAGATGATCGTATTTTTTTTACATAAAAATATATTTGAGTGCATTTCTATATGCAAACTTTTAAAGTCGCTAACATAATAATGGGTACAAAATTTACACATCTTTTCCGAATATCACCAATTTTCAACTGAGAATTTGGCCATTTATTTTACAAAATACATTTGTTAAAGTTTGACAAAAACTCGCGTACACTTCTTAACTATAAGATGATCATTTTGTTTTTACATAATAACGAATTTGAGAGCATTTCTATAAGCGAACTTTAAAGCCACTAACACTATATTTGGTACAGTATTTTCACAGTTTTTCTGAATATCGCCCCTTTTCAACTGAGAATTTGGCCATTGATTTTACAAAATACATTTGTTAAAGTTTGACTAAAACCCGTATCCACACCTTAACTATATGATGATTGTATTGATTATAAAATAAAGCATATTTGAATGTATTTCTATAAGCGAACTTTAAAGTCACCTACACGAGAAAAACACATTTTCTCTAATCTGTACATTTGACGCATCAACTTTTATGGCCTTTTTACGTATCAAATGTTAAAACTTGAAAACAACTAAAGCAAAAATCTGAAGTTTATATATGTCAAAAGCGATTGTGTCAGTATTCAAGTTTTATATTATTAATTGTAAGCAATAACTGCTTGTAAAAAAGACGCTGATTTTACTAAAAGCGCATTGGATTCAAAGTCAGTGCGCATGCGCGGCAAAACCGACAACAACATATTTCGGACTAATCGTCCGTTTCCAATCCCTGTGTATATTGGTCCCAGGTTTATATGATCTTTAAAATTCATAGCTGTTGTCCTGCAGGACAAGTAGCCTGAAAAAAAATTGTCAAGCTCTGCACATTTCATTCTACAAATCACAAGGCCAGCCTTCAATCCTTAATTTAATGAAAATACAATTGTAGATGAGAAAACAAGAATGTGATGTTTTATATAACACTTTCTGTAATATTACCTTGTCAGTCATTTGTCTGTCAAGTATAGAATGTTTCTGCAACAGTTCATCATATCTATCACCATTATCCTTCAACGTTTCTTCCAGCTCAGATATCTTTTTCTTCCTATTTGTACTATCATCCTGGGCCTGAAATTTTGCACGATACACATTTAATGGGTCAGTAAATATCAATATGACAGATGTACTTTATAACGTCAGAATTGTTTAATGTGATGAACAGATAATGGTTAATAGCCAGATGACAATGCTATAGGTTGCGAAAATAAGTTCATTCATAAAAAAGATGACAATGTTATAGGTTGCGGAAGTAAGTTCATTCATAAAAATGATGACAATGTTATAGGTTGACATAGGTTCCTTGATAAAATAAGACAAGAAACATCAATGGGAAGTTTAAAAGTAGTTTATTTCAATAAATGTTAGAAGATTTATTGATAAGAAAAATGAAACATCCAAATTGTCATATATAACATCAAACTACAGAGCATTCCTTCACTGGGATTTAATGTTGTACCAACATTCAGGGTGAATTGGTGACTTTTTCAACATTACGGGTGAAGGAAAAACCACCAATGCTCCTTAAGCTGGCTGGAAAATTCACATGGAGTTTAACATGATGAAGATATTTTGTAACTCACTAGTGAATAATAATGTTTGGTGCCTCTTAAAGGTTTATACGAAGTCAAATATCAAAAATATGGTTAAGCACTATAAGCACTACATAAAAATATTTAATCAAAGGCAGACAACTGAGTCATACAACAAGTACATCATGTAACTATTTTTGTACATCTCGCTTCCAACAATGAAAATTATTTCAATACATATAAAGTCAAATGTTGAAATATCTCTTTGATACATATTGTCGTGGTCTTCCAGGAATCATGACAAAAAAGGATGGACGACTAATGTCAAGGGAAATCCAACACCATCTCATTTATCACCTAAAAACTGATAGTTGTTGCAAACTTAATAGAAAAATATAAATAATGACTCAACAGGTTTCACTAGTAACAATTCTCCTAGTATTATCAGCAGGAGAATTAATGCAGAGAATATATTGAAGGGTATGTGTAAGGTCAACAAAAGAAATAGGACCAGCATAAAGTGTCCAGAATTATTCAAACACTTATCTCACCTTCTCTAATTGTTGCTGAACTTTATTTAGTTCTGATTTCTTTTCTTCAACACTATTCTGTGCTGTTTTAATGTGGTCTTCTAAATCAGTTCTTTGAGCTGCCTTGGCTGCTTCAGATGCCAGTAATAACTCAGTCTACAACATAAAAATATTGAAAATGGCTACATTTCTGTTTTATTTGTTTTCATAAAATGACAACAAAACAATGTAACATGTTTCAATAAAGTTAAACCATGTTGTGTTTGTATATTTTTGTATCAAATAAGGTCTAATATGTAATGTCAATATTGATTGTGCAGTGTTCAACATATATCTATTACTAAGTTAAAAACAAAACCTGTTACCATAGAAACAAGTATTACTTACAGAATATTCATGATATAATGCAATACAGTATGAACTATTATCACGACATAAAAAGCCACTGTGAAATTTGAGCACAGTGTTTGCTGACTGCTTCTAACAGTGTACTAATATAATTCCAGTGCGTGCAGACTGCTTCTATTTATCCAGGATAAAACTTTAACTTTTTACAGACAACATTGGACTTTGTACCTGTGTTTCTAGAAGACTTTTAGATGTTATATTTATGTTCAATACAGATGAATAAACTGCAGTCAGACACACATGACTGAAAGATTGTTCAAAAGTTCCTGTTTCTCAGATGTTCTGTATATCAAGACAAACCTTTGATGTCAAGGCAGATTCAAGTTCTTGAATCTTCTGATTCGCCATAGATAATTTCTCAGTCGTTTCATCAATGTTACTCTGAAGCTTGAGACATTGTCCTTCAGAAGTTTGCATCTGACCTTTCATCTCTTGTAATTTCTTATATAAATCATCATTAGCTTTAGTGTGTTCATCTTCTTGTGACTTTAATGAAGTCTCCAATGAACTGATTCTTTCCTTTAATGTTTTCTGTAATTACAAATTAGGATAAAATTCTTTGATTCTAATTAATTAAACGTGGAGAGGAAACTGTTTATCTCTTGATGAGACTTATGTATCTTTGGTCATTTACTGGTAAATGAAAAATCCTATTTCATCTCAATTTAGCATCAATGAAATCTTACAACCATGGCTGACTAGCTTACTTTAGTTTAATGACTATTTTATTCACTGTTTGAGAAATTGTTCCTTATAATTTAAATTAAATCACTGCGTTCACATTAAAAGTGCTTTTAAATCATATCTTGATCTGAGTACAACTTCCAGATACATAAAGTTAAGTTAATAGCCAATATGGCAACTACTATACCTATATACATTATTAAACTTAATTTCCTTCGCAGAACAATTCTGTAAAACATGCAAGTAGAAAAATATCTTTCTAAAGTGGAATTTAAACCAATAGCATCTAATTGGGTTAGAGTACCATATTATAGAGTAAAACAGCGAAAAAAGGACTTTTACATAGATTAAAAAAATCACCAGAATGCAGATATCTCAACCTTAGCACATAATACAGTAGAACCCCACAATAAGACCATCTATTGTTCTTTAAACAAGTGGTCTTAATAGCGGGGTGGTCTTAATATAGGGGAAGGCTGACCAGAAAGGTAGTTTGTGTTTAAGTATGCCGTATGCTATGGAATATTTGCTCTAAAGGGATAAAACACACAAACGTGATATATTGACTAATACATGTCTGAAAATATATTATTATTCATATTAGTTAGTTACCAAGCTTGAATAATACACAAGACTGCATAAAACAAAAAATATCTAAATATCTAATGTTTCCCATAAAAAAGTCTACGTACGACCATTTGATACCGGAAAGATCAGACCGTACAACAGGCTTTTATTCATAATTATTATAATTAGTTCATTCGGTGATATTTTGACATTATCGTTAACATCGATAGAAAACCAACAGAATATCTATGACACAGACGAATTTCTTAAAGTGAAAGTAGATTTTTGGTAAACCAGTAGGTTTTCCTGGCAAATACTGCAAATAAATTAACAGTCATTTGTGAAAAAAGTGACGTTGACACATGATTTATGCACCAGTAATTTTTGAATGATTTCCATAAACTAATTAACATCTGGTTGCTCTAAAAACATCAAAAAGGTCCAGACCGAGAACAATTTAAGCCTTGCGGCAATCTCATTATCTGAGGTGTGAAGGTGATGCTAAGTAAGATCAAGCGTGGTCTTAATATCGGGGTTAGAAAGCACACAAATATACAAGTTGGTCGGAGAAAAGTGATCCTATTACGTAATAGCTGGGTGGTCTTGATTTCGGGTGAAAAAACTATTAAGCAAGTGGGGTGGTCTTAATTTCAGGGTGGTCATAAGGCGGGGTTCAGGTGTAAGATAAAAATTTAGACAACTGATACCTTTTCATCTTTCAGTTGATTGATAGCAGTCTCAACACCTTCACCAGCTTCTATCTGAATAAAAATAAAACACAAACCTAATATTTAGGATATGAATTCTTTTAAAGTACTAAAAGATTGGTGATATTATCATATTGTTGGTCACTCAGTTCAACCAGAACTACATAAATGTTTTCATCATAATCATAATTTTGCACTATGTTTACATGACAAACTATCATCTAATGCATTTATTTTTATAACACATAAGAAATTGAAAGAATCAACACAATCAGTGTACTATACCTTAGCAATGAGTTCTGTCCTTTCATTTCCAAGTCGCTGAATTTCTGTTTGGGCGGATGATAATTTGTTCTCAAATTCTGACAACTTTTCATCTCTGCCAATAACAAAAGGTAGTCTAATATACAAGTGAATACAATAACTTAGAAAGTACAAAAATTGCATTTAACATCATTTATTTATGGACCAGCAAACATATCAAATTATATGAACAATAAACAGAAAAAAACATACATTGATACACCTGATTCTTATTTTACAATATGCATAAATAAATACAAAAGACTCATGACCATCAAATTATAAATTGACTCTTCTGTAAACTTACCACTCAAGAGCACAGATGCAATGTTCATCTGAAAGGCTCCATTTTTATGTTTTCATGGTAGAATAAAATATGTCTGATCATGTTAATGTCACAAACAATGAAAGTTGGATTTGATTTCAATGTGATTTGATTCTTTCAGAATCTGAGCTAAATACAAAATGTATTATTTTGTAAATGATGATTAAGCTTTGACAATAAGTCATTGCTTGCAAAAAAGTTCAGCCAGCACAGTAAAAACAACTAACTACCTTTGTTTTAACTGGCGAGTCTCCTCCTCAATCTTTGTATTCAGCTCCCTTATATCTTGATTAAGTTGTTCATTCACAGTACATTGAGATTGATGCTGTTCAGTTAAAGTTGATAATTTTTTATTCAATCCTTCAACTTCAGATTTCGACATTTCTATCTGAGCTTGGCACTGAAAATGATCATTTCAATCATTAGATCAATCAACCACTTGTTCAAATAATCAATTAATTAATTAGGTCCATCAATTTATATATACTTCAATGCAAATAAATATCAACAAACCAGTCAACGTTGTCAGTTAGAAACAATTATCACGTAAAATTTCAACTAATTCAGTACAAATATAGAAACATACACAATTAGTGCATGAAAGATAATTCAGGAAATAAATTCAAAACACAATTTATTCTCAACATATGTAAGTCAACTTAACTAAAGTGAAGTAAATAGTAACAACCCTGTTACTGATCAATTTTGACTGTATATACCTTCTCTTGTTCTAATTTAACTTCATTTATCTGTAATTCTTTACTATGAAGTTGACTCTGAAATTCTATTTTTGTTTCCATTTTAGATTTTTCAAGATCTGCAATGGTTTTATCCTTTTCTTCCATGGATGTTTGTAGCTGTAAGAGATGCAGTGGTATCAAACACATAATGCCTTTAGTCTGCAGATATTACACACTAATACAGAATAGCTGACAAAAGACTTAAATATAAACTACGCTAAAACCTTGTTATCTTCAGAAGTTATCGGAACAGAGTAACTGCTTGAGATAGATGTGGTGCTCATAAAAAAGTTTTCGTTTGATGGTGGAAAATTATACACAACCAAAAGCAAAGAGACTTTAAAAACACCTTGAGATAAGTAGCATGCTTGTGATATCGATGCTCATAATAATGAAGTTTTACTGTAAAAATAACAAATAAACATCCACTTTCTCTAACTTAAGTGAATAATGTAATCACTTATTATGTTAAAATGTAACACACTCAGTCTCAAAGAATCTTTATAACCATTATCTAGTCCATTTTCTGAAACACACAGTAGTTGTGTCTCATCAAAATCAAAACAACATAGATAGCCCGCATTTTGTTCTTATGTAAAAAAGCAGGAGTACAAGTAGCACACAAATATAGAAAACTTCAATCTACAATTAAAATTCATCCAACAAACTTAGCTTCTCAGGCTCTACACATAATATTTGTGGTGCATTATAGTTGCTATTATAACATTTATTTTGTAATCAAAACACAGAGTATCATATAGCTGAAACATGAAATTTACCCCATAAAATACTTGTTTATATTTCTACTTACATTTTTCATTTCTACAGAAGAACCAGAGATTCTGGAGTCTGAATCTTTCAACTGTCTTTTTAGTTGACCAACATCACCTTCTAGTTTATCTATAGTTGTACTTAACTCTGTCACTTTAACAGTCTTCTCCTGCAGCTGCTGATACAGAGAATCACTCTTCTCCTGTCCCTGTAGGTATAACAAGTGGGTAGGAACACTATGCGAGTAATGAGATATTGCAGAAGAGAAAAGTGTACACAAATTATTGTGGACAAAACAATAAGCCATTTCTCAGTTTGAAATATTAAAATGAATATCAATTATACAATATTTCTCAGAATTTGTAAAATCGATATGTATCATATACATTGTATTTCATGGCATAATTTTAAGCATTAAATTGCATCTAGATCTTAAAGATTGATAAAAACTTTAAGGATCTGATTAGGTATTAATTACTGACAGTCTTACCTTCAACATTGTATCCTGCATATGAATCAATTGTTCATCTTTCATTACAAGCTGTCCTTGTGCTTGTTTTAGTTCACCAACAGTTTGATCTAATTCTGTCTTCATCTTGACAAGAGCTTCATCCTTTTGTTTTGATTCAGTTTGCTTTGTCTCAATGTCATTGACCTTTGAATTCAATTGACTGCAAAGATATTTGTATACACAGGTCTTTAAAAAAATAAAAACGCAATGTTTATAAGATTGAAGAGGATAGTACAATCAAAATATAAATTTAACCAGTTATGAAATTTCCCCCATTAAAAGCATTAAGTCCAGTTCATTAATAGGAAATATAATAAAATTGTAAAAGTACCTTTCAAGTTCTTTTTTCTCATTCTCTATCTTCAGTACATTGGCTTCCAAATTCTTTATGGCACTTTCTTTTTCTTTCATCTGTTTCTGAGTTGTTCCAATTGATTCACTAATACCTTCTTCCTTTGACTGATAATCTTCAATTTGATTATTTAACTGGTCAATTTCAGCTTTCAGTTTCATGCTTTGTCTTTCAGTCTCCTCCATTTTTCTCTGGTTCTCATCCAACTGTAGATTCAAATCTTTCTCTCTCTGAGTAAACTGGGACTGAAGTTGTTTGTAGTCTTGCCCAGCTTTTTCAAGTTTGGATTTTAATTTTGTAATCTGTGTTTCTTTCTCGTGAATATTTCTATGAGTATCTTCAAGTTTTTGGGAAATCTGAAAAAAACAATAACAGACAAAAGTCAAGACAGTGACATTCTCCCATTTGAATGAAACATTTAATTCTTTAACAAATTGTTTCAATTCTTTTAATATTAAAACTATTCAAGTTCTTGGAAAGATGCATTTTTTTCAGAATTTAAGACAGACAACCTTGCTTGTCTGATTATATGGTTTGTATCTTAAATAACAATAGGTAAGAGCAAAGTTGAATATAAAATAATTTCATGCTTGTTTGTGATTGAAAAACATTTTTAACTTCATTGTTTGCATCCTTCGCAGACTCAAAATCAGGGATCTGCTTTCCAAAAACACAATTTGACAAATTGACAAAAAAAGAATGTCATAAAACATCAAACACCTGTCCTTGTCTCTCAAGAAGGCCCTTCACTTCAGTATCTTTGGAATTAGTTATGGATTCATATTGTGCAACCTGTTCCTCCGCCTTCAGTAATGATGTCTCCAACCTGTAATTAAAATACAAAATACACAGGATATTGCATGGGTGGTCCTGCTGAATTGATCACAGAAAAGAATATTAATATGATATTTTGTTAAAGTAAGTGAATTCATAATTATTACTTTGATCAAGGTATGTTTTAAACAATAATTATTCTATACAAAGAAGGTGATGTTACAGTGTTCATAATGTAATTGTTACATTAAGTTAATGTTTTTTTATTTGAGAAATTATGGAAAAATACTTATTGTTATCTCTAGTGCACAATTAAAAAAACAGATATCAATATCATTATCACACATATAATGTATGATAACAAAAAAGTCAGTTATTAATCAAGCAATGAGATTACAATCACCATAATCACTTATGTTTAGGTCACACCCCCAGGAAAAAAAGATCAATTTTACCCGTTTTGAGTCCAACAAAAAATAAATTGAGTCCTATACCTATGTAAAAGATGCATCCTGATTGCCTGCTTTGGATGTAAAATATGTGTCTGATAAATGAATAATTACAATACAGCATTGAGAAAATTCATCTGAAAAGTTTTACAAACAAGGATTATAGGTACCTGGCTATTTCTTCAGGTTTGGGTGACCCTTCAAGGTCAGATTTAAGTTTCTTTATCTGTTCTTCATACCTAATAAGAAAAACAAAAATTTTGATGACAATCAATCCATAACGAACAATCTTTGGCAAACAAAGTACTAAAAACATATAAAAACCTAAATATTCAAAAATTGCAAAAAGCTTCCACTTAAAACAGCATTTATGCAAGAGCTGATTTCAGTTGGAATTGCTTAGCATACCAGTCAACAGAATGTTTACAATTCAGTCATTTTAATTCAAATGCATAGTGTTATTTATTAATTAATACTTTGCTATTTCCTCTGGTTTTGGAGTATTTGCAAGTTCTTCCTTCAACTTCTCAATTTCGTCCTCATCTCTGCAATATACAGCCATAAATACATTTACACACACAGGAAAAAAAATCAACAGAATAATAAAAAATATCTGCTATAATGAAAGGTGTCTGCTATAATAAAAGGTGAAATAATATTGATACAGAGATGTTGACTCCAACTGTTGACATATTTGATACAATGTGCATTTGTGTCACAATATTATAACAAACTATCAAAAATATCACAATATTAGCAGAATACCACTTATCATTAGAAGCTTAAATAAGTGTGTCCACAACTACAGTAACATCATTATCAAGGTCACCTACTTTTTTATTTGTTGTTTTAATTGATCACATTCTTGTTGTACTAATTCCTTCTCTTTCTCTTGTTCTAATGTTGCTTTATCCATCAATGTCTGGACTGATATTAACTCTTTTTTCAGTACATTAACATCTTCAGTGCCAGGTCTATGTGCAAGGAATAGGAAAAGGGAGATAACTGGTATAGGTAAATATAATACATGGACAGTGCTTGGGTACAACAGGCATAAATATACAAATTGGGAAATAATGAATGGAGATTTCAAATCAAAAGAACAGTTTCAGATAAATATACTGAATTAATTATCAATTAGATTGCTGATACAATTGAAAATTATCAGTTGATTTAACCTGATAAGTTACAAGAGTTATCGACATAGCCATCAAACTGCAACACAAAAATTTATGGATATAGAAAACGAATTAACATTTTTAATCAAATATACCATACAAAATTTAAGAAAAACCTTCCCTCTAGAGTCTTATAACATATTTGACATAGAATAAAGACTTGTAACAAGGAAGGATAACATGAGGTGAGGACTGAAAGAAAGTGCAGAAAAAACAACAACATGACAAACTAACCTCTGTGACAGCTGAGTTTCTAAACTTTGAGCATAACGTTCCTTAGCTTCAATTTGTTCCTGAATTAAACAAACAACATTGTATTCTACATAACTATCCTCATATCACATAATAGTTTTACAAATAAGATCCTGAAAAGCATTGTGAATATCACACACACAGCACTACTCATGAAGGTCAGAAAATATATCTTAGGAAGCTAAGATATTTAATAATGAAACAGACAATTATTTTACATATACAAAAATCACAATAAGCTGCTTTAGTATAATTAATGAAGAATGAAGAGCCATGATGATAAATGAATGTCAGTCCAATGTTATTAAATGATAATTACATGAACTTGTTAATATGCTATTCTCAAAATAATACCAACAGATGAAAATAACCAGAAACATATATAATCCATATTACTAAAGATGTGAATTCTTATTAAGAAAAGTTTCCAAAATAACTTGATCTCAGTTGCATATCACAAATGATAGGTAATGATTAGCAACACACGTTACCAGAGGAATACAAGGATACCTTCAAAGATTTCAGATGGTCCTCTAGAGCATGTTTCTGTCCTTCATATTCATCTGCCTTGGCTTTAGCATTTACAGTTGCTGTGGACTGTACCAATGTAATATAAGTATATAATCAATTAACTAAACACAAGAAAATATTTTCCAAGTTATTACTGGTAATAATTTAAGAATTCAATCATAGAAATAGTAAATAATAGTCAAAGCATGAGTGTTAAGAATCATAGAAGCAAGCAGGTAACAGTTAATATTTGAATACCAAAAAAAAACAACAAATTGAACCCATTGAGAACACTTGTGTAAGATTAAAACATACAGTACAATGTGTTATCAACAAAAAAGACTGCTGGTAGGAGTAACAAATATTATTTTTTTCCTTGAAGATATGCACATATGATGTTTAATTCTATCAATGTAAGTTTAAACAAATATTACAGAAGAGCTCACCAGTTCAGCTGCTTTATTCTGGTACTGTGTTTTCTCTTCTTTCAAACTGTCCACTTCAGATGATAATTCTGCAACCTTGGTCTGTAAATGGTGAACCTCTGACCCCACTGAAAAATCAACAACAAAGAAAATATACAACGTAAATTAATGTTCTTTTTTAAAGTGATTAGGATTGTTGAAAGCTGATCTGAAAGATGAATTCAACTTAGATCTGATAATTGGCCTACATTCTTATAACGTAGTCAATTACTTTACATTCAAGTAGACAGATTATATGTAATTAACAAGACAAAAATTGTAATTCTGTAACAATTTTCTGCAAGCATCTACTGTTAAGTGTATAAGCATTATTAATTCACTGACATCACTGTTTAACTTACATAAAGTTCTAGCTTCTTCAGATCCTCGTAGTTGTAGTTTCATCATTTCCAGTTCATCCTTGTCCTACAGAAAACAAAAAATATACCTGATTATCTAAAATTCTAGATCAATAATTAGAGAGATCTCATTTCCACTAAAAAAAATACGAGTACACATCTGAGATACATAAATATTCTGTGGCTTCTTTGAAATAAAAATAAAATGTAACATAAAGAGAGACTGATAAGGACAGCAGGGTTTCTGCTGCCATTCACCAGTGAAACAAGTAGGGAAGTGACAACTTAACTTTCAGAACATTTAAAAGAAATTTTATCAAAGTCAAACAAAACTTGAAGTGCTCACATCAGCAGATAAAGATTTTGATGACTTTTTCCCAGATTTACCATTCTGTTCAGCCAAAGCTTTTCTCAACTTTTCATTTTCTTGGCGCAAAGCAAGAACATCACCATCCCTGTAACATTATATTCATTATTTACTTATCATCAGAGCATGTTTATAGTGAAACTGAAAGTACACTGATGCATTTTTTCATACACGAATTTGTATTTACTTCACAAATATTCTAACCAAAGTACATGACACTAATGATGACAGATCTATACACATGACTTCCAATCTTAATAAAATAACCACTTCAAATGTGCAAAATATGAAATCAGCCATTATGCATTACATAGCTTTATATTTTCGTAATGTATGATGGACATTGAACACACAAAATAAATTCCTACTCTTACAAATATCAATTTAAGTGTTTATTACAGTCGACTCTTGTTATGGCAAAGTCGGTCTACACAAATTTTCGGTTATGGCAAAGTATTTTTTAAGTCCCGATTTTTTCCTTCTAAAAGCATATAAAATGCAGTCACTTAAGACGAATTTTGCTCTCGAAATATTTTGTTATGTTGAACTAATTTTGAAGTCCAAATGAACAATTTCGCACCTAATTTGCGTTGTTTATTACAAAGTCAGGCAATATTATGCATTTGTCCCAATATTTTTCACACCTCGCCGAGCGTACAATGAGTTCAATTTAATCTTTAGTCAATAACAATAGGGAGATTATTATTGTTTACTCTTAAATGCAACATATCATCATATGTAACTAAAGAGCGGACAAAACGTTGGATTTGTAAAACATTTTATAATGAAAGATATTTGTAGTTTAGTATATTTTTATGTAAATCATCATACATGAAGTAAATTTCATTTATTTATTTACTTATAAAATAATAATAAAATATCACAAATAAGTAATTCTTACAACACACCAATTATTATGAACTGGTGATTCTAACAATGGCCAAAATGTCTAAAAACAATACCTGTATTCGTCCGACGTTCATATCAAATTTTCGTTAAGACGAAGTATTTTTTCGAGCCCCAAAAAATCGACATAAAGAGAGTTGACTGTATTGAAATGTTCATTATCATTGGCTTATCATAGAGATATCATCTTAAGTATTATTATACTACTTGCATACATAATCATCATCAACACAAACTTTGAAACATACTTAAATGAAATAATTAAACAAACCTGTTCTCTGTCTTATTTTCATGAGCTTCCCCATAATGTGCCTGTAGATCATCAGCAGAACTCAATGATTTGTGGCATATTGGACATAAAAATCCCTCCTACAAAATAAATGTACACACAAAAAAACTTCATAAAATCTATACAGAAAAGCAAATTTGTCACAATACCACTATATAATTATATACATGTATATACATAATAACACAGTAATAAATGTAATCTTTGTGAAATTTGACATGAAAATAAAGAATACTTGTAAGTAACAATCAAAGATTAGAAAAATAATATGGGGCATGGGATTCCATGTGGTAAAAGTTTCTTTAATTTGTATCAATAACTTCTTAATTAAGGTAAGCACCTTTATAAATTGACTAACAGAAAAACGTCTTGTAAAATATTTACCCCAGAGTCAGAATTTGGTGCTGAGGCATTGTGGTCAGTGTCAAAATGCTTCTGTAAAGCTTCAGCCGAAGGTAGATTTTTCATACATTGTGGACAAATAAAACCCTGAAATTGCACTCAAAATAAATACGAACATCTGTAGCACAATACAAATATGGATACTAAAACTATCTGTGATTTAATTTGTCATTTTTAAGCTAAGAAATTTAAAAAGCTGCAAAAGATGTATTCAAAACATTTTGTTCTACATGTTTGATAACCAACATCAAATAAATCATACCAAAATATAAATTAAAGAACATACAGTAAGTGTGAAGGGTATAAGCATTTTGAATGACTGCACAATGACACAAATCTGTTTAAAAAGGCAACAAGTAAGATTATAAAGACTCACTCACAATAAACAGTCCCCTAACAAAAGAAATTTTGAATAATATTTACAACAAGCAAAACTGGTAATTCAAAATCATCTTGTTCCAGAGAAATAAATTAAGCATAGGATTAGGAATAAGAGCCTGAACATACTGCAAAGTTATAAGACATCATAGCATTCAGAGGGACACATTCCTCTGATATTTTTCAATATCAGGGTATTTGAAAAAATACATGTAGTTATATGGATATTATACAACAATGTTCTGAGGTCACATAATAAACTAAAAACCAAAAATGATTCTTAGCAATAAAATAATGAATTACTCAATTAATATACATATAGTATACAGTCAAAGGAAATAAATCAGAAGATTCTCATCCAATTTCTTAATAATAGATCTCTTTAATTTCTAATCAAAGAATGAGAAGTCAATCTTGGTCAAAAGGCAAGTGCAGAAAAATTATGTAAATATCAAATTTTGTACAATAATTCAAATTGAATTGAAATTTTACTTTTGGTGATTCTTCAGTTTGGATCATGGATGAGAATCTCATTTCTTAGGCCAGAGCAATAGATTACCTGAGCTTCGGTTGTGGTTTCATGGTAAGAGGAACTTTGTGATGGAGAAGGCTAAAAGGTGAAATAGTTGGAAATAAGCATAAAGAAATATGTAACATTGGAAAATTCTGGACAAATCATAGATAAGGCAGGGCTTGACAAATCCACTCTTCCACTCGTAATTACAAGTAGAAATCTACTCAGGACAAGTTGAAATTGCTGTAGAACTAGTTAAAATTCTAAGCAGGTCGTCTTGCAGGACAAGTAGTCTGAGAAAAATTTGTCAAGCCCTGTAAGGAAAGTAGATTCTTGTATATATAAATCAGAAGTTCATTTGTATAGCATTGCAACATTTTTAGCATATATTTTGTAATTCATAACACAAATCATAAATGTTTTGGAAGTTAACACCTTGCATTGAAATTGTAAGATACTGTAAAAAATGTAAAAATAATGTAATTGCATTGTCAATGAGATATTCTTGAACAATATGTTTCTTGTTTATGTGTATAATAAAACGCACATACTAAATTACATATCAATATTGTTGAAATAAAATTGTTCTGGAACACTGTTCTCCTACACATCTCATTAATACTTCCATTGTTTCGATCATACAATATCAGAACAAAATTCACTTTTAAATGCAGCAATTCTGTTGAGTACTTATCAGTTATTATACCTTTTTATTGTCTGTATCAATACTAAGGATAGCAATACGGAAAAGGAATGGTTGATCTAGAATACATATAACCTTCGTGGAAAGGCCATGACTTAGGTATATATGAAATTTGTGGAATAAGCTAGTTGGTAGTATAACTTATAGTACCATTTGAGCATTCAAAGCCCTCCTTATATAAATACAACAAAATACAAATAAATTTTCCAGGCTATGATGCATGTTAACACAATAACCATAGCAGATACAAGAATAGACACAGGATTTTTTGGGAGCAGTTTTGGCGACCGATATTCGGTCGCATTCCCAAAACCAAACGCATGTTTTTTCTCAATTGCAAGGCAAAAATTCCAAATTCAAATGAGAAAAATAAAACGAAAAACAAAACGTTTAATTTACAGCAGTTCAAATGTATATTGTATGTCTAAATCATTCAAATAACGAAGTTATCAATATCTAAAAACAAAAATAAACATAATATTTGTTATTATTTAGTTTTATTTGATTATTTGTAGTTATTTTTATACAGAGTGACTTTATCCTAATTTGTCAAAAATGTAGCGAAAATTCCTAATTCTAGGGGTCTGGTCATATTCCCAAAATGCTGAGAAAAAACCTGAGACCAGTGCAAGTGTGACAATAATGACTTTTATAAAATCTATATTTACATTAACTACATATCGGACAATAGATTTTTCTAAAATCAGCAGCTTAAGTTTCTCTATCAATCGAATTAAGTCAGATGTTCTGTTATCCGGAAATACATTATATCCGAAAAAGTAACACCTTGTATTTCAAACAAATAGGGCGTCAATGTGAAAGCGACGGTTGATTACCTTCTCCGAATCTTTTTTCAGGAGACGCTTAAACATGATTCAATTCTAATATCACAGCATTGACATTGATTTTGCCAATAAATGATATGATTTACGCTTTACGCCCACTTCCCAAACTTTGGTCCGCGTCAACAGACGCTTCAATGGGTCTAGTATTTGCACAAAATTGAATCAAAATCGTCTGATTTATTAAATACCAAATTCAGTAAAATTGCATATTAATGCGAATGACTAAACTATTTTGTATTCACAACTGTGGTAGTTTCAAACACATTCGAATATAAAAAAATATACAACTATTTGGTGTTGGCTTTGGGCTATTAGGGGTAAAAATTCGACCCAATATTGCCCTTATAAATTAATAAGCGTTTTTGAGACTCTGAAAGCGGAAGTCAAGGTCAGTGCGACCTCTGGTGACCGGTGTTGATGTAAATTTTGCAGACTGAAAGTCATGTTGGCATCAACTGTACAAAAGACTTCATCGGTTGTACTGGTTCGTATGAAAGACGCAGTCAAACTGTTGTGCCTAAAAATATAATAATTTGAATCATTTTTATCGAATACACTTTTTAAACTTTGCGTTTATCTTAAGCCACTTGCACCGACAATTGGTGTCCTTCAAGTTCATCCTGGTTGAATGATAGGAATTAAACAAACGTCAAGTAAAATGGTGTATTATGTTTATCAACTGCCTTTGATAGGTTAATAAGGACTGCAGTGACAATTGTTGAACCTCTTAGCTCAATCTTTAGCCTTACTTATTCGGCTTTCTGGTAGGCCGATTCCATAAATGAATTCGGAAGGGCCATCCTCTCAGCCTTACAGAGAACTGCATATTTATGTGTGGAAACACAAATTACGTAAAACTACATCAGTAACTGGTACAGCTTACACAAATCGATACAAAAAATTAATAATCCTTATCATTGAGCCATAAATTCTCAGTATCTAACTCCAAAATTCAAATATTTAACTTAAAATTCTACGTAGCATGTCATGTTCAAGCGGCCATGCCATATCATATATTTTACCATATCGTAATGTTTCCTAACTTCTACTCTGTACTATCGCTGTGTTAGATGTGCGTACCACATACAAAATTTAAATCAGCTGTGTAAATACTACTTCCGGAATGTACCTGTAATGGGTTAATTATAGTGGATAGGAAGTCTTTACCATAACACCGGTAGACATCTACCTCGACACCGGCAGTTGTCTGCCATTACACCGGTTTCATTTTCCATGTAGAAATAGTGGAGGGAAACAAAACGTTAGTGCACTTTTCAGAAAAGATATGGTGGAATAATTTATGCTTGTATGAATTTAGAAACGTGTTCCTTATCTACCGAACAGTTCAAATTGTTCACAGATGTTGTAGTTATCGTGCCCAACAGGCTTTAATTGGGAATTTTTCGCACTTAAATATGCAGTTCTATATTAGACTGTGAGGGTCGGGGCCAAATAAAAAATGTCTCGCTGTCACAAACAGTTTAATTAGTTGGACTAGTATGGGCGAATTACAGGTTTTCATGATATATAGAGTTTTCCTAATTGCAAGGCAAAAATTCCCATTCAAATGAGAAAAAATACTTTTCACCATTTTTCGACATGTTTGGGGTAGAAAGTAGCAAGTGCGAATAATACGAGGGAGTCAATCGCTGATTACATATTTTTAGACTGGTACACTACTCTGGCATTACAGTGTTACTTTTTTGTAATTTTGTCCAAAATGTTATGAAAGTTCCCAATTCAGCGGGTTGGGTCATATTCCCAAAATGCTGAAAAAATCTTAATCATTTGCCCTATATCCTAAAACAATGAAAACTTTGCATAAAATACAGCAATGTTTCGATAATACCACGAAAACTTGTTACACCATCATACCATTAGAGATCCAACTTTACCAAAAGCTAACCAAAACTGACAGCTTTTAGGCATGCTGTTACATATTCTGAATTTACTATTTCCTGTTAGTTTCACTGCTTTAAGAAAAAAATATATATAACATTATGAAATTATACCATTTCGAGTGAACTTCATTAACTCATTAGTTTCACATAGGTACAGATTTTTTATGCAATGAATACCAATGTGGAGTATAACCTAGTTTCTAGTTTGGACCAACTCTAGAATCTGAGTCTCAGCTTCCTTAAATACATGACTTTCATTTGACCCTTAAAACAGCATTCATATAGACTTTTTCATCGGTAGAATGAAGATTCAAATTCCGTTTGTAGTAACTCCCAATAGTTTTGCTCTGCTACCAGACATGTTCTTCAATGTGAATAAGTAACTAATTGATTTCATGTTGTTACTTTCTTGTGTTTATGCTACTTTCCAACTTTTTATTGTAATTTCGTAGATTGTTTTCTGGCACTTAAAACATTTGAAAAGAAATGTGTTGTGTAACAATCATGTTTGTTGACATCTTCACTTATGATTATTTTTTACTTTCAGAGTGGTGGTCTGACACATCTGATAAGATGCACTGGGTCATCCTTTATTTCTCAGAGACATTACTCAAATGGAGGTATGCAGAAGCTTAAATAAATTCATAAAGAATTACTTACTTGTTATGAATAGTTATGTAGTAGTTATAGTAAAATCAGTGGCTGCTTTGCATTGAAGTATCAGTTGCATACAATAACTGTTGATATAGTTAATTGATTTTGCATATTCCAGCTGAAAATGACTTGATAGTTATTGGATCAGGCCCTGGTGGTTATGTTGCTGCTATTAAGGCTGCTCAACTAGGAATGAAGGTAAAACATGTTCTTAAATAGTTTCTGTAATCACTACATCTTCCTACAGAGGGAAAACTCATAATGTTGAAATTATATTGTCAGTGATTTGGCTATGTGTCAGAATATATCGACTTTAAGCCTGAACATTTTACCTGCATTATTTGTTTATTTAATCTAATCCTAATGCATGTCAGTTGCAATCATTAATGATTGAAGTTTTTATCATTTATATGTTCTTTCAAAATTTAAAAGTACACTTAAATTTAAAAACTAAATCCTGATGATACTATTCCTTTCCTTGTTTTAATTTTATTTTATTATATTTTATACAGACAGTTTGCATTGAGAAGAATGCCACTCTTGGAGGAACATGCCTTAATGTTGGGTGTATCCCATCAAAGGCTCTATTGAATAATTCACATCTGTATCATCTTGCTGTTGGTAAAGATCTCAACAATCGTGGTATTGAATGTAAGTTTGTTTCAGTATTTGTCAGTGTTATTGTACTGACATGAGTTCTGAAAAAAGGCAATATGGTGAAATGCATTTGGTTATAAAAATAAAAATTACAGTCCTCATAAAATTGCTGAACACAATGCCAGATATTTAGACAAATAAACTGGACTTAATTTTGTTAGATATGAGAAAAATTGTCTGACTTGTCTAGCTGTTATTTTGTGTATTATTATTTGAATTGTTTACAAGTTTGTTATTAGACAGTACTGTCTGATAATTTGTTTCATTTATTTTTACATTTACATACTAAATACTGTAAATTTTAAGATTCATTTTTTTGCTACCAGTTGCTGATGTCAAGTTAAATTTAGACAAGATGATGGCACAGAAAGATAAAGCTGTGAAAGGTCTAACTGGAGGAATCGCTCATCTCTTCAAACAAAACAAGGTAGGATAATGGTTTAACCTATAGAATATTACCTAATGGAGAGCACCCATCCTTGTCTAACCATTTCAGAGGACATTATTATGGGCTAGGCAAAAAAAATATTCCATTTGCAAAAGTCATAGGTCAGTGCCTTGCAAAATCAAGCATTATTAAATTTCCTGAATTTGGTGCAAGTGCTAGTAATATGCTTGGATTCAAAGATACTGAAAAGTACAAATAAACCTGTTGTGGAATTGATGTGAAGTAAGTGAACATTATTTTTTCCTGCATAGAAATTGGTAATTTTGGCTCTCAGATCAATTAATGCTTAAAATTTGTATTCTTGCTACCAGTCAGATATTAGAGGAATATCAACAAATTGAAATACTTTTGTTCAGCAATTGCTGATCTCTTATAATTTATCATTGGTGTTAGCAGTGCTTCTGAATGTGATTACTTACTTTGTTCTTGTATTGCTTATTTGTTTCACTGTATTTCCTGTAGGTTACACATGTTAGGGGACATGGTAAAATTACTGGTCCCAATGAAGTTACTGCTTTGAAGGAAGATGGAAGCTCAGAAGTTATCACTGCCAAAAATATTCTCATTGCTACTGGATCTGAAGTCACTCCGTTCCCTGGAATTGATGTAAGTACTCCATAGTAGGTTGTCAGGCATGTAAACTTGCTAACCGGCAATCTGTTTACTTTATATTGCTTGTTTTTTGTATAAAAATGTTGACTATAGTCAATTCTAAACATTCAAGTGTGATTGATTTTGTGGGGATAGATTTCCTGGGTACCTGATGACAGGGGACTTCTCTATCTAAACAAGTAAATTTCATGATACCTACCATTAATGGATATCGTATTTGTCCTAGTATAAGGACTGTTAACCTTGTACTGTTTTTGCTGTAATGCAAATTTTAATTGATGAGTTATATGGGAATTTTGTTTGTATAATTTCGATGTGTTACATTTTATAGATAGATGAAGAGACTGTTGTATCATCCACTGGAGCTCTATCTTTAAGTAAAGTACCAGAAAAAATGATCGTTATTGGTGCTGGAGTTATTGGGGTTGAACTGGTATTTTGTTTATTATTGTTGTTTTATTTTGAATGAAATATTCAAATTGATTAACACAATATTATTCACAATAACATATAGACAAGCACTGGGAAGTTTACTGCCCAACCCATCTGAGATCATATTTCTTTGTCCATTTTAACTTTTTTATTGGTGAGTAGATCAAATTTTTAATTATACAGGTTTTTATGCCACTGATGCTTGAAAAATCCTTGTATGTGTCAAGTATATACTGTTGTATATCATATAACAATTATTGCCAAAATCCATTGTATTAGTTTAATTCATAATCCTTTACTGATTTGAAATCTTCTACTCTATGTAAATAGTGAAGATTGTTTGCATATTTTTGACTCCTGGGTGTTTCATACTTCAGGGATCAGTCTGGCAACGACTTGGAGCTAAGGTCACATGTGTTGAATTTCTTGGACATGTAGGTGGACTTGGCATTGATATGGAAGTGTCAAAGAACTTTCAAAGAATTCTCAAAAAACAAGGACTTGACTTTAAATTAGATACTAAAGTTGTGTCAGCTTCTCGTGATGGTGCCAATATCAAAGTAGCAATTGAAGGTGTTAAATCTGGGAAGAAAGATGAGGTAATTGAATATTTTTTGTTTTGTCCTGTTTTATACAAAATGTGTTAAGATAAGGATAGTTGTATCTTTGTGACACACTACCAAATTTAGATTTTCACATGCCTGATATTATTACCTTATCTCTATATTTTGCTTATTGATAAGACGTAATGTGGTATAGAAAATTTAATGTATTATAACAGAGGGGAAACATACTCTTATGAGGGATATATGTTTTTATGTTTAAAGGAAGATCCAGAAATTAATCAAGCCTTAGATGGGAAGGGGGGACACTGGGTTATTATTAACTGTAAATTTTCCCCGTAGGGGGATTTACTAAATGACTACTCTATCTGCTGCTGAATAGGCAAGATCACCACCTTGGCATTGAGTGATATAGATGCTGCACTCAAAATATATCAGCATGGTCTGTACAAGTTTAAAGCTTAGGAACTGCATGTATTTGCTTTTATTCAAATATTATTTGTGTGTGTAATGAAATAAGACAAATCTTTACAAACCATTATTTACTGTTGCATTCATTTTTTGTGTAATTGTTGTTTTATAATATTTAAGATTGACTGTGACACGTTGTTAGTTTGTATTGGTCGACGTCCATACACAGAAAATCTAGGATTAGAAGGACTTAATATCCTGACAGATAATAGAGGCAGAATTCCTGTCAATGCTAGATTCCAAACATCAGTACCTAGGTATGGTTACAGTGGTTGATGTCTATTACTTAATGTGGTGAATTTCAAGAATTCCTGTCCTTGTTTTGTTGTTGTATAAATAGAAAAATACAATTTTCCCTGAACTGCTAAAAAGAATTATGTCAGTGTTAAAACAATATTATTTGTGCTGTTTGTATACTACACACAATATGTCATATTAATTATCAAATTATTGATTTCATTTTACAGAATATTTAATGCATGGTTGTAATATGTGTGAAAATGAATCTAAATAAATAACTTAGTTGTCTGAGAAATATGTAATATAGTTTCAACTTTTCTTTTAAGTACATTATACTCACTATAACCCACCTTGTATTTCAGTATCTATGCTATTGGTGATTGTATACAAGGTCCAATGTTAGCTCACAAAGCTGAAGATGAAGGTATTATATGTGTTGAAGGTATGTGTGGTGGTGCTGTACATATAGACTATAACTGTGTACCATCAGTGATCTATACCCATCCTGAAGTGGCCTGGGTGGGTAAAACAGAGGAAATGCTTAAAGAAGAGGTTTGTTGTGGTGGTTTATATTCATGCTGTCCAAAGCTATTCTGATGCCAAGTTTGAAATTTACAGTTATTTAAGGGAATAATATCAAAGTACTTGAGATCTGATCCTCATAACACATCTTCAAGAATGGAAAGATAGTGTTGTAGATGATATTATTGTGTGATTAATGTTATGTTTTTATGTGTTTCAAAGAAAGTTATTTGTATTATTTATGTTTGTCTTATGCATTATTTGTTTGGCACATATTTCAAATATAAATATGCACACAAAAAAGGTACAAATAATTTGAACATCATAATTTTGTTCAGGGATGTGTGTGATTTTTGTTGCTATGTTCCATGTGATCCAAGTGTACAGTAGACATTCATAATTCATGATGAGCTGATTCCTGATTTTCACTCAAACTTTGTTTCAGGGTGTTGAGTATAATGTTGGTAAATTTCCTCTTGCTGCTAACAGTCGAGCTAAGACTGTTGATGACACTGATGGTTTCGTCAAGGTATTAGGACATAAAACAACTGACAGACTCTTGGGTGTACATTTTATTGGATCTGTAAGTAAAAATCAGTCATAAGCAGTAAAGTATTATTTTTGTAATGCACTGGATTTAAATACTTAAGAAAATTGAAAAGGGTTTGTTGAGTTGACTTCATGATGGATTATACAGTAAAACTTCGTTATCTCGAGGAGTCATCGGAACAGACGAAATGCTCGAGATAAACCGAGTGCTCGTAATAACAAGGTTTTTGTTTGTTGACTGAAAATAAACTGTGCATCATGCGCATAAATGGGCGTGTTTACGATAATAATACGAAATGCTTACGTAAATTGTTCTCTATGATATCTAAGGTGAATAAACATGATAATTGATTGCTGAAATATATATTGATCATTTTTTTCTAAGTACTTTATCCACGATTTTTTCGTGTTTTCAATTGTACAATGTCATGTCCGAATATCGTGTCACTGACATGCGGTGAAACGTCATAGTGACACATCGTGAAAGATACATATGTTATGTACGTCTGTAGCAAAAAAAGAAGAAGAACAATCAATGACACACTGTTTTTATTAGTATCTGCTTCTTAAACTTGTCATTAAGTTCTCAAAATTAAGGTCTCGTGATTAAATTCTCAATAATTATTAACTTTTATAACATTAGTCTTCGATCTTAAAAATTTTACTGCAAACTTACAACAAACAAATACATGTACATGTTTCATTGTCATTTTATGTCACAACATGTGAAATACAAAGTACCCAATTAAGATTCGTTCCTTTATTGTGTAGCTTTAACGACGTGTGAAAAACAAAGTACTCGATTAAGATTTGCTCTTTTGTTGCGTAACTTTAACGATGTGTAGAAAACACGGCGATCGCCGGCGCGCAGGTGCAAACGATATCCAAAATGACACCCCTCGAGGTAATCGAGGTAATTAACGCTTAAAAATAAGTCAAGGGACCATGATTTGTGCTCGAGATAACGAGATAACGATGCTCGTAATAAACATGGAAATTTATATACAACTAAGAACAAAAAATGACGGGACTTCAAGATCTCCTCGAGATAAGCCTAGAGCTTGTGATATCGACGCTCGTAATAACGAAGTTTTACTGTATTTTACATTTTACTCGGGTTTTAAAATAACTGTGTATTGCCATGTATCACAAGTATAATTATGATTTCAGGTGGCTGGAGAATTAATTAATGAAGCTGTATTAGCTATGGAATATGGAGCATCCTGTGAAGATGTTGCTAGAGTTTGTCATGCCCATCCTGTAAGCTTATAAAAATATACCAACTGTTAGAATGTTGGTTTGTATTATCATACACTGAACTGCATAAAAAAGCCCTGGTTGATATTTATGAAAGTGCAATGTGTGTATTTTAAGATAGTTAAAGTATTTGGTAGCATTAAGCAACCATGTATATATATTGATGAAACATTTATAAGGTTGATAATAGTATACTGGCCGTCATAAGAAAGAAACCATAATAAAAATTCTTCAATTTTGGCCTAATATACTGACCTTGAAATTTTAATGGTATACAGCAATTTTATGGTCAATAATGGATAACAGTAAACCATATCATGAAATGTTTCATCTCGATTATTTGTGCTTTGTCTATTTCATACCAACATCACTTACTTGTTACTTTCTTATGATGGCCATTATAGTTCTGATTGAGCTTCTTTACACCATACTGTGATTCTAAGTTGATGACTGTTCAGTCTTTAACTGCTATTTAGTGTATATCTTGCAAATAATATTAATAACTGTATGAGTACATGCTAATCATTAATTTACATTTTATAATGAATCTTTAATTTATAATCGAAAATTTTATGAATTATTGAATACTTTACAAATTATTCAATTCTTAATTTTTTATTGAATATTAATTAATCATTTTATATTTTATTTATTGTTGAATAATCTTATATTATTGAAATACTTCATAAATATTGAATATTTCTTGATTGAATATTTCTTAATTATTGAATATTTTATTTATTGTTGAATAATCTTTTTATTATTGAAGTATTTCATATATATTGAATACTTTATTTATAAGTGAATATTTTCTATTTTTCAGACAGTTGCTGAAGCTTTAAGAGAGGCCAACTTGGCAGCTTATGCTGGAAAACCAATCAACTTCTGATTTTATTAAATCTGTGTTAATCTCAATAATTTATTGTTTGATATCCAGTGACTGTTATTGTACCATATGGTACTAATTTCATCCGATAATTAGTCTACTATGTGTTGATAATGTTATAGGCATAATGAAAATAATTCATTTTACTGTAATGCTATTAACAGTGTACCTCATGTCAGGCACTAATTTTTAATTCAGGTTTTCTTGTGTTATTTTTCAAGAATTTCGAAATAAATCCTTGTATATGAGTGTATATTTTTAGTTTGAATATCTTGAATAAAATATGCATTTTCATGTGTGCATATTGTTGTTGAAAGTGTTACAATGTGTGCTTCCTTGTTGGAAGTATATTTATTGTGTAATCATGAAGTTATAGACAAAATTTAGTTATTACTTTCATTATTTATAAAAAGATTGCAACATAAAAATGTCTGGTTAATTTCAATTTTTGATAATGGAAAGATGTATGTTAAATTCTTATGTACTGTAACATATTCATATTGATGTCTGATCAAAATATTTCATTTCGAAGTCTATGCGACATTGTTAATGAGCACAAGTGTCTTGATGTTGAAGTAACTACAGATATTTTCATATATTTGGTTTACATTTGTGTTATTCCTGAGAGAAACTGTTACACTTTTTATCAGTTTTACTTGTCTGTAGGTTGATATTATTTATTTTGAAAAAAAGAATGTCTTTACCTTGTTGTGAGATCAATTGCAGGATAGTGCTTGTATGTTTTATTGTTGGTATTTTAAAGTATAAACTAACATGGATCTTGTATCCATGCTCATACTTACTGTCAAATAAACATATTCTGTTTATTCTGGGTTGTTGTTTATCTGTATCAACTTTTTGAAGATGGAGAAATATTAATTATTTCTGTATAAGTTTTACCAGCCAACAATTAATGTATAGTTACTATATGTGGCATATGTTGATTGTGAGCTGTATTTTATATACTAGTATTAAACCTAACAAAAAGCTATTCTGATATTTTTATTGAATTTAGGAGTGGGATCTAGCAAATTGTGTGGCAATGTTATACAATCAAACCTGTGAACAAAGAACAAATAGATAAATGGACCTTATGAGCACTTGGCCTTATTCTGATATTTATCTGGTCCAATATATCAATTACACACACACACACTATTGTATGGTTGTTGTTGTTCTCCATTGGTTATTGTTCTAGGTTTTACTGTATACACTTACTTGTAAACAAGATCTTGACACGACTTCTCATACTGTGTCACTGGTACCCCCATTTTCTGATGTCACTGAACAATAATCTTAAGACATTCATGTAGAATTGAGTACTGTGATTGTGGTTGCATTGAAAATAAACAAATTTTGTCTTGTGAACATTTTGTTCATATAGTATTTAGACTATCGATTATATACTACTCAAAATTTGATAAGGATAGCTTTTTAGATTGCTTATATTTGATTGGATATAAATGTCTACCAAACTTTTGAATGGGTGCTAAATTGACGTTTTCGTATGGATGTGCCAAATGTGAAATTTTGCTGCGAATGAATTAATTGAATTAATTTTTTGGTCAGTATCGAATGTGATGTCCATTTGCATTGATAACCGCCTGACATCGCCGGCGCATGCTGCTAACAAGCCTCCGGATTGAGATTTGTGGGATTCGAACCCATTCCTCCAAGAGGGCCCGTCTTAGCTCATGGACTGTAGTGGGCTTAACAGGGCGGGCTGAAATGGCTCTCTGCAGCATGTCCCATACATGTCCTATGGGATTGAGGTCGGGGGAACGTGCCGGCCAGTCCATTCGGACGATGGTGGCATCCTGGAGGTACCTGTTGGTCACCATTTTGTTCAATGTTTTAGTAAAAATTAACACAACAGTTGATAAAGAGTTACAATAGTGCGGATGTGACTTGCGAATGTTTATTGAATGTATTATGGACATGACGTGTATTTCCTATGCAGAAGCAGTTAGCGTTGTTTCCCTTTATTAGCAATGTATTTGCATTATTTAATCAAAATATTTAACACGTATTTATTTATTCCGGTACGCTTCTTTAACTGTTATATATCTTTTATTAAACAACCATACATGCGCATTTAATATAAATATATACACCTATGAATGACATGACAAGGAAATGATGAAATCAGTTTATTAAAATCATAAAACATGATTTTTGCACGTTTAACTGTGTTAAATGTTGGAGTGAAATGAACTTAATGAGTTTAATTGCAATTCGTGTGAAATTGTACTTCCTAGAGCGGCGAATTAGCGGTCGTTATTTTCCTTCGTAGTGAATTTAAATGAATTAACAAAAAACTTATAATGATTTCTTGTAAAATATTCATATCCTTATGTAAATACATACACTTGCAGATATGACTTGAATTTTCCGAACAAGAGGCGAATGTTGACGTTTCTCTTCATCACTAATTTGTTTCAATTAATGATTTCTAAACGCCCACCTAACAAAACTAAATTCTTGGAAGATACCAAATAAGTGAATTAAATATTATGATTGACAATATTTACAGTTGGTCTACATAAAGAAATCGAGTATTCAAAGTCAATGTTGGACTGAACATAAGTTGTGAAATAACAGACTGACGTTGTGATTCTTATATCAAGTTCATCAAAGCATTGTAAAAAAATGACTAAAAGACGCTTATTTTTAAGTACACACAGCTTCGTTATTTTGACTTGTGTTTATGAACATGAATTAGTGGATCATTTTGTGGAAGCAATACTTTTTAGTATTTGTCGGGCCATTATCGTCCAAGAAAACCTAATATTACATTTAATTAAAAAGTGTACATTTATTACGTCATGTTTTCACCTTAATATTATATACAATAGTAAAATAATTCCTTCTTTGCAAGGCTATGTATGTACATTTTGTCTTTTTAAATGTTATAATAAATGATATCATAAGACCTGATTTAGTGTAGATGGAATATCATTACAGTTCATGCGTGATCGTCTAATAGTCATTTCATACTGCTGTCTTGTGAGGAGATAACTATTATTTAAGGAATTCTTCTCGCAAAATCTTATCTCAATTTAACCTCCAATACACGTTTAATTTTTCATTTTTTAAATATATTTTTCTATGTAAATTGCTCTAAATGATCGATCATATCTATTTGTATATCCACATACATGTACAGGTATATAGGTGCATTTAAATAACAGCATAGTATTCAAAACAGCCAACAATACAAAGACATAACATAAATTACCCATAAGTCTGTTGCATATGGGATAATCTTAGATCTTAATCGGCATTACTAAATATTACCACCCACTGTTACAGAACTCGAGATTAAATAGAGCAGATACTAACAGCAATTAATGACACTAAGTATATATTGGTGTCCTACTGATTCAGACACCATAAAACTGATAAGGGATCTGATAACAGCTTGGTATGTTCATAGGTCACCATAATACTGGTCCTTACCATTTCTATTGTTTTTTTTTAACCGGTCTCTCTTTCAGTACAATATTAATATCAATTATTTCTCAAGTATATCTACGTAGTGATGCCAATATGAGTTTATAAGTATTACTTGTCACATTCCAAATATAATTATGCAATGCCCTTTGATGTCTGCAACTAACTTTAATAGCGTTGAATAAGCTACAGATAAATATATGTCATGTTTTTTTAAAAATTTTACTCACATCATACTTTTTATATTTCAAATACGATGGAAAATTTTGTTCTACATATTATAAATAAATTTTCGATGAATTTCGATGAAACTTATGTGGTTTTAGTCCTTCATCAGCTGAGCTGTAAAATTTTTTATTTCACGGATGGGTTCATTTTGCCGACCCTGTGGGGGTAGATTTTCTGGTACGATTTTTACGTCAAAAATCAACCCATTCGAGATTTTCTGGAGGGAGAGTGGCCTGTTGAGCCTTACATGTTACAAACCAAATATGTAACATGAGTGAAAAATTCGACTGAATATATTATACACGTCATATATTTGATCGAATTTGACATGCTTACCAAACGAATATGGTACGTAAAATGTGATGTATTCGTCTGGCTTAAGATTTTGAATGTACACCAAAACGAATACACCACATACAAAAACGGACCCACGAAATAGAAATTGGCAACCAATACATCACATTCGTCATCAGTTTTGAAAGAAAAACATATTTTAAACAGTCACATTTTATTGGACATCTTATTTATGCCACAAAGATTTTGTGACTGACTACATGATCAACACGATCATCATTATCATCATCGTCGTCATCATCTTAATCATGAACATCACAAAGACCAAGTCCATCATCATAACGATAATTATAATAAACACCATCATCACCAGCACCATAACGACAGCCATCACGATCATATTCAGCGTCGTCATTATCATCATAGTAATCACCACTAGCACACGATCACCACCATCATCATCATGACGAGAAGTGTGATAATAATATATATTCTTTCAAAAATCACCCGATATCAAATGATTATATTCACCGCAAAAAAAACTTAAAGTTTATTTACTGGTTTCAGGCCGTATGTACCCCATGCTGCAGCTCTCGTAAGTATGTCCGTCCGTCTGTCTTTATGTCTTTCCGTCCGTCTGTATGCACAATCTTTTGTACGCTTCTTCTCATGAATGGCCCGTTGGATTTTTAGACAACTGCCAAGATATTATGCATTTGGTCATTTTGCGCTTATTGTAAAAATATTCAGATTTATTTTCATGGAGTTATGTAATGATGCTGGCCACAATGACAATCGTCATTATAATGATAATGAGGCTGACATTATGATGATGACGACAGCGATGATGATTACATTAATCATGATCATAGTCATAAGCATGATACTGTAGATGCTGCTTCAGAATATCTCCGTAATTATAGTTATAATGGTCGTTATATAAGAATTGTGATGGTAAAAATAAATTGATAATAATGATAATTGTGGTGGTCATGATGATGATAATGATGATGATGATGGTAATGGTTGTCATGCCGTTGTTCATCGTGATGATGATGGCCGTCAAAATAATTGCAATAATTAATTAATTTATGCTGTTGATGGTGGTGATGATGAGCAGATGATGATGATTGTGATGACATTTGTGATTATTTTATGAATTAAAGCTCCATAATTTTCTATCAAAACGTATGTGACATAATTATACGTTTCAAGTTTTTACTGTGAAATTGAGCAGACGAATGTATCATATAACACATAGGTCATTTTTACAGCATGTTACACATGTGTTACATATTCGATTTGTGATATAATTATAAGGATCATCAGTGGCCTGCTCTTCGTGAGCCATATCTTTGACCTTCACCTCAGCACTAACGCAGTAGGGGGTCCCAGATATATGAATTTAAATTCTATCTTCAGTTTTCTTCACCTTATTTATTACACAACCAAATACAATGTACGTACAATTTTTATGCAATGGCTCAAAGTCTTCCTTACGACGTGCCAACATCCCGCTTACATAGTTTTTCGCCAGAGCTAGGGTTTAAGCCACGATAACCAAACTCTTTCTCTCATACTACTTCAGACATAGTACCTGGTACATTTTAGTTGCATTTCAACAGATGTCAGAAGAATAACATTAAAAATTTTATTTGTCACATTTAGCGTGGCAAACAGACATTCAGTACAATGGCTAATGAATGTATATATTACTACATTTTACTTTCGTACATAATTAGACTAACAAAATCTTGATTTAGCGTTACATATATAAATGGTGAAAATTCTAAAATTAATGTAAAATATCAGATGCAAGCTTTTTTAGACTAAGTGTTGTAAAAGTATGATGAAGGTATTATCGGTATTGATTTTAACACCTTTATATGAGCATTTCAAAATAAAACTAGACCCAGGTAGGTTTTGATTACAAACTACACGGTACATGGTACATATCACTTGCTATTTCCAACTGTAAATATTTGTATAGATCATAATGAGATAAAACGGAATTACCCACCATCACTTTGTGGCTCGAACTGGTTCTAAAGCCTCTGACAAACATATATTTTCAATTGTTTTCGCTGTACAAACATGTACATCTATGCGCGCCTTCTGAAGCATGCTATTGCTCCGAGGGGGTCCCAGTTACCTACACGAGGTCTCAAATGATAGCCACAACATATACCTACAGACCATGTGTCATGTAGGTATGCACTATGACTTTTTGGCTCGAACCGGCACCAAAACCTCTCACAAGCGTCCATTTACTCATACATGCAGTTTCTATTTATAAAACCCTGTATGCACACCTTCTTAAGCATGCTATGACCTCCAAGAGTGTCCCAGGTACCCGGAAACGGCCTCAAACGATGACCAATACCTATACCTACACAACTGTGTGACATATCGGTATGCCCCATAACTTTGGGATTCGAACCAGGGCCAAAATGCCAGACAAACGTCCATTTTCTCATATTTTCCATAAAAAACGCGTATGCAGACTTTCTTAAGCATGCTGTGACCTCCATGGGGTTCACATTACTCGAATGTGGTGTTAAATGGTAGCCAGTACTAATACCTACACCGCCCGACATCAGGTATTAGTTAGGATCAAGTCAAGCCTGAACCAGATCGAAGACATATTCAAATCAGTCAAATATTTACATTTTTAAGTTCGAACCTCTTTCGACAACATTCTTAGACATGCTGTGATCTCAGGTGTGTCCTAAGTTCTGGTCTTAATCGATAACCAGGTCTCATACCTATCAGACCATGCATCAAACTGACGTGCACCAGGTCTTTGGGGCTCGTACCGGCTTCAAAAACCTCCGACAAACCTTCAAAATACTGATGATTTATAAATTCATGCCATGATCTATACCAAGCATGTATCATAATAGGCATGTACCTGGTCCTAGAGCTCGACTAGGGTAGAACGTCTCTAACCAACCTTCAAAATACTGATGTTTTATATGTTCGAATACTTCTGGTCAACATTCTTAGACGTGCCATGATCCTCAGGGGTATCCCAGTTACTCAGTTATTTTCCTAAACGATATCCGGCACCCATACCTACACAACCTGATATCATATGTGTATGTATATGGTCCTTGGGACTCGAACTGGGCCGAAAACCTCTGACAAACCTTCAAAATGGTGTAACTTCTGTCTAAAAACGAATTTTGTCAACAGTCTTAGGCATGTTAATTATGACCTCCAGGGGTCTCCCAGTCACTCAGTTATGGCCTCATGCGATAGCCAGTACCCATACCTGCACTACCGATATTATATGGGTATGTACTTGGACATAGGTGCTCGAGCCAACCCTAAACCCAATGACAAACCTTCGAAACAGTGATATTTCAGTCTAAGCACATTTTTTCAACAGTCCTAGGCTTGCTATAACAGTCAGAGTCACCCCTGCTACTCGGTTATGGTCTTAACTGATAGCCAAGACCCATACCTACACAACCGTGTATCCTATGGCTTTTCGCCGGGTTCGTAGGGCTCGAACTGGCTGCAAAACCTCTGACAAACCTTCAAAATACTGATGTTTTGTAAATTCGAACCCTTCTGGTCAACATTCGTAGACATACCATAAGTTCCAGGACTATCCTAGTTACTCGGTATGGTATCATATTAACGCCAGGACCCATACCTGCTCAACCATGTATCATATGTGTATGTGCCAGGTCATTGAGGGCTCGGACCGGTTCGAAAACCTCTGACAAACGCTCATATTTGTTCTATTTTCTATGTAAAAATGTTGAGAATTTGTAAGACATACTGTGACCCACAAGGAGGCCCTAGATCTTCAAAAATGGCCAGTATCCATACACACTGAATCATATGGCTAAAATAGTGAAATATCTGTGCGAAAGCCAGACAGGATATGTTCTAGGACATGCTGCGACCTCTCGGGGTGTGCCGGTAATCGAAAATGGTCTTAACAGATGGTTAACACCTGTCCCTTCATGACCATGAATTAAACAGGTATGTATATACCCGGCACCTGGGGCTCGAACTGAACAGGCAATCTCTTAAATGGACAATTTTCTCGAAAATTATCATACCGGACCTCCCGTATATGGACTCCTGTGACCTTGAATAGACACATAAAGACTTGGTTGCGGTTGTTGTTGGATAGGTAATGAATAATGTATTTGTGTACATCCCTTTTTTATGAATTGGCATTACATGATATATCTTCCTCAGTCCATTGTTCAGGGAAATAACCTATATCAAATAATTCATTAAATAATCTATATGATTTTAAGGTAAAAATCTATATATTAAGCGTATACCGGTGATTTTGTCTCATCAAAAGTTATCTGTCTGTTTGATAATGTCCGTGCTTGATTATTTTTGCTTAAATCATTTGATTTATAATTATGCAATAATCATGTACGATGACAGTGCTACCTCGTCAGTCTTATTTTTCATTTCGATTCACAGCAGGGTTTATTATCACATCAGTAATTTATAGCTGAACACTATTTAATACGATTATGCTCAGTTTCTTCCTTCCTTGTATATCTGCAGGTCCTGCTTTGAAATACAGAGACGCTTTACCAATGTGACATTTTTTCATTGTACAATATTCAAATGTACTTATTTCGTTATTTATCGTCACCTCTAAAACTGTAGTTTTTAACATGATAATTCCCAATTAGTTACAAACTGAATAAATAATTCAAACTTTTCGCTTGTAACTCTGTAGACACCAGTTATTAGAAATTTGAGCGATTCCTTAAAAAGTTACGTAGTTTTAAATAAACTTGGAGCAGAGACTGTCATTTCGGAAGTTGTAACCCTTGTATATGTGTATATATGATATACGTGTTTTTGGTCCTTGTGGCCATTTTAGGCCTAACACGCCATTATACTCCATCCCTTCAACGTGCTAGCCCCCTGTGCCCAATACCAAAACCTGATCACCCGTTTCAAAATTTCTATCCTTCGCACGCTTATCATGATGTGTTTTCATGTTTGTTTGCTTCCATTCAACTTTTTCAGTGAAATTTGGTAAAACTAAGTCCAGTTTAGATCTCAGCTTCCTACCAAACATAAGTTCACTTGGACTCACTCCTAATGTGCTTTGCGGGGTAATTCGATATGTTAGTAATAATTTAGCCATTTTTTGTCGAATTGTACAATGGCGTTGTTTCTTCAAGCCACTTTTTATGATACAAACTGCTCGCTCAGCAAGCCCATTACTCGCAGCATGGTAACTTGCCATCCGAATGTGTTTGATTCCATTCATTTTCATGAACTCCGCAAACTCTTTACTGATGAATGCACTACCATTGTCTGTAACCAATTGTTGACAAAACCGTATGTAGCAAAAGTACGTTGCAGCAATTCAATCGTTGCTGCTGATGTTGACGTTGTTGTATCAAATGCCTCAATCCACTTTAAGTGTGCATCAATGATTACCAGAAATATTTTCCCCATAAATGGTCCGGCATAGTCAACATGTACTCGTACCCACGGTCAATCAGGCCATTGCAAAGGATGTAATTTAGCCTCAGCAGGCATAGTTCTATTTGTTTGGCACAACTTTTCACCTAATTTTCAATATCAGTGTCTATTAAAGTCCACCATACATACATTCTACCCAATGACTTCATACTGCTTGAACCTGGGTGTCCCTCATGTAAGATTTTCAATATTTCTTCACAACTTTTGTGGGTATTCTGACACGAGTTCCTCTAAGTAAACATCCATCATGAATACTTAAATCATTTTTCACATTAATTAAAGAATGGTTGAAAATCCCAATGTGGACATTTTTCTGCCCAGCCAGTCTGTACAAACGCTGTCACTTTGACATAACTGGATCACGTTGTGTCCATAGTTTAACTTTCTGTGATGTGACTGGTGTTTCCGCAAGCTGATCAATAGCTGATATAATTTCTTTTGGAATTGGTGGTTCAGACATCTTCACATGTCTAGGTACTCAAACCATCGACACCCCCTATGCTTGAACCCTTTTTATACTGTAATACGTAGTCATAGCCAGCTAATGTCAATGCCCATCTCTGTATTCTTGCAGCTGCTGTTGGTGGTATTTGTTTATTTCCATTCAATAGTCCAGGCAATGGTTTGTGATCCGAAAATAACACAAATTTATTTCCATACAGATAGTGATGAAACTTCTTGACACCAAAATCTATCGCTAATGCTTCTTTTTCCAACACTGAATAGTTTTTTCCACCCCTGATAATGTTCTTGAAGCGTAAGCAACTGGCCTTTCCGAACCATCCTCCATTTTATGTGACAAAACCGCTCCCACACCATATGGCGAAGCGTCACATGCCAACAGTAATTGTTATTTGGCAAGTCAGATGATGCCAAAACCTTTTTGGACTCTATAAATGCTCGATTTTCTTTGTCACCCCATGTCCACTTTGCTCCTTTTGTAAGTAACGCATGTAACGGTTTCAAAATTGTTGAAACATTTTTCAGAAACATGTGATAGAAATTAATCGTTCCGAGATGTAATTGTTTTTTGTTGATCGGTGCTGGCATTTCCTGGATAGCCAGTACCCGTTCTTGTAGAGGCATCACGCCTTTTTCTGTGAGTTTGAGTCCAAAGTACACAACTTCATTTGCCATGAAAATGCACTTATTCCGATTCAATTTAACACCGTGTTTCTCTAACCGTTCTAACACACATGCCAGATTACGTAATTGTTCCTAGCGTGCTCATGCTGTAACCAATATATCATCTACTCTGACAATTACACATTGTAGTCCTTGAAGCATATTTTCCATTGTACGTTGGAAAATGACATGATTTTACACCATATGGCAAACATGAATAACCCTTTATGCGTATTTATGGCTACATATTTCTTTGATTCCTCCTCCGGTTCTAATTGCAGATATGCTTGGGACACATTTAATTTTGTGAACTGTTTTCTACCACTTAAAGTAGCATATAAATCAGAAATCTTCGGAATCGGATAGTTGTCCAATTTTGAACATTGGTTTATGGTTACCTTGTAGTCACCACAGATTCTAACAGATTTATCACTTTTCAAAATTGTTATTATGGGTGCTGCCCATTCAGAAAACTCTACCAGATTTATGGTTCCTTTCTTCTGCAAATGCTCCAGCTCTTTTTCAATGCCCTCTTTCATGGCGTACGGAACTGGACGTGCCTTGTGGTACTTGGGCTTTGCATTATTCTCTATGTAGATTTTTGCTTTCACACACGTTATTTTTCCTAATCCATCTTTGTGTGGAGACCAAATTGCGTCATTTCTGTGAAACTATCTCCACCAATCTATTAAACAAATAATACTGGATTGTGTAGAACATTTCGAAGTGCTTTCATATGTCATATTGCTTCATAGAAAAATCATGTTCGATCATATACTCAAACAATTGTATGCAGATGAGGCTGATAATTACGATATTGATTGAGAAAATGTCATTACTTGTGAAAATTCAAGGTTTTTGAACTTTTTTGTGTACTTTTTTTAAAAGCATGACTTCTTGTAATCATGAACTGTGTTCTGTAAAACAATTTTGTAAACTTTATAAACAAAGAAGCGTCAAAGATGTTACCGTGTATGTAAAATATCTTATCAATTTTAATTTAAGACAGTTTGAAAAGTTAATCCAATCATCATAATTAATGTGTACAGTCGTTAGCAAGTCTATAGGTGTTAATCCCACCCCCTCTGATTAATTTAAAGTGTCAATCAAGGTGATAATGCTAAGTACGAGTATAATTATGTAAGACATAAACTAGTTCATTATACAAATGCTTCAATTGTTTCCTTTGTAAATAGACATATCTTGTTATATTATGGAATGCTAAGGTCTTTTACGTTCATTATCATATCAACTGACTCAATGTTTGGTCTTGTGTAATATTTAGTTTTCAGATTTTTTCCTTTGGTAATCAAAATATTGACATTCTTGAAGATAGTGATATTCATTATTAATTGAAGAATTACATAGAGTGCATTTTCTCATATTGAGTTCTACACCATGCCAAGATCCAGTTTCTACTATTGCAAATGAATCGTTCCTGTATTTCCCGGTTTTACATTATTTATTTTTATTATACTTGAATATGACAATAAATAGGAGAACATTTTTCAGAGTTTATTAATCATTTCTATCTGTTTTATTTATATCTTGCAGACACCCCAAAACACACTATTATAATGTTCAGATTTACATTCTATACCCACAGAAAGTGTCCAATTATACACTTCATACATAATTTTACAAAAATCGGCGCTAAGTGCCTATGGTGATTATACATGAATCTTTAACAGCACGAATATGTCTACGAAACACAAACACAGAAAATGAGAAAAACAATAAAACATTTAAAAAGAATAATAGTCATTTAAACATTTATATTGAAAAAATACAATACTCAGACACAGAAAATAATTGAACAAGTCATAAATGCATCAAATATTACGTAATATTTCACAGACAAATATATCCTTAACCTACTCTTGACATACCCACTTTAGCCCATTATCACCTAATTACGTTTGTTTAATATCAACAAACACTTATGTAATAATGTAATACAAGAAATACTTAGACGGTTACGAATTGACCAATGACTTGAAAAGGTTACGAATTGACTAGTAAAAATGGTTACGAATCGACCAAATAAACTAGGTGACGAATTGGTTTGGTTACGAATTGACCTGTATCCGTTTAGTCATACCCACTTAAAGTTGTGATTCCATTTTATATCATAGATACAACAATGTCTATAAAGCACAAAAGGTCTTTCATGGGAAAGCCTTTGTTCGGGTGTTGAATTAAACTGTAAATGCTAAAACTACTGGTCTCTACACTTAGTAGTGT
This sequence comes from Lutraria rhynchaena, assembly GCA_008271625.1. Classification (NCBI taxonomy): domain Eukaryota; kingdom Metazoa; phylum Mollusca; class Bivalvia; order Venerida; family Mactridae; genus Lutraria; species Lutraria rhynchaena. Next base: position 349,003 of record VIBL01000036.1, read on the forward strand.
TCGAATCGTATTAAGGCCGAAGCGATATTTCTAACCGAAAGTTCGTTGGCCTCGTTCTGGGGAGTGCGCGAACCGTCGAAATGGACAAAACAAAAAAGAATGACTCGCTCATAACCCAGTTTAGTTCCGTTACTGGTGAGTTTTGGTGAATTTATTTATTAGAAACAGAAGTATGCTCAGTCCGACAATGCTGTCATAAATTTATCGCTATTAGCAAATTCAAACATTCCTTGATTTCGGATAAAAAATATCGGATATATGTAATATCATTGACATGAAAACATAACCACGAAATGTCAAAATTATTGATGTTGACTTTGTGTTATATTCAGACTTTATTTTTGTCTTATTATTCAGAATTTGTGCCTTATGATTGATTTGTCTTTAAATGCGAATATAGCGTATTTATGCCTATTACTTGTGGGCTATTGTTTGTGCTTATGACATTCGTGCGCAGTAGCAAGATGGGAGGAAAGAATATTGGAGGTGTGAATTGTCTACTGCTTTGTTAAAAAAAACATTGTAATGCAGTTAAAAGTTTACTCAAATATTTATTCAAAGTGATTCTTTTAGTGTAGACCAAGACATAGTTACAAAGCTTTATTCTCTGGAATTTATTGATCATTTAATAATTATTAATATTATGTAAACAAAAATTGCACAATCAACTGAAATATTCAATAAGGAAATATATTATTATCAGAACATGTCTTTCAGTACATGCTCTGTTTCCTTGTCAAGTATGCAGTGATGCCCTTGTGTTTTTGCAGAACAAATAATTGTTTCTAGTGGAAGTATTAGTCTTGTAAAAAATATCTTCTGAACAAACCATACTCACTTTGAGTCATTATATCGCAGGAATCAATATCAGGGATGTAAAACAAAGATAATATATTTTTTAGTAAAGAAATATTTTTACCAAGAGATAATGCCTGCTACAGATTGTGCAGCAATTTATTTTCAGTATTTAGATGATGTTTATGAGAAAATGAACTAAGTTTGTGATGACATCTAATAATGATCTATTAAAAAGAGTGATTGTACAAGACTGCTGTAACACTGTTACTTTTCATACTTTTTTCATGTTTTTGAGGTCTACAACATTTGCCAAATGTGTTTAAGTTAACTTTTATTTGAAGGTGCATCTAGAACTATCGGCAAGCAACTTCTGGAAGCATGTGGTGGAAATCTCGAGCTTGCTATAAATATGCACATGGAAGGAGGTGCCACCACATCTGGTGGAGCTTGTGCCTCAGAGTAAGAACAAATTGTACTTGAATTATGATCTTATTGCATTTTCTTTGTTTACTTGATGTAATCTATGTATGTACATTAATGATAAAGATGCTGCTAATTTGATTTAACAAATGAATTTGTTATATGAAACACAGTATTGAAGTAATTTTCTATGATGAATTCTGACCATAGCTCAGCATGATATTTAATATGTTTTTTGATGGTGATGTAGGTTGTATTAGTTATTCATTTTCAATTGAATATGTTTGACCATGTCCTGTTGCTATTGACTGGTATACATGTTATTAATTCAGAGATGATGTGAGAGCGCCCATTCCACAAACTCAGGAAATATTGGTCAATGATGGTCCAGCATATGGTAGGTTCCTTTTGTCCTATAATTACTTCTTAGAAGTCTTTATGCAGTATACTTTTATCCAGAGGTCATCGCTAAAAATTGTATGACTGAGACTTTTTAAAGAATGGAATTGTTTCGTGCTACTCAGTACTACCAATTTGTTGCTTAATGTATATAAATTAAATAAATCAATAATAAATCCTCCGAAAAAATTATATTAAGAAATTTTATCTACTTTTATTAGCTCACCAGAACCGAAAGTTCAGGGTGAGCTGTTAGGATGGGTAGGTCGACGCTCCGGCGTCTGGCGTCAACAATGGTCTTCTCCTCAGAAACTATCAGTTGGATTTACTTCAAATTTGCTAGGTAGAAACCTTTTGAGGTTCTAATTGCAATGTGCACATATTATACCAGTTAGCCCTTTTTAGGGGTCACTAGAGCTAAAAATAGAAAAACCTTTAACCATCTTCTTCTCATGAACAAATGGATGGATCATAACACAAAACTTGGTTTTTAGCATCCTTAGATGGTCTTCTCTCAAGTTTGCTCAAATAAATTTGGTCGGCCCCTTTTAGGGGCCGTTAGAGCTAAAAATAGAAATACCTTGAAACGACTTTTTCTCATGATTCTATGGATGGATTATTACCAAACTTGGTTTTTAGCATCTTTAGATAGTGTTCTATCAGATTTGTTGAAATAAAAATGGTTGGCCCTAATTATGGGCTGCTTGAGCTAAAGATAGAAATACCTTAAAATGACTTGTTTTCATGAACCAATGGATGGATCATCACCAAATTTGGTCTGTGGCATCCTTCAGTCATCACAAATGTTCCTTTGTAGTACCCTTGATGGTCCTTTATCGAGTTTATTATTGTTCCCATTTATTTGCCAGCAAGTGTACCTTTATCATCTTTTTTGTAACAAGTTAATTAACATTTATTCTGGTGAGCGATGGAGGGCCGTCATGGCCCTCTTGTTTATTTACCTGCTTGGATTTGTCTGGGTCAAGTTATGTCAAACAGATTTTTAACGATGACCCCAATAAAATACTATTTTTGATTTTAATGTTCATACTTGTAATGTGATAACTGTAATAGCAGTCTGCGAAAAATGCGTATAGTCCGAGCCTGAGGCTATAAAAATCTGGCCCGGACTACAAACTTTCGTTGTGAGTATAGTGCGATCGGACAATAGAATTTTGTGAAACTGTAAATATGGGTTTTTCCATGTTTTTATAAATATTCGCATGCAATGACATTTGGGAAAATCATATCAGAATTTTAACCAATCAAAACTCTGCTTTTTCGTAAATGCACACAACTTGTCTTCCGTTTCCATTAACATGCCATTTGAGTCACGGACTTGGTATCTGACGACAGTAGTCTTTCACATGACTCAGATTACGCGCCAGAATCTGACTTAGATGATGGTGAAGAAGAATTAATTGAGAACCTTTTAGAAAAGCTCCGTCGCTTCACTTTTACCGCAAAATAAATGAATAAACGTTGAAACCGCTGACGTCACACGAGTACTGTTTCTCTGCTTTCTTCGGTAATAGACGTCGAAAGCGATATATTAAATGGGTGCCAATATTGTTTGGTTCTGTTTTTCTATTTCATGAATCGGTGCAATATGTACACCCAGGTCACATGCTAATCACTTATTAGTGTTATTTAAGCTTGATATGAACACATTCCACAATTTGTGACGTCATTCCTGTGTGTCACTCAGCTTGAGTGTAACTTTTTGAAATGAAATATAATCACTGATGATGTAACGTAAGGAATTAATGACGCGTTTCTTGGTCACATGACTACTATGTTCTCACATGCTTCTCAGTACAGTTACTTGGCTTCCCAGAATTAATAGATTGGTCTACACGTAAAGGAGGTTTTAATGTCCGGGCCATTTTTATTGGCTCGGGCTTGGACTATTGGTTTAAATTCACACACTTAAGTTTTGTGAAAACATTTTCTAGTTAAAGCTTTTGCAAAATCGATCTGTGCAGTATTTATTGACCCTTTAGTTGTACTTATTTCGGACATGAACTGAATTTGGATATGCTTTGTGTACAAGACTGTTAGTATATAGATATGTTATCAGACATATTCTTATAATTCTGTTAATATAATAATGACAGTTTGAAGAAAAGAGTTTGGTTTATGTGAACTGTGCTTTTATGAACCAGGCTTGTTTTCTTTGCAATGTAAGTTATGATGAATTTGTTTGCTGCATATTTATATAATATCTGGGCTACCAGAAAAAAATGATAGCCACTGGTCTACTAGAAAAAAATTTGGTAGCCCTCTAGGCTACCACTTGCTAAATAAATTTGTAGGACACTGAGCTTGAATCAATCACTAATTATAGAATGGAATCTGTAAATATTTGTTGGATATTATGAATTTTCTACGGTTTGTCAAAGGCGCAAAGCCTGGTAAATCTGTTAACATAAATATAAAGAAAATTTATCAATTTTGGGTTTTCTATCTGGGAGAGTAATTTTTGTTTTCGGGCGATTAACTTCTGTAAAGTCACTGGCCCGACTGGTGAGTAAATTCAAATTGCTTAATCCGAAGATTGTCAATTGGTATAAAACATTGCAATACATCTGAATTATGGAATTTGTTCCATTCTATGTAACACTCATATTGCCATGTTTAACATCTATAGTTTAATTGAATGCAGCCATGAAAGCTTAGAGAGTAGAATTTTGGTCTAATGCTGAGAAAAGAATTGACTTAAATAGCTAATTGTTAAAAAATGGTATTAAATAGCATATCCTAGACATTCAAGATGAATACCAGGATAACGATTTATGTAGATGTCCCTAAGTAATTTATCAAATATTCTACGACACGATTCAAACAAGCTCGGACTATAAAAAATCTATGAGGACTATAACTTTTGTCACAAGGTATAGTCCTGAGGACTATAGTAAAAAAATATTAACTGAGAAGACTGTAATCGTCATTTAAAAATACTAGTTTTTTACTGTAAAAATTCAGAATTTTTTCTTGTTTCTGGCAATTAAATAATTTACATAAATAGATACATATTTGTTCCTTGATTTCTATATCAAATGCTTTGCTGCTTGTGTCTAGATTACAAACATGGAATTGAATTTTACTAATTGGTCTGTTATTGTATTTAATACATTATGTCTTCATTTTAGGTCCATTTCGTGGTAAAAAGCGTAAAGCCAGATCAGTTTTTGATGGATTTAGGGATTTTCAGGAAGAGGCTCGTAAGTTGGTGGTGATCATTTTTAGCTCACCAGAACCGAAGGTTCAGGGTGAGCGGTTAGGATGGGTAGGTGGATGCTCCGGCGTCCGTTATTTGGCGTCAACAATGGTCTTCTCAGAAACTACCAGTCAGATCTACTTCAAATTTGCTGTGCAGAAGCCTTTTGACGTTCTAAGTGCAATTTGCTCATATTGTACCGGTTGACCCCTTTTAGGGGTCACTAGAGCTTAAAATAGAAAAACCTTTAATCATCTTTTTCTAATGAACCAACTTGGTCTGTAGCATTCTTATATGGACTTTTATCAGATTTGCTCAAATAAAAATGGTTGGCCCCTATTAGGGGCTGCTAAAGCTAAAAATAGAAAAACTTTTAATCGTCTTCTTCTCATGAACCAATGGATGGATCTTCTCATGAACCAATGGATGGATCATCACCAAACTTGGTCTGTAGCATCCTTAGATGGTCTTTTCTCAAGTTTGCTCAAATAAATTTGGTTGGCCCTTTTTAGGGGCCGCTAGAGATAAAAATAGAAATACCTTAAAATGACTTTTTCTCATGTTTTTATGGATGGATTATTACCAAACTTGGTTTTTAGCATCTTTAGATAGTGTTCTATCAGATTTGTTGAAATAAAAATGGTTGGCCCCAATTAGGGGCCGCTAGAGCTAAACATAGAATTACCTTAAAATTACTTCTTTTCATGAACCAGTGGTTGGATCATCACCAAATTTGGTCTGTGGCATCCATCAGTCGTCACGAATATTCTTTTGTAGTATCCTTTGATAGTCCTTTATCAGGTTTATTATTGTTCCCCATTATTTGCCCACAAGTTTACCTTTATTACCTTTTTAGTAACAAGTTAATTAATATTTATTCTGGTGAGCGATGCAGGGCCATCATGGCCCTCTTGTTTTCTTTAAGTCCAATAAATCATCATATAATATATCTAGAATTTTATTTAATGATACATCTTGTGTTAAACTATAAATATCTGTCTGTAATAAATTCTATTATAAAGATTAGTTGAAATTTTAAATGAATAATCAGAAAAAAATCTTCTGACTTTATTTGTACCAAGCTTACCCTATTTAAGATGAATTACCTTTGTACCAGATTTAATATGAATTGTAGATTAGGAGTTTGAACATTTCAGCCAAACCAACTGGCAGACAAACTAGAAGCAGAACAAGAATCAAAAGTATTTGTTGTTATGAACATGTTTTATTTGTTTTTTCCTGATTTATAAAGTCAAATTTATCTGTTTATGCCATTTATTATTCATTTTCAGTAGTACAGTATTTGATGAATAAATTTCTTACTGTTGTGATTATTTGTCATATTATTTTTTGAAATATTATCTTTAACTGTTCTATTTTGTGTAAAGGACATGTTTGTTTTCGGGAAATGTTGACATTTTATTTCGTGATTGGGACAGTATTTGTGTTCTGATTTTTCATCTGACCAGATTTTTATGACATGCAGTGTAAAGCCATCTAAAACTTTCCTGTGCTCTTTTGATTTTTTCAGACCATGAGCATTGAAATAGAATATATCCATAAAAGTCCTCATGAATGTAAATTCTCAGGAATGCTTGATAATTTAATGGTACCACTGGATTTAAGAATTTAGCATAGCTCTAGGCAGATAACAATGTGTATTTAGTTTATAGTTTACTGGTAATCTAGTCTTAATTAGTACACATGATTTTTTTCAGGACAACAAGAGGAAGAGTTACTGGCTGGTACATCAGGATCCCGTGCATCCAGAAAATCTCGTACATTGCAAGATCTTTTCAGACCTCCTTTAGATATAACATACAAAGGAACACTTGCCAGTGTAATTATTCTGTATTAAACTAATTGTCAATCTGTACAAAGTTAAATGAGTCTGCTTCAGGGTTAAGTTCTGATATAGTTAAACCTTGCATCCAACTTATTTGGAAGGGAGTATACTAAAATCATCTTGTCTGTCTGTTGGATCACAGACAGCATAAGTTTTGTTCAAACTATTCAGTGTAACCAACCAAGGTATTCATCAGAAAAGTATTAGATTTATGTCCCCTTAATGGTAAATTTAAGTAGTACAGTGCAACTTCTCTAGAGCGGCCCTCTCTTGAGCAACAACCTCCCTTCAACAACACCATGCTGTTTTCCCACTGTACGATTTAACTATTATTTTAACCTCTCTAGAACGACAACCTCTCAACAACAACATATTTTGCTTCTCCCTGTGGGTGTTGCTTTGGAGAGGTTGCACTGTGCATAATGTTTGGGTTGTTATATTAATTAAGCTAATGGCAACACTATGTTTCATTTGTTTCTTTTTATTAGAGTTACCATTAATCTCTTCATATGTGAATTTTAAGTCCTTTTGTTTTATTGTAAAAGAGAAACCAATTCATTATTCCTTCTTACCAAAAAAAATGAATGTGTAAATTTGATATCAGAGTTATGAAACTTTTAGTAATTCTATGTATCATGTTTTAAAAAAAGAAATCTTTGACAGATCAAAAAAAGAACATGACTATTCTGCGGTTAGAACTTAATGCAATGTGTTGTTGATAACATTTTGTGTTTCTCTTTGCAGGCTCGTGAAGCTGGTAAATCTCAGGGTAAATGGTTGATGATAAATATACAAAATGTACAGGAGTTTTCATGTCAAGCGCTGAATCGTGATGTATGGAGTAAAGATGCTGTGAAGGCTTTGATAAAAGATAACTTCATTTTCTGGCAGGTAAATTTGTCTGTTATGCATTCATTTAGAACTTGATATTACTTTTAAGTACTATTTAAAGATCTCTAGATTATTTTTTCAATCTAGGAATTTTTTTTATTGAAGTTAAACGGATGAATGTGTCTCAATTTTTAGGATAGTATTTTTGAAGCATTGTTTGATATTAGGATCATATGAATTGTAAAACCTTTCTGTTTAGCTTTGCTGTTTACCAAAATACTGATATATCCTCCAAATCAATAACTTTCAGGTATATTATGACAGTGAAGAAGGACAGAGGTATTGTCATTTCTATAAAGTAGAACAATGGCCATACATTGCTATTCTGGATCCTCGTACTGGTGAAAACCTAATTGTCTGGAATAAAGTAGACGCCTTGACCTTCTGTGATCTAGGTAATATTTTTTTTCGTTTCATTAACTATTGTATATAATTATGTATAATTATGGTTTCCTGCATTTATGATGATGCCTCTCGATGGATTTTACTTTATTGCAGAAATAGGTTGAAACTTGAAATTCAAGTTATTTATCAAGGAATATTACCAGGATACTGGACAGAAGATTTCTAGCCATTCTGCAGACACAGCAATTGTTCTATTTATTAATTGATGTTCTTTCAAGACAAATGCAAAATAAGGATGTATTATTCTAATCAGAAGTAAGATATTTAGAATGGGTTAAAATGAAGTTTCATTACAGTTTCAGAGTTCCTGTCTCAACATCCAACAATAGACAACCTGTCACCGTCAGCTCAGCCCATCAAAAGAGCTAAAACAGTTTGTATTTCAATTTTTTATCTTGAAATTGGTCTAAAATCTTGTCTTTCACGAAAACATTGTTATGTTAGCATTGAAAAATCTTATAATAGTCTGATATGATTATTTTGTCCTATTGAATCATGTCAAATATTTAACCATCAATGCATAAAAATATAAATTTTTGTTAGTATCATACATGTTATGTATCAGCTCAACAATTCAAAATGAGATTGCCTGTATTTTTTTAAAGTTTATGATCATTGCATGATTTCTAATTCAAAGAGACATTTGTTATCTTTTTTTAAGATTGTGTTTGTTGTTGTAGAGCTTGATGTATTACTCTCTGTTCTTTGATTCAGGGTGATAGTCTGATGGATGCTACAGAAGATGATCAACTACAAGCAGCCATTACTGCATCCCTCACTGAAGTGTCTAAACCAGTGCTTGTTAAAGATTCTGATTCTGAAATTGACTCTGATAGTGAGCTGGAAACATTTACTGATTCTGAGGAGGATGAACAGTGTGTAGGTCACGGAAAGACAAAACAATATTCAGGTTCAGACAATAAATCTCAGGCTCATAGTTCATCTAAATCTAAACATTCACCAAAAGATAAGTCAAAAGATAAGTCTAAGGATGATATTTCTCCAGAGAGAAGTAGGAATACCTCTCCAAGTCTGAGAAGTAGACGTTGTAAGTCACCCTTGACTGGTTCAAGTGTTAGTGCTGACTCTGTACAAAAATCTCAGAGAAAGATTTCACCTCATAAAAATAGACAATCTTCCCCAGCAAAGGATTTACCAGGAAACAGAAAAATATCTCCTAGTAAATGTTCCCCTGAAAAATCTAAAAGTATTCACAATGAAGTCCATCCAGTTGTGTTAGAAAATATCCGTCGTAATTCTACTTCTGAAGATGATGAGTTAAATGATTCCACTGTAACAAGAGACAGTGAAGAAACTTCTGCTAGTTGTACAGATGCAGCTGATTCATCATTGGAGTCTCTCTCTGATCCCAGGGACTATAAATCATTTCTGGGGCCTGATACAGGTAAATTAACAAATCAAATATTGCTTCAGTCTGATAGATTCAACTTTTTTACCGTCAAACCAGCTTGAAACTCATTCTATGATTGTTTATTAAAAACGTCTGAAAAATTATGCTCGATTGAATTGGTTACAAGATAAATGAATAAGTTCTGTAAACTATGTGTGACATGAATAATAAAAAAATGTTAAAACAAACTATTAAATTTACATTGACAGCAGTTGTTGTCTGTTAAATGTATTCAGTTTTACTAATTCTCAGTGTTTTTCATTCTCATACTTAGAATGTGCTATTCCTGGTACAAAACAAAGATAAAATGATGAAACATGTGATGATTTAATTGATCTTTCCTTCTTGTTTGAATTATTATTATTTATAACTTTGATCATTTCAAGATGAGAAGACAACTTTGATGTTGAGGTTACCTGATGGTAAAAGAGAGAAACTTAGTGTGGCATTTTCGTCCAAACTAATGGTATATTGAGTTTCTTGTCTTTCTTTTTGATGATAATATGGTGAATGATAAAAATCAATAGAAGTTAATTCTTTTACAATGTGACAAGTTTATGTATTAAATCTGTTCTGTTTTCTATTTCCTGTACTGTTGTTGATTTATTTATGTTTTTAGGACATTTTCATGTATTCCGTGCCTTTTTGATTCCCGACGTTATTTCTATTACTCATTTATGATATTTGATAAATTCATGTTTGATGATTTATTTGTGTTGTAATTTTTTCACTAGTGTTTATTATATCAACAGTAATGTACTTATTGTTATCAATATGTCTAAGGAAACAACATGATATTATCCTTCTTTGTATTTAGTATCCATAAGTATTTGATGCATTTTTCAGGCTCTTGTTCTATTTGTTGGTTCACATGGATATTCTAATGAAAGATACGAATTAATTGCTCAGTTCCCACGACGACTGCTCAGTCAACTTGACTTTGATGCTACACTCAGGGATGTTGGTTTACATGCTCAAGAAACGATATTCGTACAAGCCAGATCTTAATTTAAACTTTGTCCTAAGACGATCTTATTTTCTTCACACCTATATCATTCTGTCAGTGGTGCATAAATGTGTCTGTTATAACCTGGATTGAAGAACAGTCATAACAGTCATTTATTTTGTTATCCCCGACGATGAAATTGGGAGGGGATATTGTTTTGGCATTGTCTGTCCGTTTGTCTGTCCTTCATTCTGTCCGTCCGTCCGAATTTCGTTTCCGCGCTTTTTTCTCGGCAACTACTAATTGGATTTCAACGAAACTTGGTGAGAACCATCTGTACCAAGTGGAGATATGCATTTCGTCGTCATGTCAGGGTCCAAAGCTTTAACACTGAGTTATGGCCCATGATTACTATTGTACTATGTATATAAAGTAAAATCCATTTCCGCGCTATTTCTTGGCAACTACTTAGGCCATACCAAATAGTATCTATGCTTAGCATCTGCGGATGGAAAGGTTTTGATCACCTGAGTCAAATGAAAGAACTATATTGTAATATTGAATATTTGATCATTTGAAATGCCTCTATTGAACCATGACATGCTAGAACGACTTGCTTTGTATCAATACGCCCTCCAGTCGTCATAATGTGCTTTTGTTTTGATTTAAGAAATGAAGCATATTTATTCCCACTGAATGACTGTTTGAACTTTTGCTAGAAGCAAATATTTTGGGGCAATTAAGCAGGAAATTTGTGTTTTTTCCTGAGGTACATGTTTGTTTTTTCCGGATAGTTTGTGTAATTTGTGTTTTTTCCTGAGGTACATGTTTGTTTTTTCTGGATAACTAGATAGGTTTTTGAACCACGATGTTACGCTAAACATAGACGCGATTTGGTATGGCCTAATTGGATTTCAACGAAACATATATATAAAGTAAAATCCATTTCCGCGCATGACCAAACAGTTCAATGGTTTTATCACTTTTCTCACTCTATTTCATGCTATATATACATGCTATATATAGCACTTACATCAGTTTGTATGTTTATACATGTTGTATATGTGGGGGGATATAAATTTAATGAATTTGCTTGTTTTAATATTTAATTTGATTTAAAAAAACGAATTAGAACATCTGACTGAAAATATTTGTTATGGGCGACGATTATATTATAATAATTTTTGTATGCTGTGCATGGATTCATCTAACAAATGTTTACTTGAAGGAATTAAATACTATTCTCTTCTGAAATGTATCTTTTTCATATATGTTTGTGAACTTGATACTAAAAATTTATGTTTGTTGTTTTTGTTTGTGTCATTTGTTTTTATGAATGTAATATAACTCTGGGATGATTAGCGAATTTAGATTAATTACCTAATTCTTGGGTACTTTTTAATGATTTTCAATGTTAGTGTCTTGAAACTACATGTATTGTAAAAATCTGCTAAAAGAAATGTATGTTAAACCAGTCATATTTCATGATGGTAATGATGTCACACTGTATCAATACCTTGATATTACCCTGTGAATTAAATTTAAATGAAAGATTTTCACCTTTGTTGATTTTTTCAATATGATTCTTAGAAGTACTATTATTGTGGATTATCAGTAATTCCTGTAGACAGTTATGATTTTCGACCATAGCAACTAAATGATTGTCTTATGTTTATTAACCTTTAGTTCATTAAATTCTAAACAGAATATTTTATCTTGTTGTTTATCGTGAAGCATGGTGTTGTCTTTACTTTATGGAATAACATACATTGAGGAATGTTTATCTTATGACTACATGGAAAAAAATTACCCATATGGGGTACACTTTTACATACAATTTGAAGTTCTGCATGACAATATTTTTGCTGATGTATTTCAAGTTGAACCAACACAATTTTCTATCTGCATCATCTTTTCCTTTTATAACAGTAAACACCATGTTTTATGTGGGCATCAATCAACAGATTTATGATATACATTGTTGGTCATGTATTGTTCAATGGGTATTTAACAACATGTATATGACAAGAAAGCTTGTGTTCAATGAACCCGGCTGGAAAATATTCTGAAAGAAGACTTAAAGGTTCAAACTATTAAGTGATCACATAGAGAACATTAGAGATGTGATTAAAAAATAATTGACCATTTCTAAAGTATATGTGTTCCAATTTTCATCTTTCATGAAAATTGATATTACACTAATTTAGCATTAAAAGTACACAATTATTTTCAAATTTTTACTTTCTTGGGTTATTTTGACTGCAAATAGGTCCCATTCATTGCGATATTTTTTGGTCAATGATGGTTTTCTGGGAATGTAGGAATTCTAAAAAAATGGTTTTGACTACAGTAAAAACTGCATCAGTGATTACTTCATTATGAAGACTATCTCATTATAACAACGACTTACTTTCAAGCTAGTTTTCGATAACTCATCTATAGTTTTACCTGATGTTAAATTGGACATTTCAATAGTTAATGACAATATCGACGTTTATTGTAGTAAAATATGGAATTAATTTTATCAGATTAAGTACACAATATTTGGCATTCTAGGTTTTAGTGTTATTACGGCAACATTATTCAATACATAATTAGAAAAAGGTGTAGCTATAAGCTACCAGTAATAATCGCAGGTCTGTTTTTTTCTAAGACACTAAAAGAATCCATCATCATAGTCGTGAATAGTGTTAGTTATGGTCGTATAGATTATTTGAATGAATTAAGCGTACTTATGGAATGGACACTACCAAAGTGCTGTCAGAAAATGTTTAAAGAGGAGTTCAGCTGACTTCATCATTTCACTATGAGGACTTATCTACGGATCTTGATTTTTTTCCAGTGCATGGGACCTTTCTGAACTTGCTATGGTATTGACACAAGAATACCAATTTTTAAACGGGATAATAAAACCAATATTATTCAAATTTAAACCTACATACAGCGTGCCTTTAAAACAACTAACGGAATGTGAAATATTATTCGTATATAATCAAATCTTGAGCATAATAGTATTAGTAATCAATATAGCACTATACACATGTACAACAATGATGACGTCTCACAAACACGACCATCGACTGATACGCACAAGCTGCTGCAATTCTGGGGATAAAATACAATTGAAGGCCAGCTGAGTTGCTGACAAATCGTTTAACGAACAATTCATTCACTTGCAGCACGTGTCAATATTGCTCAAGTATTAAACATGAGGCGAATCTGAATAATTTGTTGGTTGACTGTTCCGTTTTTGTTCATGAATTGTTGAACTACATACTTTGATATAAATTCATATTGGCCCTCAGTTTCAAGTTTATTAATTTCTAAAATACCAAAATATCTTGACGATTGAAGACTGTCATGTATGATACAAGATGCTGAATTCGTTCGTTAATTCGTTAGTTCGTTCGTTCGTTCTTTCTTTCGCTCGCTCGTTCGTTCGTTCGTTCATTCATACATCAATGACATTATATATATTATCTTTAGTCTCACATTCGCCAATATGAAATGTACCACTTAAGGCAAAATTGCCCACTTCCATTGCTGCAAAGGAAAATTATCCTTACATAACTCAAGAGTAATTTTGTCAGTACTTGCGTCAGCAGTCAAACATTTACGTGTAACACGGTGTTTAATTTCACCACTCTGTTCATAACTCCATTTGAATTCATCTGATAACCAATTCTGTTCATCAATACGGACAAGAAGCTGGTCATTTTGTGGATCTACCAGTATCCACGTACGATCAGCCCGAAGACAAGAATCTTCAGTAAAAACAAAATACTGATTTGGATTTCCACTACACTGGTACAAAATCAGTGAATATCTTCCGTCAATATGTGCTCTGTCTAGACACATTGTCCGTGCCACATTTCTGATCACTCCTTTCTCACGTGGTTTAATAGGTATATACGTATCAGATATTGCCCGAATTTGATCAACATAATATTGATATGGATGACATTTATTGTCAATTTTAATCTGTTTCCTTTCGCTTAGGTCGCCTATATTACCCAAAAATTGAGTGAAATTTTGCGCACGTTTTACTTGTCGAACAATATCCAAGAGATATCCATCCATCCAAACGAGCGCAAATCGGAAGAGATTTTTTGTGACGTAATCATTATTCGGGTGGAACTTATACCACGGTGCTGGTCTGTACAGATGTCCGACTATCGAACACGGTAACATTTCAACCCTTCCACCACACAACCATACTTTCACAGACATTTCCATGTGTTCTGCTCCCCAAATCTCCATACCCTGATCAAATCCTCCGAGTTGTAGGAAGAATGACTTCTTCATTGCCATCATCATTCCGGGGACCATTCCATAAGGTATTGGAGCTACACTGCCGTTTCTGGCTTTCAGAAACTTGTTGGAATAATGTACCCAGTGTTCATTTAATCCAATCTGATCAAAAAACAAAAACCATTCTTCGTGTTTAGCCACAAAAAATCCGAAATCTTCACATCTCACCACCCCTATATGTGATGTAAGCAATGATTTCGGTTGTTCTCTCAGTCTATACAAGACCGGCTCCAACCAACCAGGGGTCACCTCAACATGACCGTCCAAAACAATGAAATAATCAGCTTTAGCGGCTAAAATGCCACGTTGTCTTGCCTTCATTAGTCCCACAGATTTTTCATTTCTCAACACTTTGAGTTTTTCCACATTTGCAACGTGTACTTTAACTGTTGCTAGCAGTTCTAAGTCCACTGATCCATCATCGATCAGAATAATTTCTTCTATTAGACGAGCTGGTGTTGTTTCAAGTATACAATAAACTGTCCTCAGCAATGTAGTGGCTGGCTCATCACGAAATGTGATTATTATGCTTACCGGTGAAAGATCAGATGGATATTCAATTGTCTTGCACACTTCTGGTCGTCTGTCTGGTTGAATCCTTTTCAACCCGACCATTTCACTCAGAAAATTATTTACTTCGTATTTTAAATGTTTCTCTCTCAAAGTTTTATAATTCTCGTCATTTTGTGGTACTTTTACCCGCCCTCCGTCAGCACCAGGTCCAATGTAGAATGGAAGATATTTTCTGATATCTACCGGTTTTCTCTCTGTCTCTTCGGTTACGTTATGAATTTCAGTCGTTCTTTTAATTTCTTCAGTAACATTTGGTTTAATATCCTTTATGTTGTCCCTTTGTGGTGTATATAACAGATTATTCCGCCACAATATAACACATATAAATAAAAAATAGATAATTATGGCACACTTGAAGAAAAATTGTCCATCCATTTTGTTTTCTTACTGACAGTAAACGCACGATAATTCAGGATGTAGTGCACCATCTGTGTCTGTAATATGAACCAGCCATGATCCGATTGGATGGGGTATATCAATAACTGCTTGGATATTGATAATAAGGTACAAGGTTTTGCCTGAACCTTCATATATGAGAGATAGCTGTAACTGAGGTAATATTTATTATGCTTATACATTTTAACCGCTCTCAGAATTCAATGAATTGAATTGCAGGGTATTGATGATATTGATACATGTTGTACATTATTCTGTCAGTTGAAAAAATCTGACATACTAAATAGAGAAGGCATTGCGATCAAAATACATGGAGCATAAATAGTTAGACATGCTCTCGGAGACTGTTCTCATAATGATGGAAGATATTTTCAATATAATAAAACTAGTGAATGTCGGTTAAAGACTCTAAATCCCATTGTTCTAATAAGATCTATATTATAACATCTTTCATACATGTATCCATACAGGCCCTTCCCTACATAAGAACGTAAAACACTGACGTAACCAAGTCAATCCATACACATATACATTTTAATAAGTGCTTTAAGACTACTGTGAGCATCTGTTCTCCTTTGTTTGGTGACTTTAAAAACGAACAGCGAATCTCTGTACAGCTGGGAGTTCTTACAAAATGATAACCAGTGATAGAATATTAAAAATTGAAAACCATGGGCAGTAAAAATGTTCCCCCTAAATAACAGTGTGGAAATATATGTGCATAGATATACGGAAAACAAGGAATGTGTTTTCAGTGGGGAGACTTTTTTACTCTAAATACGAGGATAGCTATTTACTAAATTCCCAATGTCATGATAAGGATCGTACAGAGTGGTCGTTTCAACTAGTACTTCATAATAGAAGCTAAATCGTATGATGAATTTGTCTAAACCTTAACGATGTATGACACATACAGACATCTTAATATCTACTAACACGTGTAATCTGATTGTTTGTTCTCTGACAGCTGTTGTCTAAATAATGAATGTTCACATATTGTATAAAAATACCACAATAGATTAATCTATTGTCAATATTTTATGGGACAGTATCATTGATGTAGAACTAGATGTTACACAAACAGATTTTACTTCTGTTCACCAAACCTATTATTTTAGACCTTATTAAAAACCGAATTTCAGCCAGAACGAGTACATATAGGCCCTACGCTTAGCAAGAAGTTCCGTATATATGTTCAGTCAAAAGTAAGTAAATCGTATCGTCAGTCATTAAAGAAGAATTGTTATACATTCGGTACAGTATCTTTTTTTAAAATTTATATAGTCATAAATAATTTCACAACATTTCAGAAAAATATAATTCATTTGTTTCTGTTCATTCACAAGTTAGTCATAAACACTATTAATGCGCAAACGAATCACTTGACTGGTAGTAAGTGGCCAATCAGACAACGGGATTTCATCACACCCGACGCAGTACCTTTATCTTGCATTTGTCGAAGTATACATTTTGAATGTGCATATCTTTTCTTGTAATAAACAGTCAGCACTGGACACTAACAGCTGTCCCTGCTATTGGTAGAAATAGTATAGTTGTTTTTTCATCAGTTTGATATCATCTGGCAGCTGTGTTAGACTAAAGTCTTTTTCTAGCAATCCTCAGCTATGGTCATATCTCTGGCTGTGTAGGGACATTTAACTTCAGTAAGGCCACATACACTATTGTCACAAACCTTATCTGGAGAAGTGCCTAAGTATGGGTACCCACAAGAAGGCCGGACTTATATGTGTGTGCAGTTCTTGCCTCTTCCTGTATAGATCCACTGCTTTGTGCTCATTTGTTTTTCTGTAAGAAGAAGCCTACACAGAAGTAAATGGCTTTGGATTCTGTAAGGGAGATTCTGACATCTCTGCCACCGCCTTCCTTCTCAAAACCAGTCTGAAATGTGATGCAGTGATCCATTTCTTGCTTTCCTCATACCTCATGTGATTATTTTATTGCTCCATGTTGATTAGGGGTGTACTCACACACTGAAAATCCACCTGGTTTTTGTGGGGAACTTCTCATCTCCACAGGTGGTATTGACTAGAGGAGGTAGGGAGGTGCTGAAACTTTGCCTGCCAAGAAAATTGATAAATTAACTATATCCCAGTTTACTATCCACATGCAGGCAGAATTGTAACATTTATTATAGCTGAAACGTGATGTTTAATAATAATGATAATTAAGATATCTATAGATTATATAGATATGAGACAATACAACTGAAATCCCATTCAGACTGATAGTTGTCTTCTTTTTGATTTGGTTTATGAACAGTGTTATGTGAAAAAAACTCTGGTTTAGATGGCATAACATGTGATTTTATTGATTGCCTTTTATTATGTCTGTTTTCTTTTCAATTGCAGTGGTGGAACCTTTTGACTTAATGGTTCTATCATTAATAATCATCAGTGGAAACAAAAACCAGCAAATTAGACATCCTTAAAAAAAAGAGACAAGACTCATTAAAATCTATGCAACAGGAGGTCACAAAAGCTGCATTCAGCTTGAATAATATTCTTAGTGATGGAAAACTCATGAACTATTACACTTGGTTTTCAATAGATACTTTTCTTACAATATTCTATTTTTTGTTCCAAATGAACCCGACTGTTCCATCAAAAATAATAAATAATGATAATGAAGGATTAATGTGATTTGTATTGTTGAGCTTTTAAATAAATCTTTTAAACTATCATATTTGACTTGTATCTGTAACATGGTTGAGTTTATTGAAGAACTCCATCAGGTCATTCCATTGTATAGCTCACCTGAGCATGTAATGCTGAAGGAGCTATAGTGATCCAGTCACTATCCAGCATCCAGTGTCCACTCTTGTGGTTGTTAACACTCAAGAGGTCACAGTTTTGATTGGATCTTCATCAAACTTTGTCAGAATATTTCTGTTAATGATATCTTGAACAAATTTAAACATGTGTAATCTCGGGTCAAAAACTAGGTCACCAAGTCGAATCACAAGACAACCTTGTTTACACTCTGGAGGTCTCTGTTTTGATTGGATCTTCATCAAACTGCCAGAATGTTTTTAATGATATCTTGGACAAGTACAAAAAAATAGGTCATCTGGGGTCAAAACTTAGCTAACCAGGTCTAATCACCGGAAAACCTTGCCAACGCCCTAGAGGGCATAGTTTTGATTGGATCTTCATCAAACTTTGTCAGAATGTTTCTTTCAATGATGAAGTCCGAACATAGGTCACCTGGGGTTGCAAACTTTGTCACAAGGTCAAATTTCTGGAAAACCTTGTTAATACTCTAGAAGTCATACTTTGATTGAATCTTCCCCAAACCTTGTCAGAATGTTTGTATTGATGATGTCTTGAACAATATTGAACATGGTTCAACTCAGGTAAAAAATAGGACACCCAGCCAAATCACATGAAAACCTTGGATGTTGCATTTTTTACTCAGGTGAGTGGCCGTCTTGTTTATTTTGTTAAGCTTCAACCTCATTTTGCAAAAACTAGCTGGCTGCCTAATAAAAAAACACAAACTCATTTTGAAAAAAAAATTCTTTAACATAAATATGTTAAACCACAGGTTCAAAGTGTTACGTTAGGCCATTCTGTTTTATTAATTTGTTAAGCATTGTGCACCGTCTGCAAAAAAAACAATTTTATTCGAGTTCACAGTTTCTTGATTGGATTCTACAGCTTCCAAGATTATTAGCCATAGTTTGCAAATCATGTTTTAAGTAGATTTTATTTTAAATTTGGATCTTTTTTTAAATTTTAATATTGTTGTTCAGGATTCTAGTGTAGGATACAGTGACTTGCAAAATCAAAATCAGAAAAGTTAGATTTCTGAGTTTAAATTAGTCAGCTGACTGTTGTTCTTTCTAATATGTTTAACACGTTTCAGTGCTTTGGTTCTCGCAGAGTGCACATGATAGTAAATGTAACTGTGTTAGAATTTTACTCCCGTCAACTTCCTGCTTTCTATATTAGTATTCAGTCATGTACTGGCTATTGTCGGACTATGGTCATGGTCAAATGTTTATTTCTGTCATATTTACTGATGTCATCTCGTGGTTAATTGTATAATTTAGTTACAATACACCAATAAACCTGCAGTTCCATAAATGAAATCATAGTATCTTTCTGCCATATTAAAACTATGCGTTCATTTGTGTACATATGTTTTCATAAATGAAATTGAAAGTCAGCACAGTACTTATTTTTGAACATAGTATAGGTTATCAGGCTCGTAAGCTGGACGTTGTACAAAGAAAAAATCATGGTCATACCATTGTAGATAGGCAAAGCCACACACAAAAAAGACAAATATAATAATGCTACATCAACATCATAAACTTTTATTTCAATCAGTAACAAAACCGATAATTTTTATCATGATTGTAAGCACTGTATTAACTGGTTTGAAGTTCTAAAATATATATCAATCCTAAATACAAACAGGTTTAGTAGAAATATAATAAGATATATCTATGTGCATTTCAGACAACCAAGATTAGAAATAATAACTTGGTAAACAAAAATTTAGGAGCAACTAGAATAAAATACTTCGTGGATCTGTAACAAATGGCGAAAGGATTACATTTTAGGTAAACTGAAATATAGCAGATTAAGAATAGGACAGAATATCATATTGTAAATTAAGTCCAGCCTTACCTTAAATATGTTTGTCACTTCATATGTGTGATAACAACTGGTAAATTAAATGCTTGTTTTTTTAATATAAATAGGTTATAAATAAAAATATAAAAAAAGTTTTTTATTGAATAACAATATCATAGAATAGTAACACTACTGATTTAATGTAAGGATATTTTATGTATCTATATGCAACTTCAACCAACTGATTAGTAAAACGTAACTTACTTTCAAAAGAATTAGTATTTTCATAACAAACTTTCATTTAATTACGGATTGAACAAGATTGCATGCATAGAGCATTTTACTACTTATACATGTATTTGTGAATTACTCCATGCATACATACAATCATGTGAAAACATTTAAAATAATTATAAGAACTTCAATATAAAAACAAATACCTGAAAATACAAAATGTCTCATACAAATGATTGACTTTGATATGTATAAATAAACTAAAGGTACAATAAATGAATCCAATGAAGGCAACATAAGTAAAACTGTGTGAAAATTATACCTATTATAATAATGTATTTATACACAAAAATAAATGAACATTTATTGGCTGACCAAGTTATAGATTTTGAAATTTGCTTATTTACCATATTGTGAGTTGAACATCTGGTATGTTGTTTGATTGGCTCATATTGGAATAATTTTTTTTTGATGAACATACCAAATAAACAGGTCATATAATAATTATATTTTAGTACAAAAAGTTTTAATGATCCTTACTTTGCCAGATGTGCAAAAATGTTTCATTTTGCTGTAATATTCAATAAAATTAAATTATAGCTCTGATTCTCCCTACACTGCTATAATAGCTACAACTAAGTTGATCATGAATATTGACGTTTAATTTCCATTTTAAGATGTTATAACTCACAGCACATATATTTATAAGAGAATTATCCATGATGAACACAAGACATACACCAACAAACAGATTTAATGATAATCTGTAAGTTAAAACCACCATGTGAACAAAGGCCACTCTTCTACTAGTATTTATTTATATATGAATACCAAATATACCTTTATATAAAGGTCAACTGCGCCCAAAAACCATACTTTTACTGTCCTATTGATGGCATGTGTTTATGGGTTTGGCTGTATCACTAAATGGTGATAAATAAAATTTGTGAAGC
Source organism: Lutraria rhynchaena (assembly GCA_008271625.1). NCBI lineage: Eukaryota > Metazoa > Mollusca > Bivalvia > Venerida > Mactridae > Lutraria > Lutraria rhynchaena. The sequence continues at coordinate 370,407 of VIBL01000036.1, forward strand.
ATTGTAAGGAGCTACCATTGTTTTAATGTACACAATACATTACAAAAAAACAAGTTATCAAACAAGCAATAGATGATAACTGAAAATGCTGTGAATTATGGTACAATTTAAGGGAAATAATGAAACTATAGTGCATATAAGATTTATACCATAATCATCATGGACGGATATATAATCCCTAGAAGTTTTCATTGATAAACTCTATCAGTATTGATAAACTATACGAGTAAAAATAACAATACTTACATATTGAAAATAACAATATTCAACAATTATAGAAACAACAGTGCATGTATATACAACAACAAAGTTTTGTATAAATGAATCACAGACTAATATCAAATTCTTTCCCTTCCTTTCCAAACATTTCCCATTGTGAAACGTACGTAAAATTATAGCAAGGTTTAAAATTTATGTAATAATATCAGGGAAACATTGAAACACGAACTCCATTATGTTGTTGTTGTTGTTGTTGTAGGCCTGCATACAACAACCATTAAACAGTCAGTGTAACATAATGACGGATGTAGTTCACAGGTAAGATTTTACTGTCTTCAAAGACTAAACATGATAATTTTGAACAATGAATTAAATATCTCTGGCAGGTAGTATTAGAGAAATTTAGATTACTAGACATAGAAATAAATATCTAAATGGTGTTTTATGAAACTTACTTCATATGGCTAGAACACACTGTGAAAACAATAATACTCTAAACAGTGAGATTATCCTGAACTCGTGATCTGCTCCAGATTTGTTCTATTGCTGCCTGTAATGGTTCATCCAGATCAGAAAGCTATGATTTCAACCCTTATTCAGCAAGGCAATCAAATGACATACACATTTATGATGATTGTTCAACAAAAGTCCATCACAGTGACATATACAAAATAGATGCAATATGTAAAACAGAACAATATTATAGAAAGGATGCATACATTCGCACTTGTTTCATGATATATTTTTTTCTTTACTTGTCGCTGAGACAGACGTAATAATGTTGATGTAAACACGTATGTCAGTCATGTATCACATGATATTTATATGCGAGATACATCAGGGTCATCTATTGGTGCTATGGTCAAAACACCACCCTGGTGAGAGTGACTAGTCCTGTGTGGAACTTCTCCCGGTAAATTGCTGTCATTGGCTGGACGTACATTCGTTACATGACGATTAGACACACGTGGTTGTGATGGTGGACCCTGCTGTCTTTCTTCTTCATCTCTGGCATCTGCAGCTTCAACCTTGTTTGGTGAAAACCTGAAATAAATAAACATTGATATTTAAGTTAAGTCTGTATAACATTGTTTGCATAAAACATTGCTTGTATCTTGTATGTTTGTAAAAGTAGTGATTAACTTGAACTTATTGCTATGCTGACAGTTCAAGGATTATAAAAACCAATGTTTTCATTGTAGAGCAGACCAATAAACAAAACTATTACTGGACAAATAGTCTAAGATAATGTTGTTAGTATTATTTCATGGCAAAAAATATAGTATGACACTAATAGACTAAAATATCATATAAATATTGTAAAGCATTTGAATACAACTGATGGAATGAAAATAAGCATCTTGTAGTTTAAAAATCTTGTGCAGAACTTGTTTGTAGGCATAGACAAAAACGTCAGTCGTTCTTAATATCTTTAGTCACTGGATGGTATAAATCATAGTGAAACCTAATGGAACATTCAAGTTTGATCAGTCATTCTTAATGTCTTTAGTCACTGGATGGTATAAATCATAGTGAAACCTAATGGAACATTCAAGTTTGATCAGTCATTCTTAATGTCTTTAGTCACTGGATGGTATAAATCATAGTGAAACCTAATGGAACATTCAAGTTTGATCAGTCATTCTTAATATCTTTAGTCACTGGATGGTATAAATCATAGTGAAACCTAATGGAACATTCAAGTTTGATCAGTCATTCTTAATGTCTTTAGTCACTGGATGGTATAAATCATAGTGAAACCTAATGGAACATTCAAGTTTGATCAGTCATTCTTAATGTCTTTAGTCACTGGATGGTATAAATCATAGTGAAACCTAATGGAACATTCAAGTTTGATCAGTCATTCTTAATATCTTTAGTCACTGGATGGTATAAATCATAGTGAAACCTAATGGAACATTCAAGTTTGATCAGTCATTCTTAATGTCTTTAGTCACTGGATGGTATAAATCATAGTGAAACCTAATGGAACATTCAAGTTTGATCAGTCATTCTTAATATCTTTAGTCACTGGATGGTATAAATCATAGTGAAACCTAATGGAACATTCAAGTTTGATCAGTCATTCTTAATGTCTTTAGTCACTGGATGGTATAAATCATAGTGAAACCTAATGGAACATTCAAGTTTGATCAGTCATTCTTAATGTCTTTAGTCACTGGATGGTATAAATCATAGTGAAACCTAATGGAACATTCAAGTTTGATCAGTCATTCTTAATGTCTTTAGTCACTGGATGGTATAAATCATAGTGAAACCTAATGGAACATTCAAGTTTGATCAGTCATTCTTAATGTCTTTAGTCACTGGATGGTATAAATCATAGTGAAACCTAATGGAACATTCAAGTTTGATCAGTCATTCTTAATGTCTTTAGTCACTGGATGGTATAAATCATAGTGAAACCTAATGGAACATTCAAGTTTGATCAGTCATTCTTAATGTCTTTAGTCACTGGATGGTATAAATCATAGTGAAACCTAATGGAACATTCAAGTTTGATCAGTCATTCTTAATGTCTTTAGTCACTGGATGGTATAAATCATAGTGAAACCTAATGGAACATTCAAGTTTGATGAAAGGAATCTGGTGAAAGTAAAATCTGTAGAAAACTCTTCTGTTATGGAGGTTAAATACTTACACTTTGATTACAATCACAATAATGAGCACAATAAGTACCAGAAGAAGTATTGAACCAACAATTGCCACAGCAATCACCCAGGCTGGGGTAGGTGATTTCTTGTCTGTCTGTAAAAATAGTACGATAGTAATTAGTCAATATGATCTCAATGTTAATTATTTTATGTAAATTAATTTGAGATACTTATTCTATGGTGTCTTTACTACTTATATCATACAAAGATGTGTTGTAATCCAAAACGGATTCGTTTTTTTTTTGCTTCAGGGTTGATCCAAATTTTGAACTGTATTCCAGCCATAATCGGCCAAGATTCACAAGCCAACATGGTGAATGAATCAGGAATGTCTAAATTAGCTAATACTCCATTGAGGCCACATACAGATTAACATTTGGAGAACAAAACATGATGTTACACTTGCAGGACTATTGAATCTGTGGAGGAGATAACTGACATTAAGTATTGTATCTCTAGTCAAAACAACCATGTGGAGATCATCATTTCTTGGACAAAATGAGGCCCCGTTGAACAAAAAAACTTACACAACGATAGAATTTTGTAGGATAAATTCTAACATAGATTTACATATCTCCAATACAAGCAGAACTGGTAATCATACTTCAGTAAAATTATCATGATTAAGTCATGCACGCTTTAATTTGGAAGTAAAACTTAAGTTTATTTTCACTTACTCTTTCCTGAGATGTTCCATCATCTACAGCATTGATAGCTTCAATGGTTATAGACAAAGCTGTTCCAAGCTCTGTGTTTGCCTGGGTTATAAATGTGGTCAAAATCAAATTTTGTCTGTAAAATAAAAAAAGTAGTAATTGATTATAATGATAGAATAGAGACAACAAATAAAAATAAAAAAAATAACATAAATATTAGAATCATAAAAAAAATAACACAATACGTATATAAGTAACACTAAAATAATATCAGAATAATATCAATAACAATTATTTTGCAGAATTGTAAACCTGAAAATGCATAGTAATATTTGGTCTTGTTTGATAACAATGGTAGGTAACACTGAAGTTAAGAAACGTACAAGAATTTCATATATGAACGATGCAAGCTAATATGACTGGATATGACTATTTATAATACATTTTGCCGAAATGTCTCAACTTACTGTGTATCAATTAGCTGTAGAAGAACAGTCTGTGATAGAAGAGTCTCTGAGTCTGTAAGAGTTACGGCCCTTTTACGTCTGGATTCAGTACCTGAGGCACATACTGCATTGTTGATATCAAACTTCATAAGGAACACAACCAGGAGGTTGTTGTTCTTATCGATTGTTGGAAAACCATCAGTGAAGACAATGTCATCAATAGTTATAAATAACATAGACGATGTAGGACTGAAATAGTAAACAACAAAATATCTAATTAAATATGGTAGCTTGTATGCAAAATTTTATCTTTAATTTCATATTCAATGTCATTACTTGTAAAACCATAATGATAACACATGTCATATGTAGATCTGGGAGACCAAATTTTGCAGCCTCTTGAATTGTTTTAATTTCAAATATTGTTTTCACAAGATATGAAACAAAATACAATGCAGTCAATGTTCCTAATTTAATTTCCATTTTATTTAGTAGATAGTATTATTATTGTTACAACATTAAATTTTGTATCTTCATCACAAAGACTAATTCTGAAGGCTCTTTATTTCATCACAAGCTTCATGACCATCTATAAATAATTTGCATCAAAAGAATAAATAACATTATCCCAAACATTCAGAGTTCAGTGTCTAAATGATTGAAATTAACTCAAAAAGTTGAATTAATGTCTGATCCAACCCTGATTTACAAACAATAAAAATCTGATTGATTAGACGTTATATAAGAGTACAATATTGAACGCCTTTAAAGTGTAAGAATGACATAAAAATACTCAAGATAACAATCTAAAATTGGATCTTGTATTCCTACTGAATTTTATATAAGATAAGGATTATCTCCCCTCTGAGACTGGAAATAACGTGAATGATGGAAAGAGAGTTTTGAATTGTTAATGATGGGTGGAAGATATCGTGTTTGAATTATCTTCTAATGTATGCAGTAAAAGAAGAACAATAGTGAATAATTGATTACATAACCCTCACTTTTTCCGTACAAGACTTAGAAGGTTGATAGACATTAAAGACAAATGACAGATGAACAAGTGTATTGAAGATACAAATTGAAACTAGTTACATTCACACATGTTGTAAAGGTGTTTCGGTGACAGAAATGATACTGCACAATTCTAAATTAACAATTATCAATAATGAAACAGTTAGCAAATTTTAATAATACATATTTTGACAGCAACAGAGCATACATTTTGTATAAAAGCAACTTTGTAGACATGTGGTAAGAAAAGCAGGTTGTATTAACATTAAAGTTGTTTACTTACCTGTAATTTTTATTGTTATTACAACAGATTCTGGCATTGGCCTCATTCTCATGACAGAAAGAATTCACACCATGTGCTACACTGTCCTTAAACTGAGGTTTTACTTCCCCAAACTGTAAAATAAATCCCTCATATCATTATGAGTAAAACAAAACATTGATTATATGAGTATGTGTTTTGGTTTACACAAAATTTGAGTACTTCATTCATGATAATTAATGGCCTCATGAGCATGTTGGTCCACTGATCCTATCATATGACAATTAGTACGCCTTCTTAGAGATCATATAGGAAGAGAGTACCGTACAATTACACATCATTACCTCAATGGTATATGTAATCAGTACAATTATCTCAATGGCACATGTAATCAGTACAATTATACACTAATACCTAAATGGCATGTGTAATAAGTACAATTATACACCATTACCTCAGTGGCACATGTTATCAGTACAATTATACACTAATACCTCAATGGTACATGTAATCAGTACAATTATACATCATTACCTCAATGGTATATGTGATCAGTACAATTATACACCATTACCTCAATGGTATATGTGATCAGTACAATTATACACCATTACCTCAGTGGTATATGTGATCAGTACAATTATACACCATTACCTCAGTGGCACATGTTATCAGTACAATTATACACTAATACCTCAATGGTATATGTAATCAGTACAATTATACATCATTACCTCAATGGTACATGTAATCAGTACAATTATACATCATTACCTCAATGGTACATGTAATCAGTACAATTATACATCATTACCTCAATGGTATATGTAATCAGTACAATTATACATCATTACCTCAATGGTACATGTAATCAGTACAATTATACATCATTACCTCAATGGTACATGTAATCAGTACAATTATACATCATTACCTCAATGGTATATGTAATCAGTACAATTATACACTAATACCTCAATGGTATATGTAATCAGTACAATTATACATCATTACCTCAATGGTACATGTAATCAGTACAATTATAATACAACATTACCTCAGTGGTATATGTAATCTGTACACTGGTAGCAATAGTTTACCGTTACTCATGAACATACAAGAATGTAGTCCTGTACATATAAAACTTACCTGAGATATTGTGATTCCAGACAAAGTTATGTTTATTGCATGTTCTCTGTCTTGTGTTGATACTAAAATTGAAAAAAATGACAATTGGTGTAATCTACACAATAATCATGGTATAAATGCGATATACAAAGAAATTCATCTTTTTTTCAGTCTATAACAAAATTTAGAATCAGATCATCATTATTTTACAAAATTTCAGTCTCCGAACTTGACCTGATAATGTATTGAGATATGTTTTTGCATCAGAGCTGGCAACAGCAATATTTTAACATCTAAATTTAATAACATGATAATTATACATATAGCTGTCATGTAATTATTACAGTAAGTGCTATTTTCACTGTTATTATGTAATGTTTAATTTGAACTGTACGTAACACAACACAATTTCTCAATATAAGTGCAGGCAAAGATTGATATTAAGACTCACAATGCACAAGCACATTATAATCAATAATTTATGATAATATAAAGCACAATTCATCAACAACAACATACATGGACATTGATCTAATGTGCACACATCAGATTCGGAGCTATCTCCAGTACATGGTGCCCCATTTCCCTCCATAGTTGGGTTTGTACAAGTACGAGCACGTATCTTTAAACCAGTTCCACATGTTTTTGAACAACTTGCCCAGGTTGACCAGGCGGTGTATCCACCATCACGATCTAAATAGAAAAAGTAACCAATTCACACACTTTTGTCACAATTAACAACATACATTAACAGTTAATAGCATACATTAGCAATTTATAATATACATTAACAGTTAATAATATACATTAACAGTTTATAACATACATTAACAGTTTATAATATACATTAACAGTTAATAATATACATTAACAGTTTATAACATACATTAACAGTTTATAATATACATTAACAGTTAATAATATACATCAACAGTTAATAACATACATTAACAGTTTATAATATACATGAACAGTTATCAACATACATTCACAGTTTATAACATACATTAACATTAACAGTTAATAATATACATTAACAGTTTATAATATTAATAACATACATTCACAGTTTATAACATACATTAACAGTTAATAACATACATTAACAGTTTATAATAAACATTAACAGTTAACAACATACAATAGCAGTTATCAACATACATTAACAGTTTATAATATACATTAACAGTTTATAGCATACATTAACAGTTAACAACATACATTAACAGTTTATAATATACTTTAACAGTTTATGACATATATTAACAGTTAGCAACATACATTAACAGTTAACAACATACATTAACAGTTAACAGCATACATTAACAGTTTATTACATACATTAACAGATAACAACATACATTAACAATTAACAACACACATTAAAAGTTTATAACATACATTAACAGTTTATAATATACATTAACAGATAACAACATATATTAACAATTAACAACATACATTAACAGTTTATAACATACATTAACAGTTTATAATATACATTAACAGTTAACAACATACATTAATAGTTAACAACATACATTAACAGTTAACAACATACATTAACAGTTTATATCATACATTAACAGTTAACAACATACATTAACAGATAATAATATACATGAACAGTTTATAACTTACATCAACAATTAACAATATACATTAACTCAAAACAGATAATTTTATGTGGATATTTGTACACAAAAGCCATACATTTACATTAATTACATTTATATTACTTTGAACAATCCATTTGAATGAAGTCATCATTAAATATATCCATGTAATTATAAAAGAAAAAAAGTAGAAATTTACTTACGAATTAAATTAATTTGGTTTATTTCATACTCATAAGACTTGGGGGCATACACGTGAATCATTATGCCTGAATGTACTTTATACAGAATACAAATATTTACTGTTTCTGATAAGTTTAATTAGAACATACCATTGCATACATTATTTGTACCGATAGTGTATCCATCCGAACATGCGCAGGTATAACCCCCCATTGTGTTATGACAAACCCCTCTGGTAGGATCACATGGTTGTTCAGTGGTACATTCATTCACATCTAAATTTGTCAAGAGAAATAAGATATAAACAAACACTTCAAAACAACATACATCACTTCACTGTAAGAAAATGAAGTGTTTCAAGAAAATGTTTGTTTGTATTTACTCATACATACAAAGCAATGTTGTTCATAATTTGCTCACTTTCAATTTTTACATGACTACTGTGTACTCAGATAAAGTGAAAACTGGACATTGTTAGGTAATTATTCCCTGCCTCTATCATGTCCTTCAGCATTGCAATGTAAGGAATATGATGAAACAAAGATAAAATGAACTAATAGTTCTGATCCTCAGGAATTCAGAATAACATGTTCTTCTCATGTATATAGAAGACATACCGTGTTTCCTTAAAAGAAATACCGTATTGAGAATATTATGAAAAATGCTGCCACAAAACATAATAACAGATGATGATCTTAATTAATCATGTGACCTAATAACAAATCAACATCATGGAGTTTGTGATAAAAGTGGAAGTAAATAAATGATTCACCTTATCCTGAATGTGGTAAATTTATGTATTAGAGATCGGACACAGTACATTTTAACTTAACTAAGCAGCTGAAAAAAATTACGAATTACATAATAGACAGTGCTTCCATTATTATACTACCAGTCAAAAAAATTTGGAAAACTTTTAGAGTTAAATGTTACCAATGCATATAAATCCATCTGTATGTAAGGTGTAGCCATCAGAGCATGTGCAGGTGTCTGTACCAGACAACTTGGCGCAACCTTGATCACAATTCTCAGCATAAGACGGGTCACAGTCTAACAACGCTGTGAAAAAAAGAACATTTAATGCATATAGTGCATCAATGATGTTAAATGCCAGAAATTGAGACATTGAGAAATATGATGCTTTTGGCAGAGTATCAGTATTATTATATTATAACACTCTTTGAACAGAAAAATAAAAAAGCAAGAGTTCAGCACAAATTTATAAACACTGGTTAAAAATAATGATAAAAGGCATTACATTGTTTCAGAAGACGATAATGAAATTATGAAATTCGTAGTGTAAACCATACAATAACAATCAGAATAAAAAGTTAATGACATTACATGCTTACAGTACTTATTATCTAAAAAAGTTTTGAGTTACTTGAAGAGAACAAGGTTTAATATACTGATACAGAATTCAGGAAAACTGGTTTATTTAGCTGCCTGCTGGTATATAACTGAAAAACTGTTGACATCAGGCAGAAAATACAACAACTTGAACAAAAATTCATGTTTACCATAACAAGATATCTGATCAGCAGCCAGGGCAAAACCTGCCTGACATTCACATCGTCTTCCTCCAATAAGGTTAACACAAATATCTGTACAATTATCAGTACCAGCAACACATTCATCTACATCTGTTATAACACATGAATCAATCCATAAATCAATAATTTAACACACATACATATATACATTGGTATATCAACATATAAATGCCTTTGCAACATACAATATGAGAAATATGGTCAAAATCAGAAAAATATGAACAATAATCAAAATACTGTAAAGTGTAAGCATACATAGAAGATAAAATAATGTTTTTAACATCATTCTAGCTCTATATTGAGACCATCTTAATATTTAGGACATTTGGTCTTAAAGGAAGCCTTAATACTGCAGTTTTACTGCACATAAACCAGTACATTAATATGTTAATCATTTTTTTTAACTTGCAAAAATTATATGACATATGAGCAATAAAGTGATGGTAGATGTCAGCACTTAAATGATTACATGACAACAAGAGATTATACTTACCATTGCATGTTTTGCCATCCGAAGCCAATATGTATCCATCATGACATGAACACGTAAAACTTTCGTCAGTATTTGTACATATACCAACTGGATCACAGTCATGAGTGCCCAACGCACACTCGTTAATCTCTGAAACATATAAATCAACATAATTATATCAGGTACCATCTAAATGAGAGCATCACTAAGTTACTAAAGTTTAACACTTGTATTTTTTAAAGCTTGATTTTATGCAAAATAAAATCATAATATCATAAAATCATTGACATAGAAATTAAAAACTTTTAACTATAAAATTCTTGTAATTTTTATAATGGCATCATTACATAACAATATGAAAACATGGATATTCACCTGAACAGACAATACCGTCTCCTTCATAACCAGGTATACACTGACATGTATATCCACCCTCTGTGTTAGTACATGTGGCTAATGTAATGTGACACGAGTCAGCATCAGTAGCGCATTCATTGATGTCTGAAATATATATTCATGCACATAAAATAAATGCCAGCATTTATGGATTTTAGTGAATGTTATATTTGTAAGTAATAGCTTATCAGTACAAAAACACAAAACTGCATAAATAGGTAGACACAAATCAGTGTATTGAGAATGCAAAATATTCCAATACTTACAATGTGAGACAGACATGTAGATAACAAACCGGTGCTACTTGTTTCATGAGTGATGGAGATTTAACTTGTTTGAATCTAGTAAATTTATAATTTATAATATTATCAGTCATATTGTACATACATGTAATGTATACATAAAAGATATCTTATTATCATATAAAATGAAAACATTTGCATGACTAGACTCAAATGTTTGCATTTTGTGATAGTGAGAAACAAAGAATTCCAACCTACCAATACATGATCCCTGGGACTTCTCGAAACCTATGTTACATTCACAACTATATCCAGGATCTTCATCAACACAATTACTGTTTTCAGGACAAGGGTTGTTAAGGCATTCATCAATATCTTATAAAACAAGATAAACAAACAACTATAATATGAACAACAAGAGGTGATCACTGAATGCATTATAATTATTAAGGGTTACTTTTACCATATAATGTTTCAATCAAGCATAAATAAAATCATATTTTTAGATTTAAATTCAATGTTTTTATAAACATATTTGAATTAAATCATCATACAGAGATGGTGTTTTTAACAACCTCATACAGTAGTGAGGCAGAAGAAATTTCTCCTGGTTCTGGCAATGAGGTTTTGAAAAATTCACTCGGTAGGTCAGGACATATTGTCTCTAATCAAGTTGTGACAGTAATAAAACTTTATTCAATCATCAGTGGTATGCTAATGTAAATATGAATTCTTCAAATATCTTTATTTATAAGAACTGAAAGTTTGCTAAAATTTCTCATCATATATCAGTATGTCAGTATGTCAACTTAGCTTCCACCATATAGCAAAGATTTAGATAATATGTGGACATTGTCTAACAATTCGCAAACATTCTTCAGATATTTTTGGTATATAAAATACATATTTTACTTACTGACACACTTATTATCTTCAACTTGAGTATAACTAACATTAATACAAACACACTTGTACCCGCCCAAAGTATTCTGACATAAAACTTTGTTGTCTGAAGGACAAAGAGTGTTTCCTGATTCTGAGTCACATTCGTTGATATCTACAATTAAAATATCAAGATAAAATAGACTGTGCACCAAGTAGAACATAAAATTATACAATTACCAAAACAAAGTCTCAATGCAAACATCAATAAGAATCCGAATAATAACACATTAATTGTAACATGTATCGAGCGGGTCGAACTTATCGCTATATATATATATTTTTCCTTTGGCCTATTTCAGCTTCAATTATGTTCCAATAATTTGAAATTGATAATTCTTTAATGTATTTTCAGATAATTAATGTTGATGAACAATGATTAAAATGATTAATATGAAACAGGGTAGCTTTATCTCATTTGAAATTATTATAAATCTTGAGTAATTAGCTTTATATTTTTTTTCCTTTTTTTATTTAACTCTAATTATGGTTTGTGCATAGATTTAGGCAATTACTGTTATGAGATACAAATGTACCTGTAATATTATGATCACCCGACTGACATTAGTTTATCAACTATTCTTTTACTGTTTTAAATCTATCTGAGAAACAGAATTGCGACCAGGTTCTGATCCTGTAGGTATAGTTTAACCAACTTGATAGACAGCCTAGCAGTCTGGTAGAGTACTGATGGATAGACTGATATAAGAAGACGCCAACGCAAAGTCCCAGACTGCCCCTTCTGTCTTACATACATATCTTTAACTGTCTAGGCAACTAAGCTTCCTCTGACAGTTAAATTATGACCTAGGTTACTAGCAGTGCTACCTCAGGTCACTTCTTGATGCATGCCAAGTCAATTCTCGCTGTAAGTAGTGCTGTTGTTTTTTTATACCCAGCTGGATTAGTAAACTTATCATGATTGGTTGCCTTAGGTTGCTAATTAATGAATTACAGAAGATGATTGGTTAACATCATATTGTTCTAAACATATTATTGATTAGTAAATTGAATAATTTGATCGGCTTATTTCGTGTCCGAAAATTGTATTCATTTTTGCAAGTAAAGTTTTTAATAGTGAGGAAATATATTTTGTTACACAAATATACAAACAAACATGAAGTAAGTCCGAGTGAAAAAAAATACTTGTTGCTTAAATTTCCTCCAAGTATTCATCATAATTATGTGTAAACTATTTAGACACAATTTAGAAGAGCATTTGACAGAAATGTTCACTTTTTCTTAAATAGTGTCTTAAAAATAGTATTTTGTCATATGCTAAAATCAACCTTAGAATTTATTGCTTAAGCTTATACTAGGAAATTAACAAAAATATGTCAAAAGATTAATATTAATAAAAATCTTACCACTGCATGTAATTCCATCAGAATTCAGCTGATATCCTTTGGCACATGTACATATATCTTCATCATTCAGGCGAATACAGTCATAGGAGCATGTATTGCTGGGGTCACAACTTACATCAGCTGAAACAATAAATCAGAATGTGTGCAGCAATCACACATGTCTCCTACATGTATTTTCATTAATAGCTATTAATTAGCTCAATATGTATAGTAAATTATGCTCAATGGAGATAATAACACAAGATTCAAAACTCTAGGAAGACAACGAAAGAATATTTAATATGTTGTCATGAATTAATACCATCTGAATTGAACAATTGAGAAAAATTAGATTGAGTCAATAAAATATTTAGGATGGTTTTGTAATGCCGGATATAACAGCATTCTAGAGAAACCCACAAATTTGTGACACTTGTTACTAGTTGATGAACTGGAATGATAGATCATTTGTTGTATCACAATACCACAAGCTATTGTAAGGTATGAGTTCAAAAAGTTGACAGTCCTAACATCTTGACAGCAGGGATAAGTATAGGATTTTGTATTTGATGGAGGTGTAGTTCAGAGGTGCAAACCACAGAAGTGGATTGGAACAAACCTTCCCTTGTTTCCAGGAGAACTGGAAATGAACCCCAAGTTAATGTTGACAGTTTCTAGTTGATCCTTTAGTGGACCCTGTGTGTCATTAGCATATGTTTATTCTACTTATTAGAACAACAAGTTATACACACCAATAAAAGACGGCCACAAACCATACAAAAGATAATACTTATCACAGATATGATTATAATTTTGAATGTACTCCAATACTCACATCGACATGTACGGCCATCAGCTTTCAAACTAAAACCCTCAGGACATGAACAAACATAGCCACCATCTATATTACTACAGTAAGCGTCCCCAAAGCAACCATGCGTGGAATCAGCACATTCATCAATATCTATGTAAATAATATGTTTTGGGATTAGTCATTTATTTAACAGTGTCAGTAATGGTGCAGTAACAAAAATTTGTTGAATATAAAATTTATATAAATATAAAAGTAAAAATTAAGACAAATATGAATAACTTGAAGCAAAATTTGCCAACTTGCCTAGAAGTCATGAAACAAAACTAATACATTTGTCAAAAGTCATTGTATATGCTGAAGAATGTATTTGCATATACAAGTGTATTCAAGATGCAAAATTGTTTCTCATGGAGAAAAACATTGTTCTAACTAGATATGATTTCGTTTTTCATATCCGGTCTTTCAGATTGTTGTAAAACTGAAAATTAAGCGTACAACCTTTTGGTGTCAACTAATTTCAAGCATATACATAATCAAAAAAGCTACATTGTATACAGAAAAAATTCAAGACCATGTTTATGGAGAAGTATTGTACACACAGACCATCACAGTCAAATCCATTTTCATTCAAGTTATAGCCTTTTCCGCAGAAGCACAGAAAACTACCAATGTTGTTCTGACAATCTTGTGAACATCCACCTCTATCATCTTCATGACATTCATTCTTATCTAATTTAAAAATAAGATATTTTTAATTAATAGAATAGGATGCCGGAAACATTAACTAGTTTACATTTCTTTAACTACAAGTCTTATTTCATCAAAAAAATGATAATCTCAAAACATAAAAAAGAAGTTATTTTTTTCATTAAAACAAACTGGGCCCAATTGTTTTGATATTATTTTTTTACTCTCCAATTTAACTTTGAAATTACAATGCCCTAATTAAAAAGAACATTAAAATCCAATGTTTGCTTATAAATGCATATTTTTGTTTGTTTAAGGCATCTGTAAAGACTTTGTTGTATTTGCTTCTATACGTACCAACACAAGTGTAACCATCACCAGTGTATCCTGGTTTACAGGAACATGTGTATGAGCCTCCTACGTTAGAACATATACCATCCACTTTGTCACAATCATTTGTAGGAGACAGATCACATTCATTTATATCTGAATGAAATATGATAATCCATTAGCTCATTTCACTTGCTTAAATGGATATTTCATGTAACTGGGAATGTTAAAGTGAATATAGTATTACGGTGAATTCCTGGATTTTACCTCATATATCAGTAAGGCAGAAATGAACATGTACATTCCTTTTAACATTTTTACATTCCTTTCATGTACATTCCTTTTAATAAATACAAGCTAGGCTGTTTAGTCCATGGTTTCAAGTCAGAGAAATGATAATACAGGGGACAAATGATTGTTTTTTTCATCATTACTTATAAGACTGTTACATACCCTCACATCCATACCCGTTGGATAATGGTGTATATCCACTTGGGCACACACAAATGTAACCACCAGCATTATTTACACATGTACTTGGATGTTCACATTGATTTGTACTTTCTAGCGCACACTCATCAATATCTGAAATTTTACAACTAATGGCCTTATTACATGGTTTGTGACTAGTTTAACCTTGTTTTGTTTACAGTTTTCATAACATGGCTAGTCTGCTAGTCAGTGGAAGAAATTGATGTACCTTGGTTGTCAATCAGGACTTATCAGTTATCCTTTAAGTTACAACTTCCCAAAATGATGTTCTTGAGTTGTTAGTGCTTTACTTGGTGCAAGCTGCCCACTTCAGAAATAAGAATTATCATTGTTATAATGCTTTACATGGTGCAAGCTGCCCACTTCAGAAATAAGAATTATCATTGTTATAATGCTTTACTTGGTGCAAGCTGCCCACTTCAGAAATAAGAATTATCATTGTTATAGTGCTTTACTTGGTGCAAGCTGCCCACTTCAGAAATAAGAATTATCATTGTTATAGTGCTTTACTTGGTGCAAGCTGCCCACTTCAGAAATAAGAATTATCATTGTTATAGTGCTTTACTTGGTGCAAGCTGCCCACTTCAGAAATAAGAATTATCATTGTTATAATGCTTTACTTGGTGCAAGCTGACCACTTCAGAAATGAGAATTATCATTGTTATAGTGCTTTACTTGGTGCAAGCTGCCCACTTCAGAAATAAGAATTATCATTATTAAGCATACATACATAATCATAAGAAAAATGACAGGAACAATATTACTTATTCAATGAATGTAGGAACGAGAGTATTCAATCCTGACTTAAGTACCTAGCCTAGGCGGTTTATTGCTAAAATATTGTACTTGATAAACACTGCATTTTTATCTATTAAATATGTGACTAAACCAGGAAGTGTAGCCTTCGCTAATGATTTTTTCATTGATGTTTAAAGCTAATGTTTGAACAACTTAACAGTATAAAAGTACATTGTAAAATCTTTGGTATTGCATTTACTCAACATGATATCTTTCAAAACCACTGTATATGATTAAATGAAACACTAGCACACCTGCACACGTAAATGATGACAAAGGCTCAAAGCCATCCAGACAGGCACATGTATATCCACCTACAGTATTAGTACATGTAGCGAATGTACAGGCATCTATTCCAGTCTCGCATTCATCTATATCTGTTAAATAAAGATGATATTGATTAAAAAAACAATGATAACTAGAAAAGCATGAACTTTCAACACAATATGTCCATGTACAGTTCTGGATAGACATCATAACTTTCTTGCATACTTTTTCCGTTCATCACTATTAGCATTAGTTTGAAATTGAATGCAATCTTTATAGAAAACTATTAACAGACATTATATTGTCATGTTACATTAAATATTTCGACAGAGCATAACTTACTAAAGTGAAATATTGGATAAAAAATTCTCCTAATAACTTAACAAATAGATATTGTCGACACCAAGATTCCTTTAGGTAACTATAATAAAAAGAGCTGGGCAGAGCGGCGACATCGCTCGTTTGTTTTACATAATTCTATGTAATAAGCAATTTTGACAAAAATCTAAGCTGAAACGGGGCATAACTTCAAAAATATAGTTTTCAGAATAATGCCCATTGTCTTGCAACTGTGCCTTGTCATGATAATTGAGTATTCAAAGTGTCGTGTTGATATATTTAAAAGTGTTCGAATAATGGGCTGCATTAATGTTTTGCACAACAATGACGCAGCAGCTATCATAATAGCTCAAGTTTTTATTCGAAACAGACAAGCTTAAAATCAAAGTATTATAAAGGTACGAATTCTGTCAAATTTCAACTCATGCTTCTTACATAATCAGTGAAATGTTTGCATGTATTACTATACTAACCGACACAGTTATTATCTGAATCTAGCGCATACCCCGCAGCACAAACACACAGAACGTAACCATTAGTTACAGCACACGTTGCTGTAGACGAATCCCCGCCATTACAAGTTGATAATTGTTCCTCAGAACATTCCGTGTTGGCTGTAATGAATCTTATCTGATTAAAATGTACGATATCATTTCTCATCAGCACGCAACTTTATCAACAAAACATGTATTGTTGTTTATTTACCTAGCGATGGGTATAAATATTTTATCAGGCGATACAAATGTTCTAAAACGGGAAGGAATTTTCTCGTTGGTTTGATTTTTTATATTTGAAATTTTACGCTGTAAATACATGTAGTTGAATACTGAGTTTCAGAAAGAAATTGGAAATATTGCCATAATTTTACACATATGGTATACATGAGCGAATCAAACATGCATATACTTTTATGTAGATGTAACCCCCACAATCATACGTACGTTCACACTGTCCACTGTTACTAGCGCTGACAGTAAATTCATCATAACATGAACATTCAAAAGTTGCTATTCCATCAATACATAGTTGTTCACAAACATTTTGTAAGGCACAATCATCAATATCTGAAAGATAGAAATATCTAATCACTATTTTATTGTGATGTGATAGGTCTATGAACAAAGTGTCTTGTACACTTGATATATTATCATATAAGTTATAATATTCACTTTATAAAAAAATAACTAAACACTTGTTTATAAACATACATAAATAAGCGGACCAGACAGGCATTTCATAGTGATACAAATCATGTCCCGGCTGACATTGGTTCGCATGTAGAGAAAACATAACGTTAAAGTTTAAACTTAAAGTTTTTTTATTTTACGAAACTACAATACCTCGATTTCGTCTTTCGCGAAAGGTTTAAAAAATGGAATAAATTTCTTCTAAAAAAAAAACAAACAAACAAACAAAAAAAACAATTCATCTGTTTGCTATCGATGTGTGTTAGCCGCCATTCTAGAATTATGAACATATATCGATACTAGGACTCGGGGAATTTTTAGTCGCGCAAACAAAATGAAATTGTTCATATTTTCATCAAGTAAGATATGTATAGACAAAATTTCAGTTTTATATTTGATATATAAATATAATAAATATAAATCTCAAAGCAGGGACTACATAACTGCCTGCTAAAAGATCTCAAGCTTAATGGTAGTATACTTACTATCACACGTGTCTGTCACAC
Organism: Lutraria rhynchaena; assembly: GCA_008271625.1. NCBI lineage: Eukaryota > Metazoa > Mollusca > Bivalvia > Venerida > Mactridae > Lutraria > Lutraria rhynchaena. Next base: position 388,977 of record VIBL01000036.1, read on the forward strand.
TGTTATATTTATAACCATTGTTACAGAAACATGTATATGATCCATCATTGTTCACACAGTCACTGTGATCCGGACATATATCGCTTAATGTTGTACATTCATTAATATCTACAAAATTAAAGGTACCTTTGTAATAAAAATATAACTAAAACATCATTAATTTAATTGATTATTAGGCTTAAACCAACATAGTATTAGTCTCATCAAAATGCACAAACTAATTAACTCAACAATTATACCGAATACACGTATACTTAAAATAACAGTAGGTCCATCGATATGCGTTCGTTTTTCTGACTGACCAAAGACTGACTATCCCTTGCAAGGCATGAGTATCAATGGCCCCGACACTGTATATAAGGTATAGTTTTGTTCATTGGTTATATTTTAGCGAATATGAGTAAATAGGGCGGAAAAACAACAAATTATTAAATTGTTCCGTTCATGAAATGAGATTTTACCACATGAGAGTGTATGATAGTATCATAGAAAGATACCCCTCCGTATCTATCAGTTTCTAAAAAGTTTGAATTGGACATGATGGATAAATGTCAAACATTGCTTGACGATCTAGAAGTGTTTTATGTGTTTATTTATACAAGTTGAATGGTGCTCAGGTGTTTTGCACCAGAATATAGCACTGTCACGGGATAGATGCAGACTAAAAATCTCCTGCTTGCTATTTAGACACTCGTTTGAGGTCTAAAACTCCTGCGTGACAGCACACCCGTTTTTAATTCGTTTCGGTTTATTTGAATATGGGTGGACTTTATGCTTTACCACATCCTGCATGTAGCCTAGATCTGTCTTCCTGTGATTTTTTGATGAATTGCCCGAGAAGACGAGAATTTAAAACCACATTCGTTGGGCGAGCAATATTCCAATGTACAAATACATTTCTCAAATCAGACAATAAAAAAGATATTATCAGACTGGATTTATCGAAAGTGTGTACAGGTCCGCGGAGAGTATTTTGAGGAACTGGAATAGCCATTTTAATAAGGTAGCTCTATTTTTATAGCACGTATTATCAGAGTGTATCTGTTATTCTCTGACTCGGTTTGGTTATTAATTCCATATTTAAACTTGATAATGAGACCATCTCAATTTTAAGACCATCTTGTGGTGTGAGGGTGTAACGCAAGTTTTCGTGGTATTTACAAAACATTGCAGTATTTTATGCAAAGTTTTCGTTATTTCAGGATATTTTGCAAATGCTCATCATAGAAATTCATTATTATAAAAATTTCATCTGTTTTTTTACAACAAAATTTCCTCCAATACATTCATTTGAGCGTTTCAAGTTTTAACCAGGTCAACGGTGTAGACGTAAAATGTTTGGACTAGTGTTTTCGTGGGTCGCCTCAAACTACCCCAAACTTAACTGCTATCATGCACTCAATGATTTTTTGGTTTTATTATGTGCTTATCTTGATATGTTTGAATAAGTCACCTAGGCAAAGAACCAGTCGATAGCTCCGCCTATCTGCTGAATATTCAGTACACAATTAAAAACATTGCCTAAGAATAAGAATTCATTGAACACTTTAATGTGTCTGAACTACGCTGTCTCAAAAATAACAAAAATAGCTAATAATAACCTGTTCATGGCGTATTGTTGGCAAAACTCGACAAGCTAATAAAACTGTTAGACGATCTGTTGAAAAAAAATCTGGAAAAATGCGCATGCGCAAATGGGAACTAGGAATACATAAAATACAAGTACTACGAATACATTCTCACTATACCACGAAAACCTGTTACTCGACCATACTAAAGGTGGTCATTAGATCGAGATATTACTATGTGCACCTTGACATTCTCCAGATTTCCCACTCCCACCATTTGTAACTGTATATCCTTCCATACACGTGCACGTGTAGCTACCTTCAGTGTTCGCGCACGTGGCCTTGGAGTCACATTCATCTAAGTCGCGCAAGCATTCATCCACATCTACAAACAAATCTTACTTTATTAGTGTCTTCTAACCAATGCGAAATCATTTATATTAATGGTTGTTGTCTGAATTTTAGATATTCTGTGTTAAGATTTGTTTTAACATTATTTATCAACAGTGTTTGCTATATATTCACCCTGATACAGACATTAGTTTAGTGTTTCGCTGTATCAGCTCACACCAACTTAAATTCCACTTACTTTTTACTCAGGAATTTTTTACCAAATAAGTGAGCGAGATACAATGTTTATCAATGCATACTTGTCTAAGTTTCTGTTATGGTATTACCTGTTTTCAAATGATTTTCTACTTTCTTGTTTATATAATAATGTTTGTTACCTAGACAAGTGGCAAGATTTTTCTGTAGTTGATATCCAGGGTCACACGAACAACTGTAACTACCAACTTCATTTGTACATCCTTGATCACACGGCCTTGGGTCATTAAGACACTCATTCACATCTTAACAATAGAATACAACATTGTTGTTTAGAATAGATGAAACACTATTATTCTAAAATGATTGTTAAGTAAAGTGAGATTGGAAATAAGAATAAACATGTCACGTAATTTTTGATGCTCCAACATTAGTACAAAAAAAATCACTCGTTTGTTGGATGTCCTAGAAGTTTTATTACAACTATAAGCCCTCAAACACTCGCAGACAGTAATAAAGAACAGGGACGAAATTCCGACAGCTGAACATGTACAGAAGTCTGTTCTCAGAAATGTACATGCTTGCATATTGGCATTCCGTACGAACGAGAGATACATTAGGGTGTTAGGGTAAGCGTACAAATTGACATTATGAGGTTCTTTCCGTACAAACTGCCATTGTGGGGTTCATTTTTACTAGTAGAGTTAGAAAATCTCTCTTTTTGGGGTTAAAACATCGGATGGGAAATCAATGGGAATAACCACAAACTGCAGCTCTCGTAAGTATTTCCGTCTTTTGATGAATAAGCTACGTATTCTTTTTATCATTATAAAGTGAATAATTCGATAACAGGTCAAAAGAGGACAAACGACTCAATGTTAAGCAGAACTTTAGTTATGAAGTGTGTCACTTGATGTTGATAAGGAAAATGAGCAATCGGAAGCCATAACTTATAAGAACATATACTAGTAAATATATATATTTTAGCTAATAAAATACATCCACATTTTTGTAATTGTTATGGAATACGGAATTAACTAAGGCCTAAACAAAAAATGGTTTGTTTCCGGTTACATGCCCCCCAAAATATGGGACGGTAGGTTGGGATTTTTTTCTTTTACGTTTTTTTACATATATCGGCAACAATGTTGTGAAAATTACAATATAGCACTAAGATTTGAATGCCGTTAAAACTTTTGAGTGGGCAGGTAAAAGATGGGTCGGTCGGGTAACCGGAAGCAAACCTATTTTTCTACGCCTAAGTGTATGTGGCAGTAAGATATCAGTGTATTAAAATATACATAAATGGTATGTAGACCGTAAGCTACCTTGACAAATCTGACCATCTCCATCCAAACCTATAGGACAAGATTCACATTGAAATCCTGCAGTATTAGATGATATGATCTTAGCTGGGACGTCAGAACATGCTACACCTGAAATTAGGTAAACCTGAAAACTTGGCGCTTTCTTAAAACAGCGTTACCAAAAGTTGTAAAAAGTTGGAACGCAGGTCGCAGTTCGCAATTCGAATCGGGAACTGCGAAGGGCGGTCTAACTTTATGCGACCATTACCAAATACGTACAAAACAAAAATAATGCTATAGTCGAATACCTTTGTTTGGTCTATACAATTTTTATAAGAATTGTACTAGTTGTTAATACTCGATAGATTCAAATAATGAATTACTAAATTGTTCTATTGGTAGTGAGATCCTTTTTTTATTAACCTGTCAGCTATTGCTACTGGCATTATTATAGCCCCCATACCGCCCCAAATAAATGTCAGTTTTGATATAGAGAAGAGTAATCAAACAGAAAGTGGGAAATCTATCATCAGAAATAGAACAGAAACTGACAAAAATGAAAACAAGTATTTCTTTAAAACAATAGGGGAACTTTTGCAAAATAAAAAACTGTAAGAAACTGTTCGTTTCAATGAAAACTATTTCCCTGACTATTAACAGAAAATAAATTTGACGAGTATAAAAATAAAAGAGATGTACAATAGTTCTGTAACATCAAATGTATTCAGATTAATTATAAATACAAGTATCTAAACCAGTAAATACTGTCAGTGGCCGCGGCCGTGGTCTAGTGGTTAGTGCGCTAGACTTGTAACTCCGAGATCCGGGTTCGAATCCCGGTCGCGGCAGGTCATACCATTCCATGAAAATTTGACAAAAAGTTCGATTTTCCTCCATATGTGGAGAAGTTGCCGGCTCCTTGTGGAAGGGTAAGTTAGGACTGGTTAGTATACAGTCCAGGAAAACTGGTTAGGTGAAAAATTGTTGAAAAACGGCGTTAAACCCCACTGACAATAAGTCACATAAAAACAAAATAGTAAATGCTGTCAATTATTCGAAATAACTTTTTGACCAATTGTTATTTTGTTAAATGTATTTGACGTAAATCGCTTACCTGCAAAACAAGGGTTCGTAGAGCAGCCGTCTTCATCAATTTCACAGAACGCACCTGTCCATCCCAAAGTACATTCACATCTAACGACATGAAATAATTCCTCCGACGAATCGGTGAAATCACATGTACCAGAATTCTAAAATAAAAAATGAAGGCAAATTCTAATTGAAAGGTTTATGGGTGCACGAGACATCTTTGCTTTGTACGCAACCTCTCCATGCATCCAGCCCATCTGTCCTAGCCATCGAACAGGAGAGGAATTGGTTATAATTCATATTGTAACAATTTAACCATTAGCGACACGCCAAAATATCTGACCATTCTTCTATGGGGTTCGAATCTTACCTTCGTACTTGATGTCTAAACTTTAGATCTCAGTGTGCGATAAGGCACAGTGTTGAACGGAATATTAAATCACAATTATATTATTATCACCTTGATATCGACATCTTTGATCTATAATATTCATGAAAAGAAAAGCAATTAGGACAAGAGGGAAATGATGGCCCTTTTTCGCTCATCTGAGTAAAGATTGCAACATTTGTGGTTTTCCTGTGATTTGCCCTGGTGACCTAGTTTTTAACCTGAGTTGACCCATTTTCACACCTGTACACTATATCCTTAACACAAACATTTTGGCAAAATTTGGGTAAGATCCAATCAAAACTGTGTTTTCAGAAGATTTGACCTAGTGACCTAGTTTGTGACTCCAGATAGTCCATATTCGAACATGTCGAAAACATTATCAAAACAAGCATTTTGACGCAGTTTCACAAAGATCTAATCTAAGCTGTGACCTCTAGAGAGTTTTCAAAAAATTGACCCGGTGACCTAGTTTTTTACCCCTGACAACACATGTTCAAAGTTGTCAAAGATATCATTTAGACAAACATTCTGACAAGGTTTGGTGAAAATCCAATCAAAACTGTGACCTCTAGAAGGTTAACAAGGTTTTCCAATGATTGGACCTGGTGACCTAGTTTTTGACCCAAGATGACCCTGTTCGAAGTTGTCCAAGATATCATTAATGCAAACATCTGACAGGGTTTGGTAAAGATCCAATTAAAACTGTGGCCTCTAAAGAGTTAAAAATGTTTTTCAATTATTTGACCTGGTGACCTATTTTTGACCCCAAGTAGTCCATGTTCAAACTTCTCCAAGATATTATTAAAATAAACATTTTTACAAAGTTTGATGGAGAGTGATGAAGAGGGTTAACAAGGTTTTCTGACGCGTTGACCTAGTGACCTAGTTTTTGACCGGAGATGACCACATTCACACAATTTTACAATATCATTAACACAAACATTCTGACAAAGTTGAAGATCCAGATCTGATAAAGATCCAATCAGAACTGTGACCTCTAGAGTGTCAACAAAGTTTTCATTTGATTTGACCGGGTGCCCTAGTTTTTGACCCCGGATGACCCATGTCCGAACTTGTCCAAGATATTATTGAGACGAACATTCTGACAAGGTCTGATAAAGATTCACTTAAAAGTGTGACCTGTAGAGTGTTAACAACCCCGAGGTGTGGACACCGGACGCCGGAGTAGACTGACTGATCATTATAGGTCACTGAGCACTACGCGCTCAGGTGAGCTAAAACGCCGTGAAATACAGTAAATATTTTTTTAACTCATAGAAACAAAATAACTCAAGACAAATAATGAAATTATCGGAAAATACTGGAAAACAATTTCAGTAATGGTGGCTTTGCGCGTGGTTAAAACAGAAACAAAATGTCTAGGATCCTATTACCTGACATACACAGTATTTAATTGATGGTTTCCACAAGGTTTCTACAGTACCATCGGAGACTGAGATCGTGACAGAGAATGGATACGATGTAGGAACGGAACTGATCGATACAATTCCCGATGAGTCCCCTACGGAAAGTTCAGCAAGAGACCCTGGCACTATAGAGTATGTGACATCATCTCCATTCTGATCTTCAGCTGTTAATGTTACAATGTCCGTGTATGTCTGGCCGGCAATTAGTTCAAGAACAGTTGCAGCATTGATCAACGTCGGCGGAAAGTTCCCTAGCGCGGCTTGAATGTAATCAGTTGCGTTCAAACTATTAGACGTCGCTTTTGCCAAATCAGCATCTTTCAATACGGCGAAATCATAATAACATTCTTTCCTTTCTGTTGGATTAAGATCGACTTGCCCTTCATCGTTACAAATGAATATAGCCTGGGTCCTGACAGAATCATCCGGGAACATTACAGACAAATCCTGGTTGAAGAATACTGGTATGAAGTCAAGATCATTGAAGGTTTCCCAAGTTTCATCATCGATATAAGTGAAAAAACTCTCGCTAGACTCCACTCTCCCTGTATAATATAGTTACGACCATAGAAACATAATTATTAAAATCATTAATTAATATGATTATTACTGCAGCAAAAAGACAACAAAACAAGACATCTTATCAGTATAATTGTATACTTAGCTGCATCAAAACCATTTTACGATTTCCAAGGTTTAAGTTATGTTATCATATGAGTAATAGAATATAAATCTATGAATGATATCATAAGCTATAAAATACAGACTTTGCTTGAATTGAATCACAAATGTGTAACAATCGGATGAGTCAGATGACTGATGTTGTTTTATCATAGAATAAATTTTGAAAAGATTTCCTACTTTTTATGTTTATTTTTTTTATTCTTACAGACCGTGTAAAATAATCACTAATATGGAGTGGTATGTTTAACAGTCCAAGCATGAATATGTGTATGATACTTATTCAGATGTCTAGAATAAATCTACACACATGATACTATACAGTGTTTTGATTTCACGACCAGTGAATAGGTCGCCTTTGAAATATGCATAACATATCATAACATTACTTGACGTGACGTGACGTCACATCACATCACATGACATAAGATCGCATGACGTAAGAGCACATGACATGACATGACATCACATAACATCATATGACAGCTCTGTAGCTTGTTTGCAGGAATTCAACTTTTTCTTTTTCAATCATCAATTTAAATCAAGTTTTATTAAGCACGGCCACTACAAGAGAAACAACTTACATAACAGTCCGAACTGATAAAAAATTTCCTCCTCTGTTAAATCACTAGGGTTAGGTATAATATCTCCGTCCGGCGTGGCTAAGTCATTTGTAGGATCCTTGTCAAAGTTTCCCATCAAGCCTGTAAGTAGTTTGTATACCAGTGCTATGTATTGAATTGCATGCGATGCATCTTAGAATAAAAACATAAATCAACCATGATAATTGCATTATACGCGTATAACCTCACTGAGAAATAATGCTACAGCTCCGAGGATGTCCTGTAAAGACAACTGATAATTATTTATATACAGCCTAATTTATATAAAGTAAATTAACTTTAGTTGCAATTTGAATAATCATTTATTTAATTCAAGGTGTTCATATAAGTAAGGAGATATAAGTAAAATGCAAAAATCTCTATTGTCCAGAGTCAAAACGACATATTGTGGTTAATATTGTGCTTACAAATTAAAGATTAATAGCAAAACTTATTTTCTGATGAAAGTCACTTATTTGAGTAAAACGCTAACAGTCGCTTTTTGTACGTATGCCCAATGTTTCGCTAAGCAGACATATTAGCTGGTTTTAGGCAGTATAAACGTTTTTACCTGTTACTTTACCAGACCATGTAGCATCCATGCCTACCAAAAGACTGAGAATATTCGAACCAGGCTTGGCAATAAAAACGACACCGCTGGCAAATATCATTCTATAAACAGGTGCATCGTTTTCTGTTGTTTTCACAATGGTTCCTCCTGCATATTCCTGTGTATCTGTTACTGTAACACCAACACCATTGATGTATACGTCTAAAATAGAAACAAAAACATGTATAAAATTATAAAAAATATATCCTGGTTTACTTTTGTCATTACCTTCTAAATATAAGGGTCTCTGTGGCCGAGCGCATATTGTCTGCCTAGTAAAGCCTAGCCCCTCACCGCAGTGAGTTCGAATCCGACCCGGGACCAGATAAATTCTGGTAGTTCTACACTGGTGTATTGGGGTCATCCTCCAACGTTAAAGTTGAAAAAAGTCGCCAAATGACCCTGGTAGTAGAAAAGGTTGTGAAGAATAGAATTAAAGAAAATATAAACCTCTTACATAATTAACACATGCATATAAATGATTTTTATCTTCGAAGCGAATTTTTGTTACAGTATTTGAACGACCTGGTATACAATCGTTTTTAGAGATGCTCTTATACATCAGAACAGTCAAGGAGACAAAATTCACGCTCACCAGCATCGTCTCCTAAGTCATTCAATCTAAACTCTACAGTATCAGTTTCCGATTGCTCAAAAATTTGTTTGGCTACAATTGATGTAAAAACCGTTGCGTCACTTAGTTGGTCACCAACGAAAATGGATTCTGCCCTAAACTGGGCCTTCAAACCGTTCCCTTCAACCATTCTGAATTCACCACGACCGTTAAATGTATAACCGAATGAATCCATGGTAACAAAATGCGGATCTCCCTGACCACTGGCTGAAATAGAAATCAAAGGATACTGAATTTACGTTTACATCAATACCGCCCAGCATTTGCATTGTCATATAACTACGAGGACCATGCTTTCAATCATGAAATTACTTTCAATATAGATAAATAGTATAGCGTATCTCTTGAGCTATCAATCACAAAATACAGTCACACCTGTGAACAAAAGCCACCCTTTGGAAAGACAAAATGTGGCCTTTATTGACAGTTGGCTTTTATTAGGAGGTCAGTTCATTCTAAATCATCAGTGAGGTTTTTCAAAGAATGGCCCTTATTCACAGGGTGGCCTTTATTCGGAGATGACCGCAAACGCAGGTTTGACTGTTGTGTAAATAGCTAAGTATGCTTACAAGTCATTTGATATTTCGAGTACACTATAATAATGCACATTTTGGGAAATATTTGAGATTTCTGTTTTGGTAATAATGTGAATATAGTATATTTGTACACCGATAGCACATCAGTTTGATGTAACCTTAGGGTGAATTAGGTGGTGGCTGTTCTACCTGTTTATTGAAAGATATTGAAAACGACTTCCCGGGAAAACTCACACATATATGATTGATGATAATAATAAGCATAAATAAACAAAATTCTCAAACTCACTGTGATGTCTCATACCATTTCTCATCCATAAAACACATTTTTTATTGGAAGCATAGCGAATGATGATTTATCACATAACCTGCGGTCCAGGAGCGCCGTAAACCCGTGCCGGAAATATCGTTCGGCACTGCCAAACCGTGCAATAAATATTCAAATTGTATATAGGTCATCCTGCAGTCTGTTTCATTTTCTGTGGTCGTTTTTACGGTTATGTGATAAATAGAATCTTACATTCGTGCTCATCCTTTACCATTTTTATTAAACTCGTTGACAAAAACGGCTGTGCCTCGTGTCATATTATTTAGTCAACTCGTTTAATAAAAATGGTAAGGAATGAGCACTCATTCAAGATCCTCTATTCAACGATCATGACGATATCCTAACCATCTAGATGAAAGAGTTTAACGTAGAATCGACATGAGATCAATCATACCTGTAGCGGCAGCTTGATATTCCTCACTGGAGCATTCTGGTCTAATTAATAAATATGACTGACACAGATCTGTTGTAGCTAACCTGTCACCGTATATACAGCACTGCTCGTACGTGTCCTGCTCTTCCGCTGTGCCGGTCAAAATAAAACTAAAAAAAATAAAACGTAAGTTGTAAAAAGGAGAAAGAGAGACCGATTCACATGCAAAAAATGTATGCAAAGTTGTTACATGTCAACGTCTGCTATACCAATAATCCAAAAGAGTGACTGGTAACCCAGGACTGATTATGTTTTTTAATTTTATTTATTTCATATATCTGTAATACCATATCTATATTGTTATGTGATTCACACTTTGGCGAATTTAAAACAATGTATGCAACAAACGATGGATATAAAAGAGAACAAGAACGTACAGGTTCTTGCCATTCACTTCACTATGGCTTCCTTTAGGTAGCAATGTACCCGCATTCGGATCTTCAATCTTGTATCCACATACCAAACCTCCTGCAGGGTTGGAATAAAATTCGTATCCGTTCACGGTGCTTGTGTTGAATGTTACTTTCATGAAATCCGGAATCTGTCCAAACGTTGCAGGACAGAGTTTAGCGTCGTCCTCATTAGCTATTCCTTGCATAGAAGACATCCGGTCAATGCAAATCAAGACAGGATGCGAAGATACCGAGTTTATTTCGAAGAAAAACTCTCCCCTACTTGCATATGCGGTTTGTGTATTTTCGTTAGAGTAAGTTATCTGTCCGGACGTTTTCCAACTTGATACAAGCGTTTCAGTGCTGAAGCTAGTATATGTTTGGTAGACATCATGTATACGTTCAATATATGGTTTATTGGATTCCTGATTGTAGCTCAAGTATGAATAGTCATATTGGTACGAATAGGAAGAACCACATCTAAATCCTACGTCGACTGGATAGTTGGGCTGTGACGTCACAGATAGAGCAATGCTGAGGTTCATTTTTGCGTCTTCATATATTGTAATATATATGAATGTCTTCGAGTCAGACAACAACAGAGCTTGGAACGACACAGTCTGGAAACAATATGAAATGGACCTGAAGTCAGACACTTACATCGGAATCTAGATGGGATACAGAATTTGTACATCAAGTTATGGAAATAACCAACATTCACTGTCTTATTTTTCGTACTTAAATCAGATAACGATTTTAATGATTATATTATTTGCAATTTTAAGATATTGTGATCCTGGTCTAAAGGTGTACATATTGTAGTTTTTCTCGTGCCATCACATTCTTGACGAGAATATAGTTATATATATATTTTTATAAAATGTAGACTTATCCACGACTTAATTCAATGCTTTTTGCATTTGACCGTTTTAGGTATGTGTTAACGATGCTAATGATGTCAGATCTGTTATCTAAAATATGAATAAGTCAAAATTATAATCCATTTAATATAATTATCCAGATACTTTATGTTTTTATGCAAATTTGTTAATAAATGAAAGTGTTTACCTGCAAGGGACTGTTTGTCATCATTTCATTCCAAGTAGCCATAAAAACCACTGATGGAACGAAGTCAGATCTTAGATAGGACGCAAACTTTGTCCTTATAGCTCCAATCTCAGCTTGGTCGTCTTCCGTACCATCTGCATTCAGTAATTTAGTATAAACACCGGAGTCCTGTAAAATTATATATACACTGTATAACTCGGTTATAGTGAATTTCTTGGGACCCGAAAATGACTCCATTATACCCATAACGATGTGATAAGGAAGGATGTGTTGGGCGTGGGAATAAATACTTCATATTATCCGATTTTTCACTATATACGGGTTCGTAATGACCGTGCTTTGCTGAATTTTATTCTATTATAATTTATCACAGGTTTCAAATTCTATTCGGCAAAGGTTACATTATTTTTTGATGAATATGTCGGTACAGTAAAATCTCATTTAGTGAGCTGTTCAATATTAAAGCCATCTCATTACAAACCATAACTGTGGTTAGACTGATAGTGGACGATTTGCCGTCCAACTTTGTCATTTTTATATGTTCACTGTTGGTTCATTGTTAAAATCAAAATAAACTGTCTAGTGCCAAGGCTGTGGACATTTTCATCCAATTAAGTTTTGTTTTCACTGCAAATGACGTAAATGAACTGTAGAGTCTCAACAGGTGTAAACATAAATACCATTTATTTATTTTCTGGCCAGTTATACTAATGTATATATTTAGAACTTTATATAATAAGAACTTTTCATTATTTAGACCAACTGTAGCCACGTTTAACGCTACTTAAAATAAGCATCTCAAACCAGAGTTTCGTGTACATCCCTTGAACGGCAGCGAGACGTACAGTGGTTCTAAAGTAAGAGCAGCAGAAGTCTGTGTTTGCCATCATTTGCATATGTCAAGTATTTCAAGTTTAGAATCTCAAAATATGCAGATGAAACGTCGGGGTAAAAGAATAGTAATTTTGTTTAAACCAATATAGCAAATATATCCATTACATAAACATTATGTAGAAACCATACTTCCCCAGATGTAGTATCCTCCATTTGTTACTGTGACATTTTCATATAAACAGGAAGATGCGAAAGTTCGAAAAGTGCGGAAGCTTGAATTTTTCGGACGTTTTCGTGGCATTTCGAACTTCCGCGATTCAACTTTACGTCTTCTCAAAAAAGGAAATCAAGAAGCGAACATTTTGAATACTTACAGTATGAGTTGATGGTCTAAGGTTAGATGCCCAATATGGAGCTAGTATACAGACGTCAATAAAATCCAAGTTTGCCATCGGTGGATTGGTATAAGGATTTTGATTACCCGAACTTGCTGTACGAGCGTCTGTAAGGACAATTGTACCCGATGTGGTCGCCTAAAATATGGAACAATAAACAAAGAATTGACTGGTCCTGTTTGCGTATTTATGTACAAGTGACTAAGATGGACGGTTTTATACATTAATGAAACAGTAAGTTTATAAACATTGTCTCTGTTAAGATTCGGTTTTGTTACAGTATAAAAAATAGCATTATTTTGGAATCCGGAATTATCGTTTGTTTAAGATCCAAATTATACTACTATTTGCGTACATAATCATTTCCTTAAGTTGTTTAAATAATGGTATTAAATATCGTACATAACAAGAATAAGCATATAGGCTTGAATCTTCATTGACGGGTATCGGCACATCAAAGAAGTACAACTGACTGAACGAATCATCAGACGCTATTCTATCATGATTGTTGAAATTAAACAGTCGAATTTCTGAAAATGACAATAAATACAGATATTGTAACAAATACCACAGTAAAACAGTCACATGTTATTTCATTTTGTATTATTGCGGTATAGTCCTCATTTTGTTACTGCATTCACAATCAGGCCGCAAGAATATATAAGTATACATGTACTGTATATAACAATCAACAAGTTAGGGCAAAGTTTTAGCCTACATTGCGTGTAAATCTTTGTTGAATTTATATTTCACCAAATCCAACCAGCAGCCAGTCAGATTAACCAAGTACTGTTGTAACGTTAGTTTATAATATAGTACACCTTAACCCAAATCAAGACCGGAAGTTAATTTTGCTTTCGCATTATATTATATTTTATAAGTTTATCAACTTAAATAGATATTTGGCGTTTGTCTATTACCTGAAATTATTTTCTTTTAAGTAGTCAATCAATTGAGATCTAAAATCTTGATTAACACGTTTTTCCCCTTTTAGAACACTTCATTAAAGTTTGCTGACTTGAGCAGTCTATTCCGATCATAAGTGATTCAGATTAACGCAATTGTTGAAGGTCCTATGGTTAGTAAATTTAAGCATTTAATGTTTCTTTTGATAAAAAACGTCTTTTAGAATTTGTGGAAAAAAACGTTTAAAAACTAGGTCCGGAATTGGTAATTTAGTGTTATCCGAATCCTGAAACACCTTAGCTGTTTTGGACTGTTTCAAAACAGGGCTATGAATACGGGAGTCTGTGCGGTTCCGGGGGAGATTCAGTTTAGCCGTCGAGGAGAGCGGATCTATGAAAAGGTGATTTTAAAGCATACATTTTTATTGCAGAATAGTAATAAGTTCTCTTGACCTTCTACTTGCGAATACTATAGCCATAAGGAATTGTGGAATAGGAAAGCTGTAGAAACTAGAAGCTTATTGGGTGGTTTAGTCTCTCGTGTGTGGAGCACTGCATCTCAAACTTTGTTTGTTGCGCTTTGTGAAACCACGAAGAAATGCTACACAGCATTGTTCTGTTGTATTACTGTATAGGTGTCGGGATAAATTTAAGTTTTATAAGAAAGTCTATTTTGATACGGTCAATCTATTTCTGGGACCAGTTTTAACAAGTTTATTATTGAAATATTGTAGGTTCATTTATTAATTACAGTTGATCATTGGCATTTTTTATCATATTGTTCTAATCAGTTGGCTAGGTAGCCCAGAGGGAAAAAAAATTGCACGGTGGATTATTTTGACTCAATGACAGCAATTCTCTATGCATCAGGATACCGCTAATCAAAGTGTACATATATTCCATTAAAGACAAATTCTCGCCATATGAATCTCCTAAACAACATCTCGTGCAAACAATATCTGAAATCAAACATACCTAAACACTTTGTGTTTGATGGGTTCATTCTGTAACCAGCATTACAAACACATGTATTATCTGTTGTTGTCACACACTCCCCATTTGCAGGGCAGCCACCACAAGAATCTATCATGGAGATAAACGGCGATTAAATATTTCATATAAACAGAGGTTTATCTTGCCTTCATTGCACAAAATTCTTATACATGTATAACAGTAAACAAGTCTTGAAAAAAACAATGATTTAAAGTAAAATGGAAATACAATAATAGTAGAATAATAATCAAGGATACAGACCTGTGTCTTCCGTTGTCGTAGTTGGTGCTCCAGTTGTAGATGGTGCTTCAGTTGTTGTAGTTGGTGCTTCTGTTGTAGTCGTTGGTGCTTCAGTTGTAGTTGGTGCTTCAGTTGTAGTAGTTGGTGCTTCTGTTGTAGTTGGTGCTTCAGTTGTAGTAGTTGGTGCTTGGGTTGTAGTTGTTGGTGCTTCAGATGTAGTTGGTTCTTCAGTTGTAGTTGTTGGTGCTTCTGTTGTAGTTGGTGCTTCAGTTGTAGTAGTTGGTGCTTCAGTTGTAGTTGTTGGTGCTTCTGTTGTAGTTGGTGCTTCAGTTGTAGTAGTTGGTGCTTCTGTTGTAGTAGTTGGTGCTTCAGTAGTAGTTGTTGGTGCTTCAGTTGTTGTAGTTGGTGCTCCAGTTGTAGTAGTTGGTGCATCGGTTGTCGTTGTTAGTGCTTCAGTTGTCGTTGTTGGTGCTTCAGTTGTCGTAGTTGGTGCCTCGGTTGTAGTTGTTGGTGTTTCAGTTGTAGTTGTTGGCGCTTCTGTTGTAGTTGGTACTTCAGTTGTCGTAGTTGGTGCTTCCGTTGTAGTTGGTGCTTCAGTTGTTGTTGGTGCTTCAGTTGTCGTTGTTGGTGCTTCGGTTGTTGTAGTTGGTGCTTCTGTTGTAGTTGGTGCTTCAGTTGTAGTAGTTGGTGCTTGGGTTGTAGTTGTTGGTGCTTCAGATGTAGTTGGTTCTTCAGTTGTAGTTGTTGGTGCTTCTGTTGTAGTTGGTGCTTCAGTTGTAGTAGTTGGTGCTTCAGTTGTAGTTGTTGGTGCTTCTGTTGTAGTTGGTGCTTCAGTTGTAGTAGTTGGTGCTTCTGTTGTAGTAGTTGGTGCTTCAGTAGTAGTTGTTGGTGCTTCAGTTGTTGTAGTTGGTGCTTCAGTTGTAGTAGTTGGTGCATCGGTTGTCGTTGTTAGTGCTTCAGTTGTCGTTGTTGGTGCTTCAGTTGTCGTAGTTGGTGCCTCGGTTGTAGTTGTTGGTGTTTCAGTTGTAGTTGTTGGCGCTTCTGTTGTAGTTGGTACTTCAGTTGTCGTAGTTGGTGCTTCCGTTGTAGTTGGTGCTTCAGTTGTTGTTGGTGCTTCAGTTGTCGTTGTTGGTGCTTCGGTTGTTGTAGTTGGTGCTTCTGTTGTAGTCGTTGGTGCTTCAGTTGTAGTTGGTGCTTCAGTTGTAGTAGTTGGTGCTTCTGTTGTAGTTGGTGCTTCAGTTGTAGTAGTTGGTGCTTGGGTTGTAGTTGTTGGTGCTTCAGATGTAGTTGGTTTTTCAGTTGTAGTTGTTGGTGCTTCTGTTGTAGTTGGTGCTTCAGTTGTAGTAGTTGGTGCTTCAGTTGTAGTTGTTGGTGCTTCTGTTGTAGTTGGTGCTTCAGTTGTAGTAGTTGGTGCTTCTGTTGTAGTAGTTGGTGCTTCTGTTGTAGTAGTTGGTGCTTCAGTAGTAGTTGTTGGTGCTTCAGTTGTTGTAGTTGGTGCTTCAGTTGTAGTAGTTGGTGCATCGGTTGTCGTTGTTAGTGCTTCAGTTGTCGTTGTTGGTGCTTCAGTTGTCGTAGTTGGTGCCTCGGTCGTAGTTGTTGGTGTTTCAGTTGTAGTTGTTGGCGCTTCTGTTGTAGTTGGTACTTCAGTTGTAGTTGGTGCTTCAGTTGTCGTAGTTGGTGCTTCAGCTGTAGTAGTTGGTGCTTCAGTTGTAGTTGTTGGTGCTTCGGTTGTAGTAGTTGGTGCTTCGGTTGTAGTTGTTGGTGCTTCAGTTGTCGTAGTTGGTGCTTCAGTTGTCGTTGGTCCTTCAGTTGTTGTTGGTGCTTCAGTTGTAGTTGTTGGTGCTTCAGTTGTAGTTGTTGGTGCTTCAGTCGTAGTTGTTGGTGCTTCGGTTGTAGTTGTTGGTGCTTCAGTTGTTGTTGGTGCTTCAGTCATAGTTGTTGGTGCTTCGGTTGTAGTTGGTGCTTCCGTTGTTGTTGGTGCTTCAGTTGTCGTAGTTGGTGCTTCAGTTGTAGTAGTTGGTGCATCGGTTGTAGTTGTTGGTGCTTCAGTTGTAGTTGTTGGTGCTTCCGTTGTAGTTGGTGCTTCAGTTGTCGTAGTTGGTGCTTCCGTTGTAGTCGTTGGTGCTTCAGTTGTAGTTGGTGCTTCAGTTGCAGTAGATGGTGCTTCCGTTGTAGTCGGTGTTTCAGTTGTAGTTGGTGCTTCAGTTGTCGTAGTTGGTGCTTCCGTTGTAGTTGGTGCTTCAGTTGTCGTTGTTGGTGCTTCCGTTGTAGTCGTTGGTGCTTCAGTTGTAGTTGGTGCTTCAGTTGTAGTAGATGGTGCTTCCGTTGTAGTCGGTGTTTCAGTTGTAGTTGGTGCTTCAGTTGTCGTAGTTGGTGCTTCCGTTGTAGTCGTTGGTGCTTCAGTTGTAGTTGGTGCTTCAGTTGTAGTAGATGGTGCTTCCGTTGTAGTCGGTGCTTCAGTTGTAGTTGTTGGTGCTTCAGTTGTAGTTGGTGCTTCAGTTGTAGTAGTTGGTGCATCGGTTGTAGTTGTGGGTGCTTCAGTTGTAGTTGTTGGTGCTTCGGTTGTAGTTGTTGGTGCTTCAGTTGTAGTTGGTGCTTCAGTTGTCGTAGTTGGTGCTTCGGTTGTAGTTGGTGATTCAGTAGTAGTTGGTGCTTCAGTTGTAGTTGTTGGTGCTTCAGTTGTTGTTGGTGCTTCAGTTATAGTCGGTGCTTCAGTTGTAGTTGTTGGTGCTTCTGTCGTAGTTGGTTCTTCAGTTGTCGTAGTTGGTGCTTCCGTTGTAGTTGGTGCTTCAGTTGTTGTTGGTGCTTCCGTTGCAGTAGTTGGTGCTTCTGTTGTAGTTGTTGGTGCTTCAGTTGTTGTTGGTGCTTCAGTTGTTGTTGGTGCTTCAGTTGTCGTAGTTGGTGCTTCAGTTGTAGTTGTTGGTGCTTCAGTTGTAGTTGTTGGTGCTTCCGTTGTAGTTGGTGCTTCAGTTGTAGTAGTTGGTGCATCGGTTGTAGTTGTTGGTGCTTCGGTTGTAGTTGATGCTTCAGTTGTCGTAGATAGTGCTTCCGTTGTAGTTGGTGCTTCAGTTGTAGTTGTTGGTGCATCGGTTGTAGTTGTTAGTGCTTCAGATGTAGTTTGTGCTTCTGTTGTAGTTGTTGGTGCTTCAGTTGTCGTAGTTGGTGCTTCGGTTGTAGTTGTTGGTGTTCCAGTTGTAGTTGTTGGTGCTTCCGTTGTAGTTGGTGCTTCACTTGTCGTAGTTGGTGCTTCAGTAGTAGTTGTTGGTGCTTCAGTTGTAGTAGTTGGTGCTTCAGTTGTAGTAGTTGGTGCATTGGTTGTAGTTGTTGGTGCTTCAGTTGTTGTAGTTGGTGCTTCGGTTGTAGTTGGTGCTTCAGTTGTAGTTGGAGCTTCAGTTGCAGTCGGTGCTTCAGTTGTAGTAGTTGGTGCATCGGTTGTAGTTGTTGATGCTTCAGTTGTAGTTGGTCCATCTGTTGTTGTTGGTGCTTCAGTTGTCGTAGTTGGTGTTTCAGTTGTAGTTGTTGTTGCTTCCGTTGTAGTTGGTGCTTCAGTTGTAGTTGTTGGTTCTTCAGTTGTAGTTGGTGCTTCCGTTGTAGTTGGTGCTTCAGTTGTAGTTGTTGGTGCTTCAGTTGTTGTAGTTGCTTCCGTTGTAGTAGTTGGTGCTTCCGTTGTAGTAGTTGGTGCTTCAGTTGTAGTTGTCGGTGCTTCACTTGTCGTAGTTGGTGCTTCAGTAGTAGTTGTTGGTGCTTCAGTTGTTGTAGTTGGTGCTTCAGTTGTTGTAGTTGGTGCTTCAGTAGTAGTTGGTGCTTCAGTTGTAGTTGGTCCTTCAGTTGTTGTTGGTGCTTCAGTTGTCGTAGTTGGTGCTTCGGTTGTAGTTGTTGGCGTTCCAGTTGTAGTTGTTGGTGCTTCCGTTGTAGTTGGTGCTTCCGTTGTAGTAGTTGGTGCTTCAGTTGTCGTAGTTGGTGCTTCCGTTGTAGAAGTTGGTGCTTCAGTTGTCGTAGTTGGTGCTTCGGTTGTAGTTGGTGATTCAGTAGTAGTTGGTGCTTCAGTTGTCGTAGTTAGTGCTTCAGTTGTTGTTGTTGGTGCTTCAGTTGTAGTTGGTGCTTCAGTTGTAGTTGGTGCTTCAGTTGTCGTAGTTGGTGCTTCAGTTGTAGTAGTTGGTGCATTGGTTGTAGTTGTTGGTGCTTCGGTTGAAGTAGTTGGTGCTTCGGTTGTAGTTGTTGGTACTTCAGTTGTCGTAGTTGGTGCTTCAGTTGTCGTTGGTGCTTCAGTTGTTGTTGTTGGTGCTTCAGTTGTAGTTGGTCCATCTGTTGTTGTTGGTGCTTCAGTTGTCGTAGTTGGTGTTTCAGTTGTAGTTATTGATGCTTCCGTTGTAGTTGGTTCTTCAGTTGTAGTTGGTGCTTCCGTTGTAGTTGGAGCTTCAGTTGTAGTTGTTGGTGCTTCAGTTGTTGTAGTTGGTGCTTCAGTAGTAGTTGGAGCTTCTGTTGTAGTTGTTGGTGCTTCAGTTGTTGTTGTTGCTTCCGTTGTAGTAGTTGGTGCTTCCGTTGTAGTAGTTGGTGCTTCGGTTGTAGTTGTTGATGCTTCACTTGTCGTAGTTGGTGCTTCAGTTGTAGTTGTTGGTGCTTCTGTTGTTGTCGTTGGTGCTTCAGTTGTTGTAGTTGGTGCTTGAGTTGTAGTTGGTGCTTCAGTTGTAGTTGGTCCTTCAGTTGTTGTTGGTGCTTCAGTTGTCGTAGTTGGTGCTTCCGTTGTAGTAGTTGGTGCTTCAGTTGTCGTAGTTGGTGCTTCGGTTGTAGTTGGTGATTCAGTAGTAGTTGGTGCTTCAGTTGTCGTAGTTGGTGCTTCAGTTGTTGTTGTTGGTGCTTCAGTTGTAGTTGGTGCTTCAGTTGTAGTTGGTGCTTCAGTTGTCGTAGTTGGTGCTTCAGTTGTAGTAGTTGGTGCTTCAGTTGTAGTTGTTGGTGCTTCGGTTGTAGTAGTTGGTGCTTCGGTTGTAGTTGTTGGTGCTTCAGTTGTCGTAGTTGGTGCTTCAGTTGTCGTTGGTCCTTCAGTTGTTGTTGGTGCTTCAGTTGTAGTAGTTGGTGCTTCAGTTGTAGTCGGTGCTTCAGTTGTAGTAGTTGGTGCTTCTGTTGTAGTAGTTGGTGCTTCGGTTGTAGTTGTTGGTGCTTCAGTTGTCGTAGTTGGTGCTTCAGTTGTCGTTGGTGCTTCAGTTGTTGTTTGTGCTTCAGTTGTAGTAGTTGGTGCTTCGGTTGTAGTGGTCGGTGCTTCGGTTGTAGTTGTTGGTGCTTCAGTTGTAGTTGGTGCTTCAGTTGTAGTTGTTGGTGCTTCTGTTGTAGTTGTTGGTGCTACTGTTGTAGTTGTTGGTGCTTCAGATGTAGTTGGTTCTTTAGTTGTAGTCGGTGCTTCAGTTGTAGTAGTTGGTGCTTCTGTTGTAGTAGTTGGTGCTTCAGTTGTAGTAGTTGGTGCTTGGGTTGTAGTTGTTGGTGCTTCAGTTGTTGTTGGTGCTTCAGTTGTTGTAGTTGGTGCTTCTGTTGTAGTAGTTGGTGTTTCAGTTGTAGTAGTTGGTGCTTCGGTTGTAGTTGTTGGTGCTTCAGATGTAGTTGGTTCTTCAGTTGTAGTTGGTGCTTCAGTTGTTGTTGGTGCTTCAGTTGTAGTTGTTGGTGCTTCAGTTGTCGTTGTTGGTGCTTCAGTTGTAGTTGTTGGTGTTTCAGTTGTAGTTGTTGGTGCTTCAGTTGTTGTTGGTGCTTCAGTTGTAGTAGTTGGTGCTTCAGTTGTTGTCGGTGCTTCAGTTGTAGTTGGTTTTTCAGTTGTAGTTGATGCTACGGTTGTCGTTGTTGTTGTTTCACTTGAAACTTCAAGAACAAGGAGCACCACTACCAGAATGAACTTTGGCTTCAATGGTATCTGAATGCATTGTGAATGAAACTGATGTTCATTTTCTGTTATTTGCTGCACAAATACTCTTTTATTTTGAACAGTTAATTTAGTGCTTTAAACAATCAACTAGCCGCGACCGTGGTCCAGTGGTTAGTGTGCTTGACTTGCAACCCGGAGATCCGGGTCCGAATCCCGGTTGTGGCAGGTCATACCATGAAAATTTGACAAAAATGTCGATTTTCCTCCATATGTGGAGAAGTTGCCGGCTCCTTGTGGAAGAGTAAGTTAGTACTGGTTAGTATACAGTCCAGGAAAACTGGTTAGGTGAACCGGTCGCCGTATATAACTGAAAAATTGCTGTAAAATGGCGTTAATCCCCAGTGACAATAAGTCACATACAAACAAATAAACAATCAACAGCTCATGAAATTCTGTCAGTATTGCATATAGCATTCATCTTGTGTTGATTTGCATTACAGCATTATTCCATTATGTATATGGGAACCCAACCCTTATGTTTATAATTTTAAAAAATCCAAAGCGAAATTATGGGGATAAATGGTACCTCGCATTTTCGTATTCTCACAATGCTGTTTTGATTAAAAAAGTACAAACGACAAGTTTTTTTCTGCCTACCCTAACTACTTTGGTCAAGTAACCGTAAACATGACTTTGTTAAAAGACCTGATCAAGAACGAACCAAAATTAAGTATAAAGGACGTCTTGATAGAAGTGTACAGTGTAACCTCTCCAAAGCAAAGCCCTTGGAACAATTCAAATTATTGTGTTGCTGAGAGGTTGTTGCTCCTGAGATGTGAAATTAATAGTTAAATTGTACAGTGGGAAAACCATATTATCGTAAAATGAAGGTTATTGCTCAAGAGAGGGCCGCTCTGGAGAGGTTGAACTGTATTACCACTTTGCAGATTTGTTTATTCTTGATACATCAATAAACATATGTTTTACTTAGACATGACCAGTGAAGGATTAAATCGTTGAGTTTTTAGTTACACGGAAAGACCCCACTTTTGTCTTCGATCCTAAACTTTCTTATAACAAAATCCGAAAAAAATGCAACGAATCGTTGTATTTGAAAACGTTTGAAAACGAATCGTGCCGAGTACGAAAGATGTCTTTGGACAAACAATAAGAAACGAAAAACATTGCGACCTGCCTACCCTATTTTTTAGTCGAGTGACCAGAAACATGACTAGAAGTATTCTTCTATGTGATACAAATAGAACATCCCAATTTTATCACACACATATTGTATATCTTAACTTCTAAATGTAGGTACTAATTCTAATATACTGGCCATCATAAGACAGTAACCAGTAGTGATGTCGGTATAAAATAGACAAAGCGCAAGTAATCGAGATGAATTTAATTCTGGAAATTGCTGAAACATTTCATGATATGGTTTATTGTTATCCATTATTGACCATTGTTGTATACCATCAAAAAAAATTCAAGGTCAGTATATCAAGCCAAAATAGAAGAATTTTTATGATGGTTACTTTCTTGACGGCCAGTATGCAAAGTTTGTGTCCATAATATATGAACAAAATACAATTATATGTTAAGATTTACATTTATTAATGCAGTGTTTTGTTACAATAACAATTAATACCTGCTAATATCTCATTGGAACAAATATTCATTTCACGACATCCAAAAGTTGTACATTCGGTTTATTAATTAAGGGGTATTAATGGAACACGTGTGTACAAAAACCAACTATTAAGCGGATTAATGCAGTCATTTGTTACAACTTGTTAAATTATTGAACAATCCTTGGATTCCGGTTACATGCGATAAAAATCATTACGGTTACTATGACAATTGTTGCATCTTCATCAATATTAGCAGATAATAGTCGTAGGTCTATCAATGGAATTCGAAGGTCGAATAACAGTCTGCATATGAATATACAATGTTACGTATTTAACACACTGTCCGTGTGCCCTTAATCATCTAAATGTTAATGATCGATTACTCGACATAAATGATATGATTTTGTTTTATTACTTTATTTTGGTTTTAGTTAAATCGTGAAAATGTCGTTCAAATGAGAAAGCTGATCCGGTATATAGTTTGTGTTTATTTGACTACGACGCGGTTAAATCTGATTGTGGCCCCATCACATTGTGTCTCTACTCGCTCCGTAGTTTTCAATGTCTTTAAATACTTTTTATATTATTCAACATTCAACACAATATACAATGTAACTGGAATTCATATTCATAATGCAGACCCTGGTATATCAATGATAATTCAGAAGAAAACGCGGATTCTATGAATGTAGATATAATGTAGCTCTTTCAATTTTTGATGGTAATAAGTCCATTTATCCAATTGACAATAAGAAGAAATTACAACAATTCATCGTCTACATAGTCTTTAAAAGATCTATTTAATCCATTTTTCATTAAGGATATTATTCGTGGCCAAAGAGCCGAAAAATCGTAATGTTATGGCAAGAGCGATTAAATGACAACCATATTCCTAGATATACCTCTCACGATAAATTCAACCTTCTTAGGTTTTCTACTTCACCCAAAACTCACCCGACGGAATGGCTCAATGTTATTGTCCCTAAAAATGTCAGACAACACACGACCATATATAACACGTGTTTATTCCAGGGGTACCGCCTTGGAACAGTCTTTTGTCAAAAACACCCTGGGCTTGATGAATCGTGTTGAAATGATTCAATCGGTCCTACCCCAGAGTGTAACGATGATGAACCGAGTATTCTTAAAAACGTGATTCATGCTGATTCATCTATGAAAATTAATAGGTCTTTAAATGAATATATATATATATAATAAAGACTGCTGTACTCAGTATGAACAATGATTACAAATGGGGACAACGGAAAAACAATAAAAAATGTTTTCTATGTAAAATTAACAAAACATTTTATGCTAGAGTAATTACGAAAGAGAAACTGTCGAACTTGTGAACAAAAGTGAATGGAAGGAATATACGTGTCCCTTCTGGTGCATGAGGTTTTTTATATGGTTATATAAGCGCAGATGTACTAAACAGTTGCCGCGTTCATATGGCAGCCTTTATGCAGAGATGGTCGTTTTCTCGGGTTTTATATGTGCATTAATAACATATACATGGACATGCATGTATATACGTATCAAGTCTCCTCGAAGAATTAATTACCAATTGTCTGACGTAACTTGAAATGAGCGATGCTTAATGGAGGTATTTTATCACGAACATTTATCTATTATTCATAGAAATAATTAAATTTTGTCATTTAAAGCTTAATGCAAAGAAAATGTACCTCATTAAATAGATTTACAAATGACCACGTCTTTTTAACAGGACAATGTGCCACAAGTTACTTCTTGTGTAAGGTGTAAACGATTTATTCAAAACAGTTTTGAGTTTATATTTCATTTTGACTTTTAATTTATTTGGTTCATTACTTTGACATCATTGTTCTCATATAAAGGAAATCTTCCAAACAATTAACCCGCGATATATCTTCTATTTTTTCACACTCATATTGTTGCAATGATTACCGAAAAGTAAGAAATTTTATATCATAAAATCCTCCCTTTGTAAATATCGAACCAGGGAGACTAAACCGTGTTGTTTTGAGTAGTGTGGTACGCCAATACACATACTCATAAACATCTTGTATGTTCTTTTAAGAACTGCTAAAAATTATATGAGATAATTAGGATTGTTCAAAGATATTGATCGCTAGTTTAACTTATTGTCTACATGTCTATACCCTCGTCGTAACATTGTCCGTCCGACCGTCTGTCAGGACAGTTTATCAAACCCGGATACGGATCTACTAGAAACAGATGTTTACATTCAACTTTATCTTATTTTTAGATAACCGTTATAAACCTCTGTTTGGTATGTTAGGTGTAGCATTCAAATAACACATTGTGTTTTTGTCATGCCTGGTCGTCTATCCACCTGTTAGAAACCGGGGCCCGTTTTTATAGACATATCTCAGTAAAGATGACAGTTTTTAAACTTCAAAATCTTGTTACCCCTTGTTTATAAATAAAGTGTTTCATGTTATTGATTGCTTTGGGGGTCTTTTGTCAACTGTTAAAGGTAAATGTTTGAAATGTACACGATTAGCGAGTTTTTTGGGGGGTTTAAAAACCGCTATCTTTACTGCCAAATGTCACTGAAACCGGTCCCTGACATAACTTTTATGCGTATGCCATAGATGGGAGTGTCATGTAGGTTAAAGAATGCGACATCTTCATGATTCATCTCTACACTAATTACTGAGTCTGTACCGTGTTTTTGTTACTCCATGTAATTTAAAACAATAAAAATTCATCATAAAGGCATATCTAAATGAGATGATCTGAAGTAACTGAAGCAGACCGCATATAATTATAGATGAAATGAATATCGACATCTTAGGATAAAAATACCATTTGATAAGTTATAGAACTAGTATGCAATTAAACAATTTTACATACTTACGCCTAGTTTGAACACATGGGTTTAAATTTGACTTTCAGAATATCGAAGGTAGACTTAGACTCTGTTATCATTTTATAATCACGTAAAATGTGTAATGTTTATAATCAATTAGTTCTTATAGAGTTTGATAATTAATTGGTTTAGCTATTAGTTAATATCATCAAAATTTACAAAAAATGAAGTTCTTAGATATGCGGTGTCGAAATAAAATAAGAACGGTTACTTACCATGTTTAGTCCTCTAGATAATCGCAAAAATATATAAAATATAAGTCCCTTCTTGAGGGTCACTATGTCACCACTTTTTTCTACAGAGTTTAAAAATCAATTCAAATCGCAATTTTTATATTCACACACCAGTTAAAACAATATTCCATGTGTCAAAGAAAAAGAACATTTTCCATATTGAACATGTAGTCACGTGTAATATAATATTTTTTTGTAAAATATATTTTTTTTCCTCAACAGTATGGTTATTTTCATCAAACACTTGTATTTTTTATATAATATTCACATTTCCACAAATTGTCGCACGATATTTAAGAAATTTATTCGCTATCCTGGCTTTTCTTAATGTATTCAAATACAGTGTTGTTTACCCACCAGAAAAGCCTACTAATATTTGATTGGACAAGTGAATCCAGGTAGAGAACATAATTGATTATCTTCTCCTAAAAGTAATTGTAATGACCATCACAACGTTGCATTGTTCTTGTTATTCTTGTTGTTACGGTAGCCATGGTAATCAATTATGTATCAACTAGTTTCTTACATAGGGGGCGTTCAATAAGGATAAAAATCAGGACAGATGGTACGATTTTGCATATATGTGCTTTAAAACATATTTATATGTACATGTTTGTGTTGGTATTTTAATCAGAGGATTCATTTAACACGCGAAGTGCATTGCAGATTGTACGCAGATAATTATTATATTTTACAAAATATTGAGCAAATCAAACTTCCAGGAATATCTACACGTGGTGATGAGAAATATACAGAAAGCCAAACTGAATAAGTTGCCTTATATGTAAATTCTACCATGCATTGTCTATGCATATAGTAATACAGTGAAACCTCTCTAGAGTGGTCCTCTCTTGAGCAACAACCTCCCATCAGCAACAGAATGATTTTCCCACTGTACAATTTAACTATTAATTTAACCTCTCCAGAGCACCAACCTCTCAACAACAACATAATTCTGCTTCTCCCTGAAGGCGTTGCTTTGGAGAGGTTGCACTGTAAGTTTTGTTCCTATTCCTTAACCTGTTTTCTATCAGAATTCGCCTCACATACTTATCAATACAATAAAATATTTTGCAATATCTTTAAAAATTCACTGTTCAAAGCAAAGTAGAGCGGTGTCTAAGTAGCATTTAACAAATTAGTTTAATAAACATAAACAGAAGTGGTACGTCCAGCGACAGCATTAAATGACGCGCAAAGTGAACTCACAGCGTAAATGTCTTATATGTCTGGTACAGAACATGATAAACAAATCGTAAATAAATCGTATCCGATTTTTTAAATTTTCGATTAGTTATTCAATTCACAGAGTAAATAAGGATCATTAATATTAATATAAAGAACATTAATTATATGAGTTTGGATTGTAGGGTAATTCTTTTAACTATCGTACCATAGTGTTGCTTTCATTATAGATCATATCTGAAATTGTTTATGATTTGAAATGAACCAAAATTTCGACTACGATTGCGCTTCAATAGTCGATTGATACACATTTCATTTCATTTAAAAGTCCTACCAACTGTTACATATTTATCGCGAATATCTATGTTTGATAAGATGTCATATTTTATTGTTCACACTTATGCCTCGTCAAAATGCAAAATAGACTATTTCACCTGTTTCGGTATTTGGCGATATACATTAAATACCCGATTATCGTTTTCCGATGATAATCGGACAAAATTCAATTGAGGTTCTCATAATATTTTATTTGTGCAGATGTACATCTGCATCGTCAAAGGTTCTTCGTCAAAATTCATGACTTAAATACAAGATAATGCCAATTTGTAATCGTTAGAGTATAGTTAGAGTTATTTATGATGATATACCAAAGAACTGAAAATAAGCAAGAACATTTAACTTGCACTGTTTTCCATGATGCATTCTGTAAATGCTGCTTTTCCACCCGGGTATGTAAGAAAAAAAATCTTCCTTTTTCAAGTTTCATTTTTATGAACGAACGAACAAACGGACGGACGAAGAGTGTTTTGTAAAAATAATGTTTTACACTAAATGACAATTGCTTTTGCTAAGTGTCTATCTAAAATAGTGTAACCAGTTCGTAAAACATTGGAATCGACAGACACCTTGAAAAAATTGGTAAAATCCAATCAATTCATACCACTTAAAAAACATTAATAACAAATATTACATACATTTCTACAAGATTGTTTGTTTTAAGATATTACAACATGTTTACCTAATGTGGGTAACACATTTCAGTTTAAAATATGATGGCTTTACAGATTTATTAAATTCCATGAAATTGAATGCGAGAAATAAAGCGATGCTTAGTTTATTTCGAGCATAACATTTTATTTCAGTCATTTTACTCATTACGGGTGGAAAACCAGCTACTTATAATACTAGTTAAGATCAGCTTATTATAATGTTTATTTACCAACCCATAGGCTACCTAATATCGATTGTTAGTCATGGACAGACACAATAATTATGCCCACTAACAAGGTTGAACAGACTATCAGGGTGTATATATGCTATCATATACCAATTAATTTTATAGTCAGAATCACACCTATCATATATCAGGATGGTAATATTGCCATGACAGATGTCTGTCATATGAAGGTGGGAATCCTGTTAAACTGAGCTGAGATTTGACAAAATACAATAAAAGTATGAAATCTTGATATTATCGACGAATGAACAATAAAGTACACAACGAAAAAAGTGGACTAATTTGTCGCTATCAGTTTTCTATTTGTTTGGTCGCACCGCCAACAATAGCTTTTAACAGTGGAGGAAGACCTCAGTCAGGCATATTCCTGGGTAGAACCATCGACTTCTGTAAACTGTCTGGACACATTCCTTAAAGACGATTTCGGTAGTTTGTAACGCGCAACATTTCTGCACATAAGGGAGACAATAAAGCTCTTCACGGAAGAAACACTTGCATAGTTTTCGGACAACTAACGTATCCGCGAGCGCGCTAAAAACGCAACCTATAATGCGTGCTCTATTTTTTAATAGTGACTAATTTATATGAAACACTTCATGTACAGTTCAAAATTGAATTACTTCATATGACTGTAATGGAGGTTCATCATTTATTGCAAATATTTGTTGATGATGTAGCTGATATTAGGACTCTGAGCTAACATTACCTCAAAGACTCAAATGTTCTTTTAAAGTGAAATATGTGGTACAAAATTGTTCTAAGATATATATCAAAACTAAAAAGTTTTATTGGATGATAAACAGAAAACTACACTTTATTAACTTCATATACACATTACAAAATTTAACTGAAATTGGCAAATATTTGTTGACAATGCAACAGAATTTAGAAGTTGGCGATAAAATTAGCTCAGTAACCCCATGTTTTTATCTCTGAAATGTGTTTATTAGACATTGTTCTACGATATATATGTATGTCTAAATTAGAAAGTTTTATTGGAAAATAGGCAAAATCTTTATTAACTTGATATGCATATTTTTGATATTAATCATATTTGTCGACTATTTTTGACAATATACTTGAATTTCAGAGTTGAGACTGAAATTAGCTCGGTAACCTCATGTTTTTATCACTGAAATATGTTTATTAGGCATTGTTCTAAGATATATATCAAAATTAGAAAGTTTTGTTGGAAGAATATCGGATAAGGGGGAATAAAAGATGAAAAATAATATTTTTTTTGTCGAAATTGCAACCCATTTTTTTCATGCATGCAGTTGAAAATAAAAACATAGTATGACAGAATTAAATCATTTATGGTATGATTTGTGTTAAATTAACACAATATATGCCAAATGAATACTTTCATGTAAAAACAGTATGTTTGAGCATGATTTTATCATGATATAACAGTAATAGTATGTGTTTAGCGATAGGCTCTTTGTACACAGCAAATCTTAAAAAACAGCTGCACACCTACACAAAGTATGAGCTGTTATCTCGAAAACGAGTTCGGTGACCCCTGTTTTTCTTTCCATTTTTGGATTTGTTATACTTTTTTCTATAAAATATGAAAAAATGACCACTTTTCCTTGAATAAAACAAAATGCAGAAATCGTCTTTAAACGTGATTTTTTTCTTGTCACGGATTGGATTTAATAACTTCATCCACTCGGCCATGGAGGCACCCTCCCGCTGTTTTAAGAAAGTCGGGTCATGCTTGATATATGCAACACTTCATTTGTATTTTAAGTCAATGACGGAAGACAGTTTTGTGTGCTATGTATTTATTATAAGTGTATTTCTGAACATACAAAATACTAACAAGGAAGATTTTAGAAAGAAACTAATGCAATTGTATACAGGCATATATAAATACAAGGAGTAGGGATGTATATTAACTGTATGGCTCTATTTTCAATATATTCGATGAAGCTAAGTTTAGTTGTTTTGAATTTGATCAGGTATTAAATAATTACAGTAATATCTATTTCAACAATTTTGTTATAATTATTGTTTCTGTGAGTATTGATACCTAAATAGTTATCATCCAGGACAATGTCCAAGAAACAAAACAACAACAACAACTTTATACCAACAGACGGTCTGTTTATTTGTTTACTTCACAAGAAAGAAAATCAATACCATCTCGATTTAAATATTTATTAGACGCTTTAATTACAGTCCCACATGCGAATTATCTTCCTTTAAAGGAGGTCCAATGGTCTAAAGAAAAGCGGTGTAGGTACGTTATGTTTTCTAATCGTGAAATATCTAATGATCCATCACAACATTTCTCGTTTTTTGTTGATCGACCCCGCTGATTAAAGTCCAAACTCATTTAAGGAAAGTCTTTCAGATGTCCGGATGTATCTGGATTTATCACCAATTACCGTGAGCATTGCGCAACATCAGTATTTTTCTAACTTCAAAATTTTTCCACGTTTAAAGTTGGGAATATGAAGCTTATAAAGTCTTAAATCCAACTGACTTATCATAGTCTCAATATATTAACAGTAAAGCCTCGATATATAAAGCCACGAAATAAATTAGATTTTATACCTAGCTGGTCTTTTCATGAAGCGGAAATATGGAGTAATATTGAAAAGTAGTCTGATAATGAGGGGTCGTTGTAATGAGACGTCGTTATAATAATGGTCGTAATGTTGAGGTGGTCACTAAGAGATTTTATACTGAACTTAAATTTTACGTCGCATTCACATGCCCGAGTACACGATTATATATGTTCATGTATTTGAAGACTTTCTTTAAAGATGTAGTCGCAGTGAACCCAATCTTACAATACATTCACTATAGAACAGAACGGAACATATCTTTATCTTATCATAGATTACAAATTTTATAGCCGCGGCCGTGGTCCTGTGGTTAGTACGCTGGACTTGCAACCCGGAGATTTGGGTTCGAATCCCGGTCGCGGCAGGTCAAACCCTTCCATGAAAATTTGACAAAAATGTCGATTTTTCTCCATATGTGGAGAAGTTGCCGGCTCCTGGTGGAAGGGTAAGTTAGAACTGGTTAGTATACAGTCCAGGAAAACTGGTTAGGTGAACCGGTCGCCGTATATAACTGAAAATTGTTGTAAAACGGCGTTAAACCGCAGTGTTAATAAGTTAAAAACAAACAAACAAATTTTATACTTTTTTATTATTAGTGAACTAATAATATTATAATAGGGCATGAGGAACGGTGTACATGCAAGTTGAATTGTGTATATAATTATAAAGAAACAAATTATTCATAGTGTTTATTATTTTATTATTTTATTTATAAAATGATATGACGTACCGTGTTGTTATGGTGTCTGGGGACACAAGCTTTATCTATCACTAAAGTGTCAACGACTTAAAACTTACAATTATATTGCATATAAAAAGTGGCCAGCTTCAATTTGAAGTAATTAAATGATTAATATTGACATAAAGAATGACATTCGAATATAAAGTTTGATTACAAACACGAATCGTCAACGACATAATAAGATACTGCCAAAATATTTTATTGACAATATTATTCCTGGGACCAATTATTATTCATGTAATTTGAATTTAAAAAAATGATGGGAAATAAACTGAAAGAAAAACAAACTGAAAGCTACCATCACACGAACCGCTACGTCGAAACGAAACCCAGGTCAAATTTGATGAGAAGTGAAAGTTTATTCGAACAGTTGCTGAAAATATGTAGTTAAGGCCATCCTTACAAATTGTTGATTTGTGACTGTGTGACCTGAACTTTTGACAGTGGGTTATTAGGTGGGGATCTTTCAAACATTATAATTATGCCTTTACTGAAAAAGAACAACTGAAATAAATAACAATTTTTCTTTTTCAAAATCGATAAAAATAATTTTGGAATCAGTCAGGTAGCTGCCGACCAAAAATGTTTAAGAACGGCCTATTTCACGCGAATCTTGCTTCAAATAATTATATAGTGAATTTCACCGACTGATATCGTGAATGAATAGTGAGTAACTCACACATGCTTGAATTTATACAGTGTATATAATTAACATAATACTGATGTATTATGACAAGTAAGTTAAATACAAGCACTATTATTATTATTATTGCAAACAAAGTAAGATTTGTTGTATTAATAAGCGATTTTTGTCTGAATTTCAAGTATTGTATTTTATCTTGCTAAAAGGAGCCAAGCATGGACGAACACACGTGTAGATCTTAAATCTAACCGTAGCAGATGTAGCAGATTACCACCTGATGTCCTGATTTTGTTACCAACAGTTTTGCCTAGTAATGATACCAGTAGTACACATGATATATTTCTTCACCTCTTTTCCTTATGACACATGATATATTTCTTCACCTCTTTTCCTTATGACACATGATATATTTCTTCACCTCTTTTCCTTATGACACATGATATATTTCTTCACCTCTTTTCCTTATGACACATGATATATTTCTTCACCTCTTTTCCTTATGACACATGATATATTTCTTCACCATTTTTCCATATAACACATGATATATCTCTTCACCTCTTTTCCTTACGACACATGATATATTTCTTCACCTCTTTTCCTTATGACACATGACTTAATTTACAAAACAAAAATACTTTGATGAGAGTTCCAGTCTCATTGCCCTATACCTCTGTATAGTTTGGTATATTTTTAGTATTTCAAATTATTGAATTACAATTAAATTATTGATGGCAGATATTTGTTTTTTTAGGGTATCGAAAAAGGGAGCACTTTTTAAGACTTAGTTATTATCTGTAAAAATACGACGAACCTCCCATATCACGTCAAAATTTTCATAATTAAACACTTCACAACCGTACATTTAAATCCGTAAAATCGTACAATTTGCAGGTCGAGATTATTTATACTGACAGGAAGTCGGAACATAGCTTTGTTTACCTCAGTGACTGTTTTCTGGAAGTAAGAAAATGCCTGAAAGAGAAGAAGCATATTCCAAGATATTTATAGTTCTGACATTTAGGCACGATATGCACAGGGACTGTTTTAAGAGCGTAATCAATCGTTTTCATACAACAACAGAAACGGAAATTGGTGTCAAAACTTAGTTATCTCATTTCCCAAGTACAGTAAAATCTCGACATTAGCACCACTATTTGGACCCCCCCCCCAAAAAACGGTCTTAATAATGAGGTGGTCTGATTATCAAGTTCAAATATAAAAGAAACATAGAAAACAAAATTGAGTGGTCGTTATAGTGAAGCGGTCATTATATTGGGGTGGTCGTGAGTTGAGGTTTCACTGTGCTGAATAAAATGCAATTGCACATTCACAAGTTGTTTTAACTGACTTCTTGCAGATATTGTCATGCTTTAACTCCGGATTCTCCTCAACATTTCTTGAATCTTGTTAACAGAATTGGAAAAACAACGTTAACTGGTGACCATTTCATGTTTATTAAGTGATGTAGAAACGTTTTATTGTTATTTCTGTGCAACTGTCTGCTCATACCTTGTATTATTATCATGTTGCGATGATGGCTTTTGTAAGTAATGTGCTCCGTTTTTTTTGTAAATATCAGCCTATAAGATTTAACTGACTTCAAAAACAAGTATTCTGTGACAACTACAAAGCTGTCGAATGTGCCAGCTGTCTCGAATCCACATTACATTTTGTTACATCCTGCAAAACAGGTTCCTGCATTGTGGTCAATTTTTTTTAATTGTGGACTAGATCCCGATTCAGATATCCAATAGGCTGATTGGTATCTTTCCATGTAGCTGCATATTTACATTTTAAAATTCATAGTTCGAAACTTTGAATCTTGAGGTTTTCTACTGAAAAGTCGAATCGCAAAATGAATTCTAGGACTGAAGAAATAAGATCATAGACAATCAAACATGACTACATGAGGGCGTATTTCGTTATGCATGTACACAGGAGTTATGTGATGGTTGAGTCTGAGGTCTCACATCTTGGGATTGGCCTCTGAACTCAAAATCTCATTTTCGCTCTCAACCTTTATCAGACCATTTTGTTTGTTTTTAACTTAGGTAACTTATTCTATCAATTGATTTGTACACAGAATTCAGCTTAAAGTAAAATAATCATACTATGACTAACTTCAGAATATTGAAAACGTAAAATTGAGATTTGAGCTGGAAGAACGTGAATTACTACCTCGGGTTTGTTTAAGTCGAAACTTGGCGAATAAATATACCACACCCTTATCTAGCTCGCAGCAAAAAATGTACTTCTGGAACCAACTATTGTTTTTTAATTCTCGTCTGGTAATTAGGACAATCACGACTATATTGACCTACCTGGTGAATTTAATTACATGCCTCGTGCGTGTTAAGTAAAAATAACATAAAAATCGTTATAAAGAATCTGGTTCCCTTTTTACAATGACATGCGGCACGAAGAATATGCTAAGGGGTATTTCTTGATGTTTGAAGAAAACATCAGAATTTTTATCCCATTTATAGGAATCCAATTACAACCAATAACTCCACATCGATCATAGAACGATAGAACGATTTCATACTGTTGAAGATGACCCATAACAGTATTGATGACGCCTGATTATTCGATACCCTTTGTTCCTTCCGTTTCCGCAAATTAATTCAAGCAATTATTGAATAAATGTTACAATGTCTGTTGATTTTTTAAAGTCATTAAGGAATGTTGGAATACGGAATATAAAATGACACTGATTCCACTCCTGTGGTTGCTATTGGTAACCTTTTAGATACATACTTCTTTGCGACTTGAGAGTAAAACGGGTACATATCAATTATCAATCATGTATCAGTCACTTCAAGAGCGTTTGCATTTGGAAGCATTAGATAGTTCTAAGTATAGCGATGTTACGCATGCGTAAGATGACACAAAAAGAGTTCGAATATCCGTTATTTCCGCTGTGGTTTCTGACTCTTATATATACATACTTACGATATTACACTGACATAGACATGTACATCTACTATATAAATGTACATGTCTATGTCAGTGTAATGTCGTAAGTGTCAGAAACCACAGCGGAAATAACGGATATTCGAACTCTTTTTGTCATCTTACGCATGCGTAACATCGCTATATATATATATATATCACATAAACATATAATATCACAGTATCACTTTCATTAAAACCATTTAAATGGAGAATAATGCCTGCAGAATACATAAAATTAGATTAAGATCAGTTTACATCAATAACCAAAGTTAAAACATGTTTTAAACAGTAAAAAGTAAATTTCTTAAAACTAGAGATGTAAATGATTTTATATTCGACTGATCGCTGGTATTTGGGTCAATGTATTCCAATGGCTACTGTTACAATCCACAACTGACAAATGACTTGTACCGAACCTCATAACTTATAGAATAGAAAACTATTTGTGTAATTTAAATGATTATACCAAGTAGTTGGGTAAAATGGAACAGCCAACCTTGTTTTAGTGTAGAATAATGTATGTGTTTCTTTCCTATGCATTTTTATTGACAATGTTGGTGACTTCGTTAGAACATAATTATATTGTTTACGTAAATATGTATTGTATATATCACATACGTATAAATTACATGTTCGGATGTCCAATAGTCTATCGAACTACTTTGATATATCAACCGCTTGAAGCATACATATCACGTGACACGTGGTATAAAATACATAAATATGAAATGCAATAAATAAGTGTATTGTACAAAGTTGTATTTTTACATGTATAGACTTTCATTTATCAGATACAACGTTAATTTAGGGATACGTTTTATATAAAAAAGCGATTCTGAATTTTTTAATGCGTGTTTATTGATGAGGTCAAACTACTTCAACAACATACGACTGTCCAATGAACTTGAATAATTATAACTGATTTGTCTCTTAAAGTATAAATTAAGACATCAATTATTAACTAATATAATTAGTAACTAATACACGTATGTGTATTGTACCAGGAGCACATCTGTTGACAATTAATATTATTTGTATCGGCAATTACGTAAAAGGTAAACTACGTACATCCTATAATAAGAGGAGAATTATCGCCTGAATGAATCACTTATTGTATAAAGTTTTATACATTATAGTCAAGTTACCTTTAATTAATACAGTCAACCGTATCTGAGCAAATGTTAATGAAAATATTATTTATTTCCGATAATACGATAAACATGTCAATGTAAATATCCTTACAAAAATTCTGCCCTTTTTTCGGTACACACGTGGCTTTTTTGGTTCACGAAGAACAGTGTACTACTTTGTGACCTGTCTGTCGGAAAGCAATAAATGAGGACACAAATATAATGGGTACATCTGTGCAAATGTATTCAATTAATCCATGTATTATTTCAATTATGTCTGATTCAAAGCACAAAAATAAGAAGGGTCAGAATTTTATGAAAAGTCGCTGACCCATCGATGTAAATGATAAATGTGCGTTATTTCTTGTATCAGAGATATGGACATAATTTATTATATAAGTTACCAAACAGCCATGTTTAGATGTGAATTTTGTACATTGGCGACTTTGATGTTGTATGTAAAGTTAAACTTATTAAGATTTAATCATGTACACTAAACAAAAAAGAAGCTCTCGATTTGTGTTCAAAAGTCGTCATAAGAATTAGGGCTATCCAGGATTCAACGATTTTGAATTTGTAAGAGCACTAGTTAATTGAAACTCGATTTGCACGTGCATGCATTGTTCAACATTTAGTATTTAATCATAATTGCTCACTAGTCACTTGTCATTTAAAAGAAAACGCTTTGAAATTTGTAAAAAGAAATCCAAATTTGTAGTGAAAGTATTTTTAATATATCTATAATTCCGAGAAATTTAATCAACATCCTTGATGCCGGTATGTCCACTGTGGAAGTTGCAAAAGTTGTTGGGAGTTCTGGCTGAGCTATAAGCAATCTTCGAACACTTCGACCGACAGGACGTACTGACGACTTACCAAGTCGTGGACATCCGCGCGTTATAATGATTAGTCAACGCTTGCATATCATCATAACTCGTTTGCGCAATCAATTCCGAATTGCCACTGCTGACAAGACCCCAAGCTTCATAATAACCCAATCAGTGGGCAAACTGACGGCAATCTGCAGCGAGAATGATCTATTCGGACGATGTCCATACATTGGTTGCGTTCTATGCTACGACATCGGGCAAATCATTGGGCCCGACCATGCTGGAATGCAGTTTTATTCCCGATTTTCGTTTCAGCGTGATGATTGATGGTAGAGTACGCATCTACCGTTGACGAAATGAAAGTTTTGTCAACTATTGTGTCGTTGAACGAGATCGTTTTGGGGATGAAGGTTGTTTCATGGTCTCGGCTGTCACTTCCCGTGGTTATCGTTCATCATTAGTCTTGGTTGACGGAAATTTGACCAACGTTACCGTGATAACATTCTTACGCCGCACACCATTAGTCTTTTTCATAACCACGCCAACATAGCGATATTTCAACATGACAATGCCACAAGCCATACTGCTACAGACACGGTACAGATTCTAAGGTCGAATAATATTGATTTCATTTATAACTAGCCGCGTGTTAAGCGTGGTTCCAACCTACCTGCGAGCCTCAATAAACTTAGTGAAGCACTAATTCAGGAATGGAACAATAGTCCACAGACAGAAACTGACACTTATCAATTCTATGAGCCAGTGATGTATTGCAGTCACAAATTCAACAGATGGTCATACGTGATATTTGGTGTTATTTTTATATGGATCCCCTGCCTCCCGGAAGTTATCCGTAAACGCATGGTCATATTGTTTGTCCCAAATAATGTACGACAGAACCATCTTTATTTCACGTACAACATTACCATGCTTTTTTGTTTGCATCAACCGGTATTCAATCAAATACGGCAGATGAATGAAATTATCATATTCAGACAACGTATTAATAAAAGATATGCTCTGATTTGGGGAAGCGGTAAAATTCATCCAAATACTGAACACAATAGATCTATCAGTCTTTAAGTTACGGTATGTTAACGAATATGGCATTTTATGACTATCATATTATTGTCTGTAACACAAAGTCATTGACTATAACAGTAGCTCAGACATATATCTGTAAATTGTATTGATTTCCTGACCAGTCTTGAATGCAATTACATGTAATCCCATGTGATTCATTACACTTGTGTAATAGACATGTGGCTAACTTGTGACAGATGGAATCATGTACCATTTATTGGTATTGATAATAATGTATTTCTGATATAACTGTTGCGGTACTGTCTATTATGTCGCATTGTTTACTTCTAACACACGTAGGATGAATCTAATCTTTTACCGATATGTTTCCCGTTTTCGTCGTAGTTTTGTGCGGTGTATAATTTCATACCCAGTCATAAGGTGATTTTAAATTACGCATTCCCGCATCATCGAAAGAGTTGTCATTCTAGATACGTTTATAAAAATACACATTTTGAAATTATTGAAATAATCCTTCAAAATTATTTATTATCAACTATCACACATGTGTATGAATACTACTTAAATTTGCTAAGTACTGTTGCGCTGACTAGAGCTTACGCTGAATAGAGCTTACGCTGAATAGAGCTTACGCTGAATAGAGCTTACGCTGAATAGAGCTTACGCTGGTAAGCGCTTACGTAAATGTATCTTTGCATCATACTCGTAGTTATTCCAATAGTCTATTATAGTCATCGTTCTATTAACGAAATAAAATCGTATTTTTGCAATTTCAAAATATTTCTATAGTAATGTCAACATCCGCGTATCCACACATGAGACCGTGAGACATTTTTATCACCCGCCGAAAGGCGATGGGATATAGGAATGGTATTCCAATTTTGTCCACAGCATTACACAAAAACTATAACAGGCATTACTATGAAACTCTGTAGGTAGATAGATAATGATGAGGAGAAGTGCATGCACAATAACTATAACTCCACCCTTCCTGATTTTGTATTTATTGCCCTTTGTTATTTTTCATACTTAAATTTTGTCCAGAGCACAACTCTGTTATATTCTCAAACCTTGGTAGGTAGATAGACGGCAATGAAGAGAGGTGCATGGTGCAATTCATTTTCTGAGACATAGATGTGGTTTGAGCTACGTATGTAGATAGATGGCTATGTAAGGAGTGGTGGGGGCACGAAAGCTTTAACTCTTCTTACAGTATTAACAGAGTTATTGCCCTTAGTTTGAATTCTTTATCTGGAGCATAACTCTAAAGTGATACGAGCTACAGAGCTGAAATGTTGTAGGTGAATAAACAGCAATAAGGAGAAGGGAATCAAACAGACAATAGCGTAAGCTCTATTTGGCACAACAGAGCACTAATGAAATTATTTTCCTAATTTAGATTTTAGATGCATTATCGTTTAAAATGAATTGTATATTTTAATTTGTTATAAATGTTATGATTTTGGTGAAGAAATTTAGGATGTGATTGTGTTTTTAAGTTGTTTCAGCAATTTGGGCGTTTTCGAGAAATCGTTTTTTTTTAATTTGCTAGAAAATAATCAGAACAAGCAGGAATATGCCTATCGGGTATGTGAGTCATAACTGTTGATAACAGCCCGGCACCGCTTTTTCATGCTCCTAACTAGGTTCCTGTGGGCGGGCTAACATTCATTTCTGAGCCTCCACCATAATGGTCGTGTTCAGCAATATTAGATGACTTGAATCGCTTCCTTGGTCGTCTTCACACTGTTTCATATAGTATAAGCAATACCTAGACTTGTCGGTGAACAAGACGGGTCGACAATTCTCCCTGGTCCATGACCCATTCATATCGCTTCACCAACATGGTGATGGGTATCCCCTTGCTCAACCATGCCGTCCCCAAAGGTTTATCAACTTAAGTCATATGCTTTATAAAACTTCTGTTTGTTCAAAAAAAAAAAACGAATTTTGTGTGGAAAGTAAAGTGAAAGTACCATTATGTTAAAGGATATGTAGACAATATCCCCTAAGTCATTAAAATCAGAGGGTGCATGCATGAGGAAATAATTGATCCTGTCAGTGATATAAGTATAACAATGTTGTTCTAGCGATTTGACCGATGATCAATTCATATAATTATGGAATTGATAATTTTTTACCATATCCGAGAAAAATATTTAGTAGAGTTTTCTTATCTGGTGAATTTCCCAGTTCTTGGACACATTGTATATTATTACCTGTACATAAAATGGATAATATCAATGAACCTGATAATTACAAGAGTATTTCTATTATTGATAAATTTAGTAAAAAATACATAGGTATGTTGAATAAGCGTATCACTTATATGTGAATGCTTATAACATAATATCTATATAACATATATAAAGCCGAGCAGGTTTCAGTGACGGCTACACCACGAGAAATAGTGCTTTTGTTTTATATTCACTAATAAGAAAATACTTGTGTAAAAACGTAAAACACTATATGTCGCTTTAATAGACTTTAAAAATGCTTTTGACTCTGTGAACAGAACATAATTGTAAGAAGCTTTAAATAAGAATGGAATGAAATTTCATTTATTTCACTCCGTCCAGGCAGTTTGTTAAGCCATGTGTCAGAAATAATTAATGTGTTCTGAATTTTTGGATTGTCCCATTGGATTAAGGTAGGGTTGTAAGCTAAGTTCAATCTTGTTCTATATCTTCATCAATGAGTTATCTTCAGTGGTGTCAAATTGTGGAGCCTATGGCGTTCAACTGAATCCAAATGACATCGAAATTTTTATCAGTTTTGTTTGCAGATGGTGTATCATATGCACATGGTATCATATGCACACCCCTAATCTCTGATCTATATAGTAACACAGGGACAACTTAAGTATAAAAAAAATTGAAATATGCTTTATATGGCATAGGATAGATAGGACATGTTTCAATTTTTAACAAAGAAATAACTACACGTTTAGATATGACAGCCATGGGTTCAGCCATTTTATACAAAGATAACCAACTTGTAAAATTCAGACCTCAGTACATAAATGAGCTAAGTGACTCGATACGATTGTCATTGTAATAACATTTTTCATGCTTTGGTAACTGACCACCATTTTTACAAATAATTATTTTTGTATTATCTATATTAACATTGAGGGGCCATCGTGGACAATGCTTATGAATCACCACATAAATTAATTTAGGCCTAAAACAGTGTCTTATACCAAAGCGGCCAGTGTAAGCCCTGGATATTGTCTCAAGACACTCTAACATATTCTTTACATTAAAAATTACATGTGTCTTACATACACCTTGCATAATAACGTTTTACAATTTTTAGTGTTTAGCAAATTTTGAGTAAAATACTAACCATGATAGAAAAGAAAATTAAAGGGACACAATCTTGATTTAATGTAATGTTTTGTTGATTCAACCATTGATTATCTCCCTTGTTATCGAAATTGCAAAAATCGCCAACCCAAGTGAGAGTTGTCCATGTTGTTTGATATTACTTTTTTGTTTGGTTTAACATCGCACCATCATCTATGGTAATTATTTACTGACGTAGAGGAATAAATGATGACTTTGTCAGCATTTAAAGTGGAGGAATACGCTACGCTACCCCTAGAGGGAACCTCCGACTCTCCATATAAAGCTATCTGGACAATTTCCTCACATTTGTCTGTGGTTTCGAGAGGGTATGAAAACAATAACGATGCACTATTTTCAAGCATTTATTCCAGTGAATATAATAAAACCATTATGCTTGATAAAAAAATATTCACCCGGCTCCAAAATTGTTGAACTTGACTCAGGTGTTATAAATGAATACTATAATATGTAAAAGTTAATGCATTAGATCAGAAAAGTTATAAATATATTAGATGAACACATTCACATGGCAACACAGATAATAGAATATATAACTCTTTTATTCTTGATAAGACATTCAGTAAAATATCATACAAAGACCCGAAATCTCTTTAAGTAAAATAGAAAATTGACCCTTTATCATAACCAGCCCGTGATACTTCAGTAATTGAGGTTTTAACTTTCAATTATATTTGCCAACAGATTTCTTTAATCTTTTTAAAAAAGAGCATTCATATTTACCTTTCTATCCTTATCTTTTTGTTTTTTATTGAAGTTTTATTAATTCAATTCGGAGAAGCATCTCAGATTTTGTTGGTTAAAACTCGTATTAGACTGTGAACGACAACCACGGGAAAAGAGAGCCGAAACCATGACACAACCCCTATACCTGAATGATCTCGTACAACGACGCAACAGTCGGCAAAACGTTCATTTCGTCAGAGGTGGATGCGTACCCTACCATCACCACGCTAAAACGAAAGTCGGGACTCAACGAGGATAAAATTGTGTTTCAGCGTCGTCGGGTCCAACAAACATGTAAATGTGCTCAAATATGACGATTTGCCCGATGACGTTATGTTAGAACGCTACCGACATATGAACATTGTCCAGATAGACCGTTCTTTCGCTGCCGATTATAGTCTGCCTACTGATTGAGTGTTGTCAGCAGTAGCCGTGGCAGTTTGGAATCAATGGCACAAATGAGTTATGACGATATATCGGTCATGACCACACATCTAAACGGGTTAATGTCCGCGAAGTGGTAACTAATCAAAACGTACTGCCGTTCGAAATAGTGTGTGAAGGTTGCGTAAGACTAGTGAACATGATGAGCCATACATGCACGTGCAAATATCATGTGTCAGTGTACGCACAAATTCTAAAATCGTTGAATCCTGGACAGCCCATGTGAAGGTCAGTACTATCTAATTAATTATACATGTACTATATGACGACTTTTTGTCACATTATGTGTACAAATCGGAGGTTTTTTATTCAGTGTATAAGGATGATCCTGGAAATGCTTTCCTTACCTATATTTATAGCTCAAATCTAAGTGGTTACATTGTATTGAATTCCGTTTTACCTAACTGATGCTTATTGTACATCCAAGTACTATGTTCATACATTGAAGCGGCAATAAGGAAATGTAAAAAAAGATAAGTATTTCTTGACAAATATACTGATAGCGATTTTTTCTTTTAACAATCGAATTCGTACTGCAATTTTAATCAAATACCTTCATACCGACTTGAAAAGATTGATATAATTTTACACTTTTACAATAACTCAACGGTAGAATTTATCAGCAGTACGTTAATAAACATTCCAAAGTTCAGGAATTGTTCTTATTTCAATCCAACTTTTCTAAAGGGCAAACTAATATATGTTCGGAAGCTAGGAATATATGTCGAGTACAGTTGAATGGAACGTTTATTTGCTTAATTCAAACCACTTTTCTTTATTAAACAGATTGTTATTTACCTTATATCTGCGTTACTGTTTATCTTCAACCATACCAAGGTACTTCAAATCTTTTATGCTCCGTATTTGCTCACATGAAGTGACCATACATCGAATATTTATTCCTACCTGATTGATATGTTAGTACACCGTAAAAGTGTTATCAAAATGAGTTTGAACAACGCGAGCCCGTGATATCACAACAAAACTTGGCTTTTTTATTAAGGAGTGAACACAACACTGGTCTAGCTCTATATTTCAGATCTAGGAAATGACTAAAATCGTTCATATATTTTTGCAATAAAATTCGATACAAGTTTTTGGCTAATGTAAAGCTTCTGTCTTTGTTCGTCAGCAATGTCTCATAAATATTCGATAAGATTGATTAGAAAACA
Organism: Lutraria rhynchaena; assembly: GCA_008271625.1. Classification (NCBI taxonomy): domain Eukaryota; kingdom Metazoa; phylum Mollusca; class Bivalvia; order Venerida; family Mactridae; genus Lutraria; species Lutraria rhynchaena. The sequence goes on from VIBL01000036.1 coordinate 432,604, forward strand.
GTGTTTTATTGTTTTCCCCATTTTTTCTCAAACTCAGCACAACGCATGAGCTGTAAATGTTTACAACAAAATTGTATACAGTTTACGCCGAATATGTATCGCGGTAAGCAGTATAATTATGTCAAGATACTGCATTTCCCCATATAAAGCTTATTTTTGATTGTTCAAAATTAAAGATTTACACATTCATACGTCATCATCAGCAGCAGCGCCAGCGACAACAACAATACTAGCAGCTGATATATTAGTACCACCAATATATTATGATGATGATGACGATAATTATTATGGTGATTCAACGACGTCGATGACCACTACTACAACGACGACGACGGTGGTGATGGTAACGAAGACCATGGTGATGCTGCTGCTGATGATAATGGTGATAATGATGACGACAACATCGACGACGATGATGAATATGATGATAGCAGATTTTGTATTTTTTTGGAGTTAATCACAATCACAATTATGTTTGTTATAAAACTTTAGATCGGTCTCCACGCTCAAATCTCACATTTTTGTGATTTCATGTTTTTTGAGTTAATTATGATAGAATAATGATGGTATTAATCATAGAAATTTTGTCAGCAAAATTGACCTGAATATGATTTTAAACTTAAAACAACAATATTTTTTTCTACCAAAGTACTTCGAGAAATAAATTTGAGATTTGAGTTTAGAGACTGTTCTCAAGTTTCGGGACCAGGTCATAGCTACATACATCAAGATGATAGACCTGTCTGAAGAGTGTATGTATATATATCCCGCGAATACAGCTTACGTAAGCTGTGTTCATTGTATGCTCACGAATATAACTCACCGTCATCTGTATGCATCGTCAACCAATATAATATATAGTTCACGCGTAAGCTGTATTCGGCGTATGCTGTATACAACGTAATAAGGTCAGCCTCACATGTAATAAAACATTTCATAGCAGAGATATCCTGAATTATTGTGTGATATAATCCATGACTGTAAAAATATCTAGTTTTATGTTAAATTAAAACGATTAATGGTAAATTCTTAAAATTCAAAATACATATCCGTAATATCAGATTCGCGGAAAAAATCATACAATATGGAATGACTAGCAAAAATGCGATCAGATAATTTTTTAAAGATAACCCGGTTAGATCATTATTACACACAACCCACATTATGTTAGTTAATGTTAAAAACACATATTTTATCTCTAGAATAATGGAGGCATTCCGTGAACAGCAAGATTAAATATCAATTTAATGAAAACCTTGACAGCCATGTTGAAAGTTTTATTGGATTAGCTAAATTCATATATTACTAATTTATCACACATCTAAAGCATATCAATTTAATTTTAAAGATTGTTTTTAACACGGTAGCTTTTCAGAATAAATGTACTTTACGTTTTGACAGGTGGGCGAAACACATGATATTAATTTCTTTATACATTAAATCAAGTATCAATCTGAAGATTGATCCAATTAAATAACTCCTGTGTTAAATAGAAAAGATTTAACGAGAATACGCCGTCTATTGAACAGATTTCCTTTGGAAATAACATTTAAATTGAAGTGTATCACTAGTCTAACATGCACAGGACCCAGTTATATGCCAAAGTACATTTAAGGCGTGCATTAATTTATTTTAAATTGGCATTAAAACGTAAAATAAAATGGTATTGCGTGGCAAATATTTAGAAATGGTTCAAAGTCGTAAATGTTTATTGGCATACTTACAATTTTTGTCAAAAACTGGTATAAAAGACATCCACCTTAGACGTGACTCTTGATTCCACACTGATTTATATTTTAATCTAATCAGGTTTACTTCATGTGCGGTAGTTGAGTGGTTTTGTGTCAGGATTAAATATTTTAATGATATTTAAACGAACTTTTTGGGGGATCCTTCTTTGAAGTTAAATTATTGAGTATGAATATGTATATTATTAGTGACCATGGTCGCTGGAAGACAATTGTCAGATTTGAATTAGACGAAGAAACTGATAAGAATGAAGTTTTGGGTGATCAAACCCCAAGTGTGGTACGATTATCAGACGAACATACACGTATATTTAAACATGAGACCGTCACATTATACCTTGACTTAATGACAAAATTACTTAAGTTATTCTGGATTTTAACCAACTATTAACCTTTAAACTTTGTATGACACACTGAGAGAGCGAGAGAGACGTTTTGAAATCCTGCCCATTTATTTATCAATTAGCTGTAGAATAAATCCACGCGACATAATCTGGTCATGCAATAATGATGTAATACATATGAATCCACTTTATGTTCAATAATCAGACTGAAGATCTGATATTTAGGATCTGCACTGATATCAAATTATCACCGAGTCTATCTCTAAAAGAACTAATCTCCAGTTACACAATTATGTAACTTATAAGAGTTAAATATAAAATATGTACAGGTTTTAAAAAATCGTCTAACCTATCACCGATTGTTTACTAAATTATATAAAAACATAGAATCGTACAATATACACGGTAAAACCTCACTTAGCGATCACTTCAATATTAAGACCACCTCATTATAACAATCTCTTATTTTCTGAGCGGTTTACTTTATTTCTTCTATATCTCAACTTAATAATAAAACTGCCTATGAATTAAGACCCTTTGTTTTTGATCCAAAAGGTGGTCTTTATATTGTGTGTGTGTTTTTTTTTTTTTTGGTAGATAGAGACGAAACATTGTATCTTATGGCCGACAATTGTTTTGGTGTTCGTATATGTTTAATAATTTATCAATTACTGTTGCCTCTGTAGAAGAAAATGGTGACATAGAAAGTCTGTAAACGTTTCTATTTGTGTTGTAAACATTTTGCGGCATAAATTTGTGCGATGTGCCGGCTAGATTTTCAATTTTATATCACCGTTAGTCGGTGTGTTTTCACGTTCGCTGTTTTATAATTAGTATATTCCGATTGTTCAAGTGAATGGAACAACATCTCTGACGGATATGTGAATCAGAGATTGAGAGAAATAGTTTTAGAGGCACTGTTACGCCGAATACAGCTTACCTAAGCTATATGCGTTGGATATCCACGTGTGTGGCACCGTTAAATGTTGCATCCCTACCGTTAAATGCCGCAATGCGTATTTTCAGGGGAAACTCAAAGTAGTTGGTGGAATTATACTGTTTTAATCGTTGGGGGAGTGTTTGTGAATATTTAGTTCGTAAATAAATTCAAATCTTAAATAACGGAGGCTTATTCATCTGCCTGCTGGTAACGAAATATTCCCATATTTTGAAATATTGACCTCTTGTTTGAAATATAAATCTGTATGCTTAAGTTTTAGATAGTAAAAGGCCTTGATTGCAGCAATATGAATTCTGATTGCATTAGTTTTTATTATGAGTAAAATATTTTCTTAAAACGTATTGTTTTATATATGTTCGCGTTTTAACAGCAGGTACTTTTGCTGCAATGTAAGCATGAAGTTTTGTCTTTCAATTAAATGTTATAATTTGTTTATAAATGAAGTCTCTTACTTTTGAATAGTATTAACATAGCCAGCATGAAATATATCGAAAACAATCTTTAAAATCATTACCTAAGGACAAACTAATGTATGATAATACACTGAGGACAATACAAACAAACACAAAACTTACATATCATTTATTTTTCATAAGAGGCAACAAATAAAATGTACAATACTGACTGGATAATAAATAATAGAAATTAATGTATTGATAGAATTAGATCTAAAACTGACACATAAATACACTGGGTTTAATGTCGCACCAACAGCCAGGGTCATTTGGAGAATTTCAGCTTGAACAGGGGAGGTAGACCCCAGGCTTACACCTGAGTGGAACCATTAATCTGACATAAACTAACTGGACAGCTTCTTTACATGTGATTTTTTTATTCTTGGTGGGATCCAAACTCATAATGGTGAGGGGCTAGTGATTACTAGTCAGAGACCATAAACACTCAAGCATGGAGCCCACTGACACATAAACACTCAAGCATGGAGCCCACTGACACATAAACAGCACTGAGAAGCTGAAAAATATATGCACATAAAATGCAAAATGAAAACTATAAATTTTACACCATGAAACATGAATGAAGATGTTGAGTTTTACAAACAAACAGCAGTAACAGCAATTATGTTCTCATGTGATATATTTATAAAGAATTCTAATTCCTAATAAGCCTTTTTGTTCAAGTAAAAATGTATAACTTTGCAAGACTTAAAGATATTGTAAATATCATGGAACCAGGTTTTTCAAAGTTTACCAGATGCTAAATGTTTCAGTATTTCAGTCGTTCTGCTTACCCACTAGCAAAAGCCCTGGTATTCAGGTGGTGATTTTTCAATAATCCATATATGGTTCAATACTTTGAACAAAAATAGTTTGAACACTGTTATTACAAGTTCTGATTCTCATGCACTTCCAACCAACTGATTTATACAAAGGCCCATACTATACTGGTCTTTGATTTATTTATGATATAAGCATACATCAACATTCAAATTTCTGTTAAAGAATGACAAGACTTTTTAATCTAGATTTTATAATATAAGACCTGTCTGTTTCTCGGAGCAAGAAATGTAATACACAACGTTTCAGAGAAGAAATAAATAAATAAAATACACGGAAAACGTGTCTTGATTTGAATTGAGCCAACAACAGTCATCTCGCAAAAAATATAGTACCTTGTACCTCACGGCCACGATGGCTTTTATTTTTGGAAACGTGTGGGATGGGAGGGTAGAGAGACTAGAGAGGGACCCAGGGGATAAGGGTGGGCCGAGATGGGGTGGCCAGGGAGGGGAGGTCAAGCAATTAGAGAGGCTGGACTGGTTTTTATTGTTGAATGATGCAAATATTGTATGAGTGTATTTTTATATCTGTCACATATGAGTGTTTATTTTATACAGCTGTCACATATAATGATAAAAATCATTATAGAAATTTTACTAATGCGTAAAAATTGACAAATACGTCGGATACAAACAAGAAGTATATATCAACACACTCCTTGCAGTGAACTGTTTGTTGTCTGTTTTGGCCAAAGTTTGGTTTTTAGAATTTGAATTGTATTCGTCGCAATTTGCTGATATTCAATGAAACAAGGAATGTTAATTTGAGTGATATTGAAAACATGAACACATAAAAACATTATAATTATGCATGTAGGAAATATATCAATAACAAAATACAAAAGCTCGGACACCTTGTTCCACTAATAAGACAAATTCGGATCGGGTTGCTCAAATTCTAGAGTTTCAATCGTGCGGCGGTCTCATGTCTATGAGAATTTAAGTAAATACAGTATATGTAAATATAAATTCCCCGGATCCCAGGCAGGATCCGCTTAGAGATAATGGGCCATCATTTATATTAAGCACATTGTTTCCAAAGAATGCACTGGTTCGAATCAAGTGCTAAGGACAGCTCCTACAATCATACAAAACAAGAGCACCGTCATATGACTGTAGACATCCGAGATTGTACCAGGATTGGTATTAAAAATCTCTGTTAGTGGAAATTTTTTTAAGAATTAAAAGGGTCATAATTAAATCTAATTCAAGTCAGAGTTAAATGTCACAATTTTCATCTTGTTTAGCCATGGTTAGTGAACAAGTTTTTTTGTTTAAAAACAAAACGATTTTGACAAGGATAAAACTGGACTGATAAGAAAACTAAACCAAACTTTCAGCACGCCCCGCCGCCGACGACATCAGGATGAGAACAATAGCAGTCTTCGACTAGTCTAGCTATTCTAGTGTTCCACAGAAAAAAGTTTTTACCACACTTCCTTTCTATTTTTAGTTAAGTCGGCCATGATCTTGATCTCAATGCAACCTATCCGTTGTTGAATCGACTTTTTTAACAACTGTCCACGACTCTGACTATGAGGGTTTGACAGTGATTGCCTATTCCCCTTAATCATGTACCTACATTCCTGCAAAGTTTCAATGAAATCTGATTAACCACACCCAGTATGACTCTGAATGTAAAAATGGAATTTATAAGTGATTTTGGTCACTATGTTACTAATAAACAGGCTATGATAAAGATATTCTTGTCAAACTTCATTACTATTTAACAAGTCGGTATCAAGATATTGGTCCGACTTGTAATAACGCTTCTTATTAAAACCTGTGACAAACGTGTTTCAAATATTAACATGCTCTTTTATGTTCCGTTTGTATCAAAGTTTAAATCTGCTTATCAGAAGTCAAAGTGGCGACCATTTTGGTCGCCATCTCGGATTTTTCGGCCCGCACCAAATTTGCAATTTGCAATTTGCGGTCCTATTAACTTCAAAACTACTCCAACCTTTTGTTTTTGTAGCTAGTTGATATATGTGACACTGAAAAATGATAGACAGTGCCAAAAAGTTTTAGATTTCAAACAAGATGACTTCAACGAAAGAGGTCAATGAGATAAAGTAAGAACATATTCCACCACTAGCAGCCTGATGGATATGCCCCCATTATTCAAGCCATGATCTCATTTTGGTGGCAAAATACTCACCAACATTTGCCCACTGATCTCACAAGAAAACACACATTGAGAAATTAACGGTAGGTTTTCGACATTTAGCGGCAGAAAAAAATTGCGACATTTAAGGGTACACATTTAACGGCGGTTGCGACATTTAACGGTAGAAGATTTCGCGATATTTAACAGCGGTTGCGACATTAAACAATAGAAGATTTCGTGACATTTAACAGCGGTTGCGACATTAAACAATAGAAGATTTCGTGACATTTAACAGCGGTTGCGACATTAAACAATAGAAGATTTCGTGACATTTAACAGCGGTTGCGACATTTCATTGAAAGTGCGACATTTGACGGCGACGCGGCACTTAACGGCGCCATACACGGGTACTTTTAAGATAGGTCTATCGTCTTGACGTATCTAGCTCACATGGTCAGTGACCAGTTTTAAAGATAATTGTGATTATTATTATTATTAAGTAAAAATATTTACAAAATCTGCAGTCATTATTAATCAGTATGATCATCGTCATCACCATCGGTATCGTCATTTTCTTCAACATTGTTGTCATCATCATCATTGCCGTCGTTGTCGTCGTACTAATAGTCACGCGTGAGCAGAAATCGACGTTAGCCTTGTACGGTGTTACAAGGCACTATCTTTACATTAATTCAGTTGTTCAGTTTTTCACCAAAACAAATTTTTATTTCTATACGAACCAGCAAAGTAAAAATGAAACATAGTGCACTTTGGCACTTAAGTCGACATATCGTAAGCAGAGCATTTTGAACTGAGATCAACGTAAGAAAAAGTAATGGAAACATATGAATACATGGATTTGTTTATCTTAAGATAAGGTAAACCGTTTTAATTGGATTAAATCAACATAAAGCTACTTACATTAAAATAATTTGAAGGATATATTTGTATGTTTTAACCGAACGACCAATTTGGATTTCTTAACAAAAGAAACATAAATTAAAATTGTTCACAAACAATCACTACATTTATAGGTAAATTGATATTTACTTTAACTAAAGAAAGAGCATTAATAAAGAATTCAACATAGAAAGTGTGTTGAAATAACGTCCACTATTATAACGTTGCTAATCAAAAATGGAATGCGAAATAAATTAAGATAATACATACAGTAACGGAATGATAAGTGATGGAACACAATCATTTAACTTATAAATTACCGAGTTAAATCAACATGTTCATTTTTATTGCTGTTAAAACTAAAACGAATGGATTTCAATAATCTACATTTACTCGTTTTTATTTCCGTCCAATGTTGCAAAATTGAAAAAGTGAGATCGTGAGAGAGAGGAAGGCGACGAAAGTAAGTGAGAAATGAATAGAGGTACAGTCGAAGCTCGGGAACTAGAGAACAGGATAAGGAGATAAAGAAGGGGGAAAGTTGTAAGAGAGGGAAAATTGGGGTAGAAGGTCGGAATGGAAAGACGGGAGGGAAGAGATATAGGGAGGGAGGGTGAAACATTTGAATGGAGGGGGATGGGAGAGAGTCGGACAGAGCAGAGAGAGGGTGAGAAATATGAACAAGAAATATGTCGTCGCATCATCTCTATATCATATAGCATAAACTGCCGTTACGTTCAGTGCTCATCTTGGATGAAGAACGCTTATTGATTTTTAATTGATCTTTAATAAATGTTAAACATTCTGACAGAACATTGTTCAGGGTGTAATTAATCGCACACATATACTTATTTCCGCTTCTATCGACAATTGTTTACAGCACGAAATGATCGAGTGTCGCAGAGTGCATTTTAATCCATTCTAATTAAAACGAATGCAGATCTACAGATGACAAGGGTCGTAATGCAACCATTTATCTCAAAACCTGTCAATAAAAAATTGCAAATTTTGTTTTACCTGGACACCGGATAAATCATTGTAAATCTTGTATTTAGACCCAGACAGAAGATTGATGAAATCGTTTGGTCGTCAGAATCATAAAGCTATCATGTCATGTTGTTGTTTTAATGCGCCTGATTTTAATATTTCAGTAAAAAGTTATTTTTAAATATTTTAATATTAATATTTTACGTGATATCTTATTTGTCTCATCATTAATAATGCTTGACATGTCAACATTGATTTATTAAAAGTTTCGATTGCTAAGAATGTAGGGGTATTAACTTATCTACTATATGGAGTCTACCGTGTCACATAGAATCATGGGAGTATTCAATTGTTGTCATCTTAGGTCTGGAGTCTACCTTATAGACCCATGCGTGTATTCAGTTGGCTGTGTTCGTTGAGTAGACATCTTCATTTTAAATGAGACATACGATTGGTGCTTACAACAAAATCACTTAGTACTTTACCAACGGAAACACTTTCATCATTAACGCGTTCATGTGATGTCAAAATATAGTTAATTAAGTAATTGTGCTTATAATGATTATAAAACCGTGGTGTTTGCCTCCTCTCCTTCTTCCTCTAATGTTCATGAACTCACTCGTACAAGGGTGTGTTTACAGGGTCGTGAGAGGCGTACAACTGATTACAGGCGCAGGATAAAATTTCAGTTACATTTTTATAAACAGCTAAATTATTAATCGTCAAATAATAGTCAAATAATTTCTACCGTTTCGGTCCGTTCTTAGTCTGCAAGCAAACCACAGTTCCACTGGTACTCTAGGGTATACAAATATTCACAATTTCGAGACGGATGCCGTCTTAATGCGTTGAATCAAAAGTCCAAGTCGATTATGCTCATTGTATTGTGCAAAAATACAAGTGGCCGGTCAAATATAAATTATTCTTACTTTACATTATTACAATATAAACAAGACATGCCTGTGTTGTGGATTTCAAATGCTTTAGCTGAAGTACTAAGTTCTTAGTTATCAGAGCCCAGGGTAAAAATGACAAATGATATGTCTTAAGTCAGGCACCGATATTCTGAAACTCAGTTATGTGACCACGAGTCAGCACACTTAAATACCGATCATTGACAGACATATTTTGATATACGGATAATGTTACTTCATAAAAAGACTAAATATATGTTTATATTAATACTGCTATGGAGTGTATATTTATACAAACTCTTATAAAGATTTATAGAAACTACTAATTTCACATTAATCAGTTTCTACTTCACGCCACTTTAGATCTCAATCAATTTTTGAAACACTTTTGTTTGATATATTCACCACTTCGGGTAAATTGTAGGCAGATACTCGCTCACTTGATTGTATGATTATATGGTCATGAATTATTAATCATTCATTCCCCTTATAACTCATGAAATTATAAAAAAATCACACAAAATGCAAATATTATATCGAAGAAAAAACGGCTAATATCTCGCATAGCTTCTGTTAAACTATTTAATGTATGTTTCGATACATTTTTACCAATGTTCTTGTGCTTCATTTATTTCTGATATAAGTCATGAGGCTTGTATTCCTTAGAATAGAATAGAAGATTCTTCAATAACGAATATTTCATTAATATGATCGAAAATACGGTAATCACTTGAATGATATAAACATACAGGATGACCATCACGTCTGATATAATTCCTAAATGAATATTCAACATGTATGACATAAATTAACATGTCGGCATCATTCAGACATGTATCTATCTACAAAATTGGTCCAATTAGTGTACATTATAAAACAGTCAATGATACAGCATATTTAACCAGCGATTCAAATGCATGATTATATCTTAAGTATAAAGTCTAGTTTATCTCAAAATACATAATACCCACATATGGGGTATTATAATTATAGGTTTATAACTAAGCTGTCTACATACCACGACTTTGTTTCATAATACATTCAAAGTAGACAAATCAATTGATATAGGTCCAAAGTCAATCAAGCTACACAATTATGTCAGTAGTTTTATTTAACAAGATCTATGTGATAACAATATAATGTTAACCAGTATTGATGAATAAAAGATAAGTAATATAATAATAAGGGTACACGTCTGATAATCAGGAAGATCAGAGTGAACAATGGTGTATACATATATATCAAACAGCAAGCCAAAGATATCACAATAGACCGGTGATGACTTCTTTATATCATCGTTTTATAATTCTAATTTATTGTTTGTACCAGCTAAAAGGTTCAGATAAAGATTATCTGTGCCAAGTGAAACAAGCTTTCTTGATTTACAACTTTATAATATAATACTTTACAATATTCCCGGATATCTACCAAGTACTTACGCCCTACGTACTTACGCAGGATTCGAACACATAACCCTCTCAATGACAATCAGGCCTGTGCTGTACCCCTCCATTAATATGAAAACTCTATCCAGCGAACGATGGTATTTCTTACACCAATGATAAACATACGCAATTATGAGCTGTTTCATCATGACCGGTGTCCAGTAGAATAATATATGATCAGAGGGTATGTATCCGTGAATGGTCTTCGACGATAATTAATAATTAAATAGTCCGATAATTCAATCATCCAATATAAGTACACTACTCACAGTTGAATCCTTATTTAAAAATTTATTATAACACTCGATTAAACTAACTAGAATACACGTTTATAAGTACAAGCTATTACGAAATTAGCAAGAGACATGCAGTTAGTAGTTAAACAAATGATAATGATGATCTTAATACCGGAATAAAACATCGTTTCTTATTCCTATTATTCACAACATTTTATGAAGCTTTGGTATACTTTAAGTGGCTGAAAACTGGAGTATTTATCTAAAATATAACTTAAATGTCCTTGGTTGTACATAAAACATATTATTCCATTCAATCGAAAACAATGAAAACGCCACTTCTGTATCAATTATATAACTTAACAAATGAATTCGATAAATAAAGCATAATTGTTGAAGTGAATATCCAAGTATATCTTCTTATAGATTTTTAGGAAATATGATGCGTTTAATATACATTCAGCAGCACATCATTCAATATCTGTTACATTTTCTAATTATAGTTCCAAGTGTCCCTGTATACCTAATTTCAGGAAATCGTTATACCTGTTCCGACAATTAATGTTCTATTAGTAATTCCAGGAAGAGGATTGTTCTTCTGGCATGCTTCGCTTATAGTCCTTGTTTTGGAAATATGTTTGCGTAATTGACTCAAGTATGGCGCCATACCAGCTCTATCTAAATCAGTATCAGATCGGCAAAACGATTTATCTCGCACTAAAGAATTATTAAGTCTATCAGCGGTGTAGAAGGACATGGGTGACTGTAGCGGAGACACGGTATGCTTCAGCCCCTGGCATCCTTGGTTAGCTCGACTGCTTCTTTTAACATTTCCAACAGTTTGTACAGTACGTATATGTCTTTCAGCTTGTTCTTCAAACTGACGTAGAATATCCGCACTGACTCCACGACGTCTGTGGTGTCCAGAGAAAGTGTCAGTTCGCTGCGTGCTGAAGCCGAAATCGGTTAGAACATTCCGAGAAAATACGATGTTCGCGCTGGATCTACCTTGTTTGGATTTTTGTCGAGTTTGGGAACGTTCATCTTTGTCTGACTGGCGATCTTTCATTTTAGAAGAAGCGCTTGAATCCCTTGTACTGTCAGTATATTCGGGTTTGTCTGGCTCGTTTGTTGTTCCAGTCTTTGTTGTGTCTGCACTTTCTTCAGCCTTCACCTTCTGTTTTTCTTCTTCCGTCTCAACTTTTTTACCGGAAAGTTCTAAATTTGATAAAGTTTTCTCTAAAGTTGGTCTAGCATGAGTTTTATATGGTCGAGTCCTTTTATATATATTTGATTCGCCAATTTTACCAAACGCGTCCCGTCTAGTTTCCAACGGTTTTCTAGCAGTTAATTTTGGAGGAAACTCTTCATCACCGTTCCCCTGTGATGTTATTGTATGTTTAAGATTCTCTGGTCCTAGAAGGACCTTTATATTACTCTTTTTGTAAACCATTTTTGTATTGTATTTCACCGTTAATCCACTGAAACAAATGTAATTTAAATCTGTTTACTGATTTACGTCATTTAGAGAATTAAATTATAATCCATCTAATAGTTAAACGCGTGTCCAATGTTCAACATAAAACTATTATAAAACATCTGCGGTCATATCAGATGACACTGTTCAGTTATCGAACAGACAAAGAAGTTTATAAAATCACATAGGCTATGTTGAGAACATATTAAATTCAGACATAAATCGCCTGTTTTCAATAATAAACTTATAAAATCCAATAGAAAAACACACCAGTCCAAATTAAAATCAAAGTAGTAACTAATCCACGGGGCTATTTTCAATAACGTTACTCGATAAAGTAGCTACATTATGTAGTTTAACACTACCTGATTATGTTATCTGGTTAAGACTGTGATTTACAAATACGGGGAAGAATGGTAGAAATAAACCGGGATTCATAATCTACTTGTTTTAAATGACTAATCCAAGAATTATAACCAAACAAAACAAACAATTATAATATATTGCAGAAAAACTCTCGTAATACATGCATATTTATTTTTTAAATCGGAAGTAAGACATTAATACATTGTATATCGCCATGCCTGTCGACAATTGTTTTCTTCCGAATTTGAAATTAAGCCATAAAGTTATAAATCGAAAAAAGATAACCAAAGTTACTAGATTTACTTATTTAATTGGGTAATCGTATCCTTTAATTGCAGGATATTAAGACAAGCGTAGTCAAATGTTTGGACTGGTAGGTGGTTTCTTAAACTGCAATTACAGAAAACAGTGAAACTTTAAGATACTTTTCTTTGTTGTGCTCAAATATAGGTACCTGTTGTAATAAGATATGCCATTCATCGCGTTCGCTTTCAATGTAAATTCATTAACCCTTTCAAACACTAACTTCATGCCAATTATAACAGGAAAATTATTGTACACAAACATAGCATGGAAAATCAAAACGCTTAACTGATAACGCTGTATTATATTTTGATAAAAGATTCACAGAAAAGAATCTCGTATTGGAAAAAAAATATATTTAGCCGTGCGTTTTTCTTCTGTCTTTGCTTCATACGTATATTTAAGTCTATAATTTCAACTTTTAAATAATTATAACGCTTTGTCATACATACTTCCTAATGAAAATATTTCAAGATAGGGGACACAACTGATATTGCTGATGTCAAAATGGTCCGTTTGAATTATACCACAAAGATCTGGTTTCGATGACTTATTTCGATTTGCGAGACTTTTATTGGTTGGCTGGTTGGTCGGTGCTTTCTGACAATTGATAAGGCTGTACTCTGAGAAAGGTGTCTATAAAATATTTAATAATAGGAGCCAATTAAGTTACCACAAATGACATTTATAACATTCTGCGTAGACATTATATTTATATTTTATTTCATTTCTTCCACATTGTTTTCAGAAATAAAAAAAAAATATTTAACTTTATGCAGACGAGCGCGGAGGTCAAGTTTATCAATTAAACACAATGTTGAAATTTATTTGAAACATGAACCTGGTACTTTTTTCTATAATCATAGAGGTCGCATCAGTGGTATAAATGTTTGCAATACAAGGACACACTTTAAATGTCTATATAACAAATTAAATCTTCCTATCAGGTGATCTTTTATAATATTTGAGTAAAGAATGACATACATCTATCGATATTCCAAGTTTCCAATTTGTATTCAATTCCGTGCTAAGTAAATAAACCCGTAAATCCACCAATAAGGGCTCTTCTCTACTTATTCAATGTGCAATTACATTAATGTTTGTTTAGACTCGGTAGATAGCTATCTAAATTAATGAGCGTTCGTACTGAAGTGATGAGACAATATTAATTTAGAGAGCTATATATTGTACATGTGACAGGTTTCAAATAATTTGTTTAAGATAAAATAAAATCAAATACAGTTTAACCACAATTAGCTACCACCTCATTATAACAACCACACATTCTGGATCGGTTTTCAATGCATCCTTTATAATGCAACTTAATAATAAGATGACGTCAATGTTATAACCGATTTTCTGGGCTCCAATGGCTGTCTAAATGATAAGGAACGGCAAATGAACGGCAACTTTCACTATCGCTTTCCATATATATATTTAACACGGATGTTGAGGTATTAATAGGTATTGAACTATTGTACATGGGATAATATAAAACCACAGGTTGTTTGCAACTTCTCTAAATCACGTGGATCTGTTTAACGTTCAAATAGTTTTCATTTTACTGTCTGCCATTTTCCCCCACGTCATAATAATCATAATGACATTTGTTTGAAAAATACTGTTGACTTGAACATAGGCAGAGATTGCACTATATATATATATACATGTAGATGTTTACATAAATATGACTGCATTTTGTGCAGTGTTTGTTTCTTATTGTTTCGGGGAACCTGACACTTACTTCTGAAATTCAGAATTATTGTTTGAAATACGTGAAAATTTGGAATGGTTGCAGGCAAGAAGTCATAATAACTATACACGCAAATACGTTCATATTTATTATAGTTCAGCTGTTTGTCTCCTCACGTATCAGACTGAAAATATTTCTATTCTTTATATAAATACGTGATTAACCAGACATGGTGGTCAAGTAAATGTGACTAACTATTAATTCCAAAGTGATGTCCACATTCTAAGTGAGGAGAAGTCTACTCCATAGTTTAACATTGTCTAATATCTTGTATTAAAGTAAATGGATAGCACAGAAAGTTAGAATTGTTATTTTTGAGTGTTTAGGATTTGGTACGTTTGCTACAAAGCAAATCAGTCGTGGAGATTTCTAAAATTCTAATGTTTCTTTGCCTATTGGGTTTTTGTATCTTTTTGGTCCAATTAGACAAAAACGGTCATATTACGTCAGTTAGTGATATTGTACCTTCCTACCTGTACAAATATCAGCAAAATCAGCCAATAGTCTACGGTTGTCTATGTTGGGTTCAACACAGAATTAGTACATTTTCAATGAACTGCAAGTTGATGTAGTGCTAAGTGTAATAGTCAATGTTACTTTTGACATGATGTGCTTGGCTGGAACCCTGTCCACTTAAATAACATTATCATTCTGGAATATGTTCTAAAACCTGTAAAAACTTACCTAAAATTTCAGTAGGGTTCAGTATGGTTGCCAGCTGAACAAGATGACTTACATTTACTACTTAGTAACTGACTGCCACAAGAACCTGCCAACTGTGTCATGGTAACCAATCAAAGTTCCAAGACAGTGTCTGTATGCTCTGATTAACAAGAATGAAGTAGACGAATCTGATGATGATATTTGGAAAAAGAAGGTATTGAAAAATATTTATACAATAGTATTTAAACTACATGTATTCATATACATATAAATGAAAAGATAATTTGCCCATTTTACAGAAATTCTTGTGTTTGAGGTAATTTTACATAGATTAAGAATATTGAAAACTGCTTTATTTTGGAGAAATTTATCAGGACGGAAAATGATGTATTGATGATTCAGAGGAAACCCTTCCTTCAATTGGGTGAAATCTACAAGCATGGAAAAATAATGGACATGCCAACTTACAGTGAGTCAGCAATTGTTTAATGTGTACTTTTTCTGTTTGTAATATTAAAATCTTGGTACTATTTATTAAATATATAAAATTAAACAGTTTACATTTAACTTAAGTTTGTATTAATGCCATTGAATATATACGTTGGTTTAAGCATCCTTAGATTATATTCTATCAGATTTGCCAAAATGAAATTGGCTGGTCCCTATCAGGGGCCGCTAGATCTAAAAATAGAAATACCTTCAACGCCTTCTTCTCTTGAACCTGCGGTTGGATCATCATAAAATTGGTGTGTGGCATCATTCAGTCATCACGAGCAAAAAGAACAAAAATCTAACCCTAATCATAGTGTAAATGTCTATTTCTCATGATTCTACGGATGGATTATTACCAAACTTGGATCTAAGCATTCTTAGATAGTGTTCTATCAGATTTGCTCAAATAAAAATGATTGGCTCCAATTAGGGACCGCTAGAGCTAAGAATAGAAATACCTTAAAATGACTTCTTTTGATCTTTGGATCATCGCCGAATTTGGTGTGTGGCATCCTTCAGTCATCACGAACGAAAAAAACTAATGCCTAACCCTAACCCTAATCATAGTGTAACCTTTTGCTGAATGTCCTTGTTTAAAGTTAAGTAAAATTCGTCAATACAATTAAACCTAAAGTGAAATGTTTCACTAGATACATTAAATAGAGGTGATATAGTAAACTAGTTTAAACTTTATTTAAATGTTCTAGTTTAAACTTTAATTGAATGAACTAGTTTAAATTATATTCAAATGCGTTAATATAAACTTAAGCTAAATGTTAACTCTTTCATTTTATGTATTTAATAATTATGCCCTGAAAAGCTAATTTAAACTTTAATTTAATGCTCCAGTTTAAAGTTTAAATTAAATGAACTAGTTTAAAGTATATTCAAATGCGTTAATACAAACTTAAATGTAAACTGTCTCATTTTATATATTAAATAAATATGTTCCGGTAAACTAGTTTAAACTTTAATTAAATGCATTAGTTTAAACTTTAATTAAATAAACTAGTTTAATCTATATTCAAATGGGTTAATACAAACATAAGTTAAATGTTCTAGTTTAAACTTTATTTGATTTAAATTAATTTACTTGTAAAATCCAATTCGTATATACGGGATCCTTTCTATTAGCTCACCAGAACCGAAGTCGGATTTACTTCAAATTAGCTGTGAAGAAGCCCTTTTGACGTTCCAACTGCAATTTGCTTATATCATACCAGTTTTTTCTATTTTTCGCGCTAGTGACCCCTAAAAGAGGCCAACTGGTATAATATAAGCAAATTGCAGCTATATTTTTTTTCTGTTTCACGGATGTTCGAATAATCGGGGTTTAACTGTGTTTAACTTTTGATCAAAAACAGATATTTATCTTAAGTTTGTTATTTAGCGGTGTTTTATGGCGCATCGACCACTAATGGTCATGTAGCGCGCATATAAATGATAAGATAATATTGATAAGTTACTTAATAAGATATACATGAGATAAAAAAGGGAATGAAGGAGGTATGAATTAGTTAAAAATCCGCTGCGAAGTTAATAAAGAGTGTATACAAATTATCACAGTTTATTGTAAAGTCCGATTTCCTTTAAGTAGTTGATAATTACCTCAGGTGAAACGGTTTTGAAAAGGGTGTTTAAGTTAAAACATTAAAATGCTTGGTACGGATATGTTGAAGATCGATGCAATCAATAGGAACATGTTTGATAGAATATGGTGCATTACATGGAATACATTCAGGCATATCTTCTCTGGTGAGAAGCCAAGAATGGTTTAAACGAGAATGTCCAATTCTGCATCTAGTGAATATCACCCTTCCCGACGAATGGTCCTGTACGAGGGGTGTCATTCGCCAATGGTTGATTTGACTGAGTAAAATTTGTTGTTAATGTCGGTATCCCATTGCCAGGAAGACCGGATTAGGTTAAAAACTGAAGATTTAAAATCAGTATAAGTAATGTTGTCATTTGAAATTAGTAATTTCAGGGCAGATTTAGCCAGTGCACCAGCTCTATCATTACCTTTAATACCCATGTGACCTGGGATCCAGCAAAATACAAATTCTTTGGATGTACTGAGGCGAGATATTCGCTCAAGGGTATCACACACAGTGGGACTTTCAAGTTCATGTTGTGCAAAGTTAGTAAAGTAGACAATGAGTCGGAAAAAATTATGAAATGATTATGATTTGATTCTTCAGCGAGATCGGGGGGCAAGATCAATGGCTTTCATCTCAGCTGAAAAATAGATGACTTGTCTGGAAGACGGTATTTTTAATTTCATTTCCAGATACTGCTGCAACTGCAACAGTATCCACTTCTTTAGAGCCATCAATATAAATTGACTGATGTGTATGAAAATGCTCTTTGAGTTCATGATATTTAGTTTGGAAAGTGTTTTTGTCTGTATCTGACTTTTTGTCACAAGTGAAGTTGAAACGAAACTCCGCTGACATAAGGTTTCAGGTGTAGTATCTGGAAATTTGTACTCGGCAATGGATTCCATATCAATATGGAGATCCTCAACGAATTTGAACATACGAACCACATTTGGCCAACGTTCAAATAGATTTTTAAATAAAGGGTTAAAACAATATGATGTGTAGGGTTAAAAGGATTAGATTTGAGTTTTAAAATATACTGAGAAGCAAGTTTTTGCCGTCTAAAATAAAAGGGGGTTCGTTTGCCTCAACATAGAGGCTGTTTACAGGAGAGGTTCTAAATGCCCAAGGACTAGTCTTAGACCTTGATTATGTATAGAATCAAGGAGTTTTAAGTAAGACTTCCTGGCTGATCCATATACAATGGATCCATAGTCCAGATTTGAACGAACAAAAGATCTATATAAACGTAAAAGAACATTTCTGTCAGCTCCCTGATCAGAGTGAGCGACAACTTTCATAAAGTTTAGAGCCTTCTGGCACTTCCCTTTTAAGTGCCTTAATATGGGGATTGAATGTGATTTGGAGTCAAATATCACTCCGAGAAATTTAAATTTTGGGACAACCTCAACTGGTGTGTTGTCCAGATGAAGACTTGGTTCTGGATGTAAACCACAAAGATTGCAAAAAACACATACATTTGGTTTTGGATTTTGAAAAGATCCGACAGACTGTTACCAACACGAACTCGAAATACACGATCATTTAAAAAAGCCGCAATAAAAATTAGAAGACGGCCTCTGAGACCAAACCCATGAAGATCTTTTAATATGCCATATTTCCTTGTCGTGTCATATGCACTTTCAAGGTCGAAGAATACAGCCACTACATGCTGTTTGTATATAAAAGCCTCTATCAGAAAAGTTGCGAGGCGCAAAAGGTGGTCAACTGTACCACGTTGGCGACGGAAACCACTCTGGACATTGACAATAAGATTATTAGACTCCAAGAACCATACAAGTCTGTCGTTTACCATTCTTTCCAGTGTTTTACATATACAACTGGTGACGGCTACTGTGCGATAATTATTATGATTACTAGAATCCTTGCCCGGCTTTGGTATTGGGATTACCAATGCTTCTGTCCAGAAAGAAAGGAATTCACCAAATTCCCAAATATTGTTAAAAATTCAAGTAAAAGGGTGAGAGAACAGGAAGGTGTTCAAAAGAAGAAATTGATAAAGGACTTTGCCAGGTGGAGTATCGTTTGCCTTGTAAAGGGCAGATTTTAACTCTCATTGAGATAAGTTTAATGTACTTCTCTTGGTTCTTGGAAGAGAATTTATGTTTTTTTTCAATCTTCTTTGGTCTTGTGTGCCTGAAACTTTTCTGAATGATTTTCACAGGAAGACTTTTTGCTAAATGTAGGAGCTAGTGTCTCAGGATTTCTTGAGCAGAGTTAATATTATTGTTGTTAACAGACAAATGATTAATTGGGGAACAATCTTTCCCATTAATAATTTGGATCATATTCCAAGTTTTTTTGATGGAGCTATTGTGTATAGAAATTTATTGTCTCCAAGATATTCTTTTACTTTAATAGTTCTTCGTAAAAGTTTCCGCTGCCTCTATGAGCAGGGAAGTAAAAAGTTCAGTCGGATCCTCACTGCTCTCTAACTTTTCACGAGTAATATTGTGCTCGCAAATGAGCTGGAATTTTTCCCAATTGGCTTTCAATAGTTTCCATCGTTTGGGGCGGTCATAATTTAATGGGTATGTTGATGAGACACAGATGAGGAAGCGGCCACCTCCACAAGAGCCATCCCCAACCCTCCACGCAAAACCTGTGAGCAACGCTGTACTGCACAGAGATATATCAACATCCTCAATTTGGGTTCCATATAATAGAGTCCCATATAATGCCACCGTCAGGACGCACGGCGCAGGAAGTTGAGCCGCCAAACTGTCCAGGCTGCCCTCACCAATCGGCCTGCTTGGCGGCAAACAAACAGAACACAAAGAAACATCCCTGTGCAATAACATCCCCACAGCAACAGCTTGGGCAGTTGCATTTAAAGGTATCTGTTTGTGAGGAATATTATCACTTGCAACAACAGACACTCCACCTTGAGCCCCATTGCCCTCGGCACAGAATTTACCACATAAAGAACGAGATTCGAACGACACACTACCACTCCGTCCCATAAACGCCTCCCGGAGACAAACCGCAACAGGCCTACACTGATTGATCAAAAGTGACACTTCAAAACCAGCCCCCCTGCCCCGACAATTCCATTGGATAATATTATCTGACGCTACCAAAGCCAACCGCTTTGGATGGCTCCACAGGAACTGGAGCAGAGGCCGCAGCGTCAGACACAGGCTGCTCCCTGCAGCCGCAGTGTCCTGCGCCGCAGAGGAGGATAAAGACGAAAGCGAAGGGACCAGACTTTCAAGTGTATCGGACACCCCCGGGAACCTCCTCAACGGAGTTTTTATCAATACGTCACAAGTGTGGCAGGAAGACTTCCCAGGGGTCGGGGCAGGGGCCGGAGCAGAAACATCAGAACAATCTGCTGTCCTGTCCAACCGCCCATGGTCCCCCGGCGGATCCGCATCACCCCCAGCTCCGTAAAATGATACACCTGCATCTGCACGAAAGGATGTCCCTTCATCCTTCCAGACTGGACGGTCCCCGGAACAAGAGGGACGAGGTGATACAAAACCAAAACAGAGTGGCGTGTTAATACATGACTCCGAACCGTGGCCCGGTCCCTCATAAGTACACCTAGAATATATTGAACCATTTTTGCACCAGGTCCCTTGATGGCCACACCGCCGACATCCAAAACAGCGCAGCGGACCAGGCACACACACGCCGGCCCTGACGGAACGAAAGCACACCTTGACACCCGATGGAACACTCGGAGCAGAGAAAGTGGGAATACAAGTGCCAGTCGGAACAATATTCCTGGCAATATTGATGCGTTCATCATCAGAAACAGCTTGCGTCTTTAAATTGGTTTTAATCGCGTCAGGAGATTCCCAGGATTCTAAATCTCTGCAACGGATTACTCCCTTGCAGGAATTCAGTGTTTCATGAGGAAACACTACAACCCCCGCTCCGAAGAATTGTTGAATAGAAAGGAGATTTTTCGACTGTTGCATTGTGGAACACGCCACAAGCAATGTATCATTTTACAGTTTTTCACCGATTTTGGCGTGCCGAGAATTGCATTTAGTTGCTTTTCTATTACGAAAGGTAAGAACCCTGTGAGCGTTTTATCCGGATCGATCGCCGAAACGACAATGAACCTTGGAAAAATCTGTGTATTAAATGTTGGTTGTGATTTTGGGTCCGATTCGGAGTCTGAGTCCAAGAGTGGACGCTTGGGTTTTTGGGGGGATGCCATGATTGCTTTGTGATTTTCATCACCGATGCTCCACACCCACCATGGAGTCCAACAAGGAGGCATGACCTGGGGATGTCCGCACAGGTCATGACAGGGATACATCAGTGATATACTCTGTGCGAAAGGGCTAGATAGGACAAAGTTTTCCTGCGGAATGTTTTCCAAACTAAAACTATCTTTAGGAGATTACAAGTGTCAATCAAAGACCAAACATTTCACCAGATTAGCCCATGAGCCACCGCCTTCTAGGCCATTTTTCAAAAAGAGAAGTCTATACGACAAAAACCAGGCATGGTTATAGTCGGACATGACATATTCTTGTATTTATGTACTAGAGAAGGGGAAATGAAAAATGATCTAGGGCACGGCATGACCAGTCGATTAATCAGGACGGTCCTTCCTGACCTCCCGCTTAGCCCAAATTAAGCCCAAAGTGGTGTGTTGCAGGGACAGAGCGTTTACAGCCATACTCTGGCCCAACTCAACCACCAGGATCCTGTCATCAGGCGACACGGGTTGCAGCCCACGGCAAATGGGTAGGCACAGTGGGGGAGTCTTAACCCTCTGTAGTGCAACAGCTGGAAAATTCTCACCCCACCCAGCTGGGGGAAATAATTATTTCAACACCATCAGAGATCAAGGTGATTATAACCCAGGGTATTGAAACAACCCTTATATTCAACATGCTTCCCCACAGCCAAATGATCATGACAACCAAAATCCATATTCAGCAACCCATCAAAGACCTAGAGTTAATCAAAATATCCACCAATGTAGCTCTAACATTAAATTACCAGCTTTCACAAGCAAAGATTAGTTGAAAGTCTGGATAAACAGATTTGAAACTATATCTGAAAGACAAAACTGGAACAATGATCAGAAGTTGGACAACTTATTTCCAAAACTACAAGGTAGTTATGGTGACTTTGTGTTCACCCTGCTTAAACCAGAAACAGAACGTAATTATGCAGAGCTTACATGAGAATTGAACAACAGATACCGTATTATAGAGACACCCAGAACTTATGCAGCTATGTTTAGCAGGCGAGATCAGAACATGAAAGAGACTGCTGAAGAATATGCGGCTGAGTTGAAACGTCTGTATGACAAAGCACACAATGAACGCAACATTAAACAAGGAATGAAGATTTTTTATGTGACCTATTGTCACTGGGGTTTAACGCCGTTTTTCAGCAATTTCTGTTGTATACAGCGACCGGTTCACCTAAAGAGTTTTCCTGGACTGTATACTAGCCAGTACTAATTTACCCTTCCACATCGAGCCGGCAACATCTCCACACATACAGAGGAAAATTTTCATAGAAGGGTATGACCTGCCGCGACCGGGATTCGAACCCGGATCTCCGGGTTACAAGTCCAACGCACTAACCACTGGACCATGGGCGCGGCCGTGAATGAAGATTTGGTTTGTAGATTTCTTGATGGCTTACGAGATGAAGAAGTGAGTCGGGAGGTAGAATGCATAAAAGAACCAAATGATATCGATGAAGCAGTCTACCATGTAGTGAATAACATTCAGTCAAGGAAAAGACATATGAAAGTTTCTGCGCAGAAGAAGAGATTTATACAGAGGGCAAAAGTTCGAGGTAATGATGATCAGGTAGCGAAGCGAGTGACAGTGAAACAGAAGATAAGGAATATGCGTACAGAATTCCAATAAAGAAAACTCAAGGCAAACTTAAACAAGACGATAAGAGTGATTCACCTCAAGCTATAACAAAAACAGAAGAAATCTCAAAAAGTTCCATCATGATAAATACATCAAACAGAGAAACGGAATTGTTTCAACAGGTCCTAGAAAAACTTAATATGCTCACACAAACCAGGGTTGTAAGATGCTATGCTTGTAACGAAGAAAATCACTATGCAAGAGATTGTCCATTAAAAAGTAATAAGCCACAAAACAAGGGCAATAATAGTTAAAAATTCCAAACAATCAGAAACAACAGAAGTGACCGAGAACTTAAGGCGCAAGCTTCAGCTTACAGGTATGCTTTAAATATGAATGGACTAAACCAGGGGAGTGATTACATCGTCAGACGTAAATGACCTTACAGTAGCGGTATCTATATAAAAGAGGCAGTACAAAGTATACCTACAACCTTTACAGCCAATACAGGGGCCACTAGAATCTTTATATCATACAGGGTCTATAACAAACTAGATACCAATCATAAACCATCACTACTGCTTGTTTAACAGGTGCTATAGGAGTACCACCGTGTTTGATATTCAGCTGGGACCACTTAGTTTAAGGAAAGAAATAATTGTCGCAGAAATTAAAGGAATAGATTAATTATAGAATGATGATGGTGGCCCAGCAGACTTACTATTAACTAAAGACTAAATACTATTACAAGGTGTAGAAAGTCCATGTATACAAGCTGGGATGAAAAATGAAATTAGAAAAGTAAGGGCAGCTGACCACTATACTATACCTGGATACTGTGAAATGGTGATAGTTGTATTGGTAGATAGGAAAGAATAAGATGACAAGTTAAGTAATGCTGAGTTTTTTTGTTGGACTTACAGAACATTTCAACGTAACATCTTCTTCAGATGGCAGCTGTTTTGGCAGACATCAATGTAAGCCCAACAAACAAAATAAGGGCATTAAATCCATTTCCTACATATGTATCCCTGAATCAAGATGCAATATTCGGGCAAGCAGACGAAATACATACAGTTGGGGCTACATTGACAATCCAAGAGCATCCAGAAGAAAACACCGATGATGCATATGTATGTCGAGTTGCACTAAATGGTAATAAGAGTAATAGAACAAGAGGGCCCTGCATCGCTCACCAGAATAAATGTTAATTAACTTGCTACTAAAAAGGTAATAAAGGTACACTTGTATAATCCGAAAAAGATATTCCGAAAAGAGCTTTCGTTTGTAAATTTGGGCATTTTGAGATGCTGAGAATACCATTTGGATTGAATAATGCAGCAGCTTCCAGGGAACAATGGAAATTGCTCTACCAGGCTTACAGTGGGAAACTTGTATTATCGACATTGATGATATTGTCATACTGTAGTATCATTTATTGTCGTTGGGCTCAATTTTCGTGGTTTTTAGTAAAATGGCTATTTTGTGGGAACGTAAATTCGTGGATTTTGAATTTTTGAAAAAGAACATAATTGTAACCTTTATTTCTCTATCATTTTCTTTATGAAATATTCTCTCTAGTAAAGTAAAAATACTGCTAATCGACCCTCACTTGTCAAAAGGGGACCCCATTAAAAGTTTTAAACTTTTAAGCAAACGTTTAAGGGACCTTTTAAGTTCACACCTTCATAAGGTAAATAGTGTCCTTTATTTTAACACTATTTCAGCATGGTCCTCATATTTCTGTCTGTTTGATGTGATGCGTAAAGGATTATTAATTATCATAGAACATAAACTGAGACCTGTTTCGTTACTGATTTTGGTAAACATACTTGTCCTACTGATGATTACTCTAACAATAACAGATCGTCGAACCTTGATATTTTCCAGTTCCGGAATATACCGGAAGTGGTTTTGTAGCACAATTTCGGATATCGCCGTGGGGATCTGATTTCATGGATCAACCAACCAACGAAATCCATGAAATTAAATCCCAGTATATGGAACAAACTTTAGACAACACATGGGCAGAGTCCAGGAAGTCCTAGAAAGAGCAGAAGCAGTGGGCCTGAAGTTTAAACCTGAAAAATGCAAGTTACTGCAGAAAGAAGTGGTATTTTTAGGCCATGTAGTGTCAGCAGATGGAATCAAGCCAAATCTTGTCAATATCACAATAATGCCAAAAAATGAGAAAGTTCGTAGCGATGGGCTCTTATTATAGGAGGTTTGTCAAAAATTTCGTAAACTTGCACGACTTATGTTAGAACCTACAAAAAGGGTAGAGAATGCAAGTGGGATGAAGCATGCCAAACAGCATTCGATAATTTAGGAAGTATTTAGTGGGCCCACAGATAATGGGATATCCACTGCAAATGGAGAATTTATTTTGGAGGTAGATGCCAGCGATGTAGGTATTGGTGCCGTACGTCACCAAGTACAGGAGGGACGAGAAAGGGTAATAGCTTATGCTAGTAGAGCTCTCAATAAATCTGAAGGTAATTACTGTATAACAGAAAAAGAATTTGCTATCCGTTACTTTGTGGAGTATTTCAGACAGTATTTACTTGGAAGAAAGTTCTTGGTTCCGCAGCGACCACCAGGAACTTCCAGAGTGTGAACAAGGTTTTCCAAACTTTGGACCCGGTGACCTAGCTTTTGACCCGAAAAGACCTATGTTCAAATTTGTCCACGATATCATTATGAGAAACATTCTGAAGTTCCATGAAGATCCGATTAAAATTGTAACCTCTAGAGTGTTAACAAGTTTTTCAGTTGATTTAACCTAAAATTACCTAATTTTTATCCTAAATGTTCCATGTTCGAACTTGTCCAAGATATCATTAACACAAACATTCTCACCAGGTTTGATGAAGATTCAATCCAAAGTGTGACCCCTACAGTGTTAACAACTCCAAATGTTGACGCCGGACGACTGACGCTGGATAGTGAGCTAAAAAGATTGGAGTCATGTCACTACTAAGACCTAAAAAAAGGTTTGTTTCCAGTTACCCGACCGACCCATCTTTTACCTGCCGACTCATAAGTTTTTACTGCATACAAATTCTAGTGCTATATCGTAATTTTCATAACAGTGTTGCTGATATATACAAAAAGACGGAAAAAAGACTTTTTTGTTTTTGAGTTGAACACAACTGTTATGCTTAATAAAAGTATACAAACATAGACAGGTTTTACAACTTATATATCTTGTAAGAATATTTATCAATACTTGTTACTTCTTCCTTAACGGAAAATAGGTCTGATGACGTCAGTGTAAAAATCTTCTTCATGTGATACATACTTAGATTTACATTTAATATCGAATAAAAGTCTTCATGTGTTTTTTAAGTTATATTGATAGTGAACATGTGATAATTTATCAAATATTAATAACATGTCTGTTCATGCACAGTCAATACTACAATATTCCAAAATGCTTATTACGCAAGAGTATAAACATCCATTATTCACAATATATTTACATTGTTTTGACTCCAGGCACTAGTCATCACATTATTTAATCAGAGTCAGAACCATTTGGGGTCTGGTCTAGATTTGGATTCATGTCATATTTGTTCACAGTATGACATTGTCTAAAACACTCTAGATCGCACATAGCTTTTTCACATTGCATACACTTAAATACAGCCTGCTTCCTTTTAAACACAACGTGATTCTTTTGGATTACATACAATGTAATCACGAGCAACCTCACACCTTCTTTGCGCTAGGCTTCAGTCAGATGTGCCAAATGAAATGTCTTTCTGTTAATAGATATCCATATAATTAACAAATTTTATATAGTGACCTGTTGAAAGCAAAAAAAAAACACATTTTGGCCATCATACCTTAGATGTCTGCGTAAATTCTAAAGAAAGAACATAGCACATTCCATGGCACCATGGTAAACATCCGTTCCAATACAGTATTCATGTACTACTGAATAGTATAGATCATTGATACAGCCTTCAGGTTTAAACTGTGCATTGTGAATCATATAAGCAGCGTAAACCAGATTTTTTCAGCTATTTTGGGAAAAAAGCCCTGGCCAAATCTTAAAAAATCGAGTTGTAAAATCCAATTATTAGGGAAAAAATTATCGGTCGAAAAGCCATTTTTGGAATTTATTAACATTTTTTTCTTATTAAAAACAGGTGATAAACAAATAGTTTACAGACAAAACAGTCAGTATCCAATGGCTTGCCCATACCCTAACAGGGATATGGCCTCTCATATTTAATTTCAAGAAGACACCTGTCTGGTATTTCGTCAAAGAAGGGGACAATGAAATTCTTTGATATTGATTTACTAGACTGGTTAGCTAAGATTCAGGGCGAGGGGAGTCTGAAGCAGTTTGGTTTTTGGTTGGACGCAGGGATTTAGTCAATGTAATTTCCACATCAGGCGCATATTCAACTGGATGCTTTACATTTTAACTGGTTGATATTCAATAAGAATGTCAACTGAAGACTCAGGAAGGGGGCTTTCAATAATTTTCGAACCCAGAAATTGAAGTGCTTCGGGGCTTAGGCCACTAGGACTTTGAACTACATGTGCACGTCTTCGTATTTTGCGAGCGCAATATTTATTGTTGTACGACATTTTTACAACAATAACGATAAAATCCGAGAATGAACGAATAGCAAAAACGGAAACGTAAGCTGGTATCCGTTGACTCTGATTGTACTTTGGTGCACTGCAACATGGAACGGGTACTAGTTTAACGGAAACGGTGGGCAGGTAAATTGTTCCAGCGGAAAGTGTATTTAACACAATATTTTCTATGATGTCTTCTTCATCGTTCCTTTTATCGATATCGTCATCACTTTCACCATCAGATCACAAATGGTTCAGAACTTCGTCAACATTCATTCCGCGATTCGCCAGTGTTTATATGTTGCTACTGTACACAACACTGTGGAAAATAACTGTGATTCGCATGATCTATGAAAAGCAGTCAGTCAGTTAATTTAAAATATTTTGACGTGTATATCACTTGTAATCAATTAACCAATGTAATAAATGTTTGCATAAAAAATGAAATTAGTAAAAGTACAGACCAAAATGTGACTGTGCTTGTTCGTATAGATCAGGCAGTGAGGCGTAACGAAAGGTTTGACTTTAATCTCAATTATAACGGACAAATAACTGACATTGAAATATTGCGGAAACCACTGAAACGTTCCGAAATTCTACTCACCCTACAGAATGCACGGACTTAGCTGATCTTTGATCATTCGCAGGTTGTTGTGGAACTATACATTTTGGCCAAACATAGATTAGTCCGCATTTATGAATGAAATGTCTAAACATTGATATTTTTTTCAAAATCTTGATTATCAATTCTGATAAAATGTTTGCATATTTGTAGATTCTTCGCTTCGATTTATTTTGGTATACAAAGTTTTGGATATTATTGGTCTGATTTACTTGAGCGTCTGCGAAATTTATTTGGTATGTGTATGCATTGGTTGCATTGGTTGTTGTTGGGCTCATGCAGGTAGAAATGATGACATATGGAAGCGATTATTTATTATCGCTTTCCAATAAAATGATTTCTCTTATTTTCTTGTCAATTACAACATATTTTGTCTCGAATGTAATTTGCGAAAGAAACTGCCTCACTTAGTTGTAAATTTTGTACCGCATGTGGTTTTATTTCTTGTTTTACAAGAATCATGAACAAAGCTGAGACGTTGACAAAGATACATGTATGTGAGGGATAACGAACAACTCTGATAAAGATTGATTTATCTGCAGCCTTCACAATCCTTAAAACGGTTTAATGAGCGGGTAAACAATGTATAAAACACTCATTAAGAGAGATAAAAGAAGTCGTAATAACAACTAGTTTCACAATGGATGTAAACAAAACTAATCTATGAAGTTAATACTTAACAGGGAAGCAAACATACTCAGATGTAGGTTTAAACTTTATAAAATACGTCTTCTGTCCCTCAAATAGAACTGTTGTGATTCAATGGTTGATCTTTGTCATAATGTAATCAGCGATACACATTTATGACCCTACACGTAATTAATGCATGAAGACATCATTAATAAAAATCATGAAAATAAGAAAGAACTACATTGGCTACTCTTGATTGTTTAGTCCGACAAAAGTATTTTGTATTTTGAAAGATTGTAAAACAAATGAAAAACCTGTGAAACTTGGCCAGAGTCAACGGGAACTAGTTTAAGCTACATTTTCGTCAGGGCATAGGTTAGTCCGCATTGAAAATGTATGTTGCAAACAAGACAAACTTGTTATGAAACGTCAAAACAATGATATTTTTTTTGAAATATTAATGATTCTGATAAAAGTTTTGCAGATTTTTTGTTTCGATTTACTTTGGTATACTAACTTTTCGATATTTTGGTCTGATTTACTTGAGCGTCGAACTATATGTATATTGATATGTGTATTCATTTGTTGTTGTTGGGCTCTTGCGGATAGAAACAGCGACATAGGAGTGCGATATATGTCTTTCCAACTAGAAAGTGATGTTATGGTGTTTTTATGTGAGTTTTTGCCCACATAACCACATTATATAAACCCTAGATAAAAGTCGGCAGCTGACAACCCAACATAGTGATTCTCCACTTTTATCAGGTAAAGAAAACACATGCAACGTTTTATTTAAATTACTGCAAAAGTCATCTGATGTTATAACAGTTTCAGATTTTTAGTCACAAAGCGGCAAATACATGCCTAAGGTGAAATTTACAAACATGAATACATGTATGCATATACACAGAGCAGTTCCAAAATAGCATTAAATAATTACATTACATGGCAATATAGATAAAATGTACATATCATAATGTTAAGTCGTAGTTATATTTGTGGCAATTTGTCAGTGAAATAAAAACAACGTCAATGGTCAGAATACTATTAAGAACACAGTAGACATAGATTATTATTTTCTACATATGAATCGGATGAATGCTGCTAGTCGGATCACCTTCTTGAACTAACTTGTTCACGCGTATTCCGTTTGTAGCCGCCATCTTTCCTGTATGATTTGTTACACCGCTGGAAACCCGACATCAGTGTGTAAACAGCCAAATTTGACCGAATTCCAAATTCTTCGATTTTCAGACCCGTCAGTTGATTTGTGTAGTATACTACAGACGTAACGAATGGTGAAATCAACCTGTCAGTATTTTAAAAGTAAAGTACTTCCCGCCGCATTGCGGTATCTTATCACTATTTACATTGATTAATTACGTAACATGTAACTTTATACCCTGTCATTGCATTCTGGGACAGGATCTCATTTTTGAGATGTTAAGGAAACTAGTTTCAGCATTTTTGGTGGCCTTCCTATCATCCAGGCGCAAGCTCTGAAACTTTATTTATGTCGGATTTACTGCGGAAAAACTTGAAAACATTAATGTATCTCAAAACATGCCTTTGTCGAGTATATTGCGATGAAATAACATTTTAATCTATTTTAAGTTATTATATCTGCAAGGAAGAATTATTTTGAGCAACTGTCAACTGAGTGAGTCTATCTAACCATCAGTCAAAAATCTTCAAAAAAGTCTGGAATAAGAAATTCTCTACAACAAACATACTTCACTGCGGAATAACTCTTCACGTATGTACTTCTGTTTTTTTTATTTATTTTTAAAAATTCACGCGTTAATTACAGTAAAATCCAGATAATGAGACCACCTTCAGGACCCGAAAAATGAGGTAGTTTCATTATCAAGTTGAATTATAGGGGTATAGTAATTGAAAGTCGATAAAGTTGAGGTAGTTGCTATGTGAGGTTTTACTGTACTAATGTTTACACTTACATTTAAAAGATCCACGGACATAACTATCCCTATTGAGGTAAGCAGGCGAGCTCACGGGCTAACAGTGTTATATAGGACTTAGACGATAAAATTTGTCGCTTGTTCTAGACTTCTGTTGTGTCCTTAGACTGATTCGCTCAATTTTCATTTTTTAGGCATAAAACTGCTTGTCATAAGTTTCACAGTTTTGACTACTTTCAAGTCATTATAAATATATGATCACTACACCAGATATAAATTGATAATTAGCAAGAACATAAAATCGTATTTAGTATATTTAAACTCAACTTGAGGAACGATGACTAGCACATAAAATGCAACGTTAAAACAGACGAAATAAAATCTTGTCACACCCGGAAACAGCGACACGAGAGTGAAAATCTGATACGAGAGTGCAACGTATTTTTCTGCTTTCTAATTGGTCTGCTTATCAAATAACCTACTCTCAGTGCAATTTCTTAAATAAATACCGTATTTTCAAGATGTGTCAGATAATACACATGTAAATACAAAATGTACATGTTTACTCTACACATTTACACTGACAAACACGTGCTCCCTTGCGTATATTAAGCTAATTCGAGCAGTTAGTAAAGTAACAGTGCAAGATTTACCTCACCATAGCTCAAAATTAGCCATAAAGTTGTTTACGTGAGCTAAATCTGGCACTGTCATATATGTAAATATATACATTCATTTTATCACATCTGTCCTAACTACGTGTTGTATAATTGTGTATTTCGTTTCCTGTTAGCCTACTTTCCAGAGTGGAATTCGTCTAGCATAAATGCGTATCAACCCTTATTGTTGCAACAGTCCAATTTTTAAACAATTCATATCTTCGTCATTCTCATTTTTACATTTACATCTTAAGCTTACATTATCTTATTAAATGACTTATCATTCTTATCCTTATCATTTGATGCGCGCTAGATGAGCTTAGATGTCGATGCACCATAAGTACACACTAAGTTTTCTACTTTCAATCGCGTGACGCCTCTTATTTATACAATCGCGTTGAAAAATAGAACCACCGGTTGTATAAGTCTACATTGCAGTTTTGAGATATACTGAAGGATTCTGTTGATTTTGAAAGCATGGGTATATTTACGATTTTCGGCAATTCAAAATATAAAAAATTACAAATTTAATAATACAGTATTCATCCGCGCAAAAGTTTCATTCATTATACTTTTAAACGATTTGTTACTAAAATAGCACTGCTGATAAGCAAATCGGCGGCTCGCAGAACAGGTCAGACAAATGCTGTCGCTATTTTGATTGAAAGTCATTGATTGGAAGACATGAGAGAAAATTCCAAAAGGGAACAAAGAAAATCATCTGGGGGTACTAGTCATTGTTGTTACCGTGTGTGTAACGATGACTTACGGTACGCGGACCGGGAAAGTATGAAGAACGTGTGGTGGATTCCTTTCCCTAAACGCAAACGTCATTTGAAAAGAAAAATCAATCTCTGTCCAGAGTTGTCATTCGTTATCTCTCCCATACATCTCTGTCAACGTCTCAGCGTTTTACACGATTCTTGTTAAACAAGAAATAAAGCTACAAATGGTACAAAATTTACAACTAAGTGAAGCAATTTCTTTTGCACAATACATTCAAGACAAAAGGCGTTATAATTTACCAGAAAATCCGAGAAATTATTTTATTTATCAAGCGCACTATTTCTCGACTGAGAATATTTGTTTACCTTTGGTAATTAGGTAACAAAATTACGCCGCTTAAATGAAAATGAAACGCAGAAGTCAAATGTAATCGTGTAAAATTATGAAAACAAATGTACCTTTAGAGAAACAAAAGCGTATCTTGGCTTCTTCTCCATTGAAGGCACTCGTGGTTTTACAGCCACAGTAGGCAAAGGGTCATGTAGGACCTAATAAAACAATGGAGAAAAAGTCAAGATACTGGGAAAATCCTGGAAGTACCTGAAGAAATGGCAAATGCATTGAAAGCATTTACTTGTGCTTTTCATGGAAACACCAGGCTGTCATCAGTTGATGAATTAAGACTCTGTAGAATGAAAGAGAAATGCGACGACAACCAACGGATGCACTGAGAAATGTTGACATGGCGACACTGCCCCTATGCAGGAAATGACTTATTCAACATGTTAAGAGGGCAAATTACCAAGCATCCTTATGGAAACATTCTCATGAATCCCATCCTGTAACCCCAACTGAAGACCGTGGTTGGATTGTAAATGAAGCCATGCTTGAGCCTCTGTGGATCCAAGGTGATATCATTCCACCAAGGATAGCAGACATATTGGATGAAACACTTAACAATTATGAAGCAGAGGATGATGAATTCGACAATCTGAATAATATATTTGATGATTAGAATGAATATTGGAGTAAGATAAAAATAATGACACTGTAAAGTGTTTTAAAATAATGAGACTGTAAACCTGGTTTTAAGCACAAGCAAAGCATGCTAACATGTTACATTACCCCCACCACTTTTCGTAAGCTCGTGCTAATTACAAGAATGAAATAATTAGTTAAATGAAGGAAAGAAAGGTTAAAACATGTATGTTTGATAATTTAGTAGGTTTAAAGTAACTAAATTAAAACGTAAAATCAAATTGTCTTACCTTTGTTGTTGCAGGGATGTTCAAACATAATATAACATAATGAAACTATGGGTTTTTAACGATTTTTATAGGATTTTTGAAAATCTCATTAATATTCGTGATATGCAAATGAGCAAAATCAAATAAAAGCATATAAAAATAAAGTATAATGCCACTGAAACATTCTGGCACTATGTGTATTATTCTAGGCATAATACTCAATAAGATATAGGTGATTGTAACTAACACCCCAAGACCCTTGATTTTTCTAAAGGTTGCTATGGAAACCTTAAAATGCTTTAAATTTGGGAAATATTTGGCGATACATGTACAAACTATTTTGCAGTGTTGTATTTTACATTTAGTTTCATTTGACAACATCTGATTACACAAATTGCAATAAAATATGTAACTAAACAAACACAACAATGATTTTTTGTGATTTTATTGTAAATTTTGGATAATCTCATTAATATTCATGGTATGCAAATGAGTAAATTTGCATAATACTTCTGAAAATATTAGAGCAACGCTACTGGAATAAGTTGACACTATTTGTGTCCTGCTAGGTCTAATACTCACTAAGAAATAGGCGATATAGATAAAACACCCAAAATCCTTAATCTCACTATTGGTTGCCATGGAAACACTTAAATATTATAGTCAGGGATTGAGTTTATTTTGGGGGAATCTTTTTCAAATGAAGCGGCTTGCCATAAGAATCAGTGTGAGATGTGTGAAAAAAATCAGGGAGGGGGTGCATGGTTACCCCTTCTAGGACCCAGCCTAAAATTTGTGCAACAAAGTCATGAGACATTCAGAAACTTTATCATTTTGTTCAAGGCTTAAAAACATAAAATAACGATATTTTTGGAGTTCAAAAGCTTCTTTGTTACATCAATTGTATGAATGTGTGATACGCTGTAAGGTTTCGTATACCTTGTGTTAACCCCTGGGGCATAAATATTTCAATATGGACGTAAATTAAAGAATAAGTTTATAGTTTTTGGCTTATATCTAGTAAAATATTGAATGATTTCTTATTCAAATAAAAAGGTACTGAGTATTATGCATCATCAACCCATGAAAATGCATTGCAAGTAATACTAATATAGATTTATTAGACATAACATAAGTACATAAGTGTCACAAAATGAAATTTTGTGTATGTTATAATAAATTATATTTATCGATTATTGTGTTTTATCATTTATTCATCCAACTCCGTTTAATTTTACAAAACATTTATTCCATATAAAAAAGACATTATATTGACAGTTTAGCACGTGCTCCCGACTAAATACAATACGTACTAACCATCGTATATATTGAAATAATGATATGTGAAATTCAGTCACTGGCCATCCATCAGGATGTACAAGCCTGTAATGTCTGGTCAGCTTGACTATTTATTGCATCACAGTTGAATGAACACAGGTAAAATTATTTTAAAGGATTAGAGTAGTGAAGAGAAATATATGTGATGATTAGTACAATGTACTTACTGTATTAATGTGTATATATATATTTGTAGGTAATTTCTTATTTCATTTTATGTTTGTAATAATTTTACATGTATTGCTATGGAAATATATTTTGTTTGTTTAATATTATAAGTAATTTATTGCATTAATTTATGTCCTTTTGTAAAATAAATTAATTGGCGGCCATATTTATATATGACCCAGCCCACAGACATTACAGGTTTGGACATCCTGGTGAATGGTCAGTGACTGAACTTCTCATATCATTACATATATATATATGTGTGCAGTTTTTTTATTTCTACCCCTTTTGTATATATACGGTGTTGCTAGAATAGCACATCGTTTAAGTTACAAAAGGGGTAGAAATAAAAAACTGCAAATATATATATGTATATATATACCGTTTGGAAATAAAGCTACGTCCTATTCTTACGACACCGTTTTGTAAATAATACGACATGCTATTCTTACGACGCCTTTTTGTTTATAGAATGTGCAATAGTTCATTTGAACAGGTTCCTGTTCATATTGCTGTGTAGCAAAGGCATTGTCCCCCAGCTGGGTGGGGGTTAGAATTCCCCAGGTATCGCACTACAGAGGGTTAAGACTCCCCCACTGTGCCTGCCCGTTTGCCGTGGGTTGCAACCCGTGTCGCCTGATGATAGAATCCTGGTGGTTGAGTTGGGCCAGAGTATGGCTGTAAACGCTCTGTCCCTGCAACACACCACTTTGGGCTTAATTTGGGCTAAGCGGGAGGTCAGGAAGGACCGTCCTGATTAATCGACTGGTCATGCCGTGCCCTAGATCATTTTTCATTTCCCCTTCTCTAGTACATAAATACAAGAATGTGTCATATCCGACTATTGCCATGCCTTGTCTTTGTTGTGTAGACTTTTCTTTTTAAAAACGTGGCCTAGGTGGCTAATGGGCTAATCTGGTGAAATGTTTGGTCTTTGATCGACACTTGTAATCTCCAAAAGATAGTTTTAGCTTGGAAAACATATCACAGGAATACATTTGTCCAATCTAGCCCTTTCACACAGAGTATATCACTGATGTATCCCTGTCATGACCTGTGCGGGCATCCCCAGGTCATGTCCCCTTGTTGGACTCCACGGTGGGTGGGGAGCATTGGTAATGAAATCACAAAACAATCATGGCATCTCCCAAAAAGCCAAGCGTCCACTCCCCGTCCCATGTTTGACGCTTTTGTCGCCGTGGTGTCAGATAATATTATTCAATGGAATTGTCGGAGCCTGGGGCCGGTTGTGGTGACATGTCACTTTTGATCAATCGGTGTAGGCCTGTTGAGGTTTGTCTCCGGGAGGCGTTCTTGGAATGGAGTGGTAGTGCGTCGTTCGAGTCTCGTTCTTTGTGTGGTAAAATCTGTGCCGAGGGCAATGGGGCTCAAGGTGGAGTGGCTGTTGTTGCAAATAATAATATTCCTCACAAACAGATACCTTTAAATGCAACTGTCTAAGCTGTTGCTGTGGGGATGTCCTTGCACAGGGATGTTGCTTTGTGTTATTTTTGTTTGCCGCCAAGCAGGCCGGTTGGTGAGAGCAGCCAGGGCAGTTAGATTGCTCAACTTCCTGCGCCGTGTGTGCTGGTGGGGGATCTTAATGGTCGTGGTATTATATGGGGCTCTGGTGGTGCCGATCACAGAGGAACCCAAATTGAGGATGTTGTGGATTTTGGCGCTCTGGCAGTTGTGAATGATGCCGATGCAGGGACTTCTCTGCATCCTGTGGCGGGATCCTTTTCTTCTATTGATCTATCTATGTGTAGTCCAGTTTTGCTCACATGTTTTGCGTGAAGGGTTAGGGATGGCTCTTGTGGAGGTGGCCGCTTCCTCATCTGTGTCTCATCAACATACCCATTAAATTATGACCGCCCCAAACGATGAAAACTATCGAAAGTCAATTGGGAAAAATTCCAGCTCCTTTGCGAGCAGAATATTACTCGTAAGAAGTTAGACAGTTGTGGGGATCCGTCTGAACTTTTACTTCCCTGCTCATAGAGGCAGCGGAAAATTCTGTCTGTCAATTCTGTCTGTCAGACCTCGACAAATTCCAAAAACTATAATAAGCCTTGGTATAATGAAGATTGTAAAAGGGTTATCCAAAAATCAAAAGGAATTTAATCTGAGACCAACTCATGAAAATCTCAAATCTTTTCGTATATTAAGAGCAAAGGCACAACGAACTATTAAAGTAAAAGAAAATCTTGGAGACAATATATCTCTAAACTCAATAGCAGAACCTCCATAAAACAAGAGGGCCATGATGGCCCTGCATCGCTCACCAGAATAAATATTAATTAACTTGTTACTAAAAAGGTAATAAAGGTACACTTGTGGGCAAATAATGGGGAACAATAATAAACTTGATAAAAGACCATCAAAGGATACTACAAAAGAATATTCGTGATGACTGAAGGATGTCACAGACCAAATTTGGTGATGATCCAACCGCTGGTTCACGAAAATAAGTCATTTTAAGGTATTTCTATGCTTAGCTCTTGCGGCCCCTAATTGGGGCCAACCATTTTTATTTGAGCAAATCTGATAGAACACCATCTAAAGATGCTAAAAACCAAGTTTGGTAATAATCAATCCATAGAAACATGAGAAAAAGTCATTTTAAGGTATTTCTATTTTTAGCTCTAGTGGCCCCTAAAAGGGGCTGACCAAATTTATTTGAGTAAACTTGAGAGAGGAGCATCTAATGATGCGACAGACCAAGTTTGGTGATCATCCATCCATTGGTTCATGAGAAGAAGATGTTTAAAGGTATTTCTATTTCTAGCTCTAGCGGCCCCTAAAAGGGCCAACCATATTTATTTGAGCAAGCTTGAGAAAGGACCATCTAAGGATGCTACAGACCAAGTTTGGTGATCATCCATTCATTGGTTCATGAGAAGAAGACGTTTAAATTTATTCCTATTTTTAGCTCTAGCGGCCACTAAAATGGGTCGATCAAATTTTTCTTAGCAAATCTGATAAAAGTCTATATAAAGATGCTACAGACCAAGTTTGGTGATGATCCATCCATTGGTTCATGAGAAGAAGATGATTAAAGGTTTTTCCATTTTTAGCTCTAGTGACCCCTAAAAGGGGTCAACCGGTACAATATGAGCAAATTGCAGTTAGAACGTCAAAAGGCTTCTGCACAGCAAATTGAAGTAAATCCGACTGGTAGTTTCTAAGGAGAAGACCATTGTTGACGCCAGACGACGGACGACGGAGCATCCACCTACCCATCCTAACAGCTCACCTTGAACCTTCGGTTCTGGTGAGCTAAAAACTGTTAATATGATTTAAATTAATGGGAAAGATTGTTCCCCAATAAATCATTTGTCTATTAACAACAATAATATTAACTCTGCTCAAGAAATTGCTGAGACACTAGCTACTACATTTAGCAAAAAGTCTTTCTCTGAAAATTATTCAGAAACGTTTCAGGCACACAAGACCGAAGAAGAGAGAAAAAAACTTAATTTCTCTTCCAAGAACCAAGAGAAGTACAATAAACTTTTCTCAATGAAAGAGTAAAAATACACACTTAACAATGCAAACGGTACTTCACCTTCCCCGGACAGAGTCCATTATCAATTTCTGAAACACCTCTCTGTCCATACTCTTTCCCTTTTACTTGAATTTTTAACAATATTTGGGAATTTGGTGAATTCCCTTCTTCCTGGACAGAAGCATTGGTAATCCCAATAGCAAAGCCGGGCAAGGATTCCAGTACTCCTAATAATTATCGCCCAATGGCCCTAACTAATTGCATATGTAAAACACTGGCAAGAATGGTAAACGACAGACTTGTATGATTCTTGGAATCAAATAATCTTATTGTCAATGTTCAGAGTGGTTTCCGTCGCCAACGTGGTACAGTTGACCACCTTGTGCGTCTCGAAACTTTTCTGAGAGAGGCTTTTATAAACTAACAGCATGCAGTGGCTGTATTCTTCGACCTTAAAAGTGCATATGACACGACAAGGCAATATGGCATATTAAAAGATCTTCATGAGTTTGGTCTCAGAGGCCGCCTTCCGTTTTTTATTGCAACTTTTTTAAATGATCGTGTATTTCGAGTCCATGTTGGTAACACTCTGTCAGATGCACGCGGACAAGAAATAGGTGTACCGCAGGGCTGTATCCTGTCGGTCATTTTATTCAGTATTAAGATCAATAGCATAGTTAAAGCTATTTATCCTGGAGTATACAGCTTTCTCTACGTGGATGATTTTATTATATGTTTTAAATCTAGGAACATAAACATCATTGAAAGACAGATACAACAATGTCTTAATAAACTTCAAGCTTGGTCTGATGAAAATGGCTTCAAGTTTTCAAAATCCAAATCCAATTTTTGCAATCTTCGTGGTTTACATCCAGAACCAGACCTTCATCTGGACAACACACCAGTTGAGGTTGTCAAAGAATTTAAATTTCTCGGAGTGATATTTGACTCCAAACTTACATTCCTTCCCCATATTAAAAAGAAGTGCCGGAAGGCTCTAAACCTTATGAAAGTTGTTGCTCACTCTGATTGGGGAGCTGACAGAAAAGATCTTTTACGTTTATGTAGATCTCTTTAAAACTGGACTTTAAATCCGTACTATATGGATCAGCCAGGAAGTCTTAATTAAAACTCCTTGATTCAATACATAATCAAGGTCTAAGACTAGTTTTTTAGGCATTTAGACCCTCCCCTGTAAACAGCCTCTATGTTGAGGCAAACGAACCTTCCCTTTATTTTAGACGGCAAAAACTTGCTGCTCAGTATACCTTAAAACTTAAATCTAATCCTTTACCCTACACATCATATTGTTTTAACCCTTTATTTAAAAATCTAACACTAAATAAATAAATAGCAAAGGCATAGGTGCGGCCTAATTTTCCCGTAGCTGTGATTGGTCTATTCTGTTTAGTTA
Organism: Lutraria rhynchaena; assembly: GCA_008271625.1. NCBI lineage: Eukaryota > Metazoa > Mollusca > Bivalvia > Venerida > Mactridae > Lutraria > Lutraria rhynchaena. Next base: position 472,850 of record VIBL01000036.1, read on the forward strand.
TATCAAACATATTTTGAGCATATCTATATCAACAAAATAAGACTATTGTGTAATCAATGGGCACTCATTCTATAAGAACAATAGGAATGTATCCTAAATATCAATATCCCTCAAAACATTTTAATGTCGTCCTTACGTTGTCTGTGTATTGACGTGACGTCACCGCGTAAACCATGTTAATTGGACAGATGTACACCATTACTGAATATAAGGCAACAATGGAATAGCGTTCTTTTCTCCGACGAGTCGAGATTTCTCATTTATCGCAGTGATGGCAGGGTTCCTGTATACCGTTGAGGAAATGAACGTTATACCGACTGTTGTGTACTTGAACGAGATGATTTTAGGAGCGGAGGTTCCGTCTTGGTCTAGGCAGGCATTGTGCACACTTCTCGTCGTGATCGATAGGAATTTGAATGCCCAACGCTACCGAGATGAGATTCTTGCGAGGCACGTCATTCTACTGTTTCAAAACAATGTCAATATCACTCTGTTTCAACAGGATAATGCCACCAGCCATACAGTTAGAGATACTGTGAATTTCTTCAGGACAAATAATATTGTAATCATTAATGATTAGCCCGCCAAAAGTTCAGATCTGAATCCTATCGAACACCTGTGGGATAATTTGGACCAGCGTGTTAGACATCGCCCTATTCTACCGTTGAACATCAATAAACTAACACAAGCCTTAATCCAGGAGTGGAGTAACATTCCACAGACAGAAATCAACACACTTCTATGCTCCCACGATGCCAGGCAGTACTCGATGCTCAAGGTGACCATACTCGGTATTAGTGTGAGATTTTGGTCTACCAAAATATACACCTACAACATTTAATCAACCATTTCATCAGTTTTCCGTGAACGTAGAGCGATAAAATTTTACAAATAATTTCACAATGAAATACTCTTGGAATACAAGTTAAAATAATTTAACCCTTCTTTCCATATTAATGTATATCTGCACTTACACACAGCGGCAGTTACTTTTTTTGCTCAGTGTATTATCCAAAAATAAAACTCCATTCATATTCCATATTAGTTTCTTGTTGTCTGATTCAATGGGATACCAAATTACATCAGCGTTTAGTCAACACTTGTCAGCTAAATTTGCTGTACTAATCTCTATAAGGTGGTTTAATTTATTAATTTACGCTTAACATAAATTTGTAATCATTCAGAATTGCTGAAAATATTAACATAAATCATATCATGTTCTTCGATAGACTCAGCTAACAGCATTTGGATGTTTATCTGTAGAACTAATGAAACACTAAATTATACAAATGTACAAAAATACTAATTGATTCAGTACTCTTACAAACATTGTTATAATTTGATTAACTTTTCTACTTTGCATCTCCTGAATAATGTTTTTTTTTTAAACCTAATGGCTATTTGTGCTTATTCAGGGATACGAGAGTTGTTGAACTTATATTTGAACACAATTTTCTCGTTCACCGGGTAGTGTTAACACGCCTATTGACAAATGTAAATATACTTACACTGTTTTACTGTCGTACGTGTACATCAATTGTTTTTACAAAAATAAATGATAAAGTAGATGGTTGGTCTTTTAAAATTCAACATACAAGTAATTAACAGCGCACTGTGTTATTGACTTTTATGCTATGGACCTGGGTTTTGCGCGCCACACATTGTAATGATGTGCGTTAAAACTTGCGCCAAATTATTTGCAAACCGGTTCATGCGTCATGAAGTTATTGGCTGGCAACAAAATGCGACGGACAGACGGACAAAACGCACAGAAGGAATCGGGCAATATTATGGTTAACAAAGCAACGAGGATCTTTTTTTTGAGACCATTTTTTTTAAACAGATATCAAGATATTGCATGATAAAGAGCTTTATGTATATGACCCTTGTGATCTTGAACTTAGATCAAATGACCCTTAGTTCCATATTGAGCTTCTAAAATACATAGAGGAAAATCATCTGGTGAAATATGAAGAATCACTTTAAAAAGATTATCAAGTACTGAAGAATATGACATTTTTATCCCCATTACCTTAACCTGATCCAATGACTAAGAACATTACACATGTCTAACCTGAATTAAAATTGGTTGTTCTGGTCAGTTCAGGACTGTTTATTTCTAACTATAGCTATTCTCTCAGTTCATTTTCATTGCAGCGAAATTTAACATCTGTTGTCTGAATCGTTCATTCTAGGATCAGCAGAAATGAGTGTAATGTTCATATCTTCCATATAAAAAGCACTTTCTTGATGATGCTGAACAATGTAGACAAGCTTTTTGAGTAGTGATACATCTGGTACAAATCTGGTTATGATCCCTGCATCGATTGTTGATTTGATTTTAAATTCTTGTCTAATTCTGCACAAATGGGGAATATAATGAAACTGGCACTCGCTTTGCTAATAGTGAGGAGGCACCGAAGAGTTCGGAACCTTGATATTGATATACTGTTAAACAAACACTTTACATAGAAAATGAAACATACAAATGTTAACAAACTTTTACATAGTTTTAAACGTCAATAAGTTTAAATTCAACCTTGAGGAAGAAAAACCCTCACAATGACGGGTGTAAACAACTTTGTAAAATTTTGCTGTTTTTTTTTAAACTTCTTTGCTATTATTTTCTTTAAAATGTATTGTCTTCAAATTGTCCTCGACTTTAAAATTACTATTGTGACTCCATTGTTCACGCACGAGTTCAGTATCAGTTACACAGTACAGTGAAACCTCGATATTTAAACCTTGATATTAAAACCTCGATACTAGTATTCGAATCGCGATATTCAAACCTCGATATTTACACATCGATATTTACTCATCGATATTAGCACTTAAATTTCGACATTCAAACCTCGATATTCAAACCTCGATATTTAGACCTCGATATTTACACATCGATACTAGCACTTAAATTTCGACATTCAAATCTCGATATTTAAACCTCGATATTAAACCTTGATATTTAAACATCTATACTAATATTTAAATCTCGATATTCAAACCTTGGTATTTAAACCTCGTTATTCAAACCTTGATATTTAAACCTCATTATTCAAACCACCAATTGGGCGGAAAGAAAAAAAAGTCTGATAATTGAGGTCGCCTAATTGTCAAGTTGAAATATGAAAGAAATACATGTATTGAAAACCTGTCCGAAATTAAGTGACCATTTCCGAGAGATGGTCTTAATATCAGAGTGGTCATGAAGTAGGGCTTTATTCTATTAAGAAGAAACAAACAACCAAATGCGCAAAATATGTGAAATGTCACGTTTGTGATACAGTATTTCATTCATTAAAAATTGTACCCACAAAGTCGCCATGTAATATGATATCGTTGAACGTAGTTAACGACCCCTGTATGTTTCGTTCCGTGGCATACTGGACAAAAACGTTTCATATATATTGAAATAAAGAATAGAATTATTATTTCATATCCATGGCGGATTTAATGTTTATATTTTGAGATTGCCGTTGACGGAATTAATTTAAATTTGAATTGTAAGTACTTTATCATGCCTATGTATACTATTTGATTTGTACGATTTTTTGACATTTAGTTATAATCCGCAATGTTGTTTCTTTCATTTAACTGTATTAATATTAAAATGTAGCAAAACCTTAACAAGAAGACTTTTAGGACAGGAAAGGGTCCTCATAATGAGATGGTCAGATTACAAAGCTGTAACAAAAATAGAAAACGGGCCCGGAAGTAAATGGTCGTTCAAATAGTTGAATGATCGCCAGGTGTATTAGTACTCGTATTTCCGGTAGGCCGAAATGTAGACTTTGGAAATCATAAATATACCATTATTGTTGAATAAGCTAGTACACACCGCAACAGTTAGACTTTCAAACTATCAGAATAATAAAGACAATAAATTTTACGAGCATCACTTCAAGCTCGAATTTAGATAATTGGTATAAAATGATGCGGTAAACGTTTACAGTGGCAAGTATAAGTCTGTCATTACGAGGGCTGTAACAAAAAAACACGCCCTTTAGAAGAATACAATATGCAGCATCAAGGGGAACACTCATTGATCATACTTATAACCTCATAAAATAAATTAAACCTCGATACCATTTTTTTAACATCAGGTTGTAATGTAAACGAAATAACATGCCGCGTTATTTATTCATATGTCCTGCTATTTTGTTATTTATCGTCCAGCCACGACCGTGGTCCAGTGGCTTGTGTGCTGGACTTGTAACCCGGCGATTGAGGTCCAAATCCCGGTAGCGGCAGGTCATACCCTTTTATGAAAATTTGACTACAAATGTCGATTTTCCTGCAGTGGAGAAGTTGCCGGCTCCTTGTGGAAGGGTAAGTTAGTACTGGTTAGTATACAATCCAGGAAAACTAGTTTGATGAACCGGCCTCCGTATATAACTGAAAAGTCGTTGGAAAACGGCGCTAAACACAGTGAAACAAACGAAATAAGCGGGGGTAACAATGATTTGTTATTATTATTTAGATGGTCGTTATGAATGGTTTTGTTATGTGTCGTTTCTTGCGACCGCTGAATAGGATACTGTGTACTCCGTTTATAACCGGATACTCTCGTACTCTTTATCACCCTATTTTATACAGCAAAACGTGAGCGTAAAAATACAAAGGGAATCATCATCCTCTGGAATACTGTCGTGTCACACGTCCGAAAAAAAGATTTTATGAACAGTTTAATGCGGACTTTTTGTACGTCTTACGGCCTTTGAAAACGCAATACTGTGTTACGTGAATTTTCACTAGGAAGATAAATGTATAACTATCAGTATGTTACATCATGGGAAAAATGTTTTCAATACCTTTATAATCATACCAAAATATATTGGAAGTCTGTAACAAGTTGAAGACATTCAACACGAAAATCGATATCAATTCGGACCTTCACCAAAAGTATGACTTTCGTTTTTTGACCATTCGCTTTATCGAACAGTATATTTATAAAAAGACGCCCAATTTAAAGAAATCGTCTATCAAAATGACGGCATTGAAATAAGATTAACATTGGTATAGTTATCAAAATAATGATTTTAAAAAATCTACAAAACCATGGGTTTTCAAAGTCCGTAAAGATAGTTTATTTTCGTGAATCAATTCGTGATTCAAATGCATTCTTCTTGGTAAGGCTGGTGACGCCTTATTCATAAGGCCAGAACATTTAATTATGTTTAGGGTTAATAAGAATAAATAAAACACTATGTGCTTTTTACTAACTGATTGAAGTGAAATTAATGAAAAAACGTATTTTTAAAAAAATACTATAAATATATAAATATGTATAAGATATAACGTTCTTTCGCCCGATTGCAATAATCAGTCTTACGGTGATAAGGGACGTCGACTTCGTCCCAAATTATTTCGAACTTTGGACGTATGATTCGTCCCCAAATATTAAGCACTTTGGATTTTGCTTTCAGAAAAGTCAGTATCGATGCTAAAAAGTGTCAGTCGGGGACTTTAAATAAGACTACTTTTTCTGGTCCTACTAAGATATAAGATACAATTTAATGATGAGCTGCTTTAATCAAATGGATTTTTTTTATTTTCTATCATTGTACTACAAATACTCGTATCTATCAACATACTCAGACAATAACGGACTCTATCAGGTTAGTAGTCTGTACAGAATGTTTTTCTGGGTCGACCCTCATGCAGTTAACGGGAGTAGTTGAATTTGACCAGTTTATTGACTTTTTAATGACAGAACCAAGCATAATCTCGTGAGAAAACACGATGTGTTGAACGGTTTAGATAATGAGAATTTTTTTACGGAATTTTAGTGACAATAATCGTTTATGTATAAGATCGGTTGGATACATTGACTAATTGTTCAACATTATCGTGTGACTCTCACACATAAAAATACTTTTCTAATTTATAAAAGCTGATGTTGGTGATATTCATTAAGATGAAATTAATGATAAAGTATATATAACAAAGTGTTGCCATGACAACCAAAAGGAACTATTTCTTGTGGGAAGGTAGAAAAAATGGATACAATGGATTAGAGACTGTTTCGAGTTACTACATGACAGAAAGGTATACATGTGATTAGTTTGTATGTATCTTACAGCCTTAAATGGTCTAGTTACCCATAGATGGACCAAAAATGTATGTGAATTGAGCTGGACTGAATTTGTTAAATGTTTCGTTCGTCCATCCTCGCCTGCAGATCTAGTTCCTGCCATACCACAGCTTCCGGTTTGTTCTAAATGTCACAGAATTTAAATTACGAAATTATTGAGTGTTCATCAAGACGTACATGTGCTTTATGTAAATTTTATATAAGAATGACATGTGTAGATTGTTGAGCTTACGTAGTTTCGGAATAGCAATAAATTCATGAAACTCCCAAGTATAATGATTCAAATCAAGAAGGGACACAGCTCAAGACAGACTTACCACGTTTAGAACTGGTTTGTTTTCAAATCTTTTCTGTCAGTCGGTTTTCACAATGTTTAACTGTCACATTTAGACTGACATCAAGTTGTGACCGTCAATATGTTCTCAGGTCAATAGTATTGCATTTCAAACCTGACATTTTCTTTCACAAAAATGGTGTAAAACGCCTCTTGTCATTCATTGATGCGCCAAATTTAACTACCGAAAAGTTTTATTTTTGAATCGAAAAGTATCATTCATTAAGCGCCGGATTAATAATTTAAACAACTTAAACAACAAATTTCACCTTTTGAGAGTGTATCAGTTCGTATCATGCATGAAAACGTAAAGACTCATAACTGATGAAAATACATGCAAAGACTGGATGAATCAAGGTAAACAATTTCTGAACATTGCAAACAAAATATATTGTACTTTTTGAGGAAACATAATATATTATATTGAATTTCTTATAATATTGAATTTGATTTTCCCGTATTTGGGCTTTTTATTTTCGATAAGCATATCGATGAAAAGGTTAATTGATTAAATTATTGTAGTTGAATGTCAATTTGAGTGCATCAGAAATGCAAATAATGTCAGAGTATTTATTTTTGTATTTTTGCTAAATTATCTTAAAAGCGTAAATTATCTTAAAATTACCTTTTTAACAAAGCCGTGTATCTACCGGTATTCTCGTTTCTGAGAGTGAGGATGCATGTTTTTCGCGCATTTCTTCATTTTGTGTGTTTTAATGCAAATGTTTTGTTCAAAAATATTTTCCATGTCTTAAAGCACAATTTTATACTTAAATACATTAGAAACTGCTGGACAAAGGCACATGTGTATTTGTTTTTTTAATATTTATCTTTCTTCGTGGAAAATGTATTATGGTACCTTTTTTAAGAAATCTTCTTTATTCAAAACGTAGATAAGATTTCTACTCATATAGATATGCCATCATAGTTCATACTACATAGCTTCTGAATTTAAGATTTCCTCAAATTTTGACTGTAGTAACTAAAAACTTTTCATTTTGTAAAAGTGTTACCTAAAAATGATCTTAGGATAACTTCAACTTAAATCTTGACTTATTTTACGTTAATTGAAGAGTTATCTTCAATGTTTTAAGAAATTAATGAAAGCACGTGTTGTTCACCAAAAACAGTAATGAGACAGAAATGAAAATACTAGTAACAAAAGGAAGGTAAGTCACAGTGGGAACTAGAATCTATAGTGTATGCTATTGGTATGTCCTGTTTTGTTACTTATCATTTTTGTTTGAAAGAAATCAATCTGTACTAAAATATATCTTAACAGCATTAATTTAAGAGATAAAACTTATCTTAAATCAAGATTTTTAGACCGTTTTTAAGACATTAATTAAGAAGCTTTATAAATATTAGCCCAGGTGTTCTACAAAAACAAATAAATTCCTCAACGTGGTTTATGTTTTGAATTGTTGTTGAATTTTAATTTGTAAACTTTGTACACACCTCCTTTGTTTTGTACTTTGTTTTTCAAACGCAAATGTGCGTTCGTCTTGTTATATTAGAATGCTTTAAAGCTTGTCATTATCATCAAATTAAAAACTGTATGCGTGTGTTTTATTTTGTGTAAATATAATCAAATTGATTTATTTTTTTAACATTCGTGTTAAATCAATTTATTGTATTATTATATAGTATGGTGAAAAGTTGAAAGGTCGACGACGAAGTTCGGAATTACTCTGACTTTTTATCGTACATTTAACATCTTGGTTTGTGGAAAAATGTGCTGCCCTACACGAAACGTCGTAGATTTCATTAACAAAGATTAGACAATTAAAAACTGTGTGTTGCTGTTTAAGTTTCCATAATTATATTCTTTAAAAAAATGAAAATAAACAAATAATGATAAATAGGTTCTCTTAAAAATTTTGTCTTGTTTCAAGATATATGAATACACTTGACTTACACGCTATTCTACGATAATACATGGCAGGCTGTTCAATATTACGCACACAATTGTAACCCAGCAATTACAGTGGCTAACACCGCCAAAGACTATTTGTCTCTATACGAAGTAGTTAAATTGAAGAGACGAGTGAAAAAGTAGATCTTCTGGTTAAAAGTTTACCCGTGCAAGGTTTTGTGATTAGAATCGAAATAATAAATTTGTCATTCGAATTGGAAAAATGAATTGTATGATCATTCTTAAGTAACATTTAGACTCTGTGTATGAATTATCCATAGTGGTATAACTGGCATTGAAGTCGGCTCTGTCCATATTTGAATACGTCCTAAAATATCGTGACTGAAAAATATAATTATGCATAATGCACGTGTAATTTAAATACTCTTTATGAATCAAATCAGTGCTCCATTACAAATAAAACAATATATAAAAAACAGAAACCACATAATGGTTAATGGCAATATTTTTGCATGCAATCAAATAAAGAGAAACATTTAAATCTGGCTTTCATTAATCTTTTAGTGGTTGATGTTTTGTAAATAATGGAGTCATTGATGATCTTGAAACTTGATAGTAATTAGGTATAAAATGTAATTAATGAATACATAATGACAAAAATCGCAAAGATAAACACTAAACGATTAATAAACCTTTGGCTTGCTTCAAACAAGAAATTTCCCGACAAAATTCTCATTCATACCCATATGAATTAAGGTTCCAGGGTACATACTCGTTTAAATCATGGGCATGAATTCTGTGTGACCATCTGGTCGGAGCTAACACCTAATACAATTTTCTTCATATGTTTCATGTATCATTCATTATTGTTTTTATTTTTGTGGAGCAGTTATCAATTCCTATCGGAGGAGCCCTGTTTCTGTTGGTAATCCATACTGTAACACTATTTCGATAAACTGACTGACCGTACATAAAACAGTTCAGTTTGTATTACGTCCGTGCGAACTTAATGAATACAGTCACTTATCCGTGTATCAGAAATGCCTCAAATATCCCTTTGTTACAACACATGTCAGTTTGTTTCCTTCTTATTATATTTTAGGTATCAACTTTAACATAAAAAGGGGTCAAAAGTTTATCATTTCACCAAAATAAAAAAAACATATCATTTGAAAGAAGCCAAAAAAATAGACTGACCGTTCGAGCAAATTTGATATTTCAATTAATAAAAGATGTATGATGGTATAAAGATTTTACTCCTATACTTTCCCATAGTAATTGTATTGACCTCTGACGATCGTGGATGGACCTAAAAGTTGGACATGCTTACACATTTGTAATTTGCTACAAATGATTATTACATAAAACGGTCCACCAAGGGTTTTTAAAATACGGTTGTGAACGTACTGGATGGAATTTATCGGTAACTTGCCATGGTGTCGAAACATTTGTCTCATTAAGGATGATTTTAAGCGGAATCCATTAAATTTGATAAGTTGGTATTTGAGTTTTGTATTTTGAAATCAATTTAAATTGCATCAATCATCCCTATAAGCTATTTTTGTAAATATCCCGAAAATCTGAGTGTATGAAAATTACACAGCGTTAAAATCATGTTAATATAAACGGAATCATTCATCACCATATTCACTAATTAAGGTTTTTCAATAATTAATTGATGATAAATTTTAGTAATTCATTGTATTCGCGCCTCGTTTGTAATGTTTTAATGCCCCGAAGTTATATAATTGTCTGTTTTATATTTAAAAGAATGTCGAATAACGAGGTAAATAATGAGGCTTGAATTAATTGTTTCTCATTAAGTGGCAAATTTATTGACAAATTCGTGTGCCCCGCCTTACTTTGTTAAAATCATATTTCACGTGAAAGCTACGAGTTGACTAAGAACATGGGTGTTGTTTCATGGAAATATCTCAGCTATAAGATGATGCATTTTAAAAATAAACCCAATATGTTTTAGCAATTATATTCAGATCTTTTAGGCAAATAGGCGTATCCTTTAGATATTTACAATAAACATGATTTTTACGTCTAAAATTACCATCTTAATTAACTTATGTATTTGAACCAACAACCTCATGAAATTGTTTGCGACTCCTTTACTGCAAAAAAGTTGATGGAAAGTTTATAGATGGAAATTTTATAAAACCAATAATAACTGCTATCATTTATCAAGGTTTTTGAAAATAATAGAATCGTTCATTGCAATGTTAATAGAAATTAAACTAGCTCAAAACTAGTTTGCAATAAATAGCGTTCATGCGTTTTATAACGACAATGGTTGAAAACCTTTTATTTCAGACGACATGTTAAAACTTTCATGCGATTTTGATAGATCTGATATATTCAGTAGAACAACACACATATAACTGAATATAACTGAATAATTCCTTTAATAATGAAAAAGTGTCGATAACAATTCAGTGTATTTTGAAATGCTGGTAAACGATAAGTCATTATTATTATTATAATTATTATTATTGAAGATAGTTTCTCTTTCGTTAAAATAACAATTCCGTTTCTTATGTTTGAAAGTCTTACCTTGTTATTCTATTTCAGAATGGACAATCGCGCTTTTCAAGGAGATAACCTTAAAATGTCACAAAAAGCAGACGACAGTCGCATTAACCACGGTATCGATGGAACGCTCACTAAATCAGAAAGCCAAGATGTTGCAGCAGACGGCAAACAAACGAATCGTACAAATCCGAAAGAAACAGCAAAAGACCAAAGGAGTGCTCAAGGTGAGGGGAGTGTCCACAGTGAGAATCAAACTATCAACCAAGAAAACCCGAATGGAAAAGTAGCGCCGAGTAATGCCAAATCATTGGCTACAAAATTTAAGAAGGAGACAGATAAATGTTTAACCAAGCAAATTGTTTTGGATCCGTCGCATTTACTGAAACCAGGTAAAATATTTGTTTTTAAAAAAAACGGATTATAACATTTGCTCTAAGTATGATTTGAATAAAGTAATACATATGAATACATGTGGCCGTATAAGGAACCAAACACCTCTAAAAGACCAGTGTGTTGTTTGACGGGTACGCCGTATCCGGAAGTCACACAAGTCACAAAGACATGTTCCGGATGTCTGAGATTTTTAAGCACAAAAACATACATGTCCTGTGTACTGTAAAACAGAAATAAATGTACCGCTAGTTGACATTTGTCAATTTGTGCCCTGTATCTGGATTTTTATGTAAACCTTAAAAAAATCTTGAATTCAGGAATTCTCTGTTACTACTTTGACACTGTCCACAGGTGGTTTTACGCAATTTATGGTGGTTTTGTCTTCTTTACCTGATCATATATTACAGTCCAGTCCGGATGACTCGATAAACACCAAATGGATCAGAAATATTACTGTAATACAGTCGCCGTTACATTTGATCAACTATGAAATGCATTCCCATTCTTGTAATCCATAGTAGGGAAGGGACTGCGTGCATGCCAGTAAATGTTAGATCTAAAACAACAATAGATCTAGAAGTGTGAAACATGGAAACAGACGACAATTGAGCATAAAAAAGACACCACAATGCCACTTCACATCCTTGCTTAACTTCAGTGCACGTCCTTGGCCAGGGGATGGGTGCTCAAGAGAAAAAAGTTACCCAGGAAAGCTATCATCCATAAAATCTCAGATCCCCAAAACACAGATACTACTGATGAATAACTATTAAATATCACACGAATGAGAAAAGTACGAAAACATCAGTTGGGATAAAAAAACACGTTGGTTTTTGTAATGCATGAAGTATGCAAGTGTTGCACTTAATGTATAGCTAACACAATTGAATTGTACTATTTCACGAACACTTAGAAAGTGCTAAATTACACGAATTGTTTTAAATCACAAAATCTTTACTAAACTTGTAAAGTTCATTACAGCGACGCGAGAATAGTTTAAATTATGTAAGTGAGTGATTCAAACACGTGGGTACGACACCGGAAGTGCCCCGTTTAGAAGGCGAGAATCTTTGATTTGAAAATAATCCAACGTGTTCTTGCGGTGGATCATACAGGGATCAGTAAAAGGGATTCAAGGTTCATTTTTTTTTCAAAATCTAGAAAATCCTTTCATTTGCTAGTACTCGCGTACTAACATTATACCGCATATACATGTATGCTGTGTGCAAATGGCGTGAGTAATTGTAAAGCTCCGTTTATTTGTATAGAAAATACACTTCTAAACTTTAATAATCGGTCACCGCGATTTTTATATTTTTTATAAATACATAACACAATGGAACAATCAAGAAATCAACTGTTTTTCCATAACTTATGGATAAAATGCAAAATGTCATACAATATTAGACTGAGTGAAGCTTACACCGGAACTAGTAAAGTGTTATTATACAAACAAAAGAAAACTTTTTGGTCCATGACTTTTTAAATGACTTTAACAAATAATACTTATTTGCAGATGTTTTTCAATAATCATGTTCTTATGGTTTATTACTCACAAATTACAAAATATGGAAAGAATGAGCTTGTTATAAATTTATTATGCGTGCCAGAATACGTGGACTTAATTAATTATATATCAAACAAAAACAGAGAAACAAAACAAAAACGTCATGACAAATAGCAAATCTTTTAGGTAGGAAATGTTTTATGGATTACTTTTGCTAAATGCCATAAAATCCACAAATGTATAATCTATCATATTCCTTTGATAATTTAGATTTCAATTTTAGCTACCGATAATCCTAAACACAATTAGCATATGCTGTATATAATATTAATCATTGTCGTGACCAAGCAAATGTCGGGTGATATCAATTAAAATGTACATCGATCAAAGGGTAAAAACGTTCCAAGAATTATGCAGCATGATGAATAATGAACGATTGTTTTTTTACCGAAATACTGTAAACAGAATATTTCACTAACAAGCATTAAGCTCAGATTTTAAATTTTATTTGGTTAGACACCACACGTCATGAGATAGTTTCGATGCTAATCATGTAATTTATTTTTAATGTACCTGGGATTCTTCATTAATGTAATGTAGAGTCCCTGAATGCACCGAAAATAAATAGTAATTGTCGTAATAATATGAAACGGCAAGGCTTTCATAGTTTTTAAACCAAGTATTACAATTAGAATTCTTATGTCATTTGAATTATACGATATACTCCCTCCTAGATCTACTCATTTTTCAAGGGAAACAACCGACACTGGAAAATTTTCTGGCGGTAAATATTGGTACTACTGTCCGCTGCGCGATCTACCGAACGCTTCATTTACGAAGCGAAGTACCAGTCAAAATAGCGGGAACAAAATCAATCGGAAACCTCGGTGATTTTGGCATGAATGCCGAAGGTCGTTTGTTTACTTTCTGTCACGTTCTTATGAGTTGACCGAGCAAATTGAACAAAAGATTGCGTCACGTGTTCGTGTCATATGTAACAAGCTAGTTTATACTTTATGAACTGCAAATATTCATTATTGTTTTGATGTACACATTTTCCGATGTTGAAGGCTGAAACTTGATTTTGGCATGGAAGAATTTGGATACGGTAAATTGGTAACGCTTCGATAGACGTTTGGTTTATTTTTTTGCTTAAAACAAATTTGTATTGCAGTAAAATGAGTTATGAGGTTTATAGAAAGATGTACAAATAACCTTAGTGTGTTTAGGTCTGCATTATTTTTTATTTATATTTGATGCCGTTTGAGTTAATATAGGTCCATTGTCTACTTTTGTAAATGTTTTCTATTTTCTTTTCTACTTTCTGTTTCCATATATATTGCCTTACGTGATTCAACTTGAACTTTCGTTCAACTGTTCACTCTATTCATATCTAAAAATAGACAGGGTTAAACATATGTATTTGTTTTAACCTAGTACATTATTTTTTCTTATTTGAAAACAACTGATCTAAACTATAACGTATGGTATAAGTACATTGATATTTTTATTGTAATTCAATATAATACTTTTCTTTACTGACATTAAATGGGATTCAACATACACATTATACCTCAGGAGCCTGTTTTGTTTATATATAATTGTTAAGATGGTGGCTTTTAAACTAAAAAATGTTTACACATTTCAGACAGCTTTTTGGTCAGTGTTTTTTTTAAATAATGATGTATGGCAACAATAACAAATAAAAATGATGAACTGTACTACGATATAATTTTTCTCAAGCTTTCTTGCTTCTGATTGAAATAAATGAGTAGTATATTTACAAAAATAAAACAATATTATCTCTTGATTAAAAAAGATCAATGGGCAATGCAATAATCAATATATAACATTCACAGGTTTGATGGTCTAATTTACTCATTAGAATTACTTTGCACTTCACGTACATTTAACAATCCCAGTCTGTGTCAATTTAATGCAAGGTAATGTTCGAGGCTGACAATTCTGAACATACACTGCCACTTAGTCAGTCCTGAGACATTAACTGCTTCAGAGGGTATATACTTGGGATGGTCAAATCACTCTCAGGTCTGAGTATACATTGCAATTTAGAAAGTGTCAACTACCCATATTGAATGACAACTCAAACAATATCCAATTCTGAGCAACGCTGCAACTTAGGATATTGTCCTTATTGTCATATAAACTCTGAGAGATAAACTTGTAGCTGCTACATAAATATTTCATGTCTTAACACCACGGAGGCTCCTCACAGACTCACTAAACTTATACAATTACCGGCTTTATATACTTAGTGATACATGTTATAATCAACGTGATTGGCTAGTGATTAACAAAGTCTTTGATTGGCTAATGTCTAATGAATTGGCTAATTGTCCAACAAAACTAAAATGAATTATCATTGTCATCATCGATTAATTAAAGGATCTAAGCTATTTTCTTTACAATAGGATAACTGGTTTTCATTCCAAACAAGCAGTGGTATTTTTTGAATGCTTTTATTCCTGTTAGTGTTTTGATGTGGATGAATAATTGTGGTCTGATCTTACAGGGTGGAGCTTTTTCCCACATTCTGGAAAGGTACCAGTGATAATACAGTTTTGTATGATACTTTATTGCATTAATGCACAAATATGTGACAAAGGAGTGAAAATCGATCCTCATCCAGGCTTTATTGCAGGATGAAGGGTATTATTGGAATAAAGCCTATGGCTTCACATGTATACACTGCATTTCTCCAAATGCTAACCGTGCGTCCGCTATTTAACATTTTTTTAAACACTACCATTCCCCTGCGCATGTGCAGGAATACCCGCTCTCAAACATGTTTTTGTTGATTCGACAAACCCTATATGGGAGGGATAGTTGGTACAGACTAATCTATACATTATAGTATTTTTACCTAACATTTAGAATACACAAGGGGTGGGTGTATACATGCTCAGCCTCCGGCTTTATTCCAATAATGCCCTTCCTCCTGCACTAAAGCTTGGATGAGGGTCCATTATTTTCATAAAGCCTATGGCTTCACATGTATACACTGCATCTTTAAAGCAACAAAAACATGATTAAAAAAGGACAAACACACATGTACCTTCCCAAATATATGCATACAAATAAAGTTATCAAAAAACCTTACAAATGTTGAAGTTATAACACAATATCATTATATGATAATGAAATAGAGTTTTGTATAAAATGTCTACAATAAAACTTAAAATTTTTCTCAGATTTCCAATCTCCTGTTTTTAAAATAGTATTAAGTGAGCAGCCTCTATCAAAGGCAGCAGATACAGAGGCACCTCTAAAAGAGTGTGCTTTAAATATATTGATATCAATGCCAGCTAAGGCCAAAACATTTTTCAACCACCTAGCTACAGTACTAGTAGTAATTTTCTTAAAAGTCACATAAGAAACAAACACATTGCTAGACAATCTGACCTTACTGGTCATGTTTAAATAATGAAGTAAACTATGCAAGGTACATAAAGATTCATCAGAATATTGCTCCAGTTTTAAAGTTAAGTTATTACTTAATTTTGAGGTTTTTAACCAAGTGCTGAAAAAGAAAATTATATTATCATCTTGAACACACATATTATTTATATCCATGGACACCAAAGTTTAGGCTCTTGATGCATTAGCTTACGCTATTAAAGCTACAGTCTTAAATGTCAACATCTTTAATGGTAACTTAGACAAAGGGTATAATGTTTTCAAATATTTTTCAATAGAAACATCCTATGTCACTAAATATCTAGGCATAGCAGGTTTATGAGTAAAAAAACTCTTCATGAATTTAGAAATTAATACAGTATTGTTAATCCGCATATTACCAAGGAACGGAAGAGTCTGAAATAACATAGCTTTGTGAGTGCTTATGACAGAGTAGGATTTACCTATCTGAAATAAATAAAATAAGAAGTTCAGAACTTTTACTTCAGACGTTTGAAAGGAATTACCAAACCTGATACTGTTCCAAAAGTACCATTTGCTCCAAGCATATTGATATTGCTTTGCAGTTCCTGGTGATTTGATGATGAAGTCCGCAAGTGATTTCTGAATACCTCGACCCTGCATAGATTGCCTGATACAATTACTGTGACAAGTTTCAATCTCTTTGCCAATGGATGTTCTTGGCTGTTGTGAGGCAGTGTCAGAATATCTTTGTGTCTGGGTATTCTAATTTGATATGAACATAAACAATTCAGTAAAGTAGGAAACCAAGGTTGAGAAGGCCAATATGGAAATAACAGAAGAGCTTGTTCAACATTATCCTGTATAAGTTTATTTAAAACCTTCCCCACAATGTTGAAAGGGGGAACAAGTAAGATACCATATTTGCCCAGGAAATGGTAAAAGCATTCAAGAAACGGGCGTCTGGTTCAGGAAACCATGATACAAAATTGTCAAGTTGCTTATTAAGTCTGGTAGCAAAAAGATCAATTTCAGGACTAAATAACTGATTACATATTCTGTCAAAGATCTCATACTTTAACATCCATTCAGTGGAATCTGAAAAATTTCTTGAGTAATGATCAGCAAAATTGTTCTGAACACCTGGAATATGCAATGCCGAAACATTTAAACCTCTCTCAATACACCATTCCTAGACATCTTTAGCCAAAGAGTCCAACTTAATTGACTGAATTCCACCAAAATTATTTATATATGATACTGAAGTAACATTATCTGATTGAATACAAATATGTTCATTATGACAACAACAATATAAAGATTTCAGAGCATAAATAATTGCTAAAAGCTCTAAATAATTAATGTCATTATCCTTTTCTTCCAAATTCCATCTACCATTACCATGCACCTTAGTATCTGTATTATAAAACCCAAAGCCATGTAAACTGGTATCAGTTGAACAAGTCTTAGATATAACAGGTGGTCTAATGAATTTACCATTTTTACTTTCTACATGATCATACCACCATTGTATCCACACCTACATTTCTGAGATAAAGAAATAGCCTTATCATAATGTACAGTGTTTCCTAAACCTGATATTTTTTCCCTTCCTAAGTCTCTCATAATGTAGTTGGACTTCAAAAACTCCATGAAAGGCATTAATGATTGATCCTATCAATGAAGCAAGTTCTCATATAGAAACACTGAAATTTTTTATCAGCTTTTGAGCTTTAGATTTAATTTTTTGAATTTTTTCGTCTGGTAAAAATATTTGAAATTCAACTGAGTGGATAATATATCCAGAAATCAATATTCTTTGAGTTGGTTTTAACACAGACTTCTTGTAGTTAATATTAAACCCTAAATCACCCATTGTACTAACAATCAGTACTGAATTTTTAAGTGTTACATCCTTATCTTGTTTCATGTTCAGAGAATCATCAATGTAGTATGAACATCTTATATCCTGTACTCTAATCCATGAAAAAACTGGTTTTATATATTTTTTTGTAAACAAAAAATGGAGCCATACTCAACCCAAAGGGCAATACTAGGTACTCATATAAAATACCTCACCAATAAAATTTCCAAAATTTATTACAAGATGGATCAATACTAACAGTGTAATAAGCATCTAACAAGTCTATTTTACAAAAATAATCACTTTTCTGAATGATATCCAAGACAGTATTGAAAGTTTCTTGTTTAAAATGAATATATGGAATAAATTCGTTCAAATATCTCAGATTGATAATTGGTCTTAACTTACCATCTGGTTTTGGCACTACAAACAAAGTTTAGATAAACTGATCATTCTCAGGGTGAGATTTTCTTATGGCACCTTTGTCTAAAAGACATTGAACTTCCTGATCAAGGGCCAATTTTATTTCATTGCCAAAAAGTATTTCTTGAGGTATTTTTGACTGAGAAGGCTTTTCAATAAAATCTATTTGGTAACCAGAAATAACTCCTAATATCCATTGATCACTAGTCAGATTTTCCCAAACTGATATACAGTATTTTAAAAAACCAACTTTACTAACCTTTACTACATCTGGCTGCTGGGGCCAGTTTGGGGCTGAAGCCATACTTGTAGCAGCACCTAGAGTGTAAGACCTACTTTTTGACTGCTTCCTCTATACACCTGAGGGTAGTAACTATTACCTCTAGTATGATAGGGTGTGTAACGTTGGTTACCATATGGACGTCAGTAAGGACAACCTCTAAACTTGTTTTTGAAGTACTGAGGATAATTTTCCTTCCGTAATGTAGTCAGTGAGTCACATTGTTTTATTTCGTTCATTAAATCATCACCAAAGAGTTTACTGGTTATAGGCATTGACAATTGACACAAAGTCTGGTATTTCTTCTTCCATTGAGGTCTAAGATTATATCTCCTTCTAATAGAAAGATAATATTGGGCTTGGCCCATCAAATTAAGCGAGTCAGATATCATAGTCCTAGCTTCACTGTTGCTCCTAAAAGCTTTATATAACACTTCTGTGAGCTTTATAATAGAAGCCATACTAGAGGCCAACAAGTTCTGAATATCACTAAGAGACTTATCAGAGGCATGAGCATTCCTATCAAGAACTTTCCAAATCTTTTGGTTCACTAATGGGGAGCCATCCTGTCACAATTTTCAGGAATATTATATTTCTTCATAAGATTGTCAATATCACAATATTTAGTGCATGCCATTTTAATGAGTTTGGCCAAATTGTCGGAAATGACAGGTCTTTATTCTTGGTTTTTTAGCCTAGGCAAATCCCACATGTCCGAAGACTCAGATAAATTTGAACCCAAAGGTTTATCAGGAAACAAAGCCTCTGTCAGGCCATTGTCAATATTTCTGGCTTTTCTAGAACAAGATTCCTCAATGTCTGACAATTCATTAGGATCAAATTCTAAGGTTTGGTTTACCTGGAAAAGAAAATTGTTCATATTCATCTTCACTGGGATAATATTGATCATGATAAGGTGTTGTGACACCAAGCACTGTTCTTAGCTTTTCTATAGCTAGCTGTGACAATTTAGTTAAGTCCAAAGAAAAAACGTTATCTACATTAGACGGTCCACGTTCATTCGTATTTGAAATTGTTTTGTCCGAAGACTTGACACTTTTCTTGTTTATATTTTTATTACAGTCTTCAGACTTTTTATTTTTACTATTGTCCGAGGCCTTATTGTTTTCAGATGCTTTAGAGACTACCAACTTCAATTTAGAAGCTATGAATGTTTTATTTTTTTGAAAACCACGTGTAGCATCCTGGGTCTTATTGTATCCAACCCTCCTTGACTGGAGAACCCTTCGAACAACAAGTCGTCCTAGTGGGACAAAGTATCAGCCATACTTACCAGGTAGAAAAGGACAAACACACGATAGAAATAAAAAAATTCAACAAAAAACGAAAAAACATCTTACTGTCATCCGGATTGAGCGCTCGGAAAAGAATGAGAGCGGGTATTCCTGTACATGCGCAGGGGGAATGGTAGTGTTTAAAAACCAGTTAAATAGCGGACGCATTTAGCATTTGGAGAAATGCAGTGTATATATGTGAAGCCATAGGCTGTATGAAAATAATTAGTCATTTAATAGTGTTTAAAAATCATTATCTTAATTTATAAAGGATTGTGAAAATGTATTACAGAAATGGATGCTTTTGTACCTTATGCGTTATCCACAACAGAGTATGGGTGTAAATATGTATGTGTAGTATATGAAATATTGGGACAATATACTGGTGCAGTGATATCTGGTTCATCCAACTTTCATTTCAAAATGAGGCTGATTGTGATAGCTGATTTACCCAGCCCTTTTTTATGGTTTTAGATTACTGGTATCAGGTTTCTTTGATAAGGGAAATTTGTGTAGCAGTTTCTATTTCCAGTGATCTTTTTAGGGAATTTTCAAAGCTACCTGTGGCTTTTTGAAGGGGGAAATATAGCGCGATAAATCAGAAAAGGGGAAATTTTAAAAACAGACTCTTATTTATGTAGCATTTTTAGGGAAAATACAACTTTTTGGGCTTGGGGAAGCAGCCGATATTCAGCTGTAAAATATATGAAAAAATTCACTGATTCCCTAATACCAGTGCTGTGTCAGTGGCTTCTCCAGTTTACTATTACACAAACATTTCATAGTGAATATAACTAGATCTTTCTCTTTACTATTACATGTGTTGATTGAAACTTAGTATTTTAAAATGTATACATTATAAGTATAATATCTTTCATAGTGAGCATTTCTATTTTGATTCATTGATTTTGTGCAGTGTACATTTATCATACTGCTAAGTTTAGTTATATAATCAAACAACCCTGCTGACCTGACAAAGTAGTCCAAAGAAAAAATGATATATATGAGCATAGCCTTTTGTTTGATTGTTAAAAAGTCATTAATATATAATGAAATTACTCTAAAGCCATTTGCAAAAAATTAAGGTCATTTAAGCATAAAAATTTAAACAAAAGGTTAAATATAGTACATGCAACTAATGTATGTACAACATGGCAGAATGTAAATTAATGAATTTGAATTTGAATTGCCTAAAATTATACATTTAAAATGATTATAAATGACAGTAATGACCAATGCATTTACAATTTATTCTGTTCATGGAAACAGATATAATAACAAATGGTAGTGTGAACCAAATTGATTGATCAAACTTAAATGTTCACTTGCATAAAAAGTACATTAATTAGCTAATGTATATGCAGTAATTGCCTTATTATAATCAATCTACATGATTGAAATCTTCAACAAAGTTTTATGGTATGGTCGTATATATATCAATGAGTATACAATTTTATGCAGTAAGCCATTACAAGAAAAAGTTGGTTTTAGTTACAAAAGACTTGCTAGGTCAGGGCTCGACAAATCTACTCATCCACCTGTAATTTCGAGTAGAAATTAACTTGGGACAAATTGAAATTGCTGTAGAAATAGTTAAAATTCATAGCTAGTCGTCATGCAGGATGAGTAGCCCGAAAAAAAAATTGTTGAGCCGTGTTGATGCAAAAGTTGTTTAAGGTTCTGAATGTGTGAATATAATACAAAGATCAGCCAAGTATATATAAGTAAATAATGTATGAAAATATAATGCTGTGTATGAAACCTCATTAATTGGTGATCATCTGACTACAATAATGCAAAATACAACAATCAACAAAGTTTGAATATATAAACATGCTATATGTTTTAATCACGTTATGTATGCAACTTATATAGAAGGTTCTACAATAGTACCTGGGAAGCATTTTCAGTGATTTCTTTCCTTCTTTGTTTGGGTCCGGTATATGGCCCCTCCCAATTGAAAATAAAGACATTTTTCCCTATTCCTGACCTAAAAATTCCCATTTTTGGGTTCACACTGTGCATTTTTTCCCAACTGGACCGGACCCAAACCCTTTCTCAGAATTGCCAAAAAAATAATCACTGATATGTACAAGCATTGTTGACTTTTCTAGCTAGCTATTATTTTGCTAGTTTTAAGAGGGTTTCTCTTTACATTTTGCAATGTTCTTTTTACTTCATTATAAACTCTCCAGTGTATCCACATTCGCTCATTCCATCTGTATGTTTTCCACAGTCTTATTAAGTTATGATCCTTCATTTTCTTGTTTTTAATCATCAACATTCCACTCAGGTTCACAGAAACATACAAGCCATGTAAGGCATAAAATTTGAACGTCCTCCTTACCCTTTAGGCTTGTATTGTCATACATGAAGTCTTCTTATTACTTGGTATAGATTTTAGTTACTCGTGTTTCAGATTATAATCAGACAAATTCTTGTAGGTGTTTTGATTGATTGAGGATTAAAATAATTCTCATTTAATTAGCATTTAGTCCTATTTTTAGCTATCTTCTTCAAGTTGATCTGTATGGCATCATGACTGGTCCAACATATGAACTCATAAACATTTTGTGCCCTATTATGATCCTCTCAATAGCTTTGAAAGGATTTCCACTTACATGTTAGTATGCACTTTTTAGCTCACCTGAGCACATAGTTTTCAGTGAGCTATAGTCATCAGTCAGTCTACTCCGGTGTCCGGCGTTCACACCTGGGGGTTGTTAACGCTCAAGTGGTCACACACTTTTGAGCGAATCTTCATCAGACCAGGTCAGAATGTTCGTCTCAATGATATTTTGGACAAGTTTGAACATGGGTCATCTGGGGTCAAAAACTAGGTCACCAGGTCAAATCAGAGAAAAAAACCTTGTCAAGATGATTGTCTCAATGATATCTTGGTAATGTTTGTGCATGGGTCATCTGGGGTAAAAAAACTAGGTCACCAGGTCAAATCTTTGGAAAACCTTGTTAACCCCCTGTAGGTCACAGTTTTGATTGGAGGTTCACCAAACCTTGTCAAAATGATTGTCTTAATGATATCTTGCTTAAGTTTGATCATGGGTCATCTAGGATCCAAAACTAGGTCACCAGGATAAATCACTGTAAACCATCTAGAGGTTGCAGTTTTGATTGGATCTTCCTCAACCTTTTCAGAATGTTTGTATTAATGATATCATGAACAGGTTTGATCATGGGTCAACTCAGATTAAAAACTAGGTCACCAGGCCAAATCACAAGAAAACCACAAAAGTTGCAGTCTTTACTCAGATGAGCGAAAAAGGGCCATCTTGGCCCTCTTGTTTAAACACAGTTGACTGGTGTTGACTGTAACTCGGTAAATTTGAACACCCCACAAAACTAAAACTCATTCTGTGTTCGCAGGGCTCATCAAATTCACTCGTTCTCTCATAATTACGAGTAGAAATTGACTCAGAATGAGTTGAAATTGCTGTAGAACTAGTTGGTTGTCCTGCAGGAGGAATAGTCTGAAAAAAAATTGTTGAGCCCTGGTTCCCAATTGTTTTTGTTATATGTTCTGTACAGTTCCACTCCACATGGTTAGAACCACATAAAATGACAAGCTCAAACCGATTATCAGATCTTCTGCACTATATTTACTCTGTTGTTTACCCATCTCAGTCAAACTATCCATTGTGACAACTTCTGAGTATTATTGGCTGACAAAATTTGCTCAATTTGACACGGCACGTGAAACTGGCACGCGTATGAAGATAACTTTCCAAACTTCAGACAATTAACAATTGTTCAAATTTGTTTGCATGTTAAACTGTAATTAATTTGATTTTATGTTGGCCGCCAATTACGTGCTTGCAACGATATTTAACATGCAATTACTTTATGATTATTTATTGGAATAATGAGAATGGAATATCAAGATTAACGTCTTTTAATATAAGCCACGCAAAACTTTGCATTCATCAAAATGGCTAAACATAAATGTTTTTATTATCTTTTTCTCCTGACCCAATGACTCCTCAAGATAATGAAGCTTTTGTGGATATCAAACAGTAGCCAAAGAACTGTAACTGCTAGAACAGATTTGTCATCAGAGAAATGGAGTTAATTCCCTTAGCTGTCTTGTCAAAATTACCTCAGTCTGTTGTTAAGTTACAGAGTGTGGTGTATGACCGTCTGATTTATTATTACAATATTTGTTTTGGCCATACATCTGGCAAACGTTCAGAAAAACAAACAATAATAGATTTGTGTGGGGAGACAGTCATATAGCTTGCAGTTGGACAGTCGTGAAAAATGTTTGCAATTGTTTCATATTACACTTAGATAAATGTGTAAGAGTCCTTTGAATTTTGGTATTATATGTATCAACTTCTCCCTGTTCCAATAACTAAGCTGAGTTATGGTTCTTTTAATGATTATCTGTTGTTTTGGAGAGGTATCTCTTTTACTGATTGCAATGTCTAATATTCAAAACCCTATTTTCATTTTAAAGCTGAAGATGATTTTTCTTACTTATGATATTCATGCTTGTAAAAATTGATTTTCTGCAATGATTCAGACAATATATTCCTACAGATTTTCCATTTTCAAACCTTTTTTCAATCTGTATTATTTATAAGAATACACTTCTTTAGTTAAAAACTTCAAACCACAACTTCGGTTCAATAAAAGATGCCATTTTTATGTATGAAATCCATAATTTTAGTCGCATGGTACCATTATAATGGAGCCAGTGAAATAAATAAATAATTTCTGTACTGTTAAGGCACTTGAGCTGTTACAATCCATTTTGTAGAAGAAATGCATTCCCTTGCCCAATTTTTTTGTGATAATACAGTAAAACCTCAATAATGAGACCACCTATGGGACCCAAAAATTGGTTATAGTCATGAGATGGTCTCATTATCAAGTTACAAATTATAAGGGAATTATTGAAAGCTGGTCTGAAAATAAGTGGTTGTTGTAACAAAGTGGTTGTTATATTGAGGCATTAATATTTGAGGTTAACGTTGTGTACATTTACAACTAGCTTTAAGTTGAAGCTGTATTTATTACATTCCAGAGATGACATTTTTACCCAGTAAATTGACAAGCAGTGCTGTAAGCATGCATATATCTGATACCTTGTCTGAGAACATTCTCATTAAATGTCTGAAGGACATGATGATCTCATAAATGTGTCAAACATTGAGGTGTTTGAAATAATGACACTTGTCAATTCTTTACACCTTGTTAACTCTTCACATTCAGTTTTCATGAGAAAAATACATTATTTATGAAATTACTGATATTATTAAATGATAATACAGTCAAACCTGTGAACAAAGGCCACCCTTTAGAAAGACAAAATATGACCTTTATTGACAGATGGCCTTTATTTCGGAGGCCAGTTTGTTCTAAATAATGACAATTTTTAACGAATGACATTTATTTATTTGGAGGTGGCCTCAAACACAGGTTTGACTGTATCCCGAACTATTATGAGTGAAAGCAATAATATTTGCTGTTAGAAAATTTTGAACACTTCGGTGCTGATTCTTATACCTGTGTTTTCTCAGTTTTCTGTCCTAGCCCATTTCTCCAGCATACTTCTGAGTGTTCCACCAGTTTTCTATCCTAACCCATTCCTCCAGCATACTTCCTTGTGTTCCCCCAGTTTTCCTCCCATTCCTCAAGCATACTGCCATGTGTTCTTCCTATTCCTACAGCATACTGCCATGTGTTCTTCCTATTCCTACAGCATACTGCCATGTGTTATTCCCATTCCTACAGCATACTGCTGTGTGTTCTTCCTATTCCTACAGCATACTGCCATGTGTTCTTCCCATTCCTACAGCATACTGCCATGTGTTCTTCCCATTCCTACAGCATACTGCCATGTGTTCTTCCCATTCCTACAGCATACTGCTGTGTGTTCTTCCTATTCCTACAGCATACTGCCATGTGTTCTTCCCATTCCTACAGCATACTGCCATGTGTTCTTCCTATTCCTACAGCATACTGCCATGTGTTCTTCCTATTCCTACAGCATACTGCCATGTGTTATTCCCATTCCTACAGCATACTGCTGTGTGTTCTTCCTATTCCTACAGCATACTGCCATGTGTTCTTCCCATTCCTACAGCATACTGCCATGTGTTCTTCCCATTCCTACAGCATACTGCCATGTGTTCTTCCCATTCCTACAGCATACTGCTGTGTGTTCTCCCAATTTTCTGTCCTAACCCATTTCTCCAGCAATCCTCCATGTTGGGTTTTTTGAGGAATATTCTGCATGAGGAATTAAGATCCAAAGCTAGACCCCAGTCAGTCATTAGATTACCTCCCCTTTCTTTTTTACATGATCTGAGATGATTGATCTCCTTTTAATAGTTATGTCTTGTTTGTAAGACTTGTTCATTCAGACAAATTAATATAACTGAAAGGAATTTTTATGTAAATAATTGTTTCATTGACACTGTCAGGTGTGATCATGCAAAGGCCACGCTGAAAAAAGGGCCAACATCTACAGTATAATTCATGCACGTAAATTAGATAAGAATATTAGGGTCACCTTGTAGTGTTCATAGCCATTATGTGTATGCATATTCTATTAATAAAATAACACAAAGAAGAAATTATCATACATAAGAAGCTTTCAGAGATAGACATATTTTGCACCAACATGCTTTCTGGTAATTATATTAAATTGTTATATAACTGTTTTGTGCAATATTGTTCTAACTTGCTTCTAAATCAAAACAGGGTTACTGTAAAATGAATGTGTGCCAAGGCTTGTGTTTTCTTAAAAAAAATAGAAATTTGGTAATAATTAAGATAATTTTCATGTAATTATCATAATTAGTTAATAGACAGTGTGATATTGGTATTGTTTAACAAATTATTTTACAATTAAATTGATCCTTGTTAAAAGCCTTTACTAATTGAGGATTTGGCACCAGTATTGTTGCTAGTTTTGTACTGAAAATGAGTCATGATTACTTCACTCCAATCTCTTTAATGACAAAAGCATGTTTTCTGTATTAATGTTATAGTTGTTATAAATGGTTTGCTACTATACAAAGGTCTGGTAGGTATGTTTTTTTATTCCATTGAACATTAAGCTGCTAATTTGTAAAATATGGATGCTGAATGCTCTCCTGTCGAACATGATTGCTGGCTTTAAGAGAGAACGTTCAAGTGTAAGCTCACCAACAGGTTTGCATTTGTCATACCTCCTTGACCAAATGTTTTTCAAACTTGAGTTTGTGGACTGGAGTCTGAGAGCAGACTTCGTGTTCCACCCAATCAGAATGCACTACTCAAAGTTTACATGTATATACAGACTACTTCATGTTCCAACTAATCAGAATGCACTATTCAAAGCTTAGATTTATAAATTCAGACCCAAATTTATTGAGATGTTTTGGAAATCTTAGGCTGGCTGGTTGGCTGGCTCAGTTGAAAACCATTTAACATTTCACAAGGAGGTGGGATAAAAATTTAAGAACTATTACAGAATAATTACATCACTTCTTGTGTTTTAGTTCCCATGAATACGTTAAGTGCTGTTTATTAAAATCACCTATTGTGATAACTCAATAAAGTTTAACATCTTTGTACTCCTGCATCCTCACCATTGTTTTCAATCAGACATCGTGTTAGTATCAGTTCAGAGCCAGGTATTGTATTGATTTTGATAATTCTGATTGAAAAGTTTATGTTGCTTAGAATTGAAGAATTATGTGTTTGATAACATTCCAAAATGATACAAGTTATATATCTATGCTCTAGACATCTGATATCCTGTGGGTGTGGGAATTTCCTATGTTTTAAAGACGGTCGACTATGAATCAAAACTGCGTCTCAGATTTAGTTCCTTATTTCTTTCGTATGGTATTGACTAATTTATAAGATATTCTGTTATTCAGATATTATGCAATTATTATAACACAAGGCTCCTTTAACGAGAATTCAGAGACACTCTGGAGTGGTCTTATCAAATTAGCTGAAAATATGGAAATAGTCCGTATAAAAAAAATACAGAGAAGTGCTGTGTGGAGGCTTCCATATGGTCAACTGGTTATGATCTCTGAATCGTAATCACTAACTCTTGACCACTGTGAGTTCAAACCTGGAGTAAATCAATTCCACATGTGGGTAAGCTGTCCAGCTAGCTTACTGCCATTCAGTGGTTCTACTTTGGTGTATGCCTGGGGTGTTCATCAAGTGGTAAAGCTGGAAAAGTTCCTAAATGACCCTGGCTGTTGGTGAGCCAGAGAATGAAAGAAATGCTGTAATATTGGACCAATTTCTATCTAGTATTATCCTTCCTTATCTGTTACATTCACTTTCTCAAGATTCTTGTAAAACAAAAATAATGAAATTTTGCCACTAAGTGAAAATAACTGAAATATTTTCTTTTGTGACAAATTTTATAACTTTATCAGCAACTATTTTATCAACTCACTATTTTTTAACTGAAGATGTTCACTTATTTTCAATAATGTGGTTACAATAATAATTATGTAGTTGCTTAAACTTCAAACAGTGGAGAAGTCGTCAGTGGGATTGTTAAAAATTATAAAAGTGAATACACAATTAGAGAAAAGCAAAAGCAGGCATTGGAGTGTCTGATGAAAACTGATAGTACTCAGTGGTATGGTTTGGAGTTACCTTTCAGAGATTGACAGAGATGCATGTAAGTGATACTGAACAACTAACTCTGAATAGAGATAGCAATAGTCGTTAATAATAATGGATCTTTATTTGAAATGCAGAAAATGACCAGAATGGTCCTTTTCCAGAAATGTGGAGAAACACTGAATTGGTCTTTTACCAGAAATGAGGAGAAACACTGCAATGGTCTTTTACTAGAAATGTGGAGAAACACTGAAATGGTCTTTTACCAGAAATGTGGAGAAACACTGAAATGGTCTCTTACAAGAAATGGAATGATATGTAGAGAGAAATGCTGAGACACAATGGAATGGGGTTTTCTTTACCTGAAATACAAAGAAATCTAGATATGACCTTTACCTTTACTTGAGAGATCTTTTTTTGTTATGAAACATCTATATAGATAACACAACTTAATAAAATACTGAAATAATTATATTAATTATAAAAGATATTGACATCATTCTTTGTTTATTACCTTATTTTATATTTATTATTATTACAAAATTTTGTATAAAAATCAAAAACATTTCAAAGCGGAATATTGGCGTGGGTGAAATTAAATGTTATCATTTTATTTTCCTTTAATTGTATGTAATCATACGGGCGTAATACATAACTTGATGGGTGAAAATAAAACTTTATCATTTTAACTCCCCTTTAATTGAACTTTACAATGTGGATGCATTGAAAATATTGGATAATGCAGAAACCTGTTGGTGTTCAGGTGGAATTGATGGGAGATTGTTATCATTTTATGGATAGTTTAACCACAAGTGAATTCTATTTTTGTGCGTTGAAAACTCATAATATTTTGGCACTTACCTTTGAAATACGGTTCATGCTGTCAATATTCAATTATTCTCTCTGTGAAATTCTGTATTCATTGAATTTTCTTATTCTGTGTCATAGTGCAGCTGATGTCAAATCAGATGGTTTTATTTCTCTGAATGTTGTTCTTGGTCAGTCAGTTCACCTGTGGGTCAAAGTTGACAGATCCCTGCTATAAAACTGTTAGAATTGCAATAACAATTTCTAGAAATGGGGAAAAGTGGATTGACTGTTGTCTGGTGGTAACCACTATCTCTGCTATTGAATATTAGCATTAGTTGAATGCTAGCCTCTGGTGCTAGGTTTGTAAGTTTGAGCATCATGCAAAATCTTTAAATTCCACATCATGAAAGTTACTACCCAAAGTTTCCATGCCTAGTGTGTTGAATATTGAAGGTTATTCATGTGTTGCTGTCACTGATTGTTGTATCATATGTGTCACATGGTATACTATCACATGGTATACTGTCACATATGTGTCACATGGTATACTGTCACATATTGTGTCACATGGTATACCATCACATGATATACTGTCACATATGTGTCACATGGTGTACTATCACATATGTGCCATATGGTATGTTGTCACATATGTGTCACACAGTATACTGTCACATATGTGTCACATGGTATACTGTCTCTTCCCTCACAATTCTAATGTGACACATTACTGGCCCTTATTTGTGTTCATCCTGCTAACAGAATTTTCCCATCTGAATGTAGTAACAAAATTCTGTTATTGATGTTTGCAGGCTGCACTGTGGAAGTGTAAGTTCTTTAATTTTGACTTAATTTGCAATATTTAACTTGCTCAGTGTACATGTAATCATAAATAAATTAGAATATGCTAAATTCTGTTTATTCTCTTATCTAAACATAATGCAATTAAGATGTCAGCAACTTTGTTACATGTCAAGATACAAAGTGTGGATCAGTGCATCAAAAAGTCACATGTTGACAGTTACAGGGCTATAAAATTCTTGCTCTCTGTCTTGTCACTTCAATGTTGCATTTCATGTTACAAATGATAATACTGTCATAGATTTTATGTGGTATTAATTCGCTTTTTCTTGTTTTAAGGGACAAACTGTTAAAACATTTAATGCAGATATGGTCATGTAATTCATCATACATTCTTTTTTTTATTTTTTTTTTTTTTTGTTGAAAACGTGAGATGTTTACTAAGATACAAGTAGTATACAAACCAGTTTGACATTCTTCATGTTGTGAAAATACCATATTTTTTCTTTTACTAAAAACTGAGTTTAACGCAAGAAAATTGTTTTCCTGAGCATTGCATTATTACAACTAGCAAACGTAATTTAATTTGCTATTAATTATTATACAAAATATCACAAATGTAAAATTAAACATGAATAGATGTTAAAGTTTAATGTAAGTTATCCATTAATTAATTTTTTGATGTAATTTGTCATATTTTGAGTTAATTGAATTTTATTACACATACACTACTGTCCCTTTAATACCTTTTTGCTGAAAGGTATGGTAATGTGTTTCCATTCGTCTCTGTGTATAAGTCATTCATTTGTTCAGAAAGTTTATCTGAAGCAAAACTCCAAAACCATGCAAGATAAAGAGTCATTATTTTAACTTGGAATAAAGTTAGAGGGCAATAAGATGAAGTGCAGGTTTAAGATTTGGGTACAACTCCAGAACCATGTAAGACATTCATTAAACAACTTAAGATTAGACAAATTCACTGTTAAGTGTAACTGCTGACATTATATTCTTGTTTTTCAGCTCAAAACTAAAGATGGAAGTTAATTTTAAGAATGCTTTTCCTTGCCCTAAAGCATTTTCTTGCTGTCTACCTTTTATTCTGGCACAGCCTTTGTTGAGGGATCCGCCAATATGTCAGCATATGGCTCTTGTTCAATATTTTTTGTAAGAAAGTATTCAACAGTTAAAAAAAAATGTCATTATAATTAGCCTTATTTTAGTCTGTATTCATATTCACACAGTGTCATACACTAGATATGCAATTTGTATGATTTCTTCTCCAAGAATAAAGATTAAACTCTGAAAATTTGTGTTCTGTGTTAAATTTTAATAGCCAGTATTCATTTTTATTTTCATGTGTATGAATGAAACTGGTATTTCGAAAAAAAAAATGTAAACAATTTGTCAATTCATGTATCAACTTCTCTTTACACTAAGTTTATGTATGTGGTTATATTGGTCAAGTTAGGACCTCTCAGCCTCCGTTTTGTTATCAGTGTTTATCTAATGACTTCTGAATTCAATAACCCCCGCTGAGTATTGTTTAATCAGCATTTAACTATGTTTGCATTAAAATGTAGCCAAATTTAATAAATTGAATTCAACACTCTGAAATCTAGCGGAGCAGAACAATAATATGTTTACTCTAATTTTAAATGAAAGATTAATTACAGATTAATTATTTGTGTACCAGACTGTTACTAATTATTGTATAAAAATTTTTAAAGCATTAAATTTTGAAAAAAAAAAATTTTTTTTGAAAAAAAATTTGTATGCTCAATTAATTTCGATCCAAGGCTGTATGATGGTAGCTCATTTGTTTCTTTTGATTATGTAGGATTCAAATTTCATAGTTTTCTTTATGTACATCTACCACTGAGTATTCATAGTACGTAGATATTAGATAATAGACTCGTACTTACTGTGGTATGATACATCTACTCTTGTCACTTACATTCAGTTTTACAAGTGAGAGGACCTTAGCTTCACCTGAGGAGTACATTTAACAATTGCACTCGCATTTCCCGATGTGACCTTTGAAGTTTATGTATCAGTGGTTGATTAGCATATCGCCTTCATTGAATGATTAGTGGTTACGTTATTTCATTTTGATTCGGTGACTTTTGTGATAACGAGCCAAATTTGTGATAAGGACTGACTTTTGTGATAACAATGAGTGGTAGGTTGATTTTGTTCATTATTCATTATTTATTGATCTAATTATGTTATTTTTTAGTGTTAGTAAATATTGATTTGAGCCAATTGATTTGAAATTATTTATTTTATTTTTACATCCCCTGTTCATTATTTTCCCTCTATTTTTCCCTTTTTGAAAAAAATATTCGTCTAGACTTGTTTTTTTATACATATAAAGAAGAAT
Source organism: Lutraria rhynchaena (assembly GCA_008271625.1). Taxonomy (NCBI): domain Eukaryota; kingdom Metazoa; phylum Mollusca; class Bivalvia; order Venerida; family Mactridae; genus Lutraria; species Lutraria rhynchaena. Next base: position 505,451 of record VIBL01000036.1, read on the forward strand.
GTTTGTTTCAAGATTAATACTTTGTTACATTCTTAGGTAAAGATTTATTATCAAAATCAATAAAGAATTAAGTTCTGTTTGGTGCAAACTTTTTCTACTAATTATACAAGTAGATGGGAAACATTATTTCATGTAAAATGTGATTAAAAAAACAACTGAATATTCATATTATTATTACATTAAAAAATAACACAGAAAGATTTTTTATATTTGACTTGTCAATTTGTGATTTTTCATAATTCTTTTTTCATCCTTGCTGTTTTTGACTGTCTGTCTGTTCGTCTGTTGGTTAAAAGAATCACTGTAGTCTTTGAGGAATGTTCACATAGTTTCTTACAAATTTTGAATTGTTGAAAAAGTATGTTAAATTTGATGTTTAGTCAGATCCACATATCTGGCCTCAGGGTCAAGGTCATAGTGAAGGTCATGCTTCTCAGGGGACATTATGTCCCTTCATTACTAAGTTTATTTTCATTGTTGTTGTTTTGTTACAGCAATTAAGATATTACCTTGTTATACTAATGGTAAAATGTTTAGTTTAAATTCATGAATCAATTAGAAAATGAATTGTGGTTTAATTACGTAGATCGATGCTGTAAGTAAATCTTCCATATGCTTACCATTTAAAACACAGATCCCAGTACAATTGTTTACAAGTTATAGCTCATACGTAAATATTGTCATGTTTTTTACATAACCTCATTGACGTCAAGCTGTATTTATGAAAACTTGTTGATCATTCTTCATTTGTGAATTTTTGGCTGACTGTGGTCAGTAGTGACCATGAATATATAAATTAAGTGTCCAGTACTGAACCCTATTACCAGCTACAAACTTTAAAGGCTTTTGTATGTTTTTTCATAAGTGTAGGAAAATATATGTAGTAAAACCTCACATAGCAACCACTTCAGTATTAAGATGCCCTCAATATAACAATCACTTATTTTCTTTTTATATTTCAACTTGATAATTATACCACCTATTAGGATTTTGAATTTTGAACCTAATTTTGAAGATAAACCCTGTATTCAATCTCTGTTTAGGACAAATGTAAGAAAGTATTGAAACTGAGGGCTTGTTGTATTGAAGATAATTTGCACCAGACACCCTCCCTACAGACATTTAGTTTTGCCAAGGCTACACATCTGGTGTCCAATGTATTTATTACCTTCAAAATGGTCCATGGTACATGTGAGCATTTGAATTGTAATGAACGAACCAATCTTAATTGTTTGATTGGCCTTTTATGATAGATTTTCGAATTATGTGCATATTTTATCTTGTATTATGTAAAGTTGTTTCTATAATTAACTTTTTTTATCCCTCGGTTTATCGTGTAACATTCATTAAGTGATACCTCTATCAATTGTACATGATCTAGTTATATAATGCAGACATGATTTTATAATTTTATAAAAATCTATAATTTATAAGAATTTTTGAGCCTGTACAGTCTGCACATGAGTGTCTTACAGCTTTCTTCTTTATGTTTTACCGGTTTACTTTCTTTCATCATTTTATCTAATGATACAAATATTGTAAAACAATATTGAGACCATAATGAATTAAATGTTTGTGTCTTGTTGTAAACAAATGGAAGGTATAGTTGTGGCCATAGTAAATTAAAAATTTGTTTCTTATCATATACAAATGGAAGGTATAGTTGTGGCCATAGTAAATTAAAAATTTGTTTCTTATCATAAACAAATGGAAGGTATAATTAAGGCCAAACTAAATTAATCATAAACAAATGGAAGGTATAGTTGTGGCCATAGTAAATTAAAAATTTGTTTCTTATCATATACAAATGGAAGGTATAATAGAGGCCATACTAAATTAAAAATTTCTTTCTTATCATAAACAAATGGAAGGAATAGTTATGGCCATATGAAATTAAATGCTTGTTTCTTGTTGTAAATAATGGAAGGTATAATTTAGGCCATGCAAAATTAGATGTTTGTTTCTTATTGTAAACAAATGGAAGGTATAATTGTGGACATACTAAATGAAATGCTTGTTTCTTGTTGTAAATAAATGGGAGGTATAATTGAGGCTGAACTTAATTAAATGCTTGTTTCTTCTTGTAAAGAAATGGGAGGTATAATTGAGGCTGAACTTAATTAAATGTTTGTTTCTTGTTGTAAATAAACAGAAGGTATAATTATGGCCATACTAAATTAAATGTTTGTTTCTTGTTGTAAACAAATGAACGGTATGTTTGTGTCAGAAGTTCAAGTTTGAAAACAGCTGGTTGAGAGAAGTTTATCATTAATAAAAATGAAATCTGGAACATCAGATCAGATTATTTTACTCCTCCTCACTGCATGTTAGAAAAAGTCAATAAAACTAGTTAGATCAAAGCAGTTATTTAAAAATTGTCCAATAGTTACTTTCTAGAGCTTTCATATTTTTAGTGCTTGAAAGTGTCATGAATTTTGCAAAATTGATACAGAAGTAAAACTTTGTCCCATGCAGTAATACCTGGATATTGAGACCTCCTTTTGGACCCCAAAAGTCAGTTGTAATATTGAGGTGATTTCATTATCTGATAAATGATAGGAGAGTTATTGAAAGTTGGTCCGAGAAAAAGTGGTCGTTTTAACAAGGTGGTCATAATATCGAGGTTTAACTGGTTTTGCACAAGGGTCGCTGTGTTGTAAACACATTATACCGTATGCAGGTTAACATCTCACATACATAAATGATTTTATCTCTTTCTAGCAGTGATTCTTCATAGGTGGGACATAAAAGAAAGAATATTTAATTAGCCTTACTGTTTACGAAATATTACATATTACGGTTGGGCTCAATTGATGTTCTCTAATGCTGAAAACAAAGTATTTTGCTATAGAGTGATTAAAATTAGAAAACTATAGGTAGTATCAATATGTCTGAGTACCTGTTAAGAATTCTAAATTTATAACATTTGTAATTGATCTTTGAGTGCCCTGCCTTGCCCTTTGTCTTAGCTCTGATAATTTTTAGAATCACCCAATCAGAAGCTTTAGTTGGTATACCAGTCTATTATACTAGAAATGGGGGTCATATCATGTGGAAATGGCTGCCAATATCTTTTCTTCTGAATACCATCTTAAAATTTGAACACAATTTGATAAATATGGTCCTTGATTGACTCACTAACTTGCTAAAATAATTTTCTGTCATCAGGAACATAGCTGTTAGTACTCCGCCTTGTCCACAATACAATATTATTGTTTACCTGTTAACAGTACTTAATCCTATTGTTTCATGAACAACATTTAGTCAGACCATATAAATATATGTAGGTAATTAATGACTGTATGCAGTGAAGATTGATATGTATAAGTATTGTTAAACCAGTAAACAAAGGGTACCATGGGAAGAGAAGAAATATGCTCAGATGGCAGAGCATTTTTGCCCCATCACCTGGGGCCAAATTTCAGCCCCATTCCCAATCGAAAATAGCCTTTTTTTCCCAGTTTCAAAAAAATCCCAAGCAGCTGGCAACATATAGTAAATAAATCCAGTAAAAATCTGACTGATAAGTACCAGCAGATTTCTTATATAAGTTGCACAGTAACAGTGACCTTGATATACATTACGGCACACTCAGATTTTAACACTAGTTTCTAATATCACCGGATTTCACGTAAAATGTCTCATACATGCCACATGTTTTTCCCAGTTAAAGCCAGGACCCTTTCCCCAAAATAGGTGGAATAGGTCCTGGATGGACTGTGTTCAGAGGTTTATTTGGTCTGTTATATCAGTAAATGTGTATGGAAGAATAGCCATTATGAGGACATTCACAGGTGACCATTAAGTCAAGTTTGACTGTATATGATTATGTATTTGTTTTATTTATTGAAATAGAAGAAATCTCACTGTACTTTGTTTATGCTCCATGCACTGAGTGTAAGTGGCATGGAAAAATGTGAGTATCAAAAAAGAGAGAAAAAAAAGTATCATGCTTGAGTTAGAGCACCACTGAGTCTTTTGAACCTTATGAGGCATTGGAACCAGAGGTTCTTGAAGTTGGGCCAGATGTTGTTGGATTTGAACAAGATGTTTGATCAGAAGTTATTGGATTAGAACCAGAAGTTGTTTGGTTGGAACCAGAGGTCATTGGCTTAGAACTAAATGCTAATTCATGGGAACCGGAGGTCATTGGCTTAGAAAATCAGTGGATTTGAAGCTGAAAGCTGAGGAACTGAACCAGTAGTTGTTTGGAACCAGACTGTTGGGTATCGGAAGCTGAGGCTAACGGATAATGGAACAAGCAAGTGGGGGATTGACAGGAAGGAATTTCAACATTGATGTTGAATGAATAAGTTTGAACAAATCGGTATACTTCTAAATATGATAGAAAGTATATTTATGATATAGTGATTTTATACCATGTTAATAGTTCATTCATAACTTCTCAATGAACAAAGAACTTCATTTCAGATAAATTCCCATGGTTTACTATATAATATATTGTTAAGTTAATCATATTAGTGATACTATAAGACAATGTAGGCTTCATACTAAACCCTGAAGTTCTCCCCTAAGATAAAAAAATATGATGGCTGCAAGTGATTTCTGAGTGAGTTTGCAATAAATGTGTCTTAATTTTAGATAAGACAAAATGTTTTGTGAAATTTTGATGAAGTTTTCATAAGAACATTGGTTTTGCAATCATATTGATTGGGTGTATTGATAAATGCTCTTTTTATAGAAAGTTTCAGAACGAGATTTTAATGAGATTAATTTTGACGGCATATAGTTTTATCTTTGGAATTCCAAGTATTATGTCTCTGATATAGTCCATCCGTCTGTTTGTAACAAGTGTCAGCTATGTATCTTTTATTATTTTTGTGAGAAAGACCTTTTATTTAAAGTAAATTGGTTTGAAGGTAAGAAGTAAATTACATAATTATCATGTTTGGTCAGAAAGGAGATGGTCTTATCAAATTGGATGTCTTTGTCATTTTTCTTATTCAAACTACTGGTTGGACTTATTGTAAGTCATTTTAATGCTTCTACTATATTAATTAGTCTTGTCCAATTTCAATCAAATGTTGAGATATTTTCTGATTCAAATTTTATGGAGAATAATTAAGCATTAAGCTGAAGTAATACAGCTATGTTACTATATAGTTGCAATTTAAATTACTGTTCATAGTTTAGTCAAACTTGATGGGATTTGTTGTACATCTTTTGATCAAATTTGTTTGGAAATATTAGTTAGAAACCAGTTACTTTTCTTCATCTTCACCCGGTTACAGGCCAGTTATTCCCCTTTGAATGTTGTTAACAAACATGCAATTAGACGTTTAAAAGGGATACAGCTGTTTTTACTAAAAGTAATGTCTAACTTAATTGTTTATTTAATTGGCAAAAACACAATAACTACCTGTTAAAAATTCAGATATATACTTTAATGTAGAAACTAGCAATTCAGATATCAGTTAATGTTGGACTTTTTTCCTTACTTTTAGTTATTATTACTAATCAATTATAACTAAGTACAGTGCAACCTCTCCAAAGCAACACCCTTTGGGAGAAGCAAAATTATGTTGTTGTTGTTGAGAGGTTGTTGCTCTAGGGAGGTTAAATCAGTAGTTAAATCATAATAGTTGGAAAAAATCATGCTGTTGGTGACAGGCTGTTGTTGCTCAAGAGAGGGCCACTCTGGAGAGGTCACACTGAACTATTATACAGTGTTTCTTCCAGAGCGCCTTTTTGCATTTTTAGTGCACTTTTTTTGACCATGGTGCTATGAAATTTGGTCTGTGTGTTTTCCATGACGCAGGTTTTTATTTGTTGCCAGATTATTCAAAGCTGTGCATTATCATGTCCAAGATACGGCTTTTAGTCTTTACCGATTGGAAGATGCTTTTTTGCACTCATTATTGCATTCAAACAAGTGCCTGGACGAGTTTGTTTATTTTTTGTCATAATCCGCAAAGCAACTGAATGTCTGCTATGTCTACTCCAAAACAGTTTAGATTAGCGGTTTTCTTTCGAGGTGGGTCCATGGAAAACGTACAGACTGATAAAAATAATGATTTGGTTACTGAAAAGAATGCTTTGAGTGGCAATAATTTACTGAATGCATCAACTACAACTGACAGTGACTGTTTATAGGGTAAAAACTCAGAAAAAGTTGTGCCTTAAAAACCTGCATATACTGAGTCTGAGATGTTTTTTGTTATATATGCCCACATTTAATTTTAGTGCATGGCGCTCAAACTTTCTAATAACCCCCAAATTCTGACACAGGGGGTCAAAACTGACCCTCTAAAAATCAGAGCTGGAAGAAACACTGATTATATTGCTATTTTTTCATAAAATTTCTTTCATTTATTCAAGATATTTCAATTATTTTAAGCATTAACACTTCAGAAACTCAACAATTGATATCACCTTATAACACCCAATAAATTTGTTCAGTAAGCCTAGTATTTGCTCTGAAAATTGATTTTAGAGTTGACAGCAAGGGAAACTGACCTTACTTAGTTTTGACAAGAATTTACATGAACGTGATGATATTTGGATCAGTTTACTCAATTCTATAGTTCTATTTTTATTGTGTCACTCTGTAAAGAAGCATTGCCACTTGACTTAATTGTATTGTTAGAGTGTTTAAATTAAATGTTTCATACATGTTTATTTAATTCATTTTAACTTGATCGTTTTACAGTTTTCTTATGAAAAAGTGTGATGAAAGTCCATACCCTTTTAAACCTTGATAGTTATAATTGACTGCAATATCCCTGTAAACCATTACTGTAAATAACTGCAATATATTCCAGAAAACCATTACTATAAATAACTACAATATATTCCTGTAAACCATTACTGTAAAAAACTGCAATATATTCCAGTAAACCATTAATATAAATAACTACAATATATTCCTGTAAACCATTACTGTAAATAACTACAATATATTCCAGTAAACCATTAATATAAATAACTACAATATATTCCTGTAAACCATTACTGTAAATAACTACAATATATTCCCGTAAACCATTACTATAAATAACTACAATATATTCCTGTAAACCATTACTGTAAATAACTGCCATATATTCCTGTAAACCATTACTGTAAATAACTGCAGTATATTCCTGTAAACCATTACTATAAATAACTACAATATATTCCTGTAAACCATTACTGTAAGTAACTGCCATATATTCCTGTAAACCATTACTGTAAGTAACTGCCATATATTCCTGTAAACCATTACTGTAAATAACTGCAATATATTCCTGTAAACCATTGCTATAAATAACTGCAATATATTCCTGTAAACCATTACTATAAATAACTACAATATATTCCTGTAAACCATTGCTATAAATAACTGCCATATATTCCTGTAAACCATTACTGTAAATAACTGCAGTATATTCCTGTAAACCATTACTATAAATAACTACAATATATTCCTGTAAACCATTACTGTAAGTAACTGCCATATATTCCTGTAAACCATTACTGTAAGTAACTGCCATATATTCCTGTAAACCATTACTGTAAATAACTGCAATATATTCCTGTAAACCATTGCTATAAATAACTGCAATATATTCCTGTAAACCATTACTATAAATAACTACAATATATTCCTGTAAACCATTACTGTAAATAACTGCAGTATATTCCAGTAAACCATTACTATAAATAACTACAATATATTCCTGTAAACCATTGCTATAAATAACTACAATATATTCTTGTAAACCATTATTGTAAAAAACTACAACATATTCCTGTAAGCCATTACTGTAAATAACTGCAATATTCCTGTAAACCTTAAATGTAAATTACATCGAACATGATAACTATAAGGACTTCAAAATCGCTCTAAACCATGATAACTGTAAAGAACTGCAACAATAAATGTCAATTGCCGCAATAGCCTTTTACTCTGCAATTGCTTTTTATACCATAATTATGCCAAAAGTAAAGAAGAGAATCTGAATAGTTTTTTACTTTATTTTTATTCTGAATACTCTTGTTTTGATGTTAAATTGTATTCCACTACTAGATAGAGACAAAACTCTACAGACAGCTATTGAATTCTGCTTGAATTTAAGATACCTAAGATTTATTATAAAAGTTAAATATAGACTTGAATAACAATTCAGCTTAGTTTAAAATTACATTTGAATGTCTGCTGAACAGAACTAACAGTTTTGAACAGACTGTTTCTAAAATAAGCTACAACCAAACTCACTGTAAAGGAAAGACTATTTAATGTTGCTTGTGAGCATTTTACAAGCTACCAGCGTTTTTTGCCAAATTTTAGTGTCATTTAAATACTGTTGTTTTATAATTTATTGAAAGAAATAACATTTCTGAAATTAATTTTAAAAAATCGTTTTACATTTGATTGTTGCTTCACTTTTTGTTTTGTCAGATTGTTTTGTTTGTACTGTTTGACATTATGCTGACATTAATTTATAGAATTGTCTGTAATAACTATGTCAAAAGTGACTTATCATGACAGGCTATTTTAAAGCTTAAAGAATCTGATGTTTGGACAATTTTCAAAGGTTAGTCTATGGTTTAAATTTATTAATACATATTTGGCAACTTGTTTCAAATTTTATTTTTTTTGTTCTCAATTAAACACCCCCTCTTTCAAAAATGTAACGCCCAGGGGCATTTATTAGGGAATATATGGTAATCATTATAAATACAAACATTACAGTCGGTTCTATAATTCTGATTTAACTTATTTGTATTTTTTTTTTCTGACACAATTTTTAAAAAGCATATTTTACCTACCTACCATTACTTAATACACCTGGGGTATGAGAGGGGAAACCAAAAATATTTTATGTCAGGCTTAATTGTAAATAACTGCAATATATCTTTTTACACCATGATAACTGTTAATGGCTACAATATCCCTTTAAACAATGATAAATGTTTCTCATTTAATGTCACACCTTAGACATGTACATCAGTAAAACATTTGTGGTATAATTCTACATTTACATTCTTTCAATTTTGCACCAAATTATTGACACCAGTTTGTTCATGTGATTTGCAGCTACTTGACTACTAATACAATATTTAGTATTTAACAAACAAATACATGATCATTTTCAAAAGGCCAGTTTAATGTGTTGTCAGTGACAACAAACCAATGTGATAAATTGCCAAACCAGTTTGTTTGAGAGCAACAGACCAGTCTGATACTTTGTCAATGGCAACAGACCAGTCTTATATTTTGTCAATGGCAACAAACCAGTCTTATATTTTGTCAATGGCAACTGACCAGTCTGATACTTTGTCAATGGCAACTGACCAGTCTGATACTTTGTCAATGGCAACTGACCAGTCTGATACTTTGTCAATGGCAACTGACCAGTCTGATACTTTGTCAATGGCAACTGACCAGTCTGATACTTTGTCAATGGCAACTGACCAGTCTGATACTTTGTCAATGGCAACAGACCAGTCTTATATTTTGTCAATGGCAACAAACCAGTCTTAAATTTTGTCAGTCGCAACAAGCCAGTCTTATATTTTGTCAGTCGCAACAAACCAGTCTTATATTTTGTCAGTGGCAACAAACCTGTCTTATATTTTGTCAGTCGCAACAAACCAGTCTTATATTTTGTCAGTCGCAACAAACCAGTCTTATATTTTGTCAATGGCAACAAACCAGTCTTATATTTTTTCAATGGAAGCATACTAGTCTAATCCATGGGGCCTTAAAGATTATCCATGATAATGAACAAATGTATTTTGAGTGGGAACAGTTTCAGTTCTATTTCCTTAGTTTGATTGACATTATTTATGTCATCTGATGTTATAAATATGTTAATTTATTCATGTTTATTATGATTGAAGTTATAGCTGCATATGCAGTGTCTTTTATTGAATATGCATTGTTGCCTGAAGTTTAATTCTTAATTTTTGATCTTAAAAGTAAAGATCAAGTCTGCCTAATCTTTGATCTCAAAGCTGACATGTTGTGGAACCAATGTTTATATTCATTGCATACAGATATCCTTTGTGTTTAATGAACAATGAGGTATTGTTTACACTTTGTACCGATGATCGTGTAATATATCATATTAGATTTTACCAATGAATAAAATATTGATGTGTTGCAGTGATAATCAAGATTAATTATATGGAGAGTTTCAAGATTTCTCAGTTAAATCCATTAAAATGAATAATGTTGTGGTTATACATTCATGTTTTCAATTCTCAAAACAGAAATTGTAAGTTACTTATTATAATAAACTCATAAACTATTTTTGGGACAGTTTTTTTTCTGATAAAGTGGTGATGAACACAAATTATGAACTGATTGGAGGTTCATCTAACCTCTTCAAAATGTTTGTCTTAATGATATCTTAGTTAAGCTCAAACATGGGTCATCTGGAGTCAAAAACTAGGTCACCAGGTCAAATCTTTGGAAAACCTTGTTAACCCTCTATAGGTCCCAGTCTTGATTTGAGGTTCACCAAACCTTGTCAAAATGATTGTCTTAATGATATCTTGGTAAAGTTCGATCATAGATCATCTGGGATCAAAAACTAGGTCATCAGGTCAAATCACTAGAAAACCTTGTTAACCTTCTAGTTGTCCCAGTTTTGATTGGATCTTCCTCAAACTTTGTCAGAATGTTTGTATTAATGATATCATGAAGAGGACTGAACATGGGTCAACTCAGGTTAAAAACTAGGTCACCAGGCCAAATCACAGGAAAAACATAGAAGTTGCAATCTTTACTCAAGTGAGTGAAAAAAGGGCCATCTTGGCCCTCTTGTTTTATTGATGTGAAGTGGTTATGATTTTTGGACAGGAAATCATTAAATTATTACTTTTTTGTTTCCTTGCTGTACTGTGCAGTCAAACATGTGCTAACTAACCACCTGTAAATAAAGGTTGCCCTGTGATCTATGTGGCCACACTTCAGCATGTGTTTATTGATATAACTGACTAAATAAGCCTCTTAATACAAACCACCTGTTTTAAGGCCTCATTTCTTCTGTCTGTTGTTGACCTTTGTGTACAGGGTTCACTGTACTTTTGTGGAAATGGAAAAATTATCAATAGTTGTTTTATTGTATAATGTACTTTAAGTACACATGTTTGTGTCAGTTTTTTCAGCCAAGGTCTCATTTATAAAGCCATTATGGTATGAAATCTTCAGTAGACAGCACGATATCCTCACGTTATATCCTCACATAATACCTTCACATTTAGATATAGTTTTTATTAGTTTTAAATTGTGATAAAAAAGGTAATTAAGCTTTACACCAGATCAAGGGCTAGGCATCATTTGTGTTATAACATTTTGAGGATATACTTGGCTATATTCAACTGTAATATTATATCCTATTGTTGATTTAGTTATTTGTACTTTTTGTTTGCTACCTTCATTAGACACAACAGGCTGACTTCCTGTCTAAAACCATTCATCCTCCAGGGCTGATCATTCAGCTCAAGATGTTGGTGGTTACTTGTGGATGACAGGGTTAGTACTGGTACAGAATCCAGGAAAACTGATGAGGTTTTATTGCAATCCAGGATATAACTGAAATATTGTAACAAATGTGTAAAACTTGAAGAATATTTATTGAATGAATGATTTGTGTTTTTAATGGTTTAGATACAAAACTACTGTGAATGATTAAATTTTGTATTTTTAATGGTTTAGATACAAAACTACTATAAATGATTAAATTTTGTGTTTTTAATGGTTTAGATACAAAACTACTGTAAATGGTTGTATTTTTAATGGTTTAGATACAAAACTACTGTAAATGGTTGTATTTTTAATGGTTTAGATACAAAACTACTGTGAATGAATTGTATTTTAATGGTTGAGATACAAAACCACCGTATCAGCAATGTTAGCAAAAACAAGTTATAAATTTGTCTCAGACTCATATATTTTAAGGCGTGGATAACAGTGTATTGAAAACCTGGCATTAAACATCTGTTCTAATTTCATGATACGAATCTTTGAATGATGTAGACAATCTTGTCTCATAATAAATTTCAAATTTCAGGTTAATCTGATGCGTTTTATTGAAAATAATGCTTACAGAAATAGCTTAGATGTAGATTAATGGAACTTTGCTGTACATTACTAATTTCTCATATTTTGTGATATTTATCTTCTTCATAATGTACATGGTGTGTGCCTCATACTGTTTTATTGAAACGACGATGTATAATCTATCTCTGCATAACTATCAATAACATGAAATTTTTAACGTTGTCTCAATTTTACTATGTATGTTTTATTTAAATGTTTGATTTATGACCCGACTATTTTTGTTTGCTGATTTTATGTTCTTCAGACATGAGATCACCTTCTTGAGCTATTTAGACTGCGAGAAGAGGCTAAATTAAGATTGATTCAAAATCAGGAATTTCATTTTTTGTGTTTTAAATTTGTGCTTGAGAAGACTGTAATAGGACAATTTTATTAATTGTAAATTATAAAATTTGATGTAAATGCTATTTTTACACCTCACCAGAGTTTCTGGATTGTGTACCAGTACAAACCTTTTTTTCTGCGTGTAACTACATATTTACTCAGAATCACTCAGATCAGCAGTGGAGGACGAATGAACTTAGACATAATTTATTGAATCAAATCAGCGCAGAGGAATGTGCATCACCCACAGAGCAAACTCAATGACAATTCTAGGCTGTAGACCAATAGTTGTTCCTATTGAGCAAAGCAGGTTGAAAGCATGTAGAAATAACTGACATAACTGGATCTAATCATGAACATTCTTTTTTTCACTGTTTTTTTTTCACTGTTTTTCGACAATTTTTCAGTTATATGCGGCAGCTGGTTCACCTAACCTGTTTTCCTGGACTGTAAATAACCAGTACCCTTACCCTTCCCCAAGGAACCAGCAATTTCTCCACATATAGAGAAATTTGACATTTTGTCAAATTTTCACAGATGGGTATGACCTGCTGTGACTGGGATTTAAACCCAGATTACCAGGTTACGTGTCCAGCGCACTAACTACTGGAGTTAACTATAATGCACATTGTGATGTTTTGCTCAAGGGATTGAAAAAACATGTAAAAATGGGTAAACAGAACAAATACAAATATGTCTATAACACAAATTTTCTTCAAAGAATTTTTATCTCCCATGTCAACTCTTCAGTTTTTATCTATCTGTGGTAAATACTGAAATACTGTCAGTTTTAGTGGATATGCATTGCACTTGAACACTAGCTTTGTCAATGATGAAGAATTTATTGGTGTTGTATATTTTTGAAATTAATTTATTTGATTTCAATGATTTTCTGCCTCTTCAGAAATGGAATTTGAAAATTTTAAAAGTTTTCTGATATTTTCTCTGTTTACAGAAAAAGATAAACTTCAAAGACAAATTTTCTTTGAGAAAAGATAAATGTTCTATATTTGTTCCTTAGACAAATAAGAATGGCAGTGTCTTGATAATTGATTTATTGATGGTTTATATATATATCCCTCTTTTTGTTTGTTTCTAAACTTGGTTATGATTAGGTAGATGAATTCAGTATGTTTACAGTACAACTCCAACCTCAAGGTCATACAGGTCGGATTTTAGACTATGTTGAGAATACAGCTTTGTCATCAGTCAATTTTAAGACTGGCCAATCACAGAGTAGTGTTGGAAAGATGATCATTCGAATTATCTTATCAAATTGTCTGCAGCTTACTTATGGAATCAGATATTTTGTTACGAAGTATTGAATTTAGATAAATTATTCCTTTCAAAAAAATTCAAGGTCATCTTCTTGCTGTTTAACAGATTTGTGCTGGAGTATTTCCTAGATTCATGTTTAAGCCGTCTGTTATACAGATTTATGCTGGAGTATTTCCTAGATTCATGTTTAAGCCGTCTGTTATACAGATTTGTGCTGGAGTATTTCCTAGATTCATGTTTAAGCCGTCTGTTATACAGATTTATGCTGGAGTATTTCCTAGATTCATGTTTAAGCCGTCTGTTATACAGATTTGTGCTGGAGTATTTCCTAGATTCATGTTTAAGCCGTCTGTTATACAGATTTATGCTGGAGTATTTCCTAGATTCATGTTTAAGCCGTCTGTTATACAGATTTATGCTGGAGTATTTCCTAGATTCATGTTTAAGCTGTCTGTTAAACCTTGAACATATGACTGTGGAAACCAAGCATTGGAATGTATGCTTCAACATATTTAACACACTAATTTGGACAATCCACAAATACACCTCAATGCAATTACAATACACAAACAATTGTTTAAAAATTGTTCCTGAAAGCCATTTAGATCTGTCCACAGATGCATACAAATAGTTTTGTTGTCTATATAACTTAGGAATTATTGAGTTTGTGGTTGAATGCATGTTTCAGACTCCTAACAATCACAGAATGTTTGAGCCTGTGTTACCGTGGTATGTTAACAGACTTCCTTGGTTGTAGTTTGAATGGTATGTGGGCTTTTAAATGATAGTAGATGGTCCTATCATAAATGGCATGTGACATTCCTAATTATTACACACTCTTATGATAGTAAAATAACTCTTATGATACAGAGTGGCATTTACACTCCCTAGTTCATTGGGACAGATATGACTTCATTGCCAACTTCATAGGTGTCAAATGGTTTCATTAGGGCCAGATGTTATAAAATTTAATAAAAAGTCAGATATTCAGAATGAACCTTTGTCATTGGTCAATTTAATGTGCTTAGAAGCTAACAATCAGAATTCCAATATCTGATTGGCTGTGTCTGAGGTCAGTTTTAAATTGGACCAATAAGAAGTCTTCATTTTTGAGATTTAATAGTTTTGAAATTTCATCATCGATGGTAATGATTATTTCAAGAATAATGAAATTAGCTACAAATGGTTAAACTTACAGATAAAGTGTAAACCTTCATCTTGTTAGGATTACAATATTACGAAGGATATCATTACTGATGCTAGGAAATGGCATAGATTCATTTTTTTGGGGGGGGGGTTACTAAAGACAGTTCTATATACTTACACCAACCTAGAATATGATCAGTGAATTATGAAAAAAAGAACATTTTTTAGGATATTCCAATATCATATGGTTTAATTTTTCTTCAGTTATTACAACATTTGCAACAATAGAATTGAGGAAATAAGGAGAATTTTGTATCCAGTTTTAAAATAAAAGCAATTAAAATGCCAGAAACTTCAGAGCAATCTTATATATTTGCATTGTTAAACTCATTAAGGCTTGATTATGATTTAGTTCTGCATGAAATTAATGCATTTAGCATCAATTTAAGAGCATTCAAATGGTTGGAATTCTAATTAACGCATTGTTTCAGTAAACGCGCATGTAGAACATTGATCGTCTGTTTAAACAACTTGATCCAATGTATGAACATCAAATATCAGAGACTCTCCTAACCTTTAGAGGATTTTCTGGCTCCCCAGGTTCTAGAGAGGTCTGAGGCTTCATTCTGTTGATAAAATATGTATTTAACGTGCAGTTATAGCATTCTGGTTGCCTTTCTAGATTATTATTATTATTACAGTTGCACCTCAATAATTCAGACTTGTATGGGACGTTGGAAAAGTCCCAATTTTAAGGATTTTTTGATTCTGAAGGTTTTATTTTTGGAGAAGAACATACAAATCTGTTTAAACACATTGAGTAAAATATCAGACTAACAGTTTGTCTGGATCAGGGTGATTTTTGGACTACAGGGGTCTGGATTAGAGAGTTACTGTTTTAATGAGCTGCAGTTGTCAGGGAAAAATTCATCATTGAATCGTTGATATTCAATTGATTCTCATTATGTCAAACTTACTCACATCAAAATTTCAGGTATGTGAAACTGATTCCAATGGTCCCAATTTTTAGCTATAGTGATTAGTCAGTCTACTCTGGCGTCCACACCTGGGGGTTGTTATTACTTTAGTGGTCACACTTTTGAGCGAATCTTCATATCTGTTTATCTCAAATTCCGACTATCTCAAGCAAATTTCCACAGTCTCTAGGATTTGAGATAACTAGAGTCAGCTGTAAATAAGGTAATCATAGTGTTAATTGAGGGCAGTTATCAGAATATCACATGTAGGGTCATCTAAGTTTACCTTCATTCATAGTTTTAACAAAATAGATCATAAAATAAGTTGTTCAGTACTGATGATAAGTGTCAGATAATGACTTCAATATTGAAGTATGACATTAATCTGGGATGTTGCGTTGTTTATTACGAAGTCAGACAATATTATGCACTTGCCCCAAATGTTTTTCACACCTTGTTGAGTGTAAAATGAGTTTGATTTAATTTTTATTCAATAACAATAGGGAGATTATTATTGTTTACTCTTAAATGCAAACATATCATCATATGTAACTTAATAGCGGACAAAATGTTGGATTTGTGAAACATGTCATAATGAAAGATATTTGTAGTTTAGTATATTTTTAGATAAATCATCATACATGAAGTAAATATCATTTATTTATTTATTTACTTGTAAATAATAATGAAATTTCACAAATAAGTGATTCTTACTACACACACACCAATTATCATGAACTTGTGATTCTGACAATGGCCAAAATGCCTAATACAATACCTGTATTCGTCCAACGTTTATGTCAAATTTTCGTCAAGACAAAGTATTTTTTTGAGCCCGAAAAAATCAACATAACGAGAGTTGACTGTATTATGCTTAAGTTTGTATAAAACAAATTGAATAAATGATTTGTACTGACAACTTATGTTATACAAATGCTTCTGTATCTAACAAAGACATGGAGTTAATTGACCATGGAGGCTGTGGTTATTATTGGTATGGAAAGAGCTTCTTTTAAAATTGTTGTTAAATAAAAGTGATACACAGTTGTTCAGGGATGTAGAAATGTGCTGGAAGCCAGAGAAATTGACCGTCTATTTGAGCATTCTCGTCGGTTACTTTTTCCGAAACAATGTTTCCCCCTTGCTCCCTACTGGGGAGAACCCCCAGGCCCCATGCTACATTTCTACACTTTTGTATTGTTGTTCAGGTGTGGAATGCCTAACTCCTAACCTGAAGGCTGTAGGTTTGAATCCAGATCAGCATGTACTGATAAGTAACCATGGAAACTAGAGGTGATTTAACTTAACTTGTTCTATCTTGTGTACTAATCAATGAAAAACAATAGTTTGAACTAGATAAGTTTGAACTTAATAAGTAAACTAAGAGCATACACTACAACTTCTTTTACTGTTTGTTTGAAATGTGTCATTCAGACTTTTTTCAATGGTTTCATCATGCCAATCAGGATACATTAATACTTTTCAAGGGAATGCCAGATATTTATTAGTGACACTATGAGTTGCAGGACAGGTGTTTAATTAAATTTCTTCTTTTCTATCTGATAGTCTGGTGTTTTTTTTAAAGCAGGGGCCTGATGCCTCCTTCTGTCAGTGGATGTCCTCTTTTAGGCATCTTTCAAGTGTTCAGCTCTTGACTTGATCTGTTCAAACATGATTTTTCTCCCTATAGTTCAGTCTCTCCGTTGTCAAGAGGAACTGTTTGTATATAACCATCTCTGGCATTATTTATTCACTGCCTTTACAGGGGTGCAAGTTTTCTGGTTTATACCAATTTCTGGTTTTTTGAAAGGCTCCGAGGATCATTTTTCCAAATCGTCAAAATTCATTGAGAAATGGGGGTGTTGCATTCCCGCTGCACATAAATGGTGAAGTGTTGAGGGGGAGTTATTTGTCGTTTTTTAGGAGAGTAGAATGAAAGGGAAACAACTCTTCTGTGACATACTGCAAAATGTTCTCACATGTATTTTCAGGTTTTTAGAAATTTTCTGCTTGCACCTATGCATTTATCATAATAACTTATGCAGCCAGCTTGTTTTCTTGGTATATGTGTGTCTGACTATTTCTCAGACTAACCACGTAGAAGATAAATTTGTATTGGTTGAATTAAGTACAGTTCGAAATTTGTTCCAAAAATAAGCAACAGAACAATTTATTTCTTTCACTTGTACCAGAAATAAACCAGATTGAAATATCAGTTCATGAAAATTGAATGTTTTTAATGCAAAAGAACATCTGTCCAATATAATAAAACAAAGTACAGTGTAACCTTAAAATATCAATTCATGAAAATTGAATGTTTTTTAATTTTAAAGATTATCTGGCCAATGTTATAAAACAAAGTACAATGTAACCCTGAAAACCGCACCCTGTTTGAACTTGGTCTGGTTTTCGAATCATTCCAGACAACGTGAGACACTCTGACTAATTTTGATTCTGACTATGCAAAATTCAGTCTTTCCAGTGTGATAATTATATGTGCTTGCTTTTAATCCATTATTACCTAAGTGTTGTTTTCTTGAATTTATTGTCAAAACTCAGTTTTAAAACCTCAAACACAACCAATTTAAGAAGTCACAATTTCATAAGCAAATTGAAGGACTCTATATTATACTCAAAGTTGGAAAATCTTGTTGAATTTCAATTAAAGAGTTTCAAAGTAAAGTAAACTGTTTTTTTTAGCTGGACTACTAACTTAAGTTTTTAATTTGTTTACTTGTTTAGGGGAATTGAGAATAGAGTGAAAATGTTTTGTATGAAATTTATTAAAATGTAACAAAATATTTAGTAAAAAAATATCAATGTTCTGTTTTATTCTTTTTTGTTCCTTATTCCAGTATAGTGTTAAGTAAGACAAGAAAGACCACATTCTTAAAAGGAACCTCGTTCCAAAGATAGCTGGGTAATACAGTAAATGAAGTCCATGTTTTATGAAATTTGATTAACAAATAAATGCTCTTAACATACTACAATAATTTAGTAAATTATCACAATATATCACAATGTCAAATTTCCTGGCAATACTAATAAGGTTTGGTATGAACACAGCTGTAGAGGTATTTGAAGTGGCCATGATGGCCCCTAGATTCCTATGTTGCATTGTCAACAACTAATTGGTTTATAATGGGATAACTGAACACTCCACCTAGTGTTTGTTAAGGATTGTAACTGATGTAAGATGTCTCCTTAAGTCTCCATCACTATTAACAGAGGATTGTGGGTTATGTTTGTTACAAAGTATGTGTACCTTGTCTCTTGGTAATGTTTAAACTGAACTAAGTACATCATCTGGAAACTTGTCAGCTGGAGTATTTCTGTACTTTGGGTTAAGGCTACTTCTTTAAACTTGAGAGTTTCACAGATCCATGCAATGTAAACCTTTTTTGAAGTGTTCCAAAAAATTATAAATATTCAGTAAGTCAATGCATTTTATATTTGAAGTGCAGAATTGGAATTTCAATTTGACCAATAGTGATTTTAACTATAGTCAAACCTGACTGAACAGTCATTTTTGATAACAAACAGTTTATGCTAACATTGGCTTCTCTTTATCTTATTTTTTGCTTGTTTGCTTTGAAGAAAAAGTCAAGCTATTATGATTGCTGCATCGTCGTTGTAGTCATTGTTGTCGTCCTTGTCTTGCAAAAATTTTAATGTAGCCCGTTACTCAAACGCTTTTAAGATATCAAAATGACACTTGGACTACTCGATGATCATGACAAGGCACAGTTGCAAGACAAATTGCATTATTCTGAAAACTATATTTTTGGAGTCATGCCCCTTTCTAACTTTAAATAGAATGATGTAGAACAGACGAGCATTGGTTGGTGCTGCTCTAGTGGAGCTCTAGTTGTTAATATTTTACCCAACTAAACTCCAAGTAGTGGTCACGATCTTGTGTATTAAAGCCATGTTAATTATCTCCCTTTGAAGACCTTTGGTTACAGGTATTAATTTTAATTTCATTTTATTGTATCAAAGAACATGCCAAAAGAACAGTGGTAAATTGCATTACATCTTTTTTGAAATAACATGCAAATGATCTTGTTTTATACGTTACAGATACATTACTGATATCTTTACTGATGTTGTAAAAGTCCCTGATATCCATACAGCCATTCAATTTGAGTATGATGTCTTAATGTGAACCACATTTATTGTGTTTTATTGCAAAATCATAAGTTGTACTAGACCATTATACGAATAAACTTTAAGTTGATAAGCTACAGACATTCAGTGCTGTATTTATTTTGTATCATGGTTTGATCCTGTTGTTGTTCAAATGTGCACATTATATGAATGTCTTATAATTCTTATGTTGTCTGCAGATTGTTTTTCTTAATTGATTCTTGTATTCCACTCTTATTGATGTTTTGTAACATTTGATTAACCATCATGGTTTTCGTTTGATTGTAATCTACAGTCATACTTCATTTCTTGTTAATAACACAATATTTTCTTAGTCATGGTTATGAACTTTCATAGGTTTTTTTACTTGCGTTTTTTTATTCTGATGCAAAACTTTAACAGAGGAACATCTAACCCCGACTTATTTGAACCATAGGGAGCTAGCACGTTGAAGGGATGGTGCATAATGTTGTATTAAGGCTTAATATGGCCACATGGACCCAAAACACATTTATTATAAATGAATAAATATATATATATATACATATAAATTTATTTATTTTTATTTATTTATTTATTTATTTTTATTTATTTATTTATTTATTTATTTATTTATTTATTTATTTATTTATTTATTTATTTATTTATTTATTTATTTATTTATTTATTTATAATATATGTGTTTTGGGTCCATGTGTCCATATATATATATATATATATATTGTGGCCATTTTAGGCCTAATCTACCATTATACACCATCCCTTTATCGTGCTAGCCCCCTATGGTTTGGACTAGGAGGAAGTCTGGATTAGAAGAAAGGTTTTTGTTTATAGACAAAAATGTACCAATTTCACCAATTTTGGTGATAGGGCTTCAGTATATATTTTTATAGACAAGTTTTTGTTGGAATCTAAATTGGGTCACTATTTTAAGTAGCATGTGGACTTGTTAATACATTTTTAGCTCACCATTAGTATGTAAGGGTGATGCTCCTGCATCCAGTGTCAACAATGGTCATCTCTGAAACTACTGGTCAGATTTCCTTTAAATTTGCTGTGTAGTATTCTTGTGACCTTCTCTCTGCGATTTGCTCTTATTATACCAGTTGACCCCTCTCTGTGGTCACCAGAGCTAAAAACAGAATAATCTTTAAAAAACTTCTCTTCATGAACCAATGGATGAATCATTACCAAATTGGTCTTAGACATCCTCAGGTCATCACCAATATTCCTTTGTAGTATCCTTTGATGGTTCTATATCAAGTTTATTATTGTTCCCCATTATCTGACCAGAAGTGTACCTTTATTACATTTTTAGTACCGAGTTACCTTACATTTATTCTGGTGAGTGATGCATGGCCATCATGGCACTCTTGTTGTTTCTCTGTTATACTCAGATGTGTTCATTTAATTGTTTTCTGTCAAGAAGAAAAATGATGTAATCTTTTGTTGTAATTCTCCATCGTTTTATAGGTTTATAACCTAATTATTGTAGAGTATGGGAGTAATAAACACTTTTATGTTTCCTTGTTATGAATTGAGCAAATATTGATGAATTTATTCCCTAGAATCATACAACAATACAAAATAGTAATTTTAAATACTGAAAAGAGATGAAAAGGTATAAGGTTACATTGAAGTCTTCAGTGTTTGAGGATAGAATAGCTGGCACACATTTCTTACCTCCATTTTGTGTTATCTCTTGAGGAGTTTTTAGTTTTATTGGACTTTTTTTAAACATTAGCAATAAGAAGAATAGCAATAAAACAAGGACAGTGAAACATCAATAACAATAATTTTCAGAATGTAACATGGAATGTGCTGCAAGTGGTCCATATTTATTGCTGTATTCATTACTTCACGTTATGTTAGTTAGTTAAGTATAAATGTCCAGCAACTTCTGAGTCTCCAGTATGGTAACAAATGTCATGAAGTGTTATCATCTGGACCCTGTAAAAGTCATATTTGGTTTAAATTTATTAAACATATGCTGGATTTTTCTTACCTTCTTATTTCATTTATATGTAAAAAATTCTGCTATGTTTCAGAGAAATCATTCTTATGAAAAAATTATCTTTATTTTGCATGATTCTACCAACTTCTAGAGGAATTTTGATTTTAGTATTAAAAGTCTGCTTAGAATCTCAACTTAATGTTCATTGCCTAAAAAATGTTTGTCAGTAAAAACCTACCTAAATTATTTGTATCAGATGAGCTTTGAAATTCATTTTTGGGCCATGATTAAGCCACCAGCATGGGGGGGAGAAATAAGTTTTACTGATTTAATATCAGAAGAAGTGAATCAACATAGGTCTTAAATAGGCTTCATAGTTTTACTTTGAAGGTGTTTGTACTAAACTTATATAACAAGGTCGCTACTGCTGTGAATCTAATGTTAAATTTGTACCATTGTTTTATTTGAAGGTTCTTATATCTTCTGATTCATAAATGTCTGCGCTGCGTGTGTTAAATATAAAATTTATCAAAAAATATATTTGGTACCTTTCCAAAGTATTAACAGTGAACTGTTTGGAAATATTATGTATATGTGTTCAAATTTTATTTGGTTGAATGAGATGTTGGTTAATGATAAAAAGTACATTGTTGTCAAGGTTTCAAGTAAGACAATTATAATCCCAAGAGTGCAGTTCAGGAAAGTTGGGTCAGATATAGGTTTTCCACCAAATTATCCAATTTAGTACTAAACCTTTTATTAAAAGAGGAGGAATATTGTTCCTGCAAAACACAGTTTACTTAATGAACTGAATGATTCTGAATTAATAGCAATTGGATCAATTCAAGGGAGTCCCTATAATCATTGTGAATGAAGGCTCTGATATGTTATATAATGTATTATGGGAGATAAAGGTAAAAGATAAAAAGTCTGGAGAGTTTATCAAGGAAGTAGAGGCTGTATTGAAGATCTTAACTCCCAGTGTGCTTTACAACTGAAGACATCTGATAAATAAGGTATTAGGCCAAAAAAAAGACTTGTTTCCACCACTGGCTCTGAAAAAAATAGGGTCGGTAGGTAAGAATTTATTTATTTTTCTTGCTCCAGAATATATGACATTTTTTATTATTTTGCACTACTATAATTTGACCACAAAAAATCCTAGGATCGGCAGCAAAAAATGGGTCAGTCAGGGTAGTGGAAATAAGCTGTCTTTTTAGGCCTTAGGCCAAACATGATAGTAATTTTTTCAGTAATGTCAAGCTAGAGCATAAATAAATGGAAATTATATTTTTATCTAGGGAATCAACAATATATGTCTGTCTGATAAAAAAATATTATCTACCTGAAGTCCAACTCAAAACTACAAACCAAGATTGGGAGATGGTAAACAGAGATTTGTTTATCATGACTTGTTGTCTGCTGGTGTTAGTTCTTATATTTATGAATGTTGCTCAGTTTTTAAATTGGGGCTGATCTTGGATAGTAGACTTGTGAATTGGTAACCAAACCAAATTGTTTTTTCTTATCAGGACCAATAATGAATGCTATTTATTAATAACAGAAAGAAAATTGTGTTTTTGCAAATTATGAATAATTTTGTTTCCGGCAACTTGCAAATATATATGGTTGTCCTTATAAGCGTTGAAAAATCTTGTTATGATATTTTTATCATTATATCAGTTGATAAGATTGTTAAAGGTTGTATTTATTCTACAGGTGGTTGAAAGTGCAAATGGTTAGATCCCCCAAGTATTACTCTTGACTATCATATTATCTTTTTTCTGGATTTTGTTTTTATTCAAGAAATAATTTACTTTTGCACCTTATTCAATTATGTGGAGGAATTGTTATATCAATTTTGTTATGTGTGGATTTCTGTAAAATTGTGAACATTTATTGCTTATCAATTTAAATTCTCATCATATAAAACAGCTTTTCAAGTTTTTTTTTGGCCCATGAAATGGAAATTCATTAGCTATTGAAAGTTTTGTGTACTTGCCTTCTTCACTGTTCTCCATATTAAATATATTTTCATAAAATTTGTACAGTGCAACCTCTGAATACGAGACCTTGTCCGGACTGGGTCAAAAGTCCAGTTTTCAGAGAGTTCTGGTATTCAGAGAGGTTTTCAATTGAATTTATCATGAACCAATGATATTTGTGTGCATGTTACATTCAAATTGTATTTAGTAATTTTAGTGTATTTTATGTATATATTGAGCCATTTGTATTTGCATACACCACAAAATGCTTTTTGTTTGAAAATATTTTATATCTGATTAAGAGTGTCTGATCTAAAAAGATGTATTTTAAACTAGCACCCGTAAATTGGTGTAATCAATAGTAATTAGGCCAGTATTATGCATCGAATAGAACATCAACGTCAACTTACATCTGTTAAAGTGTTTTTCACACATTAGCTATTAGCTTCATGTAAACAATAGATGACGGACACATTTGTTAATTAGGGGGCCAAGATCATGTTATTTCAGTAATAGTATGGACCCTCCAGGCCAGTACACAAAGTTTTGACACTTGAAAATTTCGGCATCCAATATTCAGATCAAAAATAAAGAAGAAAGATCGTCCAGTTTCCGGAATTTAGAGAGTACGGTTTTCTGAGAGTGTTTTACATAGGATTATAGAGAGAGAAAATCAGGACTTTAAAAATTGTCTAATTTTCGGAGAGTTCTGGTATATTGAGAGTCCGGTGTTCAGAGGTTACACTGTAATTACCACTTATCATGGGTTATGAGCCATTTTATGCTATTGAGATGCCTTTAATACATTCTCATCTGATTGGCTGTCACTTGTGTATTACTTTAGATACGATCAGTTGAAAGTCTTATGGCAACACTGGTCTCAGAACGCTGTTGGTCATTTTTGGAACATGTTCAAAAACCAAATATAGCCTACAAAAACATTTCATAACCCCAATATTGTCAAAAATAGTAAATATTCACAATATAAAAAGTGATGGCATGTTTGCATGTTCTGAATATATAGTGTGTTTTTTATAATTTCAGCTAAAGATGTTGAGGAAGCTGACAAACTGCTGGAGGCCAATGGTGGGCCAAAAGTCTTGGTGGAACGCTCGCTGTTCACGCAGAAAAACTTTGACGAGAATTTTGAAGCCGGGAGCCGTCCATCTCCGACATTGCGACAGATGGTTAAAAAGAAAATTATGAAGTGCAGTTGTTCTGGAACTTGCGTGAAAAACTTCTTAATTTCATTGTTTCCATTCATTGGTATAATGAAGAACTATAAAATACGAGAGGATCTGATGGGGGACGTCGTCTCTGGGTTGACTGTGGGCATTATGCATATACCTCAAGGTAAGTTTATGATATACTATGTATGTTATACATTTTACTGGGTTTTTTACATATTGTATAAGTGTTGTATATGTTCTTCACACCAAATTCTCTGTTGTTGTTAGTTGCACCTTTGTACTGAAATTACTGCAACTTTACAGGCTGTGCCATAGAAACATGTCAAAAAGTACAAACGCCTCTGCTGTCATTCTTAACATGACTTTAGTACATATAATAAGGTTTGGAATAACCAAATTCTGAATGATACCTAAATCCCCCCCCCCTCTATAATAAATGCCCCACTCTGAGAAATTGAAAAAAAGCAAGATGTAATGCAAATACCCATGATAGTGTTTGTTTTAGTGAATATTTGATGTATGTACATTGACATATTTGTTTTTTTATTTGTCTGGTCTGGTACATCTTGATTAAAATTATGATTCTTGGAGTAATTATCAGGCAGTTTACATGCTAAGGCTAGAAAGTTATAGTCCTATTTACAGTTGTTTCACAGATTCTGTTTTTTGGCACCTACCCTTTTTGTTTCTAACAGCAAAATCCTGAGTATTGTTTGGGAATGAATTGTAACACCCAAGTATGAAAGATAAGTTTTTAACCTATCCACCCTGTTTGTTTTTGTCAAGTGACCCTATACAGTAGAAACCCTCTAAACCAGTTCCTCTATAAACCAGTTTCTCCTCTAAATTGGCCAAATGTTCTGGTCCCCACTTCATTACTGCATAATTAAAAAATCTCATCTTAACTGGCATCACACTAAGCCAGCCAAATGATCTGGTCCCTGGCTTGGCCGGTTTAGAGGGGTTCCACTGTACATGACTTTTTGTAACCAAGTTTATACCTTGAATTAGGGAACTATGTTATTTTAAAGTTGTTGATCACAGCTTCTTTAATACATGCAGAAATTTGTACATCTTAGTATCTTGTGGTTAATTAATGTCATTATAATAAACAAATGGATTTTGTTCTCACAGCTGTGCATTAAATAACATTTTTTTGACATTTTAACAAATTACTTCAATTAGTTGGCAATAAGTTAATTACAACTCAGAAATGCAACTAGCTGAAAAAGAATAGATGAGTGGGTTTTTTTGTCATCTTTAACAATGAAAAAAAATAAACATGAGACATAAACTTCCAAAATGATTCAGATAATTAAGAAATCGTATAAATACTTACTATAAATTGTTGGGTATATATGGCAATGCATCAATTATACATATTCACATGTTCCAAATAAAGCTACTTCATATGGTATAAGTCATGTGGAATTCAGAAATTTGAGAAATTGCTTCATATAACCTATTTCAGTTTATTATCTTACTATAACATTTAATGTTCATTCTTACAATTAAACTTATGTATTTCATTAAAGTTTGCCATGCCCCAGGCATTATCAGGGTCGTTGCCCCCCTATAAGACAAATGTTATTATTTGGGTAATGGTGTATACGCATCATATTTCATATATTTTGGAAGACAGAACAACTTAACCCTTTATACAGCACTCTCACACCCAAACTATTTTGTTACCATAACAACATCATGATGTATGAACTGTTCCACCTTACACATTTTTTATGTTAAATATTAATTACAGTACACCACCTATGTTTGTTAATTGCTGTACAACATTGTTAATTAATTATTTGCCCCATAATTTCAGAATGGTAAACTCTTTATTAGAAGTATGTACTAGTTACTGTAATGACTAAGATTTACAAATGTGTTGTACATTTTATTCTATGCAATGTAAAATTGGGGAAAAAAGTAAGAAAAGCACTGTTATGAAGATTTATATCAAGTCAAGTGTTCAAACAATATTTGAGTATGCTTGAACAGCCTTTTATGAACACAGACATAACATTTACTGATTGTAACATTGTTCTCAGATTCTGCAAGCCAGACTTTACATCTTGAGGCAAACTTAACATGTTTAAATGACTGATGAAATGAATAATCAGTTACTGATTCTGTTACCTAATAATCAGTTACTGATTCTGTTACCTTTACTATTATTAGGTTACTCTTTCTGTAGCCATATAGTTTTCATTTTTTATTATCATACATAGATTCTGCCTTAATGAGATAATTTGTCTATCTACAGGTTCACACCTGAAGGGTCTTTTCCAGCAGCTGCAGACTAACTATATTTTAATATAGATCCTAGATATGACTTTTTGTTATACACTTTAGTGAGATCACCAGTGTACCTAGATGTTTGGTTCATTATAAGAACATTCTTACATGAAAACAAAGCTGTATTCATCCTCAATGTAATCTGTATTGCAGGTATGGCATATGGAATGTTGACAACATTACCTCCAGTCTATGGCTTGTACATGTCCTTCTTCCCTGTTCTCATTTATTTCTTCTTTGGATCCAGCAAACATGTGTCAATGGGTATGTATATAATATGATCTACTGTCATACCTGTGTTCATGGCTACCTGTGAGCAATGGTCACTTTTCAAAACTTATTTAATTATATACTGGACTAAGCAAACCTCTGATAAAGGGCCAAAATAAAGGGCCAACTTTGTACAAAATGTTTTTCTTTATTCTCTTCAGTGGCCTTTGTTCAAAGGTTTGACTGTATATCAGCAATAATTTAGCAAAATATTTTGAGTCCAAATCCTTTTTCTCTTGTTTCTGGGTGACTGTCAGTTTTTGCTTAGAATGACATCTCTCAAGTTGGCTATGGCTGTGTGATATGACTTTGTTGTGGCAGTTCCTTGTGCATTTGCATACGTGCATTTGTATGTGGATAAGTACAGCTGAGATGAAATTATTACAACATCAGTTCTGAATAGTTGTGTCTATATCAACTTGTCTATTATAACAATGATAAACATTCTATGGCTGCAGATTTTTAAATTCCCTTTTCCATCTGACCTTCAGTAGAATATTTTGAAATGCTGTTTAACCCTTTGCCTCATTAGCATACTTTGGAGTCTTCCAAATTCAAGGCTAATATAAAAACATCAATTTATTCAAGAAAATTGGTTTTTTTCTCTCTGACATGGTGATAAACATTGTGGCAAAAGAAGCCATTGCTTGATGAACAATGGCTTCTGTTGCCACAATGTTTGAGTCAAAAGGGGTAAACATTCACTCTACCATTTCACTTAATGATGTAAGAAGTCAAGGTTGAAAAGGTCATAGTATCTCCTAAAATAGTGATTTTTGTCCATAGAATTTAATTATCAAGGTTAAAGTGTTAAACTGTTCAGAGACTTCTTTGTTGTAATCAAAGTTTTTGCTGCAAATTGTCGATAATGCAGCTGACTGGTTTATATCATTCTCTTTTAATCGAAATTGTAATATTATTGTTTTGCTAAGGGTTGGCCATTAAAATAATTGTTTTGTAAATATGTGTGGGACTTGATCCAACTTTGTTATCATTTGCTATTAGCAAGTTTTATCATACGCAAATCATTAGCTTCATAAGTTGGCATTGAAGTTGAAAAAATATTATAATAAGTGTAAGAAATTGTAATTTGTACAATGTCAGAGTGTAGAAAATGTTAATTGTAGTTTTTGAATCTTTGAGGCTGATGCTTGCTTTGTACTTGAGAGTTGATGATAAAATTGTTGCCATCAGCATCAATTGTTTTTAATTCTCAACAAGTTAATAGCACAATACAGTGTTCCCTCTCTTATGCAACATTTTGTGGAGACAATCAGATTCATCATTGTATTGAGGTAATTGTTGTAGAGAGGGAACAGTTTGTTGTATTGAAGTTATTGTTGTAGAGAGGGAACAATTTGTTGTATTGAGGTAATTGTTGTAGAGAGGGAACAATTTGTTGTATTGAGGTAATTGTTGTAGAGAGGGAACAATT
The DNA here is from genome assembly GCA_008271625.1 of Lutraria rhynchaena. NCBI lineage: Eukaryota > Metazoa > Mollusca > Bivalvia > Venerida > Mactridae > Lutraria > Lutraria rhynchaena. Next base: position 534,527 of record VIBL01000036.1, read on the forward strand.
TGTTGTATTGAAGTTATTGTTGTAGAGAGGGAACAATTTGTTGTATTGAAGTTATTGTTGTAGAGAGGGAACAATTTGTTGTATTGAGGTAATTGTTGTAGAGAGGGAACAATTTGTTGTATTGAAGTTATTGTTGTAGAGAGGGAACAATTTGTTGTATTGAGGTAATTGTTGTAGAGAGGGAACAATTTGTTGTATTGAAGTTATTGTTGTAGAGAGGGAACAATTTGTTGTATTGAGGTAATTGTTGTAGAGAGGGAACAGTTTGTTGTATTGAGGTAATTGTTGTAGAGAGGGAACAATTTGTTGTATTGAAGTTATTGTTGTAGAGAGGGAACAATTTATTGTATTGAGGTAATTGTTGTAGAGAGGGAACACTTTGTTGTATTGAGGTAATTGTTGTAGAGAGGGAACAATTTGTTGTATTGAGGTAATTGTTGTAGAGAGGGAACAATTCGTTGTATTGAGGTAATTGTTGTAGAGAGGGAACAATTTGTTGTATTGAGGTAATTGTTGTAGAGAGGGAACAATTTGTTGTATTGAAGTGATTGTTGTAGAGAGGGAACTATTCGTTGTATTGAGGTAATTGTTGTAGAGAGGGAACAATGCATTACCAAAATTTGTATTGACGCATATAGATACAACTGTTTATATAATGCATTATGTTTATGTTCATTCATATTGTAACGACTCAAAGTTTATGGTGTTTGTATGTACAAATAAATTTTCATTTTTTTTAAAATGTTCATAACCTTGTGTCTATACAATGACTTTGCATGAGCCAAAAATGTAAGAGGAATGACATAAAAGATTTTAAGATTGTCTATGACCCAAAAATTGTTCCACATAACTTAGATATTTGCAGATGAGAACAAACAGGCATTTTAAAATGATATCATTGAATTTAACGATGTAATGATAATGATTCTAGTTTCCTTCACACAAAAACAGTTTTGAACTAATTCATTAATGTTGATGGAAACATATTGTTCTTAATTATGGCGATTGAAATGATCATAAGCATTGAAGTTGGCACACGAAAATTTGAAAGAAACAATGCATATCCGTCATGAGAAAAACATTTGATCAAAGGCAAAGAATGGTCCATGGTATACTTCAGTCAGTAACCAGTCACCTCTGTTTATTCTTTGCTCAGTATAACATACATGTACAATTGTATCATGCTTAAGGTAATATGACATTCTTGGTTTCCATACAATAAAACATGTAACCACAAAAGCGAAAAGAAGACAAATCCATGCATAAATTAGAGTTTAGCTATTTCCAATTTTCATGAACTCCACCTTTAGAGAGGTATTCTGCTGTGATGGTGCAGACTTTTGACTGCCGTCTGTCATTTTAAAGAGTTGTCATTCAACAGAGGTATAATAAGTTGAAATTATATAGGGGAGGAAAATGAAACACATTCAGAGGGAACTGTTCTTGAGAGGTGTTGTTTAGGGAGCAGGGCTCGACAAATTCACTCATCTGCTCAAAATAATGAGTATAAATTGACTCAGGACGAGTTGAAATTGCTGCAGAACTAATTAAAATTCTTAGCTGGTTGTCCTGCAGGATGAGTAGCCTGAAAAAAATTGTCAAGCTCTGGGGAGGGAACATTGTGTAACTGATAACAAAACAAGATTAAAAAAATAAAAACAGAATGCTCAACTTTATAAATCTGTTTGGAATCAAAAGTGATCTTGCAAAATTATGCTCAGCTCTGATTAGCACAAACTACCTTTTTGTTCACCTCGAAGTTTTACATCAGTCCTTAACTGTTCCTTCTTTGTCTGAATGAAATTCTGTCAGTTAAGAATTTCATTTCAAAGTTTCTCTCTATGCGAAGTTTTTCTGTGTCCCAATTAACAAGTTCTCAGTTTAAATCTACTTGATTTTGGATTACATTTCGTTGTCAATGAATGTTTTTCACAAAATTTTGTGGTACCTGTGTTCAATCATTATCACAATGCAATGATTTTTATGTGTTTGTGAATTGTTTGTCAGATTAATAAATTTGCAGAAACAGACTTGCCACAATGAGTGAGTTTATAGTGTTTATATAGTCTTTAACTATTGCTTTAAAAATTAATACCAATAAGCATGGGTTAGTTAAACATGCCATATTTAGTAATTAATAATATTTAATAAAAATTCAGCATTTCTATTACCCCAACACAATTCAAAATGAATGAACTTACTATTGATACAAATTTTTCGTTTATTTGTGCTCAGAAATATTATTCTCTCAAAACACAACCATTTTCAGTAACTTGTAAATCATTCAAAATATGATGAAATCCAACTCTCAATGTTTATGTCGAATTTTCCTTAACACGGTCAGTGGTCCCAAAAACTTCATGCTAACAAGAGTCGACTGTAATGTTTTCATATAAATTTCTGAAGTCAAAATTATAGACACTAGAAGTAATGGTACAAAGTCGTCTCTTTTGTCCTCTGGGATATCAAAGCATCGTTATTATTCATTTTGTCAATTTCCTTTTTAAGGAACTTTTGCTGTGGCCTGTCTGATGATTGGTTCTGCTGTTTCCAAGGGAATCAATGCTCACCACCAGGTACCAGTAGGAACAAGTTCTGATCTTATTCCTGGTAACCTGTCTGCTGCAGTAATTGGTGAAGGAATGGGGAACCAGACTAGTAATATTACAACTAATGTTACCACAACAATGAGACCTGTGTCTGATGCTGATGAAACCATGTCTGAAGCAGAACTGACTCTAAGATTAGAATTTGCCATGTCTGTGACTTTTATGGTGGGCGTAATACAGGTAAGAAAATGGCTAATAAAAATGGTCGCTATATTTAGGATTCTTATTTCATCATTGAATTGATGAAGTACAAATTGATGGTTATACCACTTTTAAGCTAATTGAAGCTTATTGTCTTACTAGATTTGAGTACTTGTTATAATCACTCCAGTGTGACTTCCTTAAAACGAGGAAGTGTGATTGTTAACTTGGAATGAAAGTTAACTTAGCTCTTAGTGTTTTATGCCTTTTTTCAAAAATATTACACTTATATTCAAGACGTTGATCTAACCAGCCTCCCTGCATTCTGTGCCAGTGTTAATTTTGTTTTTGGCTAGTTAGAGCCATTAAGCTTACAGATCTTATTAAATGACTTATCATTGTTATCTTTATCATTTTGATGTGTGCTACATGAACATTAGATGTCAATGCACCATAAAACATAAAAAATAAATAAATAAATAGTTAGAGCCAACTCTCCCACATAATGAGCATTGTACAACATGCAGCATTCAATGCAATATCTTCAACCAACCAAATTTTCAAGCAAAAATAATGCCATGCCCAGAGATTTAACTCACAAATTTGAAATCTGTAGAACTACTGATTTATGTTATAACTAATCTGGTGGGTCAAGCTTGGAATGAAGAATTGAATGGTCTGATAATGTTTAGTGTGTGTGAACTGTACTTTGTTTCCTTCATCAAAATGTGAATACTTCTTGTTTTCAGTTATTGATGGGTATTTTCCGACTTGGCTTCATTACTGTGTACCTCTCCGATCCTCTCATCAGTGGATTTACGACAGGGGCCGCTTGTCACGTCTTCACTAGTCAAATCAAACACATATTTGGTGTGAAAACAAACCGTTACAGTGGAGTGTTCAAATTAGTCTATGTAAGTTTCAGAAGTACCTGAGTGAAATATACACTGGTCTATGTCCATTATATACAGGTTCCTTTTTGAAGGGAAAAACTGGTCATGATGTATGTATGTATTATTTATTCATTGAAGTCTTTTTGACAAGGCAATGATACATAAAATCATCATTATATTAATGAAATATTCATCATCATAATCGGGAATTCAAAGTATCATATCAGTGTGAACAACTACATCATTTATAATCTCATCATCATCTAAATCATCACTTGTATCAGGATCATTATTAGGACTGCCAGCATCATCATCATCATGGTAATCATCATCATCATCATCATCATCATCACTGTAATCATCATCATCATCATGAGTAGAATCATTAATAGTATCAATATCATGGTCATCAAAAATATCAACTTCATCATTTCAATACCTTCGTTCTATGGTGATATCTGTCAGATGAGTTTTATGATGATATTGAATATAGTCTTTGTATCTGCATGAGAAACACTTGATCTCTGATTAATTTGATAATTTCTTTCTCATCTGAACAGTCCTGCCACATTAAACAAATACAACCACCATTTCTGATGCACTTTAAGTCATACTGAAATTTTAGTTTTCATAAAATAGGTCTAATATCTTCAGACATAATCATAAGCCATTTTTCTGTCTGATTCTGGTCCTTGAAAACAAGTATATTCAGATAGTAATGTTTATTTTGAACCTAGGAATATGTCAAGATTGATTTACCCCCATGCTTGATACATTTAAAAATCCTCTTGCTAAGATAATTTGTTTCACTGTGGATAAAGTGAATGAATCGCACCAAACCCTTATATCAGACTGACTTGAGAAAATGAAAAACTATGTCTAACTCATAAATCTTCAATATTTTGCCGAATTATTGCAGATTTTAAGAGCGTAATGCATGCTTTTGTGCCAAAATAACATTTGTTTAATGGGAAATTCGGGTATAAATGTTTGTTTCAGTTTCTGAGAAATTTTAGATTTTGTATTATACAAATATATAAGATACAAGCTTAAACACCTGTTTGCTTATGTGAGTTTTAAGTGCTAATAGGATCACTATGACATGTATCATAACTTGTTCCATCAGTCTGCACTCAGATGGGTGTTCAAAAATGAGTTGCCACCAGACTGAGTTCTGTGGGGTGTTCAAAAATGAGTTGCCACCAGACTGAGTTCTGTTGGGTGTTCAAAAATAAGTTGCCATCAGACTGAGTTCTGTGGAGTGTTCAAAAATTAGTTGCCATCAGAACGAGTTCTGTGAGATGTTCAATAATTAGTTGCCATCAAAATGAGTAATGTGGGGTGTTCAATAATTAGTTGCTATCAAAATGAGTAATGTGGGGTGTTCAATAATTAGTTGCTATCTGACTGATTTCTTTGGAGTGTTGAATGGTAGGTTGCCATAACTCTTAGCTCTGGGGGTTGTTTTGTAGAATTTTTAATTTCATTGCAATTTATTTATTTATATTTTTCAGACTTACAGAGATTTTTTCTCTAATATTGAAACAACTAACATTGTTACATTATTACTATCAGTTGTGTGTGTGACTTTGTTGTATTGTACTTCGAGATTCATCAATCAGAACCCAAAACTCAAGCCTAAAATGTTCATGCCTGTACCAATAGAACTTATCATGGTAAGTGACAGTTATAGTAGATACTAGTAAATTACAGGTAGAGAGAGATAAAATCTTGCTTCTGCTGTTTCCTAAAGCTCAAATTTTAAAAAATTTGTGCACTATCCTTGAGTCTTATTCTTTCTGAAACTTGAATAAAAATGGACATGGTCGGAAGCTTGGTTATTTAGAAATATTCTTGAATCTGCTTCTTCAGAAGCTTGCTTATTTGGAAATATGTTTGAGTCTACTTCTTTCAGAAGCTTGCTTATTTAGAAATATTCTTAAGTCTGCTTCTTTCAGAAGCTTGGTTATTTTGAAATATTCATGTGTCTGCCTCTTTCAGAAGCTTGAATATTTGAAAATATTCTTGAGTCTACTTCTTTCAGAAGTTTGTTTGAATGGAAATATTGAGTCAAGTCTGTTTCTTGTGGAACCTTGAGTACATTGAAATAGTCTTTGCAAGATTGAATCTTGTGGAGTCATAATTTAGTCTGCTACTTGTTTGAATACATCTTGAGTCTGCCACTTTCAGAAACCTATATGTGTGACAATGGTAAAATATCTGAATTTCTAGTCTCTATCCATAAAAAGCTGTCTACTGCTTTATTTCATGTGGAAGAGCGAATTGTCCCTGCAAGATACTTCTCAAGTTTTTATTATGCTAAAATGTATCAACTATGAATGCAGCCATTTTGGTTCATGTATCAAAGCATTTAGTTCATCAATGTATATTGAAGACCAGACCATTTTAATACATCGTAAATAATTAAATGCATTAAAAGTAATTTATTTAATTACTCAACTAAATCATTGAAGCAATGAATAATTGCTGCACCAAATTAATGTACATTAAGCCTGCAATTGCACATCTGTACAGGATATGTTTTTACCTGATACTCCATATTTAGATTTATTTAAATTTTTAATAAAAAGTTTTGTATGGTTGTCATGGTAACTTGTTTTTCAGGTTGTCCTCGGAACTTTAATCTCATATCTCATCAGACTGAATGAAGATCATAATGTTGTCATAGTGTCAGACATCCCGACTGGGTAAGTAACATTGATGCAACATTTCAATTACGATTATATGTGAAAGATTATTTTTTATCGCAGCCTTTTATGAATTGCCAAGAGAGTAAAACAATGACTCATTGAATTTTGCTTTAATTAGATTGTTATTTGTAGTAGTGCTATTGTCCTTGTCAAACATGTATTATTAGTTTCTCACTTAGTTTAACTTGACAGTCTTCTGATGAATTGTTGAAAAATGGTCCCAGTGTTAAAATACTAAGTTTGGGAACCAGTCTCAAAATTCTGTCATTCTATTGGTCTGTTTTAGACTGAGCATATGAATTACCAATCAGATCTCAGCTTAGGAAACCATTTTTATTTACATAGAATTGCCATTAAATGTTATAGAAAAAAAGTACTATTAGGTCTGGTTTAATAATACTCTCTTTACAGTCTTCCTGTGCCTAATTTGAGAGGATTTTCAAGAATAGGAGAAGTAATATCGGATGCAATAGCTCTGGCTATCGTTATATTTGCCATATCTATATCTATGGGTAAACTTTTGGCAAAGAAACATGATTATGAGGTGGATGCCAATCAGGTAAGAAATCATTTAATATGTTATTGATCATCGAAAATGGGATTGTTGAGAAAATCTTCAGATTCTTGCTCTAAGAAGTCCACTTGGATAATAGGGAAAGACTACACATATCACTGCTTGAATGATATATCTGATAGTCATTTTTGGATAACATCGGGTTTTTTAATGATCAATTTTGAATGATCGGGTTTTTAAAATTATGTTACAAGTAGGAGCTACTGTCAGGATTGTGCTTAGGATAACATCAGGTTTTTTAATTTAGCAGATTCAGATAAACTGAGTATTTTTAATCCAAACAGATGAAGGTTCATGTGGGATTTCAATTAAAAAAAATTATGTTAAACATTGTCTTAATAATAAAGACTTATTTTTACAATCCACACTACCACACTACTAGTCTGATTCATGTACAAATTAAGCTTTTTGAATTGTTCAATTCTTCAGACTTAAATTTGCTCTGAGGTGGGGACATATTCTTTAATAATTTTTATTAACCTTTGTTCTATTACCAGGAATTGGTAGCATATGGTATATCCACCGTTATATCTTCATTCTTGTCATCATCAGCCCCGTCTGCTTCACTTTCTAGAAGTCTTGTACAGGAAAGAGTTGGAGGCAGAACTCAGGTAATTAGTTTGATGGAAAATTACTGTATATGATACATACTGTATACATTGTACAAAATAAGTCTGAGATTTTTAGCCACTCTCCGACTGCAGCCTTACTATTGGTCAATTTGAAGAGCTTTGAAACATTTCAGCCAATCAGAGTTTGGAATTGTTAGTCTGGCTTCAAATGCAACATATAACAGAACAGCAGAATTGAAATAATCAGAAAAAATAAAACATGATTTTTCACATGAAAATATATAAATACATATCATTCATAATATACTATAATTTCCCTTGAATTCCAAGTCCAAGCAATTTTACCAATAAAATATTCTTATATGGTTTCAAACCTTTTGTTAAATTAGCTTTTATTACAATTAAGATTATGTTCAACTAATTATGCAAGTTTAAAAATTGCATCTACAGTAGGTCTGGTCTAATAAAAAACGAATTGAGCATCGGAAATAACAGCATATATTTCACAAGAGCATTCAATTCATTTTGTATAACAGTTGTGAATAATTTGGAAAAACAACTGACCAGAGTTACACCCTAGCAATTGTTCATATTGTTTGTGCTACCATTTTTGTGTGAATAATTATGCCTTTAGTAATTTTAGAATCACGTTAAACAAGTCACAATGGAACCGATTATGTCAATGCTATGAATAAAATACTCATTTAAAATACCATTATTTCCAAAAGCTGCTTTAGTTTTAAGGAATTAAAAGTTTTTCTTACTCCCTATAAGTTGTAGGTTTATCAAGTTTCTCAATCTAGGATTAGAAATATTGCTGCTTTTGTTTTTAGTCAATAAATCCAGTTTTGTGTTTTTGCTTTAAGTTTGTTCTAACATACTTCATGTAAACTCCAAGGAATAATTCGGCATTTTGAATAAATTCACTAACATCATTTCTGATTACGTTACTTGAGTGACTAATTGCTCTGAAAGTTTCTCTGAGAGATTTTTATGTCACAGTTTGCTAATTATACTTCACAGGTGGTTGTTATATGGCTGATGAATTTAAATCTGATTGTAATTATTGTTGCTAATAGCATGGTGTTGTTGATTTCAGGTTGCAGGTTTGGTATCCTGTTGTTTATTGCTGGTGGTGTTGCTGGCTATTGGTCCCTACTTCAGGACACTCCCAAATGTAAGATCATAAAACAAAAAGCTTAAAACTTTAAAATTCTCACATGTTTGTATGCAGCAGTATCTGATGAAGTTGAATGCCCTGTGTTCTATCTATGTACTACATGTGTATTATCTTTGTACTACATGTGTATTATCTGTGTACTACATGTGCATTATCTTTGTACTACATGTGTATTATCTGTGTACTACAAGTGTATTATCTGTGTACTACATGTGTATTATTTTTGTACTACATGTGTATTATCTGTGTACTACATGTGTATTATCTGGGTACTACATGTGTATTATCTGTGTACTACATGTGTATTATCTGTGTACTACATGTGCATTATCTGTGTACTACATGTTTATTATCTGTGTACTACATGTGTATTATCTGTGTACTACATGTGTATTATCTGGGTACTACATGTGTATTATCTGGGTACTACATGTGTATTATCTGTGTACTACATGTGTTCTATCTATGTACTACATGTGTTTATCTGTGTACTACATATGTATATTTTTTGTGTATGATTTGTGTATCATCTGTGAACTATATGTGTATTTTCTGTGTACAATATGTGTATTGTCTGTGTACTATATGTGTATTGTCTTTGTACAATATGTGTATCATCTGTGTACTATATGTGTATTGTCTGTGTACAATATGTGTATCATCTGTGTACTATACGTGTATTTTCTGTGTACAATATCTGTACTGTCTGTGTACTACATGTATATGAGTATTTTCTGCGTATGATATGTGTATAATCTGTGTACTACATGTGTTCTATCTTGTTCTGTCTTGTTCTGTAAGCTGTTAAGTTTATATTTAAAAGGACATAACTCCACATTGACATCAGAGATCATAAAAATAAAAACTTCATAAGTAATTTCATATGTGTCTTTCACAGATGTACTTTTTGTTGATATTTACGGTTATTAACATAAGTTGAGCTAAATTTAATCTTTATTGCAGCATGCCATCATTGATATTTTATTATCGGTTTTATTGCTGGTCAAAGAAAGAAGTGTCAGGATGAAAATCAGTCTTAAATCTGTTGTTTAGTTTCATAAAGTGTTTCCAGGTGTATGCATCTGTTGTTTCAATTTAGAATGTAACACTAAGTGTCCACCTTATTACAACAACCATTAATTTATTTCAACTTGATTATGAGTTCACTTCAATATAAAGACCACATCTTTTTGGTCCCAAAGGTGGTCTAAATATCTAGGTTTTATTGGTCTAAATATCTAGGTTTTATTGGTCTAAATATCTAGGTTTTATTGGTCTAAATATCTAGGTTGTAAGTACATTTTATACATTGTATTTCAGTGTGTTTTAGCATCTATCATTATTGTTGCCTTGCGTGGAATGTTTCTACAAGTACTTGATCTCAAGAAACTCTGGTCTGTTTCACTGATTGACTTTGTAAGTATATGATGTAGTGAATTTATATCAATATTTATCATAGAATTCATTTTAATAAAATTATATAGTGATTGACTAGTCCCATCCATCCGTCCGTCCGTCCATCCATCCATCCATCCCATCCATCCATCCATCCATCCATATAGGGTTATAACTAGACTTTACCATTTTATCTACCATATTGATACTTATACAGGGTTCCCACAGTCAGGGAAAAGTCAGGGAAAATATTTTTTAAAGGTCCGGGAAAAGTCAGGGAATTTTGAAACTAGTCAGGGAAATTTGAAAAATACGCAATAGTCAGAGAAAAGTCAGGGAATTTTGTAAAAGAAGAATATTGGTCAGTAGGAGGCAAAATCAGTAAAGGCTAAGGCAGTTTCTTCCATTATTTTGGGTATCTGTATTATTTATGATCATGAGCATCTTTTTCATTCTTGTAAATATCTTACTCTAAAAAATATGCTTATGCCTGAAGATTTTGGATATTTTTTGTCATTTACAGTAACTAACTTATTAAATAAGAAGCTAAAAGGGGTTTTAAAAATACTTTAAATGCTCAAAGATTGTTCAAACTTGACACTGTTATTGGTCAGGGAAAAATGGTTTTGGTCATGGAAAAGTCAGGGGATTTTGATTTCTCTTCCTTGTGGGAACCCTGCTATATAGTTGCCTTGAACCATGCATTCCCAAAGTTCTTGTATCACCCAACCTCAATTTGACCTTGACTGGATTTATAATGTTTTAAATGAGCTATTTCTTGGTTAACTGCATTGTACTATTTCATCTAGCACCAACACTGCTTGCTAGAACACTTTGGTACTTTTGATACAGTTGTTGCCTTGGACCATTCCAAATCCACTCAAATCACCCAACTTAGAATTGACCTTTACCTTAATTTGAAGTCCAACGTTTTAAAGGGTTATTTCTGTGTGAATTAGATTATACACTTTGTCCAGCATCAATGGCTTTTTCCTAGTCAACTACATTTTACGATTTCTTCTTGCTCCAACACTGCTTATCTGTGCTGATTTTGGTTATCACATTTTTGGCGCAGTTATGGGACTTTGTTATTTTTCCTACATAGAATATATAGGGTATTTATGTATATTTGAAACTTTGCTTCTACTTTTACATGTTGACCTCATTTAGATTCAATCTCTTGTCAAGCATGCCACTGGTAGCATATGCGTCTGTTGAATACAGGATCTTGTTATTAACATGCAGCTGCAGTTACAGCATATTATATTGTCATGAGGTTTTAAGGTGACAAGTTATTTGAGTTAGCACATATTGCCATTCTTCACTACATATTAAACAAAATGAAACCTCTCTTAGTGGCTGTTACATTATAAAGACCACTTACATTTTTTATTTACAGTTTGTGTGGATCGTGGCATTTATAGCCACAGTTTTATTGGATGTAGATCTGGGACTTGGTACAGCTGTTATTTTTAACATACTTACAGTAGTCTGTAGAAGTCAGAGGTAAACCATCCTATTTTTTTATTCTTGTGCTTGTTTTTTCTTTATTCTTTGGCCTGTTTTTTTTATTTTCTTTAATTTTTTTTTTAATTTTGATTTGTAATATTTGAAACACATTTTTTTCTCATTTGTTGGTAGTGTATGAATTACCCTCATTAGCTCAAATATATTTTCTCCAATCATTACATCATTAATTTAACTGAAATATCAAAACTTTCAGTCGTTAAAACGAGGTCATATGGAATGATATAATACAACAAAAGTGACCTTGTAATGAGGGTGAATGGAGGGTTTTATAATTGCTGTTAATTTATTTGTTTCTGTGCTTTATAATGACCAGCTTCTGTTTTCTCTTATAAAATAAATACTGGCACCAGAATCATTTTGGTTCCACTTTCATTTCAGGCCCTATACGACGTTGTTGGGACAAATACCTGGTACAGATATTTATAGAGATATGAATGTTTATCAAGAGGTTAGTAAATATTAGAGTTACACCATTGTACAACTGTATTATTATCATACCTTACTTTGTTTTAAATATGTTGTTAAGGCTTTCTACAATAAAAGCCATTCTATGCAGACTGTATTCTGTTATATTTTTAACTACCAGCTTCTCCAGTCTCCATCACCATGACACAAATAAACTTGTGTTTTACATTAGTATTACTTTCATTGGATTTTTTTCTGACTGAAGATTGGTGTTGTCTTATGATGACATATTGTGAATTTTTCAGGCCAGAGAAGTGGCTGGAGTGAAGATATTCAGATTTGAACAATCTTTATTCTTCGTAAACACAGAACATTTCAAGACTCTTTTATATAAGAGGACAGTAAACCCCCGTACTCTAAAAATAGCCATGAAGAAAAGAGCCGCAAAACTGGAGAAACAACAAAAGAAGGTCTTCTTAATATTCTGAGTTTTATCATATACCAATCTTAACAATCATATACCAGTCTTTACAGTCATATACCAGTCTTAATAGTCACATACCAGTCTTTACAGTCATATACCAGTCTTAACAATCATGTACCAGTCTTAACAGTCATATACGAGTTTTAACAGTTATATACGAGCCTTTACAGTCATATACCAGTCTTAACAATCATGTACCAGTCTTAACAGTCATATACGAGTCTTAACAGTCATATACCAGTCTTAACAGTTATATATTAGTCTTAACAGTTATATACAAGTCTTAACAGTCATATACAAGTCTTAACAGTTATATACAAGTCTTAACAGTCATATACGAGTCTTAACAGTCATATATGAGTCTTAACAGTCATATACAAGTCTTAACAGTCATATACCAGTCTTAACAGTCATATACCAGTCTTAACAGTCATATACCAGTCTTAACAGTCATATACCAGTCTTAACAGTCATATACCAGTCTTAACAGTCATATACCAGTCTTAACAGTTATATACAAGTCTTAACAGTCATATATGAGTCTTAACAGTTATATACCAGTCTAAACAGTTATATACCAGTCTTAATAGATATATTTTATATTATTTCCGTGATGATTTCTGTGACCTGTCATTCAACGTATATGTTTCTTTTGGATCATACAACAAGATGGAGAGAGTTTGACTGTATTATTATGTTACACAGGGGTATGACATAAGTTTGTACATAATATTGGGCCATGACCATGGTTCAGTGGTTAGTGCACTGGACTTGTTACCCAGCGATCCAGGTTCAAATCCCAGTCGCAGCAGGTCATACCCTTCTATGAAAATTTGACAAAATGTCAATTTTCTTCCATATTTGGAGAAATTGCTGGTTCCTTGTGCAAGGGTAAGTTAGTACTGGTTAGAATGCAGTCCAGGAAAATTGGTTAGGTGAATAGGCTGCCGTATGTGACTGAATTTTTTTTGAAAAAAAAACAGCATTAACTAGTGACAGTGCCACATAAAAACAAACAAAATATAATATTGTTTACCCACAGGAAATGGTAATCATGGGAGAAAATGCACCTGACGTGTCTGTTCCCGCTGACATGATGGAGATGGAGCTAGATAATAAAGCGGGTGAAGTGAAGTTATCAATTATCAGAGCAAACTCCATGAAATCTTCACCTGATGTAGATTTCCATACAATCATTATTGATTGTTCACCATGGAGCTTTGTGGATTCTATGGGTGTAAAAGTGTTGGCTGCGGTAAGCTTTAAAGCTTTATCATGTATTCTACCTCTTATATAGACAAAATTACAAGTTTTACTAGTTTCATTTGCTTAAAAACATCTTATACCATATACATACAGCATCAATAGGTGCAGACTACTCGAAACTGCTGGAATACAATACAATTTTTGTCTGACCAAATGAAAATTGTCTGGCTGACTATATTATAACTAAGTGACAAATGCTGTAAATCGTACCCCACAGCCAGACATCTGGTCTGGTGTGCACCGAAAAGTTATTGGATCTTTTCAGGAAGCCTGTAGGTGAGACAAAAAATGAGTCATTATTTGTGCTATTGAATGAGCTGTGTAGATATGATAGCCTCTATTCACAGGCTGTATGATCTCACTGTCTGTCCAAATGTCTGCATAACACTGACTAGTACAGCTACACTTTGACCATCATCATTTTAATGATTAAACATTACAGTGAAACCACCAACTACAAACACTGAGCAGTACATGAAGATGTTATGCTTGTATGGGTGGGTCTTTCATTTTTAAGGTCCAGAATAAATATATTTTTTTAGATTTTATACTCGGTCACAAACATTTTTGATGAGTGGTTGATATCAAATTGTTTATCATACTCAGAATCTTTCCCAGAATGCATTGGAACTTATTTTGGTGCCATGAAAATCTGCTACATTACCAATCTACATATATGTAACACTATGTGTAAGTTTGATAGCAATTTTACATTCTATCATCAGGTTATTGGTGAATATAAGGCTGTTGATATAAAAGTGATACTTGCTAACTGTAAAGGTAAGTAATTCTAAGAATTTATGAACATTTATGAAAAATCTCATCCTTTGCAGTAAAAAATGGAAATTTTGAATTTAATCATTGAAAATTTGATTGGCTGTAATTGTAAGGACCTTTTGTATGTAGTGGTTAAATGAAAAAACAGGTTACTTGATCACAGATATTTGATGTTTATTTCATTATAAGTTAATATTACCTATCTTAAATTACGGTTCTGAGATATGGGGTTTCTCGGAAGCTAGGAAACTAGAAAATATTCAGTTACAATTTTGTAAACAACTTCTAGGAGTAAAAAGACAAACCCAAAATAATTTTATTTATGGCGAACTTGGTAGAGTACCTTTAAAAACAAGAAGATTATTGTCTATTGTACGTTACTGGACTAAAATTATGAGAACTGATAATAGTAAACTGATTAAACAAGCGTACAATCTTTTGTTAAACGATATTGAAGAAAAACCTTATTTAGTAAACTGGGTATCAAAACTTAAATTTTTATTACAGTCCACTGGTTTTTATTATGCTTGGTTGAATCAAGGCGTTGAGCATTGTAGGTTATTTTTGCATCTTTTTTCACTTAGAGTTAATGACATATATATACAAAATTAGAATGCCGAAATAAACGAGTCATCCCGTGCCAGTACATACCGTTTATTTTCGAAATTTGAATTTAAATCATATTTTAACCTTATTAATATACCAAAATATAGAGTTGCTTTTACCAAATTAATAATGTCAAGTCATAGACTAGAAGTCGAAATGGGAAGATGGAATAGATTATTACGAGAAGATCAGAAATGTAAATTTTGTGAAAAGTTAGAAGATGAATTTCATTTTGTATTTGAATGTTCTTTGTATTTGAACCTAAGAAAAAAATATATTGATGGTTATTTTTGGAAACGTCCAAACATACCTAAATTCATTGAACTTTTTACATCTGTTGACTTACATATTATTCAAAACCTTGCTGTTTATATTTACAAAAGTTTTAGGTTACGATATAGTTTTGTTTATGTTTAATTTTTCTTTCACTCTTGACTATTGTTTGTATGTGTCTCGCACTTTTCTCATTATATCTATATATGTGCGCCATTACCAATGTAATATTTGGAATGTTTATATCATTCCCGTTATAATATAACGTATCTATGTTCTATTCATATACATGTATATAACTTGTAAACTGTTGGGCTTCATGCCTTATGTTTATCGAATAAAGTAAAGTAGAAGTATTATAATGGTTATGTTTTTTAGTAATTCTTACTGTTTAACTGTCCAATGATTCATCTTACATGACCTGTAAGCCATAAAAATTCATCACCTTATACATTTGTATTTGTCTCATCACCATCACCTACATCACCTATGTCATCTCTATTATCATGAACTCATCATTATCATCATGATGGAACTGTCCACAAAATAAATATCATCATTAATATCATCTTTTCTAATGATGACCCACTTCTGTCATGAATTGCAGGAGGTATCCGAGAGATGTTTGAGAAGACAAAGTTTTACGACACATTAGATCATTCCCGTATCTATGTTTCATTACATGACGCTGTGGTGCATGCCTTACATCTTGAATCACCAACTACACTTTTACCAGTAAGTATCTAACACTTTTACCTTTAAGTAACACTTACTTGTTAGTAACATTTTTACTAGTAAGTAACACTTTTACCTGTAAGTAACAATTTTACCTGTAAGTAACACTTACCAGTAAGTAACACTTTCACCTGTAAGTAACAATTTTACCTGTAAGTAACACTTTTACCTGTTTGTAGCATTTTACTAGTAAGTAACACTTACCTGTAAGTGACACTTTTACCAGTAAGTAAATGTTGTGTTTTGTGAAAACTTATCAAGTTTGGTCTCCACATGTCCTTAACCTTTTGCCTCATTAGCATATTTTTAACTCTTCCAAATCCAAAGCAAATATACAAAATATCGATTTACTCAAGAAAATTGGGGTATTTCTTTATGACAGAGTGGAAAAATTATGGCAAAAGAAGCCATTGCTCATTAGAAGCAATGGCTTCTTTTGCAACAATGGTATCAAAAGTCATCTGCTTCAGATGCAGGGAAATGTGGTATTGTGAGGCAGAGGATTAATATTGAGTTGTAACTACATTTTGTAACTGATTATGAAGCATTTGTTAAAAAAACTCTACAAAAGTGCTTGATATTGTGAGTTAAATTCCATTATGTCTCACTGTTGTGGTATTTCAAGAGCCAGATGAACCTGGTTTTGAATAAGGGCTACAACAATCTTAGAGTAAGGGGCTACAACAATCTTTGGGTAAGGGACTACAACAATCTTAGAGTAAGGGGCTACAACAATCTTAGAGTAAGGGGCTACAACAATCTTAGAGTAAGGACTACAACAATCTTAGAGTAAGGGACTACAACAATCTTAGAGTAAGGGGCTACAACAATCTTAGAGTAAGGACTACAACAATCTTAGAGTAAGGGACTACAACAATCTTAGAGTAAGGGGCTACAACAATCTTTGGGTAAGGGGCTACAACAATCTTAGAGTAAGGGACTACAACAATCTTTGAGTAAGGGGCTGCAACCAGCTTTGAGTAAGGGACTGCAACCAGCTTTGAGTAAGGGACTGCAACCAGCTTTGAAGAAGGGCTACCCAGTGATACTGGTCGCTCTTTCACTCAATCATTGTTTTGTTTTTTCTCTGCCTAAATTCATTTTTCATCTTCCCCTTTATGGAAGCCTTTATTGCAGGTTAGATTAACCTGTATGCTTAGAGTATATTCTGTTAAGCCAGTGAACATTGCTCACCATTGGAGGAGACAAATGCCACCTTTTTCGCTGATGCCCTTTATTAAGAGATTTATTTGGATTGATACATGTGGTTAAGAGTTGCTGTGTTCACCTGGCGGCTTTTATTCACAGATAGTTGTTAACTCTAGTTTGACTGCATTGAGATTATAACAAAAAAATAGTGAAAGTAGGCATTTTGCATATCATGCAACAAACCTTTCACTGTAAAACATTTTCTTCTAGACTGCCACGAATATACCCTAACCCGGAACCTGTATTTCAACACAAGTTCACTCAAAGACCTTTTCACAAACACTCCATTTATGCTTATTATTCAGTTTTTAAAGGCAATTAATATGTACCGTAAAATATAATTAAGATAATTAATTAATTAATTAATTAACAAATTCTGCTGTAGGTGCGATATAGCCTAGTTAGTGTTAAAAGCACCGTAAAACACCAATCAATCAAAGTGAAAGTAGGATCATATTCCAAAAATGGTTCAAATAGTTTTTTTCCACAATTCAGGGAAGTGGAGGACTCAACGGAACCAAACAGAGGGATGGTTCTACAATAGACAGCTACAGTCAACGTGATGGATCATACATGGATGGTAGTGAAAATGTTGATGATTATAATTTAGATTTTATTGATGACGAGTCGGTGAAAGGAAAGGGAGGAAAACACGTAAGTTTGAATTAAGTGTGAGTCACATGCTGAATTACCTCCCTTCGTGCTTATTTTTAGATTGATTCAATACAAGATTTGCTAATTATCCCCCTTTTTACTAATAATAATGACTTGATTTTAATCAGGTCTCTTTCAGTTACCTCCCTTTGCATTTAATTAATTAATTATTAAGGTCTAATGATAAATTATAAATTTCTTTTTTTTGAGGATTCTACTAATCATTTGGTATAAAATTTGACATTTTAAACAAGAAAAGGGAGACAATTTAGACTTTGAAAATCTGCACTACTGCAGTAACTACTTTTCTTTGTACAAATTACATTATGAATCAAAAAAATTCATTGGAATTTTATTTTAGTTTGCTGTCTCATTGGCTTTGAATATGAATAATAATGCAACTTATATTCATCTATGTTTTACTTGTAGACAAAACAAGGACACTTATAAATAAATAAAATCAACCACAAAATAAAACATTAAATTTACCACCAGATATGTTTTTTGCAGGAGAAATTGCTGGGCAAGTCATCCAAAGCATGATGACTCATTGTGGATTGACAGTTATAGTACAATGAATGTGATTTCATGATATTCTGAGGTTATAAATTATGGGTATGGAAACCAGTCTGAAAACCTTGGATTTAGATTGGTTGTTTGAGATTTCAGCATAGGAATCAACTGACTGGTTATCAAATTCCAGGCCTTCCAGTGTTGCTACTTTTTCCTACTTTTTCCTACTTTTTTCTCAAAACCTCCTACTATTCCTACTTTTTGGAAAATTAATTTTGCAAAAAAAAAGAAAATAATCTTGTGCTAGTTATATATTTGCAGAAAATGGACAGAAGATGCCTGCCTGGCTGGTTTCCTTTGTTCGAATGTGTGGCAATCATGTCTCACCTTGCCAGGCGCGTAACTTCTATTTAGCAGTACTAGGCAATTGCCTAGACTCGATTTCCAAAAATGATCGAAAATTGATATCTTTGACCATTTATATAACTAAAACTATTATTTTGTTTTCATTTCTAATTGTCATAAAATACCCCAAAATAGCCATGAAATGCACCAACAATGTTCTAGAATTTCAATATTTTCGGGGGGGGGGCATGCCCCTGGACCCCCCAGAATTTTGCCTAAACTCTCTTTTTAGGCAAGCTATGCCTCTGCTTGCTGTACATCATCTATCATATATAAGGTGAATACTTATGGTGAGTCTTATTAGAAACTGACCAAGCATTAAGCACTTAAATGCATGACTGTACTCCATGTGGAACAGAGAATGGTATGATTTTGCATTGCAAATGACTTCTCGCAGTAAGGTAAAATGCATTAGTATTTAGCTAAAAAATCCTACTTTTCCTACTTTTTCGTATAAAAAGTTCCTACTTCTTCCTACTTAACTATGAGAAAACCTCCTACTTTTTTCCTACTTTAGAATGGCTGCTGGAAGGCCTGAAATTCAGATTTATAGCTGGATTTTTTTATAAGGAATGGAGATAAAAAAAATGAGAACAATCAAAATTGCAAGCAATCAAAATATTGTTTATGATTGTGATAATGTGACATCCAAGTTTTAATTATCCCTGTTCTGAGATCTTTATGTTCTGACATGGGGAACATCTTAATTTCATACAAAAGAGTTTTAGTTCTGTGTGAAATGTTGATATACATTCATCATATTCATTGATCTTAAAGTTGTTTTGTCATATGACATAAAATAACAATGTATTGTTAAAAATAACACTATGCACCCTTACATATACATTATATTAGAGATGTTATACATGTGTGATATATGCTGACCACATTTTAATTACAAGTATTACCTCCCTTTAATATTGTGTTAAGTTAGCTTCATTTTACTTGACAGTTTATAAACATTTTCTGTTCTCAGTTTTCAGATTCACCCACATTACCTTTGTTGACATATTAAAAAGTTTCATTAGAGTTAATTACCCTTTGTTTAATGGGTGATTATAACAATTCTTTTTTCAACAGTCTTCACCCTTATTTTTTGGATGTTTTTATAAAAATGACTTCCATGCCCATATTTGTTGATGTTATGTTTATGTTGCATGTTCAAAATGTTTTTAGCTTTCCAACATTTTTGTTGTATGTTACCTGGAACAAAAGAAAATGTAAATATTCATTGCTTATTGCTTGGAAAGGTGACCATTGCAATGCAGGTTTTAATTCCAGATAGATATATCTGTACATGTTCATTTAAAATTGTTAATAAAACATCATTTCAGGGATTGAGAGTTATAGAGTTTGTCTGTGAGAGTTATAGAGTTTGTCTGTCGAAGTATAAACAGTAAAACCCCAAAAAACCAGACCCTTTCCTGACTGATCCAAAAGTCTGGTTTTCTGAAAATTCTGGTTTCAACTATTCATTATAGAAGAGAGAAAATGGGACTTGAAAAATCGTCTGATTTTCAGAGATTTCTAGTTATGAGGGGTTTTACTGTAATATAGTGAGAGCTTTGCATACTTTTTATTGTTCTTGTGACACGTTTTTATGCCCCTCCTGCATACGCTAAATGTAGTTATTATTTGTGTAATAGTTTTTCTTAGTTTTTCTTTAGGAATTTTTTGCCTAGTCTAAGATAATTAAACTTTTGAATGATTCAAGAGTGAAGCTTATTTATATTAAAGTATTACAATAAGGTGTGGCATATGCAAGTTCAGACCTATACTTCGGAGGTCAAAGGCACTGGACTTTTTAGGGGGTATTTTGTCACTTGATTGTGATGTTCCTGGTTCATTCCTTTAATTAGCAGCTACGGGAATTATATATATACATATATATATATATTAATACAAACAATATATGGATGTTATATGTAGTTATTTATGTATATATAGAAATAATTGTACAGAAAAACTCTTGTTTTTAGTGATGAACTTTGTTATAAGCAGCTGGTAACATGACTAACCTCACCAGTCACCTGACTATTTCGGCAAGTCATATGACCAATTAAGAGTTACATAATGATATGAGCTGGTCACATGATCTGTTCAAGGAGTTGCATGACTAATGGAGCAAGTCACATGACCAGTTACAAGATTTTGACCAGGTTACAAGACTTGTCCAAAGAGTCACATGACTGTTTGAAGTAGGTCACATGACCAGTTTAAAGGGTCTAATGACTAATCTAGCTGGTCTCAAGACATTCATATCCATTAAATGGGGTGATTTTTATATAAATAAAAAAACTAAAATGTTGTATATTAAGTGACCACCTTGTATTAAATGGTTGGTCTTTATTGTCATGGATATTATGCATTTAACAACAATGTTATTAAAATGTTTATTTGAAAATTCATATAAACCATTTATTAGTAAAAAGTACACATGGCTTAGCAAACATGCTGTTTCGAAAGACAACACAATTTAATATAGTGTTTTAATAGGGCTGCGTAAAAACAGGTTCATTTGTGTATACATGTATATATTTATGACTACAATTTGTACAAATATATTATCATGTTATTATTAATAAGCTGAAGGTTTATGATTTTAGATATGTTTATTTTTAAAAATAATAAAATAGTTGAATATTGTATCATTCACTTCTAGTTTTATTTCATTTTCTCCCTTGCCTAACATGATATGGTCTGCAGACCTTGAGTTCTTTAGGCCGAAAAAAAAAATTGCTTGTTTCCGCTTCCCCAACCAACCCTATTTTTTACCACTCGCCCAATGTCAATTAAGTGGACATTTAGATTTTCATAAATGAGTAAAACTAAAGTACGACTTGATATGTTTTATTATTATTAACTTTAACATATATCTACATAGGTCCAGGAAACACATATCGGAGATTTCCATTAAGTGAATGGGAGAAGTATTTAGAACTTGAACAAACTTGCTATTTTACATTAGTAAGATACGTTAATTTTTTTAAATCAAACTATTACACAAGAAGAAGGGTAGCAGACGTTTAACAATTTGTGCCTGATATTGTGCTATAATATGGACATACACTAGCTGACAAATGTTTCCATGTGACTTTCTTAGTTATGATGTAGTGTTCAATTATTTATTGAGAAATGACAATTTAAAGCAAATTGTCATAATGTGGTTCAACATCAATTTGTATTTATCGTAGACCGTGCAATTAAATGAACAATTTATATACCAGTTACAAAAGACTGTTTATGCACTACACTTAAGATAAGGAATTGAGGTCAAAACCACTGTTTATGGTAAAATAGTCGTC
Organism: Lutraria rhynchaena; assembly: GCA_008271625.1. Taxonomy (NCBI): domain Eukaryota; kingdom Metazoa; phylum Mollusca; class Bivalvia; order Venerida; family Mactridae; genus Lutraria; species Lutraria rhynchaena. The sequence goes on from VIBL01000036.1 coordinate 556,764, forward strand.
TTTAGATTACCACAGAGCAAACGTAACGTATATTACTGCTATTACAGAAAACTTACATAGATTATTTCTCTCAAAAGACAGTAGTGTAACAAGTAAAAACTAACACAATGTTTCACAAAAAAAAACGCATTCAAATAGTCAATAACACCTATCGACAGAAAATATCAGTAAACAGAAACAATTAACATATCTTACTCGACCAGTCTGTACAATATTTCAATTCCTTTGACTTTCAAAACAAAACCAAATGTAACTTGATTTAAGTTCCAAAACAAAATAAAGTACATTTTTAAAGGAAAGTTTAACGTCTATTATGCATGTGTTTTAACGTATCTTACTAAATTATCTAGTATCTGACCAGCAAACTCCGTTATTACACTGGTTGATAATATTATCAACAAAGTTCTACATCGCATTTGACGCTCCAGTGGCTTGTAATCCACCTAGTGTTTTAGAAAGCTGTAGTCAGATGTATGTAGACGGAACTGTCTCTTTGTTTTTCCACATGGCGAGGGCTCGTCAATTATAGAAACAAATTGTTTATGTTCGACCCACAATTCGTCAGGTTTAGAAGGCCATTTAAACAACGGTACATCACTCTCTCCTTTACATTCCATCATAAATGAAACTCTTGCATCTTTTGCATCAGTGTCAACTTCAAGTACCTTAGCAGGATATATTGTTTCATCATACTTCACAAGAACATAGTTACCCTCTTCTGGCATCTCATCAACTGTCTTACTGTTGAGGGCATCATTCGTTTGAATCTTTTCTAATGCAACTTTCTTCTGTTGTAGATCTTCTTTGATGGTATCGCTTTCATTTCGCTTCCTTTTTTTGTTCCGAAAATGCATTTTTAATTCACAATAATCAAAATTACCTGATGTGCTGTTAGGTCAGTGAGCCGTCAAATGAGTTTGTATTAATGCAAATTCTCCCGCCTGTAAAACTTCGTAAACACATGTTTTCGGCGGAAGTAGTGGTAGTTAGCAATGCGCATGAACAATTAATTAACCCAAAGATGACCTGCTAGCAGAAATAACCGATTTTGTGATAGAGTGTTAACGTATCTTATGTTAACGTATCTTATTAACATTTATGCATTTCGACAGTAAAACAGCGTATTGCCATATTTGCCCGTAAAATATGTAACACTTTAGTCGAGATGGAGTCATTCTAACGTAAGCTTATTCAAATGATTGCTGTCGTCACTAGTTTAGATCACACAGGATGTTAAATTTTAACGTATCTTACGCAATATTAACGCAACAAAGTCAAATATCATTCTTCTGAAATTCATGTGTTTTTGAGTATTGTCTTTGACTTTTATAACAATTATATTCGCTTAGTATCATTACTTTGGAACTTAGATATGCATAAAAATTGTTAAAACTACTTAAATTTGTATATAACTTATGCTGCCAAAAAGTGTTAACGTACCTTACCGTCGATTAAGGGACAATGATATCCGATTTGTAGTTTTGATATGTTTCTACTCTTTGCTGTTGATAACCGAATTTTTTAATCATTTGTCCATCAGACCCCGTTTCTTAGAAAAAAATATGCTGTAAATAAAACACTCACTGAACAATATTTGGAAGGAAATTAAAGCAACCGCTGCCGGGACAGCACAAAATATGCTATTTTAAGCCATTGAACACCAAAAATTTCAACAAAATATATTTCCTGTCAGTTAAAAAAGGTTGTTCACAGGTATACTTGGATTAGATATACCGTCTTATGCAAAAATGATACAAATATTTTATTTTTCTAGGAATCTGGGACCCAGGGACAGCAAACATATAGAAATGTCCACTTAATTGACATTGACTGCTCTGACACTATGATTTTTTTTGGTCAAATTATTATTCTGCATAATAAAAATAATGTCAGTTATATTCTGGAATAAAAAAAATGGCAGAAACGAGCTATTTTTTAGGCCTTATAGTTGGGTGACAACATGTCATCCACCAGCAAAAATTGGCAGCGCATGGAGTGAACCCGGAAATCTTAAGATGGCGTCCAAGATGCTTTTTTCTTTGCAGTGCAAAACTTGTCAAAATGTGGCAGTTTTATTCACCAAGTTGATGCAAATATTTGCATGTATTTCATATATCACAAAGTACATTAAATTTTTGTTTTTATTAATATTTATGTATTAATTTACATGTAATTTAGACTCCCTGGCTAGAATAAAAATGCGACAAATATTCAAATTACCCTCATCTTTTTACATTCATGGTAAATTGTATCAAAAATTGGGATTTCATAAGACTTGTACACCATCAGTATTATTATTAATTTGGTTTAAAAATTATCACTTAATGTACACTTAAGTCATTATGGTAAAGACATTGTTGTGACAGTAAATGAATGGGAATTGAAAAAAATGTAAATGGATGAAAACTAAATGATAGAATGCATACACATGTACTTCAAGGTCAAAGTAACTCAATATATATTGACTCAAAACTGTCAACTACTTAAAAGAAATCGGACGATAAATAAATTGTGATAACTTTTTATACACTCCTTTTAACATTGTAAACTACAGGGTGTCCGGAAAGTAAGGTAACACTTTTGTAGCATTAGAATTTCTATTCAACATAGATAAATTGAACAACAATAAGCATGCATGTAAAACAAAGATGTAAGTTTTCTTCTGTGAAAAAAATGAAGTAATTCTGTTGAATATAACTGATTTTATATCATTTTTATTGAAAAGTACCTTTTGTGTGATTTAATAATTTATGACCTTCACAAAGTGACGTCCCTTCTGCAACTTGCCTTGCCTAACACGCACTATGAAATTGTTAATGACGTTTTTGCACATCTCTACACTGATCTTCTTCACTTCTCGTCTGATGTTTGCCAGTAGCATTTCTGTGTCAGCAGGCTTCGGTCTGTACACAGCGGCCTTTAGGTAGCCCCAGAGAAAGTAGTTACCCGGGTTCAAGTCAGGACTATGTGTCGGCCATGTTCTTCCACAATCTTTCGCCCCTGGGTAACTTTTTTCGGGCTTTTCGAGTTAGGCAATATGAGCTGTGACCAGATTAAACAGATATGCTTATTTAAATCACTTGTAGTAAGTATGTTGTTAATAATGTCTTACATTTTGCCGTCACAAAGTAAATAATTGTGACGACAACTTGCAAAGTTTTTTTATATAATGTAACAAACATTGATTTGTCGACAGAAAGAAAATGAACAGAACTGATGACGAAGTTTTCAAATTAGACTTATTAAAGACATGAAGTCCAAATTAATGTTGTCTTGGCCATGTTTATATGTAGTACACAATGTTTTGATGTGACATAGTAAATTATCTTTTAGACGTTTTGCTGAAAACAAAAGAACTGTTTAAAACTATTAAACTCACATAAAACCATTAACATAAAAACAGCAACTTAACATAAAAATGGGTCTCTAAGTTTTATATCTCAAGCACAAACGTTCAGAGGTGATTTTTTTATTGAATCAGTCCATCTAAAATCATAGGTACTCGATTTCCGTGATTTATATACCCGAACAGACCTAATTTTTACTCTAAACTCATCAAACAATGCAAATCATCCAAGAAAACAAGAGGGCCAAGATGGCCCTTATTTGCTCACCTGAGTAAAGATTGCAACTTTTATGGTTTTCCTGTGATTTGACCTGGTGGCTTAGTTTTTAACCTGAGTTGACCCATGTTCAAACCTGATCATGATAATATTAATACTAACATTCTGACAAAGTCTGAGGAAGATCCAATGAAAACTGTGACCTCTAGAGGGTTAACAAGGTTTTCCAGTGATTTGACCTGGTGACTTAGTTTTTGACCTCAGACGACCCATGTTCGAAATTATCCAAGATATCATTAACATAAGCATTTGGGCAAGGTTTAGTGAAGATCCAATCAGAACTGTGGCGAAAAATGCGAGGTGTTTCGAACATAAGTCCCGCGAGATCCCGCAGGCAGAATTCTGCCTGGATTTTGACCAATCAGCGTACAACCAGTCAACGGGTACCTGTTTAGACACGACTGTGATTTCTTATCTGTGATATTGGCCATCGCTTAACTTAAAAATCTGATTTAAATTACTCACATCAGAAGTAAAAAAGCAGATATGCTACCGATGCACAATAATTAAATGGAGGCTAATCTAGTTGCCATAATGCATTTTTCTTCGCAGTGATTTCCCTTTGCTTGTAGAATCATTGGAGTGTTTGTGAACGAGCAGTGCGGTAAGTTTGCTGTGAGCGGGTATATTGAGTAATCTCCCTTGTAAAATGTGTCCACATTTTTAGCAGTTCATATAAATGTTTAACCTCGTGAAATATTATGATGATAAACCACGATTTTTTTCACGGTGTAAATAATTTGATACTAGCTGAGCCCCTAGTTTGTTCCATATACAGTAAATCCCCTGAAAACCGGACGCCCTGAAAACTGGAATTCTCTGAAATTCGGACGATTTTTTCATGTTCCATATTTTCTTTTTGACAATCAATAGTTCTTTGAAAACTGGAATTCTCAGAAAACCGGGCTTTTGGATCAGTCCGGAAGGAGTTCAGTTTTCAGGGGTTGTAAATGTACTCAGATCTTGTAAAACTCGGGTCGAGATAAGACTATAGAAAGGTATCTGTAGTGTATCTAGGCATTGTTTAGTGATTTAAGTGTGAGAATTCGTGTGGCAGTTTAGTGATTTTAAGTGTGAGAATTCGTGTGGCAGCACTCTAGGGACCTCCTTGTCAATTTTGGATTACTGGGTCGTCCGTGGTGCATAATGAGATATTTTGATGACAATTTTGTCACAAAACTACACAACAAGAGTGATGTTATATTTTTTGTTATAGTAACTTCTGAAACTTCATTTCAGTGTATAGCAATCATACCAGAAATTTAACACTATTTTTAATATTTAAGACAGTGCAATAAAACATTTTAAATTAGCTCATTTCTGCAGAAGTTATTTTTCTGTGATAATTACAATTTCATGCGATACATTTTTATCTAAATATTTAACATTTATAATAATCTTTGATCTTAATGTCTCCCTCTGTCATGCCATCAACACAGAGGAACACAGTGGAAATAAGAGTTCGTTTCTTTTTGTGTTATCCCCGGTGTGGTGTACATGTTATGTATATGTGTATCTTTATCGTAATAAAATATTTATAATGATAATAATAATCTTGTAATAATATTTGACAGTCGACTTAACTCGACGTTTCTAAGCAAATGATTACAATGAATAATTACAAATGTAGTCATCTATCGTTATTACCAAAGTATGTATCCTTATTCCATTTTATCGTCATGAAATCTGTTCTCACGCCCATATAATTAAAATATCTGTGGCTGTGAACTTATCATAAATCGTTCAGATCAATTTTATATCAGAATGACGTATACTGTCGTGTTGTTGCAAATTGCTGCAAAACTATGCGCGTAATGAATGCAGCGAGTTCCGTGTTTATATGACAACCCATACATCCACTCATGTTTGTGACGTCATACCAGCCAAATAAACATAAACAACATTTTGGTTGTACATTCTTTATGTTGTTGTCTTATTCACATTTAATTACATCGATAGTTACTATGTGTTCACTGGTTATTCAGTAAAATCTCTGTTAACCACTACATCAATATTAAAACAACCTCATGATAACATTTAGAAAGACTTTCAGTATTTCCTTAATATTTCATCTCGAAAATAAGACCGTCTCAATATTAAGACAGACTTTTTGTCCATAAGGCGGTCTTAATACCCAGGTTTAACAGTTCTTTTCATTATCGTTGTCTGATTTATTCGCTATAAAATATGAAGCTTTTCGCAGCAGCTAGCTTCAACAGAGGTACAATAAAACCCCTGAAAACCGGAATTATCTAAAATTCTGATGATTTTTTTTCAGGTCCCATTTTTTTCTTCTATGCTTAATAGTTCTCTGAAAACCGGAATTCTCAGAAAACCAGACTCTTGGCCCAGTCCGGAAGGGATCCGGTATCCATGGGTTATATTGTACATTTATCGCGAGAATCAGTTTAAAACTTTGAGGGAAATCCGAATGATAACTCCGAATAGATACTGGAAAGTCTGTAAATGAATCAATGTGTCTATTTGTTTGAACAATATTTTGGTGCACTTTGAAGCAGCGACCTTCTGCTTGCAAGTCAGCTGCTCTACCAACTAAGCTAGTCGGGATGACGCTCATACAAAGTACAATAAACACATATATATTCAGCCCTGTTGCAGCATGATTGTCCAAACGTTTGAACAAGATTCCGATAAGAATCATTTTTTAGTACGCAGTCTGATCCCAAATTCAAATTTCACTTTCCGTCCCCGTTGCGTGAACTTGTTTTTCTAAAATAACAAACATCAAGATCGACTGAGGACATCAACCGATTCAAAGGCGAAGGACAATCGTTAAAGCTAAATCATATTTATTCAAATTTTAATCTGATTTAAAATCTACATTCACAACCAATAACTAAGCTTAGTTTGAATTTAAATGTTTACTAAATGTATGAATTTGCTTTATTGAAATACCGCCGTCATACATAGGTGGATGTTAATTGGGTAAATAGGTAAATCCACCCAAATGATTCAAACTGTGTATTAATGATCCGGGGCATCCTAAAACGTGACTGAATCTAGTTTTTTCATAATTAAACGTGACTTTGATAATCACAAATAAACTAGTATGTCATTGCTACTTTCTCAGTACGTAAATTGAAGTAAGTGACTGAAATAAAAAAAAATACAGTCAAATCTATGTTTACTGTGTAAACCCATCCACCACAATGATGACTACGCTGTGAATAAAGGCCATTCTTTGAAAAACCGCCACTGATTATTTAGAACAAACTGACCTCCGAATAAAGACCATTAGTCAATTAAGGTCACATTTTGTCTTTCTTTTATAGGTAACCTTTTATAGGTGACCTTTTATAGATGACCTATGATCGTACGTTTGACTGTATCTGTGCACTAAAATCAACCGCTCAGATCGAATTCACTAACAATCACCCATACGCAATGTGGTGGTTTCTTTTTTATTTTAGAAAGTATTAGTTTACGAAAAAAGATAAACGTGAAATAAAAATATTTAACAAGATGTTCAAGCCGGTCATATTGACAGTTTACTAGTTGCTATGATAACATCGAACAACATACGCTCGGAGCAGTACCAGAACTTTCAATCATAAAATCGTCTGCTCTTCGCACAATATTATATCTTTTATTCTCAGGGAATACAGCGTCGCAATTCACATTCGATCGATTTATTACGGCTTTGTATAAATTACAGTACAACCTCACTGGACGACCACTTCTATATTTACTCTATTTATAAACCAACCTCAATACAAGGACTGCTTATTTTTAGACCGGATTTCAATATTTCTCTCTCTATTTCATCTAGATAATAAGACCTTAATAATTCGACCATTCTTAATCCAAAGTGGACTTAATATCTAAGCTATGCAGTATTGACTTTTTGAGACTACAATAAAACCTCACAATGCAACTACTTCAGTATTAAGATCACCTTGATATAGCGACCAATTACTTTCGGACAGGCTTCCAAAAACTTTCCCGTAATTCAACTTGGTAATGAGACTTCTTTATTATTAAGACCGATTTTTGGGTCCCCGAAGGTGATTACATCATCGATGTTTTACTGTACATCACAAATGTTACATATATACTAACATTGACAACCAGGAAGCTGGGGAGATAAAATCGATTTCTGATCTTCCATGACGATATGAGTTGTGATTAAAGTCCGTCATTCCGGGTCAAATTCAGTGACAATTCGTGTTGAAGACCAACACTTGTTAAAACGATTAATTTTATATGTTGTTAGTTTATTTAGAATCAGTAGGCGTTGAGGCTCAATTGAAAGATACAATTACCTACATCAAATTGAAGAGACGTGGCAATGACAATGGTTAATACAAGATACAAATGTATATAGAGATTTGCAAGATTAATGCCTGATACAAATACATGAAATAATTAGTGCTAAACTTTCATCATTCTCTCTGCAAAGTTTGAAACAATAGATGTAATATAAGTGAAGTATTAATAGAAATATTTTTGCGATGGTATATTTTTTAAGATGATTAATAAGGGATGATACCGAGCAGTAGCGGAGAAAGTGTACAGCGTTTTTCATTTTGTAGGATTAACTGATAACATAATCTTCATTGACACATGAAACATAAGATATAAAATAATTCTTAGTGATGCGGTATGATTACTTTTATTCTGATGTTTGGGTGCCATCAGGAAGTCTTTTTCTGGTATTAACTTTTATATTTATGGTACAAATCTAAATCTTATATTAACTATTGCCATTGTCACATCACTGCAATTTTCATTTAATTAACTGTATAATCACACGGGTCTCTGCACTTACTGATTTCTAAATAAACTGAAACAAAATTGAAATAAAACGTAAAAAGAATTGACATTTTTGTCTTTACAGACCAAGCAGGTGTTTTGTCGTTATATGTACTAAGATCTGTTTATAAAAGCGTGTCCAGCTTCACAAGTATTGTTCACTTATTAAGAATCAAATCAGAGGTATTTTATTTGTGTCCAGTAAAACCTCGATGCCATTACCGCTTTGGCTGCAAACAAATCGGTCTAAATATTGAGGTGGTCTTATAAGCAAGTTAAATTATAACGGAAATTTTGAAAAACTGGTCTAAAAATAGGTGGTTGTTATAATTAGGTGGTCATAATATTGAGATAGTCGTGAGTTGCGTGCAGTTTTATTGCATTTGTCACTAATATAAACATTTATGTTCTTCAACAAGTTCAGGCCGCGGCCGTGGCCCAGTGGTTAGTGCGCTGGACTTGAAACCCGGAGATCCGGACTCAAATCCCGGTCGGGGCAGGTCATACCCTTCTATGAAAATTTGACAAAAATGTCGATTTCCCCTCATATGTGGAGAAGTTGCCGGCTCCTTGTGGAAGGGTAAGTAAGTACTGTTAATATACAGTCCAGAAAAACTGGTTAGGTAAACCGGTCGCCGTATATAACTGAAAAATTGTTGAAAAACGGCGTTATATCCCAATGACAATTAGTCACAAAACGAACAAACACACTTAACAGTTTTACTTGGACTGTTTAGCTGGCTGTCATTTATTGATAATCTGCCAGTAATAACTTGTTCCGTCTTATTCCATGAACTACAGTCAATTTTCTCATTTGATGTGAGAATCAGACGAAGAAAACCAATGACATTGTTTGTAATAAAATCATGTTATCAATACTATCATAAAATATTACTGTCCTGAAATTATTATAACAGGAAATGCGTCTACCCTGTGACGAATTTATTCAATGTTATCTTTATATCATAAGTATACATGTACAAAAATGGTCCTTGTACTGACGTGGTCTCATTATCTAGTTGAAATAAAGACAAAATATTTAAAACTAATCCAAAAATATAATAATGGTCGTTATAATGATGTGGTCTTAGTAGTTGTAATATTTTGCTGTATAAATGAACAGTTATCATCATCTGAACTTGTATAAATATGATTTGTGTGTTTGGTCCGCTCAGTCATTTTAAACTAGAGTGCAGGTCATGATAACATCATTTATCATAACAGTGTTCCTACCGGTATAATAACTTGTTTTTATCTTAATTTTGCTGAGTTTAAAAATACAGGATAACAAAAATTTACCCGGATATATAGTTCAAAATATCGAAAACTCGCCAGTAAACAACAAACCTTGTTAACCCTCTGTGACATTTAGTTCATTTGAGTATATCATAAATTTCAAGTGGCGTTGACCGGATGCACCTAAGACTGACGTCCGCACACAACAATCATTGGAGAGTTATCACCGTGTTTACGATATCAAGTTTTAAAACACTTTGGTGTTTTCACCGCTGTGTGGAGATAAATCCAATATTCCGTTGAAAAACAACAATTCTAGTTTCCGGGTGCATGAAGTCGAAACTTCAGCTTGTATACGAAATGGTCATTCCGCGAACTGGGTTGAGTTGAAAGAGTACGTTTAACAATCTTGCTTGTACCCACAGTTCACCGAAACTACTCGTTAATTCATTTCAGTTCTTTTTAATGGGATTCAAACTTCCGATTGACGTCAGAAAGTTATTATGAAGAAAACTTACCAAAAGATGCTTTAAGGATTCATTCATAAATGTTTACCGTGAAACTTTATAAACATGGAAATATAGTGAAAGGAAAATAGAACTTACAGAACATTTCAACACGAGGCATGGTTTAAGTAAATAAACACAGCACTTAGAGTCTTGATTCACTTTGATTTTAATTTTATTAAAATTACTTCCAGGTTTAAATAAATAGTTCATATATCGTGTACTGTCCCTTTAACATGGTGTGATATTTATGTGAGACATTTCAATTCACAGCGATGTAAGAAAACCACGTTTGTTCTAATTATGTAAATTTAAACATAAATGTACTTCTGCAAATGTACGTTTAAAATAGATCCGGATGTACTAAATATTAAGTACATCATCAATTAAACTACCATTCACGTACACCTGACTATCTTAGTGTAACTTGTATAAGCAGACCTGGTCGGAAGTATAGTATTGTTACATCATACCGCAGTAACTGCCAACTTGGTAGTACCCCACATGGTAAGTAAGTCAGGAATTATTTTATGTGAAACAAATTGCTTGCTCGTGTCTTGAATTAACGACATTTAGAACAACTGGACTAGACTCAACCGACAGAACTAACTGGATGAGTTCGATATATTTGTTACACGTAATTTATTCTGAGACAGAAAAATCTGTTTAATAATCCGCCGATGAAATTTCAATTTACCAAAGAGCCCCCTCCCATATTACCAGCCGGAAGTTTTATTTTACATATCAGTTAATGTTTTTACCATTTCTAGTTATTAAAGGCCACCCACACAACACTCCCCTAAACACATTTTTGCCCTCCTATGTACTTTTACATTTTATAATGACTAAGTACAAAAACTTACAACATTTTTATATAGGTCAACGTTTATTTTCGGATCAGATGTCCTGAGAATGTCGACATGTTTTTACCATAGAATACATTTGAATCACTCTCAGCAATATGTTCAACCCACACATCTTCTCCAGCCATCATCTCCAAGGTGATTGTAGTGGAAGCCATAGTCCAATCAGCACTGTCGCCAGTTCGAATCTTACCAACGGCAACACCATCTGTAATGGATTTAATACGCCATTTTTGATGTTTTAAACTATAGGGTATATATATATATATAGCACGTTGAATGAATGTTGTATAATGGTGTATTATGCCTAAATATATATATATAAATATATTTTGATCCGTGCGGCCCTTTTAGGCATAATACACCATTATGTAACATCCATTCAACGTGCTAGACCCCTATATTTTGACTGGAGACTACTTTTTCTGCATCCTGTTCAAATATTTACAAAGGCTACTCAATCATTAACCATATTACACTTTCAATAAGTGACTATTTTTCTCCATCCTGTTCAAATATTTACAAAGGCTACTCAATCATTAACCATATTACACTTTCAATAAGTGACTATTTTTGTGCGTCCAGATCGAGCCACAGCAGTCTTCATGATTTGCAAGCTGTTTATCTATTTCAGTAAGAATTGCTCATACTATCATGAATATTTTAGGAGGGTATAACTCAAGTATTCAAAATTGGCTGGGTGTGCACTGGTTGTCCCTCGCTCAAAAGCTTCGCTTGTCAAATAGCGCGTGCTTAGGATAAATCATTGGGCATTTATCGTAAACGGCTTTCTAATGTAGATACACAGACAAAATGTTCCACAAGTAGACAAGTAACTGTTGAAGAACTATTTAAATTCACCTTTTACAATCTCTACTCCAGTCCAGTGACCAGGATTCATCAACATGGTTACAGTAAATTCATAAGTTCCGTTTACTGGTGCTCTGAACTCGCCATGACGTTTGTCATATGCATTACCAACGTTTGCGTATACCTAAAAATAAAATCAAGTCAGCCTGGCAGGTTTACTACATGATAATATCAAAGTTCGAATGATTTCTTTATTTCTGATATAAAAGCCACTAACAAGTTGGTTAATTCTATTCTATTAGTTGTAGACCATTATTTGCGAACAGTTCTTACGTTTTTATGATAAAAAGATGCTTCAAGAAAAAAGGTTTACGAACGTGTTTAAACTCCATCGGCAGCCAGAAATTGGGAAGGTTTTCTTACATTTATTCCAGAAGTAACAGCGATTGCACTTAATATTACCCGGACGAAACGATGATACATTTTCTGTTATACTAAACAGATTGTTTTAATTTACATACCGATGACGTCATTTGTACATGTGTCTCTATAGGTGGGAGTACAATCACTGTAGGTTTATAAAACACAACTTGGTTCTTCAGTAAAATACAATACTGCGAACTCACTCATTCTTAATTAACCCTATTTCTTGCGTTAAAGTGTTCAAGTCATAAATAATGGAAACGGTTTAGATATATAGTCAAATATGTGTTTATGGCCACCTCTGAATAAAGACCACCCTGTGAATAAGAGCGTTCTTTGGAAAACTGATCATTTACAACAAACTGACCTCCGAATAAAGGTCGCCCGTCAATAAAGGCCACATTTTGTCTTTCTCGAGAGTGGGCTTCGTTCACAGGTTTGACTGTACACAGCAGCCTTCCACAAGAACCACCGGTTACGCGTTCATAAAGTACATAATATGTTCATATATTAGCTCAGTTCAAGCATTTGATTCATCGTCCCGGTAGTTTAATTGATAATAATGTAGCCATTGTCAATTGCCGCCGCCCAAAAAAAAAAATATTTGTTCTTTCAAGATGACCGCTGAACTAGACAGAAATAAAGGTTGGAGAGTACGTTAAGAAAATCTCGGAGTGGTTTGGAGATTATGTGATTCAAAGAAAAAATACATCACTAATGTACTAGTTTACTAATGACACTGCTGCCAGACATTTTGTATGGCTTATAATACAAGTCAATGACATTTATTTGTACTTATCATCTCATAGATGAACTTTCTTCCTGGAATGTCACGTGAGTCACGTGACTAAAGAACAAACACACGTACCTGGTCAAAATGAATTTGTTGCCGAACACCAAATGACGTAATGTCATGAGACAGAGATGCAGAGAACGCCACTGGTTGTGTTTTACCAGGACAGTAAGGCGCTGTGAAAATAAAGTTTTACTATGTGTAAATGACTACTAAGTTATGAACCGGTATCTCCAGATGTGGGATGCAACGGAAGGCTGGATACACACACAATACTGTTAAAATGTTAGTTTAGTCTGTTATATTAATGAAACCAGACATAAGGTAGTCGGGGAAAAAGCAATACGAACAAACCTTTAAAAGTTATACATGTTTGTACAGCCGCGCCTGTGTTCCAGTGCGTTGGACATGTAACCCTTCCTCACCCTTCCACAAAATTTTGACAAAATGTCGATTTTCCTCCAAATACAGGGAAGTTGCTTGAAGGGTTAGTTAGTACTGGGTTGAATTCAATCCTGGAAACCGGTTTAGGTGAAACTGCCGCCTTATATACTTAACTGAAAAAATCCAGTGAAAAAAAACATGTTCGTAACACGAGATTATGTAACGTTAATACTGAACATACACTTACCAATAGCAAGTTGGTTTTTAAGTGCGTTAAGATCATTTTTCATTGCAGTCAGATCTGTTTCAAGTTGAGCACTCAACGATTTCTCGTCATTTAACATGGAGAGCAATGACTGTGTCAGATCCAATGGAACATCCGCGTGCGTCAATACCACGTGACCTGTCAAGAAAATCCATAACAAAGGCACCATCTTCAGGACACGTAAATGTTCTTTAAAATTAGAGATCTATGATAATATACGTCACTGATCCGATTTACATGTAAGAATTTTTGTTTCTTATCACTTATGAATGTCATGGTTTGTGTTGACCTATTGTCGTGTCTCAGCAATGATAAGCGATGGTAAAGATAAGCCATTGAAGATGAACTTGGTGATCTAGTAACATAAGAGTACTTCCTGCATAGCTAGCTGTGTATATAAACCTGTGTACATAGGCCATTAAAAAGAGAGAAAAAATAGCCTTCATACCTAGCTGGTCTTTATTCTGAGGTTTATAAAGGCAGTAGATTACTGTCTACCAAAATGGTCGTTGCTCAGGGGTGTTTTTAAAGGCGACTGTTAACTATGGTTTAACAGTATATAGCTTTGATATAAGCTACATGTCACATAGAATACTAGTACACCAAAGGCACATGTATATACCATATGGTCCCCACAGAACAAAGTTACACAACCAGTGAACTATGATATAGTCCTTAAACATGTAGGACACCGCTTTCATTAACGATGAAATGTAATAAATAAAATTGAAAGTTTGTTCGATGACTTCAATTTTCGCGATACTCACTGACGCCAATAAGCTGACGCCAATAAGCTGAAGCCAATAAGCTGAAGCCAATAAGCTGGGTTGAAGCAATAGCTTTATGGGTAGTAGCTCATGAATATAGTGTGACTAAAGTGATTTTCGATGTTAATCTATGTCATCGTTCATCTTTCTGGGAGGGAGGGAGGGAGGGAGGGATTAGGGAGGGAGGGAGGGAAGGATGTTTAGGTGGTACTTTTCTAACACAAACATGTCTACTAGGAGCTAATTACTTAGGTACCAATTGTCACATTATCTCGGTACCTACTTCTGGGACGATTTTATTCAACTTTCCGTTTTCATAAAATTTCAACTTTTTTCTTTTTTTTATGTGATTCTTGTACTATTTAGTACATTTTTTATCATTTTTGATCAATCGATATTATTCCTAGACAGGGAAGTTTGGCGACCACAATTTAATGAAGACTCAATAGCTCGCTAGGATTTGTTATCAAAACAAAAATATTATACAAATGGGGACAAATTGTTATCATTCATTCGTACAATAATGTAGCACAACAAACAATGTATCTCTAGAATGAGGAGTATTATGATACTTGAATATTAAGTACATCTTTACAAACCAGGAAATTATTATTTACAATTATCTTAAAGTAAATGCTTCAACACACTAATGTGATCATTTGCAAGTGTTCTAGTGATCAAATAAACAGTGATTTATGAAGAAACCAGTGCACTCGTCAAATAAAGAACACTCTCCGCCCAAGTGCACCACTTTGCGCCACTTACTGACTTCCCGCAAACCTTTATTTTGTTTTGACATTAAAGGCACTACTATCAGATAAGAGAATGATGAAATCTTGCATTGAATATCAATGGAATGTTACTATTAGATTTTTTTCTTGTTTTTCGTTTATTTGGCATAAAATTTGTTATTTTGCATTTGGGAGTACTCTTCATAAATTGGTAAGCGTCCTATGATTGCGGAGCACAGGTTACAGGTATGTGTACGTAGTAAGAACTGAGAACCAGCTCACTTTGTGTTTTGAGTTATCCGAAAGCGGAACGACGAGTCTTCAGACCTAAAAATCACGCCTTCAGACCTAAAATCACGCCTTCACACAATTTAGTTAATCTCACGCCTTTTCAAAAAAATCCCATCTTACGCTGAGCTACCGTGATTGACTTGTATATTAATTGATTACGCAGTTTACTTTTTCGGTTTTAAAATGCAACATCAGGACCGGTGAGTCCTTTGGAGAGCTGTTTATTTAAGGTTCTTCGTGGATACCTAAAACTGTGTTTCACCATTTGGTTTCAGTGACTTTTTGGATAGTGGGCTGCGCTCCAACCCCAATCTCATGCTGACTCCAAAACCTAAAAAAAATAGAAATATACTAAAACTTCGAATAGCGATCACCTCAGTATTACGACCATCTTGATATAACGACCACTTTTTCGGAAGGCTTTCACTAACTTCCCCATAATTCATGATAACGTGACCACGTGAAAAAGCAGTGATTGGAAAAATCTAGTTTACAAATAAGGCAATTATATAAAAAAAATCTAGAAATCTTTTGATAGGTGAGCATAGTGTAAGAATAGTGATCTACAGTTGCTGACAAAGTTTAAAATACAGTTTGCCAACCATTAGTTCACTCACTTCTTCAGTTCTCATCATCCCAAAGTCAACAAACTTAACGTCTACATGGATTCATTTTACACGTATCTTGTTACAAAAGCGAAGAACAGACCAAGCTAGTAATCAACCGTGCATGCTTACAAAACATCAAACAAGGATATAAATGCACAACTGACTAAACAAAGGTGCACCGTGCTCGAAATCTCTTCGCGGTATTTGTAATCCGGCCACGACCATACATATATTTGTACGCGCCATTAATCACGTGATATGTTTGCACATGCGCGCCAGAACGAACTGATACCATCTTACAAGTCAACGCACCTTGTATCAGGACTTCCTACTTGGTCACAATTTATTGGTTCGAACGAAATAAAACACTGCACTGGGGGTAGCTTTTTAATGATCATGTAAAAACGGGATTTGTTTGATGAACATAATAATGATACATGTACCTCAATATTCATGAGAAAAAATCCGCCTTTGATGCATTATTCAACTTTACTGATAATGTGTAAAAACTAGTACAACAAAACCAAGTGTAGTTTGTTCCTGAATTATCTGTTCGCGATAAACCTTGGTCAATTTACCATCCATTGTGAACACACAGTGCATAAATCAGCATGTTATACTTTTTAAAGTAAGATTTTGTTTTAAAAATCACGATGTTGATATGGAGAAACAAATTAGTTTCTTAATAAATTACGTAATTGCAAAAAACAAAATTTCGACGATAAATTGATAAAAATATGTTCACAAGGTCGAACTTCGTTTTAACTTAATCTTATCAGACGCATTTATCGTTCATGTTTTGTAATAATTCACTGTGGTATGTGCAGGGAAGTCACCGATAATATAACAATATGACCTCCAAATATTTTCACCGCACCGAATATATATTGTCATTTCAATACTTTCAATCAATCAAGTAGTCTTGTATACTACCAGTCTTGTAAGCAACCAGTCTTGTATACAACCAATCTTGTGTACTACCAGTCTTGTATACTACCAGTCTTGTGTACTACCAGTCTTGTGTACTACCAGTCGTGTATACTACCAGTCTTGTATACTACCAGTCGTGTATACTACCAGTCTTGTATACTACCAGTCTTGTATACTACCAGTCGTGTATACTACCAGTCGTGTATACTACCAATCTTGTATACTACCAATCTTGTATACTACCAATCTTGTATATTACCAGTCTTGTATACTACCAGTCGTGTATACTACCAGTCTTATATACTACCAATCTTGTATACTACCAGTCTTGTATACTACCAGTCTTGTATACTACCAGTCGTTTAAGCAACCAGTCTCATTTATACATTACTCTATTTTATTATTTTCAGATGTTTCTTTGAGAGTGATTTTCCTTGACGTATTTCTACATGTATATCTACATGTGTATGCATTAAGGAAAAGGAATAAAACATTTTCAATTGTTTTCTCTCTAGATTTTCAAAAGATTTGCCCCACCAGAACTTTTCAGCATTGTCAAAGATATTTTTTCCTGCCCAGGCTGCTACGCTCGTGCATAAAGTTACATGTTTCAACACGTGAGTTGGGGGGCTAATTCTTTGACATTTCCGCAGGCAAGCATTGTTGCATTGGATAACAATCTTATCAAAGAAAAACATTTATTCTCCCAAGAAGTTAATCAGTCTAGATAAGTGACAGAACAAGCATTGTTAAATTTGCGCAGATGCAAAAAATAAAATGATTAGTTTATGTAAAGTCATTACTCTACAAGAGCGCCTTGGTGATACGGATTTTCAGTGTGATATAGACGCTTGTAGCGGAAACAACATAAGAAAAGACGAAGGATCTGAGACTGGAGGCTTAATATCTGCAGAATTATGACAAATATTTGTACGTAGACATGGAGAGAAATTTGAAATTTGTCAGTATTTAACGACTTCCTGAATGAATCAGAGGTGATAGACGAAAAACGTTCCGAGCGAAATTCGATAAATCAAAATATTTCATAATTTTACCGAAGCCTACACGATTCTCCAACAAGGAATTTTGCTGACTTAGAAATTTATCTTAAAAAAAAACAAACAAGTATGGTCGATGTATTTTTAATCAATGCCCGTAAGTGGTTTGTATTAGATATATAGGGGCGAATTGTCGTGTTTCTAGATAAGATGCGCCTAAGCATGTTGAAAATATGCTTGAATTATAATAGCAGAATGTGCCACTTCCAGATAGGCCAACTACTGACTGTGGAACCCCTCTAAACCGACCGAACATTTTGTTTATTTTTTTTTTATTTATCATTTTACAAAAAATGTCCCATCATATTCATTAACTTTAATGATTCAGCTTTATTTACATGCGAAAATATTTATTTTATTTTGATATTTAGGGCGGGGAATTAAAAACAATTACCCTTTTAAATTAAATATAGAGTAACTGTTATGAAAATTTCTGAAAAAGTCTGATTTAAGTCCGTTTTTCTCAAATCTGACAAATGAAGCAATAAATGTCCCACCCGTGGTGTAAAATTCATTTATCAACCATCCAATGATGTTATTTAATAAAATGCTAAATAAAATTTAGGCGGGGGAATTTTGAGTTTACTAAAATAAGTATCATTTTACTTTTGAGTTCGTATATCACACGGACAATTACGAAAATTACCGGATAAATTCGGACAGATTTTCATCTTGCTGATTAGGGGTAATAAATATATGGTACCACTGCGGTAAAATCTCTGTTTTTTCTGATTGTGATCAGTGGAAGGATTGTAATTTGCTTTAAGATCGGGTTTTGAATGCAGCTTATTGTTTTGTTGCAAATTTATGCATTCACATGGTAAGGTGATTTGCGATTTTGCAAATATAGAACCATACAGGGAAATTGAATGAATAGTATAAATAAATTTTAGATCTTTGAGCCATGTTACAATCTATAACAGATATATAAACAAGTGATAATATTGATTTTTTTAAAATAATTTACGTAATGAAACTCTGGTCATTTTATTTCTGATAAAGAATGACGAGACTTCTTAAATCAGACTTTATGAGACCTTTTTTCTTTCTGTTTCTTTGAAATCATGCTTCTATGTATTTTAGCAAGAAAGAAAGAAGAGAGAAAATAGATAAATAAAATACGCGGAAAACGTGTCTTGGGTTGGATTGAACCAACGACAGTCATCTCGCAAAAAAAATATAGTACCTTGCACCTCACGGCCCTGATGGCTTATTAAATATTTTGCCTGTTTTATATTAAGCAAGTTTCGTAAATCTAAGGAAGGTAACTATTCTATCTTAAGTAATATTATGTGTATTTTGTTAAAAAAATGTGTACTTTTCAGTGAATAGAATGACTTTTCATTCAATGATATTGGTGTATAAAAACGGGGCTTTTAAAACTTTAAGTTGAATTATTTGAACGAATTTTGTCCATATCAAATGAACCACGTTCTAGGTAAGTCGATTGTTGGCGCGACAATACTAAATATATTCTTGAATAGGTCAATGGATGTTCTATTGAATTAGAAATGAAACTTGCTTCAGATTTATTTATTTTTGAGAGTATGATAGAAATGGAAGAAGAAAATGCAGGTTTTTACTTTTAATACAACGTTACATATGCTATGTTGTTTACAGTTGGATTAAACGATGATCATTATGTCTGCTGCAAGGTGTGAAATGCATTAATAACGAACATGGATTTGTACGGTGTGTATATATTATACCCTCGAGGTACAAGTATTGACTACGGGGAGGTAAAACAACGCCTAAGATTGCACATTTTCATTAATATTAATTAATTGATGGTTCGAATATTACCAAACCTTGCCAACAGATTGTAAATTACAAAGTGAAGCGCCGTTGAATGTTTTCAAATGATTTGGTGCTACAGGGATATTACTAAACATGAAATCGCACCTGAAACATATTGTTATTCAAATTTTGTAAAGATTTTCCTATTGTTGACACGGTCGTATAAAAGGTAGAAAAAAAATCATGGGGCTCAAGTTGGTCTCTACAGGCCTTCGGCACAGTAGGGTACTCTGAGGAGGGGACCCTGGGGGAGGAGACTGAGGGTGGGGAAAGGAGAGGGACTAGGGGGATGGGAAAAGGAGGAACTAGGGGAGGGGAAATGGGAGAGACTAGGGGGAGGGAAATGGTTGTGGGTGGTAGGGGAGGGGCCGGGGAGGGGGACAAGGGGTAGGGAAAGGGACTAGGGGAGAGGGGCCCAGCGGGAAGGGGAGGCTGGTCTGTTTTTTCTGTTGAATCTGGGACCAATATACACATGTGTATATTGGTCCCAGGTTGAATCAAGTAATTATTATATGAGTGTTTTATACATCTGTAACATATACTAATAAAAAAATTGACTAAATGTGTAAGCTGGACCGTCGGATCCAAACAAAATTATATATAAATATGTAGTTGCTCCGTAGATGGTCCGTGTTGATATATATATATATGTAGTTGCTTCGTAGACATTTCTCCTTTTCAATCGGAAACTTGCAATGAATATGCTTGTTTTCATTTATTTTGTCTGAAGTTTGGTTTTTAAATCTGTATTGTGCTGTTATTTGATAAAACAAATTAATTTGAGTAATATTGAACACACAAAAAAAACACTATATGCATGTAGGTCTTAATCACTTACAAAATACAAAAGCTCGGATACCTTGTTCCGCTAATAAGAAAAAGTGAGATCGGGTGGCCTAAATTCTAGAGTTTCGATTGTGCAGCGGTCTAATGTCTATTTATTGCGTGATTATGAAGCAATGAAGTCGGGACCAGAACATTTGACCGATTTAGGGGGGGACTGATTTATAAAGGAACCGGTTTAGAAGGTTTCCACTGTCTCATGTGGTGGAGTCTACTTGTTTAGTAAGCACACCTCAGATCGGGTGCAGATTTGTTTTCATATCAAATCAAAATGCATTAAAATCTCTCAACATTTAAAATCATGAATCAATACAGACTGTCCTCAAAGATTTACGGTGGCTATGACTGGGCTCCATGTATAATGTATACTGTTTGTTTTATGTGATATTGTCACTGGGCTTAACACCATTTTAAACAATTTTTCAGCTATATACAGAGGCCGGTTCACCTAACCAGTTTTCTTGGACTGTATACAAATAATATATAAGATTAATGAATTTATATTACCTGTTAGATCGGACTACGATTTAGTTGGGCTGAATTCATTATTTAATTTTGCCGTAACATATTTAAGTTTACAGTGATTCGTAATTAATTCTCGCTTCACAACCTATGAGTTAGATTCATCTGTATTAGTATTAGTATTATGAATAGTGAATAATTTTCACAGTTGTTGAAATGTAAATACGTTTATAAATGTATATTTCTGTACAATGTATAAAATCTCGATTATAGTGAAATCCATATAGAATCACTTTTCAGAATTACAGTGCTCCCTCCGAACAGCAACACTTGTCGGAGTCGCAAAAAAGTGTTGTTCTTTGGATGGAGTTGTTGTTCGGAGGGAATTGATACATTCGTGACAGATGTTTTTATTATGTGTAAGTGTGCCTTTTACTGTCGTTTCTTGGAGGGAGTCGGTCTTTGGAGGTGACGTTCCGGGAGGGAGCACTGTAATCAGTATTATTACCTAATAAGGAAATGTGATTATGGTCTTTGTAAAGTTCAAACTCATATCTCCAGGTGGTGCGACCAACACTTTATCATCTGCCGTACCTCTCCTTTTGAATGGTTCGTCGGAATGAATACATGCAAGTCACTTTTGAGACTCCGTACATTTGTTCTTGATCGAAAAAATAAAGTGTTTATCTGGTAAAATGTTTGGTGATGCAATAAAATTTTGAAGGACAGAACGAAGGAGGAAGAAGAATTTATTTGTAAATAATTTGTATTTCAGGGAGTTAAGGAGTTTATTTACCACTTTCCAGCAATATTTACCAATAAATCATTCGTTCAATGAAATGCACCAAATAAAGATAGCAAAGTTCAACACGAGATCTTACCGCGTATAAAACTGAAATAAATTATCTGTTTACTCATGATATCATGATAAATTCTGTTAGCTTACAGTCTATTAATGGGGTAGCGCAGTGGGCATTTGTCATTAATGTTGATCAATTTAAACGTCTATCATATTTAAGCATATATGCTTTTTAAATCAACTAATAATTCATGTTGGCAATTTTATCTACAACAAAATTTGAGCAATCCTAGAAAAAAAATACAAAACTAGCGTTATCATTGATTTTAGTATTTTAATTATATTATATTATATTATATTATATTATTATAATTGGTTGGTCCTTGTTAACGCTGTCTGGTCAGAGCGCTGCTATTCATTTATCATTAATTTCAATGTATTATTAATATTTTTTTATTAACAATGACCTATGGACACATTTTACCTTGTAGATACATATATACATTTTTATACCTTTCATTTATAGTTTGCGAAAGATTTTCAATGTGCATATATAAAAGTATTCATGTGTATTCAAATCTAATATAACGTAATCCAGAATTCTCCGTCATTATGTAATTTTATCAATACAACAAGAAAGTGTGTTATTTTTACAGTCTAAGGTAACTTAATTTTAGTTTTGTTGTTGAATCATTTTACTATGCATTTTACCCGGCCGACGTCAAAATAGAGTCAAACCTGTAAACAAAGGCCAACTTAAGGAAAGACAAAATGTGGCCTTTACAGACAGATGATCTTTATTTTGAAGTCAGTTTGGTCGTTTTTTTAAACCATGGCCTATACTCACAGGGTGGTTTTTATTTCGAAGTGGTCTCAAACACAGGTTTTACTGTATTTTACTCGTGGATATGACAAACAACTGTACAATCAGAATAGGTTTTATATAAAACCTTTCTGAGTCAACTTCACGAGTGAACCGTTCAAGAAATTTACTTTATCGTCTGTTTAAGAAAACAGGAGAAACCTCTGTATTAATTCTTCATCATTTTCTGTTTATCTTCACTTAATACAAATCAAAAATATGTTACATTCCGATGTTATGAACGATCATCAATATTTGCAGTGTATTTAAACATACAAGAGTACATAAATACAAGTTATAAGTTTTCATTTACAATATTTGATATAAAGTAAAACCTCAATATTGGGACCACATTAGGGACCCGAAAACTCGGCCTTAATAATGAGATGGTGAATAATTGGGGAATTACTGAAATCCGGTCCGAAAATAAGTGGTCCTTATAACAAGGTAGTCGTAATATTGAGGTGGTCGCTGTTTTCAATATAATAATTTTGAGAACGATCTTTTCACTGCATTGAAAATTTACGCTGAAAATCAACATTTCTTGAAAAAAATGGGATTACATGTAATCATTTACGATAGGATATTTTGACAAATTCCGGTGACTGATTGTCAGTGGTAACTTACCTTTCATGAATAAAGATATTCTCTGACATACCCGACCGTCAATCTCTATTCAGAGTTGTTGTTTAACACTCACATACACCTCTATCAACGTTCGAAAAGTAGTTCAAAACATGACGCCGAACCTCCTTTACTTTCCATCTGATACTCAAATACATGTTTTTGTTTTTCTCTTAATGCGTGTTTGTTGTCATAATTTTTCACGATTAATTCAATTTCTACCTTTGATATTAATTTAACTAATTGGATTTTGTAACCCAGTGACAGAATATAAACAATCATTTTCCGTCAATAAATAGTACAATTGATGAAAAAATTAGTGACGGTACTACGATTTTCTTACAAATTATAACATTGTTGGTCTCCAATGTTTTGTACGAAAGAAATTGTTTCACTTAGCTGCAAAATATACTAACCATTAATTTACCCTTCCACAAGGAGTCGGTAACTTCTCTACATATGAAGGTAAATCGACTTTTTGTCAAATTTTCATTGAAGGGTATGTCCTGCCGCGACTGGGATTCGAACCCAGATCCTAAACCACTGGACCACGGCTGCGACTCGGACAGAATATGCTATCAAAGTAGCAGTCGTATTTCGACAAAATAAAGATCGTAGATAAATCCATATTTAAACAGTTTTCCTGCTATTTTCGGGTGTAAGAAGTGTACTATTCATCGTCAAATATGGCGACAGATTCTTTTGCAATTCGTTTACCACTAAGTTTGCCGCCTTATTTGAAGATGGATTTCAAAGCGGTTTCGGTATTTTGTAGCGGAAATGCTTATCTAGGGAACGTGTCACAGAATTTTGATATTTATTGTCGCTTTTTATCTATGACGTATTACGTAATTGTCAGCGGGGTTCAGGCTACGGAATTTCTTTAAAGTCAAATATCTATTGAATGGAGGACGTTATCAAAAATCTGAGACACGGTTCCCTGCATGATACCATGATTGTTATTTTAAGTCTAATTGCTGTAATATATCCTTATATACAGAGTAGTGATCTTTATTCAAAAATATGAAAATTTCGTGCGATATTGGTTTATAGAAGACAGACAAAGTACAATATTTGTTTCAAATCACTTGCAATAGACTCTGTATAGTGGGTTTATTAATGTATACAATTATAGTTGACTTTTTAAAACTATAAATTAGTAAAACTTGATATCACCATATAGCCACTCACGCTCCCTTAAATAGCCTATTGCTATTTTCATCCTCGCGTGAAATATGACCCGTGAATTCTACTCACTCTATAAACGATAGTCAGCTTCTTTCTAGACTAGAGCAATATATTACTTATACAGACGAACCACAATGTTTTAATAATCTGAAATACGGATAATTATTACACAAATATCGGGGTTCATTATGCTGATGACGATTGTATTATTGGTGCTGGACTATGTTGGCGGTGATGATGACAGTGATACTATAAATAATAATGATAATGATAATGATGATGATGATGATGACGACGACGACGACGAAGATGATAAAGACAACAGCAAAGCACAGCAAAATCATGAATAGTAAACACAAGCGTCACAAACTCGGTTAAGTGGTGACAGGTACGCGTGTACTCTAATTTTGTCCTGTTGGTGAACACTGGATTAATTACTTGTCAGACCTCTCATCTATAACGTCCGGCTGTATGATAAATCTTTTTATAAACAAACTTTGCGTTAACCAATATAAAACACGGTCGTGGTATAGATTGAATTGGTGCCAATGCGGAAACACTAATATTTGTCTATATTATAAGAATACAAGACGTTGAGCAATAGCATAGCTTTTAACTATTCGATAACGATTGGTTGAACCTAGAATGTTTAAGGTTACTTATATAATACATGCTTGATTTAATTGACTGAATGTCTGCTATGTGGACTATGGTCCACATTTTGTGGTTCAAGATGGTAAATAGATTATTCAGTTAGAATTACATGTACTATATTTTTATTTGAGAAATCTTCTATAGCAAATTAAAAGTATAAGAACAATTATTGCCGAGTCGCCTTGAGCGTATTAATATTACAATAATACACCCCGACATCATCATTACCTGTGAAGTAAGTTAAAGCGGTCTTAATATTGAAGTGATCTCATTATTAAGTTGGGTGTGTAGTATTAGTAATAATCAGGAACTGCCCAGGAAATAAGTTCTTATGATGAGACGGTCTTAAATCAAAGAGGTCTCTTCGTAAGGTTGTACTGTACACAGTAATTAATCGTTATCTCGAGGCATCATCGGGGAAACATAGTTAACGAGGTAAACCTGGCGCTCGTAATATCAAACTTTTAACTATTGGTTGAAAAAAGTATTTCTACAGAAAGACACTATTAAAACTATTAGTTAATATGTCCTGCAAAACCAAACTAAGCAGCCATTTTGATATTAAAGCCACCTAATTATTACTACCACTTATTTTCGGACTGGTTTTTAATATTTCCTCTTTATAGATCAACTAAGTACGGAGACCAGCTCTATATTTAGACGTATGCTTGGTCCAGAAGTGGGCCCTGATATTAGAGGTTTACTTTACCAAGAATAAATAGCGGCTCTTCTTATTTAAAATTACTTTCTTCAAACCTGATTTCACCTGATCCTAAAAATTTGAGTTTGTGATGGATCTCAGATGAGAATTTTGTGAACTTGTTTAAATAACACCACTAAACGACCTCATTAAAGGACGCTAATGTGGAATGTCCGTTATCATAAAACCTTCCTAATCTTATTGATACTTAAAGATATAAAATAGGCCAAACACGTTCAATTGGTATTGAATCAACATTCATAATTCGATAAAACACCGGATGATATATTAAGAGGTCGTCACATGGTGGGCGGAACTGCTGATTAGCACAATCATTTGACTGGTTATAATAAAGTTTCCCTTTGATGTAAATAAGTATATTTGTCCTCATAAATTTTGTTCCTTACGAAATGTCATATGACTTTTAGGATAAGAAATATAAAATATGGGATAATGTAACATTAATATCTAGGAACAAACAAATCGACATAAGGCTGGTAAAATTATATTAATTATAATTGACTATTGTTCTGTAGAATTGAAGATTTATTCCGTAATCAACCGAACTATTCTGACCCCCCCCCCTGGGGTCATGTAGTACGAACAGTAAACGGGGATCACGGAAACCCCAGAAGTTTCATAAACGATACTAATCCCTATCTAGAGAAGTTGTTCGTTATCTCTTCCTTCCTTCACTGACAACGTCTGAAAAGTAGTTCAGCAACATGTGACCGTGTCTCCTTTAATGTCCTTCTGATGCTCACATGCGCGCTTTTGTTTTTCTCTTAATGCGTATTTGTTGTTTCCACAATTACGTTTATTTTTCTGTTTTGTTTCCATTCAAGCGATTGGACTTTGTAACCGAATTACTGAATTTAAACCATCACTTTCCGTCAAGATATAGTGCGCTTGATAAATAAAATATTTTCAGAGTTTTTCTTGTAAACTATAACATCTTTTGTCCCCAATGTATTGAAAGAAATAAATTGTTTCGCTTAGTAGTAGAATTTGTACCACTTGTTGCTTTAAAGTTTCTTGTTTTACAAGAATCTTGTAAAAGCTGGGACGTTAACATAGATGTATGTGAGGGATAATGAACGACAACCCTGGATAGAGATCGGATTAATGTTTCTTTTTTTCAACGATATTTCAGTTATATACGGAGGCCGGTTCAACTAAACGATTTTCCTACTCTGTATTACCTTCCACAAGAAGCCGGCAACTTCTCCATATAGGGAGGGAAACTTACATTTTTGTCAACTTTTCACAGAGGGGTGTATGGCCTGCCTCGAACGGGATTTGAACCCGGATCTCTGGGTTAAAAATCCAGTGCACTAACCACTAAACTCCACATTGGTGTAATACCAGGAATACAAAGGTTACGAAAAGAAGAATATCAAACAAACTCATGATGTCAGTATTTCTTGTTTGATTAAGTGCGTTGTCAAATTTCAACGATAAATAGGTCGAAAGAAGTTTTTCCACAATATATGACTACGGGTACTTAATTACAAAAAGTGTCACATGAACCAATCCTACACTAAATCTGTCTGTCAAGTGTTATGTTAAATTATATCTTGTTTCAAATACACGTAAAATCATATCAGAGTTCGAAAAGCAGTATAAATCAAACTTCTGTTCGTTCGTCCGTTCGTTTTCAGAGGATTCAGTTATGCACGGCGGTTACATGATATCACATTCACTTGTATCATAACGCTGCGGTTTAACATTGGCTTTCAACGTATTCACACTACAGTTTTGTATACAACCAGTCTTATATAAACCAAAATCAGTCTTGTATAAAACCAGTCTGGTATAAAACTAGTCTTGTATAAAGCCAGTCTTGTATGGATACAGTATCATTCATATATTAAAGCATGTTACATGTCCTTTTTACATTTCCTCTTTTTATTATTTTTCAGATGTTTCTTTGACAGAGATTTTCCTGGATTTATTTCTATGAATTGTGTCTGAGTGTACATGCGTGTCTACGTGTTAATATATTAAGGAAAAGGAATAAAGCATTTCAATTGTTAAGCCACAAAGAAGTTTAATTAATTCTAATTATTATAACAGGTCATAAACTGTGACAACAAATGAACGCAATGACCAGCAAGGATGTTAATTAGTCGTGTATCCACGCCCCCAGCTTTGTTAACAAAACTTCCTTGGTGCTTGAACTCGGAGTGTTGATACATGTATCTCTTTTATTAGCAGGAATTACTTTTCATTCGAAATGGCTGAGAAGGACGAACGACTTATCCAATGTGTACGCCATGAAATTAACTATTATTAAAGTTGTCGTGACTAATTGAATTTTATATCAAAGGAAAATAAACATCAAGCTTCACACGGAACAAACTTCACACAAAACAAATTTCACACAAAACAAATTTCACACAAAACAAATTTCACACAAAACAAATTTCACACAAAACAAACTTCACACGAAACAAACTTCACACAAAACAAATTTCACACAAAACAAATTTCACACAAAACAAACTTAACACAAAACAAACTTCACACAAAACAAACTTCACACAAAACAATGATAATCAGTTTCTTTATGGTATATGCTTGACAGCTTTCATAATGACTTTAATTCGCGTCTTATACATCGGGAGATGCAACCACCGAGTTCAGGCCAGATAGTCATTTAAGTATACGACAGCTGACCGGAAGATAGCAGGTTTGAAAATTGAGGCATTCGAGCCAGACCGAGACGAATTGAGCAATAATTTTACATCAAGTACTACAGTCAAACCTTGTGTTTGCAACCTCCTCTGAAGACAGGCCACCCTGTGAATAAAGGCCATTCTTTGAAATATCGGCATGGATATTTAGAACAAATTGACTTTCTGTCAATAAGGACCACCTGTCAATAAAGGCCACTTTTTGTCTTTCCCAAGGGTGGTCTTTGTTCACAGGTTTGACTGTAGTATATACTTTATTTTAATGAGTAATATGAAGGACTGAGGATCACTATTGTATTTTCTTTATCCAATTATAGGCAAATCTCACGATCTTTCCCAGAAACACAATTAGTATTCATATTAACCTGGCCAGGTCTTCCAGTATCGACCGGCACGCTCCGCACATGACACAGACCTGGCAGATTAAAGTTTCTGAGTTATCTGCCAATATTATTATTATGACAATATTTACGTACTGGAACGTAAGCCTACTTTGTCGACTTCATACAGAGAACTTCTATACATTATATTTACACGGCATTACTTAGTAAAGCATGATTTCCCATTGGCAAAAAAATGAATCATTATTCTTAACCATTTACGGACGATTCAGATGAAAGGGTATGATTTTTAACCAATGGCGGACCATTTTATCATGGCACAGGGCGTTTTGAAACTTCTCTTTATGTTTCACTTACATACATACATTCCTATTGGTTGTGAAATAATTCGTGAATCATGATCTAAAAAACAGAATCTAAAGCGCTGACTGTTCCATATAGATAATACTGTTTTAACCGGTGATTGGACAAAACTTTAAGCATGTGATACAATATAAAAATTCCATTTTGTTCTCGATTTGGCGTAAACTGGGTTATCAGGTTGTAATGATTGTTCTGATGAGCGGACGCATTAATACTTAAGTATTGAGCAAACATATTGCCGTTGTAGGCGAGTGAAGTAAACAAAAGTGAAAATTATGTCCAAATATTCCTTCAGTAAAAAAAATGACCAACGACTTCGTTTTAATTCTGTCACAGTGTCTACAATAAGTAAATATGGATGGAGTTACATAAACACCCGTTTTATAGAAAATTACTTGCTGGGGTAGAACTAATGTCAAAAGTAACCCGTACACTTCTATGAAAATGTATTAGTGGGCCTGTCACATGACCTAATGGCAGTGTTTTGGGGTTTCAATTGAAAGTAATGAATAGAAGTGACGTCATGAAAACGACGTAATTGAACGTACTGTACAAACTTAATAAACTTTTACATGAAATAATGAATTAATAACACACAGTAAAATGTCGATGATAAGACTACCTTCCGGATCCGAAAAATCGTTTGTAATGATAGTGTGGTCTCGTTATCAAATTGAATTATCGGGGAGTTATTGAAAGCCGGTCCGAAAATAAGTGGTCGCTCTAACAAGGTGTTCGTAATATCGAGGTGGTCGCCCTTTAAGGTTTTACTGTACTGTACTTCTTGATATTTGAAGAATGCAAGCACAATCTGAGATTGGAAATATGACGTTATGTTGGGCTCTGGTCTGGTTTGGTTACAACTTAAAATTGGATTGGTTTCTAAATTCAATTCCATCTATTTATATGCACAGATTTTCCGTCCATCTAAATAATTAATCATATATCAGTATTTAATTAGGTAAAGAAAACAACGGAAAATGGTAGGATGTATTTACATAAAAACCTCGTTCGCATCCCCATTATTCTCCCCCCCCCACAGCATATTAGTTGTACATGTTCTATTCACGTTCAATTCACAAAATTCGTCGCATGATTGAAACTTCAAATATTATGATGCAGTGACCTTTGTCCGTAATTTGTTCACAGAATCATAATGGTGTAGCGAGGTGGAAATCCATGACGGAGTCGACGATTTTGTTAATTTTACGTGAGTAGAGCATTCCTGGATTATTCTTTTGTGCCGGATCAGTGTATTTTAGAGATATTTATGGTTAGTACGCGTTGTCAGTCCTCTACATGTCGTTTTAAGGTTTATTCAGTACGGTAATTCTGATTAACTTGGTGTTGCGAAGTCGCGTTCGACTAAACGAAATTGATGATTTTTCGATTTTTCGGAGGAAAAAGATGAAATACCTGCTTCATTGCTTTGAATTGGACAAAATGTTTATTGACTATGTGTAGTATAATGTATTAGCTATCTGTAGACACCAGTTATTAGAAATTTGTTAGAAAAAGGTTACGTAGTGTTAAACAAACTTGGTGCAGAAACTGTCATTTCGGAAGTTGTAACCCTTGTATATGTAATATACAATGTATATGTACATATATATGATATATGTGGTTTTGGTCCGTGTGGCCATTTTAGGCCTAATACACCATTATACACCATCCCTTCAACGCGCTAGCCCCCTATGGTGCAAGGTAAATATCCAGTACATACACCTACAGTCTACTTTCGGTAACATTCGATCAAATTGTCAATTCTCATTCATAACCTTTGACTGTCTTCGGTCGAATTCGCTACTTGCTTCATGCCCATTTCACAAACTTCGGTCAAATTCGCTATTAGTCCCATATCCATTCGGCAAACTTCGGTCGAATACGCTGCTAGCCTCATGTCCATTCGGCAAACTTCGGTCGAATACCCTATTAGCCTCATGTCCATTCGGCAAACTTTGGTCAAATACGCTACTGGCCTCATGTCAATTCGGCTAACTTTGGTCGAATACGCTAGCCTCCCTCATTCCCTTTCTGTATATTACGCTCAGATCAAATTTTAAAGCCGATCCGAAAATGAATGGTCGTTATAATAAGGTGATCGTTAAACTGAGGTGGTAGTAATGTGAGGTTTTACTGTAAATATCATAAAATGGCAACAAAAGCCTCAAGCGTTATGCTATCTAACCAACGTTACGGTACCACTGGCTCAAAGTACAATTCGAAGCAAATTATTTCGGTTGTAATCATTCAAACAACCAGAAATGAAGAGCTAACCGTACTTACATAGCTTTACCGCATGACTTCACTCATGACCTAATGTTTTAAAGTACTACCCAGGAAAAGGTGCGAGTCCACAAAAGAATAACCAACAAACCACCCTCACACCCTGTTCTTATAATTTGGAAGACCAAAACAACACAGCCGACACGTACGCTGACAAACGTACGCACTTGAACAAGGATGTAAAAACCAACTGTTTGTATTTCTCGCGAAGTTCGATCCAAAACATGAGAAAAACGGCCGCTCGCATAGTTTGGCTAACAAATCACACCGTTTTACCATGAATAGATCGCGTCACGCCTCTGTGCGGCCCAATCTAAATCGCCGATATCAATCCCCGAAAACAGAAAATGTGTACACATTACGTTAATGAAAAACAGTGACCTTTAATATGCTTAAACCCTCACGATTATTAAAGAAATTAACGAAATCTTTCCAATCGGATTTTCAGCCGCTTCTTTCCATTCAAAAATGGTTTACAGTGTTTACATTTGAAGGTAAATTAAGTACATATTTACTTAAGTATGCGTACCACATTATAGATTTGTCTACGCTCCAGGTTTAATCATTAACGTACCGGAATAGTTATTGGCTATCAGTTCGACCAATCAGCGACGAGCGAGCAGAGTTGTATTTAAAACACAGTAACTGTACATACCGAAACATACAGTAGTGAATACCATGCATGAAAATATGGCAATATCGTTATTGGAGGCTATCAGAAATGGAGATAAACAAAAAGCTAAAAGGATTTTACTTCAGGAAAAATATACATACATAGACAGGCAAACTAGTAAAAAAGACGGA
This sequence comes from Lutraria rhynchaena, assembly GCA_008271625.1. NCBI lineage: Eukaryota > Metazoa > Mollusca > Bivalvia > Venerida > Mactridae > Lutraria > Lutraria rhynchaena. The sequence continues at coordinate 589,244 of VIBL01000036.1, forward strand.
ACGGCATTATTTTGGTCCTGTTGCCAAGGTTACTATGATATAGTTCAGCTGCTGTTGCTACATGGAGCAGATGTGAACAAAAGTACCGCCTGGGGTGCGACCCCTCTTCACGCATGCGCAGACCACAACCAAGTGGACATATTGTTGTAAGTTGGAATCCTTTATTTTCTTTTCTTTTTCAGAACTATCGCATCATTTATTTCAATAGGTGAAAAATATAATCTATGATATATTGGTTCACTTGCATTTCAAACACCAAGTTGGAACGCGATAACTGTATTATTCTAAAGCATATTGCCATTTATTGTGGTATCGAATATATCACATCAGGATTCTTGTCGCGTATGAGGAAGCGATTATTACTTTGCGTATCTTATAGTCAAATTTCTGCTGAGTGCACGAATTGGCGGTGAATAGAATCAATTGAAGGTTATACTAACTGTAAGCAGAATGATATTTTACATCAGAGACATCGTATAAAAATTTATGGCCAAAAGTGCATTCTTTTCTTCTAAAATATTTGTAAATCGCTTATTATTTCCTTACGTAAAGATATTTATTTCAGTGGCTACATGACATCTTTTTGCATCATTTCTGAAAAAAAATTAATTGAATTTCACAAATTCTTAATGAACACTTCTTATAATTTGATTATAGCTGGTTTTGTATATTCGTTTGTACCAAAGTTTTTATCTTTAATCTTTAATTATCTCCTAAACCAGAAAGAATGCGAAATTAATCATAAAATTATGACATGTTAATCATAAAATGATGATGTATCTAATTTATGATGTACATATATTGATAGTTTAAAAGTACGTTTGTGACAACATGGACATTTTTCTTGGAAAAGTACGCAAAAATGTTGTGTTCCTCCACTAAAATTTTTATTGATTTGGGTTAAGAAATTTTAGGTACGCAATACGGATGTGCGCATGTCTGGCTTGTTATATGGCGCTTCGTAGTCCAACATGAACGTTGGTCATCAAGTTCTTTGTGGCCCAACCGCGGAAACGAATTACTAATGCACATAATCTCTGAATACCGGACAACTCCCGGACTTGGCCAAAATCTGGTTTTGAGGGGTTATACTTTATACTGTAAAGTTTTAGTTTGCATAGCTGAAAAATAAATAAATACATTCTGCATAGGATATATAATATGAGTAAAAAGGGAATAATTAAAACCTGTTTTCTTTTAATCAGAATCTACTTTTTTATGGAAATATACAAAAAATACAAAAATATTCATACATAAATAGTGTTGATTTCATCATTTTTCGATAATATCTATTGCACTTTTAACGTACGCCAATCTTAAGATCCGTAAACATAGATCACTGCTATTTAAGTACACAAAGGTTACAAGGAGATTGTCTCTATTTTTTGCCACAAAATTATGACGTTCGAGTACGGATTTTCACGAGGTCTAAAAACGGCTTGTTTCCGGTTACATGTCCAAAATTGGTAGATAGGGATTTTTTATGTTTTTTTACATACATCAACAACACTATATGTGAATATGTGCGCTGTAATATTTAATGAGTCGTGAAAATTACAATATAGCACTACGATTCGGACGCCGTAAAAGTCGGTTGGTAAAGTATTGGGTCGGTCGGGTAACCGGCAACAAACCCTTTTTATTGGCCGGAAGAATAAAAGTCCATATTTATCACTAAGTATTTGCACTATCTAAATGACGATGTATATTATTTATGACATTAAATGTTAAATTACGGGAAGAACCGTACGGATTGTTTTCATAATTCATTTTACCAGTGTTTTTGTTGTCTAAATGTTGACGTTAAATTTCGCATAGTTTCGTTGTGGGAGTTGAAAAAAATCTGATCCATCACAAGAGGGAAAATGGCGTTTTTTACCAGGTTTACATAAACATCGTATTTGTTTGTTATTTTACGGTTTTTTACCAAGTTTACATAAACATCGTATTTGTTTGTTATTTTACGGGTTTTTTTACCAAGTTTACATAAACATCGTATTTGTTTGTTATTTTACGGTTTTTTACCAAGTTTACATAAACATCGTATTTGTTTGTTATTTTACGGTTTTTTACCAAGTTTACATAAACATCGTATTTGTTTGTTATTTTACGTTTTTTTTACCAAGTTTACATAAACATCGTATTTGTTTGTTATTTTACGGGTTTTTTTACCAAGTTTACATAAACATCGTATTTGTTTGTTATTTTACGTTTTTTTACCGACGCCGCTTATTTTTATGTTTCTTGCACTAATCACACAGACGTACCCCGTATTGGAAGATGTTTCCGCGATCATCGTTTTATCAAAATCGAAACAAATATCGATCATCTATTTACCAAAAAAATCGATGTATTTATCGATCATCGTTTCATCAAAATCGAAGCAATTATCGATCAACCATTGTTATTCGATTCTATTCAATGAACTTCGCAAATCTTTTTGAGGCATGTGTTTTTTATACTTGATTAGGAAAACATTGTATATCATGTATAGTATTACACTATAATTACAATGTACAATTAACTAATTCTATATTTGAGAATGTGAGAGGTAATCACGAAAAAGTCTTGCTATTAAAAAAGAATGGGATTTGAGTATATATCATGATCCCAGCTGTATGATTTTACTGTCATTGTTTTCACCCCATCTTTGCATCAATTTTACGAAACTCGACAAAAATAAAATAATCCATTGCTTGTGAGTGTAGATTTGTTTTATCAGTAGTGAAAATCAACGTAGGGGTCATTTTTTACGCACACATATCTTGCTTTATATCACAGTAAATAGAAATTGATTAAACTTTTCTCTTCCGGGTTCAAATCTTAGTAACCATTTCAATAATTTTAATGTCACGACAATTTCTGCAATGGCAGTAGTCTTACTTGAGTGTGAATACTTAAGAACAAATGCTACGCAACTTTAATAGCTGACCTGTAAATAACATCGTTTCCTGCTTTGTTGACAAATAATACACGGTTAATGAACTACGTTTATACAATATGTATTAAATCATAAAAGGCAGAAAAAGTATTGAGCTAAACTTAATGTTTCTGATTCGTCCTTTGAGTTGATAATTCGTATGGTTTTTATTCTGTCCTATACCACTCATTAATGATGCGAGTCATTCCTAGTTTTTTAAAACTGACCTTATAGGTCAGATCAAGTTTAACTATACGCGTTATTTATGCATTCTTGTGTATCTAAATACGCACGTGCAATCTAAAATTTTCGACAATGACTCTGTCAGCCTTCCCTCGTACTTGTTTTTTTTGCATTTCATGTAAAGACTACAAATATACTTCTTTACGGGGAAAATGAACTTTCACCATGCATCTTAATGAACAAATAGTATCATTAACACACAGTGCGAAAATTTATTGAGTTTGTCCGCTTTGCTGTTAATAAGCGGTCGATTGCAGATAAATTTCAAGAAATTTAGTGCATTTAGGTTGGAACAATTTAGCACAAAAATGCAATTCACAATCCTAATTAATTATTTGACATATCCAAGCTAGGTGTCGACCATTAAGTTGTGTGCTGCATTAACCGCAAACCCTCCATAATACGGTAACAAATATCGTATATTTACTGAAATGCGCGGTATTCCCTTAACATGCCCGCTGGCTTCACTTTTTATACATTCGCATATATTTATGTAAATATATCTCTCAACGAATGCGGAAATACTTTGTAAAGCGAATCTCGACTTTTGTTATTTGATGTATAAATAATTATTACATATGTCGTCTGCTTAGCGATAATGTATTATATCAATACATTTCACGCACGCGTTGCTTGATTCATACAGGCAGTAATCACAGCTTCCTCGTTGAGAAAATCTAGTGATTGTGACAGATTCATGTGTGGTTCTTGCAGACGACAGTTTCCGCCTTAAAACCATGTCAATTTCAGAGAAAAATGTCTAAACATTCGCCTGCTTTAAATATATGATTTAGTGCATACTTCGCTTGAAGATCGTCTAAGGAATATAAAAGTCGACAATGGTTGAGAGTTTCAGTCAGTTTGTGCAATATAAGTGTAAATCAGGAAAGAAATTGCAGATGAAGTTGACGTCTGTCTTCACCAGATTTACGTAATGTCTTCTACTCGGGTCGTACTTTATAGTTTTACGTCTGCTTAAAATTATTCGATTATATTGTTTGTTTGAAATGCCTAGACAACTTTCCAGCGAGGTATGCAACCAGTGTCGATTGACAAACATTCTACATTGTATTATGTTGCGAGGATTACAATTTTACTTAAATTTCAAGAATTGCTTGCTTGCTAAAATACCATTCGTATAAATTCATCAAAATGTCTGACTACCTGAAAATACGCGGTTCAGCACTCAGCAAACTAGATACATTTTGTTAGTTGTTGGCAAATTTGTATTTGCGCTAACTTCCTGCTTTTAATCAAACGTTGAAAATATCGTATTCAGGCAACATAAAACACCTCGTGTGCACTAACTAGACTCAAATTTTACCCTTTTAGGTACTGTCTGTTGAACATCTAGATGACGTATAATGATAGATCTGTCGTCTGCATTTATGACGTAAACATCATATCCACGACCTGCCGTTAGTTGTCTTAATAATATGCAGACGGACGTATGTCGGTCAATAACGAGCAAACAAATACAGTTTAATTGGTACAAATTATCCAGACGGATATTTAATGTGTTTATTGGGATTAAGCAGATAATTGCATTAATATTTCACTTAATTTCGGATCTAGCTAATGTTTATGTTAACATAGGGTCAAACAGGACACAAAATTTAAAATGACTAAAATGTTAGTTTGTTTTAGTAGTTTTGTCAGTAATACAGTTTGAAGGTCATGATCGGTCGCAAACTATACTTCCGTTTAACGCGTGGCTACGTTCGTGAATAGCCACTCGGTGATGTTTACCTATAAGAATTAATTGGCGATGTGGTGGTGATGAATTGACGTTAATGATCTAAGTCATATTGTGACTAAATGTCAAATTATTTACGGTAAAATCTCGATATTAAGACCATCATTTGGACACGAAAAGTCTTAATGTTGAATTGGTCTGATTATCAAATTCAAGTAATGAAGAAATATAGAAAACTATTCCAAAATTGAGTGGTCGTTATAATGAGGTGGTCGTTATAATGAGGTAGTTATAAATTGAGGTTTCACTGTACATATGTTAACTGAAATACTATGTTTGCTCTTTAATGACTAGTATACGAGCATTCGAGTTCTGATTCATCTTAATTTTACTATCTAAATTATTTAGATGAGACTGCTGTTGAAAATATTGACACATCATTGTGGTGTACGTGGTTGTTATTTTCATGCATTCATTAAGGGGTTTATTGATTTTCAATTTTAATGAATATATACAATGGTTGTGAATAAGTGGTGTTGCGCGTGCATTAATTCCACGCATCTTAATTCGGTAATCTTCGTGTCATTCCGTAACATAACACACAAAAAAAGAACTGCTTTGAAACAATATTTACGCCCAAAAGGACTCGGCCACATCCAGTGTGAATTATTACACTAAAAAAGATCGGTTTTTAAAACATTTTAGAAATGTGACAAGACGTAGACAAGTTATTTGGCGTGTACCTCATCTAATTCGACCACAAAATTGCTTTTGTAGTTAATAAACACGTTTAAACGCTCGAGTTAATCACATATTAAGTTCATTTCTTTATTTCGAAGTTTTATTGTATTTCAAGCTTGGGTTGGGAGTTTTAAGCTTTGAGAACATATTACATTGACGACTGATGATGATGGATATGACTCATCAGAAGAATACAAAATAATGAGGACCAAACTATGTCATAACAGAAATGATTGAAAAGATCACGTGATCATACCTTTAAGCCAATATTCATCGAAAATGTTGAAACTATGACGTCGTTAAAGCAAGTTAGGTGAACTTACGCCTTTGGTTCGGAACTTCAAATCAACAAGTCTATCCAATCATTTTCTGAGTCAACAAAAACTCCTTACGTCAGCCAAACTGCACCATCCACCATAATCCATCAAGAATAACGTCTGCATGTCATATTTACGACATAATTTTCCACTTTACGGAAGACGGATATTGGAAGTTGGCAAATTCTAATAGTTCAAAGGTTTCGTACCAACAAATTCAACATAATGAATTTAACTGTCAAATATTTACAATCGGAAAGGTAGAAATAACCGATGTTTAGAATACTGACAGCTGCGAGACTGTGTCTTATCGTTCACGGCTTTTTTTCACTGGCGTTTAATGTCGCACCAACAGCCAGGCTTTCCAGCTTTAACGGTGGATAAAGACCCCAGGCTACATAGTTGTCGTTCTTATTTTTAGTTCACAAGATTTAATTTACAGTGTAACAAGAACGGCAACTCTGGGCAAATTACAGTATGACCTCGATAAAGCGACCACATTCGGGACCCGACCAAAACATGATGATAGGGGAGTTATTGGAAGCCGGTCAGAAAATAAGTGGTCGTTATAACAATATTGAGATGATGGCTATTTGAGGTTTTACTGTATACTTTATTTGGGATAAACAAATTGTCAGAAACAAATCAATCGGCTGTAAACAGCAAGTCCGGACATCATGACCAACTAAGTTGTAGTTGATACATACTATTATACTAAGTTTATTTACGTGGAATTTTTTCGCAAAAACTTGTCAATTTTATTTTTTTAATCGTAAGATTTACTGAAGCTAATATTACTTCCGGAACTTCATTAACATTTACAAATGATCCATTAGTATACGCCAGAGAACTGTTTACTTTCTTCAATTTGAAGCGACTCATAAATCTTACAGGAACAAATTATGATTGACAGCTGATGGATCCAAGTACGCTTTATCAACGCGTGGTAATAATACCATTAGATAAACAAGTATTGTCGTATGATCATTCAAGGTCGTATAAGATAAGTATGACTGGTCGTAAAATACGTATGGAAGTACATGTGAATTCGCGTGGAATACTAATTTCGACATGAATAATTATGTTACGCTTACAATTGGTGTACATGAATGTGAAGCAAAGTCGTCTGCTTACATACGCGCATTTAAGAAGCCCGGAGTTCTAACTGCTAGGAGTTGTTAGTCTTAAAAAGCACATCTAGGGAGGACAAAGTGTGTTCCAACAATAAAAGTCTGCTGTGAGGGGATGTCCCCGTAACCTTTTAGGGGTGGATTCACAGGGGAAGGTTTATGGGACTGATACCTAACTACTACTCATCGATAAAGGCAGACGAGTTTTTTTTTCGGGTGGGGGTATTAGTCACATGATACATCACGAAATGGGTTGGTCCGTAATATTTTGTATAGCTATTAAGAGAAGTCACTACTACACTTGTGTTAGTGTGGGTGTGCTTACACCTAGTATGTTTTTAACTGGGCGTATGAGTTTATTATTTCACTGGGTATTTTGGTCTTTTCTTGCTGGGTGTATTCAAAGTCAGCCGAAATTGAATTAATCGTAAACACATCTAAAACCATTGTTGGCTTTTTTCATCTTGAGAAATTCTTTAAAAGATATTTGAACAAAATTTTAAAGGGAAACAGAAAAAAATTCTCGAAAATAGACTGGTTAACAATTTCTTTCGGAATTCACACTTGAATTGAATAAAGCGAACTACATTTATTTCTTTGTAAACAAATGATAAATGGGGTTGGTTAGGCGAGTGAAGATATCAGAGAAAGAAAGAAGATTAACCATCCAACATTATTTACATAGTGTGCATTCATTAGTTAATACGGTACAGAACATTGTGACGAACTGAATGAATGACGCTATTACGACTAATGAATTACAACTGTTGACGTATTTAAACAGACGTAGATGATGTGGCTCGTGTGAAGACAGTCACATCTGATCAAAGGATGAGACATTATATAAAGTTATGTAATCATCTATAAAAATATACACGGGACTTAATGAAATTTCATTCTAATAAAGATGGTTCGTTTTTTTTTCATTAAAGGACATCCGTAGTCGAGTGATTATGGACTCTGACCAGTATTCACTAGCTCCTCACCGCTGTGAATTCGAATCCCACCCGGGACAGAAATTCACGTGCGAGGAAGCTGTCTAGTTAGCTTACAGACGGTCAGTGGTTCTACCCAGATGTAAATCTGGGATCTTCGTCCACTGATGTTTATTCGGGATCTTACCAATCAAACCTTCGTTTGTTGCCATATTCCAACAAAGCATTATAACACTGATTATGAATTTAATTTTTTCTTTTTAAAGTTAATAATAATGTTATACACGCGGTAAGGACGATTCGTTTGACCTGATAACTAATATATTTTACGAATGGATCATTTTCATCATCGTTATCGTCGTTGTCATCATTAACTTTCATGAAAAGCACCAGACTGTCGTATCTGTTTTTAAAAGATGTTGAGACTTTAACCGGAATCTACATGTACCGGGTAAATATACATGTAGTATCCTCATTCAGTTTTAAAATGGACCACGCTGACTGAATATCGTAAATTGGTTGAAAGCTACATCTAATCGTCAAGTTATGAACGAATTCTTCTGAGTTTTCCACCCACCTCGGCGTTAAAACTGGAAGGTTAATGTTTTCTTGTAAAATGTAAAATTCACGTGTAACGAAATACTGCGTGGATTTCGAGACAGTCCTACATCTATTGATCAATGATTCATTTAATCGTGCCTGAAAATGGGTGTTTAATGCACAAATGTATTAATCATTAAATGCCTAAAAATCAGGTCAAAATTATTTTGAAATTTGTTATTCATTCACAAACTGCTAAATGACTACAATGACTGATAATGATAAAGACACCTACGTCAGTATTTTCTATTATCTCAGGTGTACCTATTTTTTCTACGTAATTTTACACTTAGGCAAATCTGATAGTTAAACCGTACGAACAAATAGGCCCTAATCGCAATGAATCATAAATCGCGAAATTTTGTTGGGTTTATACGTACTTAACTTTATACATCCCACGGTTGTTTATGCAACGTCATCAGAAAACTCACATCGTAGGTTGCATAAAACACAAAATTACCCAAACGCCTGATGTAACATGTTTCATTACGAATCTCTCAATTCAGACGAATCATTCAGCTGTCGGAAATATTGATCCAGTTCAAGATGTGTTTAAAAAAGTTAACTCTACTACCACCCGTCTAGATGAAACATTAGTGTTTTTCTTCTGTTTCATCTAGTTCGGAGGTAAACGTCATGTGAAAATGAATATTTCGACTAGACAAAATGGAGATAGACTGAAAATGTCCCGGGTCAGGGAACAACAGTTGTTTAAAATGGAAATTTTAGGTTTTTGATTCGATCATTTTGGTATTAAATTGTCAAATCCTAATTTTTGGAAGGATTAAGAACGAGAGAGAATTGACCATAAAGTGATCATATGCAAACACGTTTGGGATATTTACGAGTTGAATCATATAAACTTTCTCTTACTAACATTCAGACGTGGAAAATACATTTTCAGCTACAAATATATGAGAAATACACTTTGTATTTTCTTGATTTGATATCAATAGTAAGACTCAAAATTACTCAAGAAAGACATGAACAAAAAAAACAGATCATACGATACGCTGTACACTAGCGTAATGCATTCATTTTGTAATACTGTATATTATTCATTTCGTTAGGTCTTGCTTGAGCTATTATTGGCAATTATGTATTATATCAAAATCATCACGCGTGTTGTAATTTAGAACGCCCACGTAAAATATCTAATTTCGTGCAATTTTCGTTCTGAAATTTAATAATTCTTACGAGGCTTTGCATGTCATGGTTAATTTCTTTAGTGGGCGTTTGAAAATAAAGCTTTTTTGTAATTATCATAATATGTGTAAACTAATAAGACACACCTCCCTGCTAAAGATTACAAAATTAAGTGTATTTTTTCTGTTAACGGGGGTATTCATAGCGCACTTCGTGCCCATAAATCAATGTATTAGCTTGATTCACAAACCTAGCACCGGTCTATTGGTCACTTCCGCCCCTTTTATCACGGTTCACTCCGAATTATTTTCACTGGATTTAACGCCGTTTTTCAACAATTTTTTAGTTATATGCGGCCGCCGGTTCACCTTACCATTTTTCCTGGACTGTATACTAACCTGTGCAAACTTACCATTCCACAAGGAGCCGGCAACTTCCCCACATATAGAGGAAAATCGGCATTATTGTCAAATTTCCATAGAAGGGTATGATCTGCTATGACCTGGATTTGAATCCGGATCGCCAGGTTACAAGTCCAGTGCATAAAACACTGGACTACGGTCGCGGCCTCTTCCGAATTGGGCAACAATTAAACCAAACAATCTATTAAGGAGAATGTCGTGCAAATATCAAGTCTTTCTGTCATGTGACTTACTTCAGTGCGAGACAATGTCTCGTATTTCGCGAGATGATTGCAATGTTCTTTTAGAAAACGAATCGATTCCACAGAATTAATCTTCCAGTATGATTGTCTCCCTTTATAGAATGCTAAATGCCACTAGGTTAAGCAGACGAAATTAATTGAACTGTACTTTCAGTTAAATGTCAAAGTACTCCTGGTAGCAAAAAAGATTCCACTGAGAGGAAGTTCGTAAATCAGACGCTACTTTCTATTAGTCGGTATCACATCAAATATTTTGTACGCAGTTTTCCTGGCGTAAAAATATCTCATTAGATCATTACTATGGTGTTATACTTGCTTCCAACATTTTTTCATTATAAAGTCAATTTTCTTTACTTGAAAACATTCCTTGAATAACTGATATTGCCTTGCTGTGGAAATATCACCTTTAAAAGTATATGGTATCTGATTGGTCTACAAAATATCACCTCCACATCTCCGTATGTAATATAAGCTCCTTACAGATGGGTCTATGACGCTGTAAAAAGATTTAACAGATGAACTTCCTTGTTGAGAGAGAAAAACATCTTTTCTGCTTGGAATTGAGAATTTATGGGAAAATTCTTCGTAAACTATGATCGCTCTGTTGTTGATGACTTCCAACAGTTGATTTATTGCGTTCGTCTCAAACAAAACAAGTTCAATGTGTTGTCAATGGCGGGGGAATTGTTTCCTTGAGGAATGAGTCAGTCTGTTTCTACAATAAGTAAAATTTGACGAAATAAACCACCGCAATTATTTTTTATAAATAAGATAAAACGTTACTATCGTTCTATCAGCATCCTACATCCGGGAACGCTGATGTTTTAACCGGAAGTGGAATTTATTGGAGCGTTCCTAACTTTTAGACGCAGGAAGACTTTGTTAATGTCGACGCAAATAAAGGATAAAAAAAGCAAAACAAAATCTCTAAAGCCTTGTATAATAATTAAATTATGTCTGTCCAATTCTCCCAAATCCTTGTCCTTCTTCCTAGATTTAGTCACAGCAACCGCTTCAGCTATAAACAGCCGGGGCCCTCCCTCAGAGTGAGGTTACGTCAAAACAGAAAGAGGAACGCTCGTTCTCGGCACCTAGTGTTTATTTATTTTTTAGTTTTAATCAATTTAATTGTTGGGAAATCAGATTTCATTATGATTTTATTTTCACACAATCCTTAAGGGTATAAATGCACATATTAAATGGCGTTTGGTATTTTATTTACATTAACACATCAAAACTTCAAATAGCGACAAGTTCATAATTAAGACCATTAATTAAACTTATGTATCATATCATTATTATTGGTTATGATTAATAATGTGTGTTCAGAAATGGATATTTGACCTTTTGGTAAATCTGTAAAATGCTGATGTATACTTTATATCAATGTAAAGCTAAGTGATACATCTGTGATAAAGAATGGGTCACTGCGTTCTGAAGTCTGATCATCCCGGAAATCTCGTCAGGTTTCGCTGCTCAGTCTCCATTGATTTCTATCGTCTGCTACCTTCGTTAATTCCATTCTTTAAAGAACACCTGGGAATTCGTCTCCGTCAAGTTCCGGCTTAATATTTCTGCAGATATGATTTGTTAAAGATCTGCACATTAAATTCACAAAAACAGATAAGACTTGCTCATAAACAATTACTTTACTTTCTGGAACAAGTACTTCCGCCTTTAGATTAGATAAAGCGTCTGAAAGATTAGATTGAACTATATATAGACATTCTTTAGACAGCAATACCATAATGTCGTGCAGAGATTGGAAATGTCTTAGATAGTTCTTTTTTGTAGTTCAATTTATCGTCTGGATTCATTGCAAATGTGCACGGAGATAGATAATTTGTAATAGCTTCAGTTATGTAATAATTAATGTCGTCTTTCCTAATTTTGTACTACATGTATATCTTATGAAATTCGTTCGTGTTAAAATAGGAAAATAGCTAACAGAATTCGTCCTCTCGTCCTTCGGTCCATTCGTATTCCAAGTCCGGAACTTTAAAATTTGAGATTTTCAAAAACTCATTTTGCCTTTTTTCAGATTATTAATTAAATATGGAGCAGACGTGAATTATCAGACGAACAACGGAGATACCGCATGCCATCTTGCTTCATATCGAGGCTACGGTGAATGTGTACAGAGACTAGCGGAGAGGGGCGCGAATATTGAATTACGTAATACGAAACGTCACACACCAATACAAGAAGCTTACATGAGGGGTCATACTGAAATATACAGATATCTTCTTAGTGTACAAAAATTAGGTAAGCTCATTCAAAAATGATGCATTTAAAACATGTTTAATACATCAGTAGTGATATTTAATTATTTATAATATGCCGCACATTGTCAAGTCCGAAACCACAAAATATGAACAAGATAATGTCAAATTTATCACAGATGGAGAGGTTCCTAAATGGAAATAGGAGTTCCAAATATACTGTACTTGATTAGTTGCTATACCGGTCTCGCCTTGTTCTGTATGCTTTATGTCCGGGGGACGGGTACCAGCAACTGAATTATTGGAATTATATACCACAGAAAATAGCTTCATATGCATTATGCAACGTCAATATGAACGGTCGTGAAATATTCACCGGTTCTTGATGACTTTTAACTAATAAAATTCTTCAGTTGTGTCCCATGGAACAAAGCGGCGTCATTTAAACTATGAATGACAATATATAAAATAAAACCCGACAATCAAATCTCGTCTGCTTTTTTCTTATTGACACATGTCTCCATTTTAAATTGTTGTGACTTTTACCTCAATGATCCTTACCAGACAGTCAGACGCCGTAATCGTTCGCATAAATTTATAAGAGCATTCAATATTTATCACTTAAGCATAATTGAATAACCTTGAACAGGTCAACTGTTCCAGTTATTTTCGACAACACAAGACAACGTTTTTCTTTTTAATCCTAATTCTGATAAAACTTATCTGCGTTTAGCCTGCATCAAGGACTACTTTTTGCGAAAAAATGTTCGATCTTTTTTTCCCGAATTATGAGCTGGCACTTATTAAAGAAAAGTTTAAAATGAGATTCATGAATGTGAATGGTATAATTCATATGTTTTTCCGACTTTTACACATTTTCATTTTATTAGCATGTCCACAGACCTAATTTCGTGTAAAAAAGTCATTTTGTATTAATTATTTCATTATCATTTTGTAACTTGGAAGAACTGAACATGTGTTGCAAATCTCTGTTATTTGAATGTCGCTTCATGACTAGTTCTTACTCTTCGTGTTCGTTGGGTCAATTAAATTTGGCGCATTCTTTTGAAATATCCACCTGTTTTCAAAAGAGGAAAATAGAAATTTGTGCATATTTTCGTAGGTTTGTCATAATTTGTCATAAATTGAACGTTAATATTTACAGTCTGTCTCAAATCTACTTAAATGGTAACAATTTTTGCTCTAATTAAAATTACCCTAATATTCACTTCGGTCCTATTATGGTGGAGTTAATGGCAACAGCGACGTTTTCATCGTATTTTAATGGCTTCTAACCTAATTATCACAAAATTTCATGTCTTCGTTGAAACTTGATGGAGATGTTAATGTCAGCTCATTTGAGATGCCACCAGTTTTCCGCATATATTTGTTTCCTTGACACAGTTGTCTTAATTCGGCAATTTCCGTCAGCACTCGTAATGAACTTCATCAAATGTATAATGACCTCATTTGCGCTTGTCTCGCACCATTAAAGTCATAACTTATGTGTCGTACTGGGTAAAATACAAAAACACTTTACATTCCATTGAAAAATGTAAATTGACTACAAATATACGTTTAATAAAATGATACATGACCTAAGTGTTTAATTATCAAATTAAAGATAACATGAAACTGACCAATAATATGGGATATTAATTTGATTTTTCTGACATGAGTTTTGGATTGCAAATATTTCTATCTTAAATAGTAGCTTTCAGTTTTTAAAACTGTTCTGAAATATAGTAAAGGCTTCGTTGAGAAAATTGCTTAAGGACTGTTAAAATATTCATTCCCCTTTTGTGTTCCTTGTCATATGATTTTAAGTCGTAGAACAAAACCAGAAAGGTATGTCCTTTTCTAATGTTTAGTCCATTTTACAGGTTTAATATACAGTCTAGCCTGTGTTTGTCCAATGTAACTTGTACTGTTGTGTTTTCAATATATATACGGCGTGAATAGTTTCTGTATTTCGCTTAGAATTATTCAAATTCCAGTCGTGATCATGTGTTTGTACAAAGCTTTTGACAAGTGACACGTTATTAATGATGGCATAACCTTTCTGATTTCAAAGAACCAAAAAGATAACAATAATACAGGGCTATATTTTTACACTTGACTTCTTTATAATTTCAAAGTGCATTGTAAATGACATTTTCTGTTTCGTCAACATTTCGTGACAAAACATTGCTAATTAGGATAATGAAGCATTGTTCAATAACAAAAATTATAATTTCAAGGAAGTTATAAACCGAATAGCTGTCAGTTTGTCAATTTCATAAAGTATGCGGCGTTAACTGCTCCATGTTTGTCACAATTTATACATTGATCAACCATGTTCATGAATACTTGACGATTTTGAACTTTATTTCGTTACAGTCGGCTGCAGACAACCGAATCACACGACAACCACAAAACCGTATGAACATTTTACCCCTGCACCGCCTCCGAGTGAATTTTACGAATTAACATCTGATCAGAACACCGTTTCCAGCGTGAGGACCGGAAGTCAAAATTACACTAATGTCAGCAGATCGAATTCAACCGGAAAAGAGGTAGTAAGAGATCCGCGAACAAGAAACAGTGTCTTTGGTGTTTTAAGACTTAGAAACTGTGAACAGTCGGTTTCGATCGAAGATAACACGTCCGTTGATAGTTTTTCTACGCACAATGATTTAAGTTTTACATCACAAAATGATTTGTCGTCAGTAAATACGTCATGTATATCGTCTCCCTCTGATGTCACAGAAAGACATATGTTATCATTTAAGAACATTTAAACTGTAAACTCAAAAGGAGTTTGGTAACGTTTGGACTATAACTAAAGTCATTGACTGAATTAACATATGAGGACCGAACCTTTAGTTTCTTTCTATTAGCTCACCTGAATACGAAGTACTCATGGTGAGCTATTGTGGTCGCCCTGTACGCCGTCAGTTGTCGTGTGGTGAGTGTCATAAACAATTGTTTCAAATGACCTTTTTGAAAACCACTGGGTCAATCCAATCAAACTTGCCTTAAGAAAAACTTTTAAAATCTTTGTGGCCAAAACCGCATGGTCTATAGCTTAGATATTTTGTGTATTGCATTGTGTTGTGGTCCACTAACGAGGTTGTTCGAATTATGCACTAGGGTCAAAATTGGCCCTGCATGGGAGCTCACTTCTTTTACATAGATTATACAAGGAAGGCACTCATGAACACTTGATATACAGCTTAGATATTTAGTGTACAGCATTTTCTAGCTGTCCACTACTGAGATTGATCAAATTATGATTCTGTAGACGAAATTGGCTCTGCCCTTAGAGTCACTTATTTAACAAGTTGTCAATTCATCCGATCATTCAGGTGAGCGACTTAGGGCCATCATTGCCCTTTCGTTATTTTTATTTACATATCGCAATTGTGCACATTTATTAATTAAAACTGTATCAATTAATATTTCTAGTCACCAATATATACTAGTAATTAGATTTATTCTTTAAAAATTGTTTTATTCACCATTTGTTAACTTAATCGTCTGTTCACTTTCTTGTCCGTGTGTCTCCGTCTTTTTAGTGTATCAATACAAACATACCTCAATACTGATGACGTCATCAAAAAGTGTATTAATCGTGTTATGTCAAAGCAAAGGTGTTTAATTGTAATTTATGCGGTATAGATTCTGACAAGGACATGAGTATTTGTGTTCGAAATTTGATGGATTTTGCTTGTATGTATAACATTATAGGAATCATGACAAATCCGTGATTCGATTTAAACACAAATGTCGCTGGTGACATTAATTAGTTATAATTGTGATTAGTTAATGAACCAGGAAGAATGTGTTAAGTGTATTTAGCTTGGAGCTGTTGTTGTTATTGTTGTTGTTATCACGACAAGCTGGACTGAATGATCTGATACATCAAATCGATGTTTATTTATCATCAGTTTGTATGACATATAAGGATACCTTCAATGAACACGGAAGTGGTTTTTACGTATTAAATCTCACTTCACAGACTTCCTAGTACCCTGGTGTGTTGAAAGAAGAATGAAGTTTCCGAGTGGTGCTCTATTTCAAACAAGTTTTTGAAACATGTTCTGAAATGTTACCTTATCTTCTCTGACTTCCTTGATAACTTACATTTTGACATTTTTGTCTCACTGTAGTGTTAATGTTTTCATTTTAATATTTTTTGAGTGACTCCACATGACATAGAGTTGAAATGATACTGTTTGAGAAAATGTATCAAATTAATGACAATATCTTACTTTCATGGTAACTTATTCTTGTCTGAAGAAACTGTAGAAATAGTGTACCTTACTTTAGTAACAAACAACATTCATCTACTCTTACCAATCAGTGGTCTAACATTTTATATTGAATCAAGACATCAGTCATTTCATGCTGTGAACAGAATAGTTCTATTTTCAATTATTATCACAAATTGTACATCATACAAAACTATAAACTTGATTCTCTACAACAACATTTGCTTGGATTTGTAGAAAAATATCTTCAGCATTGCTCATGCAGCAGGAAAGTTTTCACATAATAGAAATTCATCTGTATAATTTATCATTCTCATATTCATCCGACAGCATCTAAAGTAACATTTTAATGACACTAAGCCCTTTAAATAACCCGTTTTTAATCATTATTTTGGTCTTACGTCAGTCTGAAATCTACTTCCTTTAATGTGTAAGTTTGTGATTTCTTCTATATGGTTTACTTTCACATATCCGCGCAACATGCAAATTTTTTCGTCCGTTTTTTAATGTCAATGTTTCATTGGACAATTCAATGGCCAGTATATATGTTGAAAATGTCTTGATTATATTCAAGAAAAAATGTCCGTTTTCGGTCACAAGTAGGTGAACACTTAAAACGTTTTAGGGTGAGAAGGTCAATATACTAAGAGCGCATGCTTATATTTTTAAAGAACACTCCAGTTGAATGTTAATTGATTGTTTGTTAGTCGGACATTAGATTGTTGAATAAGTGAATACTTAATATTCAAGTGTCAGCATAAAATAACTTGATATCTGTTACCGCAGCTCAAAATCTTATTCACAAAGTGAGCTCTCCAGATGGACAGTATCTTGTCCATGTTTATACTTGTAATTTATGGAACAAAATTATGATTTAATTCAACGTTAAACATTATTTTTAAAGTTTTTTATCTAAAGACCTAAACTATTTAGTGGTCCCTTTCAGACAAATACCTCAAAACGTTTAGTGTTTGAATTGGACATTTTGTCTTATTTTGAAGTAAATGGTCTCAGAGATGCGTGATAAAACATATTTGTAGTTGTTATCTCATAAATAATTAATTTGCTGTGTTGTTATATAACTATTACCTGCCCTGGTGCTTTCGGAATATGTTTATGGGCAAAGAAATGTATACATTTATTAGATCTAATAATTCATTATTGAATTTAATTATTTATTACTCTTCATCCAGTTAAGATTGATATATGAACGATTATATGATAATTAATTTTATGGTACGCGCCATTTCGGTTATATAATGACCGTTAAAAATTAATAATTTCGATCGTTTGGACATACGATTTATATATGTACAATTAATCGATACCCTTAAATTGTGATTAGTGTAAAATAATCGATACCCTTAAATTGTGATTAGTGTAAAATAAGTGTTCACTTGCACTGTTTATTTGTATAAATTATTGTTTTTGTCCATTTGTTACGAAATAGTCATTTTATAGGTCTGCTGAAATTCGCGAAATGGTAACACCGGAACGGTTGTCAATCATAATGACAATCATTCGAATCTCTGTTTAAAATCGATGTATGATTTTTATCATATTTGTAGTTTAGAACCGAGGTGTGTATATTAATTTATAGAATTATTGTTTTCGTTGCCACGCAACAGACGTACACTTTTGTCTTTCATAAATTTGTGAATGTTGTCATTAGCTTTTGTAACGTGTGTTCTATGTACACCTGTGATCATTTTTAATTTTGACTTATTAAAACATCAACATGAATAAAGTTTTCTTCAGTTTTTCTCCATTTTTCAGACACATGTCCCCGGGTCAGCAAATCAAGCTGATTACCGTTTTCTTTTTTACTTCCGAAGAGTTACAGTTCTAAAAGTCAATAGACTGGGTACCAGATTATGGAAATATCACCCCTTCACACCGGTTCTGTTTTGAATCGGAAAACATCAGCTGATTTTGTATCAAACAAGCTAAATAATAATGCGATAATAATAATAATTCTTTATTTAACGAAGGTAACATGTATAAACGCACGCTCATACATATATACACACAAACTTATGATTTTATAAATTGCAACACTGCCTTCATACAACAAACGTCAAAAAATGAAAATAAAACAATAGTGTCATAGATTATAAAACATCGACTAATCATCAGCTCTTTTGGAGGTACATATATTTTATAGAATTCTTTAAAAAGATGAAATTTTGAACGTAATTAAATCGGGATATTGTTTTTATGAAAAACGACAATGCCACGTGATATTGAAATCTATTTTTAAACCATTTTAGAGAATTTAATAATTAGTATGAAGAATTATTTTGTCTACATATAATTTTCGCCACTCATAATTGCAACTTGAAATAATATCTTTCTCTCATACCTCAAACTGTGCAGCAATAGTCTACTGAGTGATAATATGTTTGCATTATAAAATAATATTTTCATGTAGTCAGATATAGAAACAGTGTTATTCTTTCAAAAGATATATTTTAGAATTGATATTTGAAAAAACTTGAGTGTTCCATGACAAAGTTTGAATACTCCATCTGTATATTATGTAAACAACTCCAATGATTAATATCATTCAAATTTGTCTGAATTTCGACTTCCAATTTTCTAATATCAAGATGTGAAGTATAAAGTGTGGAGTCATCAGTGATTCATTTGACATTACTTCCCGATAGTTCAAGCACAATATCATTGATGTAATAAGAAATAAAGCAGGTCTCAGAACAGACCCTCGGGGAACACCTGATTTAATGTTCAGTTTATTTGATGTAAAGTTGTTACATTTGACAGTTTGTGTTTTATTGGTTAAGGCCACCCTTGGGAAAGACACAATGTGGCCTTTATTGACAGATGGCCTTTCTTCGCAGGTCAGTTTGTTCTAAATGATCAGTACTAAAAGAATGACCTTTATTCACTGAGTGGTCTTTATTCGGGGAGGTGGCCACAAACACAGGTTTGACTGTATAACTTATGTTTGTTTAAAAGAAGTCTGTGATCAACAAGGTCAAAAGTTTAATGCAAGTCTAGATAAATAGACCGACATATTTCCCATTGTCAGTTTCTTCCGACCAATCGTCAATCAAATGAAAAAGAGCAGTTTGACTAGAATACTTTTAACGAGATACAGACTAAGCAGGATGTAAAAAGTTGGATATTTTAAGATAATTTAGAACTTGACTCGCGATATGTTTTTATAAAAAAAAATCAGAAATTGCAGCAAGTATGGAAGTCTTTAAATATTGGTATAACATACACATCTATTTACGAGTCTGTAAGAAATCCATGACTTAGCTGGAGTTAAATATAATAGGTTATGATCTTCCTACAATACTTCAATAAGTCAGATTCGATTCCACCATTTAGTTGAAATAGATCTAATTGGCTTATGTTCGATACGATAGTTTATCTCTTACAGGATACTTGCTGTTCATTGGTTGACCCAGGTCACGCGCTGACCTAATATTTTCCTGTATTAGGTCAGTAGAAATTCATATCCAGTCAGTATTTATAATTTCAAATAAAAATGGCTGAGGTGGCATAAAAGCTTGGTAACTTGATTAATGAATGGTATTCGGTAAGATAAATTTGTTACACGGCTATCGCTCTCGTCCACTATTTATTTACAGACCCCGTATCACGCTGTATCGGGTCAGCAAGAAGCCAGGTAACTAACGATATTATATTTGTAATAGATTCAAATCGGAAACTGTTCTATATGATTCCATTGGGCGCGTATTGAAGTTTCCTTTAGCCATTCAAGAGTACGAAAAATAATAAATAAGTTATATAAAATAAATTGAAACATTATGTCAAAAATGTTTCCCCTCTTGCACAAATCTTAAGGGTAGCCTCTTGAAGAAACGATGTCTAGTGCAATAGTTTCTCGTGCTGCGTTTTTCAAAGTGACTATAGTAACGCCTCTGTAAAATATACATGGACTTACACATTATTGTTGGGTATAATCTGCACCGTATTAAAATATAGTAATTACAGAACAATGGAGGTGATTTAATTAGCAATAATTTAGCTATGAATGCAGTGTATCCACTGGCATAATCAATGAAAAATAAAAAAAGACAGCTCACGCTCAACAACAGCCATACGGGGTATCTACCCGCGGACACAAAGATAGTGCTACATCAATGACTGTACCTACAAAATATATCTTCGTTATAAAATAAATTTGTGATAAAATTGATCACTGACTTAATTATTTGTGTTTTGAGTGTTCTATCTCATGCAGAAACAATTTTGACTAAAACTGCACAGAAATAAACATTGGAGACGTCATATAAAGTATTTGAAAAATGTGGTTAGGTTCATATCCTAGATATATAGCTCATTTCTAGAAAAATAACTTTATGATTTAACCACATTATCGTTCGATATTCCGCTCAAAAACTTGTCTTGTTCACACCCGTTACAGAACTGTTGCCTTTTCATGATTAATAACTGAATGGTTGTAGAGACCAGTCTGTGTATAACAGTTTAACGGACATACTGTCCGCTTACTGACCCATTCATTGAATTATTTGACTATATTTAGCACTGTCCACACTTTTACTTCTAAACTAAACTAAACTAAACTTAGAGAACCGTTGTTTACATCGAAGCTAAGATTGGTTGTAAATCTTATCACCGCAAACATTCATGAGTCAATACATTGTATATGTTTATCTATAGTCAGACGGTAAAATGACAAACTGTTTTACAAGAATTATACATCACGTGACTTACCGCCCCTTTTATATTTTTACCAATTTCCGTTTCATGCTCTTCAGAAATTGAAGAAATAAAAGTATCGATCGATACTATTTTTGCTCAGTTTATGTCAATACATTTAAGTGACAAACAACGTGTCTGCAGACTTAGTAGAATATATTTTCTTCTCTGCACATTTACTGAATCGAGATTTTGGTATGACGTAGCCTTCTTAATGAAATTGTTTGTCTGGGCACTGTTTGAAATATGATTTAATTATTGGTCCTGGACGCTGAAGCAAACAGACGTTTTAGTGGGCCCCTTTAAGCCCAATTTCAATGTCCCTGAAGATATCGTAATTAAATATTATTTTAATATTTCAATAGAGGAACCCAAACATTCCCTGTTCAAATTTCAATACCGTGGATGAAATATCAGCTATAAGAACGCAAAAAATTGTCCATTTACGTTTGATGTTTGTCGCCAGTAGCGACAGACTCTTTTATTTGGTTTAATGTGCGATCAAGTCCGAATTTGCAGCGGATGTCTTCTGGTAGAGAATTGAAAATCTTATTTCAGAGTTTATAGATTAAAATCCCCTGATATTTTGCGTTTTTCATAATTATTGAATAGCGGACTCGAACACCGGTGGTAACAAAAAATACATTAAACACCTTGATAGAACTTTTTCTTGGTTCTGATTGGTCAATTGAAGTCTGGTCTGGCAAAGCTTAAAAGACCTTATAACAATAACAGATTTTATCTTCATAGCTGGGAGTTTACCATAAAAGCTTAACAATACCCCGTGACTTTTTGTTAACGAATCAACGACCACATTCATGATAGATATCAATTTACAATTCAACTTATCCTTAAACTTTGATGAATAAAATTTGATTCGCTCAAACCAAGAGCGCTTTTTGTGCAGTAAAATCTAGCCTGATATAGGAAGAAATATGATTGGTAAAAAATCCTACAGAGATAAAAAAATGCATTTTTATTGTTTGTTTGAGTGGTTAAGTGTGCATCTCACTTGAATAGAATGCTATTGAAATAATAAAAAGAATATTTATTACCTTCCTGATAGATTTGTTTATCTTTGTGTTCATTTGTTTTGACGACGCTGGCTGTTTCAGCACGTACTTACTCAATGAATATATCGCCTGATTATATTACACCAAAATATGTAAACAAAATTCACCTTGATGCAACTTCGACCAAAAAGTTATTTGGCAAGTGAACAAATATATAAATTACATGAACCGCTCTGAGAACAACTTCCCCGTTGAAACACAGCCATTGTTTTGTTTGAGCTCCGTTTGAACAAGGCCAGAGTTCAGAAGTGGGGGAAGATGCTGGAACATTTTGTATTTTATTGTCGTAACGAGAAGACACCAGCAAATCATTCATGCGTCTTTGGGAATCACCTGGCAAGGTATCATATTATTCTGTACGAAGGTATAATAAACGTTGAGATTGATCTCCTGCCTAAGATCTCAATTTTATGTTTTCAATAGTCTAGAGTTACCTACAACCAGAATTTATTATTTCAAAGATTTGAACTCGGGGACGGATCTCAGGCTTTAGTTTCAGACATTGTTTTTTTCTCCGTAAGGGCCGCATATTTTGACAAGGGTTTAGATTTTTAGAGGCTTATTAAATCCACTCAGTTTCTGTGGATTAATATGAAGAGATTGCGAAAGTAACTTTTTGTAATTATATTTATAATTAGGAATCCGTTTTATTTCTTTAATCATTTAAATCATTCTGGTGGAGTTAGTTGCGCTAATTTTTATATACTTACTCTGTAGTCCGCTTCCTGGACAGAAAATGCACCTGGGCTTATGTGGAGGTGTGATTTGTAGGGTTCAAACCCACTACCTATGAATCAGTAGCGGACGAATTGTAGTTTTTAAGTTCACTGTAGATTGCAAATTAACCGTGCTTTTATTTCGTCTTTCACTGGGTTTAACGCCGTTTTTCAACAATTTTTCAGTTATATACGACGACAGGTTCACCTGACCAGTTTTTCAGGACTGTATACTAACCAGTACTAACTCCACGTATTGAGGAAAATTGACATTTTCGTCAAATATTCATAGAAGGATATGACCTGCTGCGACAGGGATTTGAACACGAATCCCCGGGTTACAACTAACCACTGGACCATGGTCGCTGCTTCTACTTTTGTGGCAACATGAAACCGTTTGTCACCACAGTTTAACCTGTGGATAAAAGCCATGAATTTTCTCCTCAATAAGAGACCGTTATTCACAGGTTTGACGATTTTCGTGCTTCATGTTTTCATTCAAATTTTATTTGACTTCGTGGAATGGATCGATGTGTTGTAAGAAGTTATACAACCACTGTTCACTGTTCTCTTTAAGGCGTATCATTTTTAATCGATCTTCATCTTTTTCTTCCTTTATGACATAATTTCTTTTCATTTGAATAACTACCTTGTTTTTATAGCATCATATTGCATCCTGTATTTTAATTGACAACAAAATAGATGTTGAAACATACAGTGTAATTTATCCAGAAAAATAAGAATTGTGATGAACTTCAAGATATAGGCCTACAGTCAGGATTACAAATTTTGTAAATCATTAATTATGGCGAGTACAATATAGTTCAAGACACTTTGTTTTTATAATGGGTGATCAGTCGACAATTAGACTACTACCGCACTGGGTAATGTAACGACTCGCCACAATAACGACTCGCCACATAGCGACTCGCCACACATCTAATAACGACTCACCTCAGAGTAATAACGATTTGCCACAATGTAATAACGACTTGCCACAGAACATGAAATTAGTTATAAAGTTTATAATAATTAACTAATTAATAAAATATAATAATAATAAAGTATAATAATAATAAAGTATACTAATAATATTTTTACTTCATCCGATTTGAAGAATTGCTTCTTGCTGTAGTTTTTTGTCATATTTACACATTTGAAAGTTATTCTATATCTAAAAATTATTGAAAGATTTTGTTCAGTGATGAGTTTTTTTTCATTTATGTTTATTTAGGCAATAAAAGATATCTTTGAAGTTAATGCATACTTTCCCCCAAATCCTTATCCCCACACCGTTCCCAGTCAATTAGTACTTTTTCACCCAAATCTGAGACCATTATTAGCAAAACTTTGTTTCAAGCAACAGCATATCAGGCCAATATAGGCTAGGTGATATCAGTTTCTGATATTGGTCCGATATTTTACCGTTATTAGCATTCTAATATCTACTATGAAGTGGAACACA
The DNA here is from genome assembly GCA_008271625.1 of Lutraria rhynchaena. Lineage (NCBI taxonomy): Eukaryota > Metazoa > Mollusca > Bivalvia > Venerida > Mactridae > Lutraria > Lutraria rhynchaena. The sequence goes on from VIBL01000036.1 coordinate 614,078, forward strand.
TGTTATGTTCAAATTTGATACTGAATATTATCTGCAGTATTCAACGTCAGATTTTATCGGTAAAACTCTTCTTTTTAGTATTTTACGTTTTCTATATCAGTCCAACTGCCGTACGATATCAGTAACCATTTTTACCATTTTATTCATAGCAAATCTACATATATAATATACCTTTGGCCATTTACAAATCAAAGAAAAAAATATTACCAAAGGAAACAATGGACTGCAAAATATAGAATAATGAACAATATAAACACAATTTTTAAGTAACAGATTATAATAGATAACATATGCATATACATGTAAATATTTTACAAAGCAGTAATCTTGAAAGTTTTTCCTGTCTGATTTTCATTGCACCGTGAATAAAATTTGCTGTATTAAAAACAACTTTAGAGCTTTTAGACAACATCATATTACAAAATCGATACAAAGAAACCCATGATGATTGGATGAAATATTTTGTTCTGAAATTTCTGTAAAGCGGACAACAAAGTAGGAAAGGATACAGGACCACGTGATTTTGCCGGTATAATGAACAACAACTTTGTTGACTCTGCATGGTAAGCTGGTACTCGTTGACTGTATACTAACTTTCCAGAAGGGGCCGGCAATTTCTCCACATAATTATTGAGGAAAATCAATTTTTTCAAATTTTCATGAAGGGTATGACCTTTCAAAACCCAGATTTGAACCCAGATTGCCGGGGTACAAGCCCAGTGAACTTAACAACTGGACCAAAGCTCCCAGTGACAGCCCGACTATCAGCTATCATTTATTAAATATATGCCTGTATCATGTTTGATATCAAGAATTGTTAAGTTCTCATAGATTTAATAATCTTAATTGTGACTTTTACAAAATGTGTGCAAAGAAATAAATCCATCAAAAGTGCAAGTATGAAGGAATTTGAAGATGTAGTCAAGGAATCGTATGGCTGAGGGGAGTTAACGATAGAGGGGGGAGAAAGAAGGGAGTGTCAGGTGAAGTTGCCATAAAAATGTGTATTTATTGGCGATGAACATTGTAAATTATAACATTATATTAAGTGACTTTCCCAGATAATTTGTATCTTTTTCCCCAGTTTCATCTCGAGCCAATTTGTACTTTTTGCCCTGATTTGTCATAATTTAATTCATACTTTTCATTGATTCATACTACACACAGATTCATACCCAATCAATTCCCTAATTGATCAATTAATGCTTTTTCTTGGATTACATTTCATTTTGTACTTTTCTTTGTAATTTTCCTGGGATTTATCGAAAGTCAATTCGTAATTGTCCCTAAATTCATCGGGAGTTAATATGTACTTTTTTGCCTGATTCATCCCTAATCAATTTGTACATTTTCTCAAGTTCATCCCAAGTCACTTTTTCATACATTTGTCCCAGGTGAATTTGTATCAACTAAGTGGTGCCAAGGTACAATGTTGTAAGTATCAAAGACCTGCAGATTGATGACTATCACTAGTATATCTCTTTACTTTCTTTTCCAGAACTGATAAGCCTTTTTCACAACTGAATGCAGGAATTACTATCTGCAGAGAAATACACATAACCATGAATGATAGTATGAATATTATTTTCACCTTCTATATCTTAGTGGCATTTTAATGATAAATTAACATTTTGCTGTTCCAATCATTTTTCTACATTTTTATAAAATGAGGAAAAGTAGATTTATTACAAAAATATCTAATATTACTTTTCAAACATTACATTGACTCAGAGTATGGATCTATGTTGATAGCTGGTGTGTAAATTGTGGTCTGAACTACACATATGCAAAAAGGTGAGTAGATATTTTTCTGTATGAAGTGAAATATAATTCCTAATTGAATCTTTAAAATGGTTAAAAAATACCTTCTAAATATTATCCAAAAATAAAAAATGTGTCGAAGTGTGACACCCTTCAATTGATATTTACACTGTATGTATGGTAAATCTTGTATTTTGTACCATTTTTTCATTATAATGTAATTTTTTTTGTTGAGTTGTGGATGTTTTAAACCATTCTGATCAAAATTTACTATTACATTCTGTCGCAACTGCTTAGTTCATGTTGAAATATTCTCAGATGCTGGATTAAGGGACATAAATTACACATTAAAATGCTTTGTCTCAACAACAGTTACCCCCCTTTATAAGTACCTTGCATTTTGCAAAACAAAACTTTGAGCCTAAGGAATTTTCCAATTTTTTACATAGAATTATTAAACAATCCAAACATTTTAACAACCAAGTAAGTTTTGTTTAGTTTCAATTGAAATACATGTGGATTTTGAAATAGACAAATATCATACCATATCACTCATTTATTTATCAGTATATGTCTCTGATTTGGAGGTTAGCAGTTAAATAATGTTTCGTTGTCTGAAGTTGGTAAATTATATCCCTGTATTCCTATAAAATAAAATAAAGGCTGTTTCATTCCGCATCAATGGTTTATGCCCCCACCCAAAACATAAGCCCAGGATCCCCTCTCCAAAAAAAATAGTTTTTATTATACCCCAAGAACAAAGTTTTAAAGTTTTCGGGGTATACTGGAATCATCCTGGTTGGTTGGTCGGTCAGTCGCACAGTCTGTCCCCATTTAGCACATGTATTTTATCACAGGTCCAGCTGTACTTGAAATTACAAAGAAGAATTGTTCTTGCCCTATATTTATTTTCATACAGATACTACGGGATAAGAAAAATCACAGATAAAATGGTAAACAAATGTACTAACAACCTTCTGATATACATGTATAACAAAAAAGTCATATCTAATCACCTGCTGTAACTTGTGTGGCAAAAAACTGGAAAATATAAAAAATTTAAGAAAGAATCTTTTTCCAGGAAAGCCATCTCTCAATTGCAAACTATGATGACTAATTCACCATAACTGATCAGACATTTTTGTCTTTTCTATGAATAAAGTTTTTGAGATAAAGATGATCCTTTTGTGACTAAAAGTAGTTCATAGTACACTTGTAAATATGTGACACTTTCATTAAAATCATATCTGAATAAGAAAAAATAACAAAAAAATAAGAATAAATGTGCAAATATTAATTGAGTGTTTGATCTTTACAGCTTACAACATAAAATATATTATGACATACTGTTCTTGACAAAGAATACATTTGATATTCATTTGACAATTAGACACTACGATAAATTTTGATTCCAATTAATCAGGTATTTAAAACTGGGCTAAGTATAAAATATACATACATAATTCCACTACTAACATTGACATGAAAACAATGTAAAAACTAATAAGTATGACTTCTCTATATCCTGGTTTTTAGTCTAGAAGTTGTTGTGACCTTGACCTAAGACAAAAAAAAGCTCAAAAAATAAGGTCACCTCCAGATGAACACCAACCATCAAGTGAAGTTAGACCAACATGAGTGCAATTTAAGACCACTATAAAGACTGCATGTCTTTGGTTTTCAATATTTCCCATAAAGACTGCATGTCTTTGGTTTTCAATATTTCCCATAAAGACTGATTTATCTGGTCCCAAAAATGTCTGGTCCTAAATGTGGTTGTAACATATGGTCCCAAATATGGTCGTAATATCTGGTCCCAAATGTGGTCGTACTGTTTGGTCCTAAATGTGGTAGTAATATTGTGCTTTTAATGTATTTGAATATGTAAAACAATACGTAAAACAATTTTTTTTGTTAATGAAAATTATATTGGAGAGTTTAATGGCAGTTAATTTAGTTTAATTGGTTTAGTAAGCAAAGGCAGTAACATAATGATTTCCCAACATAGAAACAGTACAAAAAACAACCATATCAAATAAGGGCCTAGAGCTGATAAGTCACTCATAAATTGAACTACAAAATTGTCATCATATATGTAAAAATGCATCATGACAGATATTTACATAAATTTCTGAATCAGTTAAGTTAAATATTACATAAATAGCTATCATAGCACGACCTGAAAATATAATCTATGACTAGGAAAAATAAATGAAACTAAAATAAACAAAATAAAATGAAAAATAATCGTATTGTCTTTATCATACAGTCAAACCTGTTTGCAGCCATCTCCAAATAAAGGCCATCCTGTGAATAAAGACCATTCTTTGAAAAACTGTCACTGATTATTTAGAAAAAGCTGACCTCCAAAGAAAGGTCATCTGTCAATAAAGGCCATATTTTGTCTTACCAAAAACTCAAAAGGTATTGACTGTATTTGTAATATTTCATTGATATTATACAGGAAATGCATAGTGGAACAAACTCCTTACATTCCAAAATTTAAAAGCAAATTTATAAACTGAACCCTTGCTCAGTGATGGAGTGAGGATACAACATGGATGTGCCCTACCCACCTCTGAACAAAAGGCAATGGTATGCTTAGCTGTCATTAAACATAAAATTAATTTGTAAGACAGAATGTTCTAATAAAATACATAAGAATGATCAATTGGGGTTGACAAAATTTGATAGACATAACTTGGTATAAGATAATGGCAGGCAGGCCCTTACCCGTGTTCCTGGACCTTGAACCAGTACTTACTTGTTTTCTGCATGAATCGCTTTGATTATCTATAAGACAAATGGCCTTACAAGCAATGTCTTCTACCAAAATATCGCACAGAACATGCAAACCAGAGCTTAACACATGGACCCAATGTCTACAGACCAGGGTTCAAACTGACAAACCCACATCAATTACATTAAGCAGGTGGAACACAGGAAAAAATAAATATATCAAAACTTAATCTGAAATCTAAAAAAATGTGTAATTCAAATATAGACACTGAACAGTACTAACACATGGTAAAACTGAAGTACTAAAACAATTACGCACTAACATTGACAACATAAAAAGCACTAATTAGGTTTAGATGTGGAAGCCCAAATATACAAGTACAAATATAAAGTCATAAACAAAAATTTTGAATTTTTTCTACATAAAAAATTTGAGTACAGATTTAAATGCAAATGGTGCACCAGAAAATTCAATGTGACATTTATCCCTTATTTTTATCAATAATATGAAGAAAATCCTATTTTAAATGACAAAATCCACAATGTTGCTATAGCAACAAAATCTAATTTTCCATTCTATTTTTAGAAAAATCATATCACAACAGTATCCAACTCTCGTTTCTAATTATAGATATGTTCTGAAGCAAAAATGTCAAACTACAAAATGTTGCTAGAAATACATGTATAGCAACAATGCCTAACTTTCCTGTTTCTATTTATAGAAATATATTGTGCATTAACAATGCCTCATTAACTTGTTTGTAATAATAACATTGTTAAACTCTGCAAATTCTTTTATAGCACCAATATCTCCTTGTCTTGATTCTATGTAAGCAACGATTTAGCTGTTTTAGTAATAGCAACATTGTCAAGACTTTATTGTTACTTAAGATAGAAATGCCTGAACCATTCAGGTTCTATTCATAAGTAACAGCATTCCACTTAAACGATTCCACCATTCTCTCTACAATTCTTTAATTGTAAGATGAATTAATGAAATAATCTCACTATTCTTTATTCTACAATTGATGACATAATCACATCAAAGCTGCAAGTGTTTAACACTAATCTTGTCTGAATCTTGCAGGCCATTTCATCGTCATTAGGAATAAATTTCGATTCTCAGACGACAGGAAGTTGCCGGTGCTTCATTTCTGGTATGGTATTAATGCTAATCTTGTCTGTTTTCATTGCAAATAATCGTGATGGTCGTTGCTGGAAATAACTTTTCAAAGCTTCCCCAGACAAAATGTCACTAAAAATAAACAACAAATAAAATAGTAATGTTCAAATTAGAAAATTGACTTAATACAGTAGGAATAGCTTTCACAGACACACAAAACAAATTACCTGTGAAGGTGGGGAGCAGACTGTACAATATCTATTTATAATTTCATTTTTTACATTCTCTTAAGAGCCATTTATATATTCAACAATTATTTGTATTTTTTATTATTCAAATATTTTAAATTATCAGTACTTAAAATGATCCAGCACATGTTCAATAGAACCCGTATAAATTGTTGTAACATAAGATTATCATGTGTAGGTTAGAGTTTATGTAACCTAAGAGTGAACTGAGGGTAGCAAATTGAGTGTGGTTACTTAAATCTGAAGAATTTTCAAAAAAAAAAGTAACAGACAAAAAGTGTTCATCTGCACACTACTCTTAAATACATCAATCAAAAATTAGCAAAAGTAGCATATTACTTAATTGTGAAGAAAATTCTTCAAGAATAAGTAACCTTCTTCATAGACTAAAATTGAGAAAATTTGAAAATTGGAGCCCTCTGATTGGCATAAAATGTCGGGCAAACACTAAGGGAAAAATAACATGTGCGACCAAATAGAAATATCTTACTTGTAAGGCATTGTAGTGGAATTTGTGTAGTTCAATTCAGTCACCAAAGTACTGAGCTGTTTCTGAAAAATACAAAAATATTTTTTTACAAGATAGCAAAGAAGTAAGTAATTAGTACTTGATAATGAAGCTCTAGTGAACAAAACTAAAAGTACAAATATAAATGGTGTATAAGACCATGGCTGATAAAAACCATAGAACTTTATGTGTTGCTTGAACAGCATTTTGATAGAAGAGCCTTGCGATGATTGTTACTCTACTATTGCTAATAAACCTTTACACATTAATCACCAAGGATCATACATCTCCAGCACTGAGCTAGATAATGAGGATATGTTAAATTTTCATAATTTAATCAAATACATTAATTGTAATTTCATTATTATTGACCATGGCACATGAGAAAAAATCGAATTGTACATTTTTAACAACATACATTTGTAAGTCTTAAACCAGCTTCTTTCAAAGCCATTTTCATATCATCTATGGCAAGAGCACCATTCCTGTCTCGGTCATATTCGTGGAATGATGTTCTCAACTCAGTTTGATGCGATTTCGCAAACTTGCTAAACAAGCGAATCAGGGTTGTTGTTGTCTGCAAACAAACCAAATTATCATTACCAAGATTTTTATTAAAATTAGCTAAAAATTTCTTAAAATATATGCATTAACATGTTAATACAGAAAATGTATGTTTAGTCAATTTATCTGAGACTGCCTGAAGCAACTTTTGTCGTATATATTCTAAAACTGGGAATATTTTTAATTTAGTAGTGGTACAAGGAGATTTCCCAGCTAACACCAGAACTGTGTTCCTGTGGTGTTCCAAATTCCTTTTTTTACAACTATTATAAAAAAACTGTCACCAAATATTACAAAAGGAACAAATATAATACAGCTTAGGGGTTTGTGGAAGGGCAGTTCTGAGGTTGGCAGGGAACTCTCCATTTACCACTACTTAAATTGATATAAAGAATAAGAAATTGTTTCTAATAAGACTTTGGGAAAACCTCCTGTTGATATAGAAAAAAACTTACTGATATTCTACGGTATCCTCCAACCCCTCCATGAAGTATTGTAATATCTTTACCAGCTTCTAAGTCTTGAATTTGATGGAAGTTTTCTCTTGATATTCCAATCTCCTTTAGTAAATAGATAAATACTGAACAATTATCATTCCATAAATTACCTCCTAAAGTCAAACAATAGACCAGTTCATCTTGTTGTATGGAGCAGTTCATTTTCATTGATAAGGACGGTCAGGAAGCAAAACTAATGTTCAATGAAACAAACATAAATTATCAGATTCATAAATAGCACCATACACATAATGAAAGTATATTGATCATGCTCTAAAAAAGTAAATATATGTACACTATAACATATAACAGAGGATTTTATATTATACAATGTACGCTATCAGAATATTAATGGAAAAAGGAAAGATTGAAGCATTGAATCAGAATATAATGAATAGTTTGCACATACTGTAACAGCTGTGTCACATAAAAGATAAAAAAGTTGATAAAAAATAAATATATTTGCATTTACAACTGCTAGAAGTTTTTGCTATCATGTTAAAATGTTTCCATCACAGAAAAGAAAATGTCAACCATTAAAAAATCACCATACAAGAACGCCCTGTACCTTCTTAACTCATCTTTGGCACTACCATGCTGAGAAACATTCTGCATTCTTATACCCCGTAAACGATGGTGTTATTAATAGTCACCTCATACTTCAAAGTTGTGGAACATGCCTACCGCACTCATAACAATTAAACCATTTACCTAGGAGGGCCGTATTGTTTGCTGAGGTATTAGCAACCAATAAATCAAATTATCATAGCACAAAGTTCAACATAACATGCTACCCACCTCCAAGTACCACCTTTTATGCATGTCAAACTAATCTTAAATACATGCAAACCTTTACCCAAATTTTATAACATCATGGGTAACAAGTACAATGCACATTGAAATAACTGGTAACCAAACAGCTTAAGATTGAACACAGCCACTGAGAGTTATAAATTAAATTATGGCATCAAGGTCACTTACATGAAGTAGAAAGTTTATTTTGTCAATTAAGTTAACATTCGAGTATTGAATTACAGCATCAAGGTTAAGAATGATTCTTAGAAAGTTAATTGTGTCAAGTTGACATGAAGTACTTTTTGAAGGTTATAATTAAATAGCAGCTGTTTCGTTTTCAATATATGAACAAACTATGGCACATAAATTTACCATGGGTGAAAAACAGCTAGGTATAATAGTGTAAGAATTGAGGGGAAACTAGTTTCAAAATGCAAGTTTTTGATTGGTTATTTCAAAAATCAAATTTGAAATCGACTAATAGGAGGAATGCATACAGAGACTGGACTTGAAGTTTTCATTCAGTAAGACTCACTAACAGACTTGACATACACCTAAATCTACCTCAAAACTCACTATCACAACATTTTCAGTGTCATTTAATAACTTACCACAATCTTCTGTCAGCAACATAAACAGAATAAACACTCAAAACTAATTTCTGGGTTAGATTATAATATCATACTAAAATATGGGTGTGAAAATGAAAATGACAAAAATCCATGTATTATACATTATATATGCACACAAATCTATAAGAAAATAAAAAGGGATGTTCATGCAGTACAAATTTGCTGGGAGAAGCCAACAATTTAACAAAGGTTTTAAGCTAGACTATTGTAATGGATGAGTAGAAATGAGGCTGGCACAAAATTAATAATAACAAAAATCTGCATTGGTAAACAGAAACAAAAAAACAGCTTCCCACATGCAGTTAGGAATATTAATAACAACCCTTCAATTATAAATAACGCAGTTACAATAAACTGGCACTGATCTTGAATAAAACAGCAACAACAACTATTTCTTGCAGTAATGAATTATGGGTAAATGGTCGTAGCTTACCAAATTCATTCTATGTTACTGAAAATGGTAAACTTAAATATTTGAATCAAATATTGAAGAGCATTTTTTATACAGGGTACAGTATGAAATTAAATCTATGAAAAAATGTTTCCTTGCAATTGAATAAATAATACCTGTACATTCTAAAATTTGCTTTTCATATTTCCACAGGAGAAACAAATAAAATCTGTTTATGCACATTAATACCACAATTTAGTAACAAAAAGATTCAGCTCTCATTGTTTCATTTAAAAAAAACTTCGAAAATTCAACAAAAAATTTTGAGATATAATCAAAACATCAAATACTGGTGTTCAAATAAAAGCAAATCTTAACTACACTACTCTACATAAAGTATATTTCTTTATTCATTAATTGTTATTTGTAACAAGAATTTACTCACATTCTTTCTTTAAAGTGCAAATTTGAAATAGCATGCAATAATTATTGATAGGTATCAACTACTATTGGATAAATACATAATAAAATATCTTGATAGATCATTAATAAAAATAAAATCATCTTAATAAATCATTAATACAAATAAAATCATCTTAATAAATCATTAATATAGACAAAATCATCTCAATAAATCATTAATTAATAAGTGTATAAACAGAGTGAATAACATTATCAATCAATTTTTGCAAGAAACTGAAAAGAATACTGTGATAAGCTTTTGTAGAAACCTTTATTCAGTGCTTGTTAAATGTCCAACTCCAAGATATCTTCACAAAAAAGTATTTATTTAGATCATTGCAAAACTTTAAATATAAAACGGTGACACTCTGTCAGCATAAAACTTCAGCATCTATAAACTTCATGGCATACTTGGTAAAAATTATCAGTGAGGAAAAGAAATTGGTAAAAAAAGTTGGTTTTTCATTATGATTTTACTTCAATCTTTTATGTTCAACGGGTGTTAATTGAAGTTTTCACTTTAAACATTGTACTAACAATAACAGTGAAACTAAAGTTCACAGTCCCCAGTGAACAAAGGCCACCACCTGAACAATGTCCACTTTTAAGTATGTATTTGTTGATGTCATCAACAAAAGAAATCACTGAATAAAAATAATAGATAAAAATATATAAAAGCAGTGAATTTTTACAAATTTTAACATATGAGTCAAGGAACAATCTGCATTAAAATTCGGTGTGTCCACGAGTAAGAATGTGAGTCCCACATCTCAGAATACAGTAAGTGTAGAAATAAGCATAAACGTTTATATCTAAAATACTTCCATGCATTTAGAACAACATCGATACTGATTGATACTGATTGGCTTGACAGAGATATCATCCACACAGTTTTAAGTTTATAAAAGCTACTCATATGGTGTGCATACAAAAATATCCATGTTAATATGAGTCAACATGGTCATTAATGAGACTCTTTGCAAGTAATTTTTATGCGTGCTGAGAATGCAATTACCTCAAAGATAAATTGTATTCATCTTTGATGCAAGATGCACAGGTAACAAATCACTGTTAAGAGCCATGTTTTTTCTCTCTTTATACAGGTTTGACTTATTTTTTTTAATGTGCTGTGCAGTGTCACTGATGTGCATTATGTGCAAAAAATATTATTCAAAGAAAAAATGAAACTAAATGTATAATCATCAGGAATTTATAAGAAATGTGTCAATAATATTAAATAATACAGTTTGAGTAACTACATGCATGCATAGGTTACATATTAACAGTTTTATACAAAAAAATCATACATTCATGCAGCAATTTCATTATTCCTGCAAGAAAATCTTTCAACATATCTGTTATCTTTAAATATTAATAAACATTAAGGATTATGAGATGAACCAAAGCGTGTGTTTTAACGTGAGTTGAAGAGAATTATGTTACAACATGCATTTTTTACAACAGAAAATCTTACTAAAATTTTCTTATATTCCACACATGGCTGATGTTCTTACTGCAAAGTTGAAACCCAATTATTCAGTCAAAGTCTCAAAGATATCCTTTCGAGAGCATGTTCAGTAAAAACAAGTGATGTTCTTAACACATAGGCTTTAGTTCTCCGTGCCATATTGCCAAATATCAGTTGAATAAACTGGAACACCTGGATTTCCAACCAGTACAGTAACTACAAAAATCTATCAACTTCACCACATAACCAGAGTAAGAAGGCCAAGGTCAGTGGTTTGCATCTTCATCAAATGATAAAACAATTCATACTCAAGTGCATCACAATCTAAAAGTCTCATGTAATGTCATTCCAGGGATCAGTCTCTTAACTCAATTATCTGATTGGCTGAGACAGAAATGTAATTTAAATTGACCAATGGTTGGACTGCATTTCAGACTGGTATTAAATTTCATATTTGGACTTGGAATGAATGATAACATTGTAATTACAACTGCATAATTCCATGCTTGACTTCTTACATAAATAACTTACTGATATTGAGTCAAATTTTTGTGTACCCAAACCAATTGGTCATAAAACTGAGAAAAAAATATTTACCTCAATGGAAAGTAAATGAAGTTTTGGGTGTTTCTCAACAGCCTTCAGTATTGCAGCAACACCCGCATCTTTAAATGGGTTAAAATTCAACTGTAACAGAATATACAAAAACAAAATTATAGTTTTTGAAAACAAACCTGCCACCAAATGTCATTTTCTTCATGTAATGCATTTATTGCTTAGTTCCTTCATTTGTCTGTCTGTGTGATAAGGAGGATTTATTTGCATGCAGCATTGTCCGGGATTCAGTTTTTATCATTGCGATTAAATTGGTCCCATAGCAATAAAATACAACGTTTCAAACAAGTCCGTTTCTGATTAAGTAATTTGCTCTGCCCACTGTCTAAGGGTAAGGGAGCATAACACTGCCATGCCGAAACTATTTATTAAAATGTCATAGTGATCATATGGAAGAAGTCCTACAAGTGTAGAAATAGCGTAACAAACGTTGAACATAGCATATTGATACAACAGGATGGCTCCAATAAATGACCTAAATATTTTTTGCAGAATGAATTGAAATTCTATAACAACAAAATATAAATTAAATCTTACAACAAGAGTTTCCAATCCTGTGTTCCGGCTCAAACCCCAACTCAGGTACTCGGCAGCTTTAGTATTTAATCGGTTATTTCTGTAATGAAATCAAGAAATATTTTTATACATCAATATGCACTATTAAATACATGATAATAGATGAAAAAAATGCAAACTGCATTTTGCTGTTTGCCAAAGGAATGGCCAGAAAAAAATCCTTCATTGTTCATAGCATAACGGTGTTAAACCCCAGTGACATTATGTCACATAAAAACAAAAATCATTGTTCAAAGAAATTTTAAATATCCGCATCAAACTGAATGGATTTCAACCAGACAGTCAGATATTATAGGAGAACTCCGATGTGAATGAACTTTGCAAATATGTAGTAATTTGTAAAACTTTATCTAAGAAAAAAAATAGAGGTCTTACGTGAGATCAAGGACTTTAAGAGTTGTATTGACTTTAAGGGCTGTTTTAAAGGCTTCAGCCCCTGTTGCCCCGAGACCATTCCAGGACAAGTCTAATACTTCAAGTGTTGTGTTTTTCTGAAACAAAATTATTAGGAACAATTCATAAATAAAATCAAATATCTATTTAAGCAAAAAATCAAGTTTTACGCCTGTTTTCCCATTTTACATACAGACAGGCAGTTGATCTTCCTCAATGTATATGCCAGGTCACATTTTGTGTCAAATTTATATCACTTCAAGTAGTTTATGGGATAAATTAAGGTGTTTCAAATTAGTAAAATGATATATTTTCCATCAGTCTCTGAGATAGAGGGAGCACCAATACTAGTATATTCCAACACTTTCTTTTATACGAAGTTCAGTCTGTAACAAATTTGACCAAAAACAAATATCAGCCTAAAGACTATAGACTTATTACAACTAGGGCCTCCTTGGTGGAGTCTTCATGGTCTCTGACAAGTAATCATTAGCCCCTCACCACTGTAAGATCAAATATTCCAGGGAACAAGTTTCACATATGTGGAAGCTGTCCAGTCAGTTTACACAAGCTCGGTGGTTCTACCTAAGTGTTTGCACTGGGTCGTCCACCAAAAGATCCTGGCTGTTGGTATGACATTAAAATCCAGTAAAAAAAAAAACTACTTACTGTAAGACAAGATATAAAAGAAGCTGCACCACGGAAACTGAAAGCATTCCAACTACAATCTAAGTCAAGCAGACCTTCATTCAAAGCCTGAAATTTAGTACAAATTGAACTAAAACAATTATCATCAAACCAAATGGTAAAAAATCATCAAAATAAAACAATGCTTTTTATTGTAAGTAACAACACTTCACTGACTTTTCCACAAAGTTTGGGTAAAATCTAGCCAGCAACATTAAGCACACCACATCTGTTCTCCTGGTGTGCCTGGTAAACCAACATTGGAAAGTACTTGGAATTTCGCGTATGTAAAACTGACAAATATGGCAGCTTCCATGAAAGAATTGCCTGTCAAGTTTTTTTTTTTTTCTTTACAAACAGCTGTTTGTTATAAATTATGTACTGTAAAAATAAAAAAAATCTGCAACGAAAATGCTAGACAGTCTGGCAGACATCAGTTTAAGAAAATCAGCAGCTGTATCACAAATACAAGGTGTAAATGCATATCAAACTACCAAGTACATCCAAGGTCAGATGGAAGGATGGATATAAGCTGAGGTGTTCTCTATGAACTAGCAGTTTACAACAAAGAGTCCTGACAATTCTTGTGAAAACCATATTCTGAACAGAACAAAAATCATATCTAACAATATTCGGTGATGCGATAAAACTGCTTTGTCTCAGCATCTTCTGACAAAAACAGATTACAACTGTATTTTGAAAAGCAGCCAATAAAGGGAGGTCATATTTTATAATGCTCATGCAATCAACTAATTGTAATTGTTTCCCTTGACTATAAATCAATTTCACAATGAAGCTTGTATTTTAAGCCTGCATAACTAAACAAATGTAGTTTATATGAAATGAATGCAACTTGAAAATAAGACATACCAAAGCTCCTCCAATGTAAAAGCCTGCCCTCTCTCCGAGAGTGTTATTGCTGAGATCAAGGGTAGTAAGAGATGAATTGTTCTTCAGACCTTCAATTAAATACTGGGCACAAGAATCAGTTAACTGGTTCCCTGCAATTAAAGATCATTTGAATTTTTGAAAGACATAACCATGATAAATTATGTAGAATGGTTATAAGTAATATTTTTATGATATTGAATAACATAACAGAAGGGATGAAACTCATTCAAAAGCTTTTTGTATAAACAATTATTTTAATTTTAGAAAAACTTGATCAAGAATTGATGTAAATATCAACATCAGTTCAGCGTGGACTTGCAAACATGTTGAAATGATAATACAGTGTGAGGAAAGATCTATTCTTCAGTATTATATACACTTAGCCAAAAACTAAATCATGATTGTCACCATACCCCATACAGCCATATATTATCCAGTGGATTTCAAGACATTCCTGCTACTTTTTTCATTTTTGTGCTGCATTTAGAATGTAAGAGACATCCTACAATAATTTTTTTACCACACCTATCATTTCAATAACTTATTACTGTGAATCAAATTGTTCAAACTGAGATCTGCTAATTCATTCATCCACTGAACGATTTTGTTAATACCAGCAAAAAAATAGTCAACATTGAAAACATCATACCTGAGAGATAAAGCATTTTTAAAGTGGTATTCGTCTCCAACATCTGACATATTGCAGCAAAGCCATCTTTGCCAATGAAATTGTTTGATAAATTCTGGAAAAATTAAAAATCCACTGATTTTTATTTTTATTTATTTTTAAATCATTATGGAAAAATATAATACGAAGATATCTGAAAAAATCAATCCTTTAACTAAAAGGAAAAGTTTGCATCGTCATGGAAACAGACATTATTCAAATAATTAGGTCATTCGTTTTTGCAATAAGTACTAAAAGTTCTCACTGAAAATAAAACTTGAATAGCAGAATTTCAATGAATGTTTTATTATTAGATTTAGGACTGTACTCTAAAATGTCCAATCATAAGACCGAGTTCTGAAACTGGTTTAAAAACTCAATTTAGCCATCATGAAATTTCAAAATACATTTATATTTGCTAATCCTGTAGAAATGCCATTTGGCTACAGCGAAGCTAGCAGTAATGGCAAAATGTAAAAAAGGTCACAATGGAAACATTGGTACCATCTACTTTTTTCACCAACAAAATAAACTTCTGATTAAAGGCCACATTTTTCTCTCTATTTTTGATGAATTTTGTTCGGATGTATGACTGAGTGTGCTATTGTGACCAATCTAATAACATAAGCCACATAAAATTCAGTACAGATATATTCACCAGATTTGTGATAAATGTGTTATTTTTCAACATTCCAGCGATGTAACTAGCGCCCTCAGCTTCTACATAGTTGTCACTTATATCAATACTCTCAGTGACTGTGTTCTTCTACAAACAAAAAAACATACATTGTTCTTGTAGTAAAACCTCAAATAACAACCACCTCTATATTACGAAAACATTATTAAAACCATTTATTTTCAGACTTGTTCCAATAACTCCAAGTAATTCAACCTGATAATGAGACCATCTCATTATAAAAACCAATTTTTCAGGTCCGCCAATGGTCTCATTAGCGAGGTTTTACTGTTTCCAGACAGTTTAAATTTTTTTAAGGAAGCATTCTTACTCCAAGATGAAATATATTTGGAATGGAATTAATGAACTAAACAAAAAAGACATCAATGAAATATTTAAATACATGAAAATTAAAGTAATACCCATGAAAAGTATTACAATATTTCATGTACAGCATAATTTTGATATTAACCACATTTGGGACAGAATTTTGGTCTTAAAATTGAATTGGTCCAATTTATAATTGAATCTAAGTACAGAAGAAAATTTGAAAACCGGTTCGAGAATAAATGGATATTATTATAAAGTGGTCTTAATACTGAGATGTTTGCTGAGCGAGGTGTTACGGAACATTGCTTGTGTTTCCACAAATATTATGTTATACTGATGTGTTCACTCTAATTGTATAACCAAAAAATTGCACCATTCCAGACAGTAACTTACAAGTGTATAGTAAAGCAATACATGCAGGGTATAAGTTAACCATATCATACAGCATAAATGAATATTATAAAATATATGTCTTCCCACTAAAATCAATAGATTTGAACTGATACAGTTTAATTACAGGCATATGAAAACTTACCAACAAAGCTACAGCAATGGGTTTTGTCCCATTTCCTCCTAGGTAATGATGTCTCATGCGTAATGATTTGTCTCCTAGATGGCGCTGTAGGTACGACACAGGTATAGTCCCTATTGTGACATAAATACAAAAAAGGGTAGTCTAATTAATAATATTACAAACATAGTAACAAGACCACAAAAACCCCAAAACAAGGGCTGTTTCAGGGTATTGGAATATTGTGTAAAATACCTGAAGAGGTATATGTATCATACACAGGATACCAGAATGTTGCATTACATTCCTGCAGTGGTAAAAGTTTTTCTAATATGAAAAAGTAATAAAAAATTTTATAAATGATCACTGAAGGATGTATCCATTGAAACAATGTACCACAGTACATATTCATATCAACTGACCCTTAAGTTTTGAATGACCATGTGGAACATATGCTTATCATTCATTGATTGGGAAAGCAGGTTACACTTTTAAAGCATCACAAGATGTTCAATCAAGTTACCTTGTACTTCACATTGGTCCATATACATGATCGTTCCTGTAGGATCTATTGGACGACCCTCCTTAATATTTCCTATAAAATAAGATTGTATACAATTAATACAATAAATTCAATTCAAAAACCCACAGGGCATGGTAAGAATGTGAAAACCATAAGACTTAGTAAAACAGAACCTGACAAGTCCCTGTGAAACAAAACTTCTACCTAATGTCAATTCTGTAAAAGATAAAAGTTACATAGCAATAATTTTTTGTTAAAGGCATTTGAAAAAAAAATATGAATCATCATGATGTCAAACAATGAGCAAAAATCACAAAAGTTATAAATTATAAAGTTTACACCTGGCAGTACAATGTATAAACACAAAGGTCATATTGTATAGTCCTAAATAACTGCCTCTCCCCAATTAATGGCTGAACCCTTTTTGGAGAAAAAAAATGTCACAATAAATTCTATTATAATTCTTCAAATTATATCCAACACATTCAAAATTGTTTAAATAATATCCTGACAAGTTGATACAAATCTGTTAATTATAACTTTGGCTAATGTCAGGGAATTTTCAATAGTTATAGTATTTTCTGAAGTAAAACCAGAGTTCAGTCCCTTTAGATAATCATTTATTTTGGAAACAATACATCTATTTTTAGGATAACTAGAATGGTTATTTGTTAACCAACAAAGCTGCCATCATGTGTGATTTGTAAGTCTTAAGAACTTGTTGCAAATTTATGTAACTGAACACAATGTCATTATATCAAGTTCATGTTTTTAACCATCTTAAATCAAATGAAAATAACACATTATGTAATGTTTTCTGCAGAAATTGTTGTACATCAAAATCAGATCGTGATCAAGCGCAGCTTAACAACTAAAAACTTGAGTCTGCAAGATGATCATATACAACCTATGAGACGATCAAACACAACCGTTCAGAAATTCCTAATTCTATAATAAATACCCCAAGGTAATATATATTAAACACACATTGAAAAGAAATCATTTATTGTAAAAGACAATTTTTTGATAAATTTGCGCACCATTTAAACAATTAATTAGGCATCTATTTTGAATCACATGTTTTTGTTTTTTTCTCAAAATAATGGGGGGGATTTATTAAGGACTATTTGGTAATGATTCAATGAAGTAACCTGATTAGGTCTTCTTTACAGGTAACAGGTAAACCTTAATGGAAGTATGGAAAGCAACAGAAACCATCCAAGGAAATATTATACATGGAATCCTGTGCTTTTAACAATAAATTCAGCAGAAATTTCCAGGAATCATATCAAGGGAAATGCCATATTTGTAGAAGAATTCATGCAAATAGCTAAACACAGTGGAAGCTCGTGCAGTATATATGAATTACAGTTATCTTCAGTCTTTCATTATGACACTTTACATGAGTAACAAACTGCTTACTACCAAACAAAAATATGTCAATAGATTTTCTGAGAAAAGGTTTTCAACCTGAAAACCAGATCTAATTCATATTTCACTGAATACCAGATATTTCACTGAATACCAGATATTTCACTGAATACCAGTTATTTCACTAAGTATCACATATATAAAAATACAGAATAATCTAGTAATGTTATTAACCAAATAAAGAATATTTCAACAAACACCAAGTATGTCAATGAAACAGGATATTTAAGTTAATAACAAATATTTCACGAAATACTGGATATTTCAATGAATGCCTGTTATTTCTCTTGTACCAACCAGGCTGGCATTTGGTTAGAGGTAAAGTTGTTAAATGATAAATACAGTGGATACACAATATAATGCATTTTTACTAATAATGAAACAATCTGTATATAAATGCAACAGCAACAACACTGGATATATTTTTATATAATAAATCATCTACCACATTAACCATACACAGTCTACTCTAAGTAACGTTTATCTGAATACACCTGACCACTGGAATTATTCAGACAATCACATATTTTGTATTCCATTACTTTGACAAAGTGTAATAATAATTACATATGTATGACGAAATCTATTAATAGACCAACAAATGGATTATAAATATTTAAACACATTATGCTGGAATTTAAAATGAGAGTTGATCCAAATTTCATGTGACAATTTCCACTCAAATTACCATTACTTTATTCATATCAAAACAAAATTAATATCATAAAATATGTATGGTTTAGTAACAAATTTTCAGCTGAGTCAAGTCATGTAACATTTGGATCAACCCTTGAACACAATAAACGAACAACTTACATTGAGCTCTACATACAAAATATAATATATTCTGATATACATGTACATCCATTCACAGCAACTAAAAGTTTTAAATATGTCACAAATCTCTAAAAAAATAACATTGTGAAGATTTTTATAACAAACAAAAAAGAGGAAACAGTATAAAATCAAAATATAAAGGCATACATATATATAGCAGTAGGTATAATCAATAAAACTTTAAAAAAGAAAAGAACCATACATAAAAGTTTACTTTAACTGTTTTCATACGTATTTTTGGTAAACAATATTTTTGGAATATTTGAAGGGATTCCACACCATGCTAATGATACAATGGTGCAATATTACATGTATCTGATTTGGCTGACCTTCAATGAACTTGATAACAATGTTACAACTTTGTATTTCAAGACTGACATCAAAACATGATTCCCACCCACTTACTTCACAAAAACAGAGCAGAGTAAATTAACTCCAAAGTCAACCTTGTACAGACTGAAGTATTTCATCATTTGTTCATCATTTGTATCAGGCATGAACATTGAACATACCAGATACATCATTTTCAGACAACTATAAAATACATTTATTTTAAACTAGATAAAAACAGAGGAGACCAAATACAGACCAGTCAGAATGAAACCTTGTCATTGGTCAGTTCGAAGACTGTGTATAAAAACTGATCAATCAAAGACTATAATTTTTAGACTGGTTTACGAATACATGCTAATGACATTAGACCCAAATTAGATACATGTACGATCACAAGGAGGTGAGACTTGATTCAAAAGATATATTTTTGTAGCTCAAACACACATATATATAATATAACTATGTGCTAGAGTGAGTTTGTTACCAGCAAACAATAATATCTCTCGCACAATACCACCCTTATAGATTACATGAAACTGAATTAAAGTATTACATCATTATTAACTAGGAGAGCAACTTTCTAAACTGCTTGACATCTTAATCACTTTTAGCTTTAAATTATATCGCTAAAAATTTGACAGTGATTTTTCATATTAATGAGAAAAATTTGACGAGGTTACAAATAGATATTAGATAGAGTTATTCTCAACCCTACAGTATATAAAATATTATCAAGTCTGATTTTTTACATGTATATTATAATAAAACTTCTAGTCAGTCCGTAAAGGACCAAATGTGAAATCATCAAGAAGAGATGTGAGATCAGTCACAGTTAAAAGCTGTCTTCTTATTCTTATAAGTTCAGTATCAAAACAGGAAATATCTGACAAATGAAATTTAAAAAATAACTATTACATCTTACATTTTTAAACTAATTATGTATACAGGTGTTTATTAGTGACATTTATACTATTAATCTTAATGCAACAAACACAAAGACTAGCAATATACATCGACTAGTACGTGTTTTACCGTTTTCATTCAAAAAAGTCACTCTTTTATACATTATGTAGTCTACTGAGAATAATATCATTTTAAGGACTTAATTTAAAACTTTGAAAACCATAATATAATCAAACAGCAGCATCCATTTTTATGGGTACAACAAATTGTCTAACTAACTAACAGTGTATTAACAATATTAAATCAAATGACTATAAAAAGGGTTGTCTAAATTACTGTATTAATTAAATTGTTTTCAGGGTCTAAATGATGATCTTTTTTTCCAGTTAATTTACCATTTTAAAACATTATTTTTCTCCCAAATTATTGTTACAGCAGTTTATGGACTAGTATTGTAAGAACTATTGAATTTTACTTTTACATAAAAGTCACTGACAACTTTCATGTCAAAATGGTACAATTTTCACTCATTTGCAATAAAAAAAACACACCACTGTCACACTGAGGTATTTATAGTTTTAACTAGAGGTTAATTTAATCACACCAAAATTATGGTTATATTTTCCAACAGAATCACAAGTTAATCCATCTGAAATAATGATAAGACAAGAAGTTAGATTTTAGGTTTGAAACGAAGTTAAAGCAAAGAGAATAAAAAACAAGACTGTATGTTTTTTACAGATATGTACATAAAAAATACCTATCATCAGTAAGCTGTCATTAAATGTTACCTCCCTTAGAAATGCAATAATCTCAGCTGCCACAGTGTACAACATAATGATGGATTTTTCCATGAAATGGTGGTTTCACTGATGATCTGCTTATCCTATTTCCACTTTTTTCATTGAAGCAGCTACATGAGCTATATTTTTGTAAAACAAAACCAAAACTCAATATCTCATTGAATGTATAAAACTACAAAAAAAATTGATGCATTGAAATCCAACTGTAAAAATTGTGGTGGCAGTGAGTACAATGTATCGCAAAGGGAGATAACCTAAAAAATTGGAGTTTTAGCCATCATCAGAAATCTTAAAAATGTTTAGGGTCGGGAGGAGTGAAAGGGTATTCAATTTCTAAACAATTCCAGTGATTTTTTTTTGGAATTTTGGAAAAGGGTCTGGGTCCGGTCCAATTGAGAAAAAATTGTGGTGTGATGCCAAAATTGAGAATTTTTAGGTTAGGAATTAGGAAAAATGTCTTTATTTTCAATTAGGAAGTGTCCATTTTCTGGACCCAAACAAAGAAAAAATTGCTAAATCACTTTCATCTGAACATCTATATCGGCCTAGAGCAAAGATATGCCGCTGCCCCCACCCAGTGGGGAAAATATTGAAAGTGTTGTTCCATATAATTATACTTTATTTATATTATGTTCATAGTTCATTAGAATATGCCAGCCTACCAAAATGTAATTTTTCACAAAATATCAAATGAATGAATCACATGAGTGGTAAATAGGGACAAAAATCAAACAGAAATTTAGCGTGGCCTTAATACAATCTCTGATTAGCGGAGTCTTTAATAAAACAAGCAATTTCTTGTTCTACACTCATTTAGATACTTTGAGTAAATTTTCTAATTAATAAAACCATTTTAATATCAATCAGAAAATCTAAACCATGCACAGCACTTATTATGCCATTAATTTTCAATATACTACATGAAAATTCAATCCAAAATGTAACAAAAAAAAAATGAAAATTTACAATTGGATTCTTATCATTTCAAAAACTGGATAGTTCATCAAAATTAACAAATTGTGATCAAAATTGGATCATCACATTGCCCTATCAAGTGATTTTTTACATTGTTCTATGTGAAATTAACACATTCTAACCACAAATAAAACATCATTTGCTACTTAATTAGGCATTAATTAAACAGAATATAATTAGTATACATTTTTTACTTATGAATCTACTTGATTTTAGCTTAAATACAAATGTGGATCACATATTGTATAATTTGAAAATTATGTAAAAATGAGAAAAAATGACTGTGTTTATCAAATTTACTAACTTGAATTAGAACATCGATTAAAATGTAAAATGATGAATGAATAAGTAGGTAAGTTCTAAGATACCATGGAAAAACAAGAGCTTGATAAATCAAACAAAATTAGTTTGATGACAATTAGGCCAAAAATAAAAAAAATAATTGTTTGTAGTACTTGATATATCCATAGTGTTTGAGGGGGAATAGTTGGTTGATTTCCAATTTTTTGATACATTTGTCAAGACTCAAATAAATTCCTACATAAGGCCTTTATTGATTTTTGTTTAACAGACCATCCTCCAAAAATAAAAACAAATTTCAGAAAAAATATAAAATTGAAAATCCTAAATTGCTTTTGCCCTCAGCTCACTATGAATTACCTTTTTGGAAATAAAATGTCGGGATTAGCAAAAAATGAGAACTGGGTCGAAAAGACACTTGACTGAAAAGTTCCAATCATTGACCAATTAAAACAGACATTGTGAATTAAGGTTAAAATAATGGAGGCACCTATGTGGGTTCAACTCATTACAAAAGTAGAGGGCAAGAACATCAAGAAATTGGGCTTGAAATTCTATTATTCATATTTTCCGACCAAACAAATTTGTTTTGAAATTTTAATTATTTTTTTCCTTCTTCTATGACTATATTGTGTCCTAGCAGTTCATAAAACAAAGAATAAAATTAAAAGCCCTAAAAGAGGCAAAAGTCATCAAATTGCGACAAATTCTGCAAGATCAGACCAAGAACTACAAACAAATATTGTTTTACTGATGGTGTTTGATGACAATTAATGATGGAAGTTTATTTGAGCCAAACTGGAAATGTTAGATAAACGCTCACTTCATTATCACACATTTGGTCACCCTTTGTCTTCCTTGTTCTTTTCCTCCACTGACGAATCCTCTTCTCTTTCTCATAAACTTCTTTCATGTCTAACGATGAACATTAGGAATGATAATACATCAAACTTTATTAAACCTCAGTCAATATTTCATCTCACAATTCTGATCCTATAAGAAGTCTGGGTTCAAAATGCCGTCTTGTCACATGGAGACTAACTAAGAACAAAGCAACCACTGACATGACTTTCTTAGATTAGGTCCAAGGCTACAAAATAAATCTTGACACCTGCCTTAGAATGCAGACTTGCCATTGATCAGTTTTAAGACCATGCTCAGAGCAAACTAATCACGAATTTTAGTTTTGATTTTTGGTTCAAAATTTTAAAGATAAGTTTTGAGACAGTCTTAATTAGAATGCAGACTTGGTCGATTTTAAGACATATTGCTCATAAAAAAAACACTTTGAGGCTAAATCCACAAGGTTTTATGACCACAGGACTACGTGAAACAATTTGACAAGCAGTATTATGTGGCATGGAAGTTACAAAATTATCAAATACAAAACAAATATTGTTCTGATATGACAAACTTGTCTAAACTAATCTTAACCAGAGTTTGCCTCAATATAATCCATTCCTACATCAAAGTGAAACTTCAGCTTAAATTAACAGATGAACAGACATTTCACTGCACAAGTTAAATAATTCAAGCACATTCAATGAACACTGTCTTACAATGACAATTTCACATAAATAGATCACTTAACTGTTTCTTTCATTACACAATTACTATTTACAACAGTTTTGCACCACGATCTCATTAAGTCAAATTTCTTTAGTCAAACCACCACCAAAAGAGAACTTGCATAGCAAAACAGCTACCATATATTCCCTAAATAACCCCCTCCTCTACGTAACATACAAAATTCTTAATCCTAATGCATCATAAATACTTTAACAATCTTTCAATTTATATCCAACACATCTAAAATTAATTCAAACTATAACTTGACACACTGAAAACAATTCCATACGATGAAACAGTCACATGGAGCATTTATTAGGGAATATTTGGTATTTTTACTATTTCCAAATCAGTACTTGACAGAAATTTCTACCCATTTGGAGTCTCCATCTATATTCTAATGGTGAGGCAAGCAGCAATCCTTGTAATGGAAGTTATAAAATTGTTCACTATTTCCAAGAAGGTGACTAGTACATGTATGTACTACCATACACATGTCAATTTAAGTACACTTTATGAATAGCAGAGACAATTTGGGTGTGTCTGACATTTAACCTTGAAGTTCTGGGTTCAAATGCTGCAAGGGCCATATTGCACACCCTCATACAACAACTTGACAGGATGAAAATACCAGCTTGATAAGCCTTAATTACTTTCATTTCATATTCCAAATTGAATAAATAGGCACAAATTAAGGTCATACTCAAAAAGAAGTATTTGTTGACTGTCTCCCGAATGAGCTACAAAATGAGGATGAAAAAATATTTGAAGGTAAAAAATACCAGAACAATGACTGAAGTAGGGAGATGGCAAACAAAATATTTTTAAAGCAATTTAAATCCATCTTTCAACAAGGACTCACAGTTACCCCAGTAACAAAGTACTTACTTTGAACGAAGTCATCAATATCCAAGTCAGTATCATATTCATCAGAATCATGCGGGGAACCTTCAACCCAAGTGTCAAATGAAGGATATTTTTTCAATTTACGTGAGGCTGGTTCTGGTTTATCAGCAGGTTCAGCGTCTTGTTCATTACTCTCTTTAATGGTTTCCACTATTGTCATGGGCCATTTCTCTTGATGATGCTTTGGCTCTATAATTTATACACACTCTCATTTTTAACCATATTTCATTCCCTGAACCTTAACGAATCAATTTTTTGAAAAAAATAAATAAATTATGAACCATATGAAAATAAGAAGCTGTGGACTGGATGAATATACACAGTCCACACTAGTTATAATGGTGATGTTGGGTTCTTGCACAGATAAAGACAACAGTAACATATGTACAGTATAGTGGCTTGTTTAATACTGAGCAGATTACGGATGAAGAGTTGTAAACATCTGTAGAGTAAGTAAGTGGAGCTTTTTATGATAGGCAAAAGTATCATAAATAATAATATAATGACACCAGAGGGATCTGAAAAATGTTGCTATATCATAATGCTTTAAACAGGATGAAAAATTTGAACCAAACCAATATCAATCTTTACATAATAATTTGTTGCTCCAGTAATTGATTCCATTGTATGTTTCGTCTATTGTGACAGTTGTTATATAATGTATGGAAAAGAAGAGAGTGAAATATAAGAATGACTATTTTCTAATATCACCAACAGATGAGGCAGAATAGTGCCATTTATTATTAATTAACACCTTGAAATGGTTGGTAATATTTTTATTTAAACATGGACAAAATAAAGTGAAATGTGACCCAGGGACTAAAACGCATGTCATTTTATAGAAAGTGTATCTGTAGTTTTAAAAATGTTGACTTATAAAAATGATTTTTGTACGAAACATAGAGTAATCAAACATCAGGACTTATGAATTATGTCATTTAAGTGAAACGTCTGTATGAAAACTGTTGTGAAAATAATGAATTTTGACTGTGTTTCAACAAAAACAAAGTCTGTAAACAGAGCCACTCATAAGTGATAAATGACCTCACCACATCAAATAACTACAAAATACTAGCATACAAACTCAAAATACCTACCTGAGGAAGCCAAGAAACATCTTGAATGTCGATGTTCTGATTTAGACAAACTTTCAGTACTACTATCAACATCCTTCTTATTAACCAAACCAACAGCAGTAATCAGAGAACTTGTATCAGATGACACACTTTCTGCTGGAGATCTAGACAGACAAAAAACCAACAAACAGAAAGTTTTCTGCAATTGTGTGACTATTTATGTGGCAGAATAAATTCTAAATATTTTATCGAGACAAAAAAATCGGAATTTTACATCAGGTGAAGAAAGATTTTTCAGTCTGGTAAAGGCTGTCTGTACTTTAAGCACTATGAATTCAATGCAATATGATCGTAACTACAGTACGTTTACAAAGATTCTGGAAATTATATTTCAGTAAGAGCATCAAAAAATCATGATAAATGGAAAGTTTAATTACATGTACATGATAAACACAACAAATAAGCAAGTGTTAATGATAAATTAAATTACTGTATAAGTACTTATTTTGGTGGGCCTTTTACTTTCTATATATTTGTAGTCAGGGTCAGTTGTGCCAATTCAAAACACAGTCAATTCAAATCACCACCATTTTATTTACATTCATGACCCCATGTTATTGTCAACGAGTGTTTAAATCTGGTGGTCTGAGAGCGTTTGCACAAATTTATGACCATGTCAATTCAAAACACATTAAAAAACGCTAACATTTGACACCGCAGATATATTGCGCTATACAGTATTCATTCCTTCTTTAATACACTTTTTTGCTGTCTTAAAACAAGAGTTTTTAAGGTTATCACATAACTGACATTAAAGATGATAAGGTTTATTTATAGAATGTACAAAGTATTCTTTCTCCTCATTTTCTCCTGTCTGCATTTTTATGGCCAAAAATGAGATAACTTTACAATAAATAATAAATTTATTATTATAGCCCTACCTAACTGGTGGACGAAAATGAGGTTTCTTAACTGTCTGTCTGGAAACTTTTCGTTGGTTGGGTGGTTTTGAAGACTTGGGTTGAGCTGACCAAGGTCTTATACCTTTGGGTTTTGTTGGCAAAATTCTGGTAGGTACGTCATGTGCTGATGCTAAAAAGACAATTCCATGAAATAAAAAATTGAAGCATTACTTAGAAAGTGAAAATGAATGTTAAAAATCTGAATGAGAGGTCAAATACATTAAATTCTATTAAATTCTGTTGATATAAGGTTCCCCTTGTGGTAATCCCTACGTCAAGAAGTAGATTATCATTACATTTCACCTTTACAGTGTAACCTCTACAAAAACAGCCCTCTCTTGAGCAACAACCTCCCTTCAGCAACAGCATGATTTTTTTCACTATGATTCAACTATTACTTTTAGGGGTGACTATTGAGGCCAATTTACAGTATTGCAATACTATTGATGTTGCTCAAAGTATTATTGTGAGAGTATTGCTATTGCAGACCACTAATGTGATGCTATTGTGATAGTTTGTACAAGTATTAAGTTTATATAAACTATTAAACTGAAATAATGAATGTATTATTGTTCTACATGGTAATTATTTTTGACACTGACACTGATTACTAATACTCAACGTTACATCGTATAGTCAAGTATTTTTGTCCAATCGTAATTGATTACAAAACCGGATTTGGTATGCTCGAGTGAATCGAGAGTTATTGTACGAAGATCCCGTGTTTCGTGCTTCAGAGGGACTACATCCAAAAATTCAAATTCGATGCCTAAGAGGAAGTTTAAATTATCTCACGATGGTCTAATATTTTTAACATGATATTTAAACGAAAAATATTGATTGTTGATGTTTATCAAATGTTTTGCAAGGATAAGGACCCATATCTAGGTGGTAGTACTGTGGGGACATTACGCTCGAGTACCGTTAGCGGTGACAAAGGGTTACAGGGTTCCAGAGTTTTTATTCCCTATGCAAAAGCGGGGTTTTGTCTCTGGTTTTACCTGGGCGATTCAGCCACCGTTTGCTAAACATTTAATTAGTATTAGACAGACAAATACTTAATGTATACATTGTAATATATAAAGAAGAATATATATATATATATTAATTCTTTAAAACATATTATTAAAATTTCATTCAACATTGTAAAATGTTCACATATGTATATTGGTTGTTCCTCTATAGAAGCATCCCCTCGCAAATTACAGATTGAGTTTGTTTTTTCTCAGCCTTTTTCTCTTTATTTCTTCCTACTAAGGCTATCAATAGAACTTTAGTGTAAACAGAACAAATAAAGTTAACTAACCATGATTTTTCTGCAATGCAAATGCAGGCCTTTGTGTTTTTATTTTACCCTAAGAACTTTTAAGAAGTGTGAAAAACATTTTTGAAATAAACTGATAAAAGATTTAAAAATTATGTAACTGTTATTCAGAAACAGCAATGAACAATTTCACCAGCAGTTCAGATATTTGGCACCCTCCCCTATCATTTGCAGTAGTTGTGTACGTTGGGTTTAACTGCGCTATTTTTGGAAAGCAAGTTATTCAAAAACCCAAAATATACATGAAGATATACATGAAGTGAAAAAGAGATGAAAAGAAAAACTATCGATAGTTTGAGTCAATATCAGCAATAGTACTTGAATCACCACTTTCACTATCAGTTAGTACTATCTGATCACTAATTTTTGCAATGCATCAATTTTTCCGTGCATCGGCCCACCAATAATCAATTTAAAATCTCTAGAGCAACAACCTCTCAACAACAACATAAACTTGCTTCTCCTAAATGGTGTTGCTTTGGAGAGGTTGCACTGCATATACATGGACATGCTCAGGGCTCTTACCACTTTTTTTCAAGGTATAGTAAGAAAGTATTTTCTTCAGTTTACAATCTTTTGCTTATCTACAGATATATATAGCAGCTAATGTATGACACTTTTTACAAATAAAATTGGTATACCGTTTGTGTGAATTGTTCAATATTTTTATACAGTCTTGAATCAGATAAATTTGTAAAATAATGTATTGATATTAATACTTGCACTAAATAATAAGCAAATACATGTGAAATCTATATAATGTATACTTTCTAAAGTCTCACATTTAGCTGAGTGAGGTCGAATATTACAGTGTCGTCTGTCTCCATAATCACTGACAACTGAATCATCTGCTTTCGTATCTTGTGTTGGCAGACGAAACACAACACCAAGCGTAGGTGACTCAGCAAGCTCAGAATCTGGATACTCGATCATGGCATCCATCATATAATCTCTGCAAATTAAAGTTATGTCAATAAGGTTAGATTTTCATTCATTGAAATATTCTATTGTAGGAAGTAACCAAATTACACATGAATGGAAAATGAACCAACATGATGAAATCAGATCTTTTATCAAAATATCTAAATTCGAAATAAAAGTTGACATTTTCGTAATGTAGGCATAATTTAAGCATATAATGTAGAGCACTAATGACACATTTTGCTGTAAAATTCACAATTAACATAGGATTCTGTTCATGGGTGAAAATGTTTCAGCTTTCAGTAATGTACAAAAAACGATTTTTTCAAGAGTGATATTCAAAACATTCTACATTTTATAGTGATTATAGGAATATAGACCACTTTCAACAGCCTTGCTATTGGATTAACACTTTAGTGACTTGGTTGAGTGTCTGCCTACAATGCTAGGAGTCCTGGTTCAATCCCAGGCTCGAAGCATGGATTTTCTTGCTTCTAATTTACTTTGATTATTTAAGTAAAACAGTAGATATGGACATCACTTAACTGACAGAAATCAGTAAAACTTGTATGAGCAACAAGAAATTGCTCAAATCGATTTTTGAAGACAGTATTGACGGAACTGTATTACATTTCGGATGTAATATTTATCCGAATAATCAGGTTCACATTCAACGCGCAAAAAATCAGAAAAATATAAATGAAAATATTTGTGTCGTAAATTTATGCATGTATCAATTGTTTGATAATACCAAGTGCCTCTCCTCAGGGAATTCTTTAATATGAGATCAATAATTTCTTTTTCATTTTGACAAGTACGGTCATCTCCAATGTAAACTTCATTCGGAATACTTCGGATTTCCTGACCAAGATCTGTGTCAAAAACAACAACAACAACAAGTCAATGTACAGAGAAGGAAGAGACCAATCCTTTCAATTGATTGAAGATTTTGCACTAGTGTGAATATATTCCGCGGTACGAACCTGTTCGGCTGTTCGTTTTTTACCTACAATTACTGGTTATTATTCCGGTATTCCGTAAAAAACTGAACGTCTTTATCAAATACTGTCTATAGGCTTTATCTACATGAAATCAATCAAAAAATGAACGTTTGGTAGAATTTGTAAGAAAAGATTTTGACGGTACAATAACGGCCAGAAGGGAAGAATTGAGTTTTAAGGAACGATTATGCAAGAGTACCAAGTATAGATACGGAAGTGACGCGTGCGCGAATGGTGACGAACATAGACATAATTATTTAAATAGATCAATAATGATATTGTGTGTTCATTCAGGGACTCTACATTTGAGTCCCTGGTTCATTCAATTATGTCAAATTATGTATAAATTTATGTGCATCCATTACGGGTCTACTTTAAATGTACTGAGACTTTTATGTAGTCAATGGTCCCAACTCAGACCCTGTTGATGAATGACGGAGATTCTAATGGCATACTAATAACTTTAGTAAACGAATCATTTGTTTTTGAAAAATACAACTATGTAAATCATCTTCACCTAGAGGTAGCTATTAAATATATGTGTAAAATGCATTTTTCAGCTAGCTATAGGCCTATTAAGATCCGTAATAATTTTGCTTGTGATGTGATAGATTGAATTATGGGTGTGTACTATGATCGTTAAAATATACTGCCATTATCCAGTATAATTAGATATAGTTTGTATGTGCATGTATTGTTTTAATTTAGATTTAATTAGACAGTATTTCTTCATGACATCTACACACCTTATCTCTAAGTTTATTTTGTTAGAAATGGAATGAGACACACAAACATTTTACACACAAAATATAGGCGATGTAAATAAGATTCGTCAACAACAAAAAACAGCCTTGCGAACCCTGAAACTCAGCACTATCGTGATTGCGTAGCACATTTTATACAGTGAACAGATAAACTCGCGCCGACAGGATGTGACGTTTGCACTTATCTAGGACAACATGTCCTCGATTCATAATTAGTTCCAATTACGGAAAATGTCGTCATAAAGTGGGAGGAGTTCTCGACCGTATCGTAGTCTGCCATGTTTTGATTGGTCGTCATCATTCGGATAGCGTTTGTTGTTTACCTGTCATATTTCACTGAACAAAATGGCCAAAGGAAGTCGCTCTTAAGAGGCCGTTTGTTTAAACTTATGTAAATTTTGACTCTTGTGAGGATTTTTAAATCGAAACTAGAATGGATTAGTCTTCCCGAGGTGTTAATTAAGTGTTGAAAGGTGTTTGGACGGGAGACAATAATGGCAAACGCGAGTGCTAAGGTTTAATTTTTATGTAGTGTGTATACATGACTTGAATTCAGGTCACAGAGTCGACGGTGGTAGAGAAATTCAACTTACAGATCGTGTTGTTGTCTGAAATAGTAACGCTCATTTCGATATATTTTACGTCAACAGATGCCTTTTCAACTAACTGATACAATCATGTCGGGTGACAATACAATTTCTGCTGAAACCGTTGTGGACGATGTTAAGGGTCATAAATGCATGTTATTACTAGACTGTAGGTCACAGGCTGAATACAGCAGGTCGCACTTAAAAGGGGCCATCTCAATATTTTTACCGAGCTTGATGTTACGGCGACTTAAAGCTGGGAAATTGAACGTTGGATGTATAATTCAAAACAATGAATCAAAAGAAAAATTTAACCGGTTATGGAAGACGCAGACTTTGGTTTTGTATGATGAGAAACCAGACCCAGCTCTCGCCTCTCCAACAAGTGTCATTGGTCTTCTATATAAGAAACTGAAGCAAGATGGTGCTAAAGCGTTATTCCTTCAAGGTTTGTCAGAACAGTTCATAGAATTTAATAGTTCAAGTTCCCGTCAACAAAACTTCTGAACTGAATGAAAGATCTAAAGTCTTAAAATCATCCACTGTAGTTTCAGGTTTATTTAGGATCTTTCTGGTACTGATAAATCTCTTATGTCCACAGTAATTTAACATTTAAACCAATACTTTCAGTAATATAAGATAAATTAAGTATTTCTTAGAACTATGGCAGACTAACTTAAGTTACAGAAATTATCGCTTCAATAAATCAATCAACGTATTAAGTACTTTTGATCATTTTTTTCTCTTCTTGAGAATACTTTAAACCTCCAGCCTCAAATATATAAAAGATGTTCACCATTATTCTAATGGAACTATTCCCAGTAGCCTTAAAACTTGTCTTCATGGAATTTGATATCTCTGACCAAGCTACCATCTTATGACCTTAATTTGATAATTAAATGATGGATATTGTACAGTGAATTTTATATTACTCAATTCTCTGTTGATCTAGACTTGAGTAAGTCGGGATAAGCTACATCTGGGTACATAAGTAGGTCTTGCCAGGGATGTGGAAATGTTTAAACTGGAAGGGGTCTGAAGGTTCCGTCCCTCCCCCCCCCCCAGTTGTGGCAAAGGGGCAACGAACCCTGTGAGGAAAAAGTAGCGGGTGAGAACACTCAAATATCCGGTTGTTTTTTGTGGCTTCTCGCTCATTTTTACTCCCTTGTCTTGCTGACTCAGTGACTGAAGTGAATCTGTAATTTCATTCTGTCATGTATTGACTGCCACTGTGGACCAACTGATAGATGCTGTTGGCTAAATGTTGGAATCTTCTGTCATATTTCAAAGTTTTTGGGCTATCTAATCTATGTAGAAGTGTAACTACATGGCAATATATGTATTTCAATATATCACTGTTCACCATAATGATCGCTGTACACCATAATGAAATACGTTGCAGTACATGCTATAGAGTAAATCTTTTGATATGTTAATACTGTTATAACATGATCAAGTTACATGAAGTTTTGTACTTATTATGTATGGAATCATGAATAGAAATTGTACATGTAATCTTAATGACTTTTCTCTTAGTATTTTAGTTATATCAACAACTTGTTCCTATATGTCTCAGGCCTATTTTATGCCATTTTTGGGTCCAGTATTCGGCCCCTTTCCTGAAGTAAAAAGTAAATATTTTTCCCCATTGAAAGAGAAAAAATTCCTCATAATTGGAAAAAATGGAAAATGTTTTGTCACTATATAAAACTACTTTTTCCATTGAATTAATTATGTAAAATGTTAAGTGCTCTGTTAAATAAAGAATGGTTTTGACATAACTTTGTGTTTAGTTCTTTAAGTTTAATGAATTGTAAGTCTGTGTTAATTCCCCAATTTGATGCTTCACTACACAAATTTCCCTTATCAAAGTTCCCTGTTCCCCAAAACCATAAAGAATGGCTGTGTTTGTATACAGTATAGCATTGACTTGTATTGCTGTTGTAATTATGAAAACCTGTTTGGCAAGAATACACCATGGTGCAATATTCACTTTAATTATCACAGTCATGTGATTAGGGCTGTCACACACAATTTTACAAACGTTTAAACTTCATGGAATAAACAAAATGGTTCCATTTAAAAGTTGTAACCATTGTATAAGGTATAAATACTACAAACAACAATTCGTCAACAGACACTTCCCAATCGAAAGTAAAAATATTTTTTCCCAATTTCTTGCTTTGGCATCACCCCACACATTTTTTCCCAACTGGACCGAACACAGACCCTTTCCCAAAATTGTAAACAAAAGATGTTAGAGAAAGACAGCTGAAGTTATAAAGAGTGGAGACTGTAACACACAAGCCAACATAATGTACATGAACTGCTATGGTTTGTGGGTGTCGTAAATTTGAAATTTTTAGTTTGAGTGGAATTGTTATGATAAAATACAATTTAGTCAACTTGTTAATCTATAAAATTTATCAACTTATTAAAATGAAACAAATCTTTTGACATTATTTAAAAGCTGTTACCAAACTTTTTATTTGCAATGCACTCGCAGACTCAATCTTTACATTTGTTGACTTAATTTTATGTGATTTTTCATTGGACGTTTGTTCGCACCGGAGTAAGTAACTTCAGAAAAACATGAATTGCTTTGAGCTTTTTGTTGGCAGTAGCTCTTTCATTATTACTCTTAAGTACTTCCAAACCTTTGACTTTTGCTTGGTTTTCATGATGGCACTCAAAGAGATAAAATTTTTTAAAAAAATTCAATTTACATTGTAATAGCATCCTCTGTTTAAGAAATGATGATGTCAAAAAGATTTTGAGCACAGTATCTTGGACATTAAAACAGTTGCTCAATTCGTAAACGTTTATTGCCTTTAACCAAATGGCATTGTTTACATGTG
This sequence comes from Lutraria rhynchaena, assembly GCA_008271625.1. Classification (NCBI taxonomy): domain Eukaryota; kingdom Metazoa; phylum Mollusca; class Bivalvia; order Venerida; family Mactridae; genus Lutraria; species Lutraria rhynchaena. The sequence continues at coordinate 648,685 of VIBL01000036.1, forward strand.
TGAATGTGATTGCCCTCTGTGACCCACCCAAAATTAATACCGGTATTCATTTTTCTTAATCAGTTTTATTGGGAAAAAGACCTCTGGCTCATACACAAAATAATGCCTCATATAAATATACATCACAATGATATTGTTTGGTTTTAGAAAGTTACTAAGTTAAGTATGAATTACAAGGCTAAAGTCAAAGCACTCACCCGCCCCATTATTTCCTAAATTTGGATGAGAATCTGTTTATTAATTGTTTTATTTCCCCATCATAGTAAGTTATACATTCTGTAGTGTTCTTAGTAAATTTCTGACTTTCTCTTTGTATGTCATAATTACTGGGACCTCTTGATTTACCATCAGTCTTATGTAGGAAGATGTTACATAACATCCCTGTTTCAACTTGATAATCAGACCACCTCAATATTAAGACAGGTTTGTTCAGTTCAATAGTTGGTATAATTATTGAGGTTTTATTGTTTAACACGAAAAAAGTTAAGTCCTCTTGACATGCTTAGTCAGTCATGACATAGAACGATTGATTAGTTAATGACCTAAAAGGTTTGAATTATATGCCAAATCTACCTATGTATATTTTAATATTGAAAGTGTCTTACTTTTTCACCATTGTCTTAGGGCTATTTTAAGTCTCTGGTTATTTATTGGCACTTCATTAAGTAAGCATGTTGCATACACATAACAGATTTTGTTCTTGTGTTGGGATTCTTACAAAAGTTATTTTTAAGAAATTAAAATTTGAAACAAAAAGGTAACTGCTGCCGTGTTCATTGATCTGAAAATTAGTTTGATTAAACCTTTTCTAATTTAATCCTCAGACGAACTTTTCACACAAACCCAGATTTGTCTCTTGGTTGACTTGAAACTTAATTTGACAATAAGTGTTTGTGAAATGTCAGACTGGCTATGTATATTTATATATATATGTATGTATAGCCTAGTATGGACAAATGCAGAGTAAGCAGGCTGGTTAACATGTCTGGTTATGATGACAAAAAATGGAATATTAGTTGTTTACAATTTGCCCATTCACCATGGAAGCATATGATATTTGTCCTGTGCTTTGGGCAAAAACTTTTCTCTGTTGTCTGATCAGCCTGAGGTAGAGTCATTTGATTGTTCAATGTTCTTTTTGTTGAACATATGGCACTGTTCCACTTTGAATGAATGTTTTATTTGATTTGTTCTCCGTCATGTAAAAAACACCTCAGTGCTTGTGCTTCATTTGGTTTGTATGCTTGCACGTGGTGTGGTCCATGGACCAAATTCTTCATTTTGTTACAATACACAGCTCTGTTCTTCACATGGTGTGGTCCGTGGACCAAATTCTTCATTTTGTTACAATACACAGCTCTGTTCTTCACATGGTGTAGTCAGTGGACCACAGGACTGTGATTAAAATCATTAACATTCAAACCTGGTGATTACTTTGAATTACTAAAATGATGAGGTCATCAAGGAAGATAACTAGTGAGCATGACGTCTGAAACTGTCAATTTGTATTTACTTAACATTGAATACCATGTGTACATGTCAGCAAAGCCAGATAATGCAAGCTGCACGGAACGTTAAACTCTGTCCATGTTTTATCTGTTTATAAAACAATACTTGAAATCTTTATTGGTGCTTGTAACATACTTGATACTGTATAAGTATGTGTGCTTATCTTTATCTCCTATATATCCTGTGAGTACAATAAATGTACATGAACATTGGCCATGCAGTCTTGTTTAATCTTATTGGTGTACAATCAACAAACCCTACATTATAGTCTTTGGCTACAGATTTATTTTCCTTGAAAATAATAATAGAAACTGTTTTTTTGTTTGAATGTGTTAAAATTAGTAATTTCAAATTATCATACCACCTAACCATGCTTCTCATACCGGGTTTTCCCTAAGATTTTTCACCTGAGGGTCCCCGGGACTCTCACCTCCAACATTTTAGGGGTCCCTTGGGGTTTTTGGGGTCTCACACAGAAAATGCCAAGGGCAAATTCCAAGTCAGAAGGGGTCCCGAGGATGCAGTGGTCACTCTCAATGCCAGTCCCTTGGCTGAATATCACATCAGGGACGCAAGAAACCTTCATCAGGGAAATCCCTGTCATAGTTATGACTAACTCTTTAGTTTATTTTCTTGGTTCACACAAGATTTTTCACTACTGTTTATAGATTTGCAGTTAAGCTACAAGACAGATTTGCAGCGCGGACAAAATTTTGAAAGTCAATACATTACATTGTTTTTTTGTCTACAAGTATAAGGCTAGGTTAGAGCTTTTAAAAACACTTTGCTGTTTGAAAATATATTTATGAATAAAAAAGGTATGATTATTTTAAGTTTGTGAAAATGACCAAAACTTTGGAAAATTCAATTCAAGAAAGACAACATAAATACCTGTGCAATTGTGGAACTAGTTACCGAGTACCTGGTATTTTTTATTATCATTATTTACACCAAAGTCGTAAAAACGGGTCTCGTGTATTTTTCATGGATTGACTTATACTGTCATATTAAACTGTATGTCACATTAAATGCAGATCACACTGCAATGTCTTTTTTAGCAATTCCGGGAAAGGTTCCGGGTTTGGTCCAATTGGGAAAAAATGTCTGATGCCAAAATTTGGAACTTTAGGTCAGGAATTGGGAAAAAAATGTCTTTATTTTCATTTGGGAAGGGTCTGGTAAATGGACCCAAACAAAGACAGAAAAAAATGCTGGACTGTTCTGTATGGTGGGTTATTATGTGTCGTGTTCTGCTTGGATTTAGACTAGTTTGGCAAGCTCAATTGGTACAGTGCTAGACTCATGATCAGAAGGTTGTAGATCAGGGACTCAGACAAGGTTCAATGACCTAGGGCAGTTTGGCTGAATATTTAACATATAGTTAACATTGGTCTTTCACCTCTGATTCACACACATGCATCATGTGGGCAGTTGATTTCAGAATCATCAAAATGAGTGGGATACCAGTTGGTTCCAGTTTGTAATCTGAAGGCTTGGCTTTGGTTACCATAGTTATACAAACTGCATGCTGTATATAGTAGAAATGAAGTTAATAAACAGCGTGAAATAAAATAATTTGTTGTACTCTTTAGTGATGGAGGAAATAAAAGTATGTGTAACCCCTTGATAAGATTTATGGATACAAGGTGTCACATGAGAATGGCTTCCTGTACCGAGTTCACCAAAATGTATGCCTGAACATGACCAAAGAATTCTTGTTTGTAGTTAAATGTAAAACTTATTGTTATTTAACCTAATGGAATGATTTTTAATGAATGAATCTAAGGATATCCACAAAAAATGTTGGTTTGCAGTCACATGACCCAAACTTTTCATAGTGAGTTGATGGGCATTGTGTTTATTTCTTAACATTATATGCTTTTACTAACCAGGGCTCAACAATTTTTTTCTGGCTGCTCATCCTGCAGGACAACCAGCTAAAAAATTCAACTAATTCTACTGCAATTTCAACTTGTCCTAAGCAGACAACTGGATTTGTCAAGCCCTGCTAACAACAAAAAAATAGAATAAAGAACAAAAAAATTTTTTTCTAAATCGCAAGAAAAATTTTTTGGTCAAAATTTAAAAAAAATTGTGAAGTTGGATCTTTTAATCAGTCAGTCCTGTAACTGTTAACTAATAATATTTTATGGATGGCCTAATCGTCAGGCACATTCATATTCATCTAACAGAATAAGAGCGGGTGAGGTGGTTAATGTGTCAGTTATTCTATGATATCATACATGAATATCTAAATTTCCTTGTTCTTATCTGATTAATTATCTGCTTTAAAATCTAAAATTTGCGTTCAAAATTTCCTATAGTACACATACATGTCTTTATCTTGTCATATCACTGGAGCTATTTCCATGTACATGTATAGTTAGTATTACATACATGGCGAACAAGAATGTGACGCCATTGTACTTTCAAGTGTGTTGTTAACTGAACAACTTTATGCCAATAACAATAGTACACTGTGTGCCAAGTGTGGTGGGAGTCACTTGGTCAGTGACCCATTGGCCATAGAAAAGTAATTTTTAGATTCTTATCCAAAGTTTAAGAAAATAATATTTGAGCTGATAGATTTATTTCTAACTCTTAGTGTTAAAGGCACGGTGTTTACCTCCTTTTTTTACTGGATTTAAACATCACGGCAACAGCCAGGGTCAGCTTCCACAGTGTAGGAAGAACCTAGGCTTACACATGGGTAGAACCACCAACTTTTTGTTAGCTAGCTAAACAGCTTCCTTACATGTGAAATCTTTTCTCAGGTGGGATTCGAACTTGCAGCAGTGAGGGGCTAGTGATTACATGTCAGAGACCATAACTACTTGACCACAGAGGCCCCAATCTTTTAAGACAAGGTTCTTAAAAGCTTGATATCAATGTGCTGTTGATTTCAACAAGACTTGAATTGCATGATTCACTCTTGAGTGTTTTTTTTCTTACCCTTAGCCTCACACTTGGATTAATAAATTGAAATTTTGACACAGTAAAATCATCGGGATAGACTGTTGGCAGGAATGAGGATCTATGAATTAATTTTCTGTTGCCTTGACAATTTCCAGTTAATTCCAGACTGGCACCAGAGCACACAGTCATGCATATGGTACATTAACTGCCATCTGGAGGGCTGGTATGGGAGTATTTCTGATATTATTGAATGAACATACTGATTAATTAATTTATGAATGAAGTCACCGTGAACAGAATTTATATACTATTCATAGAGTTGTGTAACATTACTGATAAGGTGGTGTATGAACTAGGCTACACTAGAAAAATTACAATAGAACCAGTCTTTACATGAGTAATTATTTTTTTATGTTAATGTTCTGTTCTGTTTGATGTGAATTGTTACATTTAAACACTTTTACACAAATATGCTCAGTATTACTAACACCACATTTGTTTTACTTAATGTAATTAATGAACTAAGTTGTATTTACAGTAATTTTAATAGTCATTTAATAAAGGGCCATTCTTAAACCCCCATGTTAGATATCCTTAGCTCATGTATGGATTATATCTGGTTCAGTGTTTCCTGTAGTGAACTTTAAATTATGTATGTTTTTTTTTATTTGACTTATTGTCACTGGGGTTTAACGCTGTTTTTCAACAATTTTTCGGTGTTCACGTGGCAATCAGTTCACCTAACCAGTTTTCCTGGACTGTTTACTAACCAGAACTAACTTACCTTTCCGCTAGGAGGCATCAACTTCTCCACATATGGAGGAAATCGACAATTTTGCCAAATTTTCATAGAAGGGTATAACTTGTCGCAACCAGGATTTGAACCCAGATCTCTGGGTTACAAGTCCAGCACACTTACCACTGGACCATGGCCGCAAAGAATTATGTATGTATACAGTTCGTTATCAACAAATTTTAATAAGTCTTTATAATCAGTCTGTTTATCTTAATTGGCCCATATAATGTTTGTTGTATCTAAGATGAATGGAAGATACCATGATGAAAGCAGGTCATTTTGATGTTACGTTTAATTCCAAGGCCAATGTGAAACGATTTGTCTGTCTGGCCTATTCTGACTTCAGGATTTGTTATGAATATAAATTAAGATATCTGATTAAGTGTGTCCTTGACATGATCAGTAATCTGCTAACCTGTATTACTGAAATATCAAATTTTGGCGTTAAAACAAAAGACTATAAGGGTATTGTTAAGTCAACATTTGTCAAGTTAGCTGAATGTCTGTATTTCAGCTGTATTTCTACTGACGAGATGAAATGAAACCACCTCAATATTAAGACCATTTTTTTAGAAAGATGGTTTTAACTTTGAGGTCTGACTGTTTATAGAACTTGCACATATGCTGAAGAAATTATTAGTTTTCTCTATCAGGTGGTACAGAACCTCCTTGAATGAATTTCTATTCCTTAGATTACAATCTATTTGTGATGTTTTCAAACAGAAAGTAGTGTAGCTATATAATGTATCTATATTTAGATATTGAACTCAAAAGCCTGGAAATTTTACTGAAAATTTCAACTGTGATCTGTATGTTTCTATAAATAGATTGAATTTGTCATGCACAAAAAATGGATTTGACTGACAGACTGATTTCACTAAAGATTTACTCATTAATGTAGTGGAATATTTTTTACCTGAAAAACTTGTTACATTGTATATTTTAATGTCCTGTTGTGTGGATATATTTATGTTAGAAATTTGACTCGGAGTTGTACAAAGCATGAAAATAACATAATGATCTATCAGATACTGGTACTTATTGTTGATAATTTGTCACAATTTCTGTATTACAACTTTTATGGTAACAGCCTGCAGCTGAAATGGATGCCTTTAACAGCGCAGAGGTGCTCTGAAGTATGGCCGTATCTAATTGAGTTTGTAAGCGACTTGTATGCATACATAAAATAGTGTTTTCAGAAATTACAACTTGCATAATTTAGGAGGCTTTATGTTGGATTATACCAAATATAACTTAATAAACACACATGTAACAGTATTATAGAGCAGATCTTTTTCAGTTGGTTAAATTATTGTTATGAAGATTTTTCTATGTATTGGATATGATTTGAATTTAAGCATTTATCGAAATTCATAATTTTTATTTTCTTAAAAGAAAGACCAGGATCTGACCCTACAGATATACAGCCAAAAAAACAGTGAGTACTGAGGTGGTCACCATATCAAGAAATATAAAGTCAATATGAAGTCAATATAAAGTCAATATGAAGTCAATATAAAGTCAATATGAAGCTTGTCTGAAAATAGTGGTTGTTAAAAATGAGTCGGTCATAATTTTGAGGTGGTCACTTAGTGAGGTTATATTGTATTTGATTATGAATTTAGGCACGCATACTCGCTAATAGCTTGTAGAATTTCTGAATAGCTAGTGGCCATAAAAGCCACTCGCATATTTTAGCGAGTGTGTGGTGGCTAAGTGGTCAGAGGAAGAAGTGGCCAAATAAAGCTCCCCAAGGCCCAAGAAATCAGTAATTTGTTGATTATGGGTTAAAAAAATTTTGTTCTAAATTTTTGCTTGCCACTTTTCATTTCAGCTGGTAAACAAAAAAGACTCAAGCTAATTTTAGCTAGTAGAAAATAATGCTAAATTCGAACCCTGGTTTATTATCAACAAAACTTGCCTCTAGAGATCTTTAGATATGTTGAAAAATTCTATGGTGTCTGTCACAAAATAGAAATATTCTTGTAAAAAATTAGTTGCACATATATGTATTATTAGCTGTATAAAATATCAACAGTATTAACAATATTAAACCTACGAAAAGTGACTTTTTGTATTTTTTTATTACGATTTTTCTAAAGTAAGTAAATGTCCCTGTTATTCAAATTCATGGCTTTCTCCTATTAGCGTTCCATCCTTTATCATAGGTCAGGATGGATGGTTGTTAAATAAAACCACCATGATAAGAATTAAGATGAAATACTCAGTGATCTGAAGTCTGTAACATGACTGTGTTAGGCTACACTTTATTTATTGTTTGTTTCTTAGGAAAGGGTTTGCACCAGACGTCAAAAATTGAGGGTCAAAAATGACTGATGATAATTGGTTGAGTCTACAAAATTTCCTTCTAATTTTATTGTAAATTTGACACTTTGGTACAAATTCTCAAGAGTCAGAAGCTTTATTTTACTGATTTCAAGAGTCAAAATGCTGTTTTAAGGGTCAAATGAAAGCCCTGTAGGAGGTTTCTGCCAGGTGCTAGAATAGTTGGCTCAAATAGAAATATAGAATTCAAAAATGTTCAAGTTTAAAGTGAAATATAAGTAAAAGCTGTACATGTTTTTTTGCCAAAATATCATGAATTCAGTAGGTAGACAAGTAAAGTGTTGTAAATGCATTTTTGAAACTGTATACGCATGGGAACAATTGTTGGGATCAACATCCCACTAGGCGTATAAACCAGAGTTGTTAGAACCAGTAATCATTTACAATTTGTACCTCAAAACTGAGTTTTCCCAAAGTGAACTACTCAGTTTTCAAAAAAAGAAAATATACAATATACTTCTATTATGAAAATCTTAAAATTTGACTTGTTAATTCTTAGAAACAAAAGATGAAAAAAATGTGGCCTTACCATCGTGCTAATTAAGTGTATACAGGTACAGTCCATGTACTTCAGGCCATAAATTACTGGCAGTTGTTTTTTTCTTTGGTCAGGTCGTTAGTCAGTGTGTATATTACTAATGCTCTAAACTACATGTTTTAAACATTTGTAAGCATCTTGTCCCTTGAGGCTGTTGAGGCTCTTGTTAGAACACACACTAATATATAACAGGTGTCTTGTCAGTTGATTAAAACATCTCTTTAAATCATTTAGATTTTTAAGATTTTTTGGTATTTAAAACAAATCCACAGGTAAATAAATACATGAGAAAACAGACACAGCAGTGATTTTTTTGCAGTTTGGAGAAAGGGTCCTAGTCCAGTCCAATTGGGAAAAAATGTGCCGTGTGGTGTCAAAATTGGGAACTTTTAGGATGGGAATTGGAAAAAAAATCTTCATTTTCAATTGGTACGGGTCCGTTTATTAACTATGACATGTGTTTAAAAAAGTACCAGAAAAGTTGAGTAGTGATTTTTGGATTTCCTTGGCCATGAATTAATTTCTTGATGTTATTTATTTCATGTTTATCAAAAATTAATCTCCTTGGTTACTTTATTCATACAGAGCATTATACAAAAAAATCATACTGATTTCCTTCAACAAGAACAAAATAAAAACCTGTAGCTTATGTATCTGATTTCAGATAAAAAGGTGATAAACCAACAAACAAATAATCCACAGTGACCTTACTACTCTCTGTTGACTATTATTTTGTCTCCTGTATTGGTGAAAAAGTTCAAAACATATTTACATGAATTATCCTTTGCTTTCAGCCTGAGTCATTTTTTTGAAATTAGAAAAAAAACTTAAGTCATATTTTTCAAAAAAAAACAAAAAATATGTTTTGTCATTATAGGTTAAAAAATTCCATGTTAAATAGAATTTGTTGGCCCTTGTCAGTCAATGAATTCAAACTTGGGATTTCCCCTATGTGGGTTTCACAATGTTTGAACTGTGGGCTGATTTTATTATCAGATGTTTGTTTTTGTTGTTGTTCTATTGCATATTGTGTAAAGAAATATCTGACGCTCCCTGGTTGAGATAAGAGTGTCACTATATCAGTGGGACATTTTCTATTTTTAGGACATAGGTCATTGATATTGACAAGATGTTGCGAAATACATGTGACATGTATAATGCTCTGTGAATTACCACAATTCTATATTTAGCCTTTTGTAATTTATGATCAAGCGTATTAAGTGTCTATCTCATTTCAAATGCGTAAAATTCTGAATGACTACAACTGGTGCATTCATAAAACATGATGTGAGATTTGTGTTGAATGTAAAGGGATAGGTTGAAGTATCATATTTATTTAGTCTGTCTAGTTCATTCAAGCCATGAAAAATTATAATATTTTACGCCACATTTATATTTTATGTCCATCACAATTTGTATGAATTGTCATATTTACAGCCACCTATTGAATAAAAGCCACCAGTTCAAAAAGTTGGGACTTTAGTACACATCTAATAGACCAAAACAAACCTATAAATATGGTCAAGCCTCTGAACAATGACCAACAAAAGTAGGGATTAAATATGGTCTTTATGTACAGGTGACTTATACTGTGAGGTTTATTTAGTTAATGATATCAGTAAACGTATGATTAGGAGTGGCCATTGTTGACATGTTGGCCTTTATTCTCAGATAACCATTTACACATGTTAGTCAGTTCATCCAAATTTGTTTACTTGTCAGATTACTTGACAACGCTTTCTTTCTCAGATCTCAGCACTCAGATCTCATCACACACAGTTCAGGACTTGATCCCATAGCTGAAGTCTCCACTATTGGTCTCAGAACTCAGATATCTCAGCACTCAAATCTCAGTCTCTGAAATTAGTATTCTAAGTTTAGAGTGTATCAGTCTTGAGGCAGAATTTTTGGATCTAATCTCAATGTATCATAATTATTGTTGTGTTTATAGTGAAGTTTACCCTGACAAACCTACAAACAAAACATTTCTAATATGTTTCATTACAAGTTATATGTGTACTTCAACCTTTGGATGTGTTTCAAGTTGACCAATCCTAATTTTTGTCCACCTTTGGTAGCACTTATTCATCATTTCCTGGGAAGCTCATTTTCCCCACAAAAATGTATAGGCTTGTATGTTGTTAATAACCCTAGTTAAAATAAGATATTCACCAAGAACACTGATGAACAAATATTGCCTACTCTCTGTAGTGCCTATTTTCCACTCCATGTTTTTTGTCAGAATTTTGTAGATTTACAGTCAAACCTGTGAACAAAGACCACCCTTTGGAAAGACAAAATGTGGCCTTTATTGACAGATGGCCTTTATTTGGAGGTCAGTTTGTTCAAAATAATCAGTGATGGTGTTTCAAAGAATGGCCTTTATTCACAGGGGTAGTCTTTATTCAGAGGCAGCCACAAACACCGGTTTGACTGTATTTTTACATTAATATGAGGCTGGATTAGGAGACCAATGTAAAACTTAGTTTGCAGACTGTTATTTCTCCACTTTGTCATCTGAAACTGATTTTTTCTATTTTTTATGTTAAAAAAAGATTCTTTTAGAAAAACAAAAGCTGACTGTTTTTGTGATTAAAATATCTAAACTTGAGGCTGTGTTAATAATGACATGCCTGTGACTTTCTAAATATAATGTCGTTAATTTCACGGAATATTCTTCGATTCCCGCCATATTTGGCCTTTAAGTCTGGCTTTGCCTTATAAGGTAATATGATGGGTTGATACATTGAAAGTCTTTTACATAGAAAGATGTCAAAAACTGCACTTTGATTACTGTCATGATTTTTCAAACTAGATAATTAGCAGCAAGTAAAGAAAACTTCCATTGATTTTTCAGTCACTTGTACATAATTTTTAAGACAGGATCTCCTGTTGTTCTGACACACTACACCTAGCATGGTTTTACCAATATAATGTTGTTTGTTCTAAAATTCATTCAGAAACACTGAACTTCAAAATTCTGAGAAAAATTCCTTCTATTTATTGTTTTTCTCTACATACCATTTGGGTGGGGGAGTTTTCATATTCTAATAAAATCATATTAACAGGTGCTTAAGTGATAAGCGCGAGGCTGTAGTGTTCCTATTTATAGAAAATGTAGGATTGCCATTGCGTCATTGAGCTGTAATTACTCTAGAGTTTAGTAAGAGAAACATTATGTTCTAAGGATAAATCAATATTCTAGCTGTTCATTGACTGGGTTGTGAGAAGACTAAGTTCTCTGTGTTTGTCTGTCTCTCCCTTATTCTATCTCTCTCGGTGTCTCCCTAATCTATCTCATTTCTCCCCATATTCTCTCCTTTTCTTCCCCACTACCTCCCTTCTTCAATTTTCTCCCTGATTCTGTCCTCTTCCCCACCCACTCGTTCATATTTTCCTCCCATCCCTCCTTGTCCTTTTTCTCCCTCTTTCCTTTTCTCCTTCTGGTCTTTTCTCCCTTTTCCTGTTATCCCTTCTCCCTATTTCTGGTTTCTCCCACTTTCTTGTTCTCCCTTTTTTCTCTCTTTTCTTTTCTCCCTTTTTCCCTGGTCTCCCTTTTTCCTTCTCAAATCCTTTGCTCTTCCTCTTTTTTCTCTAGGTGTTAAATGCTGATCAAGAGAAACATTCCCAGGTTGTTTATCAATGAAACTAATCATGGAAAGTGAAGAATGGAGGGGAAGTATTTACAGCAGGGTAGTTGTTTGTACATTTCCCATGATTTTGTTATTATCCACAGAATGAAATGATTATTTTAACCTAACCATATCATGATGTTGAATATAAGAAAAGAATGTAGTTAATTAGTTAAACATTCACCACCATTATTCATCTGTCTTGTTTTCTGATATTGTAGAGAATTTTAGGATTACTTTTAGTTCATGTGTTTAGTGTTCATTAAATCCTATGATGAATTGGGAGGAGGGTGTAAATTCTCAAAAAAGATTGTTATGTCTTTCCAAAATTGATGTGCGACAAATTTTGTTTTATTCCAAAAATTGCCTAAAACTAAGTTTTTCAGTTTTCTGTTAGATTGTCTGCATTTGTGCCATAAAGAAACTCCCTTTATTAGGAATGGTTCCCTAGGAAACAAAAAATAATTTTTAAAAATGAGTTTCTATAACTTTGTATTTATATAATAAAAGGGGACAGAATCTTCCTATTTGAAGTTGAACATCGATCTGTGTTAATTAATGTCTGAATTTGTTAAATTTAATGGCTGTTAATATAAGCTTCATGTCTGTAAATTATTTAAACATTTTCTGGAATTCAAACATGCAACTGTTATAGAAGTGTTAAATGTTCTCCTCATGGGAACTTTATGTGATAATACAAAATTCTACAATTGAGACAATAATGCACTTGCATCATTTATATTACAGTAACAGTTATAATAAATGCACCAAGGAGAGGTATGTTTATTTAAAATGTGAGATTTTCAGCAGTATAAGAACTGTACTCAGTTATATGTTACATGGACTGGACTTCAGATCAGTTTATTTTTCTGAAAATCTGGAACTCATGATAACAATCATGATTGTAAGTGCAATAACAATTATAAGTAAAACCTCAATTTACTACATTTTTTGTTTAGTTTTGTTAAAAATATTGTGGATGGGGTTGGAGAAGTGATAAACCAACAAATTATGGCTCAGAAAAAGTTTATAGTATAAGTTAGGCTGTAAAAATACATACATGTCCCAATATGTTCTATTTGTAAGTTGTTTTATGATTTTATGATGTCAATCTAGAGTTGATTAGACTCAATTTGCAGTGATCAATCTTAGCAGAAGCTTGTGCTATGTTATGTTGCCAACAATGAATTACTAGGGTAAAAGATAGTCACTACAGATTTTAGCATCACTGTGGGTTTGACATTGTATTTATTACTGAATTTAGATTAGAATGTGAGGAGGGACATTTATTACAAGTTTTATGGTGTCTGACTTTATGTCAAGTGACCGGAGTTTGTCTTGTATTTGTTTCTCTTTCATATTGGGTTCTTTAATATAAAGTTACCATGTTTAACCTAGTTCCTGCATTTACTTAATGTAACTAGGATTACAAGGTAACTGCTTATACTCAGAAACTTAATGTGTAAGTGGGGTTCTGTTGTTTTTTTTGTTTTTTTTTTATGAAAACAAGAGGGGTCCAAATATGAAAAAAAAAAACACAAAAAACCCAACCCCCCTCCCAAACACATAGGGAGAATGTTTTCTCAGACATAACCATATTTGGACAAATTGCTGAAAACAACAAAGATAAATTGGGAGCATCCAATAATTTGTCAGCGTCCTCCTTATGGGTGGATGTAATTCTGAAGTTGTTTTGATCAAGTAGTTCCTTCTGCTTCTGCGCTTTTCAAATCTATCTCACTATGTCTGAACTATTTCGTACTTGACAAACTTGAAATTAACCCAAAACTACACAGCTTTGTTGTTGTTTTTTTTGTCGCTTTTTTGAATTACTGAGTGCATTTCTCTTCAAAAATACCAGCCTGGAGTAAGTAATGAAGGGTCACATGTAAATTGGTGTATCTGCTGCGGTAGTTATGCTCTAAACCTGTCATTGTATGTTTCTTAAAGCTGTTACTGAAATTCGCTGAGTTTGTGAAACCATTGGCCAAAACAATTTTATGATTGCTGATAACTCATGGACTCTTTGACCTCAGTCAGTTTTTTTTTCTGTTGTGTTAGGAATCTGTAAATAATCAGTATATTCCAGCAATGTATTCTTATGTCAGTAATTGTCACTGAGCTGTTTCTTATTGAACACCATTGATAATATCCTCAGCTGTTCTCTGCATGTCAATGTTGCCGTTGCCATGACAACTTTGCTGTTTATTGAGATAGGCTCTTGGATTTTATAGTAAGCCTTTTAAGTCCTTGAGGTGTTCCTACATAAACTAGCAAGTTTCTGAAACTATATGTCTATAAATGATGCTTCACACCTGTATGTATTATCGTTGATTCTGTTTTTGACAAATATGGATATTATGAAATGAAATATTTTACCTAATAAGGCCATTATGAATGGAGACAATATTTTCCCTGAAAGGCAATAGAAAATTAATATGTGGTTTCTCGTCCTAGACAAAGTTTGTAGGAGTGACCTCAGTTCGGTCAGTGACCTTGAGGCAAATGTTTTCATGGTTTTATTTCTTATCGTTAACCTTCGTATTACAAACATCATGGTCACTTCTTTTCTGCCGATGCTTGTAAAAGCTTTAGGGGCCTCAGTGGCGGAGTGGTTATGGTCTCTGACATGTAAGCACTACACCCTCCTCACTGCGAGTTCAGATCCCAAATTTCATGTGTGATGAAGCTATCCAGCGAGCCAATGGAACGTCAGCGGTTCTATGGAGGTGTACGCCCTGGGGTCTTCCTCCACTACTAAAACTAGAAAGTCACCAAATGACCTTGGCTGTTAGTGTGATATTAAACCCCAGTGTACAATCTTTGTACGGATGAACTGCAGAATTCAATGAGCACCTAGAAGACTTGAAATGTGTGATTTTTAACTAGAAGACTTGAAATGTGTGATTTTTAACTAGAAGACTTGAAATGTGTGATTTTTAACAAAACATTTTATACTCAGACTTTCATATTTAGGTTTACTAATTGAATTTTTTTTAATGTAAGTTTTTGGATTCAGACTTAATTTGTGGTGGGGGATGGTGGACTTTAGGAATTTATTTTTGTTGTCTATTCATATGTTTATCTCAAAACAATCGGCAAGAAGTCAGTTTTGAAAGCTTACTGCATTTAAATCTGTGAAGGAATTTAATCAATGTTTATTTTTGAAAATAAATACTGCGCTAGTTCATTTACTGTAACTTAATGTAGCAATAATTATTAGTCATAAATATAAAAGAAAATTTTGCTCCAAATTTGAAAGTTAGAAAAAAAAATTAAGGCAATTTATTAGCATTTATTAATTTTTGCTTCTCTAAAATGGTGTGATATACAAGGATTTGAAATTGAGTTTTTATTATAACATAATATGGTTTTCAATGAGCTGCAAAGGTAGATGTTTATTTTCAGGATTTATAAAGCATGTTACTTATTAATAAACTGATAATTGGGAAGTTTTCAATCAAACTGTGATATATAATTGATATTTATAAAACCTGAAATGTGATTTTGAGTTTATATTGATAAAGTTGATAGCAACTGATTCATTCATTTCAAATCTTGTTGTTGTGAAAATAATTTCCCATTGATTGTTGACCTGAAAGTTCTTGTTCAGCATTCTGACTTCTATTGTTTAACTAAAATAATGCTGATTATTGTTATTAAACCCACAGGCAGTAGTATCAGACCTGTGATGTTATGTGATCTGTGAAGAGTGGTCTGTATGAAGAGTGGTCTGTATGTAGAGTGGTCTGTATGTAGAGCGGTCTGTATGTGAAGTGGTCTGTATGTAGAGTGGCCAGTATGTAGAGCAGTCTGTATGTGGAGTGGCCTGTATGTAGAGTGTTGTGTATATAGAATGACATGTATGTAGAGTGTTGTTTATGTAGAGTGGTCTGTGTGTAGAGTGGCCTGTATGTAGAGAGGTCTGTATGTAAAGTGGCCTGTATGTAGAGTGGTCTGTATGTTGTGTGGTCTGTATGTAGAGTGGTCTGTATGTAGAGTGGTCTGTATGTAGTGTGGTCTGTATGTAGAGAGGTCTGTATGTAGTGTGGTCTGTATGTAGAGAGGTCTGTATGTAGAGTGGTCTGTATGTAGTGTGGTCTGTATGTAGAGTGGTCTGATTGAAATTTTAGTTATGTGAACAAACCCTAATTTTAACTGCTGCATGTTAAATGTTGGCAAGAAGTATTAAAAACACAAGTGTGCCCTTTTATAAGGGCCCGGTAGATGAAAAAGATAATCACATGTTGGTCAAAATTTTTAATGAAGTGAAATGTACTCAAAAGTCTGTCAGTTGAAGAAAATTCATGAATAGAGTCAGACATAGTATTATCTGAAAAGTACTCACTGTCACTGAGGTTGTAAATTAAAGTGATCACTTTATCTAAAGATTCCAAAATTGAACTTTTCTGTCAGGTTTAAATTAGATAAATACTGTGTGAAACTAACAAACCACCCACATATTGTTATGATACTTCTCTGTTAATACTCTAAATTTAGGAAACGAAAATGTCTTAGATGAATTTACACGGTTTGAATTAGTCGAGTGACGTCATTAGCGCAATTTTGGGAGACTATCCCACTACAGTTTACGTCTGCTGTGACATGAAGACGTAAATATCTGAGAAAAGTGCTTCCTTAAGCTAATGTAACATCTTTCAATCAAGTTTGTACTCTGTCTGTGGAAATTTAATGAATAGTGCCTCTTCATCGGTAATATACTCGTTTTTTATCATTGAAATATGAAATAATAGAAAATTGGTGGATTTGGTTTCCATAGTAACTATACAAGAATCAACTTTTTGTACCCAAATCATTCATTTATTAATATGTTTCCTCTTGTTTTATCTGTCTTTTGGGAAATATGTTTGGGGACCATAAAATATTAATCTGTAATCTGATTGGGGAACTTACAGAGACACTATAAGCTACTACGTTTATGTATGAATGCATGCTTTGGCCTTTCTGGTAAATAATTAGTGTGAAATATATTAGAAGTGAAATTAGCCAGAACCAGTCCAGTAGTCTGGTTTTGACTGGTTCCCAATTCTGAGATTTTATGATTGTAAAACATATCACAAAGTTTAATGAACTTCACTGAAACCAGTCCAGCAGTGCACTAGCCTATACTGAGATTTAAATGAAAACTAGGTGATATCCATCCTACACATGTCTTCAGCCATAAAACTGTTACAGATTTTGTTGCTACTGTTGTATTTTAATTTTATTCATCCTTTCTATAACATTTAATTTTTTGTAGCTTGCTTAAAATGTATTAATTTATGCCAAAATTTTAATTCCATATTTTAATTATACCTTCTACTTTCAGGTGGTTTCCGCCATTTTGAAGAAAATTACCCAGAATTCTGTGAGGGTCCTGAAAGTGAGGCTGACACAGACAAGGAGATCATGGGTCTCTGTAACTTGAAAATTTCCGAGGATTCGGCATATGGAACTTGTGACTCAGAGAGTGGTGACCTTGACTCACCAACTGGAAACGTCCCTGTTGAAGTTATCCCACATTTATTTCTCGGAAATGCTAAAAATTCTGCAGACTTGAATGTTCTGAAAAACTTTGGTATCACATACATTCTTAATGTTACCCCGAATGTGCCAAATAAATTCGAAGAAGACAGTACATTTAAATACATGAAAATACCCATTAGTGATCACCTATCTCAAAATCTCTCACGATTTTTCCCAGAGGCCATATCGTTCATAGGTAAGTTTTCATTCACGATTTTAAGAATTCATTCTTAATAGTAATCAGCTGACTTCAACACTCAGCACCAAATTATACTTGACTAAGAATTATTTATATTGGTAAGTTTTTTTAGCTCACCTGAACACGTAGTGCTCTGTGAGCTATAGTCATCAGTCAGTCTACTCTGGTGTCTAGCGTCCACACCTGGGCGTTGTTAATGCTCTAGTGGTCACACTTTTGAGCAAATCATTATCAGACGTGGTCAGAATGTCCATGGTCAGAATGTTTGTCTCAATAACATCTTGGACAAGTTCAAATGTGGATCATCTGGGATCAAAAACTAGGTCACCCGGTCAAATAGAATGGAAATATTGTGAACACTCATCATCATTTTCATGAATGCAAGTGATCTTACACCCCGTGGTTGACCCCTATTGAGATCCCTAGTCTGGGCCTCAAATGTTCTGTTGTTGTTGGTGTTGAAACCACAAAAATGTCCAAGCATGTTTTATAAGGGCTGACTTCCGTATTGTGTTTCCTTCTAATGATTTTAAGCAAATACCAGTTTGTTGACATCATTGTCTGAAATATTTCTTACTACAGACAATTTTGCCTAACATAAGTTCACAGTATGATCAAGTTTGTTCAATAGTGGGCCCAAAGAAGTTAGCATGAATTCACTTCCTTACATGCCTATAATAAAGCCTTGGTTTTGTCAAAAAAGCATTGCCAGATTAGGTTACGTTAGTCTGATGCCCTCACTGTTAATCAAATTGCTTTCAGTTTGGTATAAAATCCCTCTCCGTTTGATATAAAATCTCTCTCCGTTTGATTTAAAATCCCTCTCAGTTTGATTTAAAATCCCTCTCAGTTTGATTTAAAATCCCTCTCAGTTTGATTTAAAATCCCTCTCCGTTTGATATAAAATCCCTCTCTGTTTGATTTAAAATCCCTCTCTTTTTGATATAAAATCCCTCTCAGTTTGGTTTCCATATTATTTGTGTTGTTATTATTATTACATCTAAACAACATGGAAGCTAAGCTAAAATTGAGTATTGTAAGTCATTTATTTATGACCATTGTGACATTCAGGTGCATGAAGTATTAAGGAATAAATGAAGAAAATCTTTAAATAGGGGGTTGTTTTGTAGACCTTAGGTTCATGAGATCAAACTCTAAGCTCAGTTTGTGTTCTTGATATGGCAATTTGGTTAAACACAAGCTTGGTTAGGTTAAATGCCTGCTAATGAATAGCTGAACTATTGAATGTTGAATGTTGAAAACATGTAAATATATTTCTGAATGGATATTTATGAATTATTACTGAACATAGCTTTAACATATTATAAGGTGACTAAAAGTGGGTTTGTGGCATTTTTTTGTTTTCATGACTTTGTTTCTTGCGTATTTTTCAAAAGGGTGGAAAATATTTTTTTTCGTTAAAGAAATGTCCGTATTTGATGTGTAACATTAAGGTTAATGTTGTATAGATGTGATTGTTTTGCTGGAGAGAGATGCACAATCCACTGCATCTACTACTTGATCTCTATCGTTTTCTTCCTTGTTCTTTATGTAGGAGTTATGAGTCAAATACAGACAATAACTGCATCTTATAATTATTTACTACCAAACATCCTCTAATAAATAACCATCCCCTAATTAATGCACCCCATGCTTATTTTAGGAAAATAAAAAATCATGACTAAAATTAATGGCTTTGATAAATGAAGTCAAATTATTTTCAACGGTAAATAAGACATTTAAAATTTACCTCTAAAATTGGAAAAGAATCGATACGATATATTCAAAGTTATGATTGCTAAGCACACTAGGAAGAGTCTTAGGTCTACAGACCTTATATTAGTGAGTTTGAACCATGGGTGTGGCAGCGTGTGCTGGAAGACATAACATCTCTGGACATTCATTCTTCACCACTCATTCAAGTGATGCCTGTTGCGAAATTTGCAGTTACGTGCGGAGAACAGGGTTTGTGCTGGTACAAAATCCAGGAACACAGGTTAGGTTAGGTTAGGTTAGGTCAAATACCTGTGGGTATAATGCTGAAATACTGATGAAAATAGGCACAAGCCATGAAAAACCTTTTTAGCTCACCAGAACTGAAGGTTCAGGGCGAGCTGAGAGGATGGGTAGGTGGATGCTCCTTTTGAAAACGACTTTTTCTCGTGATACTATTGATGGATCATCACCAAACTTGGTTATTAGCATCTTTAGATAGTGTTCGATCATATTTGCTGAAATAAAAATGGTTGGCCCCAATTAGGGACCGCTAGATCTAAAAATAGAAATACCTTAAAATGACTTGTTTTCATGATTTAGTTGTTGGATCATCACCAAATTTGGTCTGTGGCATCCTTCAGTCATCACAAATATTCCTTTGTGTAGTATCCTTCGATGGTCCTTTATCGAGTTTATTATTATGCCCCATTATTTGCCCACAAGTGTACCTTTATTACTTTTTAGTAACAAGTTAATTAATATTTATTCTGGTGAGTGATGCAGGGCCATCATGGCCCTCTTGTTTTATTTTAGTTGATCTTTCACTAGATGTCAAAAGTTGAGCATTGAAAATGACCCTTGGCTGATGATAATTGGTTGAGTCTACAAAATTTCCTTCTAATTTTATTGTAAATTTGACCCTTTGGTACAATTCTCAAGAGTCACAAGTTTTATTTTAAGAGTCAAATTGAAAGTTCCGATTAAGCTTTGTTCAGCGTATGCTATTTTTGTCACCAGGATGTTGTCCTGTATTGCATCATTGTGTTTGTATAAATTTTCTGACAAAATACAATTACTATCTTTACATAGTATGGAAATTTACAT
This sequence comes from Lutraria rhynchaena, assembly GCA_008271625.1. Classification (NCBI taxonomy): domain Eukaryota; kingdom Metazoa; phylum Mollusca; class Bivalvia; order Venerida; family Mactridae; genus Lutraria; species Lutraria rhynchaena. The sequence continues at coordinate 668,967 of VIBL01000036.1, forward strand.
ATAATTAAACAATCCCTGTGAAACCACAAAATGTAATGGTACAACAGTTTTTATGAGTTTGTACTTCATTTTCTGTTGATGATATATTTTACCAGTTTGTGGCTTTTTGTCTGTATTAAGATAGTGAAATTCATAAACTGTTCATAAATTTACAATCTGCTCTAACACACTAACCAAAAGCCCAGGCAATTAAATTTCTCTTTTGGTTGTGATTTTTCTCAAAACAGTCTATTCAGGCTTGTGCATTAACCCTTTGCCTTATAAGCATATTTTTGGACTCTTCCAAATTCGAAGTAAATACTCAACACATCAATTTATTTTAGAAGACTGGGTTTTTTCTCTCTGACAAAGTGGAAAACATTGTGGCAAAAGAAGCTATTATTCATTACAAGCAATGGCTTCTTTTGCCACAATGTTTTCAAATGTCGTCTGCTTCAGATGTAGGAAATGAGGTATTATGAGGAAAGGAGTTTAAAATATAAGCTTGAACAGTGAATTCACAAAGAATGTCATTGCATAAACTTAATAAAATGATCTACGTTAGAATTATTTACTGGCCATGAACTGGTACTTGACTAAGAGTTATCTATGAATATGACAGACTGATAAACTATCATTCATACTACAGTGATTTCAGATGTACATATATTTTATATTTTCATGGTCATAAAATATCAAACTGAATAAACATTTATAATGATACTATGTCTTATCAACCACTTAATGTTATTTTTGTTAAGTTTTCATTTTTATGATGCCTTTTGAATTCATTATTTACAACATAATTTCTTACTCAATATCAATGGTTCACTATGTTCATAGTTAATGGTCTTGTGTTTTTTTACTGGGTCCATTTTTCAACAATTTTTCAGTTATATATGGCAGCCGGTTCACGTAACCAGTTTTCTTGGACTTAATATTATCCAGTACTAACTTACCCTCCCGCAAGGAGTCGACAACTTCCCCACATATGGAGAAAAATCAACATCTTTGTCAAATTTTCATAGAAGGGTATGATCTGCCACAACTAGGATTTGAACCCAGATCTCTGGTCTTATGTACCAAACAAAAAAAACCAACTTGTCTTTGATAATTAATGGACAAAATTCTAGTTGTACATACATTTATACATGAAGCAGCTATTTTTATGCATTACTGAAACACATGATGAAAGTGAAACCCATTGAAATGTGGTTTACTCTGTCTGTTTTGTGGTTTTTTATTTTTTAAGAACGATAAATCTTCATCATTATCATTGTTAACTTGTCTGAAATAAGATACCAAATTATTAATGATAATGTTCTTTCCTGGACCACTCCTTGATGAAAAAATATTTTACAGATTAGTTTATCAGTTTTTAAGAAAAAAAATAGAACATACAGTTTATTTTGGCAGAAATCTAGATTCATGTTCCAATAAATTTGTGTGGAAAAATTCATCATTTGAATATATATATGAGTAAAAACTTGTGTTCTAGTTTCTACCTGTTATGTATCTACTTTTAAGGTACCAGTATTACTGTTCATTTCAAAATATCAGAAATTTCAAACATGGTCTTATCCAGATAGGTTTTGCTGTAACGAACTGATACCTCTCTCATTGAATTCTGTGAATATATGAATGAATCTCTCTTTAAGGCGTCCATGTTTTTTTTTAGACGTAATCTTTTTGTTATGACTGGGCTCTGTTATATTTTGTCTTAAATCTGAAATAATTATCCTTTTTGTTGATGCAGAGTTTAATTCTCTATGCCTGTCTGTATTTTTGAGAATTGTTGGTTATTTTTATCTACATTTCATGGTATAATTTATTCAAACACGCATACCAGCTTCGTTGCTGCAACTTTCTGGTTTCCGGCCTCATTAAATCAGTTTCCACTCAACTGACTAGCCTAGCAATAGGAGAAAATTACACTTAATAGTTTGATAAGTAGACAGGGTGATGACTAAAACTGGTTCAGTGACTTGATTGACTTAAACTGGGAGATAGGATCAATATTTTTTGCCCATTCATATTTCCTGTTCTGTGCTGTGCTATTTTTAGAAACATATGAATACATTAATGATCCGTCTGCTACATGAATGAAATTTAAAACAATGCGTAGTCATTAAAGTTTGTCTGTAAAAACCATCCCACAAAGATAAATTTAGGTTGCAGACAACTGATGTATTCCATGCTGGCTGGTTATTTTGATATGTTTACTGTCCTGTTTTCAGTGTTTAATGATTCCTTTGAATTGTCCAATAAGAGGAAGGCACACCTTAGTCAATACTGACTCTTTGTCTGGGAGTGTCAGAATACAATACTAAGTGTACTTTGATATTATCTTTCATCCTTTATCCATCAGTGCCATGAAATAGATTATGAAACTTTTGGTTCACAATATTGACTGTGGTATTCTAAATGCTACGGACAATTATTGCAGAGTTGCATCCCTTTCATTTATTCAGTTTTATGAATGGAAAATCAACCTGTGTTGACTATCAAATGTTTACTTTAGTTAATAATTAAATTCGAATACTGTAGGGTTTATTTATCTCCTTAGTGGAGATTTTTATTGGGTAAACTTGTTTTTATCATTTATATCAGTTAATTTTATCTGATGTCAATACGGCACAGATTCTGGACAAGAAGTTCATGAAATATTCATTACAAGTATATCTCAGACAGGTAAATAACCATAGATTTATTGTAACAAAATAGCTTTTTCTTGCTATTAAGATCATCAAAGTCAAGTAACTGTTTAGTCATAGTCACTGGATGGGTATTCAGGTTGGAGAATTACAGTCAAACCTGTTTTTGCAGCCACCTCCAAAGAAAGACCACCTTGTGAATAATGGTCATTCTTTGAAAAATTGTCACTGATTATTTAGAACAAATTGACCTCTGAATGAAGGCCATCTGTCAATAAAGGCCACATTTTGGTGGCCTTTGTTTACAGGTATGACTGTTCATATTTTTGTCATATTATCTTATAAATGGAGATTCATATTTTGTCCAGATAGATACACTTTTAACCAGTGAAGTAAGAGAATTGACCTTATATCCCTAATAAATACCCCTCATAATTAGTTTCTAACCTGTCTGTTTGAGAAAAGCAAAAAACTCTGACTTGAACTCTATTGTAACCTCTCGAATTATTTTTAACACTAAGATACAACATCACGTACAAACAACAACCCAACCATTTGGAAAGAAATTTTTAACTATGTGATATTCCAGGGGCTTTTATTAGGCAATGTTTGGTCAGTAAGTACTATGTATGATAAAATAGGCATAAAGATTTCTTGCCTCAACAGTGTATTTCTGTCTGATGATTTTATACATTTAGAAAAGAATTCATGTCCTGAATGATATCGACTGTTACTTAAAGCAATATGCTGACAAACCTGAGATATGTAATTGTTGGCCCCTTTTTGGACTTTGTTTTTTTATACTAACTCACCATACAAAAGGGCCACATTTCTTCTCCCCCTTTGGTGGTCCCAGTTCCAAGGTTTAACTCTGTATTATTATTTTTTTGTTTTTGTTTTTATGTGACTTATTGTCACTGGGGTTTAACGTCATTTTTCAACAATAAGTCACATAAAATTTTTCAGTTATATTATGGCAACCAGTTCACCTAACCAGTTTCCCTGTATACTAACCGGTACTAACTTACCCTTCCACAAGGAGCCAGCAACTTCTCCACATATTATGGAAAATCGCATTTTTGTCAATTTTTCATAGAAGGGTATGACCTGCCACGACCGGGATTTGAACCTGGATCTATGGGTTACAAGTCCACTGGACCATGGCTGTGTCGACTGTTTATTGAATAGTTGAGTGCTGTGAAACATCAAATAGCAACCACCCAATATAATGACCACCTTGTTAAAACAACCATTTTTTCGGACTGACTTGCTTGAATTCAACTCGATAATTTGACCACCATTATTATGACCAATTTTTCAGCTCCAGATGGTCTCAGTATCAAGGATTTGCTGTAATTTGAATGGCTGAATTCTTATACAATCTTTTTTTATTTCAGATGAAGCTCGAGGTTCTGACCAAGGTGTCCTTGTCCACTGCCTGGCTGGTGTCAGCCGCTCGGTAACCATAACAGTGGCCTACCTAATGCATAAGAAGCGTCTGACGTTAAACGACGCGTATGACTATGTTAAAACTTGTAAACCAAATATTTCTCCGAACTTCAATTTCATGGGGCAATTGTTGGAGTTTCAGCGTAGTTTAGGCCACAGATTAAAGTGTTCTTGTGGCGAATCTAAGTGTACTTGTTCCGACATTAGTCGACTGATCTCGGGAGACAACCCATCCCCCTCTGACATGTGATATATTGTTTTAATAAAAAGACACTATATACCAAAATTTTATCATTTTCCATTTTGACATACTACAGAGTAGTGAAATAATTGTAGAATGTTTTTTTCTGCTTCAGTTAACTGTTGAATCGGTTGCACCAAAAACCAGATCTGGTTGATCACTGAACCGGTGAAATGGTACAGATCTCTGGTATAGTATACCAATACGATGTCCAGCTAGGTTCATCTTAGTCTGTCTTTATGCTGAAGTATTACCAATGGTGTGATACGGTTAACCCAACTCTGTGCATTTAACCATCTCCTCATTAGAAAATGATTAGTGTCTGGTACAGTTGCCATGTATGATTTACCAATATAAATGTTGAAAACTGAAATGATGGTGTAACTTTGAACAATTGTCCCGCTTCGTGAACCAGTTCATAGAGACTGCAATTAGTTGTCTAAGATACTTCGATTACTTATCATTTTTTAATATATATTATTAATGTGAAAATTTTAAATGCTTTGTGTCACAAATAATTTAAAAATACAGCATTTAATAATTAAGTTTTAAGTGTAAGAATTCAATTAAGTTTCATGGTATTATGTGTTATAAGTAACAGACTGAATAGATATTTTAAGGTCACAAAGTGAGGAAATAAGATTATGATGTTGTTCTGGCAACTTGTTTTGTTACGATATTGACGTCATGTGACACTATTGACTTTTTGTTGCAAAGATGACTTTGTGCCATTGATAAGGTATTTAATTACAATGCTGCCCTTGTGTTAAGTTCTCTGTATAATTTTGTCACGATCGCAGGAAATTTGAAATTTTAACACCCGATGTAGTGCTGTGTGCTTGTTTCATTTGTCATGTTCATTCATGACTGTAACATTTCCTTACACATTCTATTGTTTCTAGTGCAACACTATTCTAAAACAATTTTTAAATCAATTAATCATTAACACTACAGTGTCATGCTGCTGTGAAAATCTATGCCAACTTGTGTCAGTTATTTGATGTGGATGTGTTTGGATAAATAACAGAGTTGAGTAGTGTGCAAAATTCCCATTAGTAATTAGAGATAAATTGTATGACAGTTAGGCTTAAAATCATGGGAAATATAGATTTGATCAAGTTATAAACTTGACTTCATAAACAACCATAGCAGAAGTAAAAGTGAAGTCTTATCTAATGGGGTTCTTTGTTAAGAAATAATCATAGCTGGCCAGTCATCTTTGTTGACAGTCTACATTTGGTAATTAGTCATCTTTGCTGACAGGTCAATTTTGTTGACAGGTAATCCTTATTGACTGATAAACATTGTTGCTAGATTCATTGATAATAATGTCAGTTATGTTGAGATCCTAACTCAGTTATGGTGAGATCCTAACTCAGTTATGGTTAGATCCTAACTCAGTTATGGTGAGATCCTAACTCAGTTGTGTTGAGATCCTAACTCAGTTATGGTGAGATCCTAACTCAGTTATGGTGAGATCCTAACTCAGTTATGGTGAGATCCTAACTCAGTTATGGTGAGATCCTAACAGTTATGGTGAGATCCTAACTCAGTTATGGTGAGATCCTTACTCAGTTCCACAACTTCAGCTTATGTATTCACCACAGTAATCTACCGCATTCACTAAGGTATGTGTTAAATTAACCTGCAAAAATCAGGGATAAACTATATGAAGCATTGTTATAATCATGATCACATTTTTACATAACTGCTTGTTATTTTGTAGACTTTTTGAATCATAACAATCTACATTTCAATTAGCTTAAAGTTTTTTTGTAAAATAGCAAAATAAATGGTTGTTGATTCAAGCAAAGGAGGGAAATCAAGGGGGTTCTCAATGTTTAAAACCAGCACATACAAGTGTGTCATTATATAATTTCTAAATTTTATTCATTTTTGAAAATTGTGGTAAAATTACGCTTGTAATTTTTGTCAATATGTAAAATTGGTTAAAAAATGTTAGGAAACCACCCCATAGTCTGTCAGGGAACCATCGTATAATCCTTCTAGGAACCATCTAGTTACATATGGAGAAAACATCCTATTATTTTTGGTTAGCGCTTTGTAACCTATTGGGAAAATGTCCTTACCTGTCAGGAGGCAATTTTGTAAATTATCTGAAAATATCATCCCCAATACTTTTGACGGTCTTGGTTTGGAGTGTGTTAGTAATATGGCTGTAGTACTGTACTTCTGTAAATCTAGATGTGTACAATGAACACTTAATGTACTCTTAATGTACATGCAAACTTAATTTTGATGAAGAGATAATTTCTCAGCTCTGTACTGGCTGATACATAAGAGACACTAAAACTTTTAATTGCTAACTATTGATTCAAGTTTATCAACCATCAACTTTTTAATTGTCTCTTGTTATCTATTTAAACACTTATTCAAGTTATTGTCAGATAACATTAATATGAAATATCATAATAAGACATAAGCTAACTTTGCTCATAATATTGAACAATATGTGGTGACAATGATCAGTGTTAATGCATTGTATGTATTTTACACTGTTGCTGACCTCATTGAAATCTTTTGATACCAGCATTGTTTTTTTCATTGCTACTATTAAAATAGTTATATGTTTATGTTTTTGGACATATAGCACTGACTAAACTGGTTTTAGATTTTTGGACTCAAAACTCTAGCACCTGATTGGTTAATTCTGAGTATTGTCATCAATTGACCAATAGCAATGCTTCATTTTGAGTCTGGACAGTTTTTTGGCTTTTTTTTTTTGATATTCTTGATTATACTCTTGGGCCCAGTTGGTGATTAGAAATCGATTGATAATTCATAGTCTATTTCTGTATAAAGTTATCTATATTTTCCCTGTTAGGAGGGACAAAAAAATGGAGTTCAAACTTGTTTTACGTTTTGTTTCATTTTGACAAATTTTAACTATTTTGTATATATTTTGTATATATTAGTACATGTATTTGTTGTTTTGTATAAGACATCAGCTGAATTCAGTTGTATTATACGCTTGTAGGCTCCTTTTTGTTACACATGTTCACCGAAATATTACCATACTGTATGAGTCTTATATTGCTCTGCAATAGATAATGCCATTTCTTTGTTTTAGATTTTTGTGTGCGTATCACTGTTCGAAAAGTCCAACTGATCTCAAAAACCAGTAATACATTACACATAATCTTCCATTATCCAAATGGTCCTGTTTCAATGAAATTGGGGAAATTATTTAAATTTGGACTTCATATCCAATTCTGGATTCAAAGGACGTGGGTGATGACTTTCGATTAAACTTCTTTTCTTGAAGTAGATTGAGTCTCACAAACATCGTCCTATGAAGTGCTTAGTTTTTATTAAGAACATCAAACAATTGTGACTGTTTTAACAGATTTTTTATCTCATTAATACTTTAACTTATCCAGTTCCTATAAATCAAGCCCTAATATTTAGTATCAAGGAATAGATATTATATGTGCCTGAAGAACTTCATAGATTCTTTTTTGAAAGCGCAATAAATAATAAAAAAAACCTGATTTTCTGCATTGAAAAAAATGTTTTTACTGTTTGTTGATTGGGCAGAATTAATAGACAAAAATTATATTAGGTAAAGTCTTTCATAGAATCATCATATGTTACATGTAGATCATGATGACTTACTGTGAGTTATTCTCACTTCGTTCAGTACTTACCTAGTTCACTTTTAGTACTGGCTCATTGACTTGTCTTATAAATGGAGTTTAGAGACCAGTCTGTAAACTAAAGGCTTTGATTGGTTGAGTCTGAGGTCATTCTTGAATTTGACCAATCACATGGCTGCTTTTTGTGACTGGTCCCCAAAATTTATTTATATTGTCATCTTCATTATTTCAGTTATCGAATTTCTATTGTGACTGTCAATAGTTGTTATTAGTGAAAAACTTTTAAAACTTCTAAACTTTTGAGGGCTGAATGATATAAAACTGAGTTTGGCGACCAACCTCAGAATGCAGCCTTGCCATTGGTTAGTGTCAACACATGTCCAAAACTAACCAGTCAGCGAGGGTTTTGAGTCTGTTCTCTAAACTTGTTTTTTTTTTACCTCAAATTAGTTGGGCACCTACAAAATTAGGGTTTCCTGCTGGTAGCAATTTCATTATTTGGTACATCTCTACCCTGTTACATACAAACTACTTATTTGTAGCATTGAGCTTTACCTGAGCTCATAACCCAGGTTCTACCATAGAGATGTATAACAGAGCTCATAATCAGCATAGGCTGCATTAGATCTTTCATAAGTTTTTGTATTTATTGATTTAAAAACTCATACCCGCTTGTTGCATAAAACTCCATTAGTGTTTATACTAAGTTTGTTGCATTAAAGCTCTATCAGAGCTTATACTAAGTTTTGTTGCATAAAAACTCTATTTGTGGTCGCACTAAATTTGGTGCATTGAGCTTTTACAAAGCTTGTACTGAGCTTTACATTCTCATTTTTTCACTCTGCAAAAGCTTCATTTGTTTTCTTCAGATCACTCACTTTGTTCAGGATTATGATGTTGTTTATGAAGCTCATTTTTGATAAGTGTTGATTGGTTTGTGTAATTGACTAAAATCATTGTTATGTTTATGTGCTTGCATCATTTTTTAAAATTACTGATTTATGATTATAATTCACTAAATTTGTTCTGAGGCTTATGTCAGGTTTAAATTATTGTTTATTACAAATTATCCTTTGTTAATTCTAAACTTCCTGAAAGATTAAGACAATGAATTTTTTCTTAAAGATATTGAAATTTGGTTTATGACATTGTACAGAAAACTAAAATACAGACTTACTGTGTGTTATGTTGTTATATGAAGTTTTTGTGAAGTGCATCAAACGAACAAAGAATATAAATGTTTTTTTTATTTTATGTTAGATTTTACTTTATGTTAATTGTTGTTAGTATTGTTGCCATAGCAACATGATGGACTGTTAGTATACAGGATGCATTCCTTATGTCATTTCTTGAAAAAATTTCTGCAATGCAAGGGAGACAACTCAATTTTATTTTTACTTTGAGTTAAGAAAGTGTTATATTGTTTCCTACCAAATATGTGTAGTGTTATGTTGCAAATATGAAATGACTTTGTACTAAAGACTCACTTCTTAGGCAATAACAATGATCAAAAATTATGAATGCAGAAATGAAAAATGAAAAAAAGTGCTGAGTCATTATTGGTACAATAAATGAGAAATCCTTCAACGGACGTATAAGAAACTCTAAAACTTTTGTTCAGATAGGAGAGTTTATTTCATTTTGTAATTTACTGTGTTCATGATTCAGTTTCAAGATTAATATCCTTTAATTTATCTAAGTTTGGAGACAAATTTGGTTAAAATCTCGAAAGCTTTTCTTGACAGTACATTAATTTGTTTCACACTTAATATAAAATTAATTAAAGTTGATGTGGCTAAACTGATACTATGCAGTCAAATTGTGAACAAAGGTCACCCTTGGGAAAGACAAAATGTGGCTTTTATTGACAGGTGCCCTTTATTTGGAGGTCAGTTTTTTGGTAAATGATTAGTGATGATTTTTTTCAAAGAATGGCCTTATTCAAAGGGTGGTTTTTATTCAGAGGTGGCCACAAACACAGGTTTGACTGTATGTATATTTATTTTTAATAGTAAAGACTATCATTTTACATGATTTATACAGTCATACATAGGGCATGTGTTGTTACGTTATGCTTTGCTTCATGAATGATTGGTATGAATTAAAACATGTTTTATTTACTGAAATTATTAAAACATGTTTTATTTTTGTGCATTTATTAAAACATGTTTTATTTTACTGAAATTATTATTACTAGTAATGCAAAATGATAGTGACTGGCTTTTTGAAACTTTACAAAAATAATGAATTGGGATTTCACCAAGTATGATGTAGTTGACAAATTTCTGATTACTATGTGCTACTGTGACTGACTTAGGTCAATATAAGCATAATATTAGGTTATTAAGATTTCCTCACATTTCCAACTTTAATCTTTGTTTTAATTATATTGTATGTTGTTATGTTGTGTTTTTTGTCAAGCCTGCTTGCGGTGAGCTCGTTTTTTTCAAGCAAGTAGTTGCCATTTCATTAAATAGTGGTAATGTTTTATTCTGCGGAAATACATTCTCAATTTTGGCATTTATCCTACTAACAAGCAGATACACATAAAAACAACACTAATGTATAACTTCAATGTTATGTCCTACTTCAAGACAAAATAAGTGATACCATAAATTAATGAAACTATCCTTCCAAATTTAATACCATAATTTATGAAACACCAAATTTGATTTATTTGACCATGAGTAGAAAGATGCAATAAATGAGTTTTATCCAGTAATATCAACATAATTGAATTTTTTAAAATTTTCATATACTGTATAACCTTGAGATGAGGACCACCATGGGATCAACAATATCAGTCTCGATATATAGGTGGTCTGTTTTATTATTTAGCTGAAATATACAGTATTGATGTTTTGAAAACTGTACAACAGTACGTGGTCACTTTATTGAAGTGTTTGTGTACAATAATTGACCTTGTAATAGTACTCATTATATACAGGGCTTGATAAAGTTTTTTCAGGCTTCTCATCCTGCAAGACAACCAGCTAAGAATTTTACAATAATTTCAACTCCTCCTGAGTCAATTTGCACACGTAATTACGAGCGGACGTGTGGATTTGTCAAGCCCTGATATATAATTTATGCATAAGTTTAGTTCTTAAACACAATGTATATCTTGTAATAGTTATTGTTAGGAATTTTACATTATACTCTGACCTCAGTTTTCATTATTATCCTGGTATATTAGCATTGCTTATTTTGATAGTAGTATCTGCAAACATTATATATGTAATGTAATGTTGCTTTTCATAATTCATTTCTTTATCTTCCTTTTTTCATAAATTCTGGTGATTAAAATCTTTGTGATGTAAAATTTTTGGTTAATATCACTGATTGTAATGATTACTCTTAATTTAAAATCTTTGTGATGTAAAATTTTTGGTTAATGTTACTGATTGTAATGATTACTCTTAATTTGATGTTTGTAATAAGTAATCTAGATTATTGTCATCTCAACAATTTTAAATGGCTTCTCTTATTGATCATAATCATTAAAGTTGACAGTAAATTTTCAGATATAATTTGGTCAGAGATAAGAATCAGTTGTGTTTCCAGGTACCTGACTGACCCTATCTTTTGATGCTTACCTTCAGTTTCTAACAGCAAAATAAAAAAATGCAACCAATTGTGGTATTACAAAATCATATGGTAGTCAAATCCTGTCTCTAAAATATGAAAATATGCTTAAAAAAAGTTAGAAAAATACTGCAACCTACCTACCCTGTTTGTTTGGCCACCAGGCACACCAGACTATTCTTTCCAGCTTTATTACAATAATCAAACATAAAAAATGAACTCAGTAATTGATCTTAAGGACTTAGTAAATCCTCAGAATCTGTAGTTCATTAAGAGTAAAGTTTTCTAGTTCTAGAATTGTTCTGTAGTATAGTTTGAACAACAGCCGTCTTTTGTGTGTGTATTATAGTGATTATGACGTTATTGTCCACATGCAGTTACCCATTTCTTCTCATTAACTCTATGATTATGATGACCGTTAACTTTTGTTTTGTTCAGAATATTAATATTTAAATTATGGGCTTTTCGAAGAAACTTTTAGAAACTTAATTTTGTTTGTTTTGGGTTATTTAAGTTGAAATGATGAATATGAATATGTTCATCTGTTAGAAAGAGTTGAGATATTTTAACTTATTAGTTTACTTGTTTTATTTTCTATGATATCCCATCTTGAATTCAGCTTTGTTGAAGAATTTTTTGTGGACATTTTGTTTTGAGCCATGCTGACTCCGTGAAACACCAGCGCACCAAAACATTGTTCTCATTCTTTGTAAATAGGTGGATAAAACATCATAATAAAAAACATCATGATAAGTCTATTTTTGTACTGTTTGTTTGTATCGTTTGTTATTATCATGTCATTTATGTATAGACCAGATTTATGAATGAATAGTCTAATAAAAACCTGTGTAATAATGTTGATTTTGATAAGTTTAATCTGTTTTCATTATAATGCTCTAGAATTAGATCATGTATACAGTCATGTACATACTAAACATGAAAATAAAGAACTATAGGATATTACTATGCTTTGTTTCATTGTAGTACTTAGTAAATAACAGATTTTGAGGAAGATCCTTGTTCATAAATACACAACCTTGCCAAACCTGCCTCACACCAACCATTGCAAAATCCTGACAGACTCAGTCACATCAACCACAACTCAATCAGTGCAGTAAAGCTAACAGCAATACAACATCACGCAGTAAATCACTTAAACTAAATATCACAAAAAAATTATCCTAAGGGTTCTGCATTGGAAAGTCTTGACAATGAAAAACAATATAATTACCTTTTTGTTTATCTATTTAAGAACCTCTCAACCAACAGTCCTTTGTTTTATTATAGCATGTTTCAACCACTGTCCAAAGGTATTGTATGCTTTTTATTTCCCCCCCCCCTCCGCAACAAAGTTTGGAGGGTTATACTGATTTCAGCCTGTCCGCCCACCCACCCGCCCGCCTGCCTGCCTGCCTGTAGACAAAATCTTGTGTGTGCTACTTCTCTGAAATGGCTAATTGGATTGGTATGAAACTTTACCAACACATTAGGCATTAGGTCCACTTGTGCATATTGTAAAAAAAATTATTTGGACTTTTTTTAATGGCTTTGCCTGTACTTAAGGCATTAGATCTACTTGCACATATTTTAAAAAAGAATTATTCGGATTAATTTGCATAGAGTTATGCTGCTTTTTTATTTGTCTGTCCACAAAATCTTGTGTGCACTTCTCCTAAATGGCTTGTTCTATGTTATTAAGCCTTTAAAAAAGGGCTCTTCTTGGAGTATTTAATCACCTTCAGTGATAGTTCTAGTTTTATGTGTTTGTGTAACTTCAATGGAAATGTTTTTGCTTGTTGCTGATCTAAATAATGACATACACTTGTACGAGTTACATTTTTTATAGGCAGGAACTTGCTCATGAATAATTTCCAAACAATTTAAAGCAAAAAAAATATTATCTAACGACACAGCTTCAAGAAAGACAAAAAAAGTAATGACTCACTTTCCATAAAGGTAAAATGGATTTTTCCTTCAAATTTAGACTAAATAGGGGACGAACACCTTCATTGACTCAACTTAATAAAGACATACAGATTACAATTTGTAACACCAACATATTAACTACCTTGAATAGTTAACAACAATAGTTCAGCCACGTAGAAATATTACCATACAACCCAGTTTTGCAACCAACAGACAGTGAATTTGTCTCGGTAATTGGTCATTGGAAATGGCTTATAATGACAACACATCAACGTTTGGCAAACATCAAATGCAAAAAAATGCAAAATGTAGCATTATGTGTGACATCAACATCATAAAATCTGGACCTTTAACAATGTCATAAAACAATGATGTCTCTGTGCAGTTGCAAATCATCTTAAACATTCATTTTACCAAGACTACCTTCAAGTACTTTCCTGTACTCCTGGATTACCTACCAATACACCTAGATTACCTACCAGTACACATAGATTACCTACCAGTACTTTCCTGTACTCTTGGGTTACCAACCAGTACACCCAGATCACCTACCAGTATTTTCATGTACTCCTGGATTACCTACCAGTACATCTAGATAACCTACCAGTACTTTCATGTACTCCTGGGTTACCTATCAGTACACCTAGATTACCTACCAGTACTTTCATGTACTCCTGGATTACCTACCAGTACACCCAGATCACCTACCAGTACTTTCCTGTACTCCTGGGTTACTCTACCACCTACCAGTACACCTAGATAACCTACCAGTATTTTAATGTACTCCTGGGTTACATACCAGTACACCTAGATTACCTACCAGTACTTTCCTGTACTCTTGGGTTACCTACCAGTACACCTAGATTACCTACCAGTTCTTTCCTGTACTCTTGGGTTACCAACCAGTACACCTGGATTACCTACTAGTATTTTCCTGTACTCTTGGGTTACCAACCAGTACACCTAGATTACCTACCAGTACTTTCCTGTACTCTTGGGTTACCAACCAGTACACCTGGATTACCTACCAGTACTTTCCTGTACTCCTAGATTACCTACCTGTTCTCATAGATTACCAGCCAGTACACCTACATTACCCACATGTACATCTAGATTACCTACCTGTACACCTAGATTTCCTATCAGTACTTTCCTGTACTCCTAGATTACTTACCACTACACCTAGATTACCTACCTGTACTCCTACATTACCTACCAGCATACCTAGATTACCTACCAGTGCACCTTGATTACCTTCCAGTACACCTAAGTTACTTAACAGTACTATCTTGTACTCTTGAGTTACTTACCAGTACAATGTGATTACCTACCAGTACTTTCCTGCACTCCTGGATTACCTACCACTGCATCTAAATTACCTACCAGTACACCTAGATTACCTACCAGTACTTTCCTGTACTCCTGGATTTACCTACCAGAACACCTAGATTTACCCACCAGTACTTACCTGTACTCCTAGATTTACCTACCAGTACACCTAGGTTACCCACCAGTACTTTCATGTATTCTGGGTTACCAACCAGTACACCTAGATTTCCTACCAGTACTTTCCTGTACACCTAGATTTACCTACCAGTACACCTAGATTACCTACCAGTACTTTCATGTATTCTGGGTTACCAACCAGTACACCTAGATTTCCTACCAGTACTTTCCTGTACCCCTAGATTTACCTACCAGTACACCTAGATTACCTACCAGTACTTTCAGTATTCCAGTATTAACCAGTTTCCACTCATTTTATAAACAACTGTCATCTTCCCCGCATGTTGTGTCGATCAGATGTGGAAGTGACATCGTATATGTAGCCAATATACAACCATAAATCTCCAAATAAACTTTTTCGTTATTTTTCATTGTGTTCCTTTTAGTATTGTCAATTGAAGTCGGTAAATTTAGACTATTTTTCTTGTCTTTTGGATACAATTAACAATCATCAACCTAGCAATTTTAACATAATTTAGCTCATAACAAGGCTTTAATTACAGGTGTAAGTGTAAATTAAGATCGACTGGAGATAAGGCGGTGTTAAGTTTGTAAGCAATGAACAGGACCGTGAAATTTCAGATATTATGTGTCATGTTCTTCTACTGTTTTGTCGTACGTTGTTTTTTCTTTTCATTCACAAAATCGTTGTACAAAGTTGTGAATTATTATGTTGACCTTACTGAATTGTCTTCTTGTCCTTGTAGAAATGTTAAAGTTGGTCAATTTGTCTCGTCATTACTGTTTAATGAAAGTTCTCTGTGGTTTATTTGATTAGACTCTGTTTGTATACCTCGCGCGAAATTAAAATTAGCGTGAAAAAAATGTACATAATATTTTTGTTAGCTAACGCACGTGCATTCAACATGTTGTGAAAACGACTTGACTGTTTTTCGACCGTGAAATTTAATCTCCGCAAAATTTATCAGTTTCATAAAAGTGTATTGACTGTTCAACTTGTAGTATTGTAAAATTTAGGCTTTCGCGCAATTTAATAACGTTTGTGAAACCGTTCATTCTGTATGGTCTATAAACGAAATATTATTGTCATATAGTATTATAAATTCTGTTCGGATCATTCTTCCGAATGAATAAATGTATCTATTAAATAGTTTTACAACACAATTAATTGTATTTTAATATCCGTGGATATTTTCACAGAAGATTAAAATTGAAAAAAATATACTTGTTCGCCTCGGGTTTTTTAATATTAATACATGTATATATATATATGATAGTGTTGAGGCAAAAATTACGTGTTTTATAGAATAAAATTTGTGATTGTTAACTAACGCTTCTACAGTGGAAATTTATTTTACTCAGGTAAGCATTGTCTGTATTAATGTTTGTCTAATTTGCCAGAAAGAATTTAAAATTATTGGGTGAAGTGTACAGAATATTTTAGGGTGTAGATCTGACATAAATTTACATAAACCTTCAATGCTGTAGTCTTTGTTTAAGATTTGGAGAACCTGTTTATAAATTTATTTATTTTGTTTTTGTTGAAGACTACAGTTTTAACTTTAGTGTAAAATCATCGTACGAGTTAGTAATTGTACATGAAATTAACCAGGCACGAGAGACTACATTACCTAACAAAAATGTTTTATTAAAACAATATTCAGTCGTAATTAAACCATCCCGTCTAACACGACAAGATATCATGAATTGTTTGTTAGAAGATACGTATCAACCACCACAATCCTATATGAATGAAATATTAACCGCAGACACCTCACCTTTAACGTTTCGTTCATGGGTGGATTCACATATTTGCGGCTGTGTACCTTTAACATACTGCTATTCTCCTGCGTTAAAATATGATTCATAACGGGTCTTGTTTCACAAATAAGTTACAGGACCCTACGCTAAGATTTTAACTTAGTAAACACAAATACTATTCATTATGGTGGATTTTCTGTATTTGTAACATAAAAGTTGTAACAGACGTGAAAATAAAGCATTTCTTTCGAACATCATTTGAAACTTGACTCGTCGATGTTTTTTATATTAGGAAATAAATACAAAACTTTCAAAAACGTTTCTGAAATTTTATTATATTCAATAATTACATGTATATAGTAATTTCTGAAATTTTATTATATTCAATAATTACATGTATATAGTAATTTCTGATATTTTATTATATTCAATAATTACGTGTATATAGTAATTTCTGATATTTTATTATATTCAATAATTACATGTATATAGAAATTTCTGAAATTTTATTATATTCAATAATTACATGTATATAGTAATTTCTGATATTTTATTATATTCAATAATTACATGTATATAGTAATTTCTGATATTTTATTATATTCAATAATTACATGTATACAGTAATTTCTGATATTTTATTATATTCAATAATTACATGTATATTGTAATTTCTGATATTTTATTATATTCAATAATTACATGTATATTGTAATGGCAAGGTTTGTTCAGAAATTATTCAAGGGCACCAGACAAGTTCATATTGGCGTCACTTACATTGTACATGTTGCTGTTAGAGATCTCCTCATAGATTTTACAACTTGTTTTATGTTCTTTATGCCTTAATTCAATCTACCTGTAGGTCAATATTTGAACTGAGTATGGTCTGTACTTTGACCAGTACTGATCTGAGTATGGTCTGTACTTTGACCAATATTTAAACTGAGTATGGTCTGTACTTTGATCAATATTTAAACTGAGTATGGTCTGTACTTTGATCAATATTTAAACTGAGTATGGTCTGTAATTTGACCAATATTTAAACTTAGTATGGTCTGTACTTTGACCAGTATTGAGCTGAGTATGGTCTGTACTTTGATCAATATTTGAACTGTGTATGGCTTGTAGTTGGACCAATATTTAATCTGAGCTGTGAATTTATTGTTGTCTTCAAAACATGTCCAGCATTGTATAAGTACTGTAAGTTACGCCCTCAATATATTCTTTTTTACAAATGGATGTTGAGCATTTATTGTTAGTTACAGGAAGTTAATTCGGACTTTGTTTTATAAACTACAATCCTATTAAAAGTTTTCAATAGAACAATAGTCGTTGTAAAGTTTTACTGAGTTATGTATGTTATCCATTGTTTTGAACAATGAAGGTTGGGCCTATTGTCTATGAAAGGATAGCAATTAAAAAGTCAAATAACGTGTTTCACAATATAATTTAACAGGTATGTGCTAAATAATCATTGCATTATTATTAATGTTGATATTTTGTTCTGCGAGATACATTGTTTTCAAATATCTATTGATGTTTTGACCTGTCAGCAGAATATTACTTTATCAGGGTTGGTTTAAAGTTCCGTAAATGTGAAACATATCTGACCGAATGAAATAATTCCTGGCAATAGATGAATGTTTGTCTAATATTTTTTGAACTTATGCATCGGATGAAACGATTGGTATTTTTTTTTCGTGTCAAAATAAATGAAGATGACCCAAAAATAATTCCTTTTCGTTAAATACGGATCTTTACGGGACGGAATTCAGGAGTTTGTGATTTTAGCTCTAACTTACCGGAAGTGAAAAAGTCCAAAATGGCGACTGTTGATGAATTTTGTGGATCGAAATATTTTCCCTAATTACAGCATGAATGGGATTATTTATGGTATATTTTTCGGGCTAATTTTAACCAGTTAAATTATCTGTTATTTATTATGGAGATAATACTGTTTGTTTCATCGCCAGTTCTGTTTAATTTCCAATTAATGAGTCACTAATTTTCTTTAATAGATATTCAGAAATTTACAAGTAAACTGTTGCTGATTAGGTGCGTTTTATTCAATGTTCTCAAATGTTGCAGTTAAATTGTCAAATCTAGATTTCTACCTGTGTATGTAATGGAACTAATTATTAATATGGATATGTGTGTTTTGTGTGATGGGATGGGCTGTCAAATTATTTAATTACAATTTAAATACTTTAAATTTATTCCCTCTCAAAATATCTTAGTATAGACTAAAAACAGTGCAGCTGCAACATATGATACAAAAATATAGTAGTTGAATTGATGTGATTGAAAGAATTATCAATGCAATGATTTACTGTTTGATTTGGAAGTTTGAGTCCAGGCCTTCCAAAATTGGAACATATAATCAGTTTGATATTTATATGATTTTAGGCTTTTTTATCAATTTGTTCACATAATGTTGCTATGCTTAATTGGAATAGTATATCAAACAAGTTTTGTGCAATTGTTTGTTATCATGAAGTGATCTTTTTATTTTTTAGCAGAGCAGGGTTTCCGCTGCCATTCACCAGTTTCGCAAATGGCGAAAGAAATCTGCAAGTGGCGAAAAAACAAAATCAAATTAAGCATACTTTTTTGTAGGAGAGACCTTCCCCTCTGTACATGTGGTGGGAAAAAAAATAAAATGTCCAATGGAAACCCTTGTAAAGTATATGTGAAGCCTTTCCCTGCAGTTTTTTTATTGGGGGTTATTTAGCAGCATGATATGTTTACAGGGAGGTCGTTGTCTATATTTATCTTATTTATGTACATTTTGCATCAAACGTACCAGAAAATTAATAAAATTGTTTATGAATGCTTTATTAAGTATATGCAGAACTATTCTTTCAGTATCATGATCATCTTTAGTCCATGATGTATAGTGGAAAAACGTGGTGTCGGGCTTTTTCTTTGCAATGTACTGGTTTGATTATTCTGTTCACTACAATATTGCATGGAGGTAAAGTAAAATTTCTTGTACTTTAGCTGTATCAAAGTCATAATGACATTATTAATATTATAAGGTGCCTCTGTGGTCAGGTAGTTATGGTTTCTGACTTGAAATCACTAGCCCCTCACCACTTTGAGTTCAAATTCCAAATCCACATACTCTACTTTGAGGAAGCTGCTTAGCTAGCTTATGGAAGGTTGATGGTTGACCTAGGCGCACTTCTAGGATCTTCCTCCTCTGTTAAAGCCAAATGACACTTTCTACAGATGTGATGTTGAACCACAAAAAACATCATAAGATCACTTCAAAATGCATCAGTTTTACTTTGTTTTAACTAATAATAAACTTATCGAAACAAAAGCTTATGAATAACATCTAAAACAGACCTCTATTGTCATATGCATAATGATGATTAATTAAGACACTAATGAAAATAAGGGTAACCAATGTAGAAATATTCATTTTTTTGTTTTCATTGTGTGTGAGGTAAGAGTAAATAATAATAATATAAATTGTACTAAATTAGTAATATTTTTTGTTTGTGTCTGAGAATGCCGTTATTTGTCATCATAGAATTATGGTTTGAGCTAAATTGGTGTTATTCATGACTTTTTAAATATGTATGAACTGTTTATTACAGGGGCAAATTTGGTATTTCCTGAGAAGAACGGTGTAGTATACAGTCCTATTAATCACAATGTAACAATTATCTGTGACTTAGCATTCCCTGATGATGAAGCCTTAGAATTGTTGATGTGGTACCAGGGAAATACATTCATCATTTATAAGAGTAAGCCATCTGTTAAGTTTTTTTAAATTGTTGGTTTGTTGGAACAGATTGGTACATAGAGATTTTGATCACAGCTACATACAGGTTCCCTGAAATTGCCTGACCATTGGACATGTCAGGCAAATTTCGCACAGGTCCAGTAACTTTACATATGTCCGGCAGTCGGGCACGATTTTAGCATTTATCACTTATTTATAATATATTCGGTCAGACAAATTTTCATTTGGTCAGATAGAAATTCTAAATGGCCAAATTTCAGGCAAGTATTCCAGCAGTTTCGAGAAGCCTGTACATGCCATCAAAAGCAAAAGTGCAAGCAGAGAAGTTTAAATAAAACATGAATGAAATAATGTACACAAAATGTGGAGCGTAGTACTTCTCTGAGCTTGAATGTTTTCATCCCTAAAGAATGGTGAAACAAGAATTTAAACAAACAGATGTTGTTAAATCCAGCGTCTTAAACTTTGTTATATAATCTCTAATATTTACCTTGGCATTAGATAAACATAATAGTACACACTGACTTAATTTAGATGATTTTTGTATAAATTTATAAGCTTATTTTTTAATGAGCAAGATTTTTGACATAATTCTTTGACCTTATTATCTTAACTATCATTTCTAATTTGCCTGTTTAGTTATTGACTTACTTTGTTGTAGCTTTGATTGTTTTGATTATTTGATTTGTTCTTTAGATGTGGATGGTACACTTAAACTTAGAGATCCCAGCCTGATCTCAAAGTTTGGTATTGTGGGAAAAAACTTCACATTAAGTATAAGAGATGTTAAATCAGAGGATACAGGAAGTTATACTTGTGAAAAAACTTTTAAGAAGATGGTGAATGGAGTCAATAAAGTGATAGAGGAAAATAAAACCATTGAATTAATTGTTCAAGGTAGGCAATTCTTGGCTGTCTAAAATGAGCTTTTGAAGTGATTGTTTTTTGTTATCTATTCTGTTAAGATATTGTGAATTGTTTATTTACCAATTTGTATTTTTTCAGAGTGATAGTTTAACATTCTATGGCTTGTTTTCAACATTTGCTAACTATAGATTTATTCTGGTTCTCTGGCTGAATGAAAATTAGTGCCAAACCAAATTTTATCTTTGAAATATGGTATTTTGTACTGACTGTATGCATATAAAATGTAAACATTGATTATCAATGACATGCTGTTCAGTTTTTCTCATTTTTGTTTCATAAATCAACTCTGTTAGATTGATCATAAATAAATCTTAATATGTCACTTTTCTTGCTGTGTTTTATAACTTTACTATTTTATTGAGGATTTGATCCATAATTATTGTAATTATTGATAATTACAAACTGATGTACAGTAGTTTGGCATCAAGCTGCGTTATATAATAAAACTTATGTACAGTAAATTTGTATGTTATTGGATCTTTTATATTAATGCATATCAATATCTCCCAACTATCTTTCTCTGATTCTTTTTTTGTCTTCTAGTGTTTCTCATTCTGTTTATGTTAGGATAATATTACTTGTTTTCTCTCAACTCTCAAACCTAAGACCAGTCTCAAGTTAAATTTTACCGCACCTTCTGTTCTGGAAAAGGTGTTCTTTTTTATATGAATTTTTTATTCCACATTTTGTTGATGAATTATTATTACATTCTTCTGTTTGGAAAGTTTTAATTAGAGGCTAATTTGAGAGTATTGAATCTCATTAGTTAAACTCATTCTGAATACCTCTCATTGTGGTAATGTTTCATTGATAGACTTGAATTTAAGTTCTGCATCCAGCTTCACAAAACATCTCAAATTTATTTATTTCTCTTTTCCAAATATTTCATTTCTTGTAAAATGAATGTTTTGTAACCAGTAGACTAAACAATGACAATAATGCTATGTCTATTCAACTATAAATTGTATTACCCAAACTTGAAATACTTATGTTCGAAACCTTCAGACCTGCTTCTGTTGAGATTTTTTGTTAAGTCTGGACCTCATATGGTAATACGAAAGTCAGAGACTAGTTTCTGAACTCAACCTCATTACCAGTCAGTCAGGTGTTTGAATTTTGAAATTGATCTCTGAGTTTTATAATCCCAGTGTCTGTCAACGGGTTTGGAGTTAAAACTCACCTGAGCACATAGTGCTCAGTGAGCTATAGTGATCAGTCAGTCTACTCCGGCGTCCACACCTGGGAGTTGAAAACACTATAGTGGTCACACTTTTGAGTGAATCTTCATCAGACCTGGTCAGAATGTTCATCTCAATCTTTGGACAAGTTTGAACATGGGTCGTCTGGGGTCAAAAACTAGGTCACCAGGTCAAATCATTTAAAAACGTTGTTAACCCTCTTGAGGTCGCAGTTTTTATTGGATCTTCAAGAAACGTTGCCAAAATGGTTGTCTTAATTATATCATGGTTAGGTTTGAACATTGGTCTACTGGGGTCAATAATTAGGTCACTAGGTCAAATCAAAGAAAAACTTTGATAACCCTCTAGAGGTCACAGTTTTGATTGGAAGTTCACCAAACCTTGGCAAGATGTTTGTCTTAATGATATATTGGTTAGGTTTGAACATGGGTCATCTGGGTTCAAAAACTAGGTCAATTGGTCAAATGAAAGAAAAAATTGTTAACCCTCTAGAGGTCACAGTTTTGATTGGAGGTTCACCAAACCTTGTCAAAATACTTATCTTAATGATATCTTGGTTATGTTTGAACATAGGTCATCTGGGATCAAAATCTAGGTCACCATGTAAGCCCTCTAGTAGTCACATGTTTGATTGGATCTTTGTTTATATGTGTTGAAATGTTTGATTTCATGGACAGGTTCGAACATGGATCATCTGGGGTCACAAACTAGGTCAATAGGTCAAATCTCCTGAAAACTTTGTAAATCTTCTCAAAGTCACAATTTTGATTGAATCTACCTCAAACTTTTTCAAAATGATTGTATTAATGATATCATGAACAGGATTTGAACATGGGTCAACTCATGTTAAAAACTAGGTCACAAGGTCAAATACAGGAAAACCATTGATGTTAATTTTTACTCAGGTGAACGAAAAAGGGCCATCTTGGCCCTCTTGTTTAATGTGACTGATAAGAGTCATGATATTACATACATCAAACTATCTGTAGCGATAGTGGCTTTCATTAGCTTGCTATCAGCTATCTGTAATGTGATTATTGAACTTGTGTGTCTGCCATTCAGTTTACTGTCTGTTCCAAGTTAGTTTAGTTAATGAACAAATTTGGTTGAATCACTATCAACATCTATAAGAATTTGGTAATTTTAAGAACTAAGCTTATTAACATGTAGTGCTTCATGGAGAATGTCAAGTCCTAATTAAAAAGACTGATTTTGCATGTAAAGTGAGATTGGTCTGTTTATTTGGTGATGGTTCAAAAGTTGCCAGGCCAGAAGGACTGCAGAATGTGCTACATTGACAGTCATGTGGTGACCCCTTGATGTGGAGATTACTAGCTGGGAATCAGATGTCAGTCCATTGTCTGGGTACAAAAGATACCATGAGCTGGAAACCAAAAATTGCTTGAACTTGGAACCAGATATGTCAGCAATTTTTTCTACTAAGATATAATTGATATTTCCAGACGAATTCAATGAAAATGTTACTGAAGCTGTATATGATGATGATAATGACGATGATGTTGATAATAATGATGCACTTCATGTAGCATATGATGTGTTCAATAACACAGTTGTTGATGATAATATTACTATAACGGATGGTGAGATTTAAATGTTTAGAGATATGCACCCTTTCTGTTTCATGTTGTCATGTTGTTAATTGCTAATATTGTCATGTCTGATCTGTGGAATATATTTAATCACATGAGGGCTTTCATTCCTATTTTTCCAATTTAGAAACAGGGTCAGGACTCCTTGATGAAGATGAGGTACAGTTGTATTATTTTATTGGGATTTGGGGCTGAGTCCTCTGACTGAAAATGGCAGGGGGAGGTTCATTGATAGAACAAGGTCTAATTATTTTTCTCTCTTACAATAACAAGATATTCAAGGTTCTGAAATAAATTCTTTTTGAACCAGTCTCATTACAGTGATTCTGTTGTCTTAGTGAAGTTAAAGATTCTGGATTTACTAATTGTTAATGTGCTATCCACCAAGTTTGATGAGGACAAGCTATTGCTGTTGATAATTTTACCATTTTGAAAATGGATCTTTCTACTCCCAGTCTAGAAATATTGTGTTACATTAAATGAGATAACTAAATCCCATAAAGCGCTTGGTTTTTGATATATGTTAATATATCTGGTACAAAAGAAAAAAACTAAAGCTTGGACCCAATATCAAAGTTTACTCATTGCTGTACAGCCCCAGATTGAGTTACACCTTTGCTGCTTAGATATTGTCCCAATTGCAGAACCCTTGCTGCTACCATTTTGGTTCTTAACAACTTTTTATTGAACTCTTTTGATATGGGTTTAACTTGTTTACACTGTGGACCCTAAAATACTGGTAGTACTTAATGGACCCTTAAATTGATTTAAGTACATCCTGTGTCCTAGAATAAACACAGGAAATGTGTCAAATACAGAAAAAATTGCATTCAACCAAGTTTATGGTGTAATAGTTTCATTATGAAACTTACGTTGAAGTATAGGTATCCTATGGCACGTTATTTTACATACCTGTTGATCAGACATGACAGTTCTGTCAAACCTGCGAATAAAGGCCACATGTAGAGAAAGATTGTCATGTGATTTACTTTTATTATTTGAAATGACAAATTTGACCTATGAAATAAGGCAAACTCTACATTCAGGTACAATTGTTGCCTGTTACTGTGATGGCCTTTGTCCTCAGGTTTGGCTGTATAGGTTATGTTACATACTTCTGTTATCTTACAATCATTGATAGATTTATGTTGTTTTACTCATCACATTTCTGTTAATACTAGATTTCACTTAGTTTTTTTAGTTTATTTTATTGTACAACTGAGTCTGAGGTTTCTAAATCTTACAATGACTACCTGTTGCAGAATTGAAATCTCTGATTGGTTGGTTTTGAGTTTAGTTCCAACACCAACCAATCACATATCTTTAGTCTGTAACTGGTCCCTGAAGTTTTATAAACTTGAGTCTAGCTGATAAATTTTGTTGTTTCAGTTGGCTTGGAATAAAATTTTTGTTGAATGTTGCAAGTTAAGCATTCAACTCTGTACTAATGTTGTTGTTGTTGTTGTTGTTGTCATCTTAGTTGTTATGTTGGTACAGTAGTAATGCTTAGAATGTGCTGTAAATCATTCTTCTCTTGCCAGTCATACAAACAGTGAATGTATGGTTTACTGCATCATGCAATTTTGGACCTTTTGACCAAAGCTTTTTATTTCAATGTCAAAAGTTTGTTAGAAAAAAAAGACTATAAAAAATTGAATGAAGGATACTTTTATGCCCTTGTAATAATTGTGAAAAAATGTGAGTTTATTTATTTCACAAGAGTTAAGACAGTTAAAGCTGGAGTGAAGGTCTAAAGTTGTGTTATCACCTGTGTTTTGTTAGTTCATAGTTGTTATAGTCAACATCTAGAGCTTTACTCTGAATTACTTACCTTGACTGAAAAGAATTACTGATTATATGTGAATTGTCTCCCTTGGATAATTTCTGTTGTTGTTTACAGCATGTTTTGTTTCTTAAATGGTTGATTTTTTAGACAAATCTGTGCACAAGATTACAATGTAATTGCTGGATGAACCCTTGTGTTTACTAGATGACCTGTAGGAATTTACTTACAATGATCAAAATGTAGCTGATTTCTCAGAAAATGTCTTTGATTATGCATAGACAAGTTCTTTATAATTAGTTGATAGAAGTCTTCACATTAAAACGCTTGCCTAAAGTCTGGGATTAGTTCTTACTCTCCTGAGATGTAACTTATATATTTTGATCTTGCAGACCCTTAGTTAATAATGGGGTCTATGTATATAACCTACAAATTTTCACTTTTAGCACCATACTTTAAACTGTTTCATTTGTTTAAAGTAGAGAATTTTGAATCAATTATTGATGAATTACCATTAAACAAATTGCAGCGGACTAGAAACCATCATGCTATGTAATTAGATCTTGATTTAGATAAAATTGTGAGATTTTTAGGTTTAAAATACTTCTGGTTAGTAAAGCATCCAGGGTAAGTGATAAGAAATTTCAATGTAGAGGCTACAGTAGTTGTATAAATTTTATGAAAACAGAGTGTTGCTAATTCTATGCATAATACATATAGGTGATCCACGTTTTCCGTATGGTGAGTATTACTGTTACCTATGTGTAATACGCTAGTTAATGTAGATGATAATATTTAACTGGCCAGTATAATTGTAGTTGACTCATTTCTTAGAACATTAAGGTTGCAATTTCACAGAAATTCTAAATATGTAATACATTTTCCATGACAATTGTTTTTGTAGTATGACTTACCTTGACAATATTACTTGTAAAATGACTTACCATGACATGATTTTACTTGTAATAGGACTTTTACCATGACATGATTTTACTTGTAATAAGTCTTTTACCATGACATAATTTTACTTGTAATAGGACTTTTACCATGACATTATTTTACTTGTAATAGGACTTTTACCATGACATGATTTTACTTGTAATAGGACTTTTGCCATGACATGATTTTACTTGTAATAGGACTTTTGCCATGACATGATTTTACTTGTAATAGGACTTTTGCCATGACAGGATTTTCCTTGTAATAAGTCTTACCAAGACAGGATTTTCCTTGTAATAAGTCTTTTACCATTACATAATTTTACTTGTAATAGGACTTTTACCATTACATAATTTTACTTGTAAATAGGACTTTTACCATGACATAATTTTACTTGTAATAGGACTTTTACCATTACATAATTTTACTCGTAAATAGGACTTTTACCATGACATAATTTTACTTGTAAATAGGACTTTTACCATGACATAATTTTACTTGTAAATAGGACTTTTACCATGACATGATTTTACTTGTAATAGGACTTTTACTATGACATAATTTTACTTGTAATAGGACTTTTACCATTACATAATTTTACTTGTAATAGGACTTTTACCAAGACAGGATTTTCCTTGTAATAGGACTTTTACCATGGCATGATTTTCCTTGTAATAATTCTTTTACCATTACATAATTTTATTTGTAATAGGACTTTTACCATGACATAATTTTACTTGTAATAGGACTTTTACAATGACATGATTTTCCTTGCAATGTTACCTTTACTATGACATATTATTGCTTGTTATATTAATTTTATTGTGAAGTAATATTACCACTGAGACAATCTGTCCTGACTTTATATAAAAATGCTAATAGATTTAACCTTGATTCTACAGTAAATAACAGAAATGAAGATTTTTTGCATTAATTCTTGCCACAACAAAGATTTTACACGAACATGACCATGGTATTTGTACCACAGTCTTACCTGAGTTAACAGCCTCCTGTGGATAAAAGCAAAGCATGTGAACTAATATCTCACATTTATTGATATAATAAGGCCGAAAAAAAATACTCTTGTTTCTGGTCACAGTCATCAAAATAAAGTGGGTAGGTAGGTCGGGATTTTTTTTTTTACACCCGTCATTTGTAATAACTGCTAATGTATGCAAAGCCATTGCTTTGATAAATTTTGATGAGCTTCATGTTTATTCAAACAAACTGGACACACAATAAAATACAGAAATGGACGCATTTATCTACTTTTACAGCGAGCAAGCATCGTAGTTGTGCAGCCATCTTAAAATTCTGTTTCCAATGGTAACGATAGCGCAGACTATTTCCCGGTATACGGAACTGAAATTCCGGAATATTTCTCGGTAAAAAAATGCAATCGGGGTTAAAAATTAACAGTTTGGAGGACCAGAAACGAGAATATTTTTTTTTTACGCCTAAACCAAACAATCCTCTGAATAAAGGTCAACACTACAAAGAAGCCTTATTTCACATGTTTGACTGTATGTAACATACATTTCGATTGTGTTGATAGTCACAGGAAGTGAATCACTTATGTATAGAATATGATGTTCTATATTCTAAGAAATGGGTTAAAAATTATAACTTTAATTTTTTTCTTCAGGGTATGGGTACCAGCATATTTTTGTTGTAGTTCTCAAGTCTAGCTATTCTAACAGTTGGTGTTACTGTTAATATATGGCTGATGATTTATTTTGTTGAATTTCTATTTTCCTTCATCCTGGGATGGTGTATGGATTGATATTTTATGTACATACAGTAGAATTCCACCATTTAAACAACCAAGTATTTTTATTAATTGGTCTGATTAGTGAGGTGGTCATTTAAATTGGAAGATATTTGCCAAACACTAAAACTTACAACTGCAAATGATACGTGTATGTATGGATATATTGATGATCTATAATATACAAATCAGTCACCAAAGATTTAATCAGAGCTTGCCTGGTCTGCTCTGCTTCTAAATAGCAGGACTTTATTAAGTGTTTAGTGGGTGAGCTGGACTTCTGATGAATAAGTCTCAGTGGTGGGCAGGACATTTATAGATAGATCCCCATGATAGGCGGGACTTTTGATTTAGAGGTCACAGTGATAGGCGGGACTTTTAGAGGTCACAGTGATAGGCGGGACTTTTAGAGGTCACAGTGACAGGCGGGACTTTTAGAGGTCACAGTGACAGGCGGGACTTTTAGAGGTCACAGTGACAGGCGGGACTTTTAGAGGTCACAGTGACAGGCGGGACTTTTAGAGGTCACAGTGACAGGCGGGAGGTCACAGTGACAGGCGGGACTTTTAGAGGTCACAGTGATAGGCGGGACTTTTAGAGGTCACAGTGACAGGCGGGACTTTTTAAATGTATTTGCTTTAAATGTAAAAGCAATTGTTTGATGTTTAACCCAAATTTGATTAAATCAATCAGGCAAATACTTATTGTTTTTCTTTATTGATTTTGATATAAATCTATTCATATCATTCACAAAGTCATGAATGTCTGAATACTATACCACTTTTTTGTGATATTTTTACCCATTATGAATTTCCAGCACTTATTTAAATCAGATTTAATATTAAATTGTTTCTACTCACCAAACTGATTCTGACTTTGTCATTTAGTGAATAAAAATGTGATTATTTTATGTTACAAATGTTTTGCACATTATGTTGACAGTCATTGTCACTTTTACTTAATAAATGACCATTTTCATAATGTAACCAGTAGCCTCAGATTCTAAGGTGGAATTTTTCTGTATATGTCTACATGTGTACATTTCTATTGGCTAATTGTCTTATGTAACAAAATGAGTATGAACTCCTGTGAAAGGGATGAACAATGTCTGTTTTTTATCTCCACATTCTGTGAAATTTTAGGTAAAACAGCACCAAAAAGTTGTATGAACATGGCCTCCCCCACATGAAACCCAGTCAATGTCCCAGACATACATGCCAAATCTTCAGTGGACAGTTGTTTTCTGTTTGCTGTATGGTTTTTATGTCTCCAGAAACAATATATTTGTCTTGAGAATAATCTCAATTTGTGAGATTGTTGGCCAGTTAGGAGAAAAGAAACAGGCACTATGGTGGAAAAAATGTTAATAGTTTTTTGTAATTGGTATTTTCTTTGTGTAATACCATGGTTCATAACCCTGTATGTTTAGATATGGTGGTTTGTAGGTTATATTATTCTCTTTTTATATCATTACCATTGTAGATTCCTTAGTTTTATGCCATTTTCTTGGATTGAAGAAAGATGGCTGACATCATTACTTTGTAGCCAACATGATTATACTTGCCTTGTTTGATATGATCTTATTTTTAAAGCTATTTGCACCTCCCACTGAAGAGTGTTTTTGAAAACTGATACTCTTTATTCTCCCATATTGAAGAGTACTTTTTTACACACATAGACTTTTCACCTCCAATTGATGAGTATTTATTATTTTATATACCAGTAAATTGAAGTATCGCATCATTTACTCCTTTTATTTTCATATAGATATCGAAATAGTGTTCATAAAAGATGTACATTGAATATCTGTTTCAGAAATTTGTTGATTTATTCACTAGGAAGCTGTAATGGAAACATTTCTATTGATATAATTGTTTGGGATCATTCTTTAATTCACATTCTGGAACGTCAGTACTGATCCTTTTTATGACAATGCACAGATAAGCCCTGCATTTATGGTGTTTTTAAAAAGTTGAAATATTCAACTATGTTTGGAGGTAGTATTCTGTAATATTGTTTATAACATCTGACAGCATAGATCAGGTTCTAAATAATTGATATACATCAATCTAGCTGAACTGTGGCAAATGCTCGCTTGATAGTGAACTTTTATTTTACATTTCACCAATAATAACATGGTTATTCATGAGTGTTAAAAGATAACATTAGACATTATGTATGCGTTTGAATACTGTCCTGTGGTATACATGCGTGAAGTAATTATATTGTAATTTATGTTGATATATTCTCTAGATGGTGCTGGGGCTATTATATGACAAGATTAGGGTCAGATTTACATATATCAGTAGTTGTAAACTATTCAATGTAATCTACATTTGAATATAATGTTCAGTATTACAACATATCAGCATTAAGTGTGATATATATCATGTAGTTAAATGTATAATATATATTACATTATATTACAATATACTATAATTTTGTTACATCTTAATTTATTGGCCTTTTACCCTCTTGTCTAAGGCTAAACTACCCTAAATCCCTCCAAATTATCAATGTATTGCATTGTATTCCATGTATAACATCCAGTAGATATTTAATTATACATTCATGGAAGATTCATATTATTTAATTGATTTTGATAAACTTCATTGTACTGAATCATTGATAGTTAAAAATGACCAAATTATGGCTGTTATTCAATATTTATATTAATTTTTGCATGTAATGTTG
The DNA here is from genome assembly GCA_008271625.1 of Lutraria rhynchaena. Taxonomy (NCBI): domain Eukaryota; kingdom Metazoa; phylum Mollusca; class Bivalvia; order Venerida; family Mactridae; genus Lutraria; species Lutraria rhynchaena. Next base: position 700,320 of record VIBL01000036.1, read on the forward strand.
TCTCAGTGTTAACTCTGCATGAATAAAAAAGACCTGGTAGACTGACAGTAGTGTGTGAATGCTGTATGACCCTTGTAGTATAATATAATATTGACTTTTTTTTTAAATCCTATTTGAATATATATTTGAATAATATATAATTGAAGATATTTTATGAAATACTGTTATATAGATGAATCTTATTGATTAGTGGGATTTTTTATATGTATCACAAGATTTTAGAATCAGATTATTTGCAAAGATCTAATTTTGGTTGTTATTATGAAAAAAGTATAGATATGTGCAGTAATGCTTTTGGTGAGTGGATAAGTCCTTATGTTTACTTGATAAAAAGATGACAAAAGTACAAAATGGTTGTATCACAAAATTATCAGATTCTGTTGTAAGATGCCATTACATATATGTTAATTCATTTCATTGCATCTTATCATTTATTTTCAATTTTCATCATTTTGTAGTTAATTTATTGCCATTCCCATTGAATCATTATCTTCATAATTACTCATTGTTTTTAAGGTCAGGAAAGATTAAGTGTTGTTTCCAGTTACCTGACTGACCTTAGTATTTTTTTTTGCATTAACCCTAAAGTTTCTTACTGCAAAATAAAAAAAAAAATTGCAACATGACACTTGAAAACTTGATTATCATGACAAGGCACAGTTGCAAGACAAGGGGCATTATTCTGAAAGCTATATCTTTGGAGTTGTGCCCCTTTTTGACTTAGAATTTGGTCAAGATTGCTTATTAAATAGAGTGATTAGAAAACCACCAAAGGTATCAACACAAAACTTGGAATGTATACTTAACAGTTATTCTTTATACCTTATTGTGTTTAAAATCTCAAATACACTGGTATGCCCCTGTTGCTGACATGTAAAATAGACAAGCATTGGCGCTGCTGTGGAGCTCTAGCTTGGTCAAGTAGCTTGGAACACAACTCTTTTCTGGCCCATTCAATTCATTTTTATCATCATTCACTCTGGTATGAGAGTATAGTCATGTGAGATTGGGATGGTGTGACAATCGTATTGGAATAGGAATTATATGGGAATGACATTAATTATATGGGAATGACATTAATTATATGGGAATGACAGTAATTATTGAATTTCACTTAGATGTGAATTTTGATATTCTAGATCTTTTTGTGTTTTAATTTTTAATGTTCATTTTTTCAGATGTACCAAGTCCACCTGGCATCCCGATAGTAACAGATGTTAAATCCAGAAATTGTACTGTAAATTGGGAGAAAAGTTTACGAGATAATAATAGTCCAATTACAAATTACCTTATCTATGTTAAGGAGTAAGTATTAAATTTGTATTTTTCTACATTCCATTTGTCTTGCCTTTCTGTACTGCCAAATATTCAATGTTGATCAAAATATTTGATTGACATGATTTATAGGGATGAAACCAAGATATGTCTAACAACTTCTATGAAACAACATTAATGTCTGTTACTCCCCCCTGACCCTGGTTGTTGGTGTGATAAAATTTCTGTTACATTTTTTTCTTTTTTTTTTAGTATCTACTCCGATGATTGGACTGACAGCAGAGTGATAATGGTTAGTGGTAATACAAATCGTATAACAATACGTGACCTACTTCCTTATGTTGGGTACCAGATACGTATTATTGCTAAGAATGCGCTGGGAAACAGTGCACCGAGCAGTGAGAGCGGGATATTTATCACAAATCAGGAAAGTAAGTACTATCTCAGTGCTTTCAAACTTGTTTATAGCTTCCTGTGAAAAAGTCACCATGTGAACAATGGTTTCTGTTAAGCGAACATTTGTAGGCAGGGTATTCATTTGACCCTCAAAACTGTATTTTGACTCTTGAAATTAGTAAATAAAGCTTCTGAATCTTCAAAATATTATCAGCCAAGATTTATTTTTACCCTCAATCTTTGACATCTAGTGAAACGCCTGTTTAGGTATTGTTTACAGAAAAGCGTTAAATAAAGGCTATCTATGTAAAAAGACCATTGTTTCCCTAGTCTTCTCATATAGAACATTCAGCACATTATTACAGTTTTTCAGTTGAAGCACTTACAAAAGGTTATATAAGTACATTTATTATAAGATTGTCCCATGTTGACCAAAGTTCAATTTTAACCTGATTCATGAATGATTTTTGCCTGAGAATGACTAAATCATTGATATCAGCATTGTTGCCATGTAAATGGATATAAGTAACATTGAAATTTAGCAAGTGAGTTTTACCAACCAATCTGACCAAACTAAAGATTGATCTCCACATGTGAGTTAAATAACCAGTTCTTTGACTTGAATGCTTTCTATTCATTCTAAAAATCTTAAGATCTTTCAGACAAAACATAGGATGAAATCAAAATTTATTTGGTCATTTACAGATAATACCTTAATTGTTTTATGATAAATCTTTGCTCATGCTATGATTTTAATAACATCCAAAGAACCTGAGTATTGCTCTATATTTTAATGCTTGATAATTATCAAGTCACTATGTACTTAATAATGTGTAAAGTCTTCTCTCGCTTGACCCTTAAGTGTAGCTATGGTTTATGGTATATCAAGTACTGTCTCAAATCTTTTTGATGTCTCCCAATGTGATTGATGGGTTATCAGTAGATAATATTTAATTATGATTTTTATTGAGATTTTATGTTTTTCTAACGTTCTTAATTATTTTATTTGGAAGGGGTCAACTTCTTAGGGTTGTCAGTGAAAAACACAAAAGTTTGAAAGATAGCTGTTTCACTATTGTCACCTCTTAATATAAACAAATATTTTTTCCTTTGCCTAGATTAAAATTTTCTGTTTGGTTAGAGACTTATATGTAGTTTAAATGGTTATTTTGTCCTCTCTCCATACAAGAAAGTTTCGTTCATTCTGGAAATAGATAATGATGTTGCACGCATTATTGCTTCATATAGCATGCTTTTGAGTTCAGCACTTTGTAATCTAATCACAAAGGCCAATAGGCCACGAAAAATCATGCCATATGTAACAATAATGCCTGCAATGTCATGATCTATTTCCATTCTAACACATCATTAACATGCAATTTAGTGAATAGACACAAGTGTTACTTGTTTACACGATGACAAGCTAGCATTGACTTTAGGGAACAGACCAGGGCTCTCATCATGTCACTTCTGGTAAAAGCAATGCCAAAGCTTTGATGCATTCACCATGAAATCTAATGAGTTCATCTATCGCATGTACACAATAACTGGGTTGGCCATTGTGTGACAGGATGATTAACGGTTTCATGTATCCATTCTATGTATATTTATTTTCCCCATTATTTAAATTCCTTCTACAGGGTTCAGCGTCTTCAGTATATCATTTTTGTTTGGAATATTGAAATCTCGGATGCGTAGGAGTGTACTAGGGAGTGTGGCATTCTCAAATCAAACTGGTGCAGTTTTATTTTGTCAATTATGTGTCTATATTATATATATATATGTATCAGGCCCTGGTTTCACAACACGACATGTAATTTGTGCTTGGAATGTATATTTTTTTTATTTCATTCTCGTCAATAAGTGGTATATTTCAAAATGAAGCAAGAATGTTTGTGTGTACATTTTTGTGATTAGATTATTTCATATCAGCCCATACAATTTATGTAACGTTATGTTAAAAAAAATTCAAATCAAACTCAATTTGTAGTTCTTAGCGAAATCGGGGCTTATTTTGTGTAGCGCTATAATTATGCTATTCTGATTTTATTTCTACTGTTTTGTTTCAATTAAGTGTCACTGTATAATCTGTGGTGTTTGTATCACTTTTTACCTCATCAGAGAGTCTCTTCATTGCATAAACTTGGCTTACAGAATTTTAGTACTTAAATGTAAAAATTGTTCCAAACTTTGTTCGTAAAGAATGAAATTTTAGGCATTATCCATTAATCGTATATGTTTAATGGCCAGATTTTAGATTTTATGGCCAGATTTTATTATGATATTGGTATGGTTGAAAAGTTCAGTCTTAGTTGAAATATGCTTATGAAATGATCAGTATTGATTACTTTGTGTCCATTGTCAGGCTGTCTCATGGCAGGAATTGCACTAGTAACAATCAGGGATGTATAGTTTGAAATATATATAAGTATTTGTGAAAGACAATGAATTATTTCTGGGCTGTAGGTCTAACAAATTTGAAAACATTCCCGGAGCGTACAAAACATTTCTGACACACAATATGTATTGTCTTAATGTTCACTAAAATCAAAGGAGTTTTGCTTAAGATTAAGTTCTGTATTTTTTCTAAATTTTAAGCAGAAGACTCAGGTCAGATAGTCTTTGGCATCAACTGCAATATAGAGTAAATAAACTTTAATCAGTGTCTATATATTAATAAAACCTCTTAAACTCAGGTGAGCATTACAGCATGTTCATGGCCATCTTGTTTATTGTAAATATTATTGAATGTTTTATTTCTACTGATGACGTTGTTGTTCATCTGTACCGGCATATACCATTTTGCTTCTACTGTATTGTATATATATGTATATTGATAAGCTTACAGTCATTTTTTGCTTTCTGTTTTATGTTTATCAACTATTCTGAATCATACAATGTATTCAGGCTACAGGTACTTATATTCAGTGTTCACTGTTTCTGATGTCATGTAAAAGTCTTTTATTTTCTTATACTTATTTTGTATTCCTGTTCCAAAGCTGTGATATTTAACTATTAATTGTTTTGTCAGCCAGTAGTTAAAAACAGTTATATTTTATGGAAATGGGGAGTCATTTGCCATTAAGTAGATTGTTACTCTTTAGCAAGAAGGCACTGTTAGATTCAGGTTCTACTATGCTATGGTCAACCTCATTAGAACCCCATATTGGTTTTGTTGAACATCTTTTAATCAGATTTTTATTATGACATTAAGTTCCTTGTTTTTAATAAACATGTGCTATTTTTTTGCTTAGATCATTTGATTCATGTTCATGTGCTTATTTTTAATTTTGCTTGGAAGGGGTTGTTCCATAAAGAGCAGTACCTTCAGGGGTAAAATCCATATGGATAGATCTTAAAGGGGCCCATATTTGTTTGTTTGACTTATAATGACACTTTAAAAGCCATGATAAAATTACCCTAAAGACCTTGCTGAAATTGCCGTAAAGTCATGATAAATTACCCCAAAATCCATGATATAATTACCTTAAAGACAATTATAAAAGCCTTATTACCTTAAAGACCGTAATGAAATTACCTTCAAAGCTATGATAAATTACCTTAAAGACAATTATAAAATTACCTTAAAAGCTATGATAAATTGCTTTAAAGACAATTATAAAATTACCTTAAAAGCTATGATAAATTGCTTTAAAGACAATTATAAAATTACCTTAAAAGCTATGATAAATTGCTTTAAAGACAATTATAAAATTACCTTAAAGACCATAATGAAATTACCTTAAAAGTAATCATAAATTACCTCAAAAGCTATGATAAAATTTCCCCTCTCATCATGTATTTTTTGTCTTCTTTCATATTGTTATCACTCTTCATATATTCAGTTGCTACTGCAGTTTTCATATGTCAATATAATATTATACAGAATGTATGAAATCATATTGTTGCTTTGCTGTTGAATTAGTTTGAAGGTCAAAACTCTGAGTCGAATGAGAACACACTTAAATGCACATGTACTGACTATTTTCACCTCTTAGTTTTTGTGATCTATTTTATTTTTATACCCATGTGGTTGTAAAAATTGTTCTTTTCTTAATTCAAAAATTTGTCTTTGAATATTCATCAGTTATTCAAGCGTTTGAAGTTACATGTATGATCTGATTAAAAATTCTTTATGACTGCATTGTCGTTTATCTATGAATGTTACTAATATATGTTAAGTCTTTTTAGATTGTGAATTTATTATTTATATTACCAGTATATATTTATTGAGTATATATTGATTGCTTACAAGTTCTTATGCATGATATATTGTAAGTCAATGAGAGTTCATGTGTTTATAAAAATTTAACCATTTTATTTAGATTCTTTCCAGGTATTTGAATTATTAAACTGAGTTTGGGCACTAGCTTTGCCATTGGTCAGTTTGAATACCAGTTTCAGAATAATGCCTTGCTATTGGTCAATTTGAATCCCAGTTTCATAGTAATGCCTTGCCATTGGTCAGTTTGTATACCAGTTTCAGAATATAGCCTTGCCATTGGTCTGTTTGAATCCCAGTTTCAGAATAAAGCCTTGCCATTGGTCAGTTTGAATACCAGTTTCAGAATAATGCCTTGCTATTGGTCAATTTGAATCCCAGTTTCATAGTAATGCCTTGCTATTGGTCAGTTTGTATACCAGTTTCAGAATAAAGCCTTGCCATTGGTCAGTTTGAATCCCAGTTTCAGAACAAAACCTTTCCATCGGTCAGTTTAAGGACGCCAAACTCAGTTTATAGCACCATGCCCAGTTCTGATTTGCCGTCACTTTTGTGGTATGTGTGTATCAATCTCTTCTCTGAATTTAGTGCTATTATACCTGATTTTACTACATTTTTATTTTTTCTTGTTTCAGTACCCAGCAGTCCACCATTAAACTTAAGGGTGAATAAGCTGAATGCCACATCGGTAGAGTTAGCTTGGGATCCACCTCCTAAGGAAACACAGAATGGACTAGCGGGTGGTTACACCGTGGAGTACAGTGATGCAGGCCGTACCAATGTATATGAGTACTCCATTGAAGATCCAACTGCTAGGGTTTGTTACTTTCTGGCAAATTATTATTTGCAAGTCATCAGTTAACTGTAAATGAGGGCTACTCTTTATAGTGCATTTATTGATTATAAAAGAACAAGTAAACTTGTGATAAAAAGAGAACTGTGGAGGCTACATTTCTCCACTTCCTTTAATGGTCTTTGGTTCCAGGTTTGACTGTATCCTACTTGTTAATGACACTGACTTAGGAAACCTGTTTTTATCACAGCCATGCTCGCATATATCTTTTCTGCTTGCATAACAACCATTTTGGTTTCAAACATCAGGTCAGGCTCATGGTCGGAACTCCTCTGATATTGATTTACTTGACTGGCTGGCTGAAGATTCAGGGCAAGGGGAGTCTGAAGCAGTTTGGTTTTTGGTTGGATGCAGGGATTTAATCAATGTACTTTCCAAATCAGGTGCATGTACAACTGAATGGCTTTAAATTTTAACTGGTTGATATTCGATAGAAATGTCAACAGAAGACTCAGGAAGGGGGCTTTCAATAATTTTCGGACCCTGAAATTGAAGTGCTTGGGGCTTAGACCATTAGGACTTTGAATCAAGATTGATGTTTCACATTTTGTTTTGTTTTTTCCAGTCTACCATTATAGATGAACTAAAACCATTCATGAACTATACCCTAGCTGTGAAATTTTTCAATGAAATTGGACCAAGTGACCCTGCTGTATTACATGTGCAAACAAAGGAGGGAGGTAATTTAAACTATTTTTCTTATTCCTGAACTCAAACCACTGAATTACTGTCCTTTATGCTGTGTTGTGATGGCTGCTTCCAAATTATTTTAGCAGGATTATATTGAATTGGTTTTTTTTTACAATTTTTGGCATGGTCTGGTCATATGTCACCGACATATTGTTTATGTTTTTAATATCTGTAAACATTCAGTGTCCAACAAACTAAGAAATTTCCATCGACTACAAGAAAATATTGACATAAGCCCACTGGGCTTCCTGCAAATTATAAGATCAGTATCCCAGGCTGAGCCATATCAAATATCAGCATTGCAATTCACAGTTAAATTCAATCATCGCTAGGGCAGCTTAGTACTAACATTAATGTTATCATTGATCCTTTCAGTTCCTGGAAAACCTCGTATAATTCATTGTTCAAAGGAGGCATCCACATCATTTGTTGTGAATTGGGAGGCACCATCGGTGAAGAATGGTATTTTAAAGAATTATCAGTTACAATGGATTCATAATGGTACTTACAAGACTCGAATCATCACCGGACATCTTACCCAACCTATGTCAGCAACCATCACTGGACTAGGTAAATTCTTGGTTGCACAATGTTCAGTCTTTAATTCAGATATATTGGTTCAACCTATTGAGTAATGTCAGCTCATTTTTTCACTTGACGTTTTTGCTATGCTGTCATGTTCATTTGACATTGTATTATTATAAAAATTATAAAAAAATTAAGTATAGTAAAATTTTATTTTTACAAGCATCGATATTACGAGCACCTATCTTGAGAAGTTTTTAAAGTCCCATTAATATTTGTTCTAAGTTGTGTATAATTTTCAAACAACAAACAAATTCCTTGTTATTACGAGCACCACGTTTATATCAAGCATTAAGTTCCAGTGACATCTCGAGATAACAAGGTTTTACTGTATATGTATTGCATTTTTTGTTTGTACTTTTAGAACCATACACAAAATACGAGCTTCGTGTACGAGCGGAGAATGGAGGTGGTTATAGTAACTATAGCGAGGATTTCTATGCAGTGACTGACGTTGGTGGTAAGTTACTTTCTCTCCAAGATGAATGACCTTGGTTTTAGTTTGGTTAAAAAGTTATTATCCAACTTGTTCATATGTTTTAGCTGTTGATTTAAGCAGGGATGAGATATTTCCTTCTCTCTGAGGATTTCCACTGTTCAGATGAAAGTGTTCCGACCTAGTCATATCTACTCAAAAATGATGTTTTTTTAGCTACCATATTTTACTGTGTATAAGATGCAGTTGTGTATAAGATGCACCCCCATTTTTTAAAAAAAAAATCTGAGGAAAAAACATATTTTTATGGATAAGACGCACCTAAATTTGACAAAATTCAAACTGACATCAATTTAGTAGGTGCCACGCAGACAAGATTTAGTGCTATAATATGAGCCGTTACATAACTTACATAAACATGTGAATTACAACTTGCTCAGAATGTTATACAAGTTGGCATGTTACCGTTTGTGTCAATTATTTCACACCTTCATTGCCCCCCACCGGAGACATATTGTCTACGAACTGTCTACTACATGTTAACGTAAAAATACAAGATAGTTGATTAAAATCACTGATTAAATGCATGTTACAGAAGTAATTTTATTGAAGTCATGTATGAACCAAAAATAAGAGTCAATATTGAATAAATGACCAGACTTGTCATACCCCACCATTTTGACTTTGTTCTGGCGGCATTTACTTTTTGAATACCAGTCCTATCTTTGACAATTTTGTAATTATTTTTACTACAAGCAAGTGTAAGTGATTTGCCTTTATTTTTCAGCACCAAGTGCTCCTACCTTACTTAATGTGACTGTAGTTTCTCAGACATCTGTATATGTTCAGTGGTTACCATCAAAGAAATTCTATAAACGAATTGACGATTATTTTATACAATGTACACCTCATGATGGAGATAGTGCCATCATCACTCACAAAATTCCTGGATCTGATACCATGGTTTGTATTGTACAATAATTTTTTACCTCCTTTCTTTAAAAAATGGAGAGTCAATGTTTGTTTGTTTTGTGTATCTGTAATATTGTCAATATTGTGATTAAGTTTGCATTTTTCTCATTTGTTGGAAAGTCCCTGCTCCATCAAATTTTGAATGCATGTTTCAAACCATGAACCACATTTAGCATGTCAAAGGGGTTACTTATCAGGTTGCGTGGAAACTGTTTCTAAAAATAGAACATTAGTGTATTCACAATTTTGGCGGATGAATTCAAATGTTTTTATGGTGTTTTATTGCGCATCAACAACTAATGGTTATGTAGCGTGCATCAAAATGATAAAGATAATGATAAGCTAGCGTTAACATAAGAGAATGTAAAAATGAGAATGAAGGAGATATGAATAGTTAACAATTGGACTGTTGCAACCCTTAGGGTATATAATAGTTTGCAAATTTAAATTTGATGAATTCAAAATACAATTTTGGATAAATTGTTAAAATCACAGGGAGCTAGCACAATGTGGTCAATGTGGCCATTTTAGGCCTAATACACCATTATACTCCATTCCTTCAACGTGCTAGCCCCCTGTGGTTAAAATTGCAAAATGGATTCATTGATGAAATTGTTTTGTGACTTGATTTGAAAATAAGTTTTCCAATAATATGTTATACTTTCATATAACCATTCACATCATGATTTATCTCAGTCCTGTATTGTTTGTTTGGGATAGCTTAATGGCATGTGTCAGAGGTCTACGGATAACTCTTCTGTGTTGATGGGCTGGAAATAGAAAAAACATTTTTTTTTCAGTTTTACTTAATATTCATTGTTGAACTTGTAGCTTTACACACCCACGCACGCACACACATAGCACACAAATATGTAAAGATGATCTTTTTCTTTTATTGTAATATATATATGGTGTTTGAAATAAAATTAAGTCTCTTATTGAAATCAATGGTCTCATTGTCCTTTAATAAATTGAAAAGGAAACTATATACTAAGTATATTTACTAAGTATTTTAAGATCTGTGAAAATAAGTGTAGGGAAATTATATTCATGTATTTAGTAATAACCCCACTTTAACAAATTCATTTATGTATTGTTTTCTTGTATAATGGATGTTTCTTCCTTATAAAAGACCTTTGGAGCTCTATTCAAAAAAGGCTTTTTAGGACCCCTTGTAAATGATTTATGCTTTTGAAGTACTGTACAATGACTGAAACTTTTGAAGGTCTACAAAGAATATGGCTTTACATTGATATAGGCTTTTGAAGCTCTGCACAATGTTTTAAGCATAGATGCATTGAAAATTACCTGTCCCAAATTTACTGATGTTGCCATCAGAGACTCCCCAAGTATTAATCTTCATTAATGGTATTTGGTAAAGGGATTAAACCTTATGGCTATAGCCTACCGTCTTATCCTATCATACAGCTGTAAATTTTGGTAAAGGTTTAGTTTTAAATTATTGGGTAATATTTTTCTTATGTGTTTAGATAGACACAGACCTTTCCCATAGATAAATGCTTCCCTCTGCTTGGTGATCTTGAGGAACCATTTAACCTGTTCGTACAACGAGTTAGTTCAGTTTGTAGAAGGCACCCTACCTGCAGTGAATTATTAAGATATTCTTATCTAATTCAATGTTTATTGTCATAATTAGCCATAATCAGGCTTTGAAGCACTGTATAATGAGTTAGGCTTTTAAAGCACTATATAATTAATTAGGCTTTTAAAGCACTATAAGATGAGATAGGTTTTAAAAGCACTTAATAAAGAGTTAGGCTTTTAAAGCACTGTATGAAGAGTTAAGTTTTAAAAGCGCTTCATAATGAGTTAACATTATAATTAACTGACATTATGAGGGAATTCTGGGCTCATTGTTGTCTGTGCTGTTTGTATGACATATAAATGTTGTGTGTATGTTTTGTGACTGTTTGCAGGAAAGTGAATTCTGTGTCAAACGAACGGTACTATATCTTTCCTACTTTATCTGACTAATTATGAAAATCTGACCTTAAAACTGTTACTCATTTGTGGTTGTGTTGCTAACCTCACAAAGTGTTTTTGTTCTGTTTTCTCTAACATTATAAAATGTCTACCCCTGTCCCCCACCATAGATGAGTAATTGTACATTGTTTACTAAAATGTCTCTTAGCTTATTAATGATGCTTTCTGCTATGTTTTAATTTTAGGAAATTCATCATGTCATTTTGCAGTTTCTCCATTGTATAGATTAATGTTAAGTTATTATTTGAATAATAATTTGAAAATTCTGATGGTTTGGAGGGTTAGAATGAGTACATTGTAACATTCAGCTGTTTATCTATAAATTTATTAATATTCTCATTTCTATGAATAAAATATGTGTGTGATGTAAAATATTTAGGTTGTAGATCTATAATGATTTTTTCTATCTGCTGTCTGTGTTGATTATGACTTAATACTAAACATGAACTGGTTCTCTCTATCTGATGTTGATTAAATGAAGGCATGATCTGGACCTTGACAACAAGGGCTGGGATGAAAAGGTCAATTCTTGTAGGTACCCCTGGAGGGCTGGTTAGGTAAACAGTCTGCAATGTATAACTGATTATAACAGTCAGTAAATGGCTCAACACTGATGTGTAACTTGTCAACTGAAATAAATCAATTAATAAATGCATATATATATATTTTCATGAATGGTAAAAATGAAATATTTCGAACTAAAATACAGCTGAGAAATGATACTATAAACTTACTTGTGGACCCATGAGTTTGCCCTGCTTGCTCAGTAGGTAGGTCACATGACCAGTTTGCTCAGTAGGTAGGTCACATGACCAGTTTGCTCAGTAGATAGGTCACATGACCAGTGTGCACAGTAGGTAGGTCACATGACTATTGATTCAGAGGTGTGGGGATTTGGGATGAGCTACATTTCTCTGTGATGATTAGATAGTGTATTTAAGGTTTCAAACCTCATATTTATGTTACAATTGGGAAAAGTTCAGATGGATATAGAATTTAGGAGAAGAGATTTGTTCTGGTTGCGTAGCCAGGAGCATTCATTTCTTGCTGTTTGAATTACAGACAATTACATAATTATGACTTAAACAGATGTGTGCCTGTATCAACATGTGTTTGATTTCTTTGTAGCAAACATCTGATTCTGTTCATTTTTTATAGTTCAGAGCTTATTTACAAAATTCAAAATTCTGAATTAACCAATGCAAGCGGAGCGACTTAGTGTTGGTCCCGCCCACCATTCTTTAACATGTCAATCACAAATGAACAACTGCCATTGTGTGAAGTGGCACATTACTTAGTCATGAAGAAAATTCTTCATTAATAAGTAACCTTCTTCACGGTCCATGGTCATGAAAATTTGAAAATTGGAGCCATTTGATTGGCTTAAAATGTCTGGCAAGCATCAATTAGAATTATACAATATAATCTGTTTATGTAGACAATAAATATGGCCATTATGCACAGTTGTCATTTGTAAAGAAGTTTATTTAGTCTAGTATGTTCATATTTGTATGTGCCAAAGTGCGACTGTTGTTCAGATGTGGCAACTATTCACTCTGTAGGTCATTAACTCAGGTTTTACTGTATGATTCAGCTTTCTTCTGATATTATTTGTTTGATAATGAAATTGTTACTTAATATAAATGACTAAAATTTAATTGTGTCTATCACTAAATTACTGTGAAATGATGCACCAATGAGTGATTTTGAACCAATTCAGACTTACACAATATTATCAACCTGATTAAGTTGCAGCCAAAGATAACATCATTTTAATAGGTTAATAACCTGTGTTTTATGTGTCATTTTTTGTTGTAATGTACAAAAAACATCTAATAACTAAGGAGCATAGGAACATTATAAAAATAGCAGTTTTTTGTCAAAATTTTGCGGTAGTTATCTCCCTTTGAGATCGTGACCAAACAAAATATCTAATGTTTGGCTAATGGTAACTTCGCATAATGTTGTCTATCATATTGTAATGTTGTTATTTTACCCACTGCCTATGATTTTACCATGTTTTGATGTTGTTTTTGTGTTCAGTCTGTTGTTATGTGTGCATTTTTTGTTTACATTTTCATGAACCATGTCATTATTTTCATATGACAGAAAAGAAGATTAAATTTGATTTTAGATATTAATTTGTAAATACATGTATTTAAAATAGAATTTTGGAAAGATTGTCCTTTTTTTAGGGTGAAGTGATGTACGTATAAAAAACTGTTGAACTTATCAGCTGTTATAGTTTTTATGTATGGATGTTAATACAGATTCCTGTATTGAATTTTATATGATTAAAGGTTATGGGCATTTACGTTTAGAATAGATTTCTTGAGTGTAGTTTGTGTTAGGTATTTGCCTATTGGCAAAAAAAATATTTTTATTTATAATTGTTTGTATTAAATTTTTTTTTTTGTATCTTATTTATATTTATTTTTTTATATTTAAAGTTAATACAATATTTTTTATCAATATTTTTATTTACATATGTATTTATATTTTTTTTAAATGAATTATGTATTTATGTTATATTTTTGTATCTCACTCATGTTTATATTTTTTTTTACTATTTATTTTAGCTCACCAGAACTGAAGGTTCAGGGTGAGCTGTTAGGATGCTCAGACGTCCATCGTCTGGCTTCAGCAATAGTCTTCTCCTCAGAAACTACCAGTCGGATTTACTTCAAATTTGCTGTGCAGAAATTTGCTGTGCAGATCCCTTTGCAATTCGCTCATATTATACCAGTTGGCCCCTTTTAGGGGTCACTAGAGCTAAAAATAGAAAACCTTTAATCATCTTCTCATGAACCAATGGATGGATCATCACCAAACTTGGTCTTTGGCTTCCTTATATGGACTTTTATCAGATTTGCTCAAATAAAAATGGTTAGCCCCTTTTAGGGGCCGCTAGAGCTAAAAATAGAAAACCTTTAATCATCTTCTTCTCATAAACCAATGGATGGATGATCACCAAACTTGGTCTGTAGCATCCTTAGATGGTCCCTTCTCAAGTTTACTCAAATAAATTTGGTCGGCTCCTATTAGGGGCCACTAGAGCTAAAAATAGAAATACCTTAAAATGACTTTTTCTCATGATTCTATGGATGGATTGTTACCAAACTTGGTTTTAAGCATCTTTAGATAGTGTTCTGTCAGATTTGCTAAAATAGAAATGGTTGGCCCCAATTAGGGGCCGCTAGAACTAAACATAGAAATACCTTAAAATGACTTCTTTTCATGAACCAGTGGTTGGATCATCACCAAATTTGGTCTGTGGCATCCTTCAGTCATCGTGAATATTCTTTTGTAGTATCCTTTGATGGTCCTTTATCAAGTTTGTTATTATTCCCCATTATTTGCCCACAAGTGTACCTTTATTACCTTTTTAGTAACAAGTTAATTAATATTTATTCTGGTGAGTGATGCATGGGCCATGATGGACTTCTTGTTATATTTAAATATATATTTATAAGATAAGATTTATGAAGGTAAGATCTTTAATGAATAATATATTATATTTTATTATTATTATTTATTTATTATTATTTTATTATATTTTGTGATTTTTATTTCAGGCTTTATTGTTAGATCTGCCTACAAACAATAAGTATACACTGAAGATTTCAGCCATTACACATAGCCTCTACTCCGAATCGTATTACATCAGTGAACCATCGGAAGAAGTTATATTTGAACTTGAAGGTAATTATGATAAAACCACTGTTTAAGGCGAAATTACATAATTCAGGACCATGCATTGTCTCCCTTGTTATGATGTCACTACACCAAAAATTGTTATAGCAGCATTTTGTAAAATTGATTTTTGTTTGTTTGTATATTCCGTAAAACCTCAAATAGCGACCACCTCAATATTACAACCACCTTGTGGAAACAACCACTTATTTTTGGACTGGCTTTCAATAATCCCCTATAATTCAACTTGATAATGAGACCACCATATTATTATAACCAATTTTTGGGGTCCTAAAGGTGGTCTCATTATTGAGGTTTTACTGTACAGTTAACACCGTGTTGTCGGGTCTGAATGTAGTTTATAAATGTATGTGTCAGGGTCTCAGGGTCGTTTCAGAAATTGCAATGATTAAGAAACTTCCTTTTAAATACAATCAGTTGTTATTTTAATGTTTTATCTGTAGCGTGTGCATGATCGATTATAAATAATATAGCTGCAAGTTAAGAAAACTTGGCTTGAAAGCTGCTCTTAGTGGAAACAAGCATCTGATTGATAGATTTTGAGTATTGTCTTGAATGCTTGATGAATTAGAAGGTTTGTCTCTGTGTGGAAGCAGCCAATATATTTTGAATGTGTTTCAGAAGTTGATGCATGTATATTTATCATATATCGTTCGTGTAATTATGTATCGATTCTAATATTTCTAGGCGAAAAGATGTCTACTATCGGTAATGCTGGTATTAACCTTTAGCATTGACCTTATGTTTGAGCAAGATATTCTAACGATTTTCAACTTTTTCTGTTCTTCAAAATGAACTTAATGACATTCGATGGTTATCTGTTTATATTCTAAATTCTTTTCATGATAAATATTTCAACCCTCTATTATAGAATGCTAAATTTGTTTTACATATGTCATATAATTTACGTTTTATTTGAAGGTAATTAAATTTTCTAGAGAAATTACCTATAGGATTAAGCTTTTACATGTTCAAATGATCCTAACATTTTTATAACATTTAATATTGATTCAGGGTTGACCCAATCTGGAATGACCTTCAGAGTTGACCTTAAAAATCTGTTATGACCTTCAGGATTGACCTAATTAGGAATGACTTTCGAGATTGACCATTTGCATGTTTTTCGCATCCTTGTGCACTTAACGTAATGTTGGAATGATTTTCTGCTTTGATATTTTATGTCCGTAGTACTAATTTGAATTGCATGTTAACACTTAAGATGAAGTCATTAGTGACTGATGTGATATTTATACTTTGCAACAATAGGTAATTATTTGTTAAACATATTTCCATACTGCAAACAGTAGGTACGATACAGGAGCTTCTATGAACAGATTTTTATCCCAGTGTAGAGTGAACGTATTACAAACTATTTACACAAGTTTTGCTTAAGACCACACCAGGCCGCAACTGTGGTCCAGCGATTAGTGCACTGGACTTGTAACCCGGAGATCCGGGTTCAAATCCCTGTTGTGGCAGATCATACTCCTCCATGAAAATTTGACACAAATGTTGATTTCCCTCCATATGTGGAGGAGTTACCGGCTCCTTGTGGAGGGGTTAGTCAGTACTGGCTAGTATTCAGTCAAGGATAACTGGTTAGGTGAACTGGTCACCGTATATAACTGAAAAATTGTTGAAAAATGGCATTTAACCCCAGTGACAATGTTACATAAAAACAAACTAACAAATAAGGCCGCACCAAATGAATTTCTTGTTTTTTAGGGATTTTTTTGAAAAATAACTTGGGCAAGCAATTTTTTTCTTGTATGTATCATTAATGCATGTGAGTGAATAAAACCAAGATGTAAAATGTCAATGTGTTTATTATTTTCAGTTTAACAGAATTTAAAAAAAAACAAATATTTTTGTGTATGAATAAGTACATATTTTTTGAAAATCTGGTTCTTCAGTTCATTATCTCAGAATTCATTATTAATCCTTATCAAAATGTCATGTTTGCAGCATATATATTGTTTGTTTGTTTTTTTTAAATTTGAGTTCATTTATCTCAGAATTCATACTCGAACAAATTCATTATTAATCCTTCACAAAAATGTAGGCTTTTACTTTATACATATTGTTGATTTTTATTTCAGACCCATCTATTGTTGTTGAGTCAAAGCAGGTGGAAACTGCGAATGCTGGAATGATTGCCGGCATCACTGTAGGCATCGTATTCATCATCGTTGCTTTAATATTAGTTATAGGATACAGGTAAATGTAGCAGCCATTATCTGTTCATTTTTAGCTTTCCTGAACCATGAGTGGCTTGTGGATTACCATAGTTACTTGTAGCACTTAATAGCAATATTTCTAAAAGACAGTTGCTGACAATTTTTAATTAAAATCAATCATAATCATCATAAAGTTTTAAGATTCAAAAAGTAAAGTTTCAAGTAAAAAGGAGCAAACTGCATCATATGCATTTTTGTAAAGATTATTCGGTATTAGAAAGAGAACATATTCAGGGATTTCATTTAGAACTGATCGCCAATTGAAACCATCGGTTAAAAACATTGGTTGTTTTTCCAAGATCTTTAAAAATTTTGCCAAGATATGAACAATTTTTGGCTGGATTTATCTGTTGCTTTGGCAAAAAAATTGGTTACTTAATTTCTAAGTGAAAACCCTGTATGATTATAAATGGCAAATTCTTGTTGTCTAATAAATACATAGTTTATAATATAATGCTATGTGTACTGTGTGTATTTGTACAGGTCTATGACATGTAGAAAGTATACTAGATCATTGTATTACTTAGCCGTACCTACCAACTCACAATCTCCACAGAGCACTGTTGTCTTCCCACCTGACACTATAGGTAAGTCATTTACAATCCAACATTCCTAAGAGTCTACATTATTACATTATTAACTACTTGCTTTGAGAGGCTGTTTAATTCATGGGGGCTAGCACATTGAAGGGATAGTGTATAATGAGGTATTTTGCCTAAGATGGCCACATGAACCAAAAACATGTATATCATATATATACATATACAAGGTTAACAACTTCAGAAATGACAGTTTCTGTACCTAGTTTGTTTAAAACTACGTAACTTTCTCAGAAATTACTCAAATTTCTAATAACTGGTGTCTACTTTTTTCTTGTAGAGGAAGACACGAAGTACCTTGAAGTCAAAGTAAATGACTTTTTGCAGCACACGCGTGACATGCACGCTAATAGTGATGATAAGTTTTCTGCAGAATTTGAAGAAATTTCTAGTCGAACTCGTACCGACCTTCTGGCGGAGGCTTCATTTCTTCCTGAGAATAAAGCAAAGAATAGATATGTCAACATCAGTGCATGTAAGTCAATTTTCTGTCAGTTGTGTTAAAAAATACCTTCATTTTCAGTGATTCTTTTGCAATTTTGGGAAAGGCACTGGTCCAATTGGGAAAAATGTGCTGTATGATATGATGCCAAAATTGGGAACTTTTAGGTCGGGAATCGGGAAAGAATGTCTTTATTTTCAATTGTGAAGGGCCTGTTTACTGGACCTAAACAAGGAAGGAAGGGTCTCCGTGGTTGAGTGGATATGGTCTCTGACTTGTAATCACTTGCCTCTCACCACTGTGAGTTCGAATCCCACCTGGGAGCAAATTTCACATGTGAGAAAGCTGTCCAGTTAGCTTAAGGAAGGTTGGTGGTTCTACCAAGGTATAAGTCCGGGGTCTTCCTCCACCATTAGAAAAAATAAGTAATTCACATGATTCTGTGCAATGTATGTGATAGATTGTTGGTTTATTTCAGTTGATCATACCAGAGTCATCCTGCAGAGTGTACAGGGGCGTCCAAGATCAGCTGATTATATCAATGCAAACTTTGTAGATGTAAGTAGTTTATATAATGTTTGAATAAGGTTTTGATACTAATATGAATAAATGACAGGATGTGGTATTTCAAGATTTTGAAGAATCTGTATTTTGAGTTTTGTCACTTCAGTTGAGCGTTCATACATTCATATATCAAGTAAGAATAATATTATATTCGACTGACCAATAAGTTAAATTCTACTTTTATTTGAAAATGAGTTTTACAATTTGGGCACCTGTCTTAATTTGTCTGATGTCAGTATGGTAAATCTACATTCTTTGCTGAAGTCATGGTTAAAAGTTTTGTGGAATTTTCCAGAATCTTTCCCTGGTGGTTTTTATTGTTTCCTTGGCACAAAGGTTAAGATTTCCATTTTTTTTTAAATTTTCAACTTTCACCCATGTAAAATAGTTTCAGATTATCAAATTCTCTCATTTATGATCATGTGACCTCAGAATCCATAAATAAAACTTGATATTGTATTTTTGTTATGTTCACTTACAGGGGTACAATAAACCACATGCTTATATAGCGACACAAGGTCCATTACCTCACACCTTTGCTGATTTCTGGCGTATGGTTTGGGAACAAGGGTCCATAGTCATCATTATGATCACAAATTTGATGGAGCGAGGTCGACGGAAATGTGACATGTATTGGCCTGAAGAAGGCTGCGAGACGTACGGTGTGGTCACTGTTAAACACATCAACACGTTCTCTCGTGCACACTACACTGTGAGAATGTTCTCATTGAAGAGTAGTAAAAACAAGAAGGTACATTTAAATCATTATCACAAACTTTTTATTGAAGCGTATGAATGTTTTCCCATGATGTCTTGTATCAAAAGTTATTTTAGAAATAAACACTTTCAACTAATTGATTTCATGAAAGAGGGCTGTTTAACTTTTTAAATCTTACCCGGACTTTCTTAGTTTCTTTTATGAAATTTTCAAGATGTCATGGTTATAAAATTGCGTTATAGTTTTGGGTTTTAGTTGTTAGTGTGTATCAGATATATTTAATTACTTCTCAGTGGCCTATATTAGTATATAGAGTATACAGTAAAACCTTGATAATGAGACCACCTTTAGAACCTGAAAAATCTGCCTCATGGTTTAAAGTTTTCTAGAATTTCCTGGAACCTCCGTTTTTTCCCAGGTCCGGACCCTGCTGGTTTTTATTGTTTCCGTGGCACCGAGGTTAAGATTTCTGTTTTTTTGAAAATTCCAACTTTCACCAGTGTGGTCATAATAATGAGGTGGCCTTATTATTAAGTTGAATTGTAGGGAAGTTATTGAAAGTGAGTTCAAAAGTAAGGGGTTGTTATAACAAGCTTGTGATATTGAGGTAATCACGATGTGAGGTTTTACTATATGTTGACCTTTTATCCTTCATTACAGAAACATGTATCAGAACGTATTGTCTACCAGTATCACTATACAGAATGGCCGGACCATGGTGTACCAGAGTTCACTCTGCCAGTGCTGAAATTCATACAAAAATCCTCGGGTGAAAACCCTCCAGGGGCTGGCCCCATTGTTATTCATTGCAGGTTTGTTTTCTAGTGTCCTTGGTCAACAAAATTAGTTATCTTAAAAGTAGTGATAAAGTGATAATTGAGTCGAGATGATTAATTGTCGAGTAGGTCTGAAGTCGGCAACTATAAAAAATCGATTATCGGTGCTTTTTTTGTTTATCCTCTTTGTGGTAGTTACTTTTCTTTAGCTTTATATAAATTTCTCATTCAATATGGCTGACAAAGTCGCTGAAAATGAAATTTATCCATATCCTGGCTCCCTTAGATCATCAGTATGGAAGTTTTTTGGATTTAAAAAGAAGCTGAAAGGTCCACCTTTGAAAAAGAACCTGAACAAAACATCATTTAAAAAAATAAAAAGGTTTAAAACATAGATCTTGGTCAAATGTTTTCACTGTTTATATCCTACTTCTTATTCAAATGCATTATAAATTGTACTCTATATCACTTACATGCAAGACTGAGTGTACATGTTATAAAATTATAATTTTCGATTATTTCCCAATTGTGAATCAAAATGACCTGTCCAGTTCAATTATCGATTCTACTTGAAGACCAATTTTACATCACTACTTAAATGGTGAACCAGTCGCTGTATACATCTGAAAAATTGTTGAAAAATGACCTGAAATCTAGTGGAAAAAAAAATAATAATCATATTATTTTTGTAAATGATATCAGACATCTAGAAAAAGAAAACTTATACTTTATAGTCATTACAATATCAAAATAAAAAATGGTTCATATTGATGTGAAAATATCTGTGCATCAGTAACTTATTTTGTATTTATTGAATACTATATTTCAGTGCTGGAGTTGGTAGGACTGGTACCTATATTTTAATTGAGGCTATGATCAAACAGATCAAAGACAGGGGTACAGTCAATATACCAGCTTTTTTGTTACATATAAGGCAACAGAGGAACTTTCTTGTTCAAACAGAGGTAAAGCAATATTTGAATGTAAATTGTAGAGTAAAATCTTAATGCATCTTAATTAATCGTAGATTACAACATGCTAAGTATTCAATCAAATACTAAAAGCTGTATTTCACAATTTCATTGTTTTTAATTTAATTCACAAAAGTTCATTGTTACTCATTGCTCTAATGTTGAAGAACTTGAGTGTAGTTAAATGAGGCCTGTTAAATGTGGTCTGTCTAGTAACCATCAGAAAATTTGCATGAAAGAACTTACCATTCATTGACCTTATTGTTTTCACATTAAAATGTTTTGATGTAAAGATTAAAAGATATTTATTTAAACTCTGATGTCAAACAATGTATTATTAAATTTACTTCCCTAACCATACTCCTGGTATGTATTGTCACTAACAGAACCCATTTAGTAATCATCAATAAGTTTTGTCCCCTAGCCATGATATGAGTCACTTTCTGGAACAGTACCATGCTCATGTTTCATTGTGATCCATCTATTATGAGGTTGGGATTTTCCCTGCATTTCCAATGATAGATTGACCACAGGGGTCATTATGAACATACAAATCTGTAGGGAATATCTAAAGGGGTATGCAGGGGTAAGCCCATTCTCCTGAAATGCATGTTGAACAAATGTTGATGCGTCATGATTACCAGTCCAATCAATACCTTCTACTTGCATCTGTCCAATTATTCCACCTGTAGTTTTAGATGTCTTCTTGGTTGTATTCTGGCTTTGAAAATGCCATGCTATGCCATGACACAAAATTTCCTTCTTTTGAGTGAGTAATTAATTAAATCTCTATACAAACCCCTTCATCTCTGACTCCCAATTTTCACTACACAGTGCAACCTCCCCAAAGCGACACCCTTTAGGAGCAGCAAAATTATGTTGTTATCATGAACATGTTGTTTTAAAGAGTCTAAATTAATAGTCAAATCATAAAGTGGGAAAAATAATGCTAATGTTGAAGAGAGGTTGTTGCTCAAGAGAATACCACACTTGAGAGGTTACACTGTATCTTTGTAATTACAGGAGCAGTACATGTTAATCCACGATGCAATCGCAGAGTACATCCTTACTAATGGTGATACAGAGATAAAAGAACACGAGATAAGTAAATATTTGGAAAAAGTCACCAAACAGTGTAATGGTGAAATGACACCATTAGATATTCAGTACAATGCTGTAAGTATTGACATTTATTTGTGCTAATAAAGGATTCTTTTGATGCCAACAACACCATTTTTACTGTTCTGTATGAAGTGTGTTATGAAGATGAATACTAGATGTGTCTTGGTAAATCCTCTTTACACAGATGCAATTCAATGAAAAGGAAGTTTTTTTTTATAAGGGGTGTGGTTTTTATTACTTTTTTTAATGATTTTCTCTTGTCAAACTCTATACTTAGTGCTCAGATTTACCTGAAAATGATGTTTTGTTTGATTGGTAGGGTATTTTCCCTCCTTTAAGTGCTTGTGTAATCATGCCTGTAATTTATGTGGCTAGGTAAAGCCAACCCTTTTACTACTATTTTGGCACCATTAAATGAATTCACATTTTAATTGATATTTGTTTCAACTTTCCTTAACTAGGAAATGTACACAAGATGTTTTGTTTTGTATGAACAGACTTTCCAGTATTCCTATTTTTTCCCTAGTTTTCCTGGTTTTATTTCAGACCTTCTAGTATTCCTGCTTTTTTATCCAGTATGTAATTTTGAGAAAAAATCTATAAAATTTCTCCTAGTTTTCTGTAAATTATTTTTAGTATTGTCATCTGATGACCCAGTGTACGTTGTGGGGGTTTTATGAATTGATAATTTTTGGTGGAATTATGGCCCTTTGTTTATTTTGCCTGTATGAGCTATTAAAATCAAACTTGTGCATGTCTTAGGCAAAAAGTTTCCACCCTATGACTGAAGGTATGATTGGGGTAAGCATCTGGAAAATGAAAACCTAGTTTTGTGACAGTTTCTGCCATTTCTTGTCTGTGAATTATTTTCCTAGTTTTCTGTAAATTATTTTCCTAGTTTTCTGTGAATTATTTTCCTAGTTTTCTGTAAATTATTTTCCTTGTTTTCTGTTAATTATTTTCCTAGTTTTCTGTAAATTATTTTCCTTGTTTTCTGTTAATTATTTTCCTAGTTTTCTGTCAATTATTTTCCTAGTTTTCTGTCAATTATTTTCCTTGTTTTCTGTTAATTATTTTCCTAGTTTTCTGTCAATTATTTTCCTAGTTTTCTGTCAATTATTTTCCTTGTTTTCTGTCAATTATTTTCCTAGTTTTCTCCTAGTTTCTTTTCACTGCTGGAAAGCTTGTACAAGTACTAAATACATACAGTGTAATCTCTAGCATGCTATGAAGTACTCTCTGCTCTGTAGTTCCATTGTTATATCTTCTGTTATTTTTTTTGTTGTTGTTCTTTGTTTTCCTCAGAATGAAGATGAATTCCAATGTTGGCCCTTTATTTAGTTGTTGGAAAAACTGTCAAAGATCCTTTCGGCGAAAGTTTTTTTTTGCTGATTATTAATTGATGGTCTGTTGATAAAAATCTTATGTTTTTTTTTTCTTTTTTTTGTACAGTGGGTGTCAAGTTTCAGGCCAAAGCCAGATGACATGTTTCACGCATTGAAGAATGTCAATGTGTGTAAGAATCGTCTACTAGACATGGTACCACTGAGTGTCAAACGTGTGGTCCTGCCTATGAAACCTGGTGTGGATGGATCTGACTATATCAATGCTACATATCTGCAGGTTTGTTATGAATGCTATGTCAGGTTTTTAGGGAAGTTTATTTTGTGTTTATGACATTATTTATTATACTGTCTTTTGATATTTGGTTCAGTTTAAAGTAAAATATTTTAAATTTCTTACAGTAAAAAATATACATACCAAATATCATGAAATAGACACATTTTGTGAATTGAATTGAATAATTTGAAGGATTTAAAGAATTTATACTGAATCATGATTTTTTTTATTTTCGAAATGAAGGGCTAAGACATCATGGAAATGGATATACATGTATATGGTATCTGAAATACATGTATATGGTATCTGAAATACATGTATATGGTATCTGAAATACATGTATATGGTATCTGAAATACATGTATATGGTATCTGAAATACATGTATATGGTATCTGAAATACGCATGAACCATGAAGTTACTCCACACTGAAGCAATATTTGTTTACCCTACTTGACTTCTAATGCAATGCCTGTCTGTGAAAAATTATATTTTTGTGCAATAATTTACCTAGAATTTTATTCATGATGACAATTGATTATTTTTTGTAAAGAAGTAAAGATATATAATCTAGATAATGGATTCCAGTAAACAATGTTGAATTTGTATCTACTTGACTTGTTGTTAGGTGATGTGATTGTTATTTCAGGGTTACAATAAAAGTAATGAGTTCATCATTACCCAGCACCCATTAAATCACACGATTGAGGATTTCTGGAGGATGGTGTGGGATCAAAACACGTCAGTCATTGTGCAATTATCAGAAACTGACGATGATGTAAGTGTAACGTATTCTAAAACTTGAATCAAAAGTCTGTCTTATAATCTCAACCATCATTTCTTGATCTCTGATTAACTTTTCATTGGAGAATGTACCATCCACAGGAGGAATAAGTTGTTTAGTATGATTACAATAGACCTCTGGTCCAAAATATTTCAATTGAATTATGGCTAAAAAAAATGTCTTAACCATTCGCCTCACAATACTGCATTTCTCGGCATCTGAAGCAGATGACTTTTAAAAACATTGTGGTAAAAAAAGCCATTGTTTGGAATGAGTAATCACTTCTTTTACCACAATGTTATCCACTCTGTCAGAGAGAAATAACCCAATTTTCTTAAATAAATTTATGTTTTGTATATTAGCTTTGAATTTCGAGGAGTCCAAAATATGCTTATGAAGCAAAGGGTAACCTTACACAGGTTAATTTTTGCCTTCTAGAATTAACAAAGAATTAGAATAAGCAATTAGTCTGATTTATGTTTTAATAGTGATATTCTACTGACCATATTAAAATCAGTAACTTTCCTGACATGTTGTCATAAGTTTTACATGATATACTCTGTATATATACTTGATATTTGAGTGAAATTTGCATTTATTGCAGTTTGCTTTTCCTTGGAAGTTTTACTTTCTATTAAGTTGAAATGTACAGTAAAACCTCACATAGTGACCACCTCAGTATTATTACCACTTATTATTGGACCGGCTTTCAATAATTCCCCTGTAATATAGCTTGATAATGAGACCACCTCATTATTACAAACAATTTTTCGGGTTACGAGGGTGGTCTCAATATCGAGGTTTTAATGTAATACTTTCTTAAGCATTTCCAAATCATTGTTCTGGCAACCTTGCTTGAATCTTTATTAACCCAATATGCGAACTTCTATTTGACATTATTACCAGGAAATTTCTGATTTTATTATACATTTTATGCATTTTTTAATTATCTTGTTTTGGAAAATCATACAATTACTGTTGTCACTAAATTTTCAGGAATTCAAAAGTTTTTGGCCTGAAAAAGATACCTCCATGGACATAGGCTGTTTTAAGTTAACATATCGGGAAGATGATGACAGGAAAAAGTACAAGATACAAGAATTCCTCCTGCAGTCAAACCAGGTAATCATATGGGGTTAAAACACTATACGTGTTATGTCTTGCCTATAAATATATACAGCTCCCACTTGAAGGCTTTTTTCCTGACGTCTTTAACCCTTTCAGTGCCAATAAGACGGGTGTACCTATCAGCACAAAGCTCGACATATTTGTCTAGATGATGGATGTACCTGTTTGGGGAATTTGTTTAAAGCAGTCAGTTTGTAAAAATTCGCCACTCTGGAACATTGAATAATATCATTCATTGTTCCAGTATGTGGTAGACTTTATTTCCATTTGCTTAGTTCTTCTTGTATAATGATGAATTATGTTCCAATGAAAATATAGATATATTTTTTTTAAATAATAGGGGTGACAAAAACAGAGATATAACAAAGAAATTAATTCAGAAATTAAAATTTGCTATTTTTTAGGTAAAAATGCTGAATGTTAAGTCCACAAATGGACAAGTGTGAAATGATTTTTTTTTCTTGTAGGATGATTATATTCTAATGACGAGGATTATCCGACCTATTATCAAATGGCCACATGAGTGCCAACCACTGCATCAAGTATTTGACTTAATTGATGAAGTTCAAACCTTACACAGACAGAATGATATTGGTCCTGTGATTGTTGTAGATCAGTAAGTTGTTAAGGCCTAAAAAAAAGGTTTGTCTCTGGTTACATGCCAAAATATGAGTCGATAGTTGTGGATTTTTTTATATTTCAATTTTTAGCTCTCCAGAACCAAAGGTTCAGGGTGAGCTGTTAGGATGAGTAGGTGGATACTCTGGCGTCAGTCGTCAGGCAACAACAATGGTCTTCTCCTCAGAAACTACCTGTTGGATTTACTTCATATTTGCTGTGCAGAAGCCTTTTGATGCTCTTACTGCAATTTGCTCATATTATACCAGTTGACCCTTTTAGGGGTCACTAGAGCTAAAAATAGAAAAAACTTTTAGTCATCTTTTTCTCATGAACCAATGGATGGATCATCACCAAACTTGGTTTGTAGCATCCTTATATGGACTTTTATCAGATTTGCTTCAGTAAAAATGGTTGGCCCCTTTTAGGGGCCGCTAGAGCTAAAAATAGAAATACCTTTAAATGACTTTTTCTCATGTTTCTATGGATGGATTATTACCAAACTTGGTTTTTAGCATCTTTAGATAGTGCTCTATCAGATTTGCTGAAATAAAAATGGTTGGCCCCTTTTAGGGGCTGCTAGAGCTAAAAATAGAAATACCTTAAAACGTCTTCTTCTCATAAACCAACGGATGGATCATCACCAAACTTGGTCTGTAGCATCATTAGATGGTCCTCTCTCAATTTTATTAAAATAAATACGGTTGGCTCCTATTAGGGGCCACTAGAGCTAGAAATAGAAATACCTTAAAATGACTTTTTCTCATGATTCTATGGATGGATTGTTACCAAACTTGGTTTTAAGCATCTTTAGATAGTGTTCTGTCAGATTTGCTCAAATAAAAATGGTCGGCCCCAATAGGGGCCGCTAGAGCTAAACATAGAAATACCTTAAATTGACTTCTTTTCATGAACCAGTGGTTGGATCATCACCAAATTTGGTCTGTGGCATCCTTCAGTCATCATGAATATTCTTTTGTAGTATCCTTTGATGGTCCTTTATCAAGTTTATTATTGTTCCCCATTATTTGCCCACAAGTGTACCTTTACCTTTTTAGTAACAGGTTAATTAATATTTATTCTGGTGAGCGATGCAGGGCCATCATGGCCCTCTTGTTTTTACAAATATCAGAAACACTGTATGGAAATATGTGTGCTGTAATATTAATGAGTTGCGAAAATTACAATACAGCACTATGATTTGGATGCGGTAAAAACTTATGATTTGGCAGGTAAAATATTGGGTCAGTTGGGTATCCAGAAACAAACCTTTTTTTAGACCTAATGAAATATTTTGGGTACAATTCAACTTTTGAGGAACCACTGACTGTATTAGACCTCAGTTTCATCTTTAATTTGTGATATTAAGGGATAACTTTGGTTGTATTCAAAGAGTGCTTGTATTATGGCCAGAAAAATTGTCATGTTAACTTATACTTGCCTGATCCTATTCATTTGTGCTGACTCTGAAGTATAATCATCATTGTTTTATTTTAATTAATCAAGAATTATTGGTACAAACAGTATGAGATTTGAGCTTGGAGATTGATCTCAATTTTCGTAACTGTGGATACTGTCCCAACTTCACTAAATATTTCAATGGAGATTGGTCTGTAACTCAAAATTTGTAATAGCTTTTATTTTGGATTTAGTTTGTTAAAATTTATGGATGATACTTTAACTAGATTTAGGCGTAATGACTACATATCTTTCATTGTACAATAACTGTAATATCTGATTGATAAAGAAAACTCTCCGATATAGCAGATTTGTCCTGAAGTGAGCTTCTCATATTGATATTACATGTATTGATCCTATTATAAAGTATTTGATTCATCATTGTAACAGGTTTGGTGGGGTAGAAGCCACCACATTTTGTGCTCTATGGACTATCTACGATCAGTTGCAGTTTGACAAATCCGTGAATATCTATCAGCTGGCTAAGTTATATCATCTTAAGAGAGCCTTCTGTATTGGTACACAGGTATGTTGGGGAAATATTGTTGAATTTTAGTTTGTTCTACTGAAATGAACCCCCCCCCAAATATTTCTGTGTGGATCATATTGGACCCTGTGGTGTGCCTCACTCAAGCCACTAACCATGATGGAGATATTCATTGATTATTTATCCTAATCTGTGAAAAGAGGCCTCCAGAAGGAAAAGAAAATTCAGCATTTATACTCGGCCTTTAATCAGCATTTTATTTTGTCTGACCCTTATGACAAATGTGGGCCAATCACATGTATTTTTACTTCAACAGTGAGATTATTTTATAAAAAAAATGACAGAAAATGAAAAGGCTTTTTTTTTAAAAAAATCAAAATTCAAAAATTTATGTCCCCACAAAATAGCCATTGTAGTAAAATCCATGGAAATTAGCCCAGCAAAAATAAATGATACCACCATGTTTTGTTCGCTCCAACTTGACTGTACATTCTCTTTGTTTAACTTTCACTTTTCTGCAAATTGCTAAACTTATATATAATACTTTAATTGTTAGATATATATGTGTTGTAACCTTGACTGGCTATAATTTTTTTAAGTATCAGCTGTCATGGATTATCATTGAAGTTTGAGTATTTGTATTAGTATTCATTAATTGTGAAATAAATGTTATATTTCCTCTGTTTCAGGAGAACTATTTGTTCTTGTTCCGAGCAGCTGAAAGTTTGACAAAGGAATGGATTGAAAGAGATCGACAATCCTCACCTGGCTCGGTACGACTTTATCTTGGGTCTGTGAAGAAAAATGGCGCCCTGCCTCGTAGCGTTACGATTAACAGTAAAATTGAAACTGACGTGTGATGTACACTTCGATATTAAAAATTTGATTAGTGGGAGTTTGGATTTTATATAACTTTAACATAGACTTTTCAGGATTAAATTTGTGTGACTTTAATTATTTGAATTGCTCTCAAAATGAAAAGTGACATTGGTTGAGAGTTGATTTGTGCTGGAACTAAATGGTGACCTTTTTGGGGGCTGAACCGCTGAAGTGTGACTTAATCAGTTTGAAAAGTTACAAAATTTTAGTTTTATAGATCTGGAGTTGAAAAGTGATATTTTTGATAGGGGTGGAATACCTCTGAAGATTAAGTGATGCTTATTTGCGTTAAGTATCAGCTTGAATTGATAACTGCCAATTTTATTATTTATTGCAAAAAAAAACGATTTTAGTTATTTGTGTTTAGGACTTGTCAAAGTTTTTATTTTCAAGTTAAATTTTGTAACACACCTTTTTTATTGATTTACTATCTTGGGTGCTTAATGGCTGACAGGATTTAAATTGATGGATTGTGGATTTGTGAAAATCATATGATTTGTTACATAATGTGGTTAAAACAGTGCATCATAGTGTATCATGATATTTTTTTGTAGGTGCATTAATTCATTGATATTATATAAGGAGTATTTTGTGTTCATTTTGACCAAAGATATGGCTCTCAGTTAATCACTTACTTGCACCTTTAAAAGTGTGTAATCACCAGAGTGGTATGTTGGTTAATGTTGGTTTTCACTGTTTAGTCTGGTATATTTATCAATGAAACAAAGTATGAAGTTGAAAATCCACCTATTACAGTCATAATGGGAGTGGGTGGGGCATTTCTATATGTTTATTTGAGAATTTCTATGAAATTGAGGATTTAAGGTCATATTCTTATGTACTGAAATGTAATAACCATACACTGGAAGTGTAGGTCAGTGTTTGTGGATGAGAAATAAAAACGTCTTCTAGCTGATATTTTGTAATCATCTGATAAATTCTACATTAATGTGTTAAATTGTACTAAATTTTTCATTGAAATTGTTTATCTCAGTTGTTTTTTTTGCATAAAAGATGTACATAACCTGGTGGATCCAGCTGTTTTTTTTTATTAATACTCAAGACACTTATAAGCTTGTCTATGTCAAAGAAAATGTCAGGCTATTATGCTTGCTGGGTTGTCATCGTCGTCAAATTTTAATGTACTCAAACACTTTTAAAGATAATAACATGACACTTGATTGCTAGATTATCACGACAATGTGTAGTTTGAAGACAAGGAACATTGTTCTGAAAGCTATATTTTTGGAGTTTTTCCCCTTTTTAACTTAAAATTTTGGTCAAAATTATTACTTTCATGTCCAAACTCAAAATCTTAAATGTGACACCCGTTGCTGACATGAAAAACAGACGAGCGTTGCACTGCTCTGCAGAGCTCTAGTATTTTTATCATGGTTATAAAGTCCAATATTTTTTAAATCATATTTTTTTGGCCTTATTGGTAAAATTGCTGATTTTTTGATAGAAAATGTTGCTTTTCTATGTTTTAGTCTTAATTAAATTGTTTTATACACATTTGTGGTGAAATATCAAATATCTATTCAAATCAATGTCATACCTTTATTTTCTCATTTTGTTCAATATCACATATTGTCTATATGCAACTATTTAGTTGTTCAAAGCTGACAATTCTGATCACATGACTGGTAGGATATATTGATGTACTTACCAAATACATTTCAGTATCAATGTAACACATAAGCCTTCTGTCCTACAGCCCACCAGTCTGTGTCTCTGAGCTTCATAGCTGTTGCAATATCTTCACTTAGCTTTCAAACATGATATTGTTGTTTGTTTTATTACTGTTTTTATTGTAATTGTTATCACTATCACCTGATAAATCTACCTGGAATAGAATAGAACGCTTTTTTTGGGGTAGATTTGTCTAGTTGAATAAGTTGACTGATTTTGTGTTTGTCACTCTGTAAGCAGGTTATACTATGAACAAATGAATGATAAGCATACATTATTTCTATAGCCTAATCTTAATGCTTTGACACAAATAGGTTCTGTACACAAAACTTTTCTCCTTTGTCATCATCAGATTATCCGAAGAACATTTAAGGACAAATATTTTAATGATTGGTTCCAAATTATTTATCTTTTCTGCAGATAAAAAAATTGGGTTCCAATAAACTTGCTTTGCAATTTGATTTTTTATGCTATTCGCAGTCTTCTTACATACAATGCATTCTTTTTGTACAAATTGAAAATGATATTTTTGTACGTTGTTCAATAATTATTGATATTATTCAACGAAAATTGACAATTGTTAAACATTTATATGAAAACAATCCACTATCTTTGAATATTCTTCTCATAAAAAGATATCTGATTCTGTCATGAATATGACAATCATTTTATTCTATGAATATAGTTTAATTTTTCTATGTAAATATTTATGCATTTTTTATGTAAAATACCATCGTCTAGTTGTGCCATATTTACATGACTTTTATTAATATTAAGAGGAATAGAATGTAAGAATTGTTAGCTTAAAATCGTCTCTGAGCCTGTCAGTGGCCATGTATCATAAAATAGTATTTTATTAGAATTTCAGTATTTTGATTTGTCTAGGAAATATGATTCAAAATATAGAATCTAGCCACTCTAGTCATGAAATAGGTCAAAACAAATTGTGGAATTCTTGTTGACGAAACAAAATGCGTATTTTTAAACTTGGCATTTTTATATTGTAAGATATATAGTGCAGTTATATTGTAATGAAGGAACTTAGCGTATTATTTTTATATTCCCTGGAGTGTAGTATATTACAATGTATACCTGTAGATATGTTTATAGCTAACTTATTTTAATTCATGTATATTTAGATAGGTTTTGTCCTGGAGTAAGACTATTATTTTTTACCTTTTTTGTACACTGACTGAATAGACTTGTGTAATCTTTTTTCTTTATTTGTGTCTGTAACAAGACACTATCTTACATTATTTCTTTGCTTGCAAATTATTATGTCTAAACTTGCTGCTAAATGCATTACTATGATATAACTGAGATGGGACAATTACTTTTGGGGACTAAGTTATTACCAATACTCATCACTTACTATCATTAACAGTCTAAATCCAGACATGTGATTACAAAATATTTTATTACCTTCAGGTATCATGGGGTTATATTCGTTCAGATTTTTTTTTTAGATTTGAGGTTTTAAATTCATTCATGATACTGATAGTTCCTCACTCAGGCAATAAAATGACTCCAAGTATATGTGTTCAGTCAGTTTGGAACCGCTGTAAAACTCAGCTTAATCAACATAGACAATATGTTAATATTAAATTACAAAAGAAAGGGGCCTGATTGATTACTTTGCATTCAATAAAATTGAAGTAATATAATTCAATTCTAAAGTCTTCATTCATAGAATTATGAGTGTAAATTAACAGAGCTGAGATTTGAGTGCTGTGTATTGGTTATACTTGAGTGCCCTGATTGATAATGGTTTTTTTTTGTAACATATATAATAATAAATCAGGGTTTTCATTAAGAACCAATTGCTGATTGAAACCATCAGTTAAAAAACACATTTGAATTGGTAGTTTTTTAATTTTGAAATTCTCACCAAAATATGAACAGTTTTTGCTGGATTTATCTATTGCTTTTGCCAAAAAAAAAAAACAGTTACTTAATTTCTTAATGAAAACTCTGAGTAAACGTTCATTGTTCATTCAACTTGTGTTGCAGTAGAAGAGATATTTTACATTTTTATTTTGATATTTATCAAGAAGTGTTTTCTGTTTAATTTATGATAAACAGGCATCAAAATTCACGGAACTCGGAGCAAGTTTTATCATTTTATGTAATTATACTTGCAGGAATTGGTTATTATTGGTTAGGTCTATTGTCTACCATATATAACTTAAAAACTGATAATGAATATCTTAAAACCGATCTTTAAACCAACCTTTATACATAATCAAAACCATTGATGTGCGCATGTATTCAACAAAACTATATTTTGTATGCATATATGTGTTTATAGCTATTAAATCAATGTAGTGTGATATTCTTATGCTTCCATTTATACATGAATACTTCACCAGCATATTTCACTTTGATTTTTGTTTTGTGTTTTGTTACCATTGTGTGAGTTTTATTTGTTGATATAAACAAGGGGCCTCTGTAGTCAAGTGGTTGCAGTTTCTGACTTATAATCACTAGCCCCTTACTGCTCTAAGTTGGAATCCCACCCAGGCCCATATTTCACATATGAGGAAGCTGTCCAGCTAGTTTATGAAAGGTCGGTGGTTCTACCCATTTGTAAGCTTGGGGTCTTCCTCCTCTGTTAAAGCTGGAAAGTCACAAAATGACTCTGGCTGTTGATGTGACATTAATCACCAGTAAATAAACCAGTCATGTTACGTTTTGCATATTTTTATCTTTTTTTGGAACTGGTAAATTTGAGAATTCCTTTTTTGCAAAACCTAGCACTTTGATAGTAATCCTGTTTTACAACCCTTTTTACTTGCATGCATTTAGATCTTAAAAATTTCCCTTTTTTCCTTTTGTTGAATTAATTTAAAATCTGTGATGAGTTTGGTGTGAACACATTGTGTGATCAATGTTAATACTGTACATACCACAACACCCCGACCCACCCTTTTTTGAAAGAGAAAACTTTTAACTCAGTATAAAACCTTTTATCATTCTTCAATTTGTACTCAATTTTTCTAAAATTGCTCAAAAATTGATTCAACTAATTTAAAAAATCTTTAAATGATAATGCCTTCAGGGACATTTTTTTTAGAAAATATGAAATTATGAAAATCATTTACGGTACTTCAAGAGATATAATCTAAAAAAATGGATAATTTCCTGTTGCTAACACTTTGTTTGAATGAAAACTGATTATTTCTTTTACACTTAAACGCTCATTTATTGAAATCCAAATTAAACACTGTTTGATTTATGAACAGGCATATAATTTATGTAACGTTACATTTACTTAGGTTCTGAGTACAGATTGATCACATAGATAGTGATATACTTGGCTCATTTGATTAGATTTTGAGAGTGTTAGTGCTTAAGATTATTTCATGTGTTTATTATATCTCCAATCTTATGAAGATTAATTCTTGCCGCTAATCATGTGACCTATATACATGGATGTCTCATGACAATCGTTTCAGTTAAAGCTTTCGTAATTTTGTATTAGATCTAATTATTTATTGACCGAGTTGTATGTGTTCCTGTAATTTTTTATGTTACTTAAAAAGTAGATAGTGTTTCTTAATGGCCAAATAGCTCATGTTTAATTACATTTAAAAATCATGTACTGGGCATATATAACTAGATTACAGCAAAATTCTGCCAATATTACAATGTGAGTTTATTAACATTAAGCAACTATAAGCCATTACTTGGTCTTAACAGGGCCTATAGGTCTCAACAGAAGATGTACATTTTGTATGTATCAAACTAAACAGTCAAAAATGGAAAATATTGTTTTTCACAATGATAGGTCTTTATTTATATGCAATTTGCCTGAGTTTATGACATACTGATGTGTTTGGCTTAATATCACTCAGTCAAATTTTAAGAAAGAAACCTGTTATGAATACTTAAAAGAAGATGTGTTTGTAAAATGAGGATTGCTGAAAATGTTGATGAATCTATTTGTTGGTGTAATGTGTTTGTTATTGTATATTTGTTAGTTTTATTTGTTCTGAACCATGTGCCAAGATGTGGTAACCATTATGTTTATTTTTTATTTCCTGTTGTGCTTAGCAGTTACATATGTAAAACTCCTACATATTTGTTGACAACACCAAATGTCATTGTCTGTATCCCCTGTCAATATGTAGTTTAAATAGTAGTTTTAAAAACATGTGGTTTTACAATGTTGTATACAAATCAGATGTTGTTTTTTCAATTTTTGTTTTCTGTTGTCAAGTGTAGTTTTGTTGATAGGATGCTGTTTGTTTAGTAATGAAGTCTTGACTGATTTTCCCTGAACAAACATCACAGTACCTTTATATATTCACCGATATATACATGTATATCATTGATTCTCAGAATGTATTTTGGATTATATACAATCTTATTTTTTGTACCTATAGTTAACTTTTCATAAATGTTCTTTAGTAGCTTCTGTCTTCAAAACATATCTAGCCATCTTGAACCATGCATTAATAAGTTATGCTGTCATGTAAGCTAAATTCCTCTTTATTTAAAATGGTAATACTCTATTTGTTTGGTAAACATATCATTTTTAGAATGATACGGGCTCTTGTAAGGGAACTGACTTTTTCTAATGGATTCATCCATGCCTTTGTTTTACATACCAGTTTTGGCAGATTTTGTCACATATAGAAGTGGTCTTGTGTCTACTTTGGAGTTATATAGATTGTTAAAATATAAAATATAATGATTTTTATTTGCTTCGCAGTCTTGATGGCATAAAATCATTGTTGTGGTTGCCATGGAGACTTGTATTCTGTCATCAATTTTTATACATAATATCTAAACATTCACCAAACAGATAGCATAATGTTTGTATTGTTTTTTTTTGTATATGACTTATATAGTGTTGTATATATTTGTGACACATTGTAACGTTATTATATCAATGGCTTGATCATTTTTTACATACTTCATGAAGTAAAAGTTGTAAAACAAATATTTTCTTGTTACTATTGGTCAGTATTCTTTGTTTAATATATCTTAGAGAATGAAAGAAGAAAGACTGCATGGTCCAGTAGTTAGTGCACTAGATTTGTAACCCAGCAATCCAGGTTCAAATCCTGGCCACGGCAGGTCATACCCTTCTGTGAAAATTTGACTAAAATGTCCATTTTCCTCCATATGTGGAGAAGTTGCTGGCTCCTTGTTAGAATACAGTCCAGGAAAACTGGTTAGATGAACTGGCCGCCATATGTATCTGAAAAATTCATGAAAACTGTGTTAAGCCCAGTTAAAAAAACAGAAATAGAAAACAAAGTCCCAGGACATACCACATGCAAAACATATTTTACCATACTATGAAGACTACTATAGTCACAAACCAATTTATAGTAATACCAATATACACACAGTAACATATATGCATAACAGAATAACAGTCAAACCTGAGAACAAAGGCCACCCTTGGGAAAGACAAAATGTGGCCTTTATTGACAAGTGGCCTTTATTTGAAGGTCAGTTTGTTTTAAATAATCAATGGTGGTTTTTCAAAGAATGTTGTTTATATTCACTGGGTGTCCTTTTATTGGAGGTGGCCGCAAACACAAGTTAGACTGTATCATGTTAATGGCCTACTCACACTAAACACGAATGGACACACGGTTCCAATTCGGTTTACTCGATTTATACACGGGTTGCCTGATACGAGTATTAAGCTCCAGCCGTGTCTCGGGATGAGTTGGTACGATTTAGATTCGAATGTAGCACGAGTATGTACGAACAAAGCACGGATATATTCGGTCAAACAAGATTTGTCACGAATTGTACACGATTTACGAACGATCTTCATACGATTGTTGCACGGTCAATGTAGGGTCTAGTACGGTTTGTTACGGCCTAGTACGATTGAACACGACATTTACTCGATTTATTGGAGATTTACAGGGTCCAACCGACTTTTGATCGTGTTATGTTCGAATTATCACACATTCGTGTATGGTTTGATATAAATTGACTCGTTTTGATGGCTTGACTTCATAAAATTTCGAACTTTCAACAATGGAAGACGATGGAATTAGATATCCTGATAAGGTTAATAGACATTGAGATTGATTTGGCCAAAAGGCGTGAGGGAAGACAGGAACGAGTCAACAAAAGGAGAAGGAGACAAATATGGACCAGAGTAAGGCTGGACAGAAGAGTAATGTTTGGCCAATACGACACGCTATTACATGAACTGAACAGGGAAGACCCGAGGTGCTATAAGAATTTCCTTCGTGTCGACGCAGATATGTTTCAAGAGTTTGTATGACGAGTCGGTCCTCAAATAACGAAGCAAACAACCAATTTCAGGTAAATAGATTATTTATTATTTAGGGAAATGAACATATCCAATAAGTCTATATGTGATATCGTTTCTGCATTTAAAATAAGAAAAACAATTTTTAAAAAAATCTGAAAAAATACTGTTAATTTATTTAGCTAAAGCAATTATAGTACAGTTGTCAAACTGTCAAAAATCTTCATAATGAAAATCAATGTACAAACATGTAGTACGAATATATAAATATATGAAAACGTACAATGTACCATTTTTTCGAGGGTGCTGCACCTCCTTGAGGGTCCATCGGGCTGGCATCCGAGTCAGAGTCTCTGGGTATCTCGCCAGGTAGTGCCAGTGGGTTCTCTTGCTCTTCTTTGTCGGCAGGTTCAGGAGATAGAAGTGTTCGGAGGGCCTTGGTTGTGGTCCTTTTTGTATTTGGGGGTCTTCTTCCTCTTTGGGGGCATTATGTAGCTAGTACAGTACTCTGTTGTTTCAATTTGACAGTAGCTAGTTGTGTTGTGCTGTGTTTGAGTGCTGAATATATATACTAGAGCTTTGTACAGACGTAGAGGCCGTGTCTGGTCGTACTTGACCACGTATAATTCGTGCTTGAATCGTATCGGTCGTATGACGATCGTATGAAACTGTATAGACCGTATGGCGATCGTATAAAACCGTGTGTACACTCCTGTGAATCGTACGATGTTCATGTGACATTCGAGTGTCAATCCGAATGTAAGACGTAGGACTTTGGTACGGTTTCACACAATTCCATACAATTTATATACGATATTGACTCGGTTTATTTCACTCGAGCATGGATTTTATGTACGATTGTATATGCGATCTCGTACGGGTCTCGCACGGTCTCTCGCGGTCTTGTACGATCGCTAATACGATCATACACGGACATGTTACTCGTGTCAGTTTTTTAAAAGTTTTAAAAATCATACACGACTTTCACGGATACACTCGAATGCCCCGAATGTAACTCGAATAAGGACACAGTTAGTTCGGTTGTATATACGGTTTATACGAATGGCCATTCGTGTAAGTCGTATGGTCAGTGTGAGTAGGCCATAAGTAATTGTGTTAATCAATTTTTGCATAGTCTGACCTTCCTGTGATAAACAATTAAATGGCCTTAAAAGGCACTGTTATATGGAAAATTAAGGCAATGAAAGTACTGTTGTTGGCACAACTTGGACCAACAAGTTATTGTTAGCATTATAGATTTTCCTCATATCCCTGGATGTTTACTTTGGCCATTAGACAAACATGCAGGCTTACGTTTTGATCTACAAGTTCATTTCATTTTAAAAAGCAAGAAATTGACATGCTTGCCTTCAGTCCTTATAAATTAATATACTTCTGCATTTCAACATCATAGCATTCTTGCAAAATTAACAATATGCAAACCTGATTTATTTATGCTCAACTGACTTAGGATTTTAACTTTAAATTTTAGCTCAGTTATTTAACTTCCATCAAATCATATTCTTTTTATGGTAAATTTGAGGTGGTGACTCTGTTTGTAGTAAATTTGAATATTTAAACTTACGGAATGTTCTCCTGATATCAATTTTAATTATTTTTTTTTACATTTAATGTTATATACCTTAAAGATTACTTATCATTCTGTGTAGAAATGTTTTTTCTACATTTCCAAGCCAGCTGATTGTCTGTGCTCATTAATCCTATCACACAGTAGTTTTCAAATTACAAATGTCCTGATATTTTCTCCCCCAATCGTGCTTAAGAATTAACTTTTATAAAAATCAAACAAAATTTACACGAGACTGCATTTTGATTTGTATATAAGTCTTAGATTTTACCATTTTCATTACATTTAATGGTACAGCAGCTGTATTATCTATATATTTCCAAATTTACTTTCACCTCCTTCCAAATAGAATATTATGTAATAGGAGGCAGAAAATAAAGTTCCAGATGCGGGGCTAGAACCTGCGACCTTCTGCTTGCAAGTCAGCTGCTCTACCAACTGAGCTAATCAGGCAGACAGGCATACAAACTACTATCAACACATATGTATACAACACTGTTACCACAGGTTCTTGAAGCTAACACAACCACTGCTTCACCCTAGCTCTAGGATTCCAAGGCTAGCAACACACGACACCAATGTAATAGGAGGCAGAAAATAAAGTTCCCGATGCGGGGCTCAAACCCACGACCTGCTTGCAAGTCAGCTTCTCTACCAACTGAGCTAATCGGGAATACAGGCATACAAACTACTATAAACGTATATATATATATTGAATACTGTATACAACACAGTTACAATTAACATGTGTTGTGTTGATTAACCTATATGATTCTAAGGTGAAAACACTCAACTTAATAATAATGATATTTGGAGTATTTATCCAGTATATTTATTCAAATTAATACAAACAAATTGAAAACGTTGACCGGCTCAGGCATGCTGCCTTAACTGGGACGCGAACGTAGGACATCATGCTATTTGGGCAGAACTCTTAGTGAGTCAGTTATATTATTTACTGTTTATAATCCGTATTTCATATACAAGTAGCATTAGAAATTTACAAATTTATGACTGCAAATCAGAACTATTTTACAATATGTATCTTACAAATTTAAAACAAAGTGCTGACATTTTTTAAAATCTTTTATTTATCAAGTGTTGTATTAGTAATAATATAAATAAATACACTTGTAGGATTATGGACAAAGCGTACCATAGCCTAAGCATTCCAAGACGAGATGTACCTGTCAATTGGACAAGAAGGGCCCACTGTTGGTTCATGGACATGACAGGTTTAAAGTGGTCAGCCGACCATTTTATGAACTCATGTCTATACACGCCTATGTGAAGAAGGATGAGAACGTAAAGCAAGTTCCCTTATTATTCTTTCTGATGTCCCGTTGCCAGGAACGTGACTATGTTGCCGTGAGTATAATATTCAATAATTTGTAATGTAATACATGATACAATATAATATAACAGTATAATACAAGTTCTACGTAGTTTTATGCAGTTTTAAGATAAACGAATAGATAAAACAAATGACTCAAATGTATTAACTATTTAATATGCAAAATAGTTGCTCAATAGATGTTATGCTACCGCTAGTGCTTCAAAAATTTAATTGAT
The DNA here is from genome assembly GCA_008271625.1 of Lutraria rhynchaena. Taxonomy (NCBI): domain Eukaryota; kingdom Metazoa; phylum Mollusca; class Bivalvia; order Venerida; family Mactridae; genus Lutraria; species Lutraria rhynchaena. The sequence continues at coordinate 740,969 of VIBL01000036.1, forward strand.
TTCATTTGTTTACTTTCAGGTTTTCCAAGCCCTTATATCCAAATTAGAACCCGAAGAGCTGAAAGTCGAGTGGGGGATGTTGGAATATGAAGCAGGTATGTAATAATTATTAAATATTAATGAATACCTATTATTAATACAGCATTTGTATGGTATTGTATAACAATAAATATTTGTAGCAAATATTATATTTGTAATTAATAATGAAATGATAATTCAATTTTGATTTAATATAATTTAATCATTCAGATTAAGATACAGTATATATCATATTTATTATGACATTTGATGTCATTCACAGTTTTTTCTCGAAATTCTAATTTCATGTGCGAGTAGCATAGATTTTGGCAGTTTTTAACTAAAATTTTTAATTTCTTTCACAAGTTACATAATTAAAATAATTAGGCTGTTTTGGTTCGGGCCGTTTTGGACCGGTCCACTTTGGAAGTGGGCCGTTTTGACCCTAAACTGGTACCCGTTGACACCGATGTACAGAGACCTTTGGAACACTGCAACATGGAACGGGGACCAGTTTATTTTGACCCGACACCATTCAAAATGGCGTCGTGAAGTAAAAGTAGACGACTTAGTCGACAACTTTGTTAAATGTACGTGAGTCGAATATTCCTGGATTATTCTATTGCGTTGGATCGGTACGCATAAGTAATATGTATCGTTAATATGCATTGTCATTCTTGTCCCTGGTATTTTAACGCGTATGTAGAATGGAAATTTGCGGTAATTGAATGTTGCGAGGTAGCGTTCGACTGCATTGTGGATTTTTTGGAGGAAAAGATTAAATTTATGTTTCATTGTAATGCATTTGATATGTGTAGTACATTATCATTGCTACATAAGGCACATAATTTTTTAGAAATTCGAGTGTTTTTTTATAAAAGTTGCATCGTGTTAAACAATCGTTACCACTATTAGTAGTCCAACTAATTAGACTGTTATTGTTAATGACGGGGAGACATTTTTTTATTTGGCCCCGACCCTCACAGTCAAACATAGAACTGTATATTTTTGTGTGTAAAATTCCCAATTCAAACCCGTTTGTCATGATAACTACAATTTCTGTGAACAATTTGAACCATTCGGTAGATAGGAAACCCGTTTCTAAACTCATACAAGCAGAAATTATTCCACCATACCTTTTCTGAAAAGAGCACTAACATTTTGTTTCCCTCCACTATTTCTCTATGGAAAACGAAACTGGCATAATAGTCGACAACTGCCGGTGTCGAGGTAGATATCTATCGTGTCATAGTAAAGACTTCCTATCCACTGTATTTAACCCATTACGGGTACATTTAAAGCGACACGCTTTGAAGAATTTTAAGTCAAATATTTGAATTTTGGTGTTAGATACTGAGAATTTATGGCTCATTGTTAAGGATTACTGTTTTTTTTCTATCGATTTGAGTAAGCTATACCAGTTCCTGATGCATTTTTATGTAACTTGTGTTTCCGCACACAAATATGCAGTTCTCTGTAAGGCTGAGAGGATGGTCCTTCCAAATTCATTTATGAAATCGGCCAACTGGAAAGCCGAATAAGGAAGACTAGGATTCGGGTAGTTTCGTCATTTTACGCTATGTTTTACCAAGACCTATATCCTGTATGGATGTGCCAACATTTTGAAATCTTACAAATGGATTAAAACAGTATTAAAGAGATTTAGATTAAGTTCGATTCTATAAAGCTGTGTTTATATTTGATTGGTTGTACATAGATCTTTGCTATAATGTTTATAATTTACAGATAATTAAGTGACATACTAATTTTTGACAAATTCTCTCACCGACGGTTAAATATGTATGGTAAAATTGTATTTATAACTTCATCAAAATTGTGATCTGTAACTTGAAATTTGTGTGTCGAATTTTGTCAAATTATCAATATAAATGAAAATGAAATTATTTAATTATGCAGTTTTATACAATCTTTAAAAATTGACCACAAATTAACCTAGACTTAATTTTACTAACACGCATGCTATCGTCACAAATTTGCACATATCTGAGGTCATATATCAATAGTGAAATTACCTGGAGCACTTTCGTTGTAATGTTTACACGAGCACGTTCATTGCATTACAAAATTGCGCATATCACAACACAGTTACGGCAAATGGCATATCAAATTATACCTTCTGGTAAGGGATGTGTTTATTTAGCATATGGTCATCAGAGAGGCCTAGATTAAGAATATTCTGTTAAAAATGTTGATTTCAAACGATTTTATGCTTAATTTTTGGTTAGACTGTTGACTTTATTTCTAATGAACTTTTTCAATAACAATTTAATGTGGCATTAAAGTCTATAACGGAATTCAGAAATACTATTGACATTCTGTAACACCATTGATTGTTTCAAATTTACCCATTAAGCTGGTAAAAATGTTTAATTTTATACTCAAATGTGTGTGTTTTTGTTTATGTCAACCATGTTTTTGCAGGAGTATGGTGCTACGTTGTAAATCTGGAGTCATTTCGTTTTGCCTAACCAGTGTGACATAGGACTGTCCCTGTTCTCTCCCAATTTATTTATCCTCCCCTGCTTGTATTTTACTCCTTCAAATTCTTTCGTTAGGAATGTGGTAATATTAATAGATGAACGAGGCTGTCTGTCCTCATATAAAACTTTTGGTGTGGTAAAATTTAGAGAATTACTAAACTTCATATCAGGTTAAATTCCTTTGGATTTTGTGAAATAAATTCAATATGATGGGTCTGTAAAATTTGGTTTGTATTGTGTCCTTGACACGACGTAAGACATTACGGTTCATGACCCTATACAACAAATGCCTCATTAATTATATATGTTTACTACATGATGGTGTATACCTAATACAAGTTTACATGGTGTTTGTAAAAGCATGTACTCGATATAAAACAATATAGATAACCCTGCATGCATTAGTGATAATACATTATAGAGTTATCTGTTCTTGGTAAGCAATATAAACAGTCTAATTTATTCATTAAGTTTGTCAGTGTTCTGGTCCAATGATGGTTCATTGTCTTTCCCAAACTCTTTAATAGATGTGTATACATTGTGTTTATGTTTCAGATTTCGTCTCAATACATGGAAAGTCTTGAAAATGCCATTGTATGGATATTTATACCTGGTATTGGGAGTTGTTGCTCTAGTTAATGCAGGTAAATGGTCTCGAAATATAATGTTATGAATACAACAAACATCTCTTTATTCTGTAAAATATTGGTCTTTGTTCTAAAGATATTCTACAGCCTTTTTACTCCTTATTAGTGACATTGTACATTTTATGAATATAGTTGTCCCAAATGTCATAAGATATTAATGTGTTTACCTCATTTGGATTTTCATTGGGAACTTGAACATTGTTACACACATTATGGCTGACATTCTCTGCTTTCTGCTGTTTTTAACTTGTTGATGCTATACTCTGTATTATCTTGATATTTTCAAGGCTCAAATTTTTCTGTATTAGTTTAAAACTTCAATATTTTCAGTCCACCATAACTAGATGTAAAACATCTACATATTACCAGTATTTCATAAAAACCATCTAAGTCTGGCCTGTACAATCACTCCTCAGTAATTTCTTATATTCCAACAGGATCTGCTCAAGACATTTAAAGACATTGAACTGACAGCCTGGCTTATATGTATATGTATGGACCAATTGCTTTACCAAACTTGGTTGTCAGTATTACTTATAACTTCTTATTGCAATTTTGTTGAATTGGTCATGTTACCAGTCATTTAATACTTTAAAAGAAAATGTAGGGATTATTGTCTTTTCATACCATTTGTCTTAAAAAGAGGAGAGCTTGGTTCTAAAGTACTTGAGTCCTGCATGAATCTGGTGTAGTGCTTCCACTAGTTTTATTTTCTGGGGGTACATGTTCACCCAAGGTAAAAAAGGGGGTACACTGTCCAGATATGGGGGTTCAAATTAGAAAGCATAGTAATTATAAGCAAATTTTATTTATTTAATTTATAATATTATATGACTGTGTTACTAAATTTGTCTCCATTTTTACATTGCTCATTGATAGAAAAAAATCGTTTTAATAACCAGTCAACAATTTTACTACATGTGTATGTCTGGGCCAGTCAGATGTGTTGTTATATTTTGGCGCGAAAACATGTGATGAATGCATAGTCACTCGATATGTCACACTATCGATACATCACAGAATCCATGGTCTGTTTCAGAAGAAGTACTTTCTGTTGGTTATTGTCGTACATCCATGTACATACATGGTTGAAAAAATATTTTATTGTGCGTAAATTATGTACATGTGTATGTGAATGGGAACACTGCGGTGTTTCTTATCACTGATTAAGGTCATTTGTCTCTCTTTTTTGTTGTACTTATACCAGTGATTTGAGTAGATGGCTGTAATTTTTGGATTGGAAGACATGCTTAGTGTTTACAGGTAACCAAGGGCCAACAATTAGGCTTTCCAGTTATATTAAGTGTTCACGAGTTTTCTTCCATTTTTAAATGGGTTTCCAATTTGATGTCTTAACTTCACAAATTACAAACAACAAATACTTTTGCCCTGGGCAAAGACTTACTATTCTTCATAACATGCAGCACAAAAAATTTAACTCCACCTTTGACTTGTTTATCAGTTCTAGTATATGTGATCAACATTTACCTTGTGTATTTGTACAGACACACAAAGATTACAGTAACACCTCAGATAATGACTGCTGAGGTTGTCTCATTATCAGGGTTTTACTAGATGTGAATAATCTCCTTTTTAGGTGAGTCTGTGATCATTTCTACCAGAACTTGTGACAAAGTCTTCAATCTTGACGATGTAGAATATGTTGATGTAAGATACAACGGCCAATCAATTGGTGGTAGTGAATGTGCGTTGGAATTTTTGATGGATGACACTTCAAATTACTATATTTGTGTTCAACCTGTTTCATTGGGTCTGGATTGTAGAACTCGGTTTGAGTTCCAGAAATATTTTATTGCACGATATTCTAATGACGGAGTAAGTATGTTGTATCTGGTGTACATCACGCTGGATTAATTTAGTTGCATTAAATGTTCTTAAGTAACCTTGGTCTAGTTCTGAGTACAGTGCTCCCTCCAAAGAGCAGCTCTTGTCAGAGTTGCAAAGAAGTGTTTTTCTTTTGAGGGAGTTGTTGTTCAGAGGGAAATGATACATTGGCATCATGTGTTTTTTTATTGTGTGTATGTGTGCCTTTTACTGTCGTTTCTTGGAGGGAATCAGTCTTTGGAGGTGACATTATGGGAGGGAGCACTGTATTTGTTTGTGTTCTGTAAGAAGTTATATTTGGTTTAGAACAATGTCCAAGAAGGAAGTGTAAATGCTTGCATGTAATGTGTATACCAGTATTCCTGTGCTGTTAATATTAGAAAGTGAGTTTTTTCATATAACTCCTTCGCTTATTTTGCTCATTCTGTAACTTTTAAAGCTATTGTTGTGATTTCAAATGTCATTTGAAAAATATTGAATTTCCTCCATGTTGCCAGCTCCTTGTGGAAGGGTAAGTTAGCACTGGTTAGTATACAGTCCAGGAAAACTGGTGAGGTGAATTGGTCGCTGTATAAAACTGAAAAATGTTGAAAAATGGCATTAAGCCCCTGTGACAATGTCACATAAAACAAACAAACAAATTCAAATGTTATTAGAACTTTTTAATTTCATTGAAAGTTTAAAAAAATCCCAAGAACATGTCTCTGAACTCCTCACATCATGTTAGTTGTGATGTGTAAACATACGGCCTTTATGGATGGAATGAATTTTTGTTTAAATTTTACCAGCTTGAAACTCCAAATAAGTTAATTAGATTGCTACACTATGTAAATTGTATGTGTTTTAAGTTGTTTCGACCATTTGTGGCAACCACTGATGTTATTTTCATATCTTTCTACAGGAGCTTACATGTGGCATGAACTATTTGTCAACGTATGATGAAACATGTGAAGATTATGTGACACAATATTACGTCGTTCTGAAAAAGGACGATCAATCTGAGACTGTAGAAAATTCCCACATACGTGTTTATAAAAAACAGCAATCAATATTTAGTAAGATTTTAGATCAATTAACATTTGTAGGTTTGCCTTGTCTGTCTTGTTCACCTGCCTGCCTGGTATTTACATTGTTAAAAACATAATTTTAATTATGATTGGTGGTTTTTGGTTTCCAATATGTACTAACCAGTTCCTCTAACATTATCATACTAATTAATTAGTTATTTTTGTATTTTGAGACAATTTGACTACTTAGTGTTTATGGATGAAATAGAATCCTATTTGTTTCTATTTCATGATCAAAAGCAGTACTCCTCAATGTTTCTATGTGGTGGATAGGTTTTTGGGTCAGTAGGATTTTTGTATGTTTTTTTTTCTAGAATTTTTTTGTACCTATATTCAGCTGATGTTTTTTTCAGAGTTTCGTTCAGGCTCCTGGTTTTTATGGCTGGTTGTAGTTGTGGTAATTTTGGTAATTGTTGGTTTATTTGTTTTTTGCTGTATATTACAACAAAGAAGGAGACGGGAGTCTGAAAATGCTCGAGTGAACTACAGCACGGCTCTAGGTACCACTGTCGTACAGACAGGTAATGTTGTATCTTCGATAATTAAATGAAGCTTGTTCTTTTATTCTCAATGAGAGAGTATTAATAACGTGCTTATGTCAGATTGTCAGACATTAATGATCAGCCAAAGTGTTTGACACATGACACCTGATCTCTTGTAATTCTTGAAAACAATGTCTTGTAAAATGTTGGTAGATTTTTATTAACCCTCGTAGTACTGCATTTCCCCACATCTGAAGCAGACGACTTTTGAAAACATTGTGGCAAAAGAAGCCATTGTTTGTAATGAGTAATGCCTTCTTTTGCCACAATGTTTTCCACTCTGTCAGAGGGAAATAACCCAATTTATTAAAATTGATCTTTTGTATATTAGTCTTGAATTTAGAAGGGTCCAAAATATGCTTATGAGGCAAAGGGTTGAATTGGTGCAATTAACTCAAAGTTTGGTATTGTGCAAATGCTTTTTAGGTATGACTAAATTCAGTGTGTTGAAAGAAAATTTCCCTTGGAAATGCAACATTGAATACACTTCCTATCGTCAGTACCAATGACCCTACTGAATGTACTTACATAGATACGCTTGCTATAAATGTTAATTACTCTTACCAAAGCTTTTGAACAAGAGTTTATTAACATGTGTAAAATTGTTGAGTTAACTGGAAGTTATAAATAAACTTAAGTTTTTTGTTAAATTGTGTGAGTTTATAATGAAATAAGTTCAGAATATCAAATATCTTGTGAGTTGGTGATCTGTAGAATAGTTGTACATATTTATAATTTATGCTTTACAAAATGTTAATGTTTCAATTGATTCTGTCAGGTGTGCCGAATCAGTACTATGGTAATACCAGTGTTCCACCCAACCAGCAAGCATTGATACCACAGCAAGGCATTCAGCAACCAATGGCTCCGGTGAACCAGTATTCCGGACAACCGAATATGGCTGGTTTTACTGTTCACCCAATGGTATCACAGACTATGCCATATAACTATCAGCCTGTTCAGCAGTAACACAATCATGGTGCCATTACAGTCAGGTGAGTGTGCAAACTATCTCATTTATATAGCTAATCTGCCTGGCACTATGCATTGAACGTTTGGTGTACAGAATTGAGGTTTGTGAATTTGAATCCACAGTATGGCACAGGTTCTTGTGATGATTCATATGTCTGAACCTATTTGTCCTCCCCTGCTGATGTGAGTGATTCATGTGGAGATGGTGACAGTTACTTGTGGAGAACTAGGTTAGTTCTTGTACAAATTCCAGGAAAACTTGTCAGGTTGAAGCTGCCCTGCTAGCTTATGGGAGATTAGTAGTTCTACCCTGATGTAAGCCTGGGTTCTTCCTCCACTATTGAAACTAGGAAGTCGCGATATGACCCTAGCAGTTGGGTCAATGTTTAAACTTCTGTGAAAACTGGTTAGTAGTGTGATGATAAGTGTTTAAAAGGATGTAGTCTTAATATTGAAGTGATTAACAAATGTTGTTACACTTATGCTTATAAATGTCCTGATTAAATGAAAATATGGAGAAGTCCTATTTTTAAATTACTTTTGTGCTATAGTTTTTTCAAAAATATTTGTTTTTAATATCAATTTTTTCTATTTTAGCACAAGATCCTGACCTTTTATTATAAAGCCTGTGTCAACTGAGGCCTAAACAAAAAAAAGGTTTGTTTCCAGTTACATGTCAAAAAATAAAATGGGTCGGTAGGTAGGGATTTTTTCTTTTATGTTTTTTGCATATCGGCAACACTGTTGTGAAAATTGCAATAAAAACTTTTGAGTCGGCAGGTAAAAGATGGGTCAGTCGGGTAACCAGAAACAAACCTATTCTTTTACGCCTGATTCTGAAGACCTTCTGGATGATAGTTTTTCCATGGTGCTGACACATTCTACTGTCAAACCTGAACATTAATGGCCACCAGTAAATAGGCCACTTTTGAACAGTGACCACTTGTGAACAATGACCAATTGTGAACAATGACCACTTGAATAATTTCTTCCTTTACACTTATCTAATTCTATAAAAGATAAAAGATGACCTTTGTTTACAGGTTTCACTGTTCCTTGGAAAAAGTGACTGTTATGATATTGTGGAATCTCTGAATGGAGGAATCTTATTTTTGCCTTCTGTATCTGTATGCAACTTTTTGAAGATAATAGTTAATATTGTTACTTTATGTTGTGATTTTTAGCTTGTCTGTTTCATGGAAAGTCAACCTATTAATGATCACCAGATCATAGTTGTTGTTGTTGTTGATGTCGTTAAAAACTTTAATGTAGCTCATTACTCAAATACTATATTAAATAATAAAGATGTCTTCTCAACACTTGGAATACTTGATTATCCTGACAAGGCGCAGTTGCAAGACAACGGGCATTATTCTGAAAGTTATATTTATTGAGTTATGCCCCTTTTTAACCCTTTGCCTCATAAGCATATGTTGGACTCTTCCAAATTCAAAGCTAATGTACAAAAAATTAATTTATCTAAAAAAATTGTGTTATTTCCCTCAGAAATAGTGGAAAACATTGTGGCAAAAGAAGCCATTACTCATTAGAAGCAATGGCTTCTTTTGCCACAATGTTTTCAAAAGTCGGCTGCTTCTGATGCGGGGAAATGCGGTATTATGAGGCAAAGGGTTAACTTAGAACTTTGGTTAAATTATACCTTATCATGTTCAAACTCAAAATCTCAAATGTGGCTCCCTAAACATGTAAAACAGATGTGTGTTGGCACCATTCTGTGAAGCTTTTGTTTATTGTTATTGTATGTATATCATCAGACTGTTTTCAGTTTGCAAAAATTTTTTTTTAATTATTTTATTGTTATTTTATATATTGTCATACTCAATTTACATTGTTGAAAGAATGTGAGATGTTGTATGGGTAAGATGTAACCATTTTTGATTTTACCATATTTATGATGTTAATTGTTTCCCATTAGTTTATTAGTCCATTTTTGTCCAAAATCTTACATGTAGGTAGAAAATTGACAGATTTTATTATTAAAATACAAAACACTTTCTAACCCTAGAACCTCTGATCTATAATAGTTCCAATTCATATGGATTAGAGAAGTTGAGCTGTATAGAAATTGAAAGACTTTTCCCATTCAAGTCATTTTCTTGTCCAAGTCAATCTTTCTCTAGAAGTTAAACTGGGTGGGTGGATGGTCTTGTCCATAATGTGATTTATCACTTATACACTTGTCTTATTTAATTTACCAAGTAGCATTTTGTCTATTGAATTTTACAAAGTGCTATTATGTCTGTTTCAGTGCACATGTGCTCATGCTAACCCTAGAAAGACACCTCAATGTATTTTTTATATCATTCATGTGATAGTACATTTTTATATACATTGCTGTTTTACAATGCAGCATTTCCTGTATTGGTATTGCGCCATTTACTGTTTTTTCATATGTATAAATATATTTTACATGTACATTGTACTCATATGTTGGGGGGAAGTATTCTGGTTTCAGGTTGTCTGTCTGTCCTCCATCCATCTGTAGATGAAATATTGTGTGCGCTTCTTCACCAAAACCACTGGTTGGATTTTGATACAACCTTACCAACACATTAGGCATTAGGTCCACATGCGCATATTATAAAAAAAATTGTTTGAATTATTTTCGCAGAGTTATGCCCCTTTTTTGTCTGTAGACAAAATCTTGTGTGCACTTCTTTTCCTAAATGGCTTGTTGTAAGTTATTAAGCTTTCAAAAAAGGGCTCTTCTTGGGGTATTTAATCACCTTCAGTGATAGTTCTAGTTTTGTTGTTGTATTTATTTTATCATATATTTTATATATTAGTATATCACTGTATTTAAAATTGTGCTATTGAATGTACTTTACATAATTATTTTCAAACTGTATTTCTTCTTATATGTTAATCTCTATTCAGTTCCTCACTCATAAATACACCTTCCAACTTTAGAATTGGTAAAGATGCCTTTTGTGAAGCACATATTTGGTGCGTGTTGTATCATGCTGGATTAGCATTTCCTGCATGAAAGTGATTTCAGTACAACGTCTCCGAAGCAACACCCTTTGAGAGGAGCAAAATTATGCTGTTGTTGTGGGGTTGTTGCTCTAGAGAGATTAAATTAATAGTTGAACCGTACAGTGGAAAAAACTTGCTTTTTTTTAAAGGGAGATTGTTGCTCGAGAGAGGGCCGCTCTGGAGAGGTTGCACTGTATATGAATGTCAAATTTTTACATTCTATCTGATACCTGCTTTGTTGACAGCTTTCTTTATAAGTTTAGATTTCTCTTCTAAAATGTGGCAAAGGATAATGAACAGAACTAATTTTCCTACATTTCTGATTTATTTGATGAAGTTGTTAGGAATGATGATTAAATTGTTGTAATGTTGTAGCACTTGCTGTACCAACTATCAAAAATGGTGAAATAAAGATACATGAAACAAATCGTTTTTTCTGGGTATTTTTTTTTCCCTGGGTTTAATCCTTTTTTTTCAATGTTTTCTCGGTTATGTACAGCAGCTGTTTCACCTAACCAGTTTTCCTGGACTGTATACTAACCAGTCCTAACTTACCCATCCACAAGATACCAGCAACTTCTACACATATTGAGAGAAATCAACATTTTGTCAAATTTTCATAGAAGGGCATGACTTGTAATGACAGGGATTTGAACCCAAATTGCTGAGGTACAAATCCAGCACACTAACCACTGGACCACAGTCCTAGCTTTTTCTGTGTATATTTTTTCATATTGAATATGCCAATGATTTGTAATCTTGAATCTTTCAATATTAAACAAAAAATGACAAATATGATTGATAGGCTACATCACTCACTGCTCTATCACAGCTTGTTTACATTATTACTAAAACAATACAGTATAACAGAGTTATAATGAACTTGTATGAAGTGAAGTATTTATTGTTCCCCTACCAAGCCCTTATTTATTTTGATTTAATGGATATGCTGAAATATAGATGTAATGAACTTATAGCAAGTCCCCAGGAGTTCACTATAACAATGTAATAGATGACACTAGCACCTAATATATATGAGCTTTTGACATTAAGAAAAAGGTATGTAAGGGAGCTAACCTCGTTTATTTGGAAGGAAAACATAATTGAATTTTCTCCCTTTGACCTCTTAAACTGTTTTATTGAATAATATATTTTTTACTTTTGCTGAATCACAGATTTTCATGTAATGTTTAAAATCATTCTTAATGTATTCAGAGACTCTAAAACAAACAAACTAAATGAAAAAAAAACGTTTTTGTCATTAAAATATGTTCAATCACAAATCAGTGTACAACTATTCACTACTATTAGCGCTCAACCAATGAACAGACTGATAAGAAATTGATCTCGTTGACGGAAATACTGGTCACGTGATTTATAGTAAGACAAAATGTCGGATGCAGACGCACTGTTATCGCAGAACCAACGGCCAAGTATTGGCCTGAAGTTTGAAAAGAAACTTTCTGACACCGAAAGGTCGACTCGGGTAAATATATTGATTACACTATCTATTAATATGTGGCATTATTTCATCTGAATGTTTGTAAACAAACTTGTAAACTGGCTTTCTTTGGCCGCTCTGTGTCGTCGCACGTTGTATCTTAGTAAACTATCCATGTTTCAATTATTGCTCTAATTTAACTCCTGTCTCTAAGTGGAACTAGTTTAGACATTAAGTTTAACCAAATATTGTGGCGTTGTCCTTTTGAAAAATGATATGTTCCAACAAATTACAAAATGTGCACGAAAATTATTTCTAAGTTGTCAAATGTATGTTTTTTTACTTTCACTTTGATAGTGAGTCAACATTTTCTCTATGTATATTTTGTGACAACAATGTATAATGTTCATTTTTTTAAATAAATACTTGTTCTCATAGTAATCAGTTATTGATTTCTTTATTTACTGATTGTTAACCTTAGAAATGAGTGTTTTACAAATGATAGATGAAATGGTAAGACACTATTGGGTAATGTTGCTTTGAGTCTTTTTTTTGTGTTGTTAAGTTCTGAAGATGCAAAATACATAGTTACATTTACTCAATGTGGGCTTTAGACATGTACATGTGTGTATGAAATAGCTTAGAATCGATATTGACCAGCTTGTAATACTGAAAACAAAGTCATTTTCTTTCAACAGGAAGATTTGCCTGAAATAAGCTAGTTATAACTAGATGGGAAAATATGTCCTTGTAAATCATATTTGTTTTAAAGGTTGTGATTAAACATGAATTAGACATTTGTATCTTCATCAGAGCGATATTTGACGGCAGGCATTTCTACTTCTTTTCATCATAATTCAGTGTAATATGACACTGAATTATGATTCATGTTTTAACTCAGTAACTCCCAGTACATATAATAAATTAACTGTATATTGATGTTTAGAGATGTATTCACACTTAACCCTCTAGATTTCTATTTGCAAAAAATTTGAATGTATTAAGTAAATGACATAATTAAATTGTGCAGAAAGCTGAAAAATATCTCCCAGTTTTATTTTAAAGTTAAGTATTTTTTTAGTCCAATGAAATTATTTTATAACTACTAATACAGATTCATGGAATAAATATACTCAAAACAAGGTTCTATAACCAGGGCTCTTCACAGGTAGGAGAAGGGGCATTTTTCTTAAATTTGGGGAAAAATAACACAAAAAGGAAAAGAAAATGCTTGGTGTAAACTGAATTTTTGGGGAAAACTACATGATTTTAAAGATTTTTCCTGAGGGTAAGATGCCTATAAATGGCCCCTGCTATACAAGGAAAAAAATCTGATAACAGATAAAAAACCTTCAATTTCATTCTAATAATAACCAAGCAATTTCAAAATTATTCAAAACATTAAATTTTAACAATAACCAAGTAAATACTAAATTATACAGACAAAGATTCTTTCTGTATAAATTTCGACAACTGATCAGTTGAAAGTAATAGAAAATGGAGTAGACTATGTCACATTTTACTTATCGCTTCAGCAATTTTTGTGTATCTCTACATACCTATTGTTAAATAATGAGGAATGGGTAAATTTCAAATCTATAGCAACTAGTTAATAAATGTTGAGGATGTAATACTTTATTGTATTGACTTTTTATGATAAAAGAATGAAGTGTTCTCATTCCTTATAAAAAAACCTTCTTGGCACTGAATCACTTTCCAACTTAATGCAAACTTAATTGCTTCACAAAAAATAACCGAACTTTAATGCTTATGAGATATTTCACTTGTAATTGATTGTTTTGTTGTACAATTAATCTGTCAGTGTTGCATGAATGGAATTAATTGGTTAATTTGAATTATGCACCTGTGTGCTCCAGTCATAAAATAGGACCTAAATCATTGTATGCATTTTCCTTCTTTAAATCATTCAATTTAACAGACTTAAGAGTCAAACCAGAGGTAACGACCACATTTTGATAAAAACTCTGTATGAAATCCATATTGTCCCCTTCAAATCTCATTCATTGACAGGTTTTACTGCATTTTTTGTCCTTTATATTTTTACATCTATAAATTCCTAATGTGAATGTTAGCAGATCTGTACTTATGTAATGGGATAAAACAGTTATGTCTTCAGTATTCTATTGACCAGCTTGGAATTACAGTAAAAATGAGCCAGGAAATAGAATGTCTCTATATAGCGGTGCTACCAACAGTAAAGTAGAAAAATAATTTGCACAGAACAGCAGCTTAACAGTCTTGTAATTTTTTCTTCATATTTCTGTTTTCATCCTGTAATCAATAAAACTGATGTGTCTGGATTAAATTTGTCGGATCTTTTAACTAGACGAACCTTTCAAACTCTTCATCAAATTTAAAGGCTTCTGTTCTCTCAGGGTCACTGTAGGATTTTTTTCAGTCTTTACAGGTCTGTCTTCAGATTCTTTTTTACCACTAGTGTTGATCAATAGGATTTATTGTTCATCTCTACTATGATTTTTTTTTGCTCTCCCACCAACTTCACAGTATCAATCAAAGTACCATACTTGTGTATTTCCCGAACAATTCTGCCACATCTGAAATTGTTTGAAAAATATGTGAATATTTATAAAACATTAATTATGTATCATCAGGGTTTTCATTAAAAACCGATTGCTGATTGAAACCATCAGTTAAAAATACGTTTTGAATGAGTTGTTTTTCCAAGATTTTTAAAATTTTTGCAAAAATACGAACTTTCAGCTACTTTTCAAAATCTGTTGCTTTGGCAAAAATCGTTCACTTAATTTCTCAATAAAACCCTGATCAATATGACTCCTAATGTCAATTTTTAGAAGGGAAACATTTTTATTTGTAATGCCGCAGTCTTGTCCTCCTATAGTAGTCTCAATTATGTTACAGTAACGCAAGGTTAAAAGATGTCCTATTTTCTGAACTGGAAACAACTGGGGCACTTATATGACCATGGCATGTCCAAGAATTCTGGTGTAGAATTTGGAAAAAATTGTCCTTTTTTGTTTCTGTATGTTCAGTGTGTGCTGTCATCTGACTTGTGCCATGAAGCCTGCCCTGGACTCCATTAATAGAAAAAAGGTATGAAAATCAAGAAGTGGAGGGTTTGAAACCCATTTGCCTATCATTGTCTACTTGAGGATATTGTGTCCATGTTCATACATTTCTACTACAGATTCATATATTATACGCTAAAGTTGTTGAGTTTCTTACACAAATGTGATTTACTAGTATGTTAGTGGTGATAGGTTACCTTGGAGCTCTGGTTTGGCTGTCTGACTTCCATATGTAACAGAAATAACACTATTAAGTAGTACTAAACTCATTGCTAACAAAACCCATTACTCCACAGGAGTTAATTGTATCTTTATCAAATTCAATCTCCTCAATTAGTTCTAGTGATGTTTTTATCTTGTTAAGACAATGCGTTAAAGATTGACCGATATGTTTTATCGATCCACTTGTTACTGTCAGTGGCTGTATTTTTCTCCTAATCAGCATCAATTAAATGCTTGTTTCTGATGATTGTATTTTGTATGTTTCACAGCGCATTTAATTTATTGAGTTTCTTTGAAATGTTACAGAATTTGAATGGAAAGATGTAAAATATCCGTCATTAAAACATTCATCTCATGCAAAGACTGGGATAAATCAATATACATTAAGAACACAGTTGTTTTATTTTATGTTAATGTATGATAATGCATAATTTAATATAAATTTTCCTGTTTGACAAAAAAATTGTTAGGTTTCCATGGTAACTGTTAAAGATATTTTGTGTTAATTGGTATTTTTTTATTTTAATTAGAAATGCAATTCTAAAGGGTTTTTATGTAGGATTTGGGACTGGGCCAGTTTTTGTACACAGTGATATGGTCCTGTAGATGCCTATGATCAATGATCATGTGATCATTTCTAATACTTACATATTTTACAGATTTTTTCAGTTGCAAATGTAATTGTTTTATTGTTTGTTATGTATTTTAATTAGCCATGCAAGTATGTAGAATGCAAGTTTTACAGCTAATTATATAAGTGGTAAAATCAATCTTTTCTAGTTCAGAAATAAATTCTGTAAAAAAAATCCTCAAGGTTCAAAAAGTGCCAAGTTAAGGTCATTTGTAAGAAATTATTTGTTTGTTATGCTTGACACTGACAATACCCTAGTTGACATTAGTTTCTTGTGCCCTAAATTATTTACTCTTGAGTGATAAGTTTTTGTAGCCAAAATTTAGAATGAAATGTAATTAAACCAACTTATCACTGGATAAAAGCCTAGTATTGCATGATGTAACAAATTACATTATAGTCTGGCCTAAGAATTTTCGCTTATTTACACAGTATGATTATATGATAAAAGCATCAGTGCTTTTCATGTATGAACTCTATTGAACTAGAAAAAAGAGCATGGAAAACTGCCATGATAGACTGTTTACTTTCTTATTCCTATTTCTAGGATAAATCTATTGGTTTAAATCTATCTTACCCTGAATTTTTCTATATATATTCCCAGATGGTTTGCCAAATTTCAACATTTGGAGAGAATTTGTTGTAGCTGCTGGCTTATCAAATGTTGAGTTACTATAATTTTGTATTATTCCAAAGGATTACTATCCACTTGAGTGGTTGTGTTTATAATAACAAGAAGAGATTTGTAAATGTAAATGCCTGGTAAAGTGTTGATCATCAATCACTTGCATGTTGTTTTTAATTCTTGTGGAAGCAGACTTATCATTTCAGTTGTTGGCACATTACTTGACTTTGATGCTTTTCTCTGACTGAAGATTACTTTCACACACTTGTGTAGTTAAGTCCCTCTGTCTGTGTCACATTGACATTGGCTGTGTATGAAGTAAATATAATATTTTTCCTTTTGTATAGTATGATGTTATATTGAAAACATTCTGATTTGCATCTATCTACTGATCTGTGTTCATTTCTCCAGCTGTCTGTCCATCCCTACATCTGTCTGTTCATCTCTCCAGCTGTCTGTCCATCTCTACATCTGTCTGTTCATCTCTACATCTGTCTGTTCATCTCTCCAGCTGTCTGTCCATCTCTCCTTCTGTCTGTTCATCCCTACATCTGTCTGTTCATCTCTACATCTGTCTGTCCATCCCTACATCTGTCTGTCCATCCCTACATCTATCTGTTCATCTCTCCATCTGTCTGTTCATCTCTCCATCTATCTGTTCATCTCTCCTTCTGTCTGTTCATCTCTCCTTCTGTCTGTTCATCTCTCCTTCTGTCTGTTCATCTCTACATCTGTCTGTTCATCTCTCCATCTGTCTGTTCATCTCTCCATCTGTCTGTTCATCTCTCCTTCTGTCTGTTCATCTCTCCATCTGTCTGTTCATCTCTCCATCTGTCTGTCCATCTCTCCATCTGTCTGTTCATCTCTCCTTCTGTCTGTTCATCCCAACATCTGTATGTCCATCCCTACATCTGTCTGTCCATCCCTACATCTATCTGTTCATCTCTCCATCTGTCTGTTCATCTCTCCATCTGTCTGTTCATCTGTTCTTCTGTCTGTCCATCTCTCCTTCTGTCTGTTCATCTCTCCAGCTGTCTGTTCATCTCTTCATCTGTCTGTTCATCTCTACATCTGTCTGTTCATCTCTCCAGCTGTCTGTTCATCTCTACATCTGTCTGTTCATCTCTCCATCTGTCTGTTCATCTCTCCATCTGTCTGTTCAACTCTCCTTCTGTCTGTTCATCTCTCCATCTGTCTGTTCAACTCTCCTTCTGTCTGTCCATCTCTCCAGCTGTCTGTTCATCTCTTCATCTGTCTGTCTATCTTTCTGTCTATTTGTCTATTCATCTCTCCATCTGTCTGTCCATCTTTCTATTTGTCTGTGTGTCCATCTGTCTGTCTATCTGTTTGCCAATTTCTCCATCTGTCTGTCATCTCTCTGTTTGTCATCTTTCCATCTATCTGTCTGTCTTTCCAGCTATCTGTTCATTTTCTGTCTATCTTTAATTACAAATTTTCTTCATTATTCTGAAAGTGTCTGATAAGGGAAGGATCTGGATTCATTTGTCAGTTCAGTCAATATGTTTGTCATTCTATCTGTCACTATGAATACAATGTATAGTTCTATGAAAATCCTCAGATGATTTTACAAGCCCTGGGAGATATACTGCAAAAAATGGACAATTCTCACCTTATCTAAGCAGACAAATATTTCATGTATTTCGTAGGGTGATCTTATATGTATAATTGTTATATACAAAAATAGATTTCTGATATTCCCCTCATGACTATTTCCCATCTTAAATGCGTAATAGTGTTAGACCAGTGAATTTCCTGACCTTTTAGGAAGAAAAACATGTTTTGAAATTAAACAACAGATGTTGCTTTAGCCAGACTGGATATACAGGGCACTGAATACACTTGTACATTTATTCATGTATTCATATTTTACTTCTTTGCCAAATATAGGTAGCCTTTATTACTCCTAAAAAATTGGTCAAATTCTGCATTATTTTTTCCCCTTTTAAGGCATGTTTTGTTCTATTAAGATTTTTTTTAAAAATCATTCTCATTATACTTTTTATCACTGGTTTGTTACTGTTATAACTTGGCCATTGTGATTAATAAGTGGCTTTTGTTATTGATTTTATTTTATTCTTGTCACAAATAATATTATATGAAATCCTTCTCCCCTGTAGAGACCTGTTCATGTGACTGAGACTGTATTTCACC
Source organism: Lutraria rhynchaena (assembly GCA_008271625.1). NCBI lineage: Eukaryota > Metazoa > Mollusca > Bivalvia > Venerida > Mactridae > Lutraria > Lutraria rhynchaena. The sequence goes on from VIBL01000036.1 coordinate 759,717, forward strand.
TAAGGCCTAAAAAAATTTGTTTCCAGTTACCTGACCGACCCAATATTTTACCTGCCGAATCGTAAGATTTTACTGTGTCCAAATCGTAGTGCACTATTGTAATTTTCACAACTCATTAATATTACAGCTCAAGTATTCCCATACAATGTTGTTGATATATGTATAGAAATAAATAAAATGAAATCCCTGCCTACCAGCCCATATTTCTTTCGGCATGTAACCGGAAACAAACCTTTTATTTGTTAGGCCTAATTAGCAACTTTATTTTGAGTTAATCAATGGGTTTATTAAATTGATTGTTCTCTCCGTAGGATATGACCCCAGAATGGCTAATTTTTTGTCATTTAGCATTCTGAATTCCCAGTGGATAGAGATGTCAGACAAAATCAAGGCTATAATAGAGTAACGGCATAGAACACTTCATGACACTGTGATAATTGTATTGTAATGGAAACTATTAAAAGATAGCCAAGACGTTACAATTTTAATTGCCAGCGGATGCTATATATGGTAGTGATAAACAATGTTCAGTAATATCAACATAAAATTACAGTGAAACCTGAGTTTAGAAGCCACATGTAAATAAGAGACCACCCAGGGCCTTTTTCCAAAAATTTCATTTTGGGAAATACAAATGTGTTTTTTGGGCAAATTTGGGAAAAATGGACTTCCAAGATACAGGGAGAATCATATTTCAACATATATGGAATTTCAGCATTGTATTTTGGGGAATTAGTTTTCACTAAAGTGGGAAAAAGAGGCTTTTGCAATCAGGGAGTCATTGAATATTGGCCTCTATTATAAAAGCAAAAAAGGCCCTGCCACCATTTGAACAACTGTTATTTTTAGCACACATTTATTGATAATGATAGATTAAATAGCTCTAAATAAACACCATTTTTCCATGTGTTTCCTTTCCCTTTGGTGAGGTAGTTTCAAACTGGAGTTTAATGTTGCTCCAGTAGCCAGGTGACTGTCCAGCTTTTACAGTGGAGGATGACCTTCTGTAAGCTGGCTGGACAGTTTCTTCACATTTGATGAAATTTGGTTCTGGATTGGATTTGAACTCACAGAGATGAAGGGCTAGTGATTACAAGTCAGAGACCATAACCACTCATGCATGGATGCCCCCTGACTTTCATTCACAGGTTTGACTGTAGACATAATACTCTTAGTCCGGTAAGTTCAATATTTTTTATGATAGTGAAACCAATGTCAGTTAGCTGTTATTAAAAAATCCAGAGAAGCCCTTTTTCATAAACTTGACATAAATTGATTATCTAACATTATCACAAGCCTCAGAAGTATTATAGAACTTACCTAAGTGGATGAATTCTTACTTATGCAAGCTTAGAGTACTTGTCTGTTATGTATTTATTGTTTTATGGTTACGTCATCATAACAAAAGTAGTTACTACATCAGATGTAGGATATATTATGACCTACTGCATACTGTAATCTTTAATACAGTCAAACCTGGGTTTGCAACCACCTTCTAATAAAGGTCACCCTGTGAATAAAGACCATTCTTTGGAAAACCATCATGGGTTATTTACAACAACCTGACCTTCAAATAAAGGCCACCTGTCACATTTTGTCTTTCTTTAGGGTGGCCTTTGTTCACAGGCTTGATTGTATATAATTACAGTAAAACCTTATTAAAAGTGACAAATTCAGAACTAAGACTCATTATTGAGACCATCTATTTTCCGTCTGATTTCTGTATTTCAACTTGATGATGATACCACTTCAGAATTGAAGACATTTTTCTTTGCTACCATCAGTGGTCTCCATACTGAAGACATTTTTCTTTGCTACCATCAGTGGTCTCCATATTGAAGACATTTTTCTTTGCTACCATCAGTGGTCTCCATACTGAAGACATTTTTCTTTGCTACCATCAGTGGTCTCCATATTGAAGTTTCTCAATATTATTGCTTTTCAAACAATAATTTTCTACAAAGTCCTACAAAAATAGGTAGTTTTAAACTGCTCCAGACTAATTCTAACAGGGTAAAAAATTAATACTTTGTCATCTAAGGGAAAAAAAACTTGGTCAATTGGTTAAGTCAATTAGAGGCCTAGTTTAAATTATTGTGGCCACATTTTAACCTAATTTCCAGGAAATTTGATCAGAATGATTTCTTCCCTTAATTGTTTGGTCTTCTAGCTTGTTGATTAGGTCATTACGTCTTCCTATGATGAAGAATGCAATATCTCCCTTGAGCTTTATGAGTAAGACACTAGAAAATTGTTTTTACCCAGAATAATTCAAGATTGTTCGTGCTTATCCTACATTCTTCTGATGTATCTTGTACAGTGTGATAATGAAGAGTGCATGATTATATCAAGTGATATGATGTTAATATTGTGTATTAATATTAACAGTAATTTCTCATCATGTTACCTTAGGGCATATTATTAATTAGAAATAATCATAATTTTTCTAGATAGTTTTTTTAGATTGTTAAATAGTTTCATAGGAGGTCAAAGAAGCACAGAAGCTTGGCATATTTCACTTAAGACCATTTAGTACAAAAAGTTTATTCTAGGATAAATTATGAATACCAATCATTCCATTATGTGGTTAATTTTGAGTTATGTAAGTGGTTGATATTGAATCAGAGTTATGTAAGTGGTTGATTTTAAATCAGAGTTATGTAAGTGGTTGATTTTAAATCAGAGTTATGTAAGTGGTTGATATTGAATCAGAGTTATGTAAGTGGTTGATTTTAGATCAGATTTATGTAAGTGGTTGATTTTAAATCAAAGTTATGTAAGTGGTTGATATTGAATCAGAGTTATGTAAGTGGTTGATATTGAATCAGAGTTATGTAAGTGGTTGATATTGATTCAGAGTTATGTAAGTGGCTGACTTTGAATCAGAGTTACATAATTCATGTATATTGACTGATCAAGGGTACCGAAATGATTTCTTTATGTAGCTTAAATAACATCATTTGACAGGTTGCATACACCTAAATTTGCCCAACAGCCAGGGCAGAAAAGCTTTTCCTTCTTCATTTAATGTTCTGACAATTGTCAAGGGATTGTACACAAATTTGGTAGTGTCTAGCCTAGATATGGCATTTCAGAGACTTTCTAATCATCTGTTTGAGGATGAATGGCTTACACAGCAGTATAAGTCATCAAAGAGTATCAAGATTATATACTGCACTAAAGCTATAACTGCACTAAAGCTATAATCAAGCTACAAGACCTAGGATTGGGCTGCAAAGAGAAAGGGGAGCATTGTGGGTGTGATTTGGCATGGCTTGTATGGAAGACATGGAATACTTTACATGTTACATATACAGTGTATATTCAATACATTTTTTCCTGTTTTTCCTCATCTGGGAAACTGTTATCAATGTTATCAATAAGAATAGAGCAAATGTTACTGTCCGTTCAAGGTTTATTGAGAGTACAGTTGTCTGATCTGCCATATTTGATTATCTCACCAAACTCTTCAGCTTCAGCTGTGTGTAGTCAGCTGCATATAGTTAATGGGTTAATTTAGTTAGGTTAACCTTTCAATGTCAAAGAAATTAATGCTTATCACACTTAAGGTGAAAGAAGTATTCTTTATTTGTCCACCTGAGACTGAAATGATATATGAATGAAATCATAGTGGCCTTCTAAATATCACCTCAGGTCCATTACTACAGTAAATGTGGGCAAATAATCTATAATAATCATTGATAACCAATGAATGATTTGAAATGATTGTTGAAATATTTATTTTATTAATTACCAGTAAAAAATGGCAGTAAGGATGTTGATTGATACTTGATTGATAATTTGAAGTAATCAGGTGAAATCATTAATCATCACTTTTTATGGTTATTCATGGATACATTTGGGCCTCAAGTCTTAAAGAATTTAAATCTTATGTGACAGTTACATAGGTGTGGTCTAACATTTTCAGTTGCTAGAAATCCAACAGCTTCACAACTTGTTTAACTGTACCCCCTCAAGGTTATGAACACAGACAGTCATTATTTTATTAATCTCGTAATTATGTACATTATTGAAAATCAAATCTATCAATAGATAATGGTTCATTAAACAGTTTTTGGGGGTTAAAATCAAATAATGGTTGACATTGGTCACTACCTCAAAACTGCAACATGTTCAACATTGTATTATGAATTTTACCATCAGCTTGTTTGGTAGACTGAGTAGACTTTTATACCCAAAATCCATTTTGAATTTTACGATGAATTAAATCAACTAGAATTATGAAAGGTAAATGTTGTGTCACAGTTCTGTGAAATAGAAAGGCCTGTTGTATTGCAAAGGTTTTGCTTTGAACAGTTGAAAAGATCGTACAAAATTTATTTCCTAGAAAGTCATTTCTAAATGAAAGTATTTAAGTTCTATACCTGGTTTAGGATCAGTGATTCCCCATAAGTTCTCTATAAAGTGTTGTTTTTTATAGTGATCACCTTGCCTGTTGTCTGTCAGTGGATGTGTTGTGATCAGTATCATGTGTCTGTGTGTCTTCAACAATTGTATCAAATGTAATCTCCTTTAAAATTACTGAGCCAATTTCAGTCAAACTTCACAATGATCCTGGGATGGTCCTGTACCAATTTGCCCTGTTCCAGGGGGTCACAGGCTTCCTGAAAATTGCCGTCAGGCAAATTTTGAGCAGGTCCAATAACTTTTTGGCAAGTACTGGACCAGATGTCCTGCAGTCAGGCACGATGTACAGCATTTATCACTTATTTATAATATATTTGATCACACAAATTTTCATTTTGTCAGACAGAAATTTTTGCTTTGCCTGACCAAACGTCACGCAAGTATTCCAGCAGTTTGAGAAGCCTGGGGTCACTTGTTTACATGAATTATATATAAGAAAAACATTTAAAACTCTTCTTGGCAAATCTGCATGACCCAGAACTTACATATTACAGTATTGCATTGTCTTGTGGTCCTCTACCAAGAAAATTCAAATTATTTCCTTGGGGTCAAAATTGGCCTTGCACTGGTCTGGGGGTCACTTGCCTTACATGGACTTATTTAGAGAGAACCTTTAAAAATCTTCTTGGATAGAACCATGTCCTAGAGCTTAGATAATTTGTACCTACTATTTCCAAGTGGTTCTCTTCAGTGCGCAAATTGTGCTCAAGCATCAAAATTTAGTCTGCCGTTAGAGTCATTTGTTTACCAAGTTGTCAATTCATCAGGTGATGAAGGTGAGCGATCATGGCCCTCTTGTCTAATGAAAAACGTACAACCTCACTAATGATATTTTGTGAATGATGGATTGTGGATAATAAATATTGTTTTGCAATAAATAAACTTGATAGATGCATTTCTTTTGTAACTCAACTTTAAAGCATGTTTTAAATAATTATTATGTTGCACATTAACAATTCGAAATTACCTAATTAAATGAATTGAGCCATAAATTATTTAAACAGGTTGTTCATATCTAACGTAACACAGGAGATTATCATGTCTCATTTTCGAGGCCCAATGAAGTCCAAATTTTTCATTTTTTTCACAGATTTAGCACATTTTTCAAAGAAAACTACAACAAAAAATTTGCTATATATCATCTCAGTGAAATAGTGACATGTGACTTTAGCCCCTAATGACCATGGAATTCCTACAATCCTGGCAGACAAGAAATGATTCATTAAATTTTTGCCTAAAATTAGCAGGATCTATGTACTTGTCAGTCCGGTGACTGACACTATCTTAGAATATTTGGCACAGAATGATTAATTTAAAATCAAATGCGATGACACCATTGTGTATACATCTTGTCAATTAAAAATTGTACTTTGATATTTCACTTGGTAGAAAATTTGTTACCAGAATTTCTATTTTCAACCTTTTGATATTCCATGGGGAAAAATGAACAAAAAATGAAAATTGGGAAAAGTTGGATCGTTTAATAATTTTTGATTTACTGCCAGCATTCTCTGATTATAGGATGGTATTTTTTGCATGAAAAAGTCTGTTAAGTTGATTGATGAAAGAATGTTTTGTTTTGAAGTTTTCCTTGTCTTTAACTTATTCACTGTGCACATCCTGGTTTTAATCTTTTATTCCGTGTCTGTGCTGTGAATTGTTACAGTTGTTTCTTAGATTAACTTGTAAAAGCTGTTTTAGTACATAAATATAATCAATAAGCTGTCAAAGAATTCTGTTGCATAATGGAATAAAAAATGTCCATCGAACGTCAAATCATTGTCCCTCCAATCTGTATGGAAATATTGCATGCCTGATTCTATATTCTAATGATTTTGCTAGGGGAGTATTGTTGACTAAGAGCTTGTCAGGGGGAGGTGCTGGCTTAGAGCAGGACTGACTATGGGCTTGTCAGGGGAGGGGAGGTGATAGCTTAGAGTAGGGCTGGCTATGGGCTTGTCAGGGGAGGTGCTGGCATGGAGCAAGACTGGCTATGGGCAAATCTAGACAGAGGCTGAACTACTCTGAGAAGATCAATAGGCAAAGTACAAATCTACACTGAGATGAAAAATTCACTAAAATGCAAATGTCTGAAAATGTATAAAAATAAATGATATCCATATTTAAGAATCATGATTTATCTCTGGTAGGTTGTGGCATCAGTTACAGGTCTGTAATTGCTGTGAATTTAAATTGATTTATTCAAATCATTTAATGTATTGCACTGTTATTCAGATTATTTAATTGGTTGTGACTTTTACCATTTAGGTAAATAAATGAAATGTCTTGATGAAATCTTTTAATTAAGTGATAGTTCAAATCTTGAGTCACTAAACTTAAGATTGATTCCAGTTCTTAGTTTGTGTTCAATTTTCCAAAGTAAATTGCTGTAAAATTAAATGAGGTGTTACAAATCTAAACATGGAATGAAATAATTTGACAGAAATGAGATCAGAAAGAGCATTGAGACTGATCTCGAGATAGATGACTTTAGACCCACATTTGGGTGTTAATACAAAAGTTTAGGTGGAGCTCTGAATGATAACCTTTTCATCGATGTCAAACTGTAGAAATGTTTTATCCACATTATTTTTCCTACCCTGTTCTTCCCACGTTTTCAACCTTTCAGTAAACATTCAGATTAAATAAAGCATATGTCTGATAACATACCAGTATTGTCGCAATTTTTGATTTCACATGACCTGAGATTGAATTTTTTGTCATGGTAAATAAATGTTAAAGTGTCCTGACATTTTGTTTAAAGTAACAAAGACTGGAGCTAGAAACTGACATCAGAGACCAATCAGAAGCAGTCATGCCATTTGTTGACTAAAATTGCCCTGAAAAGAGCCAACCAATCAGATGTTTGAGTTTTAGACTGATTGGTTTCGGAGTTCATTTTAAATGAACCAATGACAAGGCTGCATTCTTAGACTGGTTTCCAATGTCAGTTTTAAAACATAAGATTCAGTCTACCTGTATAAAGGTTAATGAGTGTAAGAGATTATTACTGGTAAGTCTTGCTTAAAATTTATGAAAATGATGCTGAATGTAATCAAAATAAGACAGTATTCATGTTGTTGGGTTTCTTGCTATGAGGGTTCCATGTTGTCATGTGTATTGTCTTCAGTTTATGTAATTAATCAAATTTGTGTGTCATCAAGTAATTGTCTTTCAGGTGCATGTATTTATTGGAAAAACTCATCAATGTGTGTACCTCATGTATAATAGAGTAAGAATGATCGGAATAAATGCTGGTCCGTTGTCATGGAAATGCTATTTAACAGTCAATTTACTTAATCTATTATTTTCCTGAATTGATCTGTCTGTCTTAAGATTTCCTGCTATGGAAAAGCAAAGCTTGAAAAATGTGTTTCTTTCTTGGCTTTGTAATTACTTCCCTCATATGGGAGGAGACTTAGCATTTGTCCTGTCTGCAGTCTAAATCTGTGTGTGTGTCTGTCTGTGTGTCTGTGCAGATGTCTGTGTGTCTATCTGTCTGTCTGTGTGTGTGTGTGTCTGTGTGTGTGTATGTCTGTGCAGATGTCAGTGTGTCTGTCTGTGTGTCTGTCTGTCTTTCTGTCTGTGTGTCCTCTTAGTAGTTTAGGGTTACAACCAAACTTGGCTGAAAGTTATTTGGACTTGTTGAGTAAGAAATTCTATAATTTGAGCTAGACAATGTTGTTGATTGTTACAAGGTCAAGCTGGACAGTGGACAGGTGTTGTTTCACCCCTTAACAAATGGTGATAAATCATTCTTTGTAATAAAAATGTACAGTGACTTATGAACTGCTCATTTTTTTACATAAGTTGGTATGAAATATTTACCACATCTGTTACCGTAAGTTTGGTATGCCCCAGAGTTGACATCTGTGTTTGTTCTAGAGTTACTTGATGTTTGATCTTGTCATCTTCTTGTTCCTGTCCAACTTTTAATTCTATATCACATGACCTGCAATTAACAGATGATTAATAAATCAGTATATATTTGAGTGTTTGATGTGGAGATACGAAGGGTGTACTGTATACATACATCTTATCTGTGACAATAAGAATATTACACTGATAGGAATAGGAACAACCAGAGGGAAGCTCGAACCTTGGACCCTTGTTGGTCAGTTTTATGGACTGAGTTATTCTAGTTACCAGTGCACTCATGGCGTCTTGTACATTTGATGTCAAAATGTCAATGTTCACTAATATATTAAATTGATGATTAAACATTGCTGACATATGAATGTTGACAATGTAGATAAATACTAATTTTGTTTCCATTTATTTAATTATAAACAAAAATCGACCCTAATTTTAAACTATTTCTAAAACTGTGTTTTCCTTAATACATGGAGGTCTAGTATTTGTGGATGGGATTAGACTGGCAGATATGATGAGGCAGGGATATAGCATCACCCAACAATGTCTAGTGATAATTGCTCTCCTAAGATATTGTGATAAATAAGATACTTGATTTATTGACTTCTGCAAACCGTCAACCTTAAGGGGTCAGATTGGGAATATGATAAACATATTACATGTATATTATTCAGTATGACACATTAATTGACCTTGATCAATTTACATAAAATCAAAACGTAGTCATAAGATTTAAGACTACCAAACTTTTAACATATTTTTTTCAAACATCAAATACTAATTTTGGAATTGCATATTTGATCAGTCAAACAGACATGTGGACCTCTTATTATTGTGATCTCTATGTTAAACCAAGCTGTTGTTATTTTTGTTGACATTTTATGTCGGGTTAAGAATAAAACCTCAAGATCAGAAAGATATTCTGTTACATATTTCTGATTACATCAGTCAAACAGATGGGGGGGAGGATTTATGAATTAATTCTGATATTTTTCTAATCAATCACTGTGTAATCACTGTGTAATTATGACATGGACTGATTTTGTCTTTGAAGCATGTAAAACGTTATTTTGTCATAAGATATAACCTTTTGGTTCACAGCAGACTGCATTTTCATAGAAGGGTACGACCTGCCACGATTGGAATTCGAACTGGATCTCCGGGTTACAAGTACAGCACAGTAACCACTGGACCATGGTTGCGGCTTGGTCCTCTGGAGGTTAAGCCAAATTATATAAAAGACATGAACAATGCCAGATTTATATACAAAGGATGATAATGCCTAAGAATGAGTATTCTTCCAATAACACCAGTAACTCTGAAAGTCATTTCACTGTATTTCTTCATTCTGTGTGTCTGTATAAAACAATAAATTCTCATATTTTATGTATTCTAATCCTCATCATTATTATACACTATTATGATTGATGAAAACAAGACTTGTCTGAATACGTTTCAATAATAAATCTCTTTGAGGATCTTCTTCCATTAATTTTGTATTGCATTGTTGCATGCGATATAAAGATGTTCTTAACATGTAAACCAAGGGAGATTATTCAAGTGAATGTTAATATTTTCACATTTCATTTTATCTCAGTGTATGTGTCCATCTGTCTGTCTGGATTATTATTATTATAGTTCGCACATTAAGTATGTAATTTAATGGGAAATTTTGAAATTTATGGAAACACATTTACCGGGATGAGCTGATGTGGTGAGCACATGAACTGAGTCATAATCAAAAGTTCAAGGTCAATCAAGGCTTAACATATTGCCATCCTTCATCTAGTTTATTAGCTCTACTTGTCAATGACCAGAAAAGCTCATAAATAAAGTGTTCATTGTTCATATATATGTCTGTCCTGTCCCATTAGTCCATATGTCTGTAAACAATTTTTATGAAATGCCATTTATTCTTTAGCTTTGGATAAAGTTTGATATAAATTTTGACTTTATAAAAACCCAGTGTACGAGTTTTTGATTTGATAAAATGCAGTACTGGTTAATGCATAATTATGTAAATTAATTCTGGACCAATAGAGATACAGTGCATTAACTATGAATTAATATTTTCTCTGAAAAATGTGATAATGTTTTCTCTTTCCATTCAGTGACCATAGTTCAAACATATGACTGTAATATTATACTTCAGTAGAAATACAATCTGTGTCACCTTGTGAACTATGTATGACACTAGGTTGTCTGTCTGGTTTGTTTATTTTACGCTGAAATTGACTATTCACATCTGTTTCTGTTTCATTCTTGCCAACTATTCTCCTCAACCTACCTCATGATTACAAATTACCAAGTAGTTCCATTAAAATGATTCAACACTAGCCAGTATTTACCACGACTATGAACCAGTGGTTAGTGGGCTTGATTTGTTACCTTGTTATCCGGGTTCAAACCCCAGTTGTGACAGGTCATACATACCCTTCTATACAAATTTGACACAAATGTTGATTTTCTTCCATATGTAGAGAAGTTGCTGGTTCCATGTGTAAAGGTAAGTTATTACTAGTTAGTACTCAGTCCAGGAAAACAGGTGAACCAGTTGCCGTGTATAACCGAAAAATTGTTGAAAAACAGTGTTAAATCCCTGTGACAATGTCAATAAAAACAAAAACAAAACAAGCAGCCAATGTAAGGACTACAATGTGCATAAAATACCACAATTTTGCTTAATTCATGCGTCATGACAAGAAGTGAACCATCTTTTATTTTACATCTTCAATACTTCAAAATGTGAAATAAGTTTTTGCCCAACATTGATAGAAATAACATCATTACAGTAATTACCAGAGCATGGCTGACTTCTGACATAAAAACAATAGTTTATGGAAGTTGAACTCGGGGAAACAGATGAGTATTGAACAATCTTTTGGGCAGCCATAACTCAAACAGTTTTGGACGTTCATATATCATAGTAAAAATCACTTGAACATGTTCTACTTGTGCTGCACCAACTGCTTGATTCATCATGGTGTTTAATCACCACGTTTTGTTTAATCAAGTTGAACATTTTCTCAGGCTTGTTTGTCAACAACTTTGGAAATTATGCAAAACAAGTATTTAAACTTGTGGAATATGTTTTGCATCAATTCTTAGACTGTTTTTAGATTTCTTCCTTAAGGACACATCTGTTTGTTTTTGTAATGGACAGATTTTCATGTGATTTTCCTGAATTCCAATATTACATATACACATCTAAGATCCACAATGTAAATGATACATTGCTGCACTTATTTTTGAGATATTAGCAAATAAGAGTGACCACCCACTTAATACTGAATGTCACTAGTGATTGGACACAAAAGTGAAAATATAAATTATTCATGCTGTTACATCCATTTAATACCAATGTATTAAATATAAAAATGTCAGTTTCTCTTTGCTTTGATCTGCATGTTCAATTTCGTCTTTCATGAGGCACACATGAAATGATCCTTCTTCCATTTTTCGTGGTCCAGTGTGCTGGACAATTCATCACCATGCATTTGATTTACATCAATCAACTACAGAACTACAGCACACCAGTTGTCTGAAAACTACTCAACTTTTGAATGGATCCAAAGAGAAAGTACAATGGCTGTGCACGTCAAAACACTACACTACTACTGCGCACAGTGGAAACTTACAGATGTGCCTTTAATGCATGTTTTGACAAATTAACTCATTCAGAATAAACATGCTATTGATTGAGCTAAGTTGGTACCTGTTTCAATAATGCAAAATATCATGTCTCTATGTAGTAACAGGGAACCAGACATTGGGAAACAGTTAAGGATTGGACCATTATGACTACACTTAGGAATCCTATCAAATTCAAGTTCTGAAAAAGATACAAAAATGCAGCATCATAAAGTCTCCAACTGTAATTCCCTCAAATTTGTGATTAGACTTCAGCTGAGACATGTAACTGGCCTGTGGACATCTGATAATAAGATGGCTAGTATGCACTTGGCAGAAGTAATTATTCTGTGGGTTTGTGATATTAAGTTGTTAAGATTGAATTGTTTAATACAGTAAAACCTCATTAAGCAACTGTCTCATTATAATGACCCCTAAATACAGTAAAACCTCATGAAACAACTGTCTCATTATAATGACCCCTAAATACAGTAAAACCTCATGAAGCAACTGTCTCATTATAATGACCCCTAAATACAGTAAAACCTCATGAAACAACTGTCTCATTATAATGACCCCTAAATACAGTAAAACCTCATTAAGCAACTGTCTCATTATAATGACCCCTAAATACAGTAAAACCTCATGAAACAACTGTCTCATTATAATGACCCCTAAATACAGTAAAACCTCATTAAGCAACTGTCTCATTATAATGACCCCTAAATACAGTAAAACCTCATGAAGCAACTGTCTCATTATCTTGATATCTTTCATTATATACTTATGTATACATCTTAGTATTTTGATTGTTGATTTTAACACTTTATTAAAGGGTCATATATTTTGCTTAGAAATGAAATTCATGGTAATTTAGAAAAAGTTTAATTGCTATTTAATGGAATTTATATTTTAGAAAAAAAATATGGCTTTTCTAACTATAGACTTGTTTGCCTTTTTAGTTTTGACAAATAATTTATTTTATGAAGCACAGAACTATATACATTGTCCAAAGATAGGCACGATTAGCTTCAGAGGATAAAGGTTCAGCACTGTTTCATGAGATGAGGATCATTTGTCACTCTTTCATCCCTGTTTCATCTTCTGTGTTATTGTGTGGTATTGTTAGATATCAGAATATGTTAGATATTTGATAATTCATATCTCTAAAATTTCTACAATTACATCAAAAATATCACATATTTCAGCATCAGTTGGTGTTGCTTACATGCAAAGCTTTTAGAGTCATGTAAAATGTGAAGATTCTGTATTGATTATGAAAAAATGATACTTATGAGAACATTGAATTATTAGTTATAGAAGTTTAGTGGAGGTTTTCCAGTGCAGTTTTGGTGAAACATTCGTATGAACTATACTGAAGTTTAATGATTTTACTATCACAGACTAACTGACTGCCAGTATTCATTTGTTTGTTAATTTTGTACATTTGCAGCCATTTTGTCAGTGTTTACCAGAAGATATCAGAGTAGTTTAAAATAGTGAATTCAAAGTCTTTTGGCTGCTTTGGCATATGCTTTAGTGTAACAATACCTACTATTGTGCCTAATTATTGGCCACAGTCCCTGTGCTAAACCTGACTGTAGCTCTAGCATTATCATTCTCCAGTTAGCTCTTGGTCAATTAGCCCCATGGCTGTAGCTCATAAATGCTGACCAAAGCTCCAGAATAAAGTCATGAACACAAGTACATATTACAAATAAGCAGTGATTGGGCCGATAATACTAACTGTATGACAAGTGAGAATCAAACCTGCATTGCTGTGGTAACAGTGTTGGCAGTGACAAGTCCAATCACTCAACCGATTGAACTGTAGTAGCAACCAGCTATTTTATTTAGTATGGTAGATTGGTATGGATTTTCTTTCATTTCAATACTTTGATGGAAGTACAAACGTACTCAAATTCCAGCTTATAAATATTGTATGGATGGAGATCTTTGTAAACTTGTGCTTAAGTTTGTTTTAGATAACCTTATGTTTACAGTCCTTTGATAAAAGTAGCTAGCCATCGTTCACTTAACTATTAATGGATTTAATGAGTTATTTATAACTGAGAAAAAACATTTTATTGTTTGACTTTACAACTGTTTGTAAATGTATTGAGTAGGCTCTGAATAAAGAATAAAAGAGTGGAATTTTTTCTAAGTTTGAGAATTTAAGAATATTTGTTAATTTGAAATTTTTACAATGACATTGCTGTTGTAAGAATGTTGTTGAGTATAAATATTGTTGCTTTAATAACATTGTTGTTACAGGAATGTTGTTAGTTCAGTATATTTTTCAATTGTATGTTGTTTTGTTGGTGTTTTTGAACTTTTATTACCATGGTGATTAAGAAAATGTATATTGTTCGGCAATAAAACGTGAACAAGTGATTTTACCTTGTTAGTTAGAAGTACAAACTATTAGTGTACATCTAATTAATGTTGTACATAACCTGTAAATTCTTAGAATACATTTAATGTTGATGTGGGAAAAATTAACAATGTGGTTTTGAAACCTTGTTTTATTTTCACTGGAGTTTAACGTTGCACCGACAGCTAGGATCATTTGGCAACTTTCCAGCTTTAACAGTGGAGGAAGACCCCAGGCTTACACCTGAAAGAACCACTAACATTTCACTAGCTTGCTAGACAGCTTCATCACATGTGAAATTTGGCTCTTGGAAAGGATTCAAACTTGCAACCGTGAAGGGCCAGTGATTACAAGTCGGAGACCATAACCACTCCAACATGGAGGCCCTTGTTTAAAAATTTTGTACTTCTTATTTTCGCACTGAAATATTCTGAGTTTAAAATATGATATGATGGTTACAGACTTGAACTCTGAAACTGGGTTTATACTTGAAGCAGTTTTTGTTGCAAATGAAATTGTTTCATTATGTTTTATACGTTACAGCCAATGCTTGAAAACTTGATCCGATTATTGTGAATGATGTCTGAGAATTTCAGGATTACTTGTTGGCTTTTATTCACTTATCCTCTGATAACTTGTTGACCTGAGAGACTCAAAGTATTTCAAGGGGTTACAAAGCAGTTTTATTATTTTGTTTCATACATTATGCAAACGATACTATACAAGTTATCACCCTTGTTACTATTCTGTAAGTTAGCGCACTCTGTGATTGTTTTAAACTTGATGTAATAGTCTACATAATCAATGTTTTCCTTATACTAAGCTCTTCTAATGAATGTCATAATTTATAAACTCCATTAATTTTTCACTACAACTCTCTATAAACTAATCAGTACATGTGTAGAGCATTGATTATGAAAACCTCAGGACTGACAACTCTTAATATTTGCTTTGATTGAACGAGCCATTACATGTATGGTAATCAACAACTTTCCCAGAATAACATTCTTTAGATTTGAAAGATGAATTTTTAGGAAAAAAGACACCCTTTATTTTATCCATTCAAGTTTAGTATGTTAAATTATATAAAACTTCCAATAATCTGTTTTATATATATATAATACTAGTTCAACAAATGTAAGAATGCATTTAAATCATGATTTCTTTAAACATTATCATGTTCCATACCCTGATCTGGTTAGGCCATGTTTGGATCTAAATTCAAATAAAGATCAAAGCTTATTAAATGTTACTTGAAATAGGGGTATAAACTAGGAGTGTTATTTGCTTAAAAAACCTTGACCTTTAGACTATGTTTAGTATTAAAATGTTGCCCATTATTTACTTAAAGCTTTTAATAATTTATGATACCAGGGTATGGTTATACATCATTCACAAATTAAATTATTATTACATCCAAACCGCTATTGATGTGTCCTATATCTTACTCTTCAATTCTTAAAACACAGTTCTATTTATATTATTGGATGGTAGTGAATAGTATCTTATACCAAGGGAGACCAATCTGTTAAATTTGTATTTGTTGTAAATGTACTCTGATGGGGTTACCTCCCTTGAATTAAGAACTTGTGTATTATCTATACCATGTTCAAAAGCAGGCAGGAGTCATTCATCATGAATGAGAGGCCAGCACATAATATATCATAGTTTGTGATTTTAAATGGCAAAATTTGATAGACACTTTATTTTGATTTTTTTTTGAAAGAATCAAGTCACAAGTTAATGTTAAAACTGAGATTATTGTAAGATTTTTTTAGGATTTTGAAGAAGAATACTGATAAATGTTACTTGAATACAGTAATGTTGTGTGAATTGTTCAGTATATTATTATTTTTATTTATATTTACTAGAATTGTTTGTAAAATAACTGAAACAAAATGAAGACTTTACATCAGTTGCGTGTGAAATGAAAACAAAGTTGTGCCCGTAACAGTCTGGAAGCTCTAAGACAAACTTTCATAGTCTGTCCAGTATATGGACGATAAGCACAAAAGGGAACATGATTCTGTCTCAACCAGCATGTGATCATCTAGGTATGAACCCCTTAAAGGCTAGCATTAACGGTTGGTTAAATACAAGGTAGTAAGTCAATGTGATAAAGCATTCAGTGTGATAAAGCATTCGGTGTCAAAAAGCATTCAATGTCATCAAGTAATCAATGTCATAAAGTATTCAATGTCATAAAGCATTCAATGTCATAAAGCATTCAAGGTGATAAAGCATTCATTGTCATACAGAGTTAGATGTCTTAAAATGTTCCATGTCATTAAGCATTCCATGTCATACAGCATTCAGTACTTAACATTGACGTACACAATCTTGGACAAATCCAGTCATATTGTGCTGATTGTCAAGGCTATGATTAGTCTGTCTGGAACAGCCATAATGACTTGTTATATTCTTCACCATAGACCCTGCTGGGAATATATTGATTGCCTGATTTTTCTCATTTTCAGAATGCTACGGCATCATTAATTGCAATTGTTAATATAAACAAGTGTGATTTTTATCAGTACTGTGCTGATAATGACTTAATTGTTGGTATAAAAACAGAAAGAAAACCATTTTTTCCTCTTGAATGAATAAGCAGACCTGTAATTTTAAAAATTCAGAATCTTTATCATGGTAAAATCATGATAAATTTGAGTAACACTTAAACTATATGTATGTAAGTAAAAATCATTGAAACAAATGAAGTGTTAAGTTTTCATTTTGGGGCAGGGTATTAATATATGATTAGACCAGTTATTTGTTGTGTCATGTTATGCTTTATAATTATTAATAACACTCAAACACAACTTTGGAAAAAGAAAATCAGATGTTTATTTATTTCTTATTAAAGTTACAGATATTGTTTTCTCTGTTACTTCATCCAAAATTAAATTTCAGTCTTGAAAGTTATGAATTATTTCTTGTTTTAGATGCTTTCTATCTAACAGTAGGTTATCTGTTTTAGATGCTTTCTATCTAACAGTAGGTTATCTGTTTTAGATGCTTTCTATCTAACAGTAGGTTATCTGTTTTAGACATTGAAAAGAAAACTATGAACTCTTCTCAAGATCTTTCAGTATTTAGAACTGTTAATCTGTAAAACCACAGTGAAATTGAAACTCGTATATCAAGTTTGATGATGTTTGTCAATGTAGTTTTCCCAACTCTTGACAATAGTCTATTAATAGTTAACAGCAACTATGATCTGACTGTTGAAAGAACTAATTTTATTATTATTTATTTATTAACTATGAAACAAGAGGTGGTATCAAACATGCTTAATCTTGTTTCAAACACGGTCAAATCACAGAGAATACAGGGGTGTAGAAATGAGCCAGAAGCCGGAAAAATCAACCGGCTATTTGAGCGTTCTTGCTGACTACTTTTCCCCTACAGGGAGTGTAGCTTCTTTGCCCCCATCTTGGTGGAATGCTCTGATCCCCCTTCTACTTTTAGTAGCCTACTGACTACATGAAAACATTTCTACACCCCTGAGAATATATGGTTGCAAGTTACAAAAATGTTTAATGTTTTTGTTTGTAAAAAATATTAGACTGAAATTTTACAGATATTCAGTTATTGTGTGCTAGTAATTGGAAAAAAAGAAGTTTAACAGGCTTAAAGTAATGAATTAATTTAATTATGAGGAACTGTGAAGAATTTTTACTTGAATTTGAATAAACAAGTCAGCTGACCAGACATAAATTTATGACTTTGTTGTTTGTCCTAGCAAACTGACTTCTTATGTCTGCAAGAGGACACTTTGGATGAAAAATTTGTATCTATTATTAGTATCAAGTATTATATGTTGCAACTACTGTATAATGTTCATGTACCAAAACTCAGGTTCATAAATTATTGATGTAGATAGTGATAAGTTCATGACAGAATCAGTCATGGTGGAAACACCTTATTGAAAAATCTAATTTATAAAATGACCATACCTTGAAGTAATTTATGTGTTCAACGTCCTTGGACATAATTCATTTTTCATGACGGTCCATTTTTCTCAGCTGTCATTTTCTGAAATATGGAAATAATTCATTTAAACAGGGGAGGTAATTTTAGATATTGTTGTGCATTATTTTATCTTAGAGTTCTCTCCCTTGGTATTAAGGGAATAGTACATTTATGATGCAAAATGTATGTGATATCTGTAAATAATTTGTAGATAAAGGAGTTTTGAAAAATTTTAAAAAAATTGATTGAGAGGATCTAGTGTATTTCTTACACTATAAAGGGGCTGGACACCAGTTTGTGACGTTTTTTCCTACTAAAATTAGAAATTCCTTTCATTTGACAGTAATTCAGTTGAAAAGTAAAACTGAGGTGTATCAAGAATATAAAAGGGCCTCCATGGCTGATTGGTAATGATCTCTGACCAGTAATCACTGGCTCCTCACTGCTTCAGTCTAAAATCCCCAATACCAGATAAATTTCATCTGTTAGGAGGCTGTCCTGTTTAAGCTTATGGAAAGTCTAGTTCTTCTAGGCATACACGTTGGATCTTAAACCCCAGTGAAAGATTGGATCACAGTAAACATGTGAACAGAGGCCACCCTTGAGAAAGACAAACTGTGGCCTTTATTGACAGATGGCCTTAATTCATTGATTTTGTTCTAATTAATTAATGATGTTTTTTTCAAAGAATGGCCTTTATTCACAGGGTGGCCTTTATTTGGAGGTGGCCACAAATACTGGTTAGACTGTATCCAAAGCATTTGCTTAAGTATTGAAATGAGTAAAAATCTATGGTACTGGTAACCCAGACAAATAGACATTTGCTGTATTTAAGTTAAAATTTAGGTGTAGTACATTTTCCTCTAATAAGATATCAACAAAATCTTAAGGTCAGCCCCTTTAAATGTATAGTTAAACCTCACTAAGTAACCACCTCAACAATACAACCACCTTCACCACTGACTTTCTTACAAGTTTCTCATATTTCCTCTCTATTTCAACTTGATAATAAGACTACCTCAGTATTAAGACCATTTTTAGGCCCCAAAAGTGGTCTTAATTTTAGGTTTTACTATTAGTGTTATTTATTTTGTATTATTAAATTAAAGGCTGTATACCAAGAAGACAAATATTTAAACAACAATAGTTCACATAGTAAAATTACAGCGCTTACTGAATGAAATTTTCCATGGTGACCTATATACATAAATAGTAAGGAAATTTAAGACGTTGTGAATTGCATTTAAATAATGGTTTTATTTTCATAGAAAAACCTATTTCCTTTTACTTATTTCATATTTTATCATGTTTTATATACACAACTAGTGTTTAACAATAGCCAGGATATCTACTGTCTTGTTTATTTCCGGCACACCATAATACAGTGTTTCGTTGTGAATTTTTAATTAGGCTGTGGCTTGATCTCATATATTATGAAGAATTAACGTCTAGCTGTGGATAACTGTGCAGTTTACTGTTTCCATTTGGTTGTGTTGCTAAAACAAAGAAGAATATTATTGCATCAGTTCTGGCTGAATGCATCGAGCCTTTATTATAGTGAAAAAATATTTCACTTTTAGGGTAAGGTAAAGTTCTTATTTTTACCAGGCATGTTTGATGGTTAGACCATGGTTAAAAGTTTTCCGAAATTTTCCGGAACCTCTGTTTTTTCCAGGTCTGGACCCTTCTGGTTTTTGTGGTTTCCTCGGGACCTGGGTTAAGATCTCCATTTCTTTTAAATTTTCAACTTTCAGACACTGAAAATTTGGTCCATAATTTAATTTACTGGTTGAATGAGTCTAGTTCACATTATGTTAGTGTAATTAAAAAAGTTTTATTCAAAATATTTTTTCCTTTTTATTATATGTCCAAATGTTAGATTTTTTTGTACATTTGTTTAAAATCCAAGTTTTTGGACCAGTCTTAAACTCAAGCTTCTGATTGGTTGTTTTTATAACAGTTTTAAAATTGACCTATAACAAGGCTGCACTATGAGACTGGTTTTCTTATTCAATATCCTAAACTTGAACACTGTGAGTAATGGTTATTTTTTTATTAGCCTGAAGCCATGTTGATGTTTTAATTAGATTTGAATTATTTATCATCAGTCAATATTTATATGTTTTGTTGCAAGTTTTGCATATAATAATCTCCTCATTAAAACTGAAGAACAGAAATTGATTTCTATACCAATGGCTAATTATTGCCTCTCATGAGTTTCAGCTATCAATTATAAAATAGTTAGGAACACAATCCAATTATTAATTTTCATTCGTCTGATCAAATGAGTGACATATGAAATGTTACTGCTTATGAATTTGCATATATTTTGAAACCAAACTGATTATGAAATTTGACAATTTATGAAATGAGGCAATTTTGAGTTTCATGGAATGAATTACTAAACATTCATAAAGTAGCATATACTAAATTTGTACCAAAATACGCCAGCTATGAAACTCCAGCTATTTTTTTCTTGTACTCAATGAACTCAGATGGTAGATATTCCCCCCCCCCTGATATTTGATCACATTCCCAGTGGCAAAAAGTATGTCTTTTTCCAGTTGCAAGGAGACAATCCTCAATTCAAATGAGAAAAAAATGGAAAAAAATAATTTACAGCAGTTCAAATGTTTGGTTAATTTTTAAATTACAAGGTTACCATTTTCCTATACCCATAGATGTATTAACTTAAAAACTTTAGATTAAGTTAGATGGAGTGCAGAGGTCATAACCTGTAACCCTACCTCATCTCTTGTTTGAGTTATTGCCCCTCATTTAATTTTCCCCTGGCTTCAAAATTGGCCTGGACGCAGGTCTCATGTTTCACACAGCTTTTTGAAAAAAAAAATTCTTATCCAAGACCACATGACCTTTAACTCAGATATTTGGTGTGTAGTATTGTCTTGGGATCATCTACCAAGATTGTTCAAATTTTGCTTCTTATTTATTGCTATAGCCTAACACTACAACATGGTAATCTTTGTTATAAAATAAAAACTGATGGGTAGAAAACATTTTTGGGATTATTCATTTCTTTTTCTTAAGCATTTTTCACTGCTTCCGTACACTGACAAAGCCTTCTGATAGGGGGGGAGGGGTTATGATGTCAACATGGTACTTGTACATAATGGTCATTTGTGGGCAAGTTGTCAGTTTAACTGCACTTTCTGCAGACATAATTCATTCAGTTGTCAGGAATTTTACATTGTGAAGTTTGTTAGGTTGAAGCTCCACCCACTTTTTAGTAATTGTCCTTATTACTATGTACATTAATTTTGTTAACTGTTTTCTAAAATGAATTAACTGTCAAAACATAAGATTTATGTTCTAGTATTTGTATGTTGCGTACAAATTGTAGTAACCATAGTAACCATGACTTTCATCAACTTAAGTCAGTCCACATGTTCAAATGTTGACACTAAGTTATTTCAGTGCAACTTGTATTTACTGACCATCAAAAGATGAGACACTAATGGTCTTCTTACACAAATAGTCATTTAGTATACAGCACAATTTTTTCTTTGCACTGCAAAATGAAACTGAAAGAGCAGTCACTAGGTACAAGTGATTTCTGTAATATGGGATACAAACCATAAAATTTCGAAAGGATAGTAAACGAAATTGTTGCCTAAATGGAATAGGTATTTGAAGTTGTATTGAAGTGATACACTGAATTTGGTAAAACATGATAAAAAATCAACAGGCTTGAATTGCTGTTGTTAAATGGTGTTAAACTCAGTATGAGAAATGGAATAAGCCTCTTAGTAAAAGTTCACCGTAAAAATTAAATCATCATCATACTGTCTTGTATTAATTTGGTAGAATTTAAGAAATAAGGTATTAATTAATGATTTACAAAATGTTATAAACATCTGACTACCCCACTGATTTAACAATTATATGATGTTTTATCACCTATTTGTAAGTAATTAGACAACTAATGACTCTGAGAAAACAATTCTCATAAAATCATAAAATTTCATGTTGTCAGCTGTACCCATTCCTTATATATTATTCATAGTTATACTCAGGCATTTTCAGTAAAAATGAGCACCATAAATCTATATAAGAAACTTTGCTCCTATTTTATTGGATAAAGTTTGTAAGAAATGTAACATGACTGTTTTAGCTTACGTTTTTCATTCACTTGTGGTTAAAGTTATGACCACCATTACTCTGAATGGTTAATTAACATAATCAAGTTAATGGTTTTTTGTCACATGATACTGTAAGAAACACAAGGTTTGGTGACATTTCATGTATCATATAATTAATCTTTACATTAAGTCATATATGTATTAATGAATTTATGAATTAGACAGAGTGCATGTGTTACTTTACCTAATGTCTGCTGTTGTGAAGGTTTTGATATGTGGTATAGCCACAAAGACGTAATTACCATGAAATATTCGTTTACTGAAATATTTTTGTCTGGAGTGTAAGTTGTTTTGTTTGAAACATACATTTTAACTTAGTCTTAGCTTTTACAATACTATTATGCTTTTCACAGCTCAAGACTTACCACCCTTTAATAATCATGTTGCCAAGTTTATGCAAAGGGAGCATTTATAGGATCAGAATTAATCCGTTTAAAGCTTATAATTATTTCCATGGCAAATTATTTCTCATTCAGCCATTACTTATGAGTATTCCAAGTACAGTTGAACCTGTGAGTATATTCCTCCTCAGGAAGAGAACAGATATGGTCTTTATGTACAGTTGACCTTTATTCAGGGGTTGAGTTTGTCTAGTATTTTAATAAATGCATAA
Organism: Lutraria rhynchaena; assembly: GCA_008271625.1. Classification (NCBI taxonomy): domain Eukaryota; kingdom Metazoa; phylum Mollusca; class Bivalvia; order Venerida; family Mactridae; genus Lutraria; species Lutraria rhynchaena. The sequence goes on from VIBL01000036.1 coordinate 782,767, forward strand.
CAAAGGGTCCCTGTAGTTTACTCTTTGTCTTGTATTCGCAGGCAGCGGTTAAACCCAGATTGGACTGTAGATAGATTTCAGTGTCAAGCAATAATGTGACACTGTATCCCGGTGTAATTAACTTATTTACTTCCTTTCCATTGATCTTTCACTTTTCTGTTGATTTAATCTATCTTGTGTCTGCTTTAATTGAGGTTATGTTGTTGCACAAATACTGAATGTTTGATCAACTGTCTTACATAAGGTAACATCTCATTCATTAACAGCAAGTTTCTAATCTTAGCCTCAGCTGAAAGTAATCAGACTTCCTTTTAAGATTCTAGTCACATGTGGGGACCTGTGACAGTTCTATATATGGTCAAACCAGTTAACAAATATCACCAAGGGAAAAAAATTTGGTTGTTATTCACAACTGGTCTTTATTTAAAGGTTTATTTGGTTATCATCATAAATGCATACTGATGAGCAGCCATTTTTCACTTGGTGGCTTTTATTTGCAAGTGGACAATAGCTCAGGTTTTAGTGTAAACTTTTGCTTGTAAAATTTATCTTAAATTTCTGAAATTATATTAGAATTTCAGTACTTCCCACTTAATTCCCATTTTTAGCTTTCAGAAAGAGTCTGCATCTTAGATATGACTTTGTGACTGGTCAAAATATCATTCCTGACTTGGAATTATCTCAAATTCTTTTGTAATTAAGTTAAAAACAAATGATTAAGTACTCACTTCACTATGAACAATTATTGATGAAATAGGTGTATGGATTCTTTTACAAGATATGATATAAGGTTAAAACAATATTTAAGTTTAAGGACGGGCTTCTCACATTTTGGATCCACCCCAGATTGTCCTGCCTACAACACTGCAGGATATGTTGGGCATTTTTTAATGATTTGAAAATATCATCTGTTTTATAAGAAAATGTGGCTTAACTGTTTATTTGAACAAACTTGCTCAATTTTACTGGCCCTTATTTCACAAAGGAAATGAAGATGAAGATCCACTTCAAAATTTATATTTAAGATTTCTGTCTTAATTTACTCCTTGAGGGTTGAGATATGTTTAACTGGATTCAATAAAATAGTAGATGGTGAAATTTTGGACTGGTATCTTGCCTAAATTCACTTTAACAAGTTGAAAACTAGTTTGATCCTGATTAGTGCAGTCTCATATTTTATGAGATTTTCCCAGATTTTATCCAAGGCAGAATGTGTTTTTATGCACGGTAACAAGGTTTAAGTACAAATAAATGTGTTTATGTGTTTGATTCTGATATCATTAGTATTGCTGCATAATACAAGCAAGACAAAATATGAGAACAATTGATCTTGGCTTTTATTTTTCTTCCTGAAAACAAAGCCCGATTAAACGCAATACTGACAACATTAACAAGGAAATGTTGAACAGGAAAAATTCATGTAATTTTGTGGTAAGACTGTATATCAAACACTATAGTTTTGTTAAGAGCTTGCTTACATCAGCTGTATAACCATTTTTGTGTAGACCACATGACTGCTGTAAAAAAACAACAAAGTAACCTTTCTGTATCAAGCTGCCAGAAAAATACTGTTAGCCTTGTTACTAAAGTGGTTGCCTGTGTGAAAACTTAAAATGAAGTACCTCCCCCTACTTATGATGTAAATGTACATTTTTTAGCAATTGATTTTAAACTTGGAATTCTTGGTAATTAATAAACTGTAGAAGTTGACACTGATGCATGGGACAAGTAGATAAGACAATCAGAGACCACAGGATGAACATCAGAGCTTCTAATTTGATGATACAACGTAAAAAACGGCTTTTATCACCTTGTTTGTATCCTGTTTTAGTATTGTGTTATGTCTAGTTTATGCCAGGTTTACTATATCATCAGGAAAATTGAATGAGAGATGGAAGACGGTTATATGCATGTACTATATGAAGCCATCTTGTCTGCAGAAAATATATGGGTCTCTAACCTTTGTCCTTTTTACAAATCACAGGCTTAGCTTACCTGACAGACCTTTACTGTTTTGTTGTCTATTTTAGTAATATGTATAGTGCAAGGATAATGTGACCAGGATTTTAAAATTGACCACTCTGATCAATCAGGCTATATTCAACATGGATAGCCTGAAGGTGCTCATCATCTAGGTTTGAGATTGCATATGTGAAACAAATTGGTTCAAGACCAGAATGTATACATCAGACTGCTTTGAAGCAGATGATATCTTTGAAATTTCAGTTTTCTGTATAATCAAAACAATACATTTAATTTAGTAAAACATTTCACTAATTATTGTTTTCACCAAGGCATCTAGCTAGAGGTAATAATGTCGATCAAGGTCTTTCATTTCTATCAGTACATTAATTTTGTAATGCATGATTACATATTCATGCCTGTATTACCACATGCATTAGTGATAATCGAAAGTCAATAAACGTTTGTGACATTTATGATCATGATTTCTCTGAAATTGACTCTTATTTGAGCTACAGGCTGGTCTGAAGATGACGTGAAGAATTACTGTATACACTGTGTACTTGACACAACTGTTAATGTGTACCTGACATGATTATGTTCATGATTCTTTACTTATATGTTGCACTATGCACAAGTCTTATTTTATTTTGATATATATACATGGTAAAGTCTTCTTTTAACCCTTTGCCTCATGAGCATAACTTGGACATAATTATTTAAGAAAATTGGGTTATTTCTCTCTGACAGGATGGAAAACATTGTGGTAAAAGGAGCCATTACTCATTACAAACAATGGTTTCTTTTGCCACAATGTTATCAAAAGTCATCAAATAGTTTTCAAACAGCTACTAGCTTTATAGCAACATCATGCAGTCAGCCCAGTCCACTCCATCTGTGCAGAACAATTTGATGATCTCAGTCAAACAGTAAGAACTGAGCAAATATTGCCTAAATCAAGCGCAGAACATTTGAATGTTTCAGTTAAACACTGGACGTTTTTATAATCTCAATTAAACACAGAACATTTTTATTGTCTCGATTAAACACAAAACATTTTTATTGTCTCAATTAAACTCAAAACATTTTTATTATCTTAATTATACACAGAACATTTTTATTATCTCAATTAAACACAGAACATTTTTATTGTCCAAATTAAACACTAAACGTTTTTATTGTCTCAATTAAACACAAAACATTTTCACTGTCTAAATTAAACATAAAACATTTCCATTGTCTAAATTGAACAAAAAGTAGGTTTAAATTTCTCAATTAAACACTGGACATATTGATTGTCTGAATTAAACACAGCTCATTTCATTGTCTCAATTAAACACCAGACATTTGTATTGTTTCAATTAAACACTGCTCATTTTGTGGTCTGAATTAAGCACAGTTCATATTGGATTGTCAACATTTAACTTAGTATGTACAATGCAAGGAAAATATTTATTACTACAAAAGTTGGCAATGCTGCTTAATTGTCAGTTTATTTTTCCTGGCCTTGAGAAATTATCCTGCATGTTTATGTATTGATGTATTTAAGTATTTGTACAGAATTTTGGATTTGAATGTTAGGCTGTAATTATTTATGACTATAATGTTCAATAGGGCTTTTATTTTCTATTGATCTGCTGAATTCAATAACAAATCTTTTTGTTTCAATTAGTTATGATTATGTAAGTCTAGAAGCTCAAATGCTGAAAAATGGTAAACAATCCTGTTAGACTGTCACTTTAACATATAAACAAACATATTAACTTGCATAGCAAACATGGCCTAAGTGTTCATTACAAATTTTATTTAACTGAAATTTGATATAAAATCAACATTTTTTACGTCTGCTTCCTCATTTTATATTGTATGAAATCCTTGATAATGATACAGTTTGTTAGTACAAATAAATTTGTGTTTAACACTTTGCCTCATAACCCCCCCCCATCTGAAGCAGATGACTTTTGAAAACATTTTGGCAAAAGAAGCCACTGCTTATAATGAGTAATGGTATCTTGTCAGAGAGAAATAACCCATTTTTTTTAATAAATAGATGTTTTGTATATTATCTCTGAATTTGGAAGAGCCCAAAATATGCTTATGAGGTGAAGGGCTAAGACTGATAAAACTTTGTACTTATATATAGTTAAATATAAATATAAATAGTTTTAAAATGCTTTACCTGAAATAACATGTAGCTATGGCATTTAATGCTTATAAAATTTGCTGCCTTGATTTTTTTTAGGAAAAAGCTCATTTTGGTTTCTGCTGTGGAAATTAAGTGATTCACCTTAAAAGGTCAACCCCTAGCTGTGAATTGCAGTAATAAAATTGAATTGCATTCATTTATTCAGTGATAAATATGACTGTAAAATGTAAAGATGGAATGGCCTCACAGGGTTTGACATTAATGGAGTCCTGGGATTTTGAGGACACCAGATTTTTGGGAGGATTCCTCGACCTATCAGAAAAGAATCCCATCAGGACTCCTTATTTTCAAGGTAGAAAATAAGTAAAAATCATTTTTAACTATCAAACAGTTAGAAACAAACAATTTGTCCCATTTTTCTCAGTACGAAAGGTCCAACACCAAATGAAACAGACTCAGTTTCAAACAGGAAGTACAAGATGGATAAAACCTGACTGACGAACACCAACCTCATATGAACACGATTCAAGTAATCAGATCTTTTAGGGCTCTGACACAAAAAACATGTTATATCCTCTAACATGCAGACCATTTATATGGTTTGAAATTACAGCAAATGATAAGCTAAATATGGGAGCGACTCCTGATTTGAAGGAGGGATTTCTCATTCTAATTCATGAATCTCATCAGGATTCCTAACAAAAAGGTTAGTGTGGAACCCTGCTTCATGGGTGGTGGTGGGTAGGGTGAAATTTTTGGTTCACTCACTATAAATAGCAACTCAAACACTTAAGCATTAACATGTTTGTGCATCTTGAGAAGAGTTAGTTGGTGCATAATTGATGCATATATCATAAATAGATATCATAAATAATTAAGTTGACATAATATATTATCCATGCATTTTCAGTATTGCTATTATACCGTGTAAATGGGGGATAGTATTCTGTCATGAATTGTGTTTTTGCTTTGTGAAATTGACCTTTAACTTTAGTAATTTCCAGTATGTAGGCGCATACCTGCCTATATGTAAGTATGTAGCTGAGTCCACATCATTTTTCCAACAATAATAATAATAATAATAATATGTGGTATATAGGAATGGTAAAATGTCTTTAATAAGAAATTAAAATCATTCAAATTCTGACTGAGATGGGGTCAAACTAGCTACTTTAAGCATATATTCTTGAATCCAGTTCAATTTAGCCTGGGTATGCACCTGGTATGACATGTAATAGGAAGAGGAAAAGTGAAGTACCCAATGCGGGGCTCGAACCTGCAACCACCTACTTGCAAGTCAAATGCTCTACCAACTGGACTAATCTGGCTGGTGTTATCACAAACAATTTATTTACCAAAATACTATATACAGTACTGCTACAGGTATATGGCATAAAAAGAAGCTTCCGTCAATGTGTCTTTAATTAAGCGGAACAACAAGTGCATAAGTTTTTGTGTCTAGCTTTGATATAATCTGATGTAAGTTCAAGATTGTGACCTTGTGTAAGTTGTGTATTGTTTTAATGGTAAGGTAGGTATGAACCTTGGAATGATGAATTATATAATATGTAAAGATAACAAGTCCTACCTGAGATCTCCATGGTTGCCATGTTAAAGGTCATGTAGTATTGACACAATGATGTTTAAGATCTGAAGTACAGAAATGGGACCACCTTAGATTGTAGTTACTTGTTTTTATCAATGATTTCATTATCTCAATGTTACCTACTTGTTACTCCTTTGTGTCTACATGAATACGGCTTGAAGATGTTATTGAAGTTTATCCTTAAATCATTGATAAGCTTTTAGTAAATTCAACTTAGATTAAAAGGTATATTTGTGGTAAATGTGTGTCCTTTTTGTTACTGTCTGCATCTTTGTGTTCTTTGGTGTGTTTTTTTTGTTTTACATTCACACAGAATCTATCTTAGACCATTTAGCTGATAGTGTGGCTGATGTTTCTGTCAGTATATGCCTTTGGGCTGAGCATACGAAATTTGATTTATGATTTGACAATGCATAAATTATTATCTGGAGAAATTGTTTGTACCTCAGTTGTGATTTTGATGACACTGGGACAAATTTAATACTAGAAATTGAATTTCTGTGAGAATGTGTGAAATCTGTATTAATAGAGTTCAAAAATCAAAGATAAATTATCTTCCTTCACAATGATGCTGGTATATATGATATATGATACTACAGTCATACCTGAGTTCAACAGCTACATGAGAATAAAGACCAACATGTAAAGAAAAGCTTCTCTTTAGTGTATTTCAAATGACCTAAGGCCAAAATAAAAAAAAATCTGTTGTCAGTAACCCGACTTACCCTTTTTTGCGCTAACCTTGAAGTTTCTGACAGCAAAATCAGAAGGAAATATTTAATGCTTAATATTAAATGTATGTTTAGAAAAAGTTGGAAAAAAGAAATGTTTCAACCTACCCAACCTTATATTTTTAGTCAAATTACCCTTAACTTGACTGTTTTTTTCTAGCCTTGTAGGCAAATGGATCTCAGAATAAAGGCTAACTGTGTATAAAGGTCTCTACTTGGAATGGCCTTTGTTGACTGGTTTGACTATATTAGTGATTTTAATTATAATTACAGTCTGGATCATCCTGTACTAATATAATAATGTTGAAAACATCTGAAAGTAATGTCTTGAATCATGCAATGCACTCTTAAACATTCACATGCAATATAAAAACTTCATATAGGATTTTCCTTACAGAAAATAACAATTATTGTTAACAAATGTATGTGAAGGATTAGGTTTGGTTGGTATTTCGGTCTTTTATTTCATTTCTGTTGAGTAAATTAAACATATTTAATTTTCACAATATTTTTTTTGGGGGGGGGGGAGTATTCATGCTTTCAGGATTATTTCAGTTAAATGGTTTTCTTGTATTCTGTACCAGTACTGGCCTTGTTCTCTACTGGCAATTGCCAACATCTTCACATGAATGCTCAAGTCAGCTGTTGGGAATATTTGACCTATGAAATAATTGTCGCACAGAATGTGTAATACACTCAGGGTTTGAACTGAACTATCCAAGATCCTTACACTCTCCCATCTGAGCTCAGTTAGGGAGCCATACTTCATAAAATGTTGAACTGTTCATAAAATGAAATGTTGGTACATTTGTATTTCCATTTTTAGTGGTGAAAACCAAAGTACATGCTTTGACACTTAATGTTGAAAGATTTACTATTTGTGTCATGTATTCCTATGATTTATTTTACCTCTTTAACAAATGAGTTTAGTCTTGTCATTTATTTACTGACAACACAGTTTTACTGCTGTAAATTTATTATTGTCCAGATTTATTACCACACTGTACAGGACGTAACTTCACCCATTTGTCTCTGATGTTCATGATTTTGTTTGCCGTGTTTGCATTGCTGCCTAATCTAGCACAAAATCTCATTGTAGAGATGCCTTATCTATTTTTGGATGAAATATTTTAAGGACAGTTCTTTTATGGGATGAAAAATTTAAGTCCTATAAGTCCTATAGAAATAATGTGGACTGATTTAGGTGTGTTCTCAGTTTGTTCACAGAATTCTGGTCAAATATAAATTATGGTAGAAGATATCCTCAGCAATGTACCTCCATGAGAAGTTTATATCCATTGTTAATGGTCAGGCCATGCTTAGTGTGCATTGCCAAGCTATCTCAGAGGAACATTTGTTTTTGCATGCATGTCCATCCGCTCTGAAGGAAAGTGTCTTGTACTATAAGACACAGAGGTCACACTTTGTCTTAGTTACCACCAATGGTAGATATTGTTCATGTATTCTTTGAAAACTCATAAGGTTTATTAGCTCACCTGAGCACTATGACCTATTAGGTTCTGTCAATATCCAGCGTCCAGTGTCTGTCGTCTGTCATCCACACTTTGGGGTTGTTAACACGCTAAGGATCACAGTTTTGATTTGATTTCAGGTGAGCGAATAAAGAGCCATCATGGCTGTCTTGTTTATTTTATGGAATATTTCTGCACTTGACAGTATTTGTTATGATGTTCTATGCACTTGATGTTATTTTGAACTGACATTTATATCTAAACATTCTATATTGACAGATTAAGATACAAAGATTATTGTAGGGTAAGGCAGATGCAGTACAATTTAGTGTTCCTTGACTTGTGAAAGTTTGTGGAACTGTTAGTAAAACAAGTACTACTTTAGTTTTTGAATACATGATCTTAGATTTAATTGCTGTTTTGCATAGGTTTTCTGCAATAATTATCTTTCAATGTTAAGAAAGTAAATGATTCATGATTTTATTAACTTGTATTTTGTTGTACTGATGCAAGAAAATTAAAATAATAAATTGAAACAAATGGCCTGCTCAGAGAAGCTGGAGTTGGTTTGATGATTACTGCTTGGTTTTGAGATACAATTCTTGGTGTATCTAAATAAAACATTGAGCCCAGATGTCAGTATGCCCTAAATTCAGTGAAACCTGAGTTAGTGGACAGTTGTAAATAAAGGCCACTTTATCATTGTCAGCCATTCATCAGTACACACATGTACTGATATTATAAACCAATATACATGTGTATAAAATCTATGGTTTTTTTTACATTTGTTTGATAATATTACAAACTCACAATCTTCATTTTATATGCTATTAGAATAGCAGGGATATCCATGCTCCCTAAACAGATCTAGGCTTTACTAGACACAAAAAATACTTTTTTCTTTTCATATTTTTTGTCACCTCTAATTTTTACTTGCTGTGCCTGACGGAAAAAGATCTACCTCAAGAGTTTGTGTCATCCAATGAAAATGCACCAGATTTGATGCATTGACCAATGAAAGTGCTTCTCATTTTATGCAGTAACCAATAAAAATACACCTCTTGGAAGTTTGAATATTTAAAAATTTGAAAAGTGCTTCTGGCAACTGATTTCCTGATTACATTAAGAAATAAACATTGAACATGTGAGTTTGTGTGTATTGTGGAGATTTATGTGTGATAGTACAGGCCTTAATGTGTGTATCTGTTGTTGGTTTGTTTAATAATGAATTGCAGATTTAATCAACACTAAGTAATGGTTTTAGTTGATATTGAAAACCCTCCTTGGGCTGGATAAATGTATAATACGTGAACTATAATATGCTTAGCCATCAAAATATCATTTAATTTACATGGAAGGACTCATACCAATTTAATTTCAATATTTGTATTTAAAAGGGACAATTTATTTCAACTCACTGTTAAGTATTAAGGTTTTTGGTTATTGATATTGAAATGAAATGTCTGTATTGACAATCCTGTGAACAGGTTTGAAGAAATTTCAATTCATGCATCCTTATAATTGAATTTCTTCACTTTAGTCCCCATTAGGGATTAATGTTTCTTCAATGGTTACATGAAATCTCTCCACAACAACTTTATATTCTTCATTACAATTACACTTAACAAAAATATTCCCATTTGAAATTTAATGATACATTGATACTTATGATTTGATAGTTTTTGCTATTATTCTGAATTGGTAATTATGAAGATTTTCAAGGAGTTTCCAATTAAATTTTTAGTTATTAAAATTTTTACCACACAGTGAAAATTCCTTGACTGAATTGATGTTAAGATGAAAACAGTCACTGTATACACATTCCTGATTACTGAATGCCCCTCCCCTAATCAATGCACCCACCTCAACATTTTTAAGACCATGATTTAATGATCCTTCAAGTTATATTCATTGTTTTTATTAAAAAATAGTGTAAGTGAAAGAAATTTTTAAGCATGACAATCCATAGAATGATTATTTAGGAATATTCTCTAATTTTGACAATCCATGGCGTGTTTATTGGAATATACACTTAGTGTGTGTAATTACTTGTATTATTCACATTGTTTCAGTCAGAAATTATTCAGAGAGAATTTATCATTGTTAAATTATGCTAATTTCAGATATTAAGTGGTTAATTAATTTATAAATAGAATAATTTATGTAAATAATGTACCATCCTTATAGAGAAATATGTTCTGAGTGTAACCTCCCTTATTTTCTCTATATTTCAAGTTGATTATTTGTACCTCTCAAAATTTAAGACCAATTCCTATAATTTTCTCCCCAACGGTAGTCTTAATATTGTAGTTTTACTGTGTGTCTGGATTATATATATTTATATTGAATATTCACTAAGAAACATCCTTTTCCTAATTTATGCCCCTGACAAGAGACTTGACTATGTTTTGTGTTCCTGTCTTCAAATTAAATCCCTTGCATCCAAAAATATGGAATTAACAAAATTAGAATAAGTGAACCCCTCCCCATTAAGAAATTATGTGAGATTTAGTACTGTCTCTGGGTTTTAAAACTGTAACTTATATCAACACAATAGACTGAGTTAACTTAGGATGAAACCAGGAGGTGGATGCTTATTTTAATGATTAACAACAGATCTGTATGAGATTTTATGTCATATGTGTAATTATTGTTCTTATATGGCAAATATGTTCTTATGTGATAATTTTTTTTCTCTGAGTCGGGACTGAGTTGAGTAGACTGTGGAAAATAACTGTTTAGTATTCTTAATAGTTTATTCAATATAGACTCTCCTTACATCTTGTAACAGCCAGCCACATTGAGGAAATCAGCTGCAGATTTTTGTCAGAATATTACCATTTGTCTCAACAAATTTGTCATACATGATTGATTATGTATCTAGTAATTAAATAATTTATGTACACTCAAACCTGTCAACAAAGGTCACTCTTGGGAAAGACAAAATGGGGCCTTTATTGACAGATGGCCTTTATTTGGAGGTCAGTTTGTTCTAAATAATCAGTGACAGTTTTTCAAAGAATGGCATTGATTCACAGGGTGGTCTTTATTCGGAGTTGGTCACAAACACAGTTTTGACTGTATTGTCATTAATTGTAGAGTGTATTGACTGATTCAGCTTAAAAACAGTACTTTAAACATTCTATGTTGAGTAAAACCTGAGTTGATGGTTTCCATGTGAGTAAGGACCTTATTTAGCACACATTTATTGATCTAACAGACCACATAAACCTTTGAAGAAATACCAACTGTACATATAGGTCACAATCTAACAGACCACATAAACCTTTGAAGAAATACCAACTGTACATATAGGTCACAATGTTGCTTTCCCTTTGTTATCCACGTATGAAGGTTTTATGTGCAAAAATTATTATCTGGTAATGGAGCAGATTGATTTTGGAAACCTTTACAAATTTTATAGGTTTCTGTGATAGAAAATGATTCACCGTGAGATTTTTCTAAAACAGTGACATTTTAAAACAGTGACATTTTAAAACAGTGACATTCCTTTGAGTTACTTTTAAGTTGCATTGTAGTCCACGTGAGTAGCCAATTTGCAAAGATTCAAGAAAAAAAGATCCATTTCAATAAAAAGTCACCAAAAAAGGACGCTAAAATATTATAGTTAAGAAAAATATAGGTCACTGTACAACATCTTCAAAGTTGATATTTTTCATCAAGGGCAACAACTCTTACAAAATTCTAATAATGCGTTGTAACATGAATTAAAGTATCTAGTGTAATAATCAAATAAATAACCATAATTGGACAATATTATTTTTATAAGATTAACATTTTTCAGTAGCATTGATCAGATTAGTAAAGGAAGTACAGTATTATGGATATATATACAGTATAACTCCTTAAAAATGGACCCCTTCCGGGTTTTCTGAGAATTCCAGTTTATAGAGAACTATTGATTATAGCACAAAAAAGAGAAAAAAGAGACTTGAAAAATTGTCAGGTTTTCAGAGAATTCTGGTTTTCAGGGAGTCTGGTATTTAGGTTTGACTGCATATATAAATATTATATTCAAGCATGAGTCATGTGCAGAATTTGTATTTATAAATTTTACACAAGTTTAGATTATCTTACTTTGATCAGATATTTCTTACACATTAGTCATAAATTTATTAACTTTTAATCAGATTGATCACGCTGTAACAACTGATGCATCCCTTTTTTAGTTGTCAGAATGACAAAATTTAATATAATTGAAGGTGTTTATTTAGTCTCTGAAAATAGTACAGTTTGTTAGAACAAAGTCTGATTTCACCTATAAATTCCATTGGGATCAATTTCAGACATGAAAGGCAATCATACGGCTTTTAGTTCACTGTCTAAATTATCACTTTGTTTGGGTTCACTTTTTACTGCATTTTCAATGTTACTCTCATTATCATAAAATAAGATGTTTATTTCAAGCATAAGGCATAAAGCCCAAAAGTTTACCTATCAATGAAACACAAATACATGTATAAATATTTATACCATATATAAATCATAATTTAACAAAGCAAAACATATTTATAGGTTTTCTAGATAAATAATAACGGTAACATGCTGTAAATGATATTAATTAAGTCTTTTTTGTTTTATGGTTTAGGGATCTTTTTAAGTCCCATGCTTAAACCCAGATTTATTTACCAACTCTGAGACAGGTACTCAAAGAAGTATCAGTTCCAAACACTTTGGCCAAAGTTATGTCAGTTTGAAATTGGTCCAACCATGTAAAGGGCATTAATTTGTTCTAAAATTTTTTGTTAATTGTTATGAAAGTATGTAACTTTTACCATATATGTAATCATGTAACAGTATTCTGTATTCAGTTAACAAACCTATTAAATTGCACATGTGGCAAACATAAAACATTAGTCTGAAATGAGTTGAGATCAAAAATGAAATTTAAACTGATAGACAAATCTCAAATTTGACCTCAGACTAATATATAAGGAGAAAAAAACGTCTGGTTTTAGTTAACCGTACTGAGTCTTTTAAGCCAACCTTTGAATTGTTTTGGTCATGGTCAGTTTTTGTTCTTGCCAAATTTTTCATTTTCGTATGAACCGTATCTCCCAAAAAAGAATATTTTTGATATAAATGTTCTGCTGTTCTAGTGACCCTGCATTTTTTGTGAAATTAGAGAAACAACAATACAGGTGAATAATTTCAAAGGTCAAAATGCAAAAGCTTGAAATTGTTGATTGTGATCCTGGCAAATTTCCTTCAATTTTTAATGTGATTTGATGTGAGACTTTGAAATGCGAAACTATGAAAATTTGTAATTAACTCTAAAACCCTAGATCCATAATTACACTATAATACTAAGATGTGAATGTACAGTAGTTCATATACCATCTTTCAAAGCTATTTGATTTATTTAATAGTTTGAATTAATTGATTTTACTTATCTGTCATTTTGACGCATGTCATATTGTAAGCAAGAAATTTGTAATAAAACAATAATGTATCATTTCATTAACATAACAAACATATCGAAATCACACCTCACTAGGTGTAGTCTTTTTAATTTGTCATCTTTGGAACTTTTCACGTAAACAAAAAGATACAAAGTTTGAAAAGTGTGCAAGTTCAAAATTTCAAACTGGCGCAATTCAACTGTATTTAATTTTTGGCCTAAAAAGCATGTTCAGAAAGGCCTCCTCTTAAAACAGGATTGTAATCATGTTAACAGATAACTGGAATTTAAAAATAATTTAAGAAAGGTCAAGCATAGGATCCAAGACTTTGTCATGACAGATCGTGAGGGTCACTACAAGGATATAAATATTTATAGCAGTTTAGCTATATGTAAAACACTACACACTATCTGAGAACAATCTTTTAGCAAATAAAAACACTAAAATCTGATTTTAAATGGTGCTTACCTCAAAACTTGTCTTTTTAAATAAAGATAACTTTGTAAAGATAACTTTGTTCATCCTTTTCATCTTTCTTTTAATATTACACAGTCTCAGATGATTGTATTAACAATCAATGCTTAACAATTTCTCATTATTTTTCTCCATCCATGCTTATGTTTCTCACACTTGTGAAGTATTTTTTCTTCCTGTAATAGAATAAAGTCTCTGTAAGATTCAGTTAACAGAAATGTAGAGAATGAGAAAGTTTTAACTTGTGTTAATTGTGAGCCAGTATTGTAGATTAACACCATATATGTACATAGAAACATCTTGCCTGTATCTGTTCAGTGTAATATCCTTCAGCTGATAACTCTCTTGCTATTGAAAATGATAATCGTACTGTTTCAATGTCCGATGAGAGAGCAGATTTTAACTTGTTCATATCATGCTAGCTAAACATGTCCGTTAGTTACAAGTTATATCGGATTGTTTATAGGTTATACTGCAAAGTGACGTTCTAACAAATGTTGATTAGATATAAGACTTTGAGCTGACTCAATCTAGGTTACCGTCTCGAGGACTTATTGTGTTCAAAGTGAAAGAAAAACGTCTTGTTTAGTCACACTTAAGTGACTTCGGTGTGAATTAGAACAATTGAACATTTGATTTTTTATGAATTTAGATATGCATTTTAAATAAATACTTTTTCCTCAAGGTTAAGAAATTAAAATTATCCGCTGTATGAGTTTAGTTTTATAACAGTAAGATTGAATTACCGACAGGAGTGTTCTAGATTTACCATTCTATACGTTTGTGCTGTGCTTTTAAATAATACACTGTGACAAGAGGAAAAGAGGTGTACCTATCATTAAGGCTTTAGCCTATCAGTGGTAAACATTTAACTCCTTACGAGGTGTTTTATTACTGATATCTACATTTTGACGTATAAGTGAGGGCTGTCATATTCAGACAGTCCTAAAACATCAACTTGACAATCTGGCTTCCTCAAAGTCACCGGGACTGGAGACAGTGTACGAGGTATCTCCAAACTTAAACAGTGGTCGGAATAGAAGCAGCGGTTCTGTAGACATGTCTTCATCATCTAGTATGCAAATGATGCCAATGCTGTCCCGTGGGCGACGGCCCTCGGCGGCGGTGGTGGAGGCTGATTTTGCTGCTCTTAGACAGGGCAAGGTAAAAAATTTGACTCATGAATTTTTTTTTCATTCATGATTTTTGTATACAGTTCTGTGTATAAGGAATGACACGCTGAATGATGATGGGATGTTTTATGTTTATAGTCAATAGCTTGTGGTATTTATCTGTTTTCAGTTTGACATTTATAAGCTGATAAAAGTTTTAAATCAATTTTGGGTTAAGTTGTTGAAATAATATTTTCATTTTGACTTATATTAAGAATGTTTCATTTCTAATTCTTTTCCATACACACCTAACAGTAAATTATCACTATGTTAATACGTGACATACAGAGCCTGCGCAATGTGTAACAAATTACGCATGTTACGCTAAATTGTATCACTACTTATAGTGAAACTTGTTTTTAAGATGTCTGGATACCGAATATGTGATCTGTTGACTTGTATTTTTCTTTAAGGTAACAGCACTTTAAATAGTATGATAGGTTAAACTGCACCAAAAGTAAAACTTGCATTTGAAACCTGTTTTTAATGCTAGTATGTTAGAGCACCACATACTCATATAAACAGATTAAAATTGTGTTAAATCACATTAAAACTTATTGTTAAAACCTGGTTTATATATGTCAGTGCACCAAAAACATGTGATAGATTCAATTGTGTTAAAATTAAAACCTGGTTTCCAATGTCAGGGAATTAAATACACATGATGAATTAACCAGTAGTTAAACCCCCTTTTGAGGACAGTCCAGATTGTCTTACGCAAATGAATCATTTTGAATCATTTCACATTCTGTCAATATATCCAATTTTTGGATACACAGTATCTAATCAATATTAGTCACATGGTACTGGCAGTTTTACTGTACAATAATATTAGTTATGGAGACTTCAGAATTGTACTTCAATTTAATATCATCTGTTATTTTAACATTATTCCCTGTGGTTTTTATTATTACAATTATTGATAAATTAAATGTCACATTCTGTATGTTTAAGTTGTAACTTATTCTATAGTTATTTTTTTATGGAATCAAGCAAAATATTTTGCCCAAGAGAGTAATTGGTTTTACTTCATGGCGTGTGTATGTAAACGATTATATCGAAGAAGTATCCATAAAACTGTTCTCTGCAATTGCTGTAAATTAGTGTAGTACAAAGTTTTATATGATAATATTTATACAGTTTGAAACACTCTCAGTGTATTAACACTTAGATTTTTTAAACACATGACACTTTCTATTGCAAAGAGTCCAGTCATGAAAATACTTTGCTGTTAGTGAACGAAACAGTCAAAACTGATAAAGTCCATTGAACAATGAGAAAATGTGGTCTTTATACACAGTAAGTGACCTTTTTACACAGTGAGTGACCTTTGTACACAGTGAGTGACCATTATATAAACATTGAGTGACCTTTATAGACAGTGAATGACCTTTATATAAACATTGAGTGACCTTTATAGACAGTGAATGACCTTTATATAAACAGTGAGTGACCTTTATAGACATTGAGTGACCTGTATACTCAATGACTTTTATAGACAGTGAGTGTCCTGTATACTCAGTGAGTGACCTTTATACACAGTGAGTGAACTGTATACACATTGAGTGACTATATATTTTGTGAGTGACTTGTATATGTAGTGGGTGACCTTAATTTAGAGGTCAGTTTGTGCTGAATTTATTTCATAATTAGCACAGTAAACAGTGGCCTATGTTCACAAGGTGGTATTTATGAAGGTAGCCATGAACTCAGATTGGGTTGTGTGTCATGCAATATTAGCAAAATCAATGCTTTGCTTTGTCAGGTTCGTCTAGTTTATATAGATTGATCAATATTTTAGCAGGTGTAGAGGTATGACTAAAATTACATAATTTCAAAAAAAAAATTCCCCTATTCCTTCAAAGATAATTTTTTACTTAAACTTGATAGTCTAGTCAACAGTGACTGTTACAATGAGAAAGGCACACTTTACTGCAGAAAATCAGTAATGTCTGTACGTACATAATTTGTGTCATGTAAAGCCAACAGTTGTTTGTCAACAAGTTTAACTTCAGTGTGGGTGGGGTAATGTTTCATCATGTTATCAGTGATGTAGTCATACTTACCCTCAAGGTAGTTTCAAAACTCTATGATTTTAGTTAAAATGTTTACCAAATCAACACATGATTAGATATTAATTAGATACTTGGATAATGAATGAATGTTTATTGATTAAAATCAAGCGCACTACCTGTGCTGTACTGTAGGATTACCCTTAAGTCCTGTTAGACTCTTAAAATTCAACCATGCCCTGAATAATTTTGAGATTTGTTCTCAGTATTGGTTTAAAATTTAAAGGTGCAGTATTAAAGTTACTGAATTAATTATTTAATTGATTTTATGTTCAGGGTTTGGTTAATTGCAGATTATATACCTGTTAAATAGCTCTAAACGTGAAATCAAAAGCATCAATAACCATAGTTACTTGAAAATAAAAAATTCTAAGTGAGTTATACCCTTGGGAAACAAAAATTTTTATCACTAAATAAAACATATCTTTCCATGGCAGAATTCTGGGGTTATTTTACTTTGTCATGCCATCTTACAGTACACATGACTCTGTATTATTCATGAAATGTTATACTCAAGATAAATCATGTATGACAACAACAGGAGATGTTGTTTTGTAGTATTTAGATGATGACAAATCTTCTCAGAATAGCAGCTTGAGTTTTATTTGTTCTGTACGCTCATAGTGTTACAGCTTTATTGTACAGAAGCAAAAATGGTTATCATATTTCAAAAGACAATTTCCAATTTCTGGATGTCATGCATGAAAATCCTGTAAAAAGTTTATGTGGAGACTAATGAGTTGTTTGTTTGATGACCAACAAACTTACAGAGTTACTCTTTTCTGTGATTTTTTTGCAATTTTAGGGAAGGGTCCAGGTCCAGCCCAATTGGTTTGATGCCAAAATTGGGATTTTTTAGGTCAGGATTTGGGAAACAATGTGTTTATTTTGGATTGGGAAGAAAAAGAACACATGCACATTTTTACTAATTCCAACAATCTCAGAGGTGACAAGTGTTTGCACATGTACTAAAAATTGATCTTCAGGTTTAACCATGAATATCCAAGCATTCAGGTATTCTTTTTTTCACTGGGTTTTAAACATACTTAAAGGTAGAAAGTTAGTTTTCATAATGAATCTAGGAAAACAATAAAAAGCTTTTGCAGTGCAGCCTTTCCAAAGCAACACCCTTTGGGAGAAGCAAAATTATGCTGTTGAGAGGTTGTTGCTCTAGAAAGATTGAATTAATATTTAAATCATACAGCAGGAAAAAGATGGTTGTTGAAGGGAGGTTGTTGCTTAAGAGAGGCCACTCCTGAGAGGTTGCACTATATATGGACAAATTCTTACCATGAACTATAAAAAAGCACTTGAAGGCATTCACATTACTTTGAGATTAGTTTAATTCATAGCAAATATTTCTTTCTTTTTTCACTGAATCTACCTATTAAAGGGACTTGGACTCTTCTGTCTATGATAATGTATAAACAGTATTGCAAAATATTACACAAGTCTGTCTAGTTATTCATATGAACTTTCTGTTGTTTCAAGATAAAATCTCCCATAACATATTTTTTTCATGTAGAAGCAAAATCAAGTCTTGTGAAGACATTAAATAAAGAACCCAGAAGATAATAATAATTAACCATTTAAAGGCAGACAGACGTAAAAATGGTGTTTTCAAACAATTTAAGAGGGAAAAAAACTGAAAGAAACAGTCATACAGCAACTTTCAGTATTCTGTCTTGTAAGAACTTGATGGTACAAAAGGACTACACAGCATTATTAAAATATAACAAAATGTTAACCTTGACAATCAATGATGGACTGGAATTTCAAACAGACACATCTACTCAAATACAAAATGGGGCCTCTGTGGTTGTGTGGTTATGGTATCCGACTACTAATTGCTAGCACTTCATGCTGTTAGTTCAAATCCCACCCGTTGCCAAAGTTCAGAAATTTACAGAAGGTCAGTGGTTCTACCTAAGTGTATGCCTGGTGTCTTCCTAAACCATTAAAGCTGGAAAGTCACAAAATGACCCTGACAGCGCGATGTTAAACACTGGTTACTTTTACATATCAGGTCCCTGATTCAAACATCAGGTATGGAACAAGGGACTTGTTTACAAAGCAAAAAGGAACAGATAAATACTGCTAGGTAGCCAAGAAGCACTGTCAAAGTAAATTGTCAAAGTAAAAAAATTAAATGAACAGAAATGCTGTTTCAAACTAACACATCAGAGGTATGTTGCTCTGCAAAAAAGTGATGATATGATGGAACTACAATTATTTAACATTTATCATGAGGGAACATCATTTTAATAATGGTTTAATGGAAAAGCAACATGTTTGATGTTAATTAAATGCATCAGTGTCTCAACACCAATACTCTGAATCTCTGGTTAACAACAGAATAATTATGGTGCTAAAAGGGAAAAGAACACAGACAAGGGCAGTTTCAGATGGGGTGTCAGAGTCAGCATCATCCCCCTTTAAAATTTAGTAAGTATAAAGGAAAAGCCATTTATATAATAGTAGAAAAATTAAGATAAAAATGCTTAACAATCGACAAGGAATTGCCCAAAGTTTGTTTGTTTGTTTGTAAAGCATCACTCCTGTATCTCCATGAAATGAAAAAAGTAGTTCCAGACCCCTTTAATGATTTACCCCCACCCATAGTTCACATGCCACCCTATAACATAATACTTAGTACCTACCCTAGATTTATGATTTGAATTTGAGTGCATTCCATTATTCTGTGCTGAACAATCAATCAAACTAAAATGTTTGTGCAATTATGTCTAAAACAGATTCATTGATAAAAACAATTAATTGAAAGCATCAATCAAAGCACAGAAAATGCAACAGAAACAAAAAATGAAATCCTTGAAGCTTCGGTAGAGAATGTGACAGAAATAAGTGAAACAATTAAATCAGATGCCTGAGTCATCAAAATTCTAAATTATTACATTATTAACACAACTAGTGATAATTAAATTGACTGGATCTAAATTTTTATAAATTTGGTTAGTTCTTTCAGCGTTCAGTTTCACAAACCCGAAGCTATGAAAATGACTTCTTGCCAGTTCTTACACATTTTGAAGACAACTCAAAGAGTGAGCTAAAATAATTACAAAGCAGGCATTTTTAAAAAAAATGGTTTCAGATCACAAAGCTGACTAGTTAGTTCAGCTGGTCGGGATAAAGAATGTTAATTGCAAGGTCTAAAGTCTGAGACCCATATGTAGTATGTCAGAAACAATGTTAAGGTAAGGACTGTAGGGAGTATCCAACTTGTAACCTGGTGATCCAGGTTCAAATCCTGGTAATGGCAGATCATACCCTTTTATGAAAATTTGACAAAAATGTTGATTTTCCTGCATATGTGGAAAAGTTACCCACTCTGCGTGGAAGGGTATGTTAGTACTGGTTAGAATACAGTCTGGGAAAACTGATTGGGTGAACCAACCACGGTATATAACTGAAATATCGTTGAAAAACTGCATTAATAGATATCTACAACCAAACGGAGTAGCTGTCACATGACTTGACTGTAAAATTTATGTGTACAAGACACTTAGTTCACACCATAGCAGTGTATAGATGTCACACTTACATTTTGCATATTCATGGCTTCACATTTTCTTCAACTGTTGCTATGAGACTAATGAAGCTGTGAGACAAACCCAAGTAATTGACAAATGGCTTTTTAGACGTTTCTGAGGTTTATTTCAAATTTTTTTCTTGACAGAAATTATTATGTTACTATATTGATGACTGTAAAAATGATTCTTGAATAATGATCTCATCAAGTGTGGTGGGTGTAAGATTACATATTCATTCAGTCCTTGCCTAATATGGTTGTATGTTTACCATATTTAGTAGTCATTTTAATTCTTGTAATGTAAAATTCGTACAAGTCTATCTGGTTGTGGATTTTTGTGCTTTGAATGACTGCATATCACTGAAATTGCTTCATTTTTTAAGTGTCTATTGAATTCAGACGTGTAGTATTGGAAAAAAATGTTTTTGTATGAGGTGTGTAAAAAATAAGTGATATATTTTTTAACTTTTTTTTGTGTTTTAAAACTGTTGTCAAAAGTATTTTAGTCATGGTGGGCAGTAATCTAATCAGCTTTCCTGGATTCTGTATCAGAACTGTTTTATTGTCCTGTGCAAGAAACTGCCTACTTCTCCAAATGAATTATCAGCAGCGGAGGCAAATGGCTGCAATGTTGTAAAAAAATCGTCTCAGAGAACATGTGCCAGAACATGACCAAGCCTTCTACCTATTGAGCTAGGCAGGCAGAGATGTGTTAGAATTTATTTAATACTTGAGAAATTTATCTCAGTAAAGATTTGGATAATGCATTATTATTATCCTGAGACTTGACATTCAATTTTCTTTCTGAATGAATGACTGAAGACAGTCAGAAACTGTAATTTAACTAGTTAAGTATTGAATTATTCATGCTGGAAAATGGCTAGGTTTTCACTGATAAACCATACTCATCTTGAGTTATTGGAAATCATTGTTTATATAAAGCATCAATTTTGTAGACTTTAACAACAGTACAAAACAAAATTGAAGATATAGTTTATCAGAATTTATAGTTTGTCCGAAATCGTTACTCTGAAACTTATTTACTTTGCATATGGTTAATCGTTATTTCATTATTATGAATATTGTAATCGCCTGTTAGTTGAACCTTTATTTAGGGATTGCATTGAAAAGATCACAAGCTGTTTAGTATTTGACAAATTAATTTGGGATTTCTAGAATTCATTAATGTTTGTTTTGCTTTTGATATCATGAAATAACAAATGCTTGTAAAATTTTATGAGGGTTTTGGGGCCAATCTGACTCCCCTTTTCTCCTAGTTTTCAATGACTGTATGAAACAAAAAATCAGCAACAATAAAATTGGAATAAAATATAGTCTACAATAGACTTCATATAGATTTTATGTTTACTTTTAAGGTAATTTTATACGTATAGATTTATTAGGTATAATCCAAGCCTCCATATTGCTTCTATATTTAGATTCAATAAGCTTAAACCATACACTTGTGTTCATTAATTTATGATATATAAATATGTCACTTACATTTTATTGTCTTTTAAGTATTCTGTATAAGTTGACAGACTTAAAATGTTCTGAACAAACTCATTTTTCTGTCAATTTACTATGAGGCCTTTGTTTGTACTTGACTTGCTAGCACAGAATTTTACACATGTTCAATGGAGATTCATGGGTCTCAGCAATAAGATACAATCCACATGGCTGAAGATTAGCAGGATGTGCATGGTTTTCATTTGCCATTCTGAACAGCTTATTTCTTTAATTTAAAATGGTAAAAACTTAGTGAAGCGTATCTTTGGCTGATGTCTGATTGGCCAATGCATGACTGCTTTTAGCAAACCTGTCTCAGTTTGTAATGTTGCCATTGGTTAAGATTAAGCCTATGTCTAGGAATCTGATACTTGACTTATGTACGAAACGGGTCGTCAAAATAAATTGTTTTATTTTGGCACAAAGATCTCATTCATTGACTTTTTCAAGAAATGTAATTCATATTCTCCATTTCCTTGTCATTGTGTATTTGTTAATCTTTGACCCATATAAGAAACAGAGCTCAGAACTCAATTAGTTAGTCAGGATTTTTGCTATTTCTTGGAATCATTCATTTCATGTTGGTCTGTCGAGTGTCATAAACAGTGAGGCTTTCCTTCCGCAATGATTAAAGTTAGGAGAACTGGAGTCTTGTTAATTGGAGGAGGGCTTAATTCTTACAAAGATTGGAATCAATAAATGACACTATCTGAATTAACTGTTCAATTGTCGTCCACTTCTTGTTATTTCCATCTCTGCTGTGCAAACTAATTGCTGCATTCAAGTTTTTATATGACTGGTCGTTTAGTCTTTGTTAATGGAATACTACCTTGTATAGTATTGTATGAAATTGCTGATTATAATAACTTATACCCTCCATAGTTTAATTGTACTGAATCATGTTGAAACTTTGCTAAAATTAATCTTAATTACCTTTCTGTGGTGCTTTATTATATTGTACCCTGACAGATTTCCATTCACCCAATTGGAACAATTTTTACAAACCAATTAGACATCTGCGACACATGTAAGACTGTTCACCATTGGTCTGTTTATTATAATTGACCAATCAGATAACTTTTTGTTTATTAGTCTTTTGACTTTGGGTATAACCATAATATGCTGATTAATGTTTACTGAATTTCAGTTACTCATTTTTTCTCAAATTTGAATATTCTTTTTGAATCTTGGTAAGTTTTAAATATCTCTGTTCAAAAATTGTAGACAAGATGTTGATACCTTCTGCAGTGTATTTCAAAAAGAGAACTTGGTCTTTGAGAATGAGAGTATTATATTTTGAAATATCTTGTTTTCATGTTTCAATATATCGTCAGTTACACTCAGGATGAGCGTGCTTATGCCCTCAACGTAACTATAATTATAATCAATGTCACCTTCTGGTTAAGTCAAAGTTGACATATTTAGTCATGTGTAAAACTCATTGTCATTTGCATTAATTGTTGTCATTTGCATAATTAGTCATCTTGTACCACAAAAATAAAACTTTTGTTGGACCTACAATATAAAGGGAGGAGTTATATCAACAGCCTATGTGCTAGACATCAATTCTTGGAGTCCAAAAGTACAGATGAAATTGCACTCCACTTTACTATGTGTAAACTTACAATTGATTTAAAGCCTTATTGTCAACAAAATAGTAATTAAAACAATTTTAAATTCTTGATGCATTGTATATAGTTATTATCCATCCTATCTTAACTGTTTTTGTATTTTATAATACTGATATTGACATTCATTCACAGATATTGAGAACTTTCATCTGGGATTACATCTAGCAATTTCCTTTATTGTATGCATAGTCAAACCTGTAAACAAAGGCCACCTTGGTGAAAGACCGAATTTGGCCTTAATTGGCAGGTGGCCTTTATTTGGAGGGCAGTTAATCCTAAATAATCAATGATAGGTTTTCAAAGAATGGCTTTTATTCACTGGGTGGGCTCTGTTGGGAGATGACCCCAAACATGGGTTAGACTGTATTTAATTATGATGGTCATGAAGGTTGTCCACTTATTGTCCTTCAGTTTGTACCTAAAAGTTCTTATTCAAACAAATGAAACTTAATGGAAGTTCAGTTTTTCGTAGACTTCAAAGATAAGATCTTTAGGTAAATTGATCTAAATAAAGTAAATATTAAGTAAGGTTGTATCTGAGCCTCTCAACGAAAGGAGAATGACCATAGTTGCATTCCTCAGTCAGCCATCTTGCCCAAGGTACACTTTCTGTTTGCTGTACTGAGGTCAATGTGTTAAAAGTGAACTGAGCCAGACTTAATGTCATTAATTATTGTTACAATTTTTGCCTTATGTTTTATTAATGAGGAACAGCCTCATTAAAATATCACCTAAGATCTGAATAAACATCATAGAAAAGTTCAACATTTCAAATTCATAGTGTGATAAAGTTGCTCTATTTATAATAAAAAATGATTGTATACAAATTCATAGAAATAGACTTTGAATTAAGAGAATGATGTTTGTGAGTCTTTTGCTTTTTTCACATGTGAGTGAAACCAACCTTACGAGGTTGGAACTGGCATCCTGCTTGCTCTTGGTTGCCTGTTGTATAGTATTACAATTTCTTATTTTGTTTATTCTAATGGACTTAAAGTTAATATACTAATGTTTCTGTCATCAAGATGTTGAAGTAAAGAAGCCCTGACTTACCCAGAATCCCATATCAGATATGAAAGTAACCCTAGTTTTATAAATTCAATTAAGGATTTGGAAGGGGTCACCATTATGGTGCTTTAATGTAGGAAAGTGATAACAAGTAAAATACTTTACTGAAGAAACTTGGAAACTTATGGCATGAAAAAGAATCCTGATTAGGTCTAAATTAAAATATTATTTGTTTCCCGTTGTTGACTGGCCTTCCAAAAAAAAACACCGGTCTGTAAAATTTTATCATTACAAACAAGCTACCTTCTTTAGAATGGCCTTAATTCAGCATTGTGATGTGCCTCAAAGAAAACATACACTATCTATATAGACCAGTCATAGTTTTAAATTTACTGAGAGATTGCTTGATTGCTCTTGCCATAAAATCATCATTGTGTGTTATTTCATGAACTTTGTATCACTCAGTTCTTCATGGAGTATTATTATTATTACTTTTTTTCTAGACATTACTACCATTATTCATGCAACAGGCATTGATGACTGACCATTAGACTGTAGAGGTCATTAAATAAAGGAGGTCTAATTGCCTGGCTTTGGCCTAAATGCTGCTATGGTGTGTAATGATGTATCACATTAGGAAGATTATGCTGTCAGTTCAGAATAACTCAATGAAAGTTCGTCTGTCTTGTCTGGACTGAACATTCATGTATCTCTTACAGAATTTGTGTGTATAAGTATTTTAACAATCTTCGCTGTAATCCACTTCGCCCAAAGCTCAGGACAAGTGCTCTTGGTTTTGTGCAGCTTGTTCAATTTGGCAAGTGGATTTTGACAATAAAGCAATAATAACTGTGCCAAATAAAGTATCATTTCTGAGACTTGTTTGTTATTTTGTTGTTAGATGGTGTTGCATTATGCATATTGTCTGATGTTCATTTAGGGAAACCTTGAAAAAAAGTGAATCTAGACTAATGATTAATAATAACATGTTAGGAAATAATCTACATGTATTGATTTTTAAATTTATCTATTGATATTAAATCATTAATTAGAAAATGAATTAAAACATTATAAACAGCATAAAAATATCTGGGCAAGTACATCCATTTTTGGGCAAGTGAAATGTGCAAATTTCATTTGCCTGACCAGACAAGTGCATTGATAAAGTAAATGTGGAGACTGTAACTATAGAGGTCTTCTATGAATATTTTGTGTCATCTGGCTTAGTATTACTTGCTATCTTAGTATTTTCATATTCTTCAGGAGGGCATGTTTTTCAGTTGTTCCTTTCATTGTGTCCTTACTCTATTTTGTGTTTGGACTTCAGTTCATTGGCCAGTATGAGTATATAGTGCAACATTTAGATGATAATATTTTATCTTGAGGTCAGTAGTCAAGATTGTTATTACTTGAAAGTACTTTTGTACTGTAACTGGAGGGGTGTAGAAATGCGCTGGAAGTCGGAAAAATCAACTGGCCATTTGAGCATTCCTGCCAGCTTATCTGTCTGAAACAATGGACACAATACTGCTTTGATTCCCCAGACGCCCCTCCTACTTTTAGTAGCCACATGAAAACATTTCTACACCTCTGAACTGTTAACTTAAGGCATTAAACTACAAGGTTACTGAAAAAATAAATTGTTAAAAACCATCTTCATTGTATTCTTGTGAGACTTATGGAAACTAGATCATTCAGACAGTAAATTACTGCTTTGTGTGTACCAAAACAAGGCTGAAATTATACTACAAACTATGTGTCTAGAGGTCACATTTGCAAGATAGTTTAACATGGTTATCTTGTGTTATATAGAATAGTCTGGTTTCTGAACTTTATATACTGTGTATGTATGTATATATGGCCTTTTATATAGATGATGAGGCATTCATAACTTTTGACTTAGTACTGGAATGAGGCACTCAGATAGTGGTAGTTCATTGATATTTCAGTGGTATAGTGCACTTTAGGGAGATTTCAAACAAGCCACATGCTTTATTTATGATGATATCCTTAGTGCAGGACTAGATGGCTGGAGATATCACCTGCAAAGGTCATTTGTCTCTTTTGTCTTAATCACACCACTTAGCAAATAGCTGTCAGATGCTTTTGGAGAAGTACCTAGTACTAATTCATAACCATTTAGCACTGGTTAAGTGAAATGAGTACAATTTAAAGTTGAAATATTGTGGGTTAATGGCAAAGAATTCAACACAATACAAGCTTTCTGGGTTACGTGCAAGCCACACAACATTCCAGCATATTTTCAAAATACTGTTAACTGCTAATGCAAAAATGACAAAAGGTAAAACACTTTGTCATACTGTCTGGGCTTAGCTGAGCTGTGAAGTTTTTGTACTTAAGACTTTGTTTTTGATGACTGCGCATGGACTTTATGCATTTTGTACTTAATGATACTTTTGGAGACGTATGACAATACATAGAGGTTTCTTCCTCATGGGAAAAATTTAATGGAACTTGTATGGTTTTCATCTAAATTAGATGACAAAGTTTGCATTTAATCTATTCCATAGTCTTGTTTCTTAGACAATGTGGCTGAAAAAGGTACCTCAGGGGAAGAAACTGGAGCCTGATTAGTGATGTCTGTACATACTGTTACTTCATGGATAGTTCTTGGGACAATGACAACTAATGTCTTTGATTTTGACACTTCAATGAAGTAACAGCTTGTGCTCAGTTGGTTTTTGTCTCGTCACAGAAGAATTAATATTACACTACACTTGTGCAGTAAAATGACACAGACTTAAGGGAGGTCCTGCTATTTCATTGAAGTTTGTAGAAAATGACTGATGCTTATCTTCTTATCTCATATTTGCACATATGTGCCATCATGTCTCATCTATTCTATTTTGTGCAGTACTCTGCATAAAACTAATGAACAGAGAAAATTGAATACTTAAGAACCATTTCCTCTTTTTTGCTGCCTTGCCAATGGACTGGAGCACTTTTGTGGAAATTGGCTTGAACATTATGCTCTTTACATCATTACACTCAGGCTTGAGAAATTTGAATGCCTGAGAACATTTTTCTGAATGGAGAGGCATAGAAATTGGTCTGAAACATCTTTGTGGATACTGGCATGATGTTCTTAAAGTTGCCCAATTTTTGTGCAGTAATCACCAATGATGTCAGTTCCTTTCTCACATTATTGTTTCTATAAAAGGTAGTTGAATGGTACATGCTCATGTTTTTGCCTAAAACTAATTTGTGAATAAACCACCGTGTTATCTTTATTGATTATTTGATTATTTTTGTTGTGATCTCCTGTAAAGTGACTTCCTTTTGCTACCTAACATTCTGCAGAAAATTGCTAATTGACACATGTTCACTTGTTTATTTCTGCTTCAAGACAAAGTTGAATAAATTCATATTTTGGCTTTAAACATTGTAACATGTATTACTCTTGTTTCACTGCTGTGTAAAATTAAGCCCTTAATGTTCTTTATCATTTTGTCTGTGAATTTAAACCTAATACATAATTCTTGTCTTCCAGATTTCTCAATGTTATCTTGTTACAGTTTGAAAAAACCTTTTCTGGCACTAACACAGAGGTTAAGTCCGTTTTTGATAATGTAATAAGCTCTGCAAGTGTTGCACCATATTTTTCAACATCTAAATTGGAACAAGATATTTACAAATGCAGTGTACCCCCCCCCCCCCTCCAAAATAATTTAAAGGTTAAACATTTATCGCAGACATCAAAATGAAATGTAATGGAATCTGACCCATACCTTAAATGGCTCTTTATACCAGACTTTTTACTTTTTTGCCTGGTTTTGAAGTTATGTTACATGTTTTGTATGTTGGCACATAGATGTTTTAGTGTTGGTAAGTAGGAAAAATGTTTATAATGAAACCACAGGGGCTAGTACTGAAATACTGTCTTAACTCCTGAACTTGGATTGCTTTTTACATTGGCTTTTACTTGCTTTTTTTCACATAAAAGATTTTTACTCAAACAAGCCTATTCATCTATCATCAGTATAAATTGAAAACATAATAATTTCAAATAACTTTTAATAGGTATAAACTTTCTAAATTAACAACAGTTTTTTTTGTGACGTTTGTGAATATACACCTTATAGAAGTTTAGTATTTGGGTTAAAGTATTTTGAAAGTGGACCCTGGATTGCCATGTTTTTGATCTGAGACTGTATTTCTTATGACCTAGTGGGCTGCATGATTTTATTTATCATTCTGAAAGAAAGCTGTTCGTTGTTGGTGAATATTATACTCATACAGCACTTAGAAAGACGTCTCTATGAAGTTCATTACAACACCTAGTGTTGTCTGATGCCGGAGGCTACATGATACTGATATATGAATAAATTCTTTGTTAAAATTCATGTCTTGGTATGAAATGACTTCTAGCGGAAATGTCACTCATTGTCGTAATTATGTCTTGATGTGTCGTCTTTCTAGAACATGATTGGACCTCACTTGCAAAATTACATCAGTTGTTTAAGTGAAGCCAAGATGGATAGCATTAACAGTGATTTTTTCATATATTTTACAGTTGAATATCAGCTGTTTCTCCATGCCCAAAAAAGTTATATTTTCCACTTGGGGTGCCATATATAAGTGATAGTTTTTCAAATTTTCCTCTTTTTTCTGATTTATCGCGCTATATTTTCCCCTTCAGAAAGCCACTGGTAGTTTTGAAAATTAAAAAGTGACTGATTAAGTATACCCACTAGTAACTGTAAAAAAATAAGTTGGTGTAATAATCATGCTGATGGTTCATTAATCTGTAATTTGATAAAAAACATTGTTTATGATTGCCTCCGTATGGTATGTAGGATTTGTTTTTGTACAAAATCTAGTCTTATAAGCTTATTTCTTCACAGTTAGCTGGCTTCTAATTTAATCAGCCTGAATTGTAGTTGAAGTAAAGTTCATTACTTCTATAATGCCGGCATATGGTAATTTCCTCTGTACAGACATAGCATAATATGTACTTGGCAACCATAAATTTGGTGTTTTCTTCTTTTCCATATATGCCTGTTGCAGAATTATGCAATAAAACCGTATTAATGTGGGATTTAATTCTGTTCAGTCAAACCTTCTGTTTAATAAAGATTTTTAATTCTTATATATAGTTCTACAGTAAAAAGTGACTGTTGTGTTATTTTTGGAAGACACAAGTCTCAGGCCTTGACATATCAACTAGTCCGCTCATAATTACGAATAGAAATTGGCTCAGGATGAGTTGAAATTGCTGAAGAACTTGTTAAAATTGTTAGCTGCTTGTCCTGCAGGATGAGAAGCTTGAAAAAAAATTGTTGAGCCCTGACTTTACTACACAAAGTTACAGTTGCGATTTTCTTTATTTCACATTAATTTTCTGCAATGTGGAACTCTATAAAATCAATGGACTCCTGTCCAGCTTTTGTCGAGCTTTTCTGTGCACTTTATAGGGTCAACATAATGAGACTTAGTTGCAAATTAGATTTGAGACCTTCTGCAAGCCTTGTTAAACTTGACAATCATGCACAGTCTGTGTTCAGATTGAAGCTGAAAAATCTTACTATTGCTGATAAATTGGATGAAATTGTTTTCTGAGACCGTAAAAGACTATGAGATCCTATGATGTGTCAGTGGCAGATCTGTTGTCATTCATGCCTGTGGTATGTTTCTGACAAAGTTATATAGCAATTTGTCTTTTGTTAATGACAGCTAGACATTATTATTCTCAAAGAAGGCTGGAAATGCTTTTTTTATGTATAAAAATGTCCCTTTTATCAAATATTTTTCCATATTATGTCATATAACACAGAATCCACCATCTTACTATTGAAAAGTTCTCCTTTCAATGGTTGTAATATGAATCTTTCACAAAATATCTAGAGAATATTGTGTTAAACAATAGATCTGTTTTTGCTCAGGGCAATTTGATTTGATAATACTTTTATATTTTCTTGTAATCTGTTTTAAAGTCAATTTTAAAAGCAATTGATTACTGTATTCCATGATGCTGAAATTTTGTCATTAACTTAGTTAATAAACTCAATTAATGGCACTTGAATTATTTATTTCATTGTTATCACATCAAGCAATATCAGGCATCTTTATTTATATGCCTTCATAATAATAATTTTTACATTGCAACGACATTATCCCACCCCATTTTTTTATTTTTCAGGTCTTTGATTATACAGTGCAACCTCTAGAGCAGCCCTCTCTTTAGCAACAACCTCTTTTCAGCAACAGCATGATTGTTTCAAACTTTATGATTTAACTATTAATTTGACCTCTCTAGAGCAACAATCTCTCAATGACAACATAATTTTGCTTCTTCCAAAGGGTGTTGCTTTGGAGAGGTTGCACTGTACTGATATATTGTTGTCACATTCTGATTTCTGGCCTTTGATTTAATTGACATATAACTGTCACATTAAATTTCAGTTTTTGTGCTGCTTTCAAACTTCAGTATCATTCAATGCAGTGTAAGCGGAATAAATTCCCAGCATTAGTTAATTAATGGTTCAATTACATTCCATGTCAAATTACAAATAAAACGTATGTGTCATCTAATTCATCATGGTTGTCTAGGGAATGCAAGCTTCTCTTGAACACAGATTTGAGTGATGAATTGTTTCTCGATACTAGACAAGTTTTGGTTAACTTGCAAGTGATGTATGTGAGCATTTCCATTACAATTATGTTCCTAAATGTGCTACATTTAAATCTGCAACTGCTGTGGACTTTATGAAATTTGTTATCTTTATTCTGATTGGTCAATTTTAAACATCTGATGAGACCCATTGACCAATCTGAAAGGTTTTATTTTTTTTGCCTTACATTTCTTATTTTACTGCATGGAATATGATAAAAGATGAAAATATATTTCCTTTATGAAGTATTAAATTCAATTTGTAAAAAACTGTCAGATTGTATTGTTTTATATAATGCTAAAATAAGAATCAAGCAATGTGAACTGCCATGTGATGCTTGCTGAAGGTAATCAGGTTAATGGAGTCTTGTACCATGAAATGGTGTAAAATTTTACTGGTTGTGATCTTCATGTGGGGAACTGGTTTGTTACAGCAATAAATTATTCAGCTGGATTGAGGACAGGATTACTTTGATAGTCAGGGAAAACAATTAAAGATTCTCTCTCAGTATTAGACATCAAGGATTTGACACAAACATATTGTTACTACTTTTTTATCTGTGCCTTGTTTCGGGACTAATACAGACAGACATACAAGTACAAAACACCATAAATTGCATTGTATTTGGTAACTATTGGATATTTGCATCCTTTCAGTAAGCCTGGGTTTGGATTGAAGTGATGACAGTCACTCTGATACAAAGCTTTGCAATTTGTATTTTATTCATGATTAAATGTCCTATTCTAAATTCCCTTAAGTAACCCTGGTTTTATTAAGCAATATTTAAAAATATGTTAAATTCTATAATGAGCTATTGGCTGTTGCATTGAGAGTGCTATTTGATGTTAATAGGTACCCCCTGTGACATTGTCAATGTACTGAGATCTGTCTGTTGTTGCCCATCTTCTTGTGAAAGTTATAGTATGAGGTTGTAATGGTACATTGCTAGCATGTGGTACTAAAATCAGCTAAATTACTTCATGGTTTGATAGGTGTCTTGACATTTCACATTGTCTTGCCTCATGTAGTTTTGATGTTGTGTCACAATGTCTCATCCCATATTTTGTGATTCTTAATTCACTTAGTCTTGTGTCAACCTGAATGAAGCCATGCCTAACAATGCAATACTGGTGCTGATGCTGGTGGTAACATTACTCTTGTTTTATGATGTTACATATGGTCAAGTCCACATCAAAATGCCACAATTTCTATAAGCGGAGACAAAGCTGAGGTCTTCCCATTCTAAAATCAGACAGATATAATGGCAAAAATATTATACCAATAATTGTAGTGGATTCATTACATTTGGAACACAACACAGTGCTTAATAATCAAGGTGAAAGTGTTAAGTGTGTCCAGAAATTGACTTAAGACAGTTATAACCCCCATTTGCAGCTTTCGCCTTTCAAAATATCACATGTCCACCCTTTAACAGTGTGGTGCATTGTGCCTTTATGGAGAACATTGACATTCAGTAATGATGCAACAGCCTCAATTGAATTCTATAATTAATCATCAAATTATGTTGTTTTTTCATGGTTGACCAATTATAACATTGTGCTTGCTGTAATGCCTTTGGTATGTAAATGAGATTGAACACATTGTTTATGTAGACTACCGAAGCTGCATGTGATTGTTCAATAACAGAGTTAGAATCCAGGATTAATTGGGAAATAAAAGATTTGGCCCCCAGAATTCCTAAGTGTTATTACTAATATTATTCCCAGACATTTATCATGGCATACTAGAAAATTATCATGTGATGTTTGGCTGTAATTGTGTGATATGAGTATCTCCTCCCCAACAGAGTGTTACCATGGCAAAAGTATATGATAGTAGTGTAATGCAATTTCAGCTACATCCAGCAACTATGACTGAGTTAAATTTATAGAATGACTTTAAGAAACCCCAGGATTGGTATACAAATGATTTCTGAACAGTAGACGTAAGACAATGTTCATATACAGTCGAACCTGTGAACAAAGGCTGTCCTTGGGAAAGACAAAATGTGGCTTTTATTAACAGATGGCCTTTATTTGGAGGTCAGTTTGCTCTGTATAATCAGTGATGGCTTTCTAAGAATGGCCTTTATTCACAGGGTGGTATTTTTTTGAAGGTGGTCTCAAACACAGTTTTGACTGTATATCAATTTTTCTTTGGACTACTTTGTCAGCCGGGTTGTTTGGTTATATAACTAAACTTAGCAGTATGATAAATGTACACTTCACAAAATCAATGAATCAAAATAGAAATGCTCACTATGAAAGATATTATACTTAAGTGTATTTAGATACTATGATTCAAGCAACACTTAAAATAGTAAAGAGAAAGTTCCAGTTATATTCAGTATGAAATATTTGTGTAATAGTGCACTGGAGATGCCAATGACACGGCACTGGTATTGGGGAATAGACACCTGTGTTGTGGTGTGTATGTGGTATTCAGGAGGATCTAGCCCTTGTGTATACTGACTAAGTCCCTAACATGCACCAAATGTAATATACAAAAATATGATATGAGACTATGACCCGGTACTGATAGTCGGGAGTAGAGACATTTATCACTCACGCTCACTGAAGTCCCAGAAAGGTGCTGGTATAAATATCAACAATAAAAAATTCTGTATTAATACAGTGGGAAAGAAATATTACGATGACTGTACACAGGATTTGTTTTTATATTTGGTTACTGATTTTAAATAATGTGTATTTGTTGTTGTTTTGTTTTGTTTTAAAAGGCAGAACTCTTTACATTAGATGGAATAAACATAATTTGTTGGTAATAAGAATATATATATTTGCACTCTGTTTGGTTAAATTATTTTATAGTTTGGTGCCAAGACGTCTGGAAATCCTATTCCTTTCAGAGTTACGCGGAGATGTATTTAATTACGATATTGCTGATTTGCCCAAATATGGTCGTGTTGAGAATAAGATAAATCTCTCATGATGAATGATTCTGAGATGTCTGAAAATTACAGGCAGTGGATATTTGTGTGTTGCGCAATATTTCAGTTTTGTTATTAACCAGGTTTTTCAAAGGAAAATTTGATTATTAGAATGCCGCATGTCGGCGGGCAGGTGGAAGGCAACAATTGGTTTCCGCTCCTTAACTCAAGGTTTGATGGCTATCAGTAACTAGTCGCTAATTTTTTATATGTTTGTACTTATCATGTATCTCCTTATCACATGAAATGCCCTTTCCCACTTTTTAAGCCCCACCCTCCCTTTTTGAGACAATGAAAAATTATGACTGGTCAGAAAGCGTTAAAATTCTTTAAAATTATGTCCAATGTGTCAAAAATTCATTGAAACAATCTCAAATTGAACAAAATCAGTGAAATTGTACACACTAGCTGCATTTATGAGGGATTTTGTTTCCAGTATGTATCTTGATAAACTACCTGTCTTTGTCATAGACAATATAGCTCATATGAGGAGTTGACAGTTATATAAGTTAAAATGGCATCAAAATTCAAATGAAAATTTCTTTGAGGAAAGGATTACAAGATTAAAATTGTTTATTTTGGGGAATACTGAAAATTGCTCTGTCGTTTTCTTGAGATGTTTCAAAAAAGTAGTTTACAAACAGTATACACTTCTATAATTCTTTAATAGCATGATTAATATGATAATAGATAATTGTGAGTGAATATTAATACAATGGTATACAACAGACAGGAAGTCATTATACTGAAGCCATGCTGTTAGTGTCATATGATGCTGTTTAACATTTAAAAACACTACACCACTTCCTGTAGGTAATATTATATTTCCAGATCTGAATATTATCTTCTTTAACAATTTATGAAATATTTGAATAAATTTGAATATTATTTTAAAACAATTTCCTGTCTACGTTACAATACTTAAGTTAATTTTGGTCCTGTATTTGCTGATATTGCACTTTTTTCGTGAGTTAACATTTTGTAAAAATTACTTTAATGGTGAGTTTTTTCAGTGATTGTTTATGAATTTGGAGAAGAATGAACATAGATTTTGTAGATTCTTCTATACATGTTTGATGTTGTGGTTGGTTAGGGGTGTTCATTAATGATGCTGATTGGAAAGGCATGTTGGTGGCCACTGAAAAGTCATGACCTTTGTACGGATTGATACCTATAAACCTAAGTGGCATTGTCCACTTCAGTAAAACCTCATTCAGTGTACCCCTCAGTGTTAAGACCCCCTTCATTAAAATGACCTCTTTTAGAGCTGGGTTTCAATATTACCTCAATATTAAAACTTGATAATGAGACCACCTCAGTGTCAGTGTTCGCACTTTAGCTGAAAGCCCAGGGCTATAAAGTTTCTGTTTGAGCTTGTGAACTTTCTAGTGGTAAGTTGTTTATTATCAATAGCCTACCTCTTGTTTATGCTACTGCTTAAGACATTAGTCCAAACACTGCAATATTACGACAGATTTGTTTGGTCCCAATAATAGCCGTATTAATCAAGGTTTTACTGTATTATACCACTTCACTTGTCAGTTTATTTGATGTTTGTAGGAATACTGAAGCCAGCAACAATGTTGCAAGCAAATATGTTAAATATATGAAGGTTCAAAAACAAACATGAATGCCCTTAATTCCGACCAGTCACTGTAATACTGCTTTTCCATAACACAATCTGTAGAGCTATTCTATTTATCACTTACATTCTTTCATCTAAATTTTAGTTATAGTAAATTGGCATTTGTAATTTTATAAATGGAGCGCTTTTCTATAATGTCTGCTAAGCATTATCTATACATCATGCCTCATGCACTCTGGGGAGGAATTGTTTCTCAAAGTCAGGTTGAATGTCAAATTAGTACATAATCTCCTAAATCAAATATTTCATCCATGGAGTTTTCTTAAATGATTAAATGAATAATTTGTAACTGTGACAAACCGCAGACATTTCATTGAATTGTACATTAAAAGTGAATGTTAAGTTAGATTTAGACACAAAGTTTTTGCATGAAATCAGATTTTGCTATTGATAAGCTTTCTTTTGCAATAATTGATTTCAAGTCACTAAAGATAGATTTATCTGATTAATGATATTATGATAAATCTGTCTGCAGATACTGTGGAGAGAGAACTTTTTGGACAACAGTATTCAGTAACTGAAGTGATTTCATTTGTTCAGGGGAGAGAACTCTGAGATGCATTTTTGTGTATTAAATCAGTAGAATTTACCTCCCTTGTACAATAGTTTATTGAATGGGATTTTCCTTGGTGATAAAGTGTTAAATAAATGAAAGAATGAACTATGTTGTTATAAATAAAATCTAAATTTGTTTTATTTTTTGTATATTTTCAGGATATCAAGTTAAATTTGATGCCAAATCGTGCAACACGTCTAAGGGGCAGATCATCATCAGACGCATCAAATGATAGCTACAGTTCTGGAGGTAAGGGTTTAAAACATTTTGGCCTAGATTTACCTTAATAAATAATTGTTTGGATGGAAAGTTTTGTCATTCTTTTGTAATTGGACATTTATGTGTATGTAGTATGAATAAATAAATTTTCATTTGTTGTATATTATGAAATGTAGCATTATGGGTAATCATTTTTATAAATAAGGGGAATTTACTCTAGTGATTTGTTGTTTTAGAAAGTTCCGGTAAATTTGTACTTTCCCCTGTGAAGAATATATCGAGGGAAGTAACTCAATGAATGAAATTACTCACTTGGAATTGTCATTACTTCCCTTCTATACCTGAATTCTTGTTTAAATGATATACCATAGTTGTACCTGATAAAATAAAGCTAAAACCTTTGATATACTACTCCCTTATTTCTCACAATGCTGTCTAAATCACTAGTTTCTATAAAAACAGACTTTATTGCACATCTTCATGAAATTGTTTTCTACCAAAAAATCCCTAATAAATGCACCCCCTTAAAAGGGAAAGCTAGTGACTTTCCATGAATCTTACAGTCATCCTTCAAATTGTATCCAACGCATGCAGAAATCATTGTAACATAAACTTGATGTATTGAAAAGTTAATCTATAAAATATAACGTCACTTGGGGCATTCATTAGAGCATATTTCATCTACAGATTTTAATGAGGAAACATATTAAGAAGTCAATCATAAGCAAGCAATAACTTCTTCAGTTTTGTGTACTTTTTTTGCGAATGCTGGCAGAATTATTTAAGGCAGTATAAATATAGACGCTCGCTAGATTGTAAATAATTTATTTTTCTCTTTGTCTGAAATCTGCTCATACATCAATGTATGACATAGTGCTTATTTTGCATGAGCTTTCTGTGCATACATTTCTTCTAACAATTTTACTGACATGAACAAAATTATTTTAATGGATTTCTGATGCAAGTTGTTATTTGTGTAAGATTGATCTGTAATTTTTTTTTAATCATAACCATATTTTATCCCAGGCAAGAATTTTATACATTCTATTTATTTTGTGTAATATTTTTTGAGTTTTAATCAATTTTCTATACAAGAAATTCACTTTTTACATAAAAGAAAGTATTCCTTCATGTACTGGGGTTTATTTTTATCACAGGTCTGGACCAGACTGGTGTTTGTCTGTCCGGACCAGACTGGTTTTCACAGGTCCAGAACAGACTGATTTTTTGTGTTTTTGTCGTTCTGAGCTTAAGTTCTCCTTTTTTTCTCAATTTTCAACTTTCATTCATAAGTTTACAGTGATACTTACATGAGTTGATAGTCACCTTTACTTTCATTTATGAGTTTACAGTGATATTTACATGAGTTAATAGTCACCTTTACTTTCATTCATGAGTTTACAGTGATATTTACATGAGTTAATAGTCACCTTTACTTTCATTTATGAGTTTACAGTGATATTTACATGAGTTAATAGTCACCTTTACTTTCATTTATGAGTTTACAGTGATATTTACATGAGTTAATAGTCACCTTTACTTTCATTCATAAGTTTACAGTGATACTTACATGAGTTAATAGTCACCTTTACTTTCATTTATGAGTTTACAGTGATATTTACATGAGTTAATAGTCACCTTTACTTTCATTCATGAGTTTACAGTGATATTTACATGAGTTAATAGTCACCTTTACTTTCATTCATGAGTTTACAGTGATACTTACATGAGTTGATAGTCACCTTTACTTTCATTCATGAGTTTACAGTGATACTTACATGAGTTAATAGTCACCTTTACTTTCATTCATGAGTTTACAGTGATACATATATGAGTTAATAGTCACCTTTAATAAAGTTTGTCAGTTGAAAGAAGACCAGTCATCAATAGATGACATAATGAACTAAATGAACCTCTGAATAAAGACCACTTTAAATACGCATATAGTGATATAAAAATGGAAATGAACCTCTGAATAAAGACCACTTTAAATACGCATATAGTGATATAAAAATGGAAATGAACCTCTGAATAAAGACCATCTGTACTTGAAGGCTATTTTTTCTCTATTTGTTGGCCTTTGTTCTCAGGTTTGACTGTATTTGAAAGCAGAATGCATCACCTACGCACATACACAGTAATGTATGATATAAAATGTTGCAGCTATATGCTCAGTACATCAATGGTACAATAATCAATTAAATTTTACTCCAAGCATTAAAATATTCATTAGAATAATGTTATTGTATAGGTTTAATTTCCACAGTTGTTTTACTGTTGCTTGTGGCTTAACAACAGTTGTAACAATGAAACAGTTGTACATGTTTTGTTTGTGTATGATTTAAGATAAGTTCTGCATACTTTCAAGCTACAATGAAGTAGTGTTAGCTAAATATGATCCAAAAACAATATTAACCAAACACACATACCATTTGGCAAACAGTCAGGCTCAACTAAGATCCATAAAGAAAAAAGCCAAAAAAGTGTTTTAAAATGTATTTTATCTCATATCTATAAACCTTTAAATTCTCTTATATATTTACAAGCTATATATTAATAATGGGAGTCATATTTTGAAGTAGACTGTAGACTGTAGAACTTTCGTCATTTTGTTGACTTTTGGCTTAGTTTTCTATGTTCTTTTTATTAACTTATGTTAATAGTGTCTGAATTTAGCACCAATACTGCTTTTGTAGAAAGAATGAGTCCAGTAATTATCCAGAGTAAACATTCAAGATGCAATAAATTATTAAGCTATCAGTGTAGAATAGACAGATTCGAACTAAGCTAAAAATGTATTTTCCCCATCAAGTGAACAGAGAAGTCAGTAACATTAATGCTTAGATATATAGAAAGGTAGAATACTGTCTACGAGTCTTTCATTTAATGTGATATGTT
The DNA here is from genome assembly GCA_008271625.1 of Lutraria rhynchaena. Taxonomy (NCBI): domain Eukaryota; kingdom Metazoa; phylum Mollusca; class Bivalvia; order Venerida; family Mactridae; genus Lutraria; species Lutraria rhynchaena. Next base: position 822,417 of record VIBL01000036.1, read on the forward strand.
CTGATAAATTCATTGATTTACTTTCAAATTACTGAATAGAAAATGGCACTAGATCTGCAATATCTTGCAAAATGCCTGTCTCAGCATTACATAAATTATGCTGTATTTTCAATGATTGATAAATTGTGATATCCTACACACACACACTGATCTTACTGCATTGCACATTATTTTACTTTTGTTGCTATGTCCAAATTGTATTTTAATGAAGTTAAATATGATGCAGGCTGTTGATTATGTCTGTACTATATGAAGGTATCTTTATTTATTAATGGAAATGTCAAGATCTTTGTCTGCAGTCGTCTCAGCTCAGTGGATGAATTAAGCATGCCAGATAGGTGGCTACATCTCTGCTATGAGAATGGCCAACAGTCCCCAAAATGTATTGTGAATGCCATAATTATACCCGTCACTTTAGTTATCAAAAAGTAAATAAATTTATACATTGCATTCATAAATCAATTTATATTCAAATACCACCGAACAGAACTGTTACCAGTTCCAAATAAAGTTGAAAATGATGATGATGATTTTGTTTGTGTTTAACTGTAAAATTTCATAATGTTCTGTAAGATGAATGATTCTGATGTACTCTCCTATTAAAGATAAATATCTCTTATATAGCTTTGCCAAAGAATTTTAATTTCTCATATCTATTTGATCATTGTTATTTTGTCTGCTTGTCAATCATTGTCAATTTTCAGCCAGAAATTATGATGTACCATGCAAAAAGTTTGATTCAGAGGCAAGTGATTTCTATCATAAAACAAGAATTTCCTTTTGGAAATGTTCCGTTGCTTGTTGCGTGACAATTTCTCTGGTCGCTTGCCGCAGGAAATGAGTCTATAGATTAGAATATTGTGTAACAATAGTATTCATTATACATCCGTCTTGAAGTGTATTTCCATGCATATTAACGAGTTCGCATGTGTGGTTACATTATATTGATGGATAGAGTTTGTGGTCAAGAACTGCATTCAATTCGGTTATTGGTAACATTCTGAGCCTTAATGTCTCGCAACCATTTTTTATCAGTTTTTGCTGAACTGAAAAAATGTTGTTATTGTAATATGAAATTGTTTTAAGATCGTCTTACTAAATATTTGCTTCTAGATTTTTCTTCAAGCATGTTATTTTTTCTATTTTTGTTCTCATTTTTGCTGTAGACTCTGAAGTCAGTAGGCAGTCAAGGACCTATCTTGGTACAAATAAATCTGTACTTAACTTCAAAGCCCTTTTAAAACCATTACTTCAAAACATGCCTTAACTCTTTTATGTATTAAAATTTTCTTGGTAAACGTTCAATTTCTGTCTTACAAAATTCATATTTGTAAACAATAAAGACGACATTATTTTTCACTCAGGTAAAAGCTGGATATATTTTGTGAATTCTAATGCATATGTTTCTACCATAGCGATAAAAGAGGAATTAAACAAGTTAAGTTAGGAATATAAATTTGGTTGTATAACATCTAGTGCACCAAAAATAGTGTCATTAAATCCTGGGCTATGATGTATTTATGTGCATAAAAACAATCAATTCCTGTTTCCTTACTGCTGTTGTATAATTTGATAATGTGAAACTACATATTTATCACTTAAAGTACTCCTTTATGTAACAACAGACACAGTAAAATTTCTATATAAAAACGACCTTTGACCCTTATTGAGGTGATTACGTAGAAGTACTAAAAAGAACTAGTCCAAAAATGAGCGGGGATTGTATTGGAGTGGTCTTGACATTGGGGTGGCAGCTAAGTAAGGTTTTATTGTGATGTTTCACTTATACAACTCAGCAGATACTGATTTTACTTTTATAGCATGTATGACTTTATGAGTCTGGCTGCAATTTCAGGACTTAAGTTTACCTTTGATACAAGATGCCCAGCTGATTTTGTTTTTGAAATATTTATTTATCGAAGCACTTTTGAAAGCATCAGTGGGCACTGATACAAAAGCCAAACTGAATTATGTTACTTCTAGTCTGCTATCAAATATTCATTAAACCATGTAGCTTTCAAAAGAACACAGCAGTGTGTGGTTGTTACAGTGAATTCCTGCTGAAAACAATTACTGATTATATCTATATTTTACTGTATCCTTAACAAGAAAATATGGAAGACATCCTCTGCAGAAAATTTATGCTTTACTGTATCCTATTCTTCACTATATCAGAGTTCACTGTAACCATGTTTTATTGTATATGTCTTTAGTGGTAAAGTGGCTAAGGTTTCCTAAGGCTCATGTACACATTTCCACATGAGTTTGCATACTAAGGATTTTTAAGACATTTTGTTCCTAAAGTCAGGTACAGTGTTTCAATGTTGTATTCAAGAGGCGAGAGCATTCCCAAATTTCTCATAACTTGAAATTAAAAAAGATTGATTGTTTTGTTTTTATGGTGTCCCAAAATAATCTCCCTAATTATGTTGCAGAATTTCTAAAAAGAGAAACTGCCATTTTATCATGACAAAAATGAAAAATTACTTGGGAAATAAAATGACATTTTTTTTGTTCAAATCAATATAAATTTGGAGTGTATCTAGGATATTTAAAAAAAATGATTGTTATCATTATTTTAAAGCAATAAACCAATTATGCTGTCGCTCTGAATTTGCTCAGTTCAAATGCATGTCCATCAATATCACATAATTTCTTTGAACAAATATTCAAAGTGTGACCCAAGTTGTTAGCCCAACATTGCATGCCTGTTGTGTATTATTCAAAGACCACTACAATGTCTCTCTGACCAATGCATAGCTGCAAGCTACAAGCCAACATTTTGTATATGTGTTAATTTTCGAACATTTGTTGCAACAATGCTTCCTGTATGCCTTGGCATGTCCCAGAGTTCTAAAAGAATTAAGTGTGAAAGGAAGCTGTTTAATTGTGAAGTAGTCAGTAATGTTGATTGATGTTGTTGCATTTATGGTGTCGGTGTCTACATGGTATACTGCTGACTTTTTAGTTTTATGAGATGGACAGACGTTCCGAGAATAACTATTGTAGACAAAATTACTTCCCTCAGTCGGATATTGCATTTTTACTTTAATGATACATTGCAGACTTTTTGTCTATGTAATGATGTTTTTCTTGGCTATCTGGTTGCCTTTTTTTGTTGCAAAAGGGGAAAACACTGTTTGGTGCCCCTATCAGTTTAATTACATTCCTTGTAAGAAAATGTATCTTTGGTACCCCTATCAATTTAATTTCCCTACTTGTAAGAAGCTACCCTTTGTCTTAAAGATTCTTTTTAAAGATGAACATGTTGTTATGAACAGTTGTAGGTATAACATTGTATGTGTATGGCTGTACTGATTCGCAAATTGCCCTGGCTAATTATGTTTAACTGAAATCTGTACCAGACAGTCAATCAGACTCAATGTGGTATGACATGTAATTGTTTCCATTTGGTGAAATTATGTGTCTTATCCCAGTGTCTATTATTACTCATATTGTATAGTCAGCATATTACCACTACCATGCCTTACTGTCTTGTTTTATTTGTCTGATTTTTTGTCTTTAAGTCCCTTATGTTGATAAATTGGATATTCTTTATTGCTTGTTCCTTGTAACATAATGTTTCCTCATTCCGTTCTGTATGCCTCAAGTATATTGAATAATAAATACTTACACACACTCCGCAAGTTGAAAACAATTGATGATTGGTCTAGCGCTGATATGATTATTTGCTTGAATGGATAAAACAAGTCAAGCATGCTAACTTCTCATTCTGATTGTGTTGATTAGAATCAATATGAATCTTTGCAAGAACTTTTATGGTAGGGTTTCTATACTGTTGTAACCCAATTTTTATCAGCTCCATGTAAACTAAGCTTGTTTTGATGAAATTTCCTGTTGTTGAGGACAGGTTCAAGAGGTCAGTTTAGAAGGAAGGGTTTCAATTTTTAACATGTCCATTGTCTGTTGTTGTGTTGTTTGTCGTCAACAATTTCCTCTAATAACTTAGCCAACTTCAATCAAACTACACAGGAATGATCCTTGGATGGTCATTACCATGATTTTGCAAATGATGCCCCTGGGGTCAATATTGGTTTCCCTGAATCCATCTGCTTTCAAACATATCCAATGAGATTTGAGTCCAATTGGAATACCACCTTGTGTTTCTCAACAAAGCACAAACAAATATCATGTACAGTTCTCTTTTTATGTTTTGCCAGCAAATCACCCAAATTCTGCCACCATTCATTTGACTTTGTATCCTTTCATCATAACACACTCTTAAGCTCAGTTATAATAATTTTAGAGCTACTGTAGACCACTAATGTTGGCTTTGAACTCTAAGTAGTTTCTCTTGTCATTTTACTGAGTTGGTTATCAATAATGAAGGATTGGAGAATTTTTCTTCTTTATCCAAACTGAATTACTAGACTTTTGCTCTTAACCATTAAATAAGTTCCGTCTTTGCCTTAATTAGGACTTTTCTCGAGTGTCAAACACCGAGTCCTTTATCAGCTTTAGTTTCTTACTAGATAATATCAATACGTAATTCTTTAATGAGAATGGACATCACAGCTTGCAAACCCATTACATTATCCTAGCTTATATGTCTGTCATTAAGTTCAGTTTGTATCATGCTGGGGAAAACATTTCTTGATTTCTGCTTCAATTAAAACTTGGAGATATTTACTGTTCCTCACATCCTGGCAGAATAGAGCTTTCTTTTAGCAGTATCTCAAGCTGGTTTTCCAATCTCACATACTGAGTTGAACTACTCTGCTCTTTGCAATATTTCAAACTAGTTTTTAGGAGTTTAACCTCAACTTGGTAGTCAAGATTGCTGTCTGTCACTGGCAGAACCCAATCTGTATGCTTTGCACTTCTATGTCATGTTTATGAGAAATCTTTGAAAATCTGCAGTGTTTTGATTTGATACACTACTTCCTTAACCCATTACCACTTAGAGATAACTTAAATCAGATAACATATTCATACAGTGCTATCAGTATATGGCTTATCAGTAACCATTAGATAAGGTATCAGCTGTGTACACTGTACCATCAGGGTTTATAGGGAAAATATTTAAATCTGATACCTATTGTGTTTAAACTGAATTTACTATAATAAATCATGGTTTAACCATTTTATGATGAATGTAAAGTTTGTAGAGAATTAAATTTCCTTTCTTATGGTACCATTTTTTTTATCTGTATTTAAATCCAAAGTGATTTTATGGAGAAATAAACAGGACAAAATATGATTTTTAGTGATAAATGATGTTATTTCCAGTTGATATGAAGACTATAACAAATAAAAAGTAATTCAACAAATACACAGAATATATAACACATGTCATTCAGTTATAATTTCATAAATATTAAATAGTTATATTAAAAAATGTGAACAATTGACATAGTAACAGTCTACGTATTGTCACTTATTTTTGATGAATGTGAAGCTCCAAAGTTCCTTATGTTGAAATATTTTATTCTTGGAAACCCACTGTTTTCAAAATAATGTTCAGATCGTCCACTGTGATTTTTAGAATAGGATAGATTTAATAAATAAACTAAATAACACTGATGTATTTCCTCATCTGGCTGAATAAATGAATAACACTAACACTGACTAATTTCCTAATCCAACTGAATAAATAAATGTACAGCAGATATTCCTGGATTTCTAATCAGTACTTATTACAATCCAAACTTGCTACACAAACAATGATGGTAGATTCTCTATAAAGTGACTGATATAATGTTCCTGAATTAGATGTTTAAGTCCACAGGAATATTTGGTCCAGACCTCTCAACAAATTGTTCAATCTGAAAGATAAAAATGACAACAAATCACAGTAACAATGTAAAAATAAATTTAAGTTTTCCCTTTGAGCACACAGACTACTGTTATATTTTTTGATAAAGCATTTTTTCTGATATTTTCACATCAATGACAGGAAAAAACAATGAATATTCTTATTCATTTAATTATTTATTTATTTATTGAAAATTACAGACATGACTTTTTGGAAGACAATATCTGAGATCATTTCTCTATTCAAATCATTATATATATATCTTATTCTACTATGGTGCATATATATTACTTTACAATAATTAAATGTTAAATTATTGAATAAACAAAACATCATTTATAATTATTAGCCTAGTGAAATGTTCATTCATCATTAGGAAGTATTATCATTATCATAATCTGAGGATTTCTCATTGAGCGAAGGAATCTAAACGTCAGACAATAAATCATCAAACTCAAAATCAGAAAAATCAGACTCATCTGAATCATTTTCAAAAATATTTGTCATAATTAAAAAAATACGTAAACTACATATCTACTAAAATTATAGACAGCTGAAGCTTTTGGTGATCGTAGTCGTAAGTTTCGTCACGGACCTAGAATAATCGCTTAGTTTCCCATGGCTGCATTTTTTTCCAATCAACATCATAAATAAATTTCAATTAACAATTACATATACTTACGTAACGTGTCACACAGTGTCAGCAGGTTTTATGGCCCCGAAATATACACAGGAAATCGTCTTTTATGACTGTCAACTTCGGAAACAATCACCGACCCTTAACACGTGTTGTATGGGGAATTCCCGCGTGATCAATGAATTATCGACTTTTCATTGGACGTTTATTTTTGACAACAACCTTGACGCGTGTTTTCTAGTGCAAAATTAAAAACAGGTCAATGTTTTGTCTGCTTGAAATATTTGTGACGTAATTTTCATAAGGGATACAAGTATTGATTTTTTGTGGAGAATTTACTGTCTGTGTGGAATAATCGTGTTTCATATTATGGAGTAACACTTTTTAAAGGTAAATTACGACAAAAGTTTTCATAGCAACTACACATTTTTTTTTGATTATTGGTTTCGCGAATGTTTATTATTTATGTATAGGTTTGTTTTAAGGTTCGAATATTAGTTTTTAATGGCTAAATACGCACTTTAAACCAGACGCGTAAATATGCGTAGTTGAGCGGCTATCGATAGACAACAAAAAAGTCGCAGTCCAGCGGCTATCGATAGACAACAAAATATGCGTAGTTGAGCGGCTATCGATAGACAACAAAAAAGTCGTAGTCCAGCGGGAATGGGTTAAATAATCATTTTTGCCTAAATTATGACTGTAAGACTGTATGCAGACACTTGATATACAAAATGAAAAGTGTTTAAAATAACATAACTTAGCTCATGGAAAATAGTTTATGATACTCCAATGTTGAATGAACATGAATCTTTTTGAACATATTTTTCCCAACACCATTTTTGTTGAATGTGAAAAGTATTCCCAACCCTTTGTTTGCTCAATTATACAAAATGAACTGTTCTTGAATTATTGATTTCTATATTTCTTGTCAAGTATTTTACTACACATGTCCCTTATACTTTCCTAATCACCTGAACTTAGTTGTTTATCAGTCTTTGCCTGTTTTCCATCTTTATTTGTTGTGTGCTTTGACATTTCTGAAAATATTTCCATAATATTTGTGGAATATTCAATAACAAAGTTCAATTGGAAAAATTTCTCTTTATCATCATTATTAATACCTATGGTTTGTATTTTTTCCAAAGATTCATCTTGTAATGTTTTTGCCAATTTGGTTGAAGGAATCTAATAGTCTGCTGAAAAAATAATTCTTTATTGCATAATTTCTGTGTGGAAATATCTCTGCTTTCAAAGTGGAAAAAAATTCTGAAAAGAGTTTTATTAAGAATTCTGGATTTGATTTGTTAAAAGGTTCAGAGCAATGGCATTTACCGTTCAATTTACATCATCTGTGCAATTTCTAATAATTATCTTGTAAACACTGTAAGTCTCAAATTTATATTATGGATTGGCTATCAGAGTGAAATTTTATGTTTGATTTATTCAAGTGGAAAGCAATGCTTGTGTGTTTGATTTTTTCAAATCATCAATCTATGACAAAGACATCAAGAATTTCTGTTTAGCAACATTTCATATGATAACAACCAATATATTATTGTAGATTGTGAAAAGACAATCTTTGGTATTATCTGGCAAATATTTCCTGCAATTTAAAATCTCTGGGTGGTATCCAAGATATCATACCTTGTGTTCATAGCTATGGTTGTCAATGTACTTTGCTGCAGGTAGAATGTGTTTGTGATTTTTGTACAAATGAATCTGCCAAGCAGTTACAGTTTTGTTTAATTACTTGGAACCAGCGGAACAAATGTTTTAGAAGGAACTCGAACTGACAATTTCTGTGAAACTGTTGTATTGCCAAGTTTCTCTGTTTAGTATTTTTGTCATGTAGTGTTTTGTATCGTCATACAGTTACCAGTACATATCCTGCAGCCACTTATGTGTTTAGCATTCCAATTTGGCCTAATTTTGAGTTTAGGAATCTGATGGGGGCACCCTCTTTAGAGACTGATTTTTGGGGACAACATCCATAGTAGTTATTTTTGGGGGGGAAACCTCTGTGTATTGGTAGTTTGCGGGCTTGCTGTTATTTGTGTTTGCGCAGACCTTGCTTTGTGACTATTTGTTTTGGGATGTTCTGCTCTGTTTTTGTAGTTGTTTTGGAACACCCCCCTTTATGATTGGTATGAGGTATCCCTGCTTTGTTATTGGTACACCATGTTTTGTGAATATTATGGGGCACTGTGTTTTTATTAGTTTTGGGGTAACCAGCTTTATTACTTTTTTGGGACATCCTGTTTTGTAGTGACGGATGAGATGCTCAGAATTCTAATAGGATGGGCAACTGTGATTGAAAGAAATTCAGAATTTTATTAATTTACACATACTGTGGTATCATTTATTTTGTCAGGCTCAGGTTTTTACTAGAATTACTATTTCTGTCTATTCGATATGATAATGTAATTGATTATTGATAATCATTGAACATAAACTGAGAATTTCGTTTTTACTGAAATTGGTAGACTAATTTTTGCCCACTGGAGTTCACTCAAACAATAACAGATGGCTGCGTCTTTGAAACATGGCGGAGTGACAAGTTGTATTATAAGTAGCGCTATTTTGGATATTTCCAATTTTCTGATAGTTGACTGATATCTCAGCATATTTATTTGTTGGAATTTGATTTCGTGGATGAGCAAACACACGACATCCACGACATTAAATCCCCAATGAAAAGTAATGAAATCACCTTAATTGGTCACAACTGACAATTTGCTGTCATAATTAACTGCAGTTTTTTTTTAGTATGTAGATGAAATATTGAAACCATGATATATTTTCAGTTGTTCAAATATTGGCCAATAGACCCTTGCTGTGTTACTATGGGATACACTGCTTTTCATTTATCTCCAAATCTGCTTTGGGTATCAAAATTATTTCAAACCAACAATATTCTAGACCCATACTTATTTTTTCCCAGTATTTGTAATGTTTACTTGATCTTATATTGTAGAAATGCTACAATAGTTTGTATTTGTGTTGATTTTTTCTGTACACTCAGACATAAAAAATGAAGGACAAAGAGATAAAACTTAATGAATAGATTTGATATGAATGGATTTCTGTATTGTATAAGATAACGTCAATAATGTGCATTATTTTGGCTTCAGCTTATTGTTTGTGTTATTGCAATAACATAAGAATGTTTAATCTTTGATGTACAGTTGAATCTGAATTATCAGCCAACTTTGAATAATGACCGTTTTATGTACAAAAGCCTCTACTTTCTCCTCATAGATTGATGTTAATGTCCATATAGAACGTTCCAAGTTTAGACCCAACTGTTCACAAGAGCCATCAATACTTCATTCGATGCTTTCACAGGTTTAACTGTATTTTGATATTCTGATAGTATACGAGGTTTTTAAGGCCCATCGATTAATTTGAATTGACTTTAATGTACTAAATGGTTTTACTCCATATATGTTAACTATATACCATCTGTAATACTTATTTATGCAGGCTTCGACATTTATGCATGGCAGATGTTGGTACAGCAAAAACTCACTTAGCCACTAATTCAATGTGACCACTTCTTACTTGAGCCATTTTTTCAGATGATTTTTAAATTTCTTCTATATTTCACATTGTTAACAAGATTGGTCCATGATATTGAGATCAACATTTTGGTCCCAAAGGTGGTCTTAAACTGGAGGGTTGTCATGGAAATTGTTGTTGCTGACAGATTTTATGAAACTATATATTACTAGCCAGTTGTTTGTTGGCAAAGGATATTCAAAATGTATCTGCAGGATTTACTGTATATGCTAATAGAGGATTGTCATGAAAATTGTTGTTGTTGACAGATATATTGGAAACTGTAGATTACAGTGCAACCTCTCGAAAGTGGCCCTCTCTTGAGCAACTATGTCCCTTCAACAACAGCATGATTTTTTCCTACTGTACCATTTATCTATTAATTTAACCTCTCTAGAGCAACAACCTCTCAACAACAAACATTGTTTTGCTTCTCCCAAATGGTGTTGCTTTGGAGAGGTTGTACTGTACTAGCAACTCAGTATTAGTTGTTTGTCAATGACAGACATTCATAAGGTATCTTTGTCTCCTAAAATGCTGATTTTACCAAGGAATATCTATTTTTTTTATATTTTTAGCGGTATTTATGCAAAGCGATCTTTTAAGAATGTGTAGTTCTCTTCATTAGTAATAAGATTTGTCATTTCATTCAACTTATCTTCAGTAATGTGGCTTATTTTAAAGATGTGGCTACATGTATATTGCTGTATTAGCCTTATTCTGTCAGATTCCATTATTGATGTCAGTTCTATTTATTGATTATACTGCAAGCCTATCCTCAGTAGATCTTTTTACCTTATTCTGAAGGTGTGGAATATTGAATCTTTTCAATAAAAAGCCTGAAAGATTGGTTTATGAATCAGAAGCCAAGCGATAGGGAATATTTATGTTATATTTTTTAAATACTTGTTTTTATTGCCTCTAAAACCAGTGAAGCAGATGCCTAATCCAATTAATACAAGCTCACAAGTGATGCAGATTTTGCCATCACTTAAGAAGCATGATAAAGCAAGTGTCTATATGATTCTGATGTTATTTTCTATTCCTCTGACAACGCCAGTAAATTATAATGATATTCATTTCCGACATCATAATTTTCTGCACTCAATTTCCATACAATATTTATGTAGTTTTGATGTACACGCAATGATCTTGTTATGAAACCGGATCAAAGATGGAGGCATGAATTTATTATTTTCCTGTTTCCCTTTTTGAAAAGATAATTAATGTAAAATTGAATTTTTCCTCACGGTGATGTTTCTCTTTTGCGTTTATTGAATTTTGTTGTTTGTGACTTTGTTCACTTACAAAAGGAGATGATTATAATTTTACTAAATGGAGGTAAGCTATGATTAATTGCAAAATTACACATATAAGGGAGGTAATTATGTGTAGTTGTATAAATGGAGAAAGAATGGTTTTGATTTAAATGAGAGGGAGGTAAGCAATATTGAATTACATAAAAGTGGTATCATAATCACAGAGAGAGGTTATCAATTATGAATAAGGGGATGTAAGTGATGGTATATGAAATAAAAGGGGAGGTAATAATGTTTATTATTTAAATACAAGATAAGATAATTATGAAATACATTTTAACATGATTGAATATCATGAAGTGATAAGTAACAAACTTAAGTTTTAATTTTTATGGTAGCTTTTCATTAATCATACTTTCTGTTCAGATTTTGCAATTTTTCATGGCCTTCATTTAATCATTTAGGATGGTAAGAATTTGTCCTTTTATCTGTTTGTTAAAGGGAGATAATTCATTATAAGGAATGGTAGAAGGTTATATCTTTACAATAAATTTATTGACCCCATGGTGAAGAATTAATTCACTTCAGTTATTTATATTTCTGTGCCACATAATAAATGCCTTTGAAAAGAGGGGTTTTGGGAGGGAGAGTACTAATGCTCTTATTGATAAGGGTTATTATCCTTAATATAAAATATTTAATGTCCTGTAGCCATACTGATTTCAATGTTTGGTTATTTTCAAATGCTTCATTTACAATGTGAAAAAATGCATCTCGTTCGTTTTATTTTTCCGCTGATTATGCTAAAAATTTTATAAATTATTGAAAATGGTGTTAACGTTTTTGGCAATTTCACAGAGGCAGCTTTCTGCATTTTGCCATAAAATTTGTCATTAAAATACATTGGCATTTTCAGTTTCCCTTGTGAAAGATTAAAAAAAATATTTTTGTATTAATTACAGAGGTAAAAAAATGATCATGCTTGTTTCACAAAAGCAAAATTGCTTGAAATTCCAATAAACGTTTTCTTACGGGCAAAATATTTCGATTAAATTGAATAAAACCTGGATTAATTACTTCTTCGTTTTTTTCTGATTGTTTAGAACTGATCTTGTGTAGTTGTGACATTGCTTGCTTTGTGTTTTAAGGAGATTAGACTGGAGATTTATGTATTGTTTTTCACAATCTAGAAAGTCCTCTTATCTGAAAGAGGTAACAATTAATACAACTAAAATCACGGTGTTCTAAAATAAAGTTCTTTTCTTTACAGAATAAGTTCAGTCCACTGTGACATTGTCACTGCAGGGGTTTAATGCCGTTTTTTCAACCTCTTTTCAGTTATATACTTCTACAATAAGCCTGCAACTTCTCCACGTATGGAGGAAAATTGACATTTTTGTCAAATTTTCACAGGAGCGAATGACCTGCCGGACCAGGATTTGAACCCAGATCTCCTGGTTACAAGTCCATCGCACTAACCATTGGACCACGGTCACAGCTCTTTTAGTCCACTGTAAATTACATATCCTTTCAACCGAAGGTCCTTGATAAATTTCCCTTTCCATATTTTGAAGTTAAACTGGTCACTGATTGTCATAGCTTTTAAAATGAGGATTGTTTATTTTTTATTGATATTTCTGATAAAGGATTAAGGAAGGTACAGGGCATTTATTTTAGGGTGGGTTTAAATTAGGGAATATTTAGCACTGATTTCTGGTACTCTGTATTTACTAAGTACTTCAATGTAATTGAATTAAAAGTGAATATATTTTCTGCACGTAAATTGTGTTTCTTAATTATTCAGTTGAAAATATGTGATATTAATAATTCATGGTCCATCTACATAGAAGTTATCAATTCTTTTCAAATTTTGAATATATCGAATCCTACCTGGAACCAAATTTAACATTTTAGGAATCCGTCCTGCTAGCTTACAGAAGGTCGGTGGTTCTACCCAGGACTAAGTCTGGGGTGTTCCTCCACTGTTAAAGCTGGAATGTTGCCAAATAACCTTGGCTGTTGGTGCAACATTAACCTCCAGTAAAAAAAAAAGAATTTTAATATTTTAGAAAATGCTCACCAGGAAAATCCCTTCTAGTTCCCCTCTCTTGTCAGGAAGAATGCCAGGAAAGTCAGTACACTCTGTGATTAATGTGTGAAAGCTGTTAATTTAAGTTATAAAAATACCCACCTGGTCATTAACAAGCGATCTGTCAGTCAATATGTGAGGATATTTAGGGTATATTTACACTTGTTGTGCATTATCTGTGTAGGAATTACATCAGTTTTATATAAATATAAGGTTTACAGTGCATCCTTAGTTTTGGAATTGTTTATATTTATTTCTCCAGGGAATAAAGGTGTGTTGTTAATGACTGGCATATTATGTAAGATCATGCAACTACCTGATTTTACTGTGTTGATAAAAACTATAAATATTTATGTAACTGACTGTATTTTTCTCTCTTTATGAAAATATTCTCATGTATAATACCACAGTGTTTTGTGGTAATAGATTCTTAGTATTACAGTATGACATGTGACTGTTGGAATAAGTTTGTTTATGACATGAAAGTTGTGACTATCTGAGCAAGATATTGGGTGTTGAAATATGAAGAAATTAAGTTTCATATTATTGAATGTAGTGTGAAAATAAGTTTATTTATAAATTTTCACATGTTGTAGGAAAAATTCTGTTAAGGTTGAGATCCACATATTTTTTTGCAATGGTGTTTTTTTTTTTGTGAACTAGATATGAGCTTTACCTGGGATTTTTTGAACATAATTAATTTGGCTTCATAGTTACCAAGAAATTCCTGACAGAAGTTGAACGGTGTTTTGAGGATCTGAGCCAACTTACTGTTTTGTTGGATTACCTTTGTGTGTTCTACATGTAATTAAGTGTTATACTCAGAGTATATCAAAGTGGTTGTTAATTGGATAAGATTTGTGTGTTTATAGAAATTGTAATGGATGTAATGATTATATAAGTGTCTGTTTACTGATAGTTTTCAAATTATCCATACCAATTTCAGAGATGGTGTCTATTTCTAGTGGGTGGAGTTCTGCCTCATCTAAGTCTAATACAACCTCATGTGTTCATCAACCTTACTACAAGTTAAATTGTTCTTCGATACTAGATACAGTAAAACCTTGATATTATGATCACCTTGGTACCAAAATTATCAGTCATAGTGTTAAGTTATCAGGCTGAAATGTAGTGGAAATATTAGGTCAAAATGGGAGTGGTTATTATAATGAATAAGGTTTTACAGTACTGTCCAAATGTTTGTTTTTCCTATTTAACTCCCTCTGGGTCAATTTCATGACTTTTAGTCTTTTGTTCATTCATTTATCTAATTAGCTCTGAAGGACAATGCTTGCAATTAGTGAATGTTGGTATTTGCATGTCTGACAAGCCGTTTCCATATTTAGGATTCCACAAGCATAGTTGAGTTTTCTGCAGTCATATTGTGTATATTGTGGGTTTCCATGGCAACACATTTTTATTGGTTTCAAAATGAAATTGGAAAATTTATTATTCTATCATTATGTCACATTAGCTGACAAGTGTATTCAATTAAAATTGATCAGAACATGTTAAATTTGATTTATCACTAAATTAATTGTCAAATTAATCCATCAAAACAGTCTAAATTTATTAGATTAATTCTATTATTTGTGTATAAATTTGAAGCCTGATAATGTAATTAAGTCACTTTATTGAATGCACTCATGCATATTATTCTGCTAAGCTGAATCTCTTCTACATTACTGAATTATCTCCCTTGCATTGTGTTTGTTCTTATTGTGTTTATATCATGAATTATCTCCCCTTTTTGTTCTGTTCTACATTACTGTGGATAATAAGTGGAGTGATAATTCAATAAAATTGAGAAATTAATTTTATAGAGAAAATAATTTGACCCAAGATAATGTTGTAATTAATTTTAAATGGGGAAATTTTTAGATTCAGTGATATTTCAAATTCACTCTTTAGACTTCAATGGACCTCATTAAATACTAGCAGCACTTTTTGTAGACATATTGGCTGTTGATTGAAACCTCAATCAGTCTTATTCAGATTTTTCACAGTATAAGAAGGGATATTGAATTGGTTCATAGAAAAGTATGCTCAAATTCTGTCCATTTGATCTCTTTCAGATTTCAACATAACTTTATAATTATCTATTTTATTTATCATAAAATTTGTTATCAAAAAGCAGGAAATTGTTGATGGTGCTCTTCAAATTTTATTTATAAAATATCAAGTGATTTGGCTTAGAATTTCTTAAATGAATACCTGTTTTATTGTTCAGCATTTTCATGGTGTTTTGTTCACTAAACTTACTTAGAGAAGAGTAGGATAAAAATTCAGCTATGATTTGAGAATTGGCCCTGAACTATGAAATTTTCATGTATAATTGAATTCAAAAGCATTACTTCGGAATAAAGCAAAGTGTTTAAGTAATTATATAAGTAATATACTAATATATATATATTATATATATATAATTTTAATATACTATACATACTAATTTTCTAACCAATCATCTCACTTATTATCCCACTAATCATCCCTCTAATTATCTCACTAATCATTTTACTAATCATCTCACTAATTATATTACTATTATCTCATTAATTGACAAACAATGATGATCAAGTGTGTGATGATTTATACAGTTTCAAAAGGTAAACAGACTTACCTTGTTGATGATTCTCTGTAATCCATCCTAAGGAATTTGTCACAAAATAGTCGTGTAAACAGTTTCATCTTCTTTTCATTTCCATACTTCTTCAATATTGGAGGTAAAATCTCATCCACAGAAGAGCTCAGTTTCAGTGTTATGAAAATTATATTATAAATGTCCTTCGGTTTTCATCAAACTGATTGTTATGGAAATTGCGCAATAAGTTGATATATTTATATTATAGATAATGATTTCTACGGTATTCTCCAGCGTGATAATGAATTCTATAGCGTTTCTCCACACATATATTGTTGATTAGTGAATCTGGTGCTAAGAAAGCTTAAAACCGGGATGGTATAGAAATCTGATTGGAAGAGATTTTGTTTATAGCGGTAAAACTTCAGATGATGCTTTGTTGCACTAGTGTTATTGTCAATTGGCTCTGTGTGTAAGTCCAATCCAATAGTGGTAGATGACCAGCTTTCTACGGATTGCTACATCCATCTGATTGTGACTTGCTTTGTAATGGATTTCACTGTTATGGTTGATAAGCTTACGTTTTTTTAGAGGTTTGTTGCGAAAATTTGCTATGTTGTTACATTTGTAAGGCATATGATTATGGATTTTTCTATGGTTCAAATTGGATATTGGGAGGTTACGAGATCTATGAGATCTGTGTGAACTGTTTATTCAGATTTTTGTGTAATTGAATCAGTTGTGAGGTTTGGTGATTAATGCATTGTTAGTTTTTAATTAATGATCTATTGATGTCAGTGTCGTTGTGTGAAATATGATTTATGTTTATTGAAAAGCAGAGAAATTAATCAATAGATCAGTTGAAAAGCAAGATTGTTAATTTTTTATAATTTTTTCCGAACCATTGGACTATTATTATATTAGAATGTATTGCATGAAGGTATTTTGTTGTATTATTTGAAACAAAATCTATTTGCGTTTTATCTGCATAATGTAAATGATACATCAGTCGGATATTTTAGACACAGTAGTATAAATTTGTTGAAACACGTTTTGACGATATTTAATTTTGTTTGCATTAAAGTTAAATTCTAAAGTTTTTTAGGAAGATTTAGAATTGTTAAAAAGATTTCAATTATTTTAAGTATTCTCCTAGGGGTGAGTTAAACGGTTCTACTTTTGTTGAAGCAACTGATGCCTGCTTCAAGCAACCACCTTGTTGTTTCGGTTTCCATGGCAATACAATAAAATGCTGCTTTCCTATCTTCATTGAACTTCCTGTTTCTGTAGTGTTAGTTGTTTTATTGCGAAAATTTAGTTTCTTGATCAAGTGGTTATGTCTATTTTTTTTAGAAAGCTTGTTATTTATCACTTCATTATTGGCAAAATGTTTGCAGTTTTTTGCAAATTTAAGATAAAATTACACAGACATTGAGTGTGTTATGAATTTTAATGAGTTGTTTAAAGTTTTAGTTTGCTCATACAATGATAAATCTATGTTCTATCTTCAAATTTATGATTTTTTATTGTTAGTTAATGACTTATTTGTCTTAAATTGATTAGTTTTTTTTAGATTAATGGATTTTGAAGATTTAGAGTGTTGTTAATTGTCTCCTTAGTGCACCTTTGGTTTTTGTATATGGGCAAAATATTATTACCATTTTCACTAGTATATAAGACGCATGTTTTTTACATCCCAATTTAGTTTTGAAAATTGGGTGCCTCGTACATGGGTGTGGATCTGAATTCTGTTTTTCTCCAACTCTAGACAGACAAAATCGGTTTGAATTGAGTTTAGTTGTTAACTCTAGGTGACATCTATCCCATGGCATGTTGAATAAACTATGTGAAATAAGGCTTTCACAATGTTTCTTTGAATTCCCCCAAGATTCCGTATGAATCCATACTTTTCTCAGAAGAATATATGAGGAATATAGACATCTATGTGAATCTGAAAATGAACAAGGACTGTTTGTCACACATACTGCTAGTTATGAGAACCTTGAGGCATTGAGAAGGAGAAGTTTGAGGAGGTTATGTCAGGTTGAGGAAATTAAGTAGACTTATACCAAAAGTGTCATTATCATGTTTTTGTACTTACAAATCCCAAAAATGAACAAAATGGATGAAAAACTGGATAAAGAATTGTGACTGATCTCAAGTTTTGATACTAAGATTGGATCTCTTAACTTGAACCAAGCAGTTTACTTGTTTGTTTCTTTTATTTCGTATATTAATCAACTACCACAATCTCAACATGGTCAGATTCTCAAAGTGTTGTACATTAACTGTGTGAACAACCTGCATGCAGTGTTTACAGGTTCATGACTCACTATTGATGCATCAAATATTACCAACCTGAATTTAATAAGATGGACCTTATAGGTACTCAGACACACCTCTCCCTGATTTCAAGCTCGTAACCTCAGTTCAAAGTTTATAGTTCATCACGTATAAATGGATTCATTTTTGAAATGGAAACTTTAGGATTATATAACAATAAAATTATATCATGGAAGTTTCAGAAATTTGAGACGTTTCAGAAATTTGAGCTTGCATTTATACTTTCTGAGCTCTTGTAATTTTTTTGTCTGTTACAAATCCACCATTGTTCCAATGTCATATCCTCTTTCGTGTATAAATCAAGCCATATGTCATTGTATCTCCAGTACTATAAATTGGCTATAAGTATGAAATTAAAATCAGGAAAATATGGTATTTTATTTGCTGAATTTTTAGTACCATGGCTGTAGTGTGGTACATTAAAGGCAGAATATTTAATGTTTACATAGTTTCATATATATTCATTCCAACATTTTAATGTTTAATGATTTTAGTTTCTTTGTGAGATGGACTGTATTGTGTATATTTTATTATTTTGAGGAAAACATCATACAAAAATAGGAATTGTTATCTATTGTGTACTGTGAGAAATAAAACGTGACTATTGATCATTCACTGTAAACACCGTGCGAATATATATATATACACACAGTAAAACCTCACTTAGCAACCACCTTGTTGTAATGACCTCTTTTTGTGGAAGCAGTTTAACAGTATTCCCTCTATATTTCAACTTAATAAGGCAGAAAAATAAAATGGTTGTGTTTATAGTTGCCTATATTTTGGCACCAGTCATAAAGTATCTTAACAGCAAAAATTTTAGGTATGAAAATGTTGGGGATGATTCATATTTTGGATGTTCGGAAAAAAAATCAGAAAAGAAAAGTTTTATGACCTACCCTTATTCTTTGGGTCATGTAACACTAAATATGATTTTTCTGGCCTAATGAGATCACCTCAGTATTAAGATTTCTGATATGGTCCCAACAGTGGTTTCTTTATCAAAGATTTTCAATATTAACACACATTGTAAGGGCTTTCATAGTCACTTTTTACTCACATTTTTTGACACAACAGATCAAATAAATCTCAGAAATAAAAGCTAACAGTTTCCTCTCCATATTGTGGCTTTTATGTGCAGGTTTGACTGTATTTCTGAATGTGTCTATGTTTCATGCATGAAAATCAATGTTCTCATATAACCACAATATCAGTGATAATGGTGGTAATGATCCACAGGTTCTGGTATACTAAAATAGGGGAGAAAACCTTTTATCTGATTATTCTGTGTTTGTGATCTTGAACTTGAGTGGCTTCATTGTGCATGAATGAAGATTTCAATTGACTTAATGTGGCCAGGCTTCAGCGAGAGGTTCTAATTGTGTTCATCATGGAACAATTGGTGATTGCTTTCTTGTTTTAATTCAATTTTGAACTGAATCCAACTTGAGTGCACCTTCAGTGCATGTGATTGGAGGTTTGGATTGGTTTAATTTGTTGTTAGTGATGAAGATCCTTTTTGAGGCCCTCATGAATCAGTCGGTCAGTGGATTATTGTAACTATGTTCAGTGCTGGAACTATTGGTGTATGCAGGAGGCTCCTTATTTCCTAATTAAAAGTATATTTATAAGCGTTAGTTCTTTAACCTTTCCCAGGGTGTTGTCATTACGAAATATTCATCTAATGGGGGTTGGCATGAAAATTAAAGCTTAGGCATGATTTGTCTGCTGTAGTCTATAATGATCTATAAGGTAGGTATTGTAATTGTAGTGATTGGTACATAGATTTTACAGCTTGATGAACGATTGAATGGCTTTTGTGTTGGGTATATTATTTTTCTCCTGGGGAAAATTGGATTGAGGTTGAAAGAGATTAAATCATATCGATTGGATGTTGAGAAAGGTCAAAATGGTAACTTATTATTCAAAGCTGATTAAAGGATTTTTAAGAAGTTGTTACTTTAAGCTGTGTGAAGTCACGGTATGTCTGAAGGAGCATAAACATCTTGTCTTAAGTTCCTTATATCTTGTTGACTGAACAAAAAGATTGAACATTGTGTTTTCCTAGCAGATTTTAATATAAAAAAGCTTGGAATATCACTGAAAGAGCTGTTTCAACTTTCCAATTGTTGGCTTCTTTTATTTTATTTTGCATTTTACTGTTTTGGCTTATGGTTTGTTTATTATGCTAAAAATTCAGAAATTTTAAGGCCTCTTGCCAGTTTCCCTTACATGACAACATCCTGTGAGAGCTGACTACATTCAGTATGACTAAAGTTTGATAGAATGATATTCTCTAGTTAAGTTACTCTCAGCTTTGTACACAAAATAAAGACCAGTCTCTAATTGCAGCTTTACAATCAGAACCAGTCAACAGATGCTAAAGGTTTGCAACAAGTCTTCACCTTAACTCACAATGTACATGTTCTGATCTTATTCCATTGTATATGCTCCATCCTGTATACAGTGGTATTTATTGGTAGATATTTCGAATACTTTGTGCTGTAAAGTAATTTTGTGATGTAGAAGAACTTATTTTTTATTAGTGTTGCAGGTTTTGGTAACAAGTTGACTGGTTAGTACTACAGGCTCTATTGAAAATATATCTAATCTGTTCCACAGGTTCTGGTCAACAAATTGTCTTATTGGCACCACAGGTTCTGGTCAACAAATTGTCTTATTGGCACCACAGGTTCTGGCAATCATTCATCTTCAAACTGTATTGATCTCTGGGCACACTGCGTGTTAAATCCAAGATGGTGGAAGAAATCTTGTCTGATATTATAATTCTGATTGTGTAAATTCTAAATCATTTGGGAAAACTGAAAGCATTTTGATAGAAGAAAATACTATCTTGAGGTGATGGATTTAAACTGATATGGCAGCATCATTACTTCAATCATTGAACCATGCCTTCCCAAATTCCCATTGTGGAATGATCAGTTTCCATGCTTCGATCTGATCAGTTTTACTTGCATGGTTGGTCAGATGGGAATTACCGGTCATTTTCAGATAAGATGAATTCAGCAAAATTTGAAAGCAAGGTTATTTTGATGTGTTTGCATGTTTTGGTCACATGATGGATCTGTCAATGCAACAGTTGATTATCATTCTCTCAGGAACCCGTCCCAATACTTAAGCATTGTTCATTCAGTACTGTTGTCACTTGTTTTTGTCATCATTCTGTTTGCTGAGACCTTCTGATGAAGGCGACCGCTAAAGCACTGATGTAAACAATTTTGTGTTCTAGTGCATTAATACTGACATACACAATGTTCCATACACAATTTAGTATTCTCTTTAAGTGTTTTTTTTTTCACTTTAATATCACACCAACAACCTGGGTCATGTCGTGACTTTCCAGCTTTAATGGTGGAAGAAGACCCCAGGTTTACACCTGGGTAGAACCACCAACCCTCTATTAGCAAACTAGACAGCTTCCTCACATGTGGAATTTTGCTCTGGGTAAGAATAGAACTCAGAGTGGTGAGGAGCCTGTGAGTACAAGTCAGAGACCATATCTACTCAACCACAGAGGCACCTGCTTAAACATCTCTGTATGAGAATGTTTTGATCAGGTATGATCAGTTTGCTATTAGATGTTTATTGAACTACAAAATTAAGAAAAATGAGCTGATACCAGTTTTAAACATTTCAAATTTAATTCTTGGATTTATTGTCATGAACAGATGTTTGTTTAATCATGGAAATTGATTTTGAGGTTGATTTGATTGAAGAAATATTGAATTTTAGAAAGGTAAAGCACCTGCTATGTCTGAGTCAATTTTGTGTTTTGAAGGCCAGTTTCTAAACTGAGTGTCTGATTGTTTCTGTGGAAAATTGATCAATGAAACCTCTGCTTTTTGAAAACGATCTTTGAGCCTAGCTTTGCATTTTCAAAACTTTAGTTTGATTGATTACTTACAAACTGTGCTTCCCTATCATTGGTCAATTTTATGATTGTACCAAACAGCAACCAGGCAGCTGTCATAATTGGACCATTGCAAAACCTTTCTCATTGGGGCTCAAAGACTTTTTTGTTGTGATACATTCTATATTCAGATGGAAGCATGTTTAGTTTTCTGCCCATCTGTTATCTGTATAATGTCTATAATTTGATTTAATGCCAGTTTTTTCTGTATGTGCCTCGAAATAAGGTTGATAGCATCATGGAATGTTTCATGATGCACTCAGACAATTTGTATTTTCTTGTAATGCAGATGTTGGGATGACCTTGTATTATTTGTCCTGTATTCTTCAGTTTGTTGTCTTTACTTTGACCTTGGGTTTCCAAATAGTGTGATATGATGATATTAACATTTTTGACCTTCTGAGGTCAATATCTTAAGACTATATAATGTCATCATTCCATGTGCTTACACAGACAACATGGAAAATAACATTGCATGGTTGATATTGTCCGACCTTGCAACATAGTTGATGACCTTATTTTGTCAGTATTGCATGACCTTCTTTTTGTCAATATTGTATGACCTTGACTTTATAATGTCTGTTTTGCCTGTGACATTCTGGCATCAACAATGTGCACCCCAGTTAGGCATCTTTTCAATGTTCTGATGTATTGATGTATTGGGTTCTAGTCTTATTGTGAAGTTAGGCATCTAGTCCATTGTCTAGTATATTGTGTCCCAGTCTTATTGTGAAGTGAGGCAACTAGAGATAATTCAATGTTTTAGTATATTGTGTCCCAGTATTTTGGCGAAGTTAGGCAACTAGTTCAATGTTTTAGTCTATTGTGTCCTAATCTTATTGTGAAATTAGGCAACTAGTTCAATGTTTTAGTATATTGTGTCCCAGTCTTATTGCTTCGTTTAACAACCTGTTTAATTTTCTAGTATATTGCATCCCTTTCTTATTTCAGTATTATATTCTGTGTATCGATGCAGCATTATGTCATCAATATCATTGTATGCATCAATATTTCATGATATGGAATTTCTATTCTGATGCTATTTCTCTGAAGAAAATAATTGCCATCATCATATTGATGCACAATTATTGTAAAATTACTAGCAGAATAAAGGATGAGAATGCACTTACAATCTATTTATTGCACTTTGGCTAACATCATGAAGTTGTAATGGTACCATATTGATGACAGTCCACTTATTTAAACACATTTGGGATTTCCACTGATTTATTTGCCACTTAGCAGAAAATATTTTCATTCATTTACATTGATGCCAGTACCTTTAACCATTGGTGGTATTTGACACTGCCTTTGTGCTGTTTTCAGTGGGAATGGGGGATGACCTTAATAGATACCTAGTTGATTTATCTTGTCTCTTAGTGAATCCACCATAATATGGCTGACATGGCTTTTAATTAATCTTCTCAGATTTGGGAGGAGGTGGGTACTAACATAGGCCTCGCCTCATAACTGGTACAAACCTCATTGTGCCAGGAGAAACATATAGCTTGATGACGAAATGAGTGCAAGATTGTCAGATCTTATATGAAATACGGATTTCTTATTGGTCGAAGTAAAATGACTGCACATCTTTTTTGCTTACAATATACATTTTATTTTCACCTACAATAATGTGTATAGCCATGATATACTGTGAATATAAACATGGTTCTTCAGGATGTTATTCTCATAATACTTGCTGAGGACTTTTTGGCTGATTGAGGTGTTGCAAATAGAATGTGTCTGCTTAAAAGGAAAATAGATTTTTATTTCTTGGTCCAAATTACATCTGACATTATTGGGGAAGGTGCTGTGTTTTTATTTTGTTTCCTGCTTGTCAGACAAAGTTTTCTTTGATATTTTGCCATAATTAGTTCTTACACCCAGACAACCATGTTTTGTGTTCTCTTGTGTCATCAAGATTTCTCTATCTGGGAAAGTTAATGGCCTGTCTAAGATATCTCCAGCCTCTGAAGTTATCAAACCAAGATTCTGATTGGTTGGCTTTTGAAAATAGTCTCAAAACTTCTGAAGGATCTGATTGGCTGTTCCCTATTATATCTGTGCTTTGGATATTGGCCAATAAAAAAGGCCACATTCTGCTTAATCAGTTTCAAACCTTAGGGTTGAGAATTAAAACTCATTATGACTTTTTGTCTCATTTCGATGACTTTTTTCACTGTAAATAAAGATTTTTTCTGAGAAATATTGCTGTTGCTATAGCAACTAAAATGTCTCGTGTGAGTTTAATAACTTGTTACTGCTGTTTTCTTATATTATTGATAATTACCTTTATGCTGTTAATTTGGTCATTTACCTAAAGATCTACAGAACTGATAATTATAACGTAGTGTCTTTGAATTAATCTATTAAATATGAATGCCTGTATGACTATGATATGAATTTACTGATCTGGTGTCATTTAGTCTGTGAATTGAACTTGATACCAAATATGTCCTAGTAAATGCTCCTGGGACATTAAATTATACAATGTTTTCAACTGGTTGAGTTAATTAAATTCAATTATTAAACAATTATTGGAATAATTTGATATTGTTTAAAGGATTATTAAAATATTAATGGGTTTTTATGATATTTGTTTTCATTTCTGTGAAAGGTATGGGGCATTAATTAAAGTAGGGGTATTACTAGAGAATATTTTGTGGAATCTCTTTCCCAGGTTAATTACAAAGTCTTGTTGAATAAAATAATTGGCTTTTTTTACGTACCTAAATGTCAATTTCTGATCGATAGGCAATAATGTTTATTTTATTGATCAACTTTTTGTTGTTTATCTTCTCAATTAAAGACTTGCATGCGATCTGTCTGACAATTCTGTCTATTTTGGGGGATATTAATCAGCATGGATTTATTGTGAAAGCATGTTTTAATGTAGAATATAACTATAGGTCACTGACTGCAAATATCTTGTATTTGGCCTTTACAAGTACCTGTAAACTCTAATTTGATGCTAGCCGACTGGGTACTTTGAATTGAGTGTGCCAGTTGTAAACGTTTAACTTTGAAGTTGATTTGAAATCTCTCCAAGATAAGGCTAGTCTTACAGCCCAGCATAACCATTGGATGTTTTTACGATTGAAATCAAAACTGTGCAATCAGAGGCATGAGTTTTTTAAAGCTTATTTACAAACCTATTAATAAATTCAATTGCCTCGTTAGGGAATACTGCTTTACCATTGGTTAAATTTTAATACTCCAATCAAAACCATCCAATCAATCAATGTTGTCAGACAGAAATCAAAGTCTGTTTATAAAATCATCTTCTAAGTTTTCTAGGCAGTATTGGTCTGAGGGGAAACTAAACACACATTAAATGCTTTCAGACAGTTGATTGAGCTTGAATAAATTTGTATTAAGAAGATAATCATTTGTAAATATTAGGTTTAATTTTGATGTTCTATAAGTTAATTTTATTGCTAATAAACTGTTTGTTTTTAACTCATTATTGAAGAGTTCTTTTTTGAAGCAATGAGAAATAATTTATTTTTTTGTCATGTGTTTTGTTACAATTGAGTGTATGTTAGGAATTGAGGGAGTTATGGGAGTGGGTTGAAGTAAGTGTTTTATTTTAGGGGTCAAAGGTTAAAGTTAGGGTTTTGTGACTGGGCAGCCACAGAATGTAGCTGTTTCATTGGCCATTATTAAAACTACTCAGAAAGAAGCAGTCTAATGCTTGAAAACAATCTCAATCCTTTAATCTCCTTATTCTGTAAGATTTTTATGTTTGAATAGATAGTTTTTTATGTTTTTGTCTATAATAAGACCAATTATGGATAGTTTGGAAAATGTTTGATTTGATCAATATCATTATTTTATCTTGATTGGCTTTAGAACATCAAGGGCAAAAAAGTGATGTTGAGTTTTTAAGCTAATCACAAGATTTCTAATCTTGGAGCCTGCAGATTGTTATATTTTAGCCTGCCACTGATAATTAATTAGGTTAATGTTTTATACACTGAAATATTACATAAAAGTCATGTATCATAAAAAAACATCTGGCTATTTTGGTCTACCTGTCAGGCTGATAATTGTCTCAGCTTTGAACATAATTAACTACAGTGCAGAACAGATCCAGACAGCTAATTTCACCTGGTAAATATAATATCAATTTTTGTACTTTTGCCAATCTTTGATTATTGTTTGAGGTGTACTTACACTAAAACTGCTGCAGGTCAGACTATACAATCTAACAGATTGTGGATTAATTATATTCATATAATTAAGTTTTTTATCCTTCAGAGAGTTCTGGCTATCTTGATCAAGGTCAATGTCACAATGTTGAGAATTGGTGTCAAATTAGGTTAGGCAATAAATGTTTTGATCTTTAAAACAACCAAAATGGTTTCATGTTATTTTTGTTCTATAACCACATTTCTGAATTAACTCCCTTCTTTTATAACCACATTTCTGAATTTAGCTCCCCTATATTATTGTTGCTTTATTTTTAAATTGATGTTCTTTTATATTCTAACTGTTATGTTTGTTTTGATTAGGAACTGTCTTTAGTGAGTATTCATGTAAAAATAATTTGTTTTTCTGGGGTAATTTATACCTGACTTTATTACTACTTTCATAGCATATCATAGTTCTTAGCTATGTACAAAAATTAAGATGCAAATTAGCTCACATAAATTAGTCTTAGTTCATGTTTGTGAATAATTTTCAATTTTATACTGCTGAAAAATTGATTTCAGTAATGTTTGTTCATAAATTCTAGAACACTGCTTGAGGATGAAAGTGTCTTTAATTAGATGAAATGCTTTGAACATTTCATTGTAGAATCGTTTATTGCCAGGAAATGATGATGATATTGTGTATTGGTTACAATACAGGAAGTGGTTCTTACAGGAAGTAATTCTGTTACATTACATGATGTTATCATGATGGATTAAATTGGATTTAGATTTTTTATGTGTATTTTATGTGTTTATTTGTTGTATTTTTTCTTTGTTTAGATTTTTAGCTTACCTGAGCACTAAAATGCTTATGGTGAACTATAGTGGTTGTCCTGTAGGTCATGTGACTTGTATCAACATTAGTTGTTTCAAATGAACTTTCTTCTGTAACCACTGAGCCAGTTTCAATCAAACTTAAGAAGAATGATCCTTGGATGGTCCTTCATCAGAATTTAACAAATGGTGCCCCTAGAGTCAAGATTGGCCCAGCCTAAGGGTCACTTATTTATATAGGGAAAACCTATAAATATCTTTTTGCCCCAAACTGCATGGCCTATAGTTATGATATCTTGTGCGTAGCATTGTCTTGTGGCCCTCTTTTAATATTGTTCAAAAATTGGCCCTGCTTGAGGGTGACATGTTTTACATAGATTATTTATGGAAAACATTTAAAACTCTTCTTGGCCAAAACTGCATTGCCTAAACGTTAAATTCAACAGATGTGGAATCAAACCTAGACTCTGTATGAATGAGAAATTTGTCCTCTTGTTTCCTTCATATCTATTGAACTTACATGACTGACCCATGAGTATTTTATCTCTGTGAGTTCAAAGAAAACATTTCCTGTTGACTTCCTGTCTGGTGTCTGGCTTCATCCTGTCCTGAGATAATTAAATACTGGTTCCTAAAACTTGAATCCAATTTACTAATTACTTTTTCGTTTAGAATTGATACATTGCTTATATTTTTGCTGTGACTTAACTCAGTAAAACACAATTATAGTGAACCTGGATATAGTGAGGAATTAATTCTTTCAAAACTTTCCTTTCTTTATTTTATTGTTATTTTCCTGCTGAAAGGCAAGGGGGATGCAGCTATAGTCTCAGACTGTCTGTCTGTGCATGTCCGCAGCAAAGGTGTCTGGAGCATTACTCCAAAACCATTTAAGATAATAATTCAAATCTTAAAATAGTGTTCATTAGATGAAGTGCAAGTTAAGGACCCATAACCCTACTTTTTTTTTTGAGTTATTGCCCTTTGCTTAATTTTAAAGTTACAGTTACGATATTTATTTGAATTTAGTAATATGACTGGGAGTTTGACCATGTCAGTATGGCTTTTGTTATGTATATAGTGGAATATGATGAAGTAGTTATTCAGGTCACAGGGAATTCACCTGATTGTGTTGTACTGTAGTTAATTAGTTGGATTTTGCAATTTGTCTGGCTACTGTGTAAATGTGACACAGTGAATTATCTCCTCATTAAATGAGATCAGAGGATTTTGTTGAATGGATATTGGTCTGTTAGTTTAATTAATGTGATGCTGATTTTCATCTGGCTTTACTTTACAAACATATGGTTGTATATATAGTCAAATGAATGAATAAATTTGTTTTAACCCTTTGCCTCATAAGCCTTTTTTGGACTCTACCAAATTCAATGCTAGTATACAAAACATGAATTTATCTAAGAAAATTGGGTTATTTCTCCCAGAAAGAATGAAAAACATAGTGGCAAAAGAAACCCTTACTACGGTATTATGAGGCAAAAGGTTAAAGGTCATGATGCAATCTAAGTAATGGCGTTTTTCAGCAGAATCTTCTAACAAGAAAAAAATCATCTCAATGCCTATTTCTTATTCAATATCTGATGTATAATACCATTTATTTTTCTTGGAAATGAGAGCCCTGGCTTCTTGTTCAGAATCCAATCTAAATGAGACTTTTCTTTCATCTTATCAATTCTTCATTAGAGAGGTTCTGGTGTATGGTGTGGACAATGTGATTGCTATTATAGCTGGAGAGCTGCTTGAAAGGAGTTTGACCCATGTGTCCAAAATAAAGATTGGGTTCAAATCCCGATCATGGCAGGTCATACCATTCTGTTAAATTTGACAAAAATGTTGATTTTCCTCCATATATGAAGAATTTGCCAGCCTCTTGTGGAAGGATAAGTTAGTACTGGTTAGTATACAGTCCAGGAAAACTGGTTAGATGAACTGGCCGCTGTATGTAACTGAAGAATTGTTGAAAAATGGCATCAGTCCCAGTGAAAAAGAAATAAAGATCAGATCAAAAATAAAACATTTTTTTCTGAATCCAAGCCATGATTTTGTA
Organism: Lutraria rhynchaena; assembly: GCA_008271625.1. Taxonomy (NCBI): domain Eukaryota; kingdom Metazoa; phylum Mollusca; class Bivalvia; order Venerida; family Mactridae; genus Lutraria; species Lutraria rhynchaena. The sequence goes on from VIBL01000036.1 coordinate 851,629, forward strand.
GAATACAAAACACAGAGTATTGTAGTATTAATTGTATTGAGTTAACAGAAACGGATCCTTCACCAATTATCCACCCACCTGTGTTGTAGAAATCCACCTTGTTGCTTTGGTATTTTGGTTAATTCATTCCAATGTCTGTGAACTAGATGAGGATGGAAGATCTATGTAAGATCATGTATTGCATATTCTTGGTATGATGTTACTGATATTTTTTCTACCCAGAACTGCCAGGGAGAGATTTTATGAAGCAAGATTTGGATAACTAAGATACTGGTATTTACTAGTATACTAGCTAGCTAATTGGATATTACATTATCAACTATTGTGTACAGTATCTTGTAAGTTTGTGTTGGTAAACAAACTTGGCAGATTTGCTAGAAAATATACAGTCCTCATATATATATACAGTCAACTGTATTGGCTACATTTTTAAGGCGTAAATAATTGCATTGTAAATGTGATTATTCCATATTACCTGTATCGTGATCTGTTTGCTCATTATTCAATAAAAAAGCTGAGAAATGGATTTGTATCTTGGCGTTTTGTTCCTGGAAGGATTTGAAAGTTGTGAAGTATCAGCTGCTTAAATAATCTGTGAACGAGTGATTTAAATTCTGGATTAGATTACACTGATGTGGTTTGTTCAATTCTGTTTCATCAATTTGACTTCTTAAACTGGAAAATTGTTTGGTTTTTTTTTGTTTGTTTGTTATAACCCACAAATTCTGGGATGTGTAATCTATTTAGATAATACGAATCACTTTATTGTGATTCAAAATAGTTAATTTGGTTTGGCTGAAATGTTATTGGATCAATTTATAGCTGTATATTGTTCAGAATGAAAGACCTTGTTAGGTGAATCTATTAAGTCATTGCAGGATTGCAGGTAATAAACATGTCACAAGAGGTTTTTTACACCTAGAATGTTTAGTGTCAATGTCCTTAATGTTTGCAAAAGATTAATGACATTGAGTGTCAAGGTTATTAATACTATTGTGTATAAGTCATGTCAAGGTCATTAATACTGTATTGATTCTATATTTAAATGTCAAGGTCAAATAGGCTTTCAAGATTGAGATAGATACCAAAGTTACAAGTTTATTCAGAAAATGTTGAAGGTCAAGGACATAATTATTGAGATATAGTCTTTATAAAGGTCAAGGTTAAGATGATAATATTAAAATCCTATTCTAATACCTGCACAGACTTGCATGCATCTTGTTGGATCTTGAGTACAAAATATGCTAAAAACAAAAGAAATCCTCATAGGTTCAGAAAGTATTTTGGTTGAATATGAATGGCTTTTAACAGGAATGTTATGAAAATGAGATAACATTCTTACTTTTGTCATCCTGAGGTATAAACCTGATGATTGATATAGGGAAACAGTCATCCTGTTGTAAACCAGGAAATCTGAATGTCAAAAAAAAAATATTCAGTTGACAGTCATCTTTGTTTAATAGACACCTGTGGACATTTGTTGATGTATAAACCAGACAAAACTTCTGAATGATAGCTTACTGTGCATAGAGGCTAGTTATCTCTTCTTTCTGCTTGATGGCTTTTATTGTCTAGTTTGACTGTATATTACTGAATTCTTGATTTGTGCTTTAAACTTGTAATATATCAATATACAGCCAAACCTGTGTTTGCAGTCACCTGTGAACAAAGGCCACCCTGTGAATAAAAATTATTCTTTGAAAAACAGTCATTGATCATTTAGAACAAATTGACCTCCAAATAAAGGCCATCTGTTGATAAAGGCCAAATTATGTCTTTCCCGAAGATAGTCTTTCTTCGCAGGTTTACTTTAATATAAATTGTATTTCAATTTTATTTACTGTTGATAATCCATTCAAATTCATTCGTTTGTGTCATTTCAGATTCATAATTTTGAACTTTTCACATGAATATTTTAGCAAAATAAAGAAGACTAGCTCTGAAATGAAATAATAAAACATTTTTAAATCAATCAATATTGAACCATGCATATTGTTCCGATCAGTTCACTCCAAATGGCTGAAAGATATTGAATTAAATATGATGTGAATACTTTATTTATATAAATGTATATGTATATGTACTGAATCATCATCTTTTAGACATCAGTGTTTATTTTGAAGGAGTTGTATGTCACTGACCTATATTTGATTGGATAATGAAAACTCTGTTTACATTCAGGATATGACAATTTGACTTAGGCTATAGAATATTTATAAATAAATTCTCACCCAGAGTATGTGAAAAATGGGAGAGATAAGTGAATTTAATTATATTTTTTTATCCTTAATTAAATCTTAAATGTTCTTTTAAACTTGTTAAAGCTTCATATTGAACGACTGCAGAATGCAATACACATCTGAAAGACTAAATGTGTGAATTGCTCCAAATGAATTTTTGTGCATGGCCTTTTTGTATCTGGATTTAAAAATATTTGGAATTAGTGTTTTATCTGGGTAGGCAAATCTTAAAAGGGCTGGTGAGCAGGGACGAGAATCCAGGAATTCTTTATTAGGAAATTCTGTTGCCTTACTTATGACATGAGTGGACTAAGTTTTGTAAGGAGTGTATGAAGAATATTGATTGGAGAGTCATGTAGTGATTTTGTATACATTTTGTCTGTGTGAGTGCATGTAGTTTTATTTTATGACTGATGAAATTCTTTTACATGGTCCAAAAATTTGGATATTAAGTTTCTCATGATAAAAACATTCAGGGTTTAAGAATAAGAATTAGAGGATGTGTGTTTTTATTGAACTTTTGAAAGTTTAAGGTCAGTCATTTTGTAAACTGTGGTATCATTTATTTTCGTTGGGTTTGATTCTGTGTTTTGTTAACAACTGGTAAAATTATATCAAATATTTATATGTTCAAACAGTAACAGGTCCTGGAATCCTGTACAAATTTAACAGGGAAGATAATTTCTCTGTTTCAGAACATGCCCGAAGTTGTTTTGTAAAGTAGCAAAATTTCGGATATCACCAATTTTTGGATAGTTGACTAATATCTCAGCATTTATATTTGTGGGGTCGTGAATTCATTGATCAGCTGACCCATAAAATCCACGAAATAAAATTCTCAGTGAAAATTCGTGAAATCACGGTATGACAATTTCCATTTATGAAGATTAATAAAAAATGAATATTTATGGAATAATAAAATCTAGTGACTTAAGACTATGAGTATTTGAACTCATGAATATTAATGGATTAATTAAAATGTCGATGATTTCAGAATATGAATATGTAAATGTTAAGTCATGCATGGTATATATAGAAAGACAATACCATTGGTTTTACTGAGACTTTAGGTTACTTTACAAAACTTTGTTGTTCGGGGAATGATATTTTAATGTTGTGATGCTAAATTACGTGAATGTCCTGAACTTAATTGTATTTTACTAGACAAGTCTTGAGGCATCAGAACAAACTGAAGATTAAAATCTGTTTTTGGTTGATTGATTTCCTGAAAGGCAAAATAATTCACACTTTGTATAATTACGGCTTTTTTAATGGACTTGGTTTTAAAACAAACAAAAAAAACTTCAGAAAATATCATGAAACATGAGACATTGCATGAATATTTGAATGCAATTTTGAGTTCATGTTAAAATCTCAAACACTTTTTATAATTTATCATAAGACTAAAATTCATTGTACCAGGCTAGAATCTCAAAATTCTGATTGGTTGATTCTGAAAGCTATCTTAAAAACTATCCAATTGCAGGGCTGCATTCTTAGACTGGTCTGCTCACTCAAAATTTATTAATTCAGATCTTGATGCAGCATTATTCATGGAATAAATTGGTGTTCATTTTTCAATTCTTACACAGGTTTCAATGCCCAATATTTGTATCATGGGAAGGGGACATTCCTACTGTAAGCAAATTTGTCTTTTTTTTCTGTTAATAAATCACCTTGAGACAGACCTGATTTGGTGAGTTTTGTGAAAATTAGACACAGATTTACTGTGAGAAAGTCAAATGATCCCATCTATCAGTGATGTTTTGTTGGGATGATTTCTAATGCTAGACTGTGTGTTAGCATACAGTACACTGTAGGTCTTAATTAAATGCTCTGACAGCAATATAAGACATTAATCCATCCGCTCTTAAATACTGACAGAATGAAATCTTCATGTCAGTTAGAAGCTAGAAACACTTACTGATGGATTCAAGTAGATTTGCGTTCTAGAATTGCTTTTTGTATGGTCTTATTTCAATGGAGCAAAGACAGGTTCTGTAACTGATGCCAGAGTCTATCTTTTTTATTGGAGTTTAACATTGCACCAACAGTTAGGGTCATTAGGTGACTTTAATGGTGGAGGAGAATCCAAGGTTTACTCCTGGGTTAGAACCACCAACTTTTCATAAGCTAGTTAGACTTCGTTCTCACATGTGAAATTTGGTCCCGGCTGGGATTCGAACTCACAGCAGTGACAGGCTGGAGATTACAACTCAGAGACCATAACCACTGGACCACAGAGGCCCTTGATGCCAGAGTCTAAATTTCTTATGATCAGGAGAAAAGGAACAAATAAAAAATATTTCTATCAATAATGGCTCCCTCCAGTACACCTAGATGTTTGTTTCAGTCAGCTTGGTCAGCATGGCAGGAACTTGACTGTGAAGTGACAGGTTTGAATCTTTGGCACGGGATGCGTTCCTTTATATCAGTTTGACTGATTCTCCATCCTAAGTCATCCGCTACCAAGCAACTAACAAAACAATCTTCAGACATAATTATTGTTAATTTTCTTTTTACTTGTCCAAGTGTGAGTTTTCGCATATTTGGCATAACTATTTATGGGTCAATGACACAGTTTGTATCAACGGAATAACACAAAATTGTCCTATCACTGTTTAAGTGTGGAAGCAATTACGTGGGTAACCCTTCATGTATTGATCAGAGATTAATTAACTCTTGAGTTTTCACCAATCAGTGTCTTCTGAAGTATCTATCTCATCAGTGATGTAGATGCTTGCTGTCCTGTGCGTATGATTAATTGAAGATATTAAATGCGATGAACCGAGGCCGGTCATTTAATCAATCGTATCATTATTGTTCTATTGGCGAGGGAGATTGTTTCTCTGTCATGAATTAATGAGTATACTTACAGCAATACAGATGCTATAGATGTGAGCTTTAGGTTGTATAATTAAATTGCTTTTTTTGGTCATAGACACAAGTGCCTGATACATGTGTGTTTAGTAAAAATGCTAGATAGTATATACTCAATTGCCTATGGTAATTCCATGTTATGTGCATAAAACTGAAGATTGGTGCATTTTAAAAGTAATGCACACTGATTCATGTCTGTAGCACTGATTCGAATATAACTATGTGCTGGGAAATATTCATGTTAATGATTAGATTTTAGGTATTTAGACGTGACTTCACCTTGGGGATTCTGTTGTAAAGTATGTTTTGATGAAGTACCACATCAATTGTAACATCAAATGCTGACAAACCTTTGAATTCATAAGGTCAGTAATTTACATAAAAGTTCAGTCTATTATAAACTTGCAGTGCTGTGTAACTGCATAATGAAAACCTTTAAAATGGGATACAAGAGCAATTTTTTATGTTGAAGAGTAGACAAAATATAACAATATTAACCCCTATGAAAGCATTTGTGAATATATAGCTTAAGTTGTATCATTGAACTATTGCCTTTAAGTTCTTGGAACCTCCCAGATTTTAAAACTGTTCAACTTCCTAATTTTCTAGTTTGATAATATGCTTCCAAAGTTGTGTATTCTTTGCTCACCCACTTTGCTCAATAGGTAAATCATTAGGTGTATAAACCTGAGGTCTCATGAGTTTGAACCCTGGGTTTGAAGCCATTGGCTTTTAGGCCATTCATCTTCACTTGTGATAATTCATGTAGAGAAGTTTACAAAGAGCAAGATTAGTACTGGTTCCATGAACACTGCCTGAGTTAACTACCTAGCATTACATGAATACATTACTGTTGAGAACAGGTGTGATACCTGAAATAAATACAAAAAAATGACTTCAAGAATTGTGTTGTTGTTTGGAAACATCCTGGAGTTCCCTCAAACTTCTCAGTTCTGAGATGTAAGTAAGTAATTGGCTGTTTTAATGGTCCTTTAACATAGATGTATTGTCACACTTATCCATGTAACTTTTCCTGAATGACACTTTGCAGTTCCTCTTCATCTCATAAAAAACTATTATGTGTAATATATCGTGACCAACCTCGTTCAGGCATACAGACACAACACTAATGGGTAGATTTTCTGTACAAATCATGTCTTATGTGTAAGAAACATTATGCTGTCTGGTAAAATTGATTTGTTGGCATTACAGTCACACCTGAGTTAATTAAAGACCCCCTAACTTCTGATTTAAACTTACACTGATATACTTGAGATGTTTAACCTCTGAATAATATATATATATATATATATTGATTTAATATTGACCTGCTTATTTCTTCATGTTCATTTCCTCATTTTCATGTTACTTTTCAACCCTGCCACCGTCTATTTCTGTTGTTTTTTTTTATATAATTTGTTCAAAACATGACATTATTTGATGTACTTCGAGGGATAACTCTGGACTCACTTTACAGTGAGAGATTTTCTCTCATTTGGTCTATTTAAATTAGAGAATTAGGATTTTTATGAGAGACTTAATCAAAAGTGAAAACAGTTTAGCCTCCACAATAACCCTTGTTATTCTATAGTATGATTTTTTCAGAATTATATCCCTTTTCATTCTGTAGAGTGACAGGGTTTAATTTAGTTATACCCCTTAACTTATGGTGCATTTGTTTTGTGCCCCTTTCATGTTTAGTAAAAAAAAGACATACTATAGTATAAAAAATTTGCCTCTTCCCCCTTTGTGTTTTAAATGTTTGTACGAAAATGTATAAAAAGAACAGATGAGTCTTGTTAGCAAATTAATTTGATCAGCACAAAACATTTTCAGACAAAATCTTTGCCTTCTCTGTTGTTGCTGTATTGTTCTTGATATACCAAAGATAAGCTTGTGTTAGTTTACTATTATATTGAATAAAAGCATGTGGTGTTTATATAATGTGCGAATGATTATTAAAGATGAATAGATATTTGTTGTGTTATCTATTCTTCTGAAGTATGGTAAGAATCTGTTGGGGTTTGAAGTTGTTTGTTTGAACTGACTATTTTCCACGTTGTGTTTACCTTCATTGGCAATGGGGGTCTGTTTATTTCAGAAAACAGTGTTCTTGTTTGCAATTCTTTGACCTTAAATTTATCCATATTATTTAAGATCCATAGTCTATGGAATTAAAGACCTAGAGTCTATTTAGTGTTTTCGAAGATAAAATGAGAATATGTATGATTGGCTGAAAGAAATTTGTTAACCAATCAAAATCTCTGAAATAATTGATTGACCAACCAGACAAAGGTAATATGATGATACAATTCTTTAGGAATTTAGAAAGGACAGTTTATTGTCTAGCCTCTCTGGGACTTCTGTTTGAAATTCGATGGAAACTCGTATTCCTAAAATAACAACTATAGGTGCAATACCACTAAATTATGTCAAACAATTAATCATGATTTGTCGAAAACCCGCCTTATGAGGTGATTTTGTATAATTACTTTTGTCTTCAAGGATATTATTTTCTGAGATATAAATGACACAAGGTGCTTGACGAGAATGGATTGTTGACTTATTATATGTTATTGATTCATGGGAACGTTGGGAAAAATGTCATCAACTGTCTGCATATAAAAACATGCAAGTTCTGGTTCATTGTGATGTCATTTCCGCCTGTCAGGACTGATGGGAGGATGTTTGTTGTACTTAAAATTGAGAATGTTTATGGTATCAGTTAATTGTGGGAAAATCCCACTTTGACCAGGAAATTGAACGATTTTCCATCCTTGACTTTAGTAAACTTTTTTAAGTGGTTTTGTTGCGTATGTTTGCATACATATATGGTGGATTTAAAGTCTATGTGGCTGTTTTGGATATTTACTCTAATCTTTGTAAAAATGTTGGGTATTTAGGCTTGTCTTTAGGAGGTTTGTTGATTTTTGTGTCTAAAACTTAAGAACAAGCATTTTACGTGGTTGTGTGAAGATTTGAGGCTTTGTACTTTGATAGAGAAACACTGCCTGTTTTTTTTCCATCATTCTCCAAGTTTGTCAGAATTTTACAGCTGAATTTATGATTTCTCAAATTTATTGTCATGATATTGTTATGCTATCACAAATCATTTGTATGCTGGTACATTTGCTTTGGAAAAGGGAGATAATTGTAAAATATATGAGTCATATGTATGAATTACTATTCTTGATTCAAGTACAAAGTGCCTTATTACAATTTAAATGTAGAAAAATGATCATTATGCAAATTTATGGAAATTAAATCAGGTTATTGGACTTTGAGATGTCAGAAACAGATGTACATGGTAGACTTTGAAGTGTACGTTGTAAGTTTAGTCAACTTATGAACCAAGGAAAATAACTTGATAGGTCTAGTTTTCAGAAACTAATGTCAAATAGTCGTAATTTTGTTAGATTTTTTCAATACTTACAAATAAGAAATATATTTCACTGTCTGGTTATTTTTTCATATCTGTTTTTTTTCTTCTTAACTTGGTGTGAGGTTTCTTTTTAAAGGTTTTAATGCATATTAAATGTTTCTAATATGTGTGACAAAGAATTGGCCTAACCAGTGCTTCCAAGCTACCTGCTAACCAGTGCTTCCAAGCTACCTGCTAACCAGTGCTTCCAAGCTACCTGCCATTGTTTACCAAAAAATGCTGTAAGATTTAAGTTGTGATTTCATCATTTTCAATTCTCTGTATCTGTTATGCTTGATGGAGTTTTTATGCGTATTTGTTCTTGAGTCGGGCACAAGTGATTGCACGTTTCTTTATTGGCTGGTTCCTCCTGTACATCTTCAACCTACATCTTAAGACTTTTATTTTCATCAAATAAAGTCTGATTATTCTGGTTGTGGTCTTTTCTATTGATTGATTGATTGATTGATTGATTGATTGATTGATTCTGTCTGGTTCTTTCCTTTATATTGTAAGTTACTGACAATTACTACATTCTGATTGGCTGATTAGATTTTGATCGTTGATTTGTCTGAATTTCTTATCAGCGGTTTTCCTTAGAATAAGTTTGTGTCCTTTAGTCACTCTGCTAGTTAAACCACTTTCCAGATGTCACAGACAAGTCGATATTGACACTAATAAGCACAAATTTGTCATTTTCCACATTAAGTGTGTGACAAAATCATGGAATTTGTACAATTTCTGATAAGCTATTCCACAACCTTAAGTTGCATTCTGCTTCCGATGTTTTGATATTTGAAAATTTCTTAATTGAATAAATGCTCATTAAAATTTGGTAAACAATGGTGCTGTCAAACAATATTTAAAATTTGATTCCTAACTGTGGTTACTGTGACTTAACCAGCACTTGAGATACAATTTTTGTGCACTAATCCTTCAGTATGATTTTCTGATATACCCCTGTTATTGGATTATTTGAATTAATCAAAATATCATGTTAAAATCATTTGGCAATGAATTGGGTTGTGTATAAATAAAGTACTTTAATTGTATAGTCTTGTTTTGGTTTTAAACTTCTTAAAAGTTTATGACAAGTTTTTCAATGGTTAAAAATAACTTTGTTTGTTATCATTGGTTTAATGTCCGGTAGCATTGGTTTATGTAGCAATATAGTACACCATTTATGCATGTTTAGAATTTATTCTTTGTTTTATGAGGTTTTTTGTTGTTGCTTTGTTTTGCAATCAAAGATGATTGGTTTAGCTTCATCATGTGACAATTGGAATCAAATTATTGTATTTAATAACATTAAGTCTTAAATTTACTGCAATTTAAGAAGTTTAATCTGGAGGAAAAGGATTTTTGAAAATTTATATTTTATATTGTGTAGTTCTACGTGTGTACAATGAAATGACTGAATTTAAACTTTTCAAGGAGTGCATCTTGAAATTTATTTAAATGTAATCAGGTCCTCATCATGAACTTGTGAAGTTGACAATGATGGGATATTAAATTCGTTTTTCGTACCTATTCAAACGAGATTCTCTTAACCATTAACTATGTTGTCCAAGAAATTGCTGGCAAAGACTGCCTCTGACAGTAATGAACATTTTGAAATGCCGGAAAAAATGAGGAATTTGACGGAGGAGGATTTTATTAACAAAGCTCGTGCTGGTCGAAAGAGACACAGCGTTCAACTGGATAAGCGTATAACGCAACAGTTACTTGATAGTAAGATTGACAGACGGTCCAGTAATGCTAGCTCATACACAGCTGACAGCCAGGACTCTCTGTGTAAGTTTTACTTTATGAATAAAATGATTGTGTGTGTGATCTTTGTTATAGTATGTTTGTTATTGTCATGAGTTTTGTGCAAAATGAAGAACTTTAATGTAGAACCTTTGTAGAACATGAACCACGCCTACCTAGAAGCCCGCCCCCTTTTTTTGCTGGATGCTTATTATTGCTCATGATGTGAGAAGTATTGATTCTTGCTTGTATGAAGTTCCTATTGATGTGCCTATATTTTGATTTATGAATGATTTGTTTGAAGTGACATAAATAATTATATTTGTTTCAAGTTGTTATGTTGCCTAATAATTAGTGTTTTAATTCATCTGGGAGGTATTTAATTCATTTTGTTTTCTGAATCTATTAACAAAATAAAAGAATATTTCTCTGATAAAATTTATGGAATATTGGCTGACATTGTCTTTTAAAACAATTTATTTGTGTCTATCTTAGCCCATATGATACACATATTCACCAGATTTATTTTACTAACCCTTTAATTGAAGTAATTATGTCTACAGTGTTATTGCATTTTCTAAACCTTCTGTATTTATAGACGATAAATAGTATCTACCTTGTTTACAAACATTTTGTAACCTTTTCCTCGTCCACCAAAAAGGAAGAAAAAATGTCAGACATTCTCGTGCGAAAACTGTTGATCAGAATGATAAAAATTGTTAACAAAATGTTATAATTAGCTTTTTATTTGTACTGCACACATTGGTTTCAAAGGTTTGTGGCATGTTGTAATATCTTCCTGCACATACATCTACTGAAACACTGGTTCATAAAACTTGCTTGTAACCCTAGTGTGTTTCTGTGTCCAAATTACAATATCAGTTTGAAAACTGATCATTTGTTTTTATGTGAATTATTGTCACTGGGGTTTAATGCTGTTTTTTTCAACTACTTTTCAGTTATATATGTCTACCAGTTCACCTAACCAGTTTTCTTGGACTGTATACTAACCAGTACTAACTTACCCTTCCACAAGGAGCCAGCAACTTCTCTACATGTAGAGGGAAATCAACATTCTTGTCAAATTTTCATAGAAGGGTATGACCTGCTGCAACCGGGATTCAAACCCAGATCTTTGGGCTACGAATCCATCCCACTAACCACTGTTACCTTCATAATACAGATGCCTTGTGATTTCTTGATGGCTTTCCAATTTTCCTGAATAGCCGCGAGATTCTAATAATTAATCCACTGTATTTTCATACATTACCGTAATCAAGGTCCCATGAGAATGTCAAGTCATTGTATAGATATAAAATCAAAGAATGTTAGATACTTTTGTAATGTTAATAATGTCATTATGCTTGGAATCTACACATGCGATTAATAATGTATTTGTACTTCTCGAAACCATTTCACATATTCTTCTTTTATCTATAATGGAGAATGTCTTGTGTGTGATTACTTCACAATAACAAATTCTGAAAACTGAATTGTTGGCCGATATACCATATTGAATTTTTAACGAAGTTTGTTGGAGAACACATGGCAACTTTTATGGTCATAAGCATTATAATTTTTATCAATATCAGATCTAGTGTCCTTGACTGAATTAAAACACTGTTTTATTATGTGGTTAATGCATTCACTAGTTTTTGAACATGTTATTTAACTTGATTTATTATTTTCATTATTTTATTTCATTAAATTATACATGTACATTATTATTAATATTTCCTCTGTAGGAATGATTGTTAAAAATTTTTATGAGAACTCAGATATGAAACTATTGAAACAATAATGGCAAAATTTGACTTTCGTATTGTGTATTTCCATTCATTTGTATTGCAATCTAGCTGTTTTAATAAATGTTGGGAACTGTTGTATATCAATAATATACTAGGGAACTTGGGATGGGGCTACCCTTAATACCTTAGTATGGGGCTACCCATAAGATCTAGGGTTGGGGCTACCCTTAAGACCTTAGGATGGGGCTACCCTTAAGACCTTAGGAGGGGATTACCCTTAAGACCTTAGGATGGGGCTACCCTTAAGACCTTAGGAGGGGATTACTCTTAAGAACTTAGGTGGGGCTACCCTTAAGACCTTAGGAGGGGATTACCCTTAAGACCTTAGGAGGGGATTACCCTTAAGAACTTAGGATGGGGCTACCCTTAAGAACTTAGGATGGGGCTACCTTTAAGAACTTGGGATGGGGCTACCTTTAAGAACTTGGGATGGAACTACCCTTTTCTCTCCTTATTTTGGTGGCTCTCATATTGTGAGTAGATATGTGGGTGTGCATGTATGTGGTAATATATTTTATTTTAGGGTTTATGTGCAAGAGGAAGATACAGGGTAATATTTAACATAATGCTACATTTCACAATATTTTTTTATTTATTTGGACTTCATGAGTATTCTTAATAAACAGGTCTTTAAGAAATTTATGTTATTTTATTTGTTCTACAGCATCATACACAGGAAGTTCATCTGATGAGGAAGATGATATCAATCCACGAGATAAACAGCAGGTGAGTTGTTTTGAATGTTTTTAATATCAAAATTACTTAAAACTATGTCATAACAAACATAAGTTATAATGCTCATAATGAGCCATTGTGATCACCCTGTCCATCATTTTATGTCATCAGCAGTTGTTTCAAATGACAGTTACTCTGAAACCATTGGGCTAATTTCAATCAAACTTCACAGGAAGCACCCTGGGATGGTCCTCTTCATATTCAATGTCCTTTATTTAAACTGTTCATATTTAACGTCCTCTATCAAGACTGTTCATATTTAATGTCCTCTATCAAAACTGTTCATATTTAACGTCCTCTATCAAAACTGTTCATATTTAACGTCCTCTATCAAAACTGTTCATATTTAACGTCCTCTATCAAAACTGTTCATATTTAACGTCCTCTATCAAAACTGTTCATATTTAACGTCCTCTATCAAAACTGTTCATATTTAACGTCCTCTATCAAGACTGTTCATATTTAATGTCCTCTATCAAGACTGTTCATATTTAATGTCCTCTATCAAAACTGTTCATATTTAACGTCTTGTATCAAAACTGTTCATATTTAATGTCCTCTATCAAAACTGTTCATATTTAATGTCCTCTATTAAAACTGTTCATATTTAACGTCCTCTATCAAAACTGTTCATATTTAACGTCCTCTATCAAGACTGTTCATATTTAACGTCTTGTATCAAAACTGTTCATATTTAATGTCCTCTTTCAAAACTGTTCATATTTAACGTCCTCTATCAAAACTGTTCATATTTCACCTCTGTCCTTTATGGTTTGTTATGAATGTAAAGAGTAAAACATGTTCTATTGGCCAGATCAGGAAGACATTTCGAGGTGGGGGATTTGACAAAAGATGTCAAGAATTAGACTTTGTTTTCCAGTAATAAGTGATAAGAACGCAAGTAAACAAGTTTTGCATAACCTACTATCCTTGAAGGTCTTAAACAAACATAGTGATATAATTATAGTATTTACTAGTACTAATTTTAATATCTATAGATGAGAATGGAATGTCTTGAAAAAAATGCAAAAAAATCTAATCTTTTCCTAACCCCCACCACTCCAGGGTCCAGGTACTTAGAGTAACTTACTTTGATGAGGTAATTTCTGCTGGTGCCAGCACTTTTGTAATGAATTGTCTGCACGTAAATACAATAAACTGCTAGTCTGCTGATTTCATTGTATGGTCATGTTTGTTGTTTATTTGTTCTTTGTTATTTTGTTAGTTTAAACATTCAGGCATTTTGTGATGCATTGATTGAAAGGATAGAAAGTCTTTAGTTGCTTTAATTAATGTAAAAACTAATCAAATCGTAGCTGGTTATATAAATCATAATATGAGACACCTTTAACTATATATTGTGCACCTGTCTATTTTATAAGAGTGTCCAGAAATTTCATGTTGTACTTTTTAAATTCTTTGGAATGATGATTTCCATACTGTCAAAAGTGCTCTAGTTTTTGAGTTAAGAATTTTGATAAATATGTATAAATTTTTGAAAGGAATCCTTTATTTTCCTCAAATCATTGTTCTCAAGTAGTGGACATTTATTATGAGCTATAAATAACGTTGCTCTTACTATAAACATGCCAGCTAATTATTGTCCTCAAAGTTCAATGAATCATTACAAGAATATATGTATAGTTTCCATTTTTTTTTTTTTTCAGAAAAATTCTAAGGGGTCTTCAGATTTCTGTGTAAAAAATATCGATCATGCCGCATTTGGACGACGTGAAATCGAGATTGCTGAGCAAGGTTTGTGTGTGATTTCTATAATTAGTCTTTGTACTATTAGCATTTGAGATCAGTTTTCTGTGGCTTGAAAAACTCTTATAGTGCCAAGCAGTAAAATGTTCGAATAATTCTTTTTGAAGTAGAGGAAAACCTCAAAAATAAACCACCTTCTTGAGCCAAAAAGATTGTCATTATTATGAGGTGGTCTCATTATCAAGTTGAATTATAGGGGAGTTATTGAAAGCTGGTTCGAATTAAGTGGTCATTAAAACAAGGTGTCGTAATATTGTGGTGGTCGATATTAGAGATTTTGCTATATGAATGAAATTTCTCCTGTTGCGAGCTCAGCCTCATCAACTTCAGTATTTTACTAGTCTTTAGAATGTTCCATATAACATAAGCTGTATGGTATTAGATTATAATTAGTTTGTTGATTGATAATTTATTAGATCAATTGCATAATTGGGAACTATTTAGGAATACTTTATCGTTTTTAATATGCTTTTCGACTTACTGGATAATTAATTAATTATTTGACTACACAGATCATTGGTCTGTCTTTATAAGGTCAGTGTGGGATTTGGTGAATGTATCTCTTTGATTAGCCTCATTGACAACACCACCTTCATGATATAATATACATATCACAGATTCCCACACTAGCGTGTGATTAAGATGGCATATTTGACTTTTTATCCATCACAAATCTTGTTTGTCCAGTTATCTTTTTACCTAATTAAAGTATTTTCAGATGGAAAAAAATGTTACCTTAAAATAGATAAAACTATAAACTATACTTAATTTTTTCAACTTCAGCCTGTGCCACAACTGTTAATGGTTGCAATCTTTCAGGGATGTCATATAGGCACAATTTTATACAATTTATACACATCCAATAGGATTTTTGTCCATGCATGATGTATAATGATAAATCCAATTTATTACATTGTTGTTTCGGTCTCGCCTTATGATGTTGTCAATTTCCCATGGTGCAATACAAATTTGAATTTGTTATTCAGGAGTGACATCATGGTAAATTCTCCCACGATGCGTTCAGAATTGAATTTTTCTTTTTCAATTAAGTATTTATTGCCTTATAAAATATTTGTGTTTCTTCCAAGTCTGGCATTGTGTCAATTATTTTTGATACTCAAGGCTGCTAAAATCCAATGTTGCAGTTAGTTAAATTAACCACAAATGTTCTCAGAAGTGATTATATGAAACAAGGTTTAATTTTCTTTTCTCAATAAATAATCTTTGCAGCTGTAAATTTCAGGTTTTACAAACATGTAATCAGAGAATATTTCTTGACAATAGCAAATGATCATCAAAGGTTTCCATGCTTTAAGGAATTAAATTTTGCTATTTGTCAACATACACTCTATGCATACAGTGATATTTATTGCCTACTAGAATTGAATAAATGCTTGATTCTTGTACATAATATGAATCAATTTATTGAAGACTTTCTGTCTGGAAGTTGTCCCTGATTTGTTATTGTCATTACAGAGATGCCTGGTCTTATGGCCCTACGAAAAAGGGCGGAATCAGACAAGCCTCCACTTCAGGGTGCCAAACTGATTGGTTGTACTCATATCACTGCTCAAACAGCTGTAAGTATGATTATAATGTAATAAAACTGATTGGGTGTAATCATATCACTGCTCAAACAGCTGTAAGTATGATTATAATGTAATAAAACTGATTGGTTGTACTCATATCACTGCTCAAACAGCTGTAAAGATGATTATAATGTAATAAAACTGATTGGTTGTACTCATATCACTGCTCAAACAGCTGTAAGTATGATTATAATGTAATAGTTGTTACAAACTGAAAATGTCATCAATGTAATACTTGTAGTTTTGATAAATCCTCATGTGAATAATGCTTGAAATGAGAGACTTGCATCATTTAGTTTGTGATGTCAACATGTTGCATTTCAAATTTACTGTACATCTCTTCTTGAATTCTACTTCAAGAATGCACTAATACCTATAATAATAGTCTCCTCTTTTCCTCTTTAGAAATGTCACTTCTTGGCATTGAGACCCTCTCCAAAACCTTTGTCTGACCTTTGCTGAGGACTGTTCCAGAATGCTGCAGGATACTCCTTGTAATAATTTGTTTTGTAGTGAATCCTGGATTATTCTCTTATTATTATTATTATCATTATCATTATCATCATTATTATTATTATTATTTTTATTATAATTGTCAGTGGAATTTAAGGTCTCATTATGGAGCTACATCTTGTAAATGAGGCAAAAGGATTTGGGGGCAAAGATGTTGAGGCAATTACCTAATGATTTCTTGAATTATATTTAGAACTTAATTACAGTTTGTCGACCTATGAGTACCTCTGTTAGTGTCTGTATGCCTGCAGGGGGACTGACTACAGCTAATTTGTTGATTACGACTTCTGTAATTATGAGCAGAATTAATGAATGAACATGGCCTGTTACTTTCTACAGATGTCTATATTGCAACTTAAAGGTTTTCTTTTGGCATACCTATTATTGCAAATTATTCTCAGGAAATGTTCCTTATGTTGACATTGTCTGACTAATTCTTCTAATACTCACCTCTGGCTGTGTTTCAGATTTGTCCTATTTAATTTTGTGAGTCTCTGAAAATAGCATTTAGCAAGAAAATTGTCATCAAATTGTTAAGGGTTGTGAACTAGGTCTTCAGTTGAAGGGAGCTTGTACCTTAGTTTCTTCTGCCAATATTTATGTGTTTGCAAGACTTTACATGGGAATGAGTCAAGCCTGTACATTAAAGGTCAAGGTCATTGGCAACAGCATCACTTGCTGCTGATATGATATGCAAATGAATCTAGCTTGTACCTTAAAGGTCAAGGTCATGAGCAGCAGCATCACTCTCTGCTGATATTATTATATTGTCTTAATTATGTATTATGTCCTTTGGACATATTGTTCCCTCTGCTAGACTTTCATCAATCATGATGTTAATCCTGTTACTGGTTTCACGTATTCTTTGTGTGTCTACAGCATTGTTGCAGTATTTTCTTTTTGTTTTAACTCCCCTGTTTCCAACTCTACATCATTATCGTCACCATGAAGCATGTGTATTACCATATCAGTATGATTTATTGATGTGTTCAGTCCATTCTTAGGCAAATTTTCACACAAGCTATTAGGAAAATTGAGCAGGGCTTTGATGACAGGAAATTGTGAATTAATGTTTAGTTTTAAGGTATTATTATGTGTCTGGTTTACTTGATATGATGCAAAAGCAGTTACATTTGGCTTTATTAAGTTTGATAGATTAATGTTCAGTACCAGTCTATCTGATGTAACTTTGTGAAAACCAGTCTGGTCATTGGCTGTAGTGGCTGTAATTTTGACAGCAGATGGCATAAAACTTGGATAAATGTTAATTTTTCATAAGTCTTAGACAGTCTTCTTTGGTACTTAAAAATTTATTTATTATCAAATGTGAAGAATTCCAGAATTCTTTGTTTAATGAGTTCTGACTACTGTTTATGTTGACATAAAATATAGAGATCTGCCAAGCCAGTTGATAGATTAATGGTCATGGGAATTTAGCCTGTTCAAAATGATTTTTATTGAATTGTTTGTGGGGAAAATAATAGTCCCTCTTGGTTAAAGAACTAGTTTTCTGGACACTCTGTCTTAATTATGATTTTTTAGATAAGAGGCTATGACTTGATAAGATCAGGGTCGTTGTTGACAATCTGTCAATAACGCTATATTCTAGTATCAGAGAGTGAAATTATCAGGTTGTTGTCTGTGGTGAATCAATAATACGTAATTTACCAATGTGACAAAAAGTCTTATCATGTAATACTCCTAGATGAATAATGAGATCTCAAAATGTCCGAGTGATGTGCGACAGTGACTGTGTATGAGGTATAAATACAGGAAGAAAAAAGTTATATGAAGTCATGCAAGAGTATGCAGAAATGTGTCTTGACGTGTTTGTTTGAAAAATTAATGCAGCCTAGTA
This sequence comes from Lutraria rhynchaena, assembly GCA_008271625.1. Classification (NCBI taxonomy): domain Eukaryota; kingdom Metazoa; phylum Mollusca; class Bivalvia; order Venerida; family Mactridae; genus Lutraria; species Lutraria rhynchaena. The sequence continues at coordinate 870,189 of VIBL01000036.1, forward strand.
GAGAAAATAAAAAAGTCTGACAATTCTATGATGATTTAATATCTCACTGGTGCCAGCAGTTACAGTTTCGAAAAATGTGTCTCATGCCTGAACTATGAATTATAGATAATTCTAGAAGTTTTCCAATCATGTTAGTCTTCATACTTCATATAAAACATAAGAGAGTAAGATCTCTGCAAAATGTTTTGTCTTTTTTCAATGTGAAGGTTACAGATAAATGTCAAGGTCACAGATTTTGTCATGGTTACTGATATTGCCATGGTCACAGATAATGTGAAGGTCAGAGAAAATATTATGCTTGTTTACAAGGACTGTTGACTTCAGGAACATTCATTATTTTTGCCTCTGGTGACCTTTGTTTTTGTTTATACATTATTCATACATAAATAAAGGAGCATAATTGGAAGTTCTCTCCTTCATTATGAGCGTAACACATTTTATTAAATCCCGGTTGTGGCAGGTCATCCCCTTCTATGAAAATTTGGCAAAAATGTTGATTTTCCTTCATATATGAAGAAGTTGCCGGCTCCTTGAAGAAGTGTAAGTTAGTACTGGTCAGCTTACAGCCCAGGCAAACTGATTAGGTGAACTGGCCACCATATACGTGTAACTGAAGAGTTGTTGAAAAATGGCGTTAAACCCAGTGACAATGCCACATAAGAACAAAAAAAGTATTTGAGTACTTACAAATAGTTTTGTTTACATTTTGTTTATATTTGCTTGTCATTCAAGTGGGCTTTGGTTTATTTGCAAAATTCAGTTCTTCATCAAAAAATCTTTATATTGTCATAGCTAAATTGGCTGATAGATCTTCTTTGCCCATTTGCTTAAAAGCTTTCCTTGTTCCCAAGTAGTGCCATGGATTGTATGAATATTTAATTAAGCAAATCAGTTTTGTGTGATGTTTCAAAGGAGACTTTCACATAACCATATTGGCAACTATTAATGCAGATACACATGTATCATATTCGGCTATTCATGCAGTTTAATTGCGTTGTATTTAGCTGAAATGCAATCATGGCCAGATTCTATCAGTTGGGTTTATTGAATATTTCTTTATCCTTAGAAATGGTTCATTTAATAACATGGAGGTTTTTGTTGAAATTACCAAATGCTTTGTTTAAAAGGTTTCTTGATGGAATCAGACCAGCAATTATTCAGGTGTTATCAAAGTTCTAGTTTGTTAAAAAACATTTAGCAAAATAAAGTTGTTAGTTGTAGATTTATCAAAATAAAGCGTGCAGTTTTCAGTAAAGATGATATGTGTTACTACTGATACTCCTGGTGCTCATGTTTGTGTTGCTGATGTTGTTTTTGCTACTGTTGTTGATGATATTGCTGATGATTGTGATGATAATGTTGATGCTGATGATGATGTTGTTGCTGCTGCTGCTGATGCTGATGATGATGATTAACTGCAATGTTTTTGCTGCTGTTGTTCTCAGTAATCTCTTGTGATTGATGGAATAAATCTTGATCAGTCTTGATGTCATTTCTAAAACTGTAAGGGGTCCCTCTGGAAAATGCCAATTTCCCAACACAAGCTTCCATGTACAGACCTCATTTGTATTAGAAAATTAGTTGTTCAGTTAGTTGATGACTATTACTCTTATGACACCTCATTAACGCAATGGAAATCCCAGTCTGCTGTTTATTGTACATAATTAATAGAGGTCAGTATTTATCATTCTGTTGGATTAGAAAACAGAATTGATATGGTTCTAGGAGATGGTGATAAAAATGATGAATTCCTCTCGTTTAGACCTTAATAAATCATGTGATGACCATCACAGATCAAAATCATACCATATGCAGTCGTATCATTCTTGCATTTTTTTAATGATTTTTTTTCTTTAAACTTCCATATTTTGAACCTACAAGGCAACATAAGAAATGAAACATTTGACAATTTTTATGCTCTTTTGGTTGTTTTTTTTATTTGTTTTGTTGGTCTATGTTATGAACAAGCAATTAAAAAAATCACTTAGCAACCAATTCACCTTTAAAACCACCCCTTTATAACAAACACATATATGTGAGGAAGCTCTGCAATTGCCTTACAGAAGGATGGTGGGTTTTATCCTGGTGTTTGTTTATGGTTAAAAAGATGGAAAAGTTGCCTTATAAACTTGGCTGTTTGTGTAACTTTTAACCCTCCCCGAAAACTTAAAAAGAAATATAGTGGAGTGTATTTTGCTGTTTAATCTGTCTCTCTTCTGTCCTCATACACACAACTTCTCCCTGTTGTTTATCTCCTATCCTCATACACACAACTTCTCCCTGTTGTTTATCTCCTATCCTCATACACACAACTCTCCCTGTTGTTTATCTTCTATCCTCATACACACAACTTCTCCCTGTTGTTTATCTTCTATCCTCATACACACAACTTCTCCCTGTTGTTTATCTTCTATCCTCATACACACAACTTCTCCCTGTTGTTTATCTTCTATCCTCATACACACAACTTCTCCCTGTTGTTTATCTTCTATCCTCATACACTCAACTTCTCCATGTTGTTTATCAATAATTGAGAGAATGATTGAGAATATGTTTGTATGACTACCAAGCTGTGTTATCATGATACAAATTACTGTCAAACATGGGAACATTTTAAGATCATGAAAGTGAAAGTAAAGATAAGCTTTTTGCATAATTGGCTTTATTTCATAGATTAATTTGGTACATTGTGTTAATAAATGTGCGCTAAAAAGTGGTCATTTTGTTGTGGTGGCTGTTATTTCCAGGTAGCAGTTAACACAGGTTTTAGTTTTGTGTTGTAAATTTACTGTATGCTTTCTGTTTTGCAGGTGTTGATAGAAACTCTGGTTCACCTTGGTGCTTCTGTGAGATGGGCTGCCTGCAACATCTATTCTACTCAGGTATGTAATAATCACACTGAAACTTGTGACTACTTTTTATACTATACTTAATTACTGGATTGATTATGTGAGCAGTAGCTTGAAGGAGTGTTAAAGAGATGCTATTGCTGTACCTGTGGAGTGGTTTGGTTCAATGTACAGAAACATGGATGACGATTGTACAAGTTTGTCCACGCAGGGACACAAAAATTGTGTATAGGTGTGAAATAACATGTGCTATACACAGTGCAACATTCACAGAAACTTGAGATCATGGCTGGATTTATTGACACAAGGCTTGATGGTTGTTATAACTGATGCGGCACATGACCATTCACTATGTACAGTATTCCTTGAATTTATTTAATGCATTATCCATACGGACTGGTGAATGATTGTATGAGTACATAAGGACTGGTAGTTGAATGCAAAAACAGTTGACTTTATATAAAAAAGAACCTGGGCTGGTTGTTTCTACCATGACATTCATCTCATAAGGGAACAAGTTAAATGCTATAAAAGTTTATAAGATGCTCTCCATTCAAATATTGATGTATTTCATGTATCCATCAAGTACTTCTGAAGATACTCAAATATTCAATAAATAAGTTGAGACTGTTTGGTATTAAGTTCTATCCAGGCATCAATTAGTCGTTAACATGTACATGTAACATTGATTAGCATGTGATTATTGTCTGTTCTTGTGATTCTCAAAAATCACAGTTTAATGTAAATAAACTTCCAATATAAATATTTGCTTACCAAAATGAAGATGTTGAAGCACTGCCAGAGAGCATTGTTATCAAATACCTCATTACATTCTTATAGTTTTTCTTCACCCAGAGGTGCCTGTGCTTTTATGAGTAACTTTTGTTTAAATGATCAGTTTTATTTACTTGTGGACATTTCATCATGTTTTCATGTTATCATCAGTGTTCTTACTACAAATGATTGGTCAGACATTAATTAAATCAATTAGTTCCATTTCTTACTACAACTGATTGGTCAGACATTAATCAAATTATTTAGTTCCATTTTGAAGATTTAATACTGCTAGAATGGTCTTAAAAGTTTGACTAAAAACATATGTGAACTTTTAAATGTGCTCAAATCTTTGATAAAATAAGACAAATGAATAGTTGAGAAATTCTGTTTTAGTTTAAAGCTTTGTTAAATAATAATCCAGTTTTTGCTTACTTTTTGTTCAATTTGGATCACTGGTATGCTGTTTTTTAACCTCGCCTCTTCTCCATTCAAATTCTCATCCTTGATTCAAAATTACACACTCGTAAAATTTACTTATCTTTTGACTGCATTCTTTGACTGGTCTCCAAATTTTATCTGTTGAAGCAAACTCAGCTTGCCCTGGGTATACTATTTGCAAATGTTATTTTCTTGTCTTGTAAATTCTGGCATTTAAATGTCATTATCCCTTGCAACTTCCCCCAGTGTGGCAATAAAGTTTCATCTCCAAATCCAAATATATTCTCTGATGCTCTCATTATCCTTCAGTGTCTTGTCTAGAAAGGTACATAAATTGGTGTATTGTTGTGCTTTAATTTGACAGAAATGCCTTGCAACATTTTAAACTGAAACCTGTTAGCTGTATATCATTGTCAAGTTTTTGTTCCTTTGGGTTCTTTGAATCAATAACATCTTTTTGCCAGTTTTGTTTCTTTGAGGTCATTATCTTGTAATTTTGTGCAAAAAGCATTACATACGTGTAATTTAATTTCCTCTCAAAGGTGAAGTTTCAACTAATACTTTTAAGTAATTTTCAAACTTTTGCTTGAAGCATGGCAGTGAAATTGTGTAAATCTATTTGTTAATGTCTTATTATGAAGAATATGATGCAGCTTTGTTCAAGTGATGACCTTATGTCAATTCTCATGTCTTTGTATTAGTATCTAACAATTACTGGAGTAATGTACAATGTCTCAGAACAATAGATTTTTGTGCGAGAGATGCATCATTCTAATTATCCAAAGTGGTTTATTGTCGCTAAAACACTTTATACTATACACTGTAGTTGATTAAACCATTTGAATAAAATTGATCATAGCTTTTACCCAGTTGCACTATAACTTATGATGCACCGAGTGAAATTTCTCAATTCAATGGATTATGAAGTATAGTAGTCTGTGAAGTGTGTTTTCAGATTACTATTTTATGACAGTTTAATTGAAAAGACCTTAACAATATGATTGATGGGTATTCATCAAAGTCCTTAGGAGCTTGGCAGTAAAATATAACAGATGTAGATGTATCAATTTTTATCAAGAATAAGCTTGGATTTTGAACAGGGCCATTGCTATATTGACTTTACCTGTTTACTAAGTTTTATTAATGTATTAAGATAAATCAAGCCTCTGATGACACTGATCAAACTACAGCATAACCAGGATCTTGATCTTTTTTATACAAATTTAGAACTGATTTTCTACTTTGTTATAGTTATAGTTATAACACTTAAATATATTTTTTTATTTCAAAAATATTAATCATTGTCACTGAAAGCTTGAACTCTTTAATGTATCTCTGCAAGTTTTTACCAATTACAAAATAAATTTCTTTAGTTTGACCGCTATTTTATTATTAGATAAATCTATAAAATTTATATGACAAATATTACTCTGTGTTGCCTAGAGACTTAGTATGGAACTTGATGATAAATCTGTGGTGAATTTTATGGTAGAAAATGATGCGATTGCCATTAAATGAAGACCCTAAAATTTATTTTGTAATATTCATCAGTGTCGCCAGAAGCATGGCATTTAACTATTTGATGAATTTGTTATCATTTGTAAGCCTGGTTTTCTACTAAGTGACAGATATATTAACATTGTTATATATCATATTGATTTATTATATCCAGAAATGCTCCTTACATTCTAAACCTTCAGCTACCAAGTATGCCCTAAAAAGCATCTACATTATTGTTGCGTTTTTTCAACTTTTTTCATTTTTACTGCTATCTATTATTATTTTTAATCCATTGAACATAATTTAATAGATTTTAAAGTATTAACGGTGGCATACAATTATTTGTTTGTGCCAAAAAGGGGTTTGGTGATAAATAAGGGTAGGGGTGCTTTTTGAGAATGTTTGGTATTAGCAGACATTATGAAACGTATGTTCTGTGATCAGTGTACACCAATTATACATAATACTTGTGATTCTTTCAATTTCATTCTGTCTAGCCCATTTTTTGTTGTCTATATATGATGTTGTTTTCAATCTTCTCTGTTGTAATATGTGTTTTGAAATTATTAATAATGACATTATCATTGACGAATGCCATCATATTCAAAGAATGTTGGTCGGCAGAGGAATTTCTCGGGAATTTGAAATTAAATCATTTTCTTGTCTTGGGTATAGAAATATTTCATGTCAGAAATACCAGACATATTGGGTTGTAAATAAGTTTTATTTTGTTTGCCAGAGAAATATGCAGTCTCCTACCTCCACATTGAAGAGTTTGGAAACAAAAGCAATGAAATGAATTATAACATTGATTGCTCAGTTTTTGTTTATTTGAAATAATAAATTTTAGTACAAAAATATCTAGCAAACTCATGAATCATCATACTGTAAGACGGATTTCTGATTTGTGATTAAAGGGGCTAGACTTGTGATTTATTTTTCAGTGTTTGAATGAAAAATCATTTCAGGATATAAATGATTTCCAGTGTATAAATGATAGGCAGAATATAAATGCTTATGATACGTCTAGTATGTGAAGTTTGATAGCAGTATTCTGAACAATTTTGTGCCTGTACTTAATAAAATATTATATTCATAGTATTCCTTTATTCATTATTTACTCATTTATGTAATATGTGTAATTTATGCAGCTTAATTGTATACGTGCTGACATGTTTTTATATTTTGTAATCGGTATTTGTCGTTTATTTACTATCTCAGTTTTAATTATCTCTGTGTGTTTATTTACTCTCTCAGTTTTAATTATCTCTGTGTGTCTATTTACTATCTCAGTTTTAATTATCTCTGTGTGTCAGTTTTGTATCCCTGATTTTTTTTACATTAAATTTGAATCAAACAGATTCTGAACCTCTGACTCTTCATTGCATTTACAAACTCTGTTTTTATGAATGTTTTTAAACCTTGTTAGTTGAATCTCATTGAGGTATTGACATTAAAATGTTGTTGGTTTTCCCAACTATTTCATCAAATTTATGCATATTAAACAGGATTTTCTGTTGTTCTCTGGAGAAACCATTTTTATTTTGCAAATTCAGTCTGTATTTGGACATTTTCCCTCAATTTATGTTAATATCATGAAAAATTAAAAAAAAATCTACTGCAGTGATGCATCATACTGTACAAATAAGCTAACTACCACATTACCATATTTTTCCTCTCTAATGGGGATAAAATGATGGTGCAGGGTTGTTTGGTCTCAGGAAAGTTCCAGTTTTATGGTTTCAGTAAAACTGTTCAAATCAGTCAACATGAATAATATTTATGATGAAAATTGTAATTTAATTTGAAGACTTGTCTGAAATCTAAATTTCATTTCTGATTGGACTGTTCTGATCACATGTATAAAACCGACCAATGAAAAAGCTGCATTTTAGACTGGTCTCCAATGTCAACCTTTGTTCTGTTTATTCTTTCATGAACTTAGAATGAACAGCTTTTATCTTCACTTGGAGCTAAACCAAAAACAAGATAAATTGATATGAAAGTAAAATAAATTTTATCTCAGGGGGATGTTTGTTTTACAAAGTTTTATTTAGGAAGTCTGATTATAGAAATCTCATACTTGGTGGATATTTTATGTTCTATTTAAATTCAAGTTTGGTAACAATGCAGTTACAACACTAAGTCTTGTTTTGACTCTGATCAATGTAGTATTATACAAGTGAATTTTTTTCTTTTCCGAGGAGTCTGTGCTCGAAGAGAACTACACTGATATTTAATATCAATAATTGCATGTATAAATTATTATATCAAATTGGATAATCACAGCTGATAATTAGAAAATTACACTAATTATGTGATTAAGATTTTAGATTAATTAACTAACTGATTTATGAAGATAATTAGATCATTAACATTCTCTAGAGACTGTAACACAATAACACAATAACAAAACTACTGCAGCTTCATGTATTGTTACAAATCAGTTACTGCAGATTTGTTGAAAGATCTTAATTCTTGATGCTATTAGTTAAGTATTTATTAGGAACCCAAATTTGTCTAAAATATAGTGATATGATATTTTGATGATATAATGAGAACATTGTCAGGACATCATCTCAAATAACCAGTCAGGCCATTTTTTCATATTTCTTTTGGTGTGTGCCTTCCTGCTTTGGAATTTGATAACCAGTCTGTCAATACCAATCTCATATACCAGTCCACCTATGAATTAACCATTTGTTTGTTTATTATCATTGCGTGATTATTTATTGCGTGAGATAACTGAATTTGACTGGTCTTAAATACATTCATCAATTTCTGTACAGTAACCAGTCTGCTTTCCAAAATTATGTTCACTACTAAAAGTTATCTTTATTAATGTTCAGCATTTTATACAGATCTTCATCTTGTTGAATCCTGATCAAAGTGAACGGTCTGAAGTTTTGTTGTTTGATTTTTGTTATAGTTTTTTCTGAATAAAATGATCAGAATTTTGTTTAAATTTTCAGAATGAGGTTGCGTCTGCTTTAGCTGAGGCTGGACATCCAATCTTTGCGTGGAAAGGAGAGACTGAGGAAGATTTCTGGTGGAGCATAGACAAATGTATCAATGCTGACGGCTGGCAACCTAATATGGTAAAATTTCTCACAATTTTCTCCATGTACCGGTTTTTGTTTCATATATCAAGAGTTAAATGTTTCCGCAGAGACTTTCGAGGATTCTATTTTATCTTAATACATTGACAGTAATCTTCTTGTTGAAGAAAATGTTTGTAGACCAGTCATGTTGTAAGGTGGTGATTATGAAGTGAAGATGCACTTTAATGTTATTGTTTTGTATTTTAAAACCTGTATATTCTCTGTTATATTCTCTGGACTTATTTATGAAGACAAAATTTAGACTGAAAATGTAATACCAAAAGCTCAACGCTCGGTTTTCATCATTTACAAATTTCTTCTATGAATCAAAGCATGAATATTTAGGTTTGAAAAGTGGTTTACTTGAATACATGAACGTGAAATAATTAGTTTGGTCCATTTCATCGAGATTTAACACAAATCTCTCAAAACACTGAATCCATGAGATTTTGAGTGCTAAGATTTGAGTGTTTTATCATTATGGTTATAATCCCTGGTGGATGTTTCGATTTTTATTTGTATTTCAAGAGAATTTTTTTCGTCTTGTGTTGCGTTTTGCTGAGCATATATTTTTTTCATTCTGGCTTAATGACTTGTATTTGCTTGAGAACTTGAACACAAAAAAGATCTGAGCTTTGAGATCAATCTCAAGGTTTGTGATCACAGTCAGTGTGCAGTAATTGTGTGTGCCCTTCAACAAAAGCGAATGTTTTTTGTCTGTTTTTCTCTTGTTTAAATTCTTCTTTTATCGTCTTCTTCATCTAAATGTTGTGTGTGATTTTTCGTCCTAATACTTTCAGAAGCATGACTTTAGAACACACCCATATATGGACTTAAAAGATATTGGAACTTGGAAATATGTGACCATTCAGAATAGTGCTAACTACCAATACCAGTACTTTTGATTTTGACCTTTGTCTCTTGGATTTAAGGTTGTGTAGCTCAAAGTCCCATTGTTTGCATTTTTTCTAGCAAAATAATCAATTTCTGGTGGGGGAAACATGTTTGTATTTTTGTTGTTTAAAATACAACACTCTCTTATTTTATTTTATCTCTGTCGCTTTAATTGTTTTGTATGATCTACTTTTAGATCCTTGATGATGGAGGTGATGCCACACATTTGATGTTGAAACGTTATCCGGCCTTGTTCAATATGGTGAAAGGTTTGGTTGAGGAAAGTGTTACTGGTGTGCACCGACTTTACCAGTTATCAAAGTCCGGTAAACTTACAGTACCTGCAATGAATGTGAATGACTCAGTTACAAAGGTGAGCTTATAATTATCAATGATTTGAACTGAATGGAATATTGTTGACTTGATATGGAAAGGATTAGTTGGTGGGAGAAACTTTTTGTGAACGGGACTAGTTAATATGAGAAGCTAGTTGATTGGTGACTCAAGGGCTCTGACTGAGGAGGACTTGTCTCAATTCCAGGGTTCAAGGTTAAAATTCTGCATTTGGTGACCAGCAACTCCGTCTAAGCCTCTGATTGGTTGGTTCTGAATATGTTCTGCATGTTGACCAATGGCAAGACTGCATACTGTCATTAGCCTCAAAATCCAGTTTGTTTCCTTTTCTTTGATATTTTGTATGTACAGTTGTAGATTCTACAGTGCTGGGTGAACTGTGGTGTAATGTGGATAGCTTTTAGCTGCATAGATAACTTCTATAATACATTGACCATTGGGATGAGGCAGGATAAAAATGTAAATGAAGTGTGTCAATGTTTCCCTATAATGATGATTATAATTCACATTTCTTTTATCTTCCAGACAAAGTTTGATAACTTGTACAATTGCAGAGAATCCATTCTTGATGCGTAAGTAGATTTTTAATCAGTTCTCAATTCATTCAATACATATAATGTCAAACCTGTGAACAAAGGTCTACAAATATAGAGAAAAAGTATGGCCTTTACGTAAAGTTGGTCTTTATGTAAAGTTGACTTGATGTAAAATTGGCATTTTTGTAAAATTGACCTTTATGTAAAGTTAGCCTTTATGTAAACTTGACCTTTATGATAAGTTGGCCTTTATATAAAGTTAGCCTTTATTTACATAAAGTTAGCCTTTACTGACATTAAGTTAGCGTTCATGTAAACTTGACCATTGTGTAAAGTTAGCCTTTATGATAAGTTGGCCTTAAATCAGAGGTTTATGGTCTTTGTTATATCAATAAATTTGTGCTAAATAGTCTTTGTATATATAAAGGCATTTGTTCAGAGGTGGCCGTTAACTCAGGTTTCACTGTATTGTGGAATATTTCCAAAATAAATGCACCAAGGTTGTTACATTTGTTTAGTTTGACAATGTATCAATGTCTTGTTGTAACAATTTTTGGGTGTATAGTATAAACATGTAGTATGATGGATCATTTAAGCATTTCTGATCAGTCAAGATTTTTTGTTTTTGCTTTCTAAATAAGGGAATTAGGGACATTAATTAGGTGAGGTGCATTTATTAGGGAATATTTGGTGCTACTTAAGATAGTTTGAATGTTATTCCCTCCAAGGAAAAAAATAATTCAACTCTTGACATGGATAGTATTTTTATTTCCTGAAGTTTTGCCACACATCTGTATCATAATCTTGTTTATAGGAATATTCTTTGTGTGTATAGGTGCAAATAGATGTGCAGACACTTATCTTTTCTCAAGCAAAAACGGAAGCTTCACTTCATAGAAAATTTCAGTAACATCTTTGCATTTTGCACCTCAACACCTTTTATGCATTACGACATAGATAATTTTACATACTTGATAGAAATGAGTCTGCTTTAAATCAAAGATAAACAATTTTTTAGTTGCACTGTCTTCATTCTAACAAGATTAATAAAATTTCAGAGACAGAGGAATGCAATAAATTAATACAGTATAGATATAACTTGTGTTTGTCTACATTTTGTACTCAGTATTGAAGTATTGTTGACTATATCTATCTCCAGATTGAAGAGAACCACAGATATTATGTTTGGAGGTAAACAAGTGCTGGTTTGTGGATATGGTGAGGTATGCATTTTGTACATCATGTTTGTGATAAAGTTTTAGGAAAGCTAAAAATCAAGCCATCAAAAGTCCTCATTTAAATCTAGTTGTGTCATTTTTTGTTAGTACAACAGTCCAGTTTTCATGATTTTATCGTTGTTGGGACTTAAATATTACAGGAACACCTCCAGCATGCTACTAAGGGTGGAGGGAGGTAATTCAAGCAGTTTCCACAATAATTATCCAAAGTCGAAAGGTTTCCCATCCAATCTTCATTGGATAATTTTGATGGGCATATTTTGTGAGGGTCTGGATTTCTTGTTCAGTTTTATTTTAGTTGTGTTCTGGGTTTTTAAATTCATTATGATCATGCGTAGATGTGCCTGCATTACTTATTAACTTATGAACGAAGCTTGACATACTTTCTGTCCCTGTTTGTGATTTATATTATGGCCTTTATTATAGGTTGGAAAAGGTGTTTCATCAGCATTAAAAGGTCTAGGGGCCATCGTCAATGTGACTGAGATCGATCCTATCTGTGCTCTGCAGGCAAGGTATGTGTTATAGTTCCATAAATGTGCCAGTTGCGATCAATAAGTCTTATTTTGTAGGTCTCAGCAACAAGCTTAAAAAATATAAGGCTTTAAGTAATGATAGCAAATTACTTGGAGAATATTGACTCCTTTTGTAAAAGTGCAACTCTTATCATTTAGTATCCATTTTATAGATTAGTTGGAACTTATTTTATGACAGACTTTAATGATTTAACAATTTCCTTCCTGTGGGCTGGGGACCCTGCTGAAGTAGAATGTCAGGCTGTGATTTTAAAGTAATACATATCTGGTTCAGTGTCCTGAAAAAAAAATGTTTGTATATGGCACTTGTGAGTTTCTTGTTTGAAAATCAATTCTTTCACAAAATTGTATGGTAGCAAATTGTAGCAAAATATGTTGTATTATGAATAGTTTGCATTTTTTGTTGTAAATTTTGTCTCATGGTCTACTCAATTTGAATATGAGTGACATATATCTTAATTGAATGCTTCGAATTTGCCTGACATTGGAAATTAGTCTGTCTGCCATGATCCTTTTAAACCCTAATTTGCTACAGTAGTTTGGAATCAATGGAAATGTCTGCTTCACCAGATCCTGAAGATTTTATATAGGTCTCATCGAGGCAAATTAAATTCATAGAAATTTCATCGAAACTAATTCTGGAAGATTTTGTCTGCAAGATTTAAGTTTTACCAAAATTGATGAATTTTATCATATTACTTTTATTTTCAGTATGGATGGGTTCCGTGTTGTACGTATCGATGAGGTCGTGAAAAATATCGATTTGTTGATCACATGTACCGGAAATAAGAACGTGGTTACTAGAGGTCACATGGATAGGATGAAGACTGGATGTATTGTCTGCAATATGGGACATTCCAACACTGAAATTGATGTGGTAATTCCCTCCTTCTGTATTCTGCTACATTATTTATTCTTGAATCAATCTCCAAGGTTTCTAGTATTTTCAATCCTCAGTCAATATTTGATGTGTCATGTTTGTCTATCTGACTGTCTGTCCCAACTGTCTGTGCATCCATCCATCTGATCTTGTCTGCCTTTTGTGTTAGCTTGATTTTATTGCTTCCTCATCTCATAATGTAAGGTTAAGATTTAAAGCACTTAAATGACATAAAAAGGAATCAAATTTCAGTAAATTTTCATGACTTCTATAGTATACATTTATATGACTTGCGTCATTCCCATTATAAAATACTGGAAGCCAAACCTCTGTGATTTTACTGGTATAACTTATAAATTTACTATTTTTAGGCTTATGTCAATTTTCTGAGAAATGTCAAAACATCAAGTTGAAATAATTTATAGACAGAGCATTTGTACCTTGATGTATATTCGATCAGAAATATTGACATAAATACAAAGTACATTGAAAAATAATTTCATCTATTTTTTGGAATCACAATTTTTGAAAATATCTGTTATACAGTCAAACCTGTGAACAAAGGCCACCCTTGGGAAAGACAAAATGTGGCCTTTATTGACAGATGATCTTTATTCAGAGGTCAGATTGTTCTAAATAATCAATGATGGTTTTTCAAAGAATGGCCTTTATTCACAGGGTGGTCTTTATTCGGAGATGGCTGCAAACACAGGTTTGATGTATATCTAAATGTTTGATAATCTCAGGTGTCAGCTAATTATTTCTGCATGTATGTAATTAGAAAATTTTCAAGATTTTGCTGTTGGAGATCATGTTCATAAACTTGGTTTGTTTTTAACTGCCTGTTCATACTATTGATGTAACATTTTTGCTGAAAAATGGTGGAAATTTAATTTCCTTGTCTAAAACTGGTATGTCGATATGAAAGGCATGCTGAATTATTTTGATGCAAAAATATTTTAATGTTAAAAAAAATCTATGGTTGGCTGTTTTATACATATTTTATGACATCTTTCATCCAGAAAACATTTACAACAAAAGATTTATGTGACAATTCATTTTTTTAAAATGGTGTGATTTTTTTCTACCATATCTGTAGGATTTTCTATAAACAAGAAACCCATGATCTCAAACATTTATAATAGACCTTTTATCAGCTCTTTGTGTCCTTACGCAAGGATATTTCATCAGGAAAAAGACTATCAAAAAAAGATGGCAAGTCTACATCAGATTAGGAATTTGTTATTTTAGTGATTATGAAACGAGAAATGATTTTCTTCCATATTTGGAGAGAAGAGATAAAAACTTATCCATGATATAAAATTTACTTACGGACTGAAACAGCGGACTTCATAATCAACATGTATCTTAATATTATAATCAAACATGTGTTGGTGGCCATCTTTATATGAAGAGCTCTTCATGCATTCAAGTTTTCTTTTTAACACATTTTTTACACAACAGACTGTAAAACACTGGTTTAATGCAGGCATAAGTCCATAAGGGTCATATTTTTCCATAAGGATCATAATATTTCTTTCTGTTTGTTGGTCTTTGTTACAAGGTTGTCTTGTATCTATTTAGTCAAATCCCAGTATTAAATTCTGCATGGACGATTCAGGCTCGGAATTCAATTTATTACATAAAATATTTATTCTACTTACAGAATAGCCTGAGAACACCAGATTTAACTTGGGAGAAAGTCAGATCTCAAGTTGATCATATTATTTGGCCTGATGGTAAAAGAATAATCTTGTTAGCTGAGGTAAGTTCATATACAGCATTTAAAGGTACTTTTATTCTGCTGTGATAAAAGGGACATTTACACTCATCATAGAAAAGGTAATTTAACACTGATTTAATGAAGGCTTGATAATATGACAATATGATTGGCTTAAATAGCCTGATTTATTATGATATGTGAATTTATTATTGCATCATCATTCTTCGACACATTTTAACTGAAAAGGTAAAATTAAAAATCATTCTACATTGTTGTGAATTTTACGTACTGCCTTAATAATTATCTCGTCTTTGGCTGCCGTATCTTACTGAGAAACATACAGATGTTTTGTTCCCTAATCTTATATAACCATTTTAGTGATTGGACTAGTAGAATGTGGAGCACCATTTTCTGCATGTTTTTATCATGTTTCCACTTTTACACTGTGATAATAAATCTTATTTGATATAGGTTTAAGACTCTAGTATCTAGTTTGTAAATTAGTACCTTATCTGTTCTTGTTTACGTATATTTCAGGGTCGTCTTGTGAACTTGAGTTGTTCTAGCGTGCCATCTTTTGTTGTTTCTATCACAGCTGTCACTCAGGTATGTTTCTGTTGATTTCTTATTAAGATCGATCTGATTTATTGCTAGACTTTTGCTTGAGTCGAGGACTACACTGTTAGTACTGGAAAAAATCCAGACAAACTGAGAAGGTTAACTGTCTACTGGTATGTAACTGAATACATGTACCACCAAAAACTGGCGTCGGGAGAGTTATTATTAACAACAAAGTTTGGAAATTAGTTGTGACTTTCTTGAGAATGATCTTCAGCCTTCATTAAATAGATCTCATTTTAATAGCTGCTGATTAATTTTTGAAGGGGATGTAGTTCATATTTTTCTCTTTCAATCTTTTTAAAGTTTGTATGGATAATTAATTTTTGTTAAATGTCCTTTTTTCCAGGCCCTTGCTCTTATAGAACTTTACAATGCACCAAACGGCAGATATAAACAAGATGTCTACCTCCTGCCAAAGAAAATGGGTAAATTTTGTGTTTTTTGTTTAGTGTTTTCATGAAAATCTGTCTAATAAATAACAAATGTCAGTAAATTGTGTATAACTCATCTGCCGGCTGATCATATTTATTTTTACATGTGTAATACACATATTATGATTAGAAGGTTTAAACAAGTGAAGGAACTGTGCACATTCAGACAGCATTCAATTTTATGCACCCTTTTGCCATTCTAGTGGATAATGTTAAAGGTGCAGAACCTGTTTTTGTTTTTTTTCACTGGTGACTTCTTTATGATTTGCAAAAATATTCTGTGCAAAGAATTCTACCTGACAAAACACAGTTTCATTATTATGAGTTGTTGCCCTGAAGGACAACTGGAAAATATTTGATGTGCATGAAGTATTAAGAAAAAAATATACATGTATGTGTAATGTCTTGTATGTAATAATAACAGTATAACAATGTAGATGTAGAAAGTTGTTAGGACTGAATCGTACATGTATATATCAATTTTCCAGTTACTTGAGGAATAACTGTACCATTATGTACTAAACTGTAAAATTAAGGATGTTTTGGTTAATGATTACTAAACGTGACCTCACTATTTTATAATGTACGATGACTTGTTTCAGACGAGTATGTTGCTCTTCTTCACCTGCCAACATTTGATGCCCATCTTACAGAATTGTCTGATGAGCAAGCTAAATATCTTGGTCTGTCAAAAACTGGTCCATTCAAGCCTAACTATTACAGGTAATATTTCATATTCTCATGTAAAACATAATATTGAATCACTATATTAAATCTTTAACTCAATTTTTAGTACTTGAATATGAAGAATGTTGATATTGTGGTATCATTTATTTTCTTTGGGCTCAATTTTCGTGGTTTTTACTAAAATGGTTATTTCGTGGGGACATAAATTCGTTGATTTTGATTTTTTGAAAGAAAAAGTTTTGCCTTTCTATCATTTTCTTTGTGAAATAACCTCGCTCTGGGAGTAAAATTCAGGTAATTGACCCTCTGACCCTCACGTGTCAAAAGGGGACCCCATCAAAAGTTACACAACATACGACAGATATCCGTTGGTACGTCGCGTCCATTATTTTAACACTATTTCAGCACGGTCCTCATATTTCTGTCTGTTCGATATGGTATATAAGTGATCATTAATTATCATTGACCATAAAGTGGGACCTGTCTCGTTACTGATTTCGGTAAGCTTACTTTTCCAAGTGATGATAGGAAACAATAACAGATCATCGGAGCTTGTTATTTTCCATTTTCGGAACATACCAGAAGTTGTATTGTAACGCATTTTCGGATACTGCCAAATTTAGAATGGTTGTTGGATATCTCGGCATTTATATTCGTGGGGATTTGATTTCGTGGATCAGCCAACTTTATCACAAAATCCATGAAATTACATCCCCAACGAAAACCAGTGAAACCACAGTATATTACCCAAATACTATCCATTTGAAGTCTCAGTTTGTAGACTCAGTATAAAATTCATGCACCTGATAGGTTGACGAGCCTTAAAATTGACCATTAGGTGAAAAATCAATTATTTGACTTCAGAAAAATCTCAATCTGAAAAAAGGTGAAGTTTGGTTTATAAGTAGTTCACCAATTTTATCTTTGGCCATCATGGTGGAGTGTGACCATAAAATCAGATTTTGTATTATCATTATGTAACTGAAACAAACATACTGGTAACTTAACAATGGCATTGATTGTTTCCCCTTTCTTCCAGGTACTAATGATGGTGAGTTCTAGGAAAGTTTGTGGTAACTTTGGAATTCATTCCATTGTTTGAAGGTATGGTACTCAAAGAGAGCATTGGCTGGAGTCCAGATTTTCATGTGTGTTAATCTGGACTCATTTTAAGTATTCAATATAACAACTCATCTGCTGACTGGTTCCCAATATATATCAGGAATTCTAGACTGTATTACAGGTTTTCATCTGGAGCTTTGACTGGTTCTTAAGATTCCATCTCGATTCATTGACGGACTTGTTAACAATTTTTTATTGTCAAAATGACTTTACCGGATTTAAGATCTCTGGCAAATTGTGCGCTGCGTTAATTATGCTCATTAGATTCATGATTTTTTTGTTATTGATTTGTGATATGTAAATTAAAGAACAAAATAACACTTATTGTTTTGAAGCAATTGTAGTTTTAGACATCATTATGTAGACACGCTATTTGTTCACCAGCTTTAATCATGTAAAGAATTACTACTGCCATAAATAAACACAGGATCATTTGACGATCAAAATAATACACTCTGTCATGTATCATAATTATAGAAGTTTCATCAGTAATTCTATTGTTAGTTTCTCATATACTTTTTTTATACACCTTTTTCGAATCTCTTTTTATTCTTTATGAGACAATTTCAGTATCCCTGTTTAACCAGTCAGGTTTATTTTTTAAAAAGATTCAATTGTTAATGGTAGTTAACAGTAAAAGCTAATTTTTGTTGGTTTAACTACTTAAATCATCAAATTTCATAATTTTGATTGTTATTTCATTTATATTTGTTGATGTGTTATGGTCAGTTTGTGCATATCATATGTATATATTAGCATATATTATCAGGAAAAAATTATATAATGTTAATGCACTGTGTTTTGTTGGTTCTGTAAATATACAAAAAAAGATTAGATGGTTTCAGACTGGTATGTGATAATTGCATTTGCAGGGTGACAGTGTTTAGTGGGTATTTGTCCAAGGTTAAAGGTTAACTGGTTCTTTTCTGAGATGACTACAGATTGAATATTGTCATAAATCACCTTGACACCAGGTCCTTGTATTAAGTGGTATTTCTCACTCAAGTAAGTCACTTAGCTGACTGGTTCTCGCCTTAAGTCACCTTGCTGACTAGTTCTTGTCATAAGTTGCCTGGTTCTCGTGTAAGTCGCCTTGTTGACTGATTCTTGTTTAAGCCACCTTGCTGACTGGTTCTTGTCTAAGTCAACTTGTTGACTGTTCTTGTCTAAGTAACCTTGCTGACTGGTTCTTGTTTAAGTTACCTTGCGCACTGGTTCTTGTCTTAAGTCACATAGCTGACTGGTTCTTATTGCGAATTACCTTGCTGACTGATTCTTGTAAGTCGCCTTCTAACCAGTTCTTGTAGGTCACCTTGCTGACTTGTTATTGTCATAAGTGACCTTGTAGATAGGTTCTGGTTAAGAATGATTATGTAGACTGGTTCCTTTTGACATTGTTAGTTAATTGATACTTTAGGTTATGTAGCTGACAGCTTCAACTAGGTACTGACATGTTTGCAGACATGATGGTTTCCATCATTGGTAACATAGTCAGTCTGTTGTTTTCCTAACAGACATTGTTAGCCAGTACTGGCCTAGGTAACTTTGCAGATTAAAATTTATCACTGATATTGGTGACAGGTCTTTACCTTATGATGACAATGTTCTTGTTTTAGGAGGCGTTACACTGACTGGTTGTCACCCTGTGAATGCACGTGATTGTTGAATTTTTTTGTCATTTTTGTTCACAATATGCCGTGGCCACGGCTGGGATATTATATTATTATGGATGCTTTGAGAAAAGGGGGGCTCTGTATGAAATGTATGTATCATATTTGGGCCAATCATTGTTTAAAATGTTTAGGACTTGTTTAAATTCCATCCACTTTTGTATTATTACATTGTAACTGTTTGACAACTAAGTTTGAACAAAGCATACAAGTAGTTTGATGGGTGGGGTAATTTTTTCTCATAATTCATGACTTTGTATTTTTTTCCTTTGAATTTATTTATGCAATATCTGCACAGATTTTATGTTGTAGGTATTCTACAGTGACTACTCATGTATACTTGTATTCGTGTTCAACTTAAAGACAAGAATTATTCTTGAAGAGTGTTTTTTATAGGTAAAATGTATTCGGATTTTTTTGTAGACAATATTTATAACATATACTCTAATTTACTGATAAATGTGGGGCAGAGCTGGTATCTTCAGATTTTATGAAGATGCCATAGTTTTATACCATACATTCAGTAAAAACTTAAGTTTTAACAACTTTGTTTCTTGGAATTTCTTTACTATACATTGCCTGGGAAAGAAAAATAAAGTTGTATTATTTTGTAATCATACTGATAATTAACTCTCCATGTTTCTCTGTGTTAACACATTTAGACTGGGATCATTTGAACCCAGACCTGTCCTTGATGTCTTTGTTTTTATAAGTTGAATCAATTGGAATTGTGCAATCTACTTCAAGTAAGAAGCAAAAAAACTAAATGTTTTCTTTGAATGTAGGTGCTTTTTGTTAATTAGTCTTTGTCCATGATTGTTTTATATACTCCTTAAGCACAATTTTTAATTACTCTAAAACCTCACAAGGTGACCACCTTGATATTACGGCCAACTTATTACACTGACCACTTATTTTTGGACCCCCTTTCAATAATTCCCCATAATTCAACGCGATAATGAGACCATCTCACTATCACAACTGATTGTTTGGGTCCTGAAGTTGGTCTCATCATTGAGGTTTTACTGTATTTCTACAAACAGTGAATCAACAATTTAATAAGAATGTAATGGATTTAACACAAATCACATAAGTAAATATTGGCCCCTGTATCCAGTTTTAAGCCATTTTTTTCTATTATCATAACTGCAACCTCAGCCACACAATAAAATCTCATTATTACACTAAACTGTCATATTTTCAAATAATGCTTATTAAAGTTAGCTGTCATCTGCTTGACAAATCATGGTGGAAGTATTGAATATGAATTATTGATTCCTTGGAATAATTCACATGCAATAAGTATTTTTCTGCTGTTTGTGTCTTATCATGGACAAATTCATTATATTGACATGGATAGGTTTGAAAACCAGCAACAAACTCCATTGATCTGCAATTCTTGACAATGGCCTCACTAACAAGCTGGGTAAAGGTTAAGGGCAGTGATTTACTTCAAAGAAGACTTACACAAAATTAATGGTTATTTATGGTCATATTTTAGAATTAAGACAAATTTTGTCACCAGGTAGACTGTGCTTTACATACATATCTTTGTTTATATCTCAGTTGTCATGGTGATATTAGACGTCATGTTTTATTTAGGTTTAAGACTCTATACAAGATTAAATAAAAATAAATAAATTGTTCATTGCCTTGCATTTTGTTTTTTGTTCACAACAATACTTAATCACTTTACAATTGTAGTCTAAAAAGCATTCAACATGAAAATTCCTTCTTTTCAACATTGGATACATTTTTCCATGCTACAAAGCAAGTGCCCAAAAAATTGTCAATAAATTTGACAATAAAGCTGGTAAAAATGACTAGATGATCAAAATACAACCCCCTATTGTATCACTCATTGCATAGAATTTATCAACCAAAAATTATAAAATACCTACATATCACAATTATCATGAAGTTCTTGTCACTAAATTCTCTAATTTATTCCATAAAAGTCTTCTGTTCCATATCATGAGAATAACAGATGCTGTTCCTATGACAACCAAAGGCACTTTGGATCTCGACTTCTTTTTCTGCTTCATATTCTCTTTTACAATATCTGGAGGATCAAAGTTTCCTGTCTTCAAAACCTAGAGGAAAATTAATTATGAATTCTAACAGTATTTAAAACGTAAATAACACATACCTCTTGTTCAAGAATTAATTAAATATTAAAGCAAAAAAAAAATTGGATATTTCAACAATTATGACCTTGAACCCCTGGGACAAAGGTCAAGCAACTGTTAACGTAGGATCTGATCTTAAATACTGTATTAAAAATTCACCATTTGGATTCAGTTGGATTCAATCCCAAGAAATTTGGATTCATTGCAGCCCTAAAAAAGCAGTAAATGTCTTACTTTGTCCAGTCTTCCTTTTAAAGATAACATCTGTGTTTCCAGAGCTGTTATATTATGCAGTGTATCTACAGTATGTTGATGAAGTTGTTTAGGACCAATTCCATCCTGTAATAAACAATATGATCAATAAAACATGTTCTTCCAGTCAAATAAAATACAATATGAACACCACTATCTGCATACATGTCACTGAATATAGTATGAAAATAAGCGAGTGATGGATTTTACATTAACATTTTACATTAACAATCTTACAGCCGTATGAAAATAACGATTTTGTGTTACTGCTGGTTCACCAACCTACTAAATTCTGCATTAAGATTTATGATGAGTTACAGTCTAGGCAGCCTTCAGTGTTAGCATTTTATTACAATTACTTCCCCCCAAATTACAATTATGAAATTTACTGCCAAATACATGCCAGGTCAATTAACCAGTATGTAAGTAAAGTTAAATATTAGGTACTAAAAAAGTTCATACATGTAACTCATTCAGTATTGCCGGTTTAGATTTGATCTGATCTTGTAAGAATCCAATGGTTGTGTTAATGTACTTTGTATGTTTTGAAATGTTTGCCAGAACTGCTAAAGCTTCAGCACAACTGAAAAAAAATCAAGAAAACAAATCTTCAATTTGTTGAACAATAAAAATAAAAACAAACTTTTTATCAATGATCAAAATATATCAGAGTATTGAGCAAAACTAAGGAAACATCTAGACAAAAACTGATGTAAAGTCAATTGAATGCTAATCCATTGTAGAAATAAAACCCAACTCAAAAAGGAGCAAAAGATATGGTCTGAATATAACTTATGAGGAACAGAGGGATGGATGAACAACCAAAATTAGTAAAAAATATGGCACATAATCTACGGAGATATTATTATAAGTCATATCAGTCATACAAATTGAAAATAACAGTTTGAATCAAAGAAAAGGAAAATCTGTAAATCCTTTCTGTACTTAACCAGACAAAAAAAACAAAAAAAGGTCTAATTAGGTGCATACAAGAGGACATTAACATTCATTTATTCAAATATTCAAAGCAAGGGAAATAACTCTAACTTCATTTCTACACCTCATTTACCACTTCAACAATATGACCACCTCATTACAACAACCACTAACTTTTCAGATCAGTTCTTTATATTTTCTCTTTATTTCAACTTGATAATGCAGTCTACATGATATTATGACCATTTTTCAGGTCCAAAAGGTATCTTAATATCAAGGTTTTATTGTATATTTATTCTCCATAAATGAGCCAACTATGACCTGATATGTTTCTTTGTTTGTATCTGAGGTAAACTAGACTTCTCCCATTCTTTTTTATGTACAGAATGAATACCATTAAGTATCTTCTTTCTGATTCCGAGTTGAGATACCCCTATCTGTAAATATAAAAAAATATCAAAAAATAAAAATAAGTTCACTCACATTTCCAATAATTTCAAATACCATAATGATGTTCTTGAGGCAAAGTCCGTACTTTATTGCATTTAAAAAGTCTGAAGATACAGCAGGGCTTGACAATCCACTCATTATTACAAGTAGAAATGGACTCAGGACGAGATGAAATTCCTGTAGAAATAGATAAAATTCTAAGCTAGTCATCCTGCCAGACAAGTAGTATGAAAAAAAAATTGTCAAGCCCTGCACATATGCATTAAGTTGCAATGTTAAACAAAAATATTCATACACAAAAATGAAAACTTATTAAATAATAACATGACCATTTGGACTAGCAATGGAGATTCAACTGAACAGGACAAGCTTTTTTAGATGGGACTGTCGAGATTATTTCATCAGCAATTCATGATTTCACATTTCAAAAGTGACAAATCAACTGAATACCCAACTACCACTTCATATAGATACAATACTTACTTTGATTAAGTCTTCATCAGTCATACGAAGTAATGTATTAAAGTCAATATGTTGACTACGGACAACATCTACCAGATGGCTCAGCTCTAAACCACACAGAAATAGTTCTAAATCTCCATAGGTAGTTCCATAACTGTTTGCGTTACTAAAAATACAAAAATACCATCAGCTAATTTTTTCCTTCTTTGTTTGGGTCCAGTAAACAGACCCTTCCCAATCGAAAATAAAGACATTTTTTCCTAATTCCTGACCTAAAAATTCCATATTTTGACCCTCAACTTTTGACATCTAGTTTAAAATCCTTAAACTATGTTAAAAATGGCATACCCGGAATCAAGCTGCATAGATTGAGTAGAAGGCACTGACAGTGGTTCATTGAATGCATTTTCACGCTTCCTTCCTTCAAGAATCTCTAAAAACTGTAAAAAACAGAGAAGCCAATACAAATGAACACTGTTTTACAGTAAGTAGTCATACAGTTTGGATGTATTTCTAACAATTAATATACAGCAAGGAGCCGACGGTTATTAAGTGAATATTGTACTAGCTCTGAGATAATGTAGCAGAAATTGATAAACATTTCATTGCTGGATTTTCCACAGACAAGAAGACAAAACTGCAAGCAATGAAAATTTGTCAACTTACAAGAAAACAGCAACAACTTTTCCCAACACAATCTGGAAATTTCCTCCCTTTAATGAAATAAAACTTATCACCGTCATATTTCAATATTTTGTAACACATGCTAACCTCAAAATTACCATCCACCTCAGCCATGTCAATCACTGTCCTGCCATTAGAATGTTTTATCCTAGGATTAGCATTAAGTTTGATTAAACATCTTACAGATGCCTTGTACTTCTTACTTACGGCCCATGTTAAGGCCTGAAAAGATAGAATATCATAATACTATAAATAAATACAAAAACTGAAGAATTCCATGAAATTCATTGATACAACTCATCATGTAAAGGAGTTTACAACACATGTAACATATTATTCCATTCTAGCTTTGAGGCTGCGCCCGTGGCACAGTTGATAGTGCACTGGACTTGTAACCCAGAGTTCTGGGTTCGAATCCTGGTCGCCGCAGGTCATATACCCTTCTATGAAAATTTGACAAAAATGTAGATTTTCCTCCATTTGAGGAAAGGTTTCCAGCTCCTTGTGGAAGGGTAAGTTAGTATGGGTAAGTATACAGTCCAGGAAAACTGGTTAAGTGAACTTGCTGCCGTATATAACTGAAAAATTGTTGAAAAACGGTTTTAAACCCCGCTGACACACAAATCACATAAAGTCACATAAAAACATACCATTCCAGCTTCATGGTAAAATTTATGATAATAAAATTCTATTTGAATGCTGAGAAATATTTCATTACATACAGTCCAGCCCCTGCTATCCTGTTTGTTTATGTTAGCACCAGCCTTAACCAACTTCTCCAGCACTTGAGTATATCCTTCCCTCGCTGCATACATCAATGGTGACGTGTGGTACCTAATCACATAACAAATAGACTGAATATAATGACGTCAGCGCCATGAATTTAATATTCCCCAACCTATACTAGCATAATAAAATTAGTGCAATAAATTCAGTATTCCCCTACCCACATTACATTAAGAACACCAGCACAATGAATCTTATTAACTCCTTATTACCTATCATATGCATCAGCTTTTGCTCCTTTCCCAAGAAGTAAATCAATAACAACCAGAACCTCCTCCTCCTTGTAACCCCCAGCTCCACAAGCTGCCATTAACACTGTGTACATATCTGTATGAAATAAAGTTTCCAAACATTAAAATAAAATATACATCACACCAATCCCAAGGATGAAAAAATACTGTTGTATAACTAATCCGATTCTTTAGTTCAGTTTGTTTTCAGTGGAGGCTTAATTTAACTGATAGGAATGCTGAGGTCAGAGAATAGTCTCCGAAATTCATGTCTGAGATTAAGAACATGTCATCCATACCAAGCAATTTTTGTACTAAGACTTTCTCAAAATAAAATATATACAGAAGAGGCTGAACAAAGTTCCAGGAGAAAGAATCTCCTCAATAATTTTCTATTGCCCAAAGGTTAATTAAACTATGCTAAATTTCATAGAACTTATAGTTGAAAATATTTTCTAAGAAGTACACCTTATTTTATTATGAGCTAACACTAAACACCTTTTTGGAAATTCGGATTTGCTCCACTACTCAATAATAAGTCAACTATCTTAGAGTTTGCATGATTGGCTGCATACATCAGTCCACTCCATCCACTTCTTAGTTCTGTATCTACAGCAAACCCTGAAAAATTCATTTGTGAGAAGTTAGTCATAATTTTAGGGCATTCATTTGACCCTGAAAACAGCATTTTGACTCTTCAAGTAAGTAAAATAAAGCTTCTAACACATGAGAATTTGTACCAAAGGGTCAAATTTACAATAAAATAAGAAGAAAAGTTTGTTGACTCGTCAAAATATTATCAGGCAAGTGTTATTTTTGACCCTCAACTTTTGACATGTAGTGAAAACCCTGCTGAAACATATGCAAGTACCATCAATAGCTTTGCTCAATGCTGCCTCCCTGACAAAAATGAAGTACATGTATAAAAATTCAATAATGACCCTTAAGACATAAATCATTTCTCCAAGTCTAAACTTATAATTATGAACAAACTATGATGTAAGTTACTAAATTTACAATAAAAGAGAAGCCCAGTCAAACAATGGAATAGCAACAAGGAAATTTATATTTTGTCCTTCATAGAATAGATGATCTTCAATATTCAACACAGGGGTAAAGACTGAAGACAATTCATTGCCAAGGTAAGAATTACTAATACTTTCAGCCTGTGCTTAACTCAGCCAGTTATCCCACATAAGAAAAGCAATGCAAACTTGATTCATACCTTCATTTAAGAAGTGTTTCACACTGTCAATATTCCCACGGACAATGGCCATCTGAAAATCTCCATCAGCCAATGGGCGAGCTGTCTGTTCATCTCTAAGATCATTTGGACGTTTATAAATTGTTACTGGTTCCTTTTTCTTTTGGGATGGGGGTTGACCAAAACCCCCTCTAGAATAAGTAGTACCAGCATCTCCACTGCTCTAAAATTAATTGAATAAACAAGTAAATATAAAACCTTTAATATCAGTAATTATCTGTTGGTTTACTTTGGCCTGAGGATAGAGATAGTTAGCAGAGCATATCCGTCATGTGCATTCAAATCTGAGGAAAAATTTGGTGTCAGTTTGTCTTGTGGTCAAGTAGTCAAGCTGCGCACTGCAAAATCAAAGAAGTGCTTCAGAACAGTGGTCACAAGGTTATGGTCCCTGACCTGTAATCACTGGCCCCTTATCTACATCTACATGATACTACCGATCAATCAATACGGATTATAACTGGTAGTTATAAGTTTGAATCCCATCTGTGACCAAATTTCACTTGTGTGGAAGCTCTCCAGCTAATTTATGAAAGGTCGGTAGTACTACTAAAGGGTTCGCCTGATCAACCATATTAAAGACTGGGTAGAAATGTTTTGAGTACGAAAGTTTACAGTTCCATAATAAGTAAAGGAAAGAATGACAAATGCTGCACAAACCACAATAGGAATAAATGATTTCTTTTTATTAAAGAAATCGTCTGCACTTCCACTGAGACAAAACCCATCATCGTCAAAGTCATCGTCGTCTTCATAACCACCGGGTTGAAAGTTGCACGCCATTTTAAATTATTCACCGCTGAATTAATTCGATGATATTAAATCTCTATGATTATTTGAATTTCATTTTTTAAACACAAAACATGTTTATGTTATTCATATTCTAAATAGAATGTTTCCCATATAAGAAAACTTTTAAACAACAATAACCTTGAAGTGCGGGACTTCCAAGTTCTGTCAAAATGTCTATTTACCTACAAAAAATAAAAGAACTTGGAAAGCTCATTAAGTTTCATGGTGGAATAAGGGCATCAATACTTACAGTTTACAAGTATGTATATTTTCCTTTTACACATATAGTAGGTTGCCTATATTGATAACAAGACAACGAAAACCGTCTTTGTAACATAATTTCGCGACGTCTGTTTTGTGTTTGCAGATTATTACGTATTGCAGGTTTCACTATGATCATAAGTTGGTTTGGATGACGTTTAAGTAAAACGCTTTCTTTAACGGATAGGGACATAGCTGGATACAACAGTTTGCATATTTCAAAGAAGTGGTGTTGCCAGTGTACTGTTTCCCTCCGTACTGCCTACTGGCACAGTATGGCTTACCTAACATACGAAATAAAGATTAAATATGGAGCCATGCATAAGTATTATTAAACTTATGGAGAAGACACTAAATTGGGGACTTGATTCAAAGGAATCAGCGAAAGGTTCATGTTTTTAAGGTCACTTTCCTGACGTTTACTCTTGGCTTTCTCCGTCAGTCTTTGGAACAATCAGAGACGTATAAAAATATTTATTATACGTCTCTGGAACAATACAATTGTACGTCTGTCCATTGATGTATCATGCATTTTTTTGCAGTTATGAAATATTACTTTGAATAAAAATACTAACTAGTTACATAATACTTTAACCATATAACTAACATGATACTTAATGGTTATCTGGTAGCAGAATAGTCCAACTAATTAGACTGTTTGTGACCACAGGGGGCTAGCACGTTGAAGGGATGGAGTTTAATGGCGTACTAGGCTGAAAATAGCCACACCAACCAAAAACATGCATATCATATTTATAAATATACAAGGGTTACAACTTCTGAAATGATAGTTTCTGCATCAAGTTTGTTTAAAACCACATAACTTTTTATGGAAATCTCTCGATTTTCTAATATCTGGTGTCCACAGATAGCCTATATATTATACTACACATAACCAATAAGCACTTTGTCAAATTCAAAACAATGAAGCAGATATTTAATCTTTTTCCTCCGAAAAATCGTCAATATCGTTTAGTCAAACGCGACCTCGCAACACCAAATTGATCAGAATTACCATACTATATATACACCTTAAAACAACAGTTAGAGGAATGACTTGATTCACTGAAATTAAAACAAGAGGTCATTTGGGTCCCTATTAGGGTATAGGCAAGCTCATGAACACTGACTGTTCTTGTAAACTATTTGTTTATCACTTGTTTTTTATGTGAAAAAAAAAAATTAATAAAATTCCCAAAATGGCTTTTCGTCTGATAATTTTTCCCAAATTACTGGATTTTACGACTCGATTTTTTAAAGTTTGGCCAGGGTCATTTTCCCAAAATGGCTAGAAAATGGCCTGATACTAAATTAGTATTAATTTATACTGTTATAATATTATTTGTAATAAAAATATCATTTGTTTTTGGTATTCTGATTTGTTATCGGTACAAAGGGAGCAACTCGCACTATAGACCGCACATTTACCAGCAAATTTTACAATTCTTCTTAACTTTCATAAAAATTATGTATTTACTCAGAATTTCGTACGCATGTGTTTTAAAAAGTATTTCATATGTAAGCATTAACCCAAATCAGTTGAATATCATTAATAATAAAAATACCATTTGTTTTGGGTAATCTGTATTTGTTTTTGGTAAATATTTGTTGTGGTATTCAATAATACCCCCACATACTTATTCACTCACATCCTGTATACATTTCTACTTAGGGAATCTTTCTGACTATCGGAATATTTAGTGTCATGATTACCATAAATTTTGAAGTTTGTATGTTGAAGACAACTCAAATTCCATCCTGATGTTCATGTAAATAATGGTCAAAACATTTAATACATGAAATCTACATGAAAAATACATTTAGAAGGGCAATTTTCAAAAATATATCTTAAAAATTAAAAGAGATATTACAAATTGAAATTTGTATAATCATCGTTCGGGTCTGCGATCTTGGAATATTTCCTTATATGAAATACTGATAAAAAAATTCACAAAAAGTGTGGTAAAACTTTGATTCTTCATAACTTTTTTATTTTTCAAGATATTTGAAAAAAATAAACTGTTCCATAAATGGCAATCACAGGCCTTTCACACTGTGCCACTTAATGAAATTTATTAAAGATGAAAATTCAGCTGGGGTTGCTATTTAATGTATCACTGCATTTTCAATGAAAAATTATTTCATTTGTTCTTGACTTATTGAAATGTGTGATTGATGTAAACATGTCTGTTCAATTCCACTGCAAATGTGACAAATGCATAAAACTTGATAAATGGGAAAGTTAGGATTAGTTTTAGTATGAATTGCTGGTCAGTAATGCAAAATTGAGTTTAAATGAACTCCTGAATTTTTTGTATTTTAGCAGATTGTTTTGAGTTTTGAATTTTTGGTTTGGGCATTGTTTCAGCAAGAGTGCTGTCTTGCGTTTTTGATGCATTTTTTAACATATGCTGCAACTAATAGCCAAACCTGCATTTGCCATGACACAACTTAGTTATTCAATTGAGAAATATGTAGTGATGCAGAATCGGACCAAAATCATGATCAATATTGGAATTGAATCCAACAATATTAATCGATTAAAATCGACAAATAAAAGTATTTAAATATATGAATAACCTTAATGAAACAAGGGATGCTATAGAATTTGACACAAAAATACACTTCTTTTCAAAACAAGTATACTTTTTCCACTAAAACAAATCATGGACAACTAGATTTATATAGCAATTATCTTAAAAAGATTTAGAAACATAATGTATACTATGATCTCTATAACATTTTAACTTTATAACAATAAAAAGTTGGTTTATATATGGTGTAACACTCCCTTTACACTGAAAGCAGTTAAGTACATGCATGTATAGGTTCTCTAGGTTAGACTTTTCAATTTGTATTATGGTATATAAACTTTATGGGTTGGGATTTGTTCTGAGACAAACTGTCAGCCAGAGTTTAGTACTAGCTGGTGCGTTGCTGTTCTGATAAATATTTATTTTGAAGCCTTGTAAAGGCTTTCCCTATTGTTAAATGTGATTTATTCTGTGTTTAACAACTTACTTTACCCCAAATTTTAGATGATCAACAATTTACTAATATCTACAGTCATCCCCTATTTTAAGTGACCCTTATATGGTAATTATTACGAAGCAAAATTATTTTACACTCCACTCGAACATGAGTAAACATGCATCCTGTGTGAATTACATATCAAAAATAAACGTCTTCCTTGCTGTTTTTAGTTCTGACAGTCAGTTTTAACGCCAAAAGAAATATTTACCACTCTAAAAAAAACTATGAGCAACATCGATTATTGAGGAAAGAAATCGATTATTGAATCAACCAGTGTTCAGTAACGATTATTCGATTATATTCGATCATCACTAGAAATATGCTTCCACAAAAAAAGAACAACAGTAATAAATGTCCAAATTCATGCATTTCGACTAATTGCAAAACCGTAGATATTTGTGATGTGTGACTTTCAATGGTTGAGTGTAAAAGTTTGGATTCTGTACTGGTCTGTGCACTTTGCATAGCATAAAATTTCTATATGCCACACTATTTGACGTCTTGGTAACATAGAAGCTTGTAGAAAACTGTTGCTACTGTGGACAAACTAAAACGAAAAAGGCACAAATGCCTCTTGGAATTCTTTTCTTGGCACCCTTCATTAATGAGGCTGAATATTTGTTAGAATGGAAAAGGTGCAAAACTTTGTTTTTCTCAACCGAATTACCCCTGTTAATATGATTCTATTTATCAGTCTGTTTGAAAACTGCTGGTTAAAAACCATTCTGGCACCTTCCCCAATTTGTCAAAGCTCGCAACTGTTGCATTGCTTGCACCATTGCAGACTACAACTGTGAAGAGGGGGTTCAGTATTCAAAGAATATTGAAGTGTCTACTCAAAACAGATTGTCTGCTGCATGACTAAACACCTTGGTACAAACATCACTTGGTCCACATGTGGCAGAATTTGACCCCCAAAAATCATGGCTGGCAGAAACATTGGTTTAGGTGACAAAATTACCAGAAAAAAAACAGTAAATCAGTGATACATGATGTTCCTTCTGAGATATTGCCAGATTTGTTTTGACACTGGTATCATGGGGCCACCAGTATCTTTGACTCATACGATAATACTATTATTCATTCCTTGTGAATGTTGTGTTCTTTGAACATTTAAAACAACCTTGATTATTGATCACACTTTTATGGGTGCACATGTTTATGTGTGGTGTCCACAAATTGCATTCAGTACAAAATTACTTTTTCTACTATGAACAGAATTGAAGTAATGTATTTTGCCTTTTTCTCTAGCATTACTCACAAAGGTTTACTAATGTAAACCTTGCATTCTTGAACACGTGGAATGTGAAAAATCTGTAAGCTATTGTCACTTCATTTGAGTGAAAATTTGAGTGATATTTTAGTCTTGTGTTATAATAGATAACCTTAGTATTATTACATCTAGCATCTACATTCTTCAGAAATATTTGCCAAAATTCTACAGAATATTATTTGTGAAAATATTTATTTTAGGACCGATCAACTGAAGATTGGTACATTGAAAGGGACAGATGAGTTTGGCAACAGATATTATGAAAACAAACAATATTTTATAGGTAAGACTTGGTATGACTTTGATATTTATGAAAAAGAATTGTCTTTACAATGTTATTCATATCGGTAAAACATAATTGTTACTTTGAAATCTCAATTTTTCTATTGATAATCTTGTTAAATTGACAGGAAGAAGTAGATGGGTTGAATACACTGATGCTGTAGGACTTGATTACGATGCCAGTATGGTACCTCCAGAATGGTATGTTGTTTTAAAGACCTATGTGTACTTTATGAGTGCCCCTTCTCCAAAAAAAAGGGAAGAGTTGATAATTCTGTATTTAATTTGGATGGTGGTCAAAAGGCATTACCGTGTACACACTCACTTCTGTAATTGGGGGTAAGCTTACCCCTTAGGTCTGAAATCTAGGGGTAAGAGAAGTATTTTGGGGGGTAAGAAACATGCGTACATAGATACATCGTAGTGGTTCTTTCCAGAAAATAGGCGATTCGTCCCTAAACATGTTCGTAAGCCTGCGATCTTGCACCAGATCAAAATATGTTGCATGATTTCAGATTTTATGGCAGGATTAATGCAAGATTTTACAGGAGTGGGAACACTGCCTTAATACGTACACCAGAAGTAGACCTCTGTGTCTAATTTAGTAAACATGTTGATTAGCTTATTTATAATGAACAATTTATTTGAACTAAATATCTGTTGATTAAACATTATTTAATCACTCGTGTATAAAACACATGCTTCAACATTCAAGTGGGTAGGTCCTAATATCAGATCGTCTTGTACATAGGTATAGAAGTCCCATTTTTTCCATGACCCAAAACATTATTGGGGCTATTGGTGAATCAAAACTAAAGAAAACAAATCTTTCATGTGATAATATTTCCCTAAAGTTCATTATGGTTCCACACTTATTCCAGATTTTGTAGAGCCTAGACACAAACATATGCCTGGAAATCAAAAAAAAATAATATAATAATATTTCAGTAATCCAACCTTGTCACAAGTTTTGTTTTTAGTACTAATGTTCATACTTGGCCAAAACTTGCTTGATATTTAAATTCATGGTGCAGAATTTTTAATCCTTCTTCACAAAATTTCAATACTTTTGTGGTAATGCCTGCAATTTTATTTCAGGCGATCATGGCTTCAATATTCAAGGGAGGAAACTCCTATAGAGAACCCAGCACCAGAAAGATCATGGTACGGCCCTCACATAGATAACAGATCAGGATCACCTGATGAATATGTTCCATATAGTACAGCCAAACCCAAGATCCAGTCATGGACTCCACCTCAATAGACTGCTAGGTTTATATTTTAAATGAATTTGTACTTTACTTGAGCCAATGACTAATCTGTGATTGTAAAGTGAGATATTATCTGGCTGTTATAAATCATATGGTGGACAAGTGATGGTTCAATCTCTGTAAGTGTAGGAGACTTTTTTTCGTAAGATTGTTGATATCTCATTAAATAGGTTGAAATAAAAGAGAAATTTGTTTTTTGTTGCAGCAGTCTAAATTGTGACAGCTTGTCAGAATCAGGAATTTTTCTGCCGAAGTCTTTCAACCTAAGATTTTCTGGCATATTGAGAGTTTACATGATTTGTGCTTGTTTTTGAAGGAACAATTTGAAGAAGTTTTTTGATTTGTATGAAGTTATGCTTTGGAAAGAAAAATGTTTCAAATTCTAAGCTTAGATCATTCAGCATTATTCATTCTCCTCACAGCAAATATCTTCAACACCAGTTCATTAATTAATGCTGAGGGCGAAAATTCAGGGCCCCAAGTTTGAATTGTCTCATTCTTCTTTCGTGGTGTTCTTGCATTTCATTTTAAAGGAATGTATATCATGTAAAACAATGGACAAATAAGGAAACTTCAAATTTGTAAACATGATATGTGCTATGTTAAAAAGACATCATATAATGTAATTAATAAGATGATATGGGCTTTGAGGATGGTGATACGTCCTTATCCAAAATCTCATCATGTTCCATATCCTTATTGTATGATTCAGAATCATTATAACAATCGTTGTAATCACCTTCTCCCTCATGATAATACTCTTCAAGGTTACGAATCCAGATGAACAATCCATCTATTTTTTGATCATGAGATAAGATGTCCACACATTATGATGCATGGTATCGACCAGCATATTGTTGTAACACATTTTTCCAATCGATTCCAAACTGCCCCTGCAAATTGTTCATGATCAGCTGTGAGAGAACGATCTATTTGGATGGCTAAAGCAATGTCATCAAGCAGTGTCTCATGTTTACATGATTGTTTGACCAAACGATGCTGTAGTTTATTCTTGTACGGGTCTCGATTTTCATTACGTGGTGATGGTAGGGTATGCATCTACTGTAGGCAAAATAAACGTTTTGCCAGCTGTTGTGTTGCTGAATGAGATTGTTTTAGGGTGGGTATTCTGTCATGGTCTTAGCTACCATTTCCTGTAGTTATCAGTTACACTTAGTCGTGGTTGAGGGCATTTTGAATATCCAACATCACTGTGATGACATTTTCATGCCTCATCAGGCTCTGGTTAAAAATTTTCCAGAACCTCCAGTTTTTCCCAGGTCTGGATCCTACTGTTTTTGTTGTTTTGTGGCCCAAAGTTATGATTTCCATTTATTTGAAGTTTTCACGCTTGTATCAGGCTCACGTCTTGCCTCTTTCCCATTACAAAGCTGACATATTGATATTTTAACATATTCATGCTGCAAGCCATACAGCTTGAGCCACAGTCAGCTACTCATGTCAAATAATATTGATTCACCGAGAACTGAACCCAATCAAGTGTGTCTGGGATAATCATGATAGAACCATCTTTAAATGCATGTACCACACTATCATGCTTTGTTTGCACCATCATGTATTCAGTCAACAGTATGGGAAGTTTCTTTTTTTGTTCAGTATATTTATATATTGGGAGTTGTTTCCATTTCATAATCTTGAAAATGAATCATTGGTCATGTACGGGGTGATAAAAGAATGACAAACACTGGTGAATCAATTATGATGTAAGTCTAGTCAGGATGTAATGCCAGTTAAACAATGATAAAATCATGAAAAGCAATAACAAGATGTAAGCATAGCAATAAGCATGAATAGTTGTGTATATAATACATTAACACAAAATAAAGTCATCAGGATTATAACAGCATCAACCTTCTTGTTACAACACTATATCAGTAAACTCGCTAACCATCATGAAGAATTACAATCACACATGCCATAAAATCACAATTTTTGCGCTGATTTTCCCCCATAAAATTGTAAGTTTATATTCATGTGCAAACCTTGAAAATCTGATTATCTCAAAAAAAGTTCTGTTCTCACTAAAATTTATCATTTTACAGTATTAAGTAGACAAATGAGAACATAGTGAATCTCATTTTATAGAGACTGGTACCCAGCATAATAAGGTGATATTAGAACTCATTTTTACTTGTTGCAGTTCATAAAAGAAGGTCTTAAGATTATAAAACTTGAGTTTCCTCTCAATGCTCTGGTTTCATTTTAGTGTTAAAACATTTTCCAATCAAACATACACACATATATATTACAGTTGAAATTATATTACAGTACTTTTTATATTCAATCAAACTAATAAGTAAACTGAAAATTCTTACATTTCATTGTTGAGCTTTAAGACAAATCACAAATTTAAAAATATTAAATAAAAGAAGAAAAATATCACCAAAGCAATAAAGCAGTTTCATTTATAATTTCAGTCCTTTACTAATCAAGAGATACAACGAAGTTCAAAATTGATCAACATTTTAATTTCCAGCAAATGACAGAAAATATATCTTATTTGCAGAGAAAAAAAAACAAGATAATATGAGAAAAGGTAAATCATTTACTTTTTCTTAGTGCTATTTTCAACTATTACCCTAAGATAAGAGACACGTTTTTACATTCTCTAAGATATTTAATAGAAAATGTCCATTTACTTAAAAACATTTTGATTTTTGATGCATAAAAATTGAATGTGACCCTCTCCATAATCACAGGAATGCCTAAAAATAGGCAACTGACATTTTTTTCATTTTCTGAATTCCTAGATAACTACTGTACTAACTACAGTATTACTGTGAATTAAAACAAATTAAAGCAGTTAATATAGGCATCCAGTGAAGCAATCAGCTATTATAAGTATGATATATCGAAGAGCTAATCAATATTGTTAAAACTGTTTCCATTCTTTCACAGTAACAACAGTATTGAATTGACCCAATGAGTTTAATCAACAAATCATGCCAGAAAAAGATTATTATGTACAAAAGTGCAGTCATAGGGTTTAGTACAAAATGATAAATATATTGTCACAGAGCTTTTATTATAGTTTTGCAGCAAACTATTGCTTCAATATTTACAAAATCTACAGGTGTATGATAAATAGAACAGATTTTGTTTCTTATCTAAGCAGTCTGAGATCAATAGGTCCATCATCTAACAACATAAACATAACAACTCTAAAACATCAACATCAAAATGTGAAGCAAATACAGTAAAACCTCAAATAGTGACTACCTCAATATTAAGACCACCTTGCTGTAGCAACCTCTTCTTTTTGAAGCAGCTTCTCTATAATTCAACTTGAGACCACCTTATTATTACGACCATCTTATTATTACGACCTATTTTGGGTGTCCTGAAGGTGGTCTTTTTATCAAGGTTTTACTGCAATTAGCGTGATATAAGCAAAAAAGATCGCAAAAACATAGCGCAGACTTTATTATAGAAAAATTAAGATACCAATGTATTACAATGCTATGAATCCACTCCAAAGAAAATAAATTTAAGGTTATTACATGGTTAAGTTATAAATTACATCCTAACAAAATAAGTAATTTACATGATCAATTCAAATCTTAACAACTAATCACTGTAAAATTACACTTTCAAAAGAAAAGTAATAAAAGTAACTTGGCAATTCAGGATGAAAATTCAAGTAAATTTTGTTTTCATAAAATTATTGGTTCACTAGTATCAATATTCAACAAATACATAAGATGACCATGCCTCTAAACACATCAAAGAAGATTTAAAATTATATCAGATCTAAGATCAGCCTCATTGCTTAAATCTCATCTTTGTTTTAACATGTTCTAAAATTTACAGTAAAACTTCAATCTACGACCACCTCAGTATAACAACGTCTTCATTATAATGACCACTCAATTTTGACCACCAGTTAACTTAATAATCAGACCAACTCAATACTAACACTGCTCTTTTTGTGTCTAAATGGTGGTCCTGATATCAAACTTTACTGTAAATAAGATTATTAATATCAGTGTTAAAAATTATGTTGAATTTGCAAAATATACTTGTCCATTCCATTCATTCATCTATTTCATCATAATAAATTGAGATTTCTGACTGAGATCAGTCCATTGAGCTTTGCGACCATTCTTCAATCTTGTCATCTCTGTGGCTCTCAACAACAAAAAATCATAAAAGAAAGGTTATAACCAGGAGAGTATTTCTCGTTTAATAATGGAATCATCATGCATAAATGACGCTTGTCAACTTAGCAAAAATAACCGGTGAGTAAGTAGCCATGTAAACATGATCAAAATAATCAATAAATCAGAAACAACAAAATAGTAAATCGGCCAAATTTTAATTGATTTTTACACACTCTATTATAAACACTATGACTTTAGCAGTTTATGTTTATCAGTTAATGTATCAGAACTGTCAAAAATACTTAAACAATAAATGAAGAACATTTCTTCACACGGTGTTTGATTTGTGATCAATATTTCAATGAATTATGAAAATAATGATATGAACATTGATTGTGACAAAAATGAAAATTGTTCAACTAAGATATGTGACATGGAAGTAATAGTTAAAATGCAAGAAAAACAAGTATTTAAGAAGATTCTGCCCCCATTAGGCAAAACTACTTATTTCCAACAATCTGTTGTGCAAGACAGATATAATTTGTCTGGTTAAAATACTTATAAATTATCAACAAAATGACTTAAGTTGACCCAAAAAGACATGAAAATAGACATTTATGAGTGCCTAACTGTATGGTCAGAATGAAAACTGAAGATTGTTATTCGCTACAGCAAACAAAGTCCATTCAAGCGATGATTAAAGTGAACACAATATATATAAAATCTAGAGTTGCCTTGAACATACTTTATACTCATACATCCTTAACTGGTACTAAAAACCATTTAAACATCATGAATTCATTCAATTTGTTAGCATAAGTATTTGATCATCTATAAGGAAAATATTCTAATACTAACAAAAATTGAGCTTTTACAGAAAAGAAAACC
The DNA here is from genome assembly GCA_008271625.1 of Lutraria rhynchaena. NCBI lineage: Eukaryota > Metazoa > Mollusca > Bivalvia > Venerida > Mactridae > Lutraria > Lutraria rhynchaena. The sequence goes on from VIBL01000036.1 coordinate 908,657, forward strand.
TCGTAAGTAATATTACAACGCTTCAGTATGTTGTTCATACAATTAAATCTGTACTAATGACCACCTGTGACCATCGGACAGTGAAGATGTGTACTTTTACTTCAAATACAAGCATCTACTGTTCATTTCAACCACTGAACTAGGACAACCTCCAAAGAAACACAACTTTAATACCCAATCAAGGGTGGCCTTAATAAAACAGGTTTGACTGTATGTCAATTACGACTGTCATATACACATAGAAGGAATCATAGTTTTTAAGTGTTGTTACACAGATAATACTGTTATCATTCCAATTAAGGAATTGGTCCAATGTCGTAGCAAGCATTCTGAACACATACAAATGTGAACACTGTAAAACCTCTCTAAACTGGACATATCCAGGCCCACAGAAGTCTGGATTGGAGGGTTTATATGGATTAGATAGTATTTTAGATTTTGAAAAATAAAAAAATGTTTTATTCAAAATATACAGCATAAAAATCAGTACCAAAAACTTTGTCCAAATTAAGATTAGAGAGGTTTCACTGAATCCAAATTCTTAACAAGAAAACAAAAACTAGGTAAAGAGCAATGTAAGATTATTATGAGATGGGGGACCGGTCTAACATTAATGAAATGATATTTTTGTAGACCAGTCTAAGAAGATGCCCTCTGATTGGTTCGTTTAAAATAGTTCTGTAACAACTGCATCCCATAATTTTCAGACTGATACCCATGTAAAGATTTATCTCCACTTGGCGATTACAATTGCTCATGGCCTCTGTCATCATTTTGTGTTTTGTTTTCATAATCAATACCATTCAGTAAAATCATCCTTGAATTATCATCTTCAAAATGCAATAGAAATGAAATATTTAAGTGCAAAAATTTAAAGTTATCCATAAAAAAATCACTGTTGCACTGCCACCCACAACGTTTGCCATGTTTAATGTAAGTCACTAAACAAAACAATTTCTAATTAGCTGGATACATTTTAAGACCCACATAAAAAAAATTCCAATACAGGCCAAGCTTGACATATCAGATTAATCAACAATATTTTTTTTTTACAAATGACATAACAGGTATAATATTGTCATGTTTCTTACTACAATTTTTTAACAATCCTTTAAAACAACATTATCCTTTAAAACAACATTATATAAAAATACTACCACTGAACTTCTGTAATGGTCATGTGATACCAAATAACAACAACAATAACAACAAAAAAGTACTTAAAATGTTATAAGATAGTATGAAAATTGAGTTTGATCATCAGACTAAAAACTGGGTTCCACACAAATATTTTATCTGACTTCCATACTCATTTACTGAATTTTAACATCAACTTATTCAAATTCATGTCACAATAACCACTATCATTTTTGTAACATCATCAACATTGATACAGAGGAAATGCATCACAATTTCCTGGAAGCTCCTGTTTTTCCCAGGTCCGGACCTTACTGGTTTTTACTGTTTCCACAGCACCGGGTTTAAGATTTCCATTTTTTTTTGAAAATCTTAAACTTTTACCTAAAGAAATATAATGTTGTAGTTTAAAACTTTATCTACATAGGTACAGAGGAAGCTATAATGTTTTAGTCTAAAGTCAATGAATATTTATGAGAATTTAAAAAAGAAAGTCTAATAATCATAGCCAAAAACAAAAGAATATGTACTAAATTTAAGAAAGAAATTTTGAGATCATAGTTGAATCTCATGCATTAAGAATCTAAGATCAAACTCAAGTTCATACAATCACAAACAAGTATAGTGTAAGTTCTTCCGGCTCATTGCACAAAAATCAAACAATCCATAACAAATCAACATCTCTGTTGGGTAAAATGAAACATTTTTGAAACTCTAAAAGTTTACACAAATAAACACAAGTACAGTGAACATGTTCTGCAAAAATAATCCATTTCTATAAATTCTGAGTAAACTAAAAGCTCTCTATAAAGAAATATGTCAATGTTTTTTCAAGCTGATTTGGGAATGAAATTCTGCCCCATTCATCTCACTGAATTTTTCCCCTGATTCTCTGAAAAAATCCTCTTTAAATTAATTACATTTTTTGTTGAATTAGCTCAGCACAACATACTATTTCAATCACAGTGCCACACTCCTAGCTTATTACAGCACAAATATCTTAGTAAATATTGAAGCAGATATATGCCTTGTCCAAACTATTTTCTCCATATTTTACCCTCATAATGCTATTTTCCACCTTTCAAAGGGCTCCCTACTTCATTCCCTACAATTAAAAACAAAATCCATGTCAAAAACTGGTCAGCCATAAGCTAATATGGACCTAGAATTTTAAAGGTAGGCTGATCATAGGATTCCTGAATGTTTATTTTGATTTTTAGACATGAGAAAATAATCTGACAAGATGATGTTAAACAAATGACAAAACTTTAGTTAAACTGCCAGCTCACTACACAAATAATTTTTAAGGAAGCCAAAAAATGCTTGGTTCTAAAAATAAAATAAAATGGAATATTTTGTAATGAAAGCAGACTTCAGCAAGTTATTGTTCTGTTTCACATGACATAAATATCAATATAGTAACTTTCAGAACATGGTAGAAAGATCGTAATTTGATTTTAATAATAGGGGCATACACTAGGGTATGTAAAAAAATTACCATAACTTGTAGACATGCTCTGTTTCAAGGGGGACATTAAAAAGAAATTCAGTAAAAACACACTAATCAACCACCACAATATTACGACCACCTCTGTATAATAGCAACCACTTATTTGCCAACAGTTTTTATAAAGAAACCAACTCAACATTAAATCTACTATGTTTGGTCCAAAAGGTGGTCTTATTATTGTGGTTTAGTTGTATTAAGTATTTATTCAAAATCACAATGTCTACAGTAAGGATTTCAAGGCTTGAAAATTTTTTAACAAAAAATATGCTAAAAAGTAAAAGAAACATGCAAAAAAGGGAAAACAAAATAAAGGGAAAACATTAAAACAGTGAAAAAATATTCCAGAAATTGTAAAGTTTATACAGATTAACACTTTCAAAGTTTCTGTCCCAGATACTTAGATAAAAGATAAGAGAAAAAATAACTAAAGCACTATAGAATTGAGCAAGCCGTCAACATACTGTCAGAAGTATGAACTATTTTTGTCCTTAAAATGTCCATTATGAGGCATACAAGCAATTCTGTTGAGACAAATTTCCTAAACATAATAGCCAAAATATGTAATCAGTAATTGAATGGGTAATATTATGTTACTTTAAAAAGTCTTAATTCAAACTAGAACACATACTAAACCTATAAATTCTGAGGTTAGATAACAGGGTTATAAATTCTGTGGTTGGGTCACAGGGTTGTAAATTCTGTGGTTGGGTCCCAGGATTTTAAAACTGTTTCCAGAAATCAGCCTAACATTTCAGACTGATCATCAGAAGTCTGTGCTCAAAACTATCCAATCAAAGTAGCGATGTTTTCCTTTTTTGTTTAGGTACGGTAACAGACCCCTCCCAATCAAAAATAAAGGCATTTTTTCCCAATTCTCATACTAAAAATTACCAATTTTGGCATCACACTGCCCATATTTTCCCAATTGGACTAGACCCGGACCCTTTCTCAAAATTGCAAAAACGAAGTCACTGCAAAGACTAAGGTTTTAAGACTAGCCCCTAATCACAAATTAACCCTTGACCCAAAGTCCAGAAAACTGTCCTACACTAAATAGATAAATGACTAGCATGTGAAATTTTTGTTAAGAGTTGTGAAACACCGGCACAGATTTGTAATTCCAACAAATAAAGATTCAGTACTAATACAAGATAAAAATTAATCAAAGAATAAAATATTGATGTCTTTCTACTAACATATATAGACTAGAAATGTGAAAAAAAAAACAACTAAACTTTAAATTAATCAAAGGGAAACAACTCATTTTATTTGATTATCAGTTTTTAAGTACGGATAACTTAACTTGCAATATGACTTATAAACTTTCAACTAAGTTACAGAAACAGAAAAACAACAACTTCGGTTTGATATAAAGAAATCAATAAATTAAAATTGTATTGTACCAATTTCTAACATAAAATTAGTTATATTTTTTTCAGGAAAGTAGATCTATAAATAGCACAAACACAGCAAGTGTAATAGTGTTAAATCTATAAGATAAGCAGATCTTGTTGGAAATTTGTAACAATTCTTTTAAATAATATGACATCATCAATTTATGAAATTCTCATGATATGATATCATTAAGCACAAATACAAAGCATAAGAAATTTTTCAGATGGTCCTTTAAGAAACTGAAATGATGACAAAAATTAAGCTAATAATTCTAAAATATGAACAATAAAATGGGGCGTTACTAAAAAATTATTGCATCAAATACAAAACATACATTAAGTCTCATAATTTGTTTTACATTCAAAATACTTGCATGATCTTTAAAAAACAATGAAAGCACACATTGTATTGTTTAGCCTTGCTTAAAATTTCAAACTATTTCACACACAACATAATAATATGTTTAAATGTCATTCAAACACATAAAATTACAATGATACAATTGAATGATCACAAAAATAAATTCTCAATTTTTTTCTCATATTCATGGTTAGACCATGTTGTTCATAGACATAATATAACACCATAACAATATACAAGTAACAAATTTTTTTTATAACAATCAGCTTGTTAGTCCAGAGTCCGTCGTGACTCCCGCCTGTGTCACTATCATCTGTGGGCTTAAAAACATGGACTGTCCTGTCGTCAGATCGCTTTGAGAATTTAAAACGTTTGCCATCTCTGATGATACACTTAAACTTACAGTTGCCGCAAGGCCTTGACTCGCCATTTGTGAATTATACTCCGCAGTTTCCATGCGCAATATATATGGAATAATACTGTCAATTTGTACACTTCCGATCAAACCAGCAAAGAATAATTCCTCCATTACATTTGCCTGAAGAGCTTGCAGGGGAGGTAATCTTAATAAAAGTTTAGCTAGTCTGTCAGGGCTATCTGGATGAGACTCATGCAAATATTGTTGCAATTCTTTCTGTACACGCTCCTGGAACTTTTCAATTTGTCCAACATTAGGCAGGGAGGGGTTGTCTAAAAAGTAAATTTACAGCAAATTCAACAAAATCTCTATTCTCAAACAGCGTATGGTGACTATATGTACCAAACAGTTTAGCCTATCACCTAAAACAAACAATGAGTCTTTTACCTATGACGACATAACTTGAAATAGCGAAAAGTTTTGTTTTTAAAACATCCATTACCATGAACAGACATGTTTACATCATTCCAAGTCAGTCAGTATTTTTGGAACCGTTTATCAGTGATTTTGTTCCTCTGATAAAAAAAAACACAAGCAAACATTAGTCAACAATATTTAAAAGTTCAAAGATTCCAGGAGGTACTCTAAAACCCCTCAACACCATTGTATTCATTCACTTACCCGGAGAAAACAAGAGAAGAGCTTTGAGGTACGCATATTCCTGGTTGTCAACTTGTAACCCTTGCATCTTCTGTATGTAATTTTGTAACTTTAAGATATGTTCAATGACGGATTTTACACGATCACCAGCAGTTTTATCTGAAAATAGACAAAATACATAACGATACCCCAGAAAGTTACATTATTAAACATCATTACCACGATTAAGGCCAAAATTGATCTAGTGTTTTTTTGCAACTCCTTAACCATACTATAATATTGTATATACAATATTGGTCTATAGGCAGAGATTTTTTAGCTTATTTGCTCCAAAATACAATTTTTACATTCAATAATAAAAAAAATTGTACATGGTGGAGTTTGTGATGGTATATTTGATAGTGACCAACAAACACTATCTTATTGCTTGTTCATTAAAATTTGTATACTTAAAAGACAATATAAACTGATATTGGTAAATTGCTTTGAATATCCGACATCCCTCAACCATTAGTTTCATGTCATCAATTTTTTACCTGATTCAACTGACGTCTGTAAGTGGTTTAAGATAGCCATTAACATGGTGGATAAGGACATGGTATCAGCATGTTGTGCTAAACCTATGGTAAATAATCCACTCCAACAGTTTCGTACTAGTAATGTCTGTACATCTTGGCTGAAAACATACATTTTTTATTATTATGTACTGTATTCAATATAAATGTTCAAAGAAATATAGTTATTTATATTATAACGGACTCAACTCAGATAAAAAATTCATTGTGATGAAAACTTACAATAAGTCACTTACGTGACATAAATTTAGTTGTTTTGTGAAGTGTATTCATTATACAGCAATATGCATTCCTGTACGTATAAGCTTAACATCAGCTTTTGAAATAATCAATATCAACACCATTCACCATTTTGAAATGTATTCATAAGCTAAAATGAGACAATAAATTTGATTGGCTGTAAGATAACAAAGCTATACTCTGATTGAATGAATCAATTAATTTGAATACACAACCAATGATTTCAGAAGTATCCATTGTTCAATGAGTGCTCAGTATCAGTACTCGTGGCAGATTTGTTCAAGGCAGGAAAATCTATATCAAACTTCTATGGAACTTTGTACTAAATAAATTGGTCTTAATATTGAGGTGGTCACAGAGTGAGGTTTACTGTACTTACCTGAGAATGTTGAAGGCAGATATTGAGCGAGTCCAATGCATGGATAAGAATAAAAGACGTGAGGCACTTTCACATATATAACTGACATTTAGAAATGTAGGCATGGGTGACGGAGTAGTCAGGGTAAATGCAAAATTCTGTCTAGTCAACAGTGGTCCTGAAATGTATGACAATAATATGTAAATATCACATTTCTGAGGGGCATTATTAAAAATTGCCAGCTTGAGAAAATAATGTTGACTGAGACAATTCAAGAACAAATATGTTTTAAAAAGACAAATTTTCATCATTTTGATCATCTGAGTCCTCGGACACAAAATATTCTATATTTAACTGTAAAAGTTCTATCATTTTACTATATGCTTAAAGCAAAAACTGGCCATTAGATGCTTGTCTTAGGCAATTTTCACTTTACCCTGACATTGGGCGAGTAGTTGAAGTAGAGACTGGCATAGATACAATACATTTACTCTGATCATTTACCTTCTAAATCTACAACCATACTGCTGTCTTCTACTAATGAATCAAATTCTTTACTTTGATCTCCAGACAGACTGTCATCCTGAAAGAGAGTCATTTTTTCTGTTCTGCTCAAAGAAATAGCTACAAATATCTAGTACCATTCTAACTAAAAGTTCTTTCGACTGATTTTGTTCAAATAAAATTTTGATGCATTAGACATAATTTGAAAAAACTAATAAAGCATATATTTTACCAACAAAAGATTGGGGGAGGGGCAGCTATTATGATAAAAGATGGGGGAGGGGCAGCTATTATGATAAAAGATTGGGGGAGGGGCAGCTTTTATGATAAAAGATTGGGAGGGGGCAGCTATTATGATAAAAGATGGGGAGGGGGCAGCTATTATGATAAAAGATTGGGGGAGGGGCAGCTTTTATGATAAAAGATTGGGAGGGGGCAGCTATTATGATAAAAGATGGGGAGGGGGCAGCTATTATGATAAAAGATTGGGGGAGGGGCAGCTATCATGATAAAAGATTGGGGGAAGGGCAGCTATTATGATAAAAGATGGGGAAGGGGCAGCTATTATGATAAAAGATTGGGGGAGGGGCAGCTATCATGATAAAAGATTGGTGGAAGGGCAGCTATTATGATAAAAGATTGGTGGAAGGGCAGTTATTATGATAAAAGATTGTGGGAGGGGCAGCTATCATGATAAAAGATGGGGAAGGGGCAGCTATTATGATAAAAGATTGTGGGAGGGGCAGCTATCATGATAAAAGATTGGTGGAAGGGCAGTTATTATGATAAAAGATGGGGGAGGGGCAGCTATTATGCAATGTTTGTTACATTTTTCTGTTTTCATAACCAACATCAAACTGACCACAAAGTTTTGTGCGCTAAAACCAAGACAACATTAATTTAACAACTGAGTGTTAAGTGCCATAACTATGGCAGCAACAATTTCTCGATATTGAATTATAATATTATGAACATGGCAACATTTTTTTTATTGGTGTTTTATGGCACATCGACATCTAATCTCATTAGTGTGCATCAAATGATAACGATAACAATTATATGTAATTTAGTAAGATAATGTAAGCTTAAGATGTAAATGTAAAAATGAGAATGAAGAATATATGAATAGTTTAAAAATTGGACTGTTGCAACAATAAGGGTGTGTAACAGTTTGCGATTTTAAAGGAGTGTATAAAAAGTTATCACAGTTTACAATAAAATCTGATTTCCTTTAAGTAGCTGATAATTGTTTCAAGTGAAACAGCTTTGAAAAGGGTATTTAAGTTTTCAACATTAAAATGCTTGGTACGGATAGGTTGAAGATCGATGCAACCCTGGCAACATAATTGTAATACTTTAAAAAATTACCTGACTGCTATTTCCAGATTGAGGCTGTATTGCTTTTGCAAGTGTATCAAATGCTTTAGCCACAGACTGGTTCACCTCCGTTTGGTTGCCATTGGATACCGGTTGCTGATCATTATCAGGTTTGCCCATCAGCGCTAAGGTGGTCACTACATTCGCTAATGTACTCAAATCTGTAATTAACAACAAAAGTTTAAAATATTCCAAGAAAAACACATCAACAATCAAGAACAATAAAATTACATTCAAAATAACTGATAGACAAAACGTAAGTTCCTTGGACAATGATATTTATTTGATGAAGCACATGGAGATATTGAACTGGCCTAAATTTAGTCTATTACTACCATACATGTATTACATTATATAAAATAAAACTTCACTTAGTGATTACCTCAGTATTACAACAACCTCATTAGACCAACCACTTAAAGGCAGACGAGTTTTGAATATTTCCTCTGTATGTCAACTTGATAATGAGACCGTCTCAATATTAAGACTTAACATAATGGTCCCAAAGTGGTCTTACTATTGAACTTCAAGTATAGATATAATTTTGTAACTCAATAATTTTAAAAATGAAGTTTTCATTTAATTCATTGGTTTGCAATTCTCATCAATTAGCCAAAATCAGTATTTTGCGGGCTAGCAGATTCACTGATTTTCAGGCTTCGAAAAAAAAAAAATGAAAAAAGTCCAAACTGTACAAAACCAATTGTCAACATGTATGTTATTTAATGGTGGGGAATCAGAGAGGTTTATAGACCTAACAGCCCCTGTAATGAGGCACTAAGGCAGGCCAAACCAGAGCTTCCCAGAATGGCGCCAATGCTCGTCTGTTTTACATCATTCTATTTAATAAGCAATTTTAATAAAAAATTCTAAGATAAAAAGGCGCATAACTCCAAGAATATACCTTTCAGAATAATGCCCCTGGTCTTGCATGCCTGCGTTGTCATGATAATCAAGTATTTAAAGTGTTGTGTTGATATCTTTAAAAGTGTTTGAGCAATGGGCTACAGCAAAAATTTTGCATCATAATAGCTCAACCTTTTTTTGAAACAGATGAGCTAAAAAGGAAATGAACAACTCACAGGACTATTGTATACCTGTGTTTGTAGATGTGGGGGTCCCTAAAACCACTGGTCCCTGTTCTGTTTGTACAAGCCTCTCTTGCAGATTGGCCAACAAATTTGCAGCCTGACCCTGTGGATCTTCATCACCCTGGAAACGGAATGTTACAGGTCAAGGTCAGTCTATAATGTCAAGGTTAAGCCATCAAACTTTCTCACAAAATTTGATAATTTCTACTCCCTGATTCAATGTGATCAAGCATAAAATCAATCAACATACAAAAAACCTGGATCAATCGAATCAAAATATTATCAGCAGATGATAGCATAACTATTAAGTCATACCTTGGGACTAAACATCGGGATGGCTGTTGATGGACTTTGCAGATCTTTGCGTATGTATATTTTCTGTGTAGATGTAGCAACCATTGTAGGGGATAATTTCTCTTTATCTGCTGGTTTACGTTCCTGTTGCACAGCTGTTTTATTAAAAATATAGCAGTACAATATAATACATGATTATCATAAATAAAAAGTAATACATTATTATCATCAATAAAATATGATAAATTTTATCATCAATAAAAACAAAAAAATCATCAAAATTAGGAAGCATGAACCCTCAATTCTTACATTATTACAGATCCCCAAAGAATAATAAATAACACACTGATATAAAGAATTCTTCTTTGTTTTAAAATTAAGTTAGGCTAACTGTTCTTAATATTATAAATGATGTCACAGAATCCAAGATGTACTCAATGTGACAAATTTTGTTTATTAGTTAGTTAATTTGTTTGTTTAATGCCATTTATCAACATTATTTACTTTAAGCTGACAGTTAGTTAATTACTAAGTAGACCTAGACAATATTTAATGACAATTACCCAGCACTTACCTGTTTTCACTTTTATCAGAGATGGGTAAAAATGACCATGGATAAGTTCAGTAAATTGTCATGAAGAAAGCTCTTTTTTGTTGCCAAGGCAACAGAACAGTGTGAAAATGCATCAATAACAACATGGGAATATATGTAATGTATGGGTATATGTGGCAACAGCAGTGAGAGTGAAATGTTTACATAACAAATTAAGAGCCCTGAAATGTATCCATGGTAAAATACATTAACTGTTCCCATAGCAACGTAAGTGTAACTTTTAAATACATAAAGGAACAGTGGTGAAATACTTACATTCAGATCTCATTCCAATACTGAGACATTTTTGTAATCGACAATACTGACAACGATTCCGATTAGGTTTCGTTACCATGCAGTCTTTCATTCCCCGACAAGCGTATCCAAGCTGCTTCCTGATGCTTCTTTTGAAGAAACCTTTACATCCTTCACAACTGATAGCGCCATAATGACGACCTGTTGGGAAAACACAAAGAAATAAATATAAAATACCCTCCCTCCCATGTGGCATATGAAAAAATAGATAAGAAAAGACTTTTTTCACTAATGTTTAATGTTTCACTGACAGCCAGGGTCATTTGGTGACCTTTCCAGTTTCAACAGTGGAGGAAGATCAAAGGTATACACCTGGGTAGAACCACTGGCCTTCCGTTAGCTGGCTGGCAGCTTTCTCACATGTGACATTTGGTCCAGGGTGGGATTTGACCTCACAGCGGTGAGGGGTTTGTGATTACAAGTTAGAGAGCATGACCACTTGGCCACAGATGTCATGTGATGAGGTTTAAATGTCAAACTGTGAAAAATTTCTGATTCTAGAAATTTTCAACCATTTTGTACATAGGAATATTGCCATTGTTTTGATCACAGGGGACTGGCACTAGGCAATAATGGCTATTTTTGAGTATGTTGTGATTATGAATAAAAAAAAACAGTTACCTTTAGTCACATCACCATCATACATTCATAGCTAATTTACAAAACCCTGTGGTTTTTATCATATGAACCCGAATGGTTCATGTATAATGAATTCATATTTTTTTCACTACAATATGTCCATTTTATATGATTATAAAATATGCTTATGATTATTTTCTAGCAAACAAAACATGGAGCTATTGGTATTATTTCCACTCCTGTGATAATTAATTACTTTACTTCTGTTCCTGTGTATAAATGGCCTAGTCATACCAAGGGTTCAGAGTCCTACGCAAAATCTAATAAGTTCATTCTATAATACCTGAAGGTAAAACACCCAAGTAGGTGTGTGAGTTCACACACATACTAGTGGAGAGGAAAGTAACTTTACTTTTGATAAACTTGTTGACATTATGAAAGGGGAAAATATCCCAATACCCCAACTATTATCATATAAAACCCTATCTTTACATGATTAAGGGAAGCACTGGTTTCCAAACAGGTCATATGTACTATTTATAGATAAAAGAAGGGCATCTCAGGCCCTTAAAATCAAATGAAAAGTGTATGAAAAGTGTATTACAGTGCTCCCTCCCATAATGTCACCTCCAAATACTGATTACCTCCAAGGAACAACAGTAAAAGGCACACCTGTCGCAAATGTATCAATTCCCTCTGAACAACAACTCCTTCCAAAGAACAAAACTTTTTTGTAACTCTGACACATGTTGCTCTTTGGAGGGAGCACTGTACTGACAAAGCAACAAAAGCACAAGCCCCTAATAATTGCTAAGGTAGTCATGACCAAAAAAGGATAAAGGGCAGAAACACGCTAAAACAGTAAAGCAGAAGATCACAAGGTGATAGATGTCAATCAGAGTTCAGCAAGGGTCTCTGACCAACTAATGTGTCATACATACATTCATTAGGTCTGGGAAAAAATTATCCATCTTTTAATAAGAAGAGACAGAAATAGCTTTTATTCAGGTAAAAGCATGAGGTTAATGACACATAACTTGAAATAAAAATAGGGTAACAGACTCAGCAGAATATATACAGAAACAAGTCATTGACCAGCCATAGGAAGAGAGACAAGGAAAGTCAATATAGAATATTGGAAAGACAGAATAAATTGTAGTAAAAATGCATTTTCATGAAGGTAAATGTTAAAGTACATCCAGGATGGTTTAAATTCCATGTACTGCCTGAACTAATACAATAGCACCTATTATTGCAGACATAGAGCATATTTCCAAGGATGGTAAATACCATAACACAATCACTCATGCATGGGACGCATGCTTTTACATCCAAGATTGGGTCAAAAAATTGGGAGCGGCTTAATAATTTAAAGTGTAGAACTTGATCCAATTTTTTTCGTGACTAAAAATGGAAAAAATTGGGACAAACTGAATTCATTTGTATGCTGGGGGCAATATCTATAGAATAGTGAATTGAAACATGTGAGAGAAGTAAATCCTTCATAATGTTTATCTAAAAACCCATATGATTCCTTACTTGTCCCAGATTTTGTAGAATCTAGACATTTATGCAAGACTGAAAATCAACAACGAATGTTTGCGTATTGTGCTCGAGAACCTTGAGGAGTAGAGAAGTTTTAGTATGTGTGAGCAGGTTGAGAAATTACATGGTATTATACTGAGAAGTCATAGTCTTATTCTCATAATACTTACAAAACACAAACAAAATGGCACTGTGTTTTTTTTCATTCATTTTCTAAAAAAATGATACAGGTTTTACTCAAATATATATTTCCCAGGATTCCCGTTGATTGTTTACATGTGACCTATACACAAGCAATTACAGTATTTGAGATACCATACCCGAAGCTCTGTCCCCGCACACCAAACAAGGCTCAAACTTGTTAGCATCAAAAGGCTGCTTCTGATTTTGTAACGCTTTTTCTCTTTCCTCTCGCAATCGTTCTAATCTCTGTGCATGCTGTAAATCCCCCATCTGTATGTCCTGAAAAACAAACCAAATGCTTCGATCTGAAGATAATGCTGTAAGCCATGTCTTGTCATGATTGCAAAACTGATAGAGTCTTTACAAACTTTCACTTCTAAACATTTATTTGAAATGATTCAGTTTATACTGGATTTTGCCATTCATTAATATCACTTTGACTCAGTACAGAGGTTTGTTGACCGGGAACATTTTTCTGTACTATCTACTAGTTTCAACCTGTTCTTCCATACATGGCAAGCAGCAAGCAACATGCAGTGTAAATCAGAGGTGAAAGAGATATGGTCCTTTGTGTAAACAAAAACTTTAAACAACCATATTTTTTACATAAACATGTTCCAAAAAATTCCAAAGGAAATGCACTTATGGTTAAAAATTAATTTGAATTCAAACTAAAACAATCCCTAAAAATATGTTACATTTGGTGAGAGTGAAATTAATACTACTTCATTATTTCAATGTCATCATTTTCTACAGCTTGATTTTTAAGGCGCAATATGTTTTATACCAGACATAGTAATATTCTACACATGGAAACTAATTCAAGCATGTGTTTAAACAAAAAATCAGAACAAAATGCAATAAATTGCCAACAAACATTATCTTAAACTTTCTGGTTACAAAAACTAACCTTCGGTAACACGAGACTTTCCAGTCGCTGATTCTGCTGGAGTTCCTGAAATAGAATTAAATAAATAAGGATGGTAACATCAATCTGAGAATGAGTTCTCTGATTAAGGATTTTTATATTGTAACGACAATCTTAGAACTCACGTACTGATCATGCATTTTTTTTGTTAATGACAGAATTTGAATTCTCTGATTATGGGATTTTTTTCACATTTTGGGAGAGGTACCTGCACTGATCTATTAGGAAAAAATTGAGTTGTCTTGTACTGAGTCAGGGAATTTTTTACACTAAAACACTTTTCTATGATCCTTTATTACATACACACATAAATGTGTGACACAGGAATACAAATCAGTCATTTAATGATGTTTAAAGAAACATATTTTTTACTTACAAAAGGTCACAAAAAATGTATTACAAATAGGTGCATTTGAATTACTGATGGAACTATATTGAGTAAAATAACACGCCAAGTATTCAAACTTTTCTGTCAAAAATTCATCTTTTTTTCTAAAATAGGGAAAAATGGTCACTATTTGGATTAGGAATGGATCCATTGACCAGTACCTATCATTTACAGTAAAAAAAAACACAAACAAAATACAAAACAATGTACTTTATCCCATACAAGTACAAGTAGAGACAACCACATCACAATAAACCATATATCCATATTACAAAGTTTTTCGACCTAACTTCCCCAACTTGCTGAAAAGTGAATCTTCTTTTGAATAAACATAATCAACTCACCTTAAGTTTAGACGCCCAGTCCACATTTGCACCAGATGACACTTGTATCTGAGCAAGTTTAGACAGATCTGTTGTAACCATCAATGGTGTACCACCATTTGTAGACGCTCCCGTGCTCGTCACCTAGAATAACAAAGTAAAAGTCAATAACTTGCCTTAAAATGGATCCCAGCACGTTGTGGAATCCCTCAGTATGAGAGAGCCAATAAGCTAGCCAAAAATGGAACCAAAGTGGACTAACCAGCAAGTTCCATTGGCCATGATGAAAAAGTGACCATAATAAAATCACTTATGAAGCCAACTCCAACAACAGCTGACTACAGAAACAAGCCATCATTATTAAGCTACAAAGGGGCACAACTGACTCAATGCCATAATACATAATAAACTAAAACTGTTGCTGACACATTTTTGTCAGCAGAATTGAGCACCAGAAGAGAGAACATGATGATCAAATATACAGATGTCAACTCCAGGTGCAACATAAACCACAAGTGTGGCCAAAGAAAATCCAACATGAAGGAAAGTTGTTTGTAGAAGTGGAACGACTTACACATTTTGTTCTGTGTTTTGTTAGATTTTGTTTGCCTGATAGTTAAAATAAAGCCTCAACATCAAGACCACCTTAGGAAAAAAAGTCATACAGAGGAAATATAATTGAAAACTGGTCTAAAAATTCTGTAAGTGGTCATTAATACTGAAGTGATTGCTTCCATTCCTGATCTAATTTCGACTAAATTATCATTAATTCCTTTCTGATCTAATTTAGACTAAATTATCATTAATTCCTTTCTGATCTAATTTAGACTAAATCATCATTAATTCCTTTCTGATCTAATTTAGACTAAATTATCATTAATCCCTTTCTGATCTAATTTAGACTAAATCATCATTAATTCCTTTCTGATCTAAATTAGACTAAATTATCATTAATGTTTGTTTGTTTTGGGTTTTAAGCCATTTTTCAACAATATCTCTGTTATAAGTAGTAGAAAGATCACCTACCTAGTGTTCCTGAATTCAGTTGTAAACTAAAACACTAAAACAGCAACAAATTGGGAGAACACAAAAATGCAGGCAACGATCCTTTCTTGGCATGAATCTAATCTTAAGTTTAAATGCAGCGAAACTGATTTTTAACCAATTGGTGTAATATAGAAATATTGTTTCCATGATGATATGACAAGATAAAATGAAGGTAAATTACTGCTGCACATTCTTCCCTTTTGCAAAAATGCACATAAAACATGGAACCAATACCTCAGGATGAAATATGGAATGTATGATAATTAAGTAGGGCTTTCATTTGATCCAACAGCATTTTGACTCTTGAAATCAGTAAAATAAAGCTTTTGACTCTTGGTCAAATTTACAATAAAATTAGACAGAATTTTGTTGACTCATTGAATTATCATCAGCTAAGGGTACTGTATAGCGCAATATATCTGCGATGTCAAATGTTAGAATTTTTAACGTGTTTTGAATTGACATGGTCATAAATTGGTGCAAACGCTCTCAGACCACCAGATTTAAACTCTTGTTGACAATAACATGGGGTCATGAACATAAATAAAATGGTGGTGCTTTGAATTGGCTGTGTTTTGAATTAGTGCAACTGACCCTGACTGCCAATATGGCCAAAATAAAACCCATGCCAAAATAAGTACATATACAGTAATTATTGACCCGCAACTTTTGATGTCTAGTGAAAACCCTGATAAAAATAACTTTTTCACTCCAAAAGAAGCATTTCTGTTCATTTGTGATAGACATAAAGCTCAGAATTATATGGAGAACTTTTAAAAGAAAATCTGCATTCCTCTAAAAGCATAAATAGCATGCAAAAACATGGTACTACAGATTACAACGGATTCTCAGAAAAAATAACTGAATATCATAATTTCATCACCATAAATAGCTTCAAAAGGATCAAAAGGTTGAAGGATGATATAAAAATCTTTGACAGTAAAACAATCATACAGTGAAATCCATTCATCAACAATGACTAACATGGAAAAAACAGATGAATGTAACAAGACAATGGCTTCGAGATGAACTTTTCACAGCACTTCCAGGTATGGTACAAAGATTGGTTTCGTGGTATAATAGTTATTATGGCACAAACATGCTTTCAGCCAATCAATATCAGTAAAACCAGTCCAGTCATTTAGGTCAATAACAGGATAATGTCTGACTGGTACAATCAGTAGATCTTCAGACAGCATATGTGATAGTCTGATAGATAATGTATTTTATTGGTATTATGAATTAACATCACAGACCAGTCAATGGGTCACTACATGGCAGCTATGAGACAAGCTGTTTCTGTGACACACTAAATATTTCCTAATTAATGCCTAAAAGGACATTTAATTTTTATTAAAAAGATAACTTGTCAATTTTTTATCAAATGATATTTTTTCTCTTAAATTAGAGGGGCATAACTCTGGATGGAGATCAGAAAATCATTGTAACAAAAACATATGAAAAGGTCAAAAAGCATACAAAAAGGTAAAAAACATACAAAAGAGTAAAAAACATACAAAAAGGTTAAAAAACACAAAAAGGTCAAAAATTTATAAAAAAAATCATGTTAAGGGTTAATTGTGATTTATATATGAAAACTTGTTGATACTTCCCACCAAGTTGAGAATACAACACAGCTTTATTCATACTTCATTATATTTCAACTACATGGCTAACACTTCTTTAGATATTTCTCAACATTGCCATATCAAATTATAAATTTGTACAAGTTTTCAGGGTCATACATCATATAACAATATTTCAGTTATATACTGGTTGGCAGTTAATCTAACAGGTCTTTTCAGGATTCTGTACCAGGATTGACCTTGTGTTTCAGCCAGTAACAGCCAACTTCCAACTTAGATCAGCATAGGAGGACAAAAGGCAAAAATATCTTCAACCAAATTATCAAAGAGAACATTTACCACACCCATGTTATGAACTCCTTAACCAAGGTCAGGGAGTAAATTTTATAAGCAAACAGAGCTAGGTAGGCCAGCTTGATTCACAGAAGAAAGCTTTATAGTTCTGTGAGACATCATCTTATTAAAATCATATCAAATCTAGGCATCAGAGCAGCAGAGGGGGACACATGTAGTCACGGCTGTCATAATTCATACGTTTTGGTATTCACATATTTCTCTTTTAAAAACAAAATATTTAGCAATATTCAAATATATCATTACTTATGAAAGCAAATAGAAATATTTCCATACACACTCAAGATATGTTCAGTATTTGTCAAAACTAATAACCCACTTTCTAGCATACTTATATTTTTCTTTATTATAAATCATCAATTTCTGAATCTAGAAACAGCTCCCCCATCACAGCCTCCAACCCTAGAATGCTTCTACTACGCCTCTGTATCATTAACTTAATCAGTACAAGAAGACCACATCATTAAGCCAATTGCCTTCTCAATACATACAGAGCCATTCTTGCACAAATTACAGAACAAATTAACTCATTAAACTGTATAGCTATCATTACGAGCACATGTTTGAGAACAAGACAGTATAAGATTTCCCTCATAATGAAAAGTAAAGTATGAAATTCTTCAGACGCAAAAACGATTTTCAGACCAGCTTCAGAATACAGTCTCACCATTGGTCAAATTCAAAACATAGATCCAATCCAAAAAGTTTTTTCCAAAAAATGAAAAGTTAGATCAGAAATTCTGAAGTAGTAACCAAGATATTCTGAGCACCAAAGAATGCAGCCTCATCATTGGTCAATTCTAAAACTGAGCACAGAACCAGCCAATCAGATTTCACTATTACTAAAAAGGTGTGCAGAAGGTTTCAA
The DNA here is from genome assembly GCA_008271625.1 of Lutraria rhynchaena. Taxonomy (NCBI): domain Eukaryota; kingdom Metazoa; phylum Mollusca; class Bivalvia; order Venerida; family Mactridae; genus Lutraria; species Lutraria rhynchaena. Next base: position 927,224 of record VIBL01000036.1, read on the forward strand.
AGCGCTCTAGAATGCAGGCTTATCATTGGTCAATTTTTGATACAGAGTCAACAAAGACTTGGGAGTTTTGAAACAATTCTCTACAGAGAACAAAAGAAAAACTTCCTAAAGTAAGTCCTTAATCACAAGGATCCTAGTCAGGACAAATCATTCAAACATTTGAAAAAAGGACAATACAAGGAGAGAGAGAAACCATGTGACCTTTATGCACTGATGGCCTTTTAGAGGTTTATTAGTTAGTTGAATTAACATGGTGGCCTGTATTCATAGGTGCTGCTTTGACTGTACATACCGTAGCAAGGGAAACAGGCAAGGCAAATCCTCCCGGAGCCAGAGTGATTGTTTGTATATTTTGTGGTATCGCTACAGGTGTAGAACTTGGAGCACTCCCAGCAACCATAGGAATTCCCACTGTAAAAGTAATAACAATGTTACTTGTATAACAATAAACAATGCATGAAGCTTTATTAGTTTAGTTTGGTTTAAATACTTGACTCCATTTTTTCAGGATTACTTGAGACAGGGTTTTTTACTAGATGCCAAAAGTTTAGGGTCAAAAATGACCATTGGCTGATGATAATTTGAAGAGTCAACAATTTTTCTTTCTAAAATGCATTATCACTATTTTTGAATTTCTGAATTACATTGACTTTACTTTAATCAACTTTATTTTAATGTCAATGTCATTGGCATTGTAGAAAAACATTTTTTTTTTATATGAACAATACCAGAACAATATAATAGTATATTAATACTATAATAATGACTGTATTAATTATGTGTATAAGTTTTGTCTTAAAACCAAAAAAAAATCTAAAAAAATCTATTTATTCTTTAATTTACTAACTTTGTGGTGAGAGTACATGAATAAAATTCTCAGGTAATGTTCCGTCCATCACTATAACCGATTGTCCCCCAGGGGCTTGCCCTGGGGTCGTATTCTGACCTGACACCGATCCCTCTTCCACAGAACTCATTAAACATCAAGTGGCACACACCTGAAAAAAAAATTCATAAATTCAGACCCATGTACAAAGTGTTAATATAAGTATCAGTGATGTTAGCAGAACAAAAGAAACAAATTCTTCCATTCTACCATCCTTAGTATGAAGCTCAAATTAGAGGCAGGGAATGTTTTTCATACAGATCAGGTGAACAAGTCCAAAGTTTGCCAAATAGAGCTATCCTTCACCACAAGGTAAAAATCTGACTTTTCTCCAACAAATTTTTACCAGACTTGCTGTACAGACACATTTGGTCAAAACAAAGCATTTTCCTTATTTAAGTCATGCCATCTAAAGAACACTTTTCATACATTTATTTAACAGCCAAGAGGTTCGAAGGTACTTCATTTTAAAAACGGGGCTATGATTGGTCACTGAGCAGAGGGGAGAAATTTTGTCACAGCCCAGAATACAACCTGGAGCTGTTCTAAAACAGAATAATAGGACAAATAATGAGCATGAATGCTTCATAGTCAGGTAGGCTATTTTTTTAAAAAGTTTAAAAAATAGAATTACAAAATTTTAGTTTTGTTGGTTTAAGTAAAATGTTATCGTACAGGGACTAGCTGTTACTAGGTACCTTTTTTCAATTTTAATACATTATTACTAAATGAAAGAAAAAGCAACATAACATGTAATTATTATTAATCTAGACAAACAAAGAGCCAATATTTATGCTTTCTGCATATTTAAAATCTCTCACATTTCCATTTTTAACTCCAACTTTGCCATCTAATAAGGTTCACATTTTCTCCTTTGGATTGACCCAATCATGTTTTTTCTGACCTGCCAGTGGAGAGTTTCCAAAATATTCTCGTAAACCAAAATATAAAAAGTAGTGACCTTAGGGTGATTTCTAAGTCAGAAAGTTCTAATGTATACTGTATTACAATTTAGATAGAAAAATTATGTCCTAAGATTTAAAAGACAAATTAGTCAAAAATGGAATACAGTATACTGTTTTAATAATTAACCTGCTTGAGTTGATGGAAACTTATGTAAGTTTTCATTCTATTTTCAATACAGAAAAGACTTGACTTAAACTAATAATTTTTAAAATGTGGAAGTTTTACTAAGGGGGGGGATCTAAAATGGTTTCCTATGGAGTATATGTTTTCTATCAGGATTATTTAAGTTTTCTAAAAAAATACACACACACAACCACATTCAATATCCTAAACTTGTTTCTTTAAGACTTACAGGGACTAACGTAGGAGTGACATTTTTAACAATTTCCTACAGGAAAATGATCATAATGCATTAACAACAAGTTACTAATAAATTGACTATGTCATAAACCATCTTAATGTCAGGAATTAATGGCAGTTATTCACCTTTAGGCCTACAAAAAAATAGTTTGTTTCCGGTTACCCAACCGACCCATCTTTTGACTCAAAGTTTTTACGGCAACCAAATCGTAGTGCGTTATTGACATTTTCACAACAGTGTTGCCAATATATGTAAAAAAAAAAACATAAAAGAAAAAAATCCCTACCTCCCAACCCATATTTTTTGGGGCATGTAACCAGAAACGAACCTTTTTTTTGTTTATGCCTTATAGGTGATAGATGATAAATATTTTGGATGTAAATACTTGCAAAAAAAAGACGGAAATAAAAATTTGGTACATAAAATTAAGACTCCATAACTACATCTATATGCAATTACCATAAATAATCTATAGGAACTATGCCATCAATTCATAGCTAACCTTTCATGAACCTTTGACCAGACCTTGTTATATCTGACCAATTAATAAATCCAAAACTTGCCAATATAATCAGAATAAAACCTGGCTTGACCCTCAGGTTTACATACATTTAGAGGTGGCGAGCCTGTGAGAATCGCTATACTGTGATAATTACCATGTTACACTCTCAAATGTATCAAATTCTGACCTGAGAATTCTCAATGAAAAAAAGTTTGTTCTATTAAAATGTTCTTAAACCAAGTTGTTTATGTATATACAATCACACACAGGTGATCTTGTTAACTAGCCGACATCTGGAAAAATGTTGCATAAATAACTATCAGAACACAAGCTGAAATTATCAATAAGTTAAACTTGAACACAATCAAAATTGGAAATTAACAGTCATTATTCCTAGAGTGTGTTTGGATTTTTGTTGTTGATTTAACTCATTAACTAACTGAAATTTCCTATCTGAAGTAATTTACATGGCTTTTTTTCACAGGTAGGGGAAGGGGCCTTTCTTAAATTTAGGGAAAAAATAACCCATTATTTTTGCAAAAGAGGAAGAAAATACTTGATGCAAACTGAATTTTTGGGGAAATCTGCATGAATTTAAAGATTTTTCCTGAGGGGAAGATGCCTATAAATGGCCCTTGCTATATAAGGAACAAAAACTTGATTTAAGTAATAAAAAATGTCTCAACAACACAAATAATAGGTTGGTAGGCAGAAAAAATGCTCAGTTATATATCATCAACTGAACAAATCAAAATGGTAAAAAAAGAAAGTTTTGAAAACAAACTTGCTGGGAGCGAGAAAAAAGGGCAGATCAGTTTGGTGAAGGGAGAATTTCCCTTCTGTCAAACTATACATGAAACACTCCATAAAATTAACTAGTGTACAGTGAATCTTACTTACACATGTACTACAATAATTTGTCCTTCGAGAAAAAAGACCCATCCCACTAACACACGGTATAAGTGAGGTCATAGGCCCCATCCCAAAGCTGACCCCGGTCAATAATCCAACTAGATGTTAAACTATATGCAGAAAATGATTCAAGGCATTTTAAGACTTCAAAGTTTCGTATGTTGGTTCTGTATTGTTCCAAGACTCTTCTGTGATACCATTATAAGCAGTTGCAACATCCGAATATTTTTTATTTGGAACTGATTTGGAGCTAAATTCCAGCCCTTTTTGTGACTGAAAAGTATGTTTTTTACCCTATGATCATAAAAATTCAGCTTCAGACGAATATCATTTTTCTTTAGGGACATTTAAGGTCAGCAAGAATGTAAAATTGACCAGTAGTATAATTCTTTTGTCAGAAACCGTCTAGATTATAATCTATTAGTAATTATAACTTACATACTTGGAGAATATTTATGCTTTGTCATGTTAATCTTCCCCTAAAAAAAGCTAATTTTGTACTCTTTTCTAAGGGCCCGCTACCTTCCCCTTAATGGCCCCATATGTGAAAAAAGGCACTTTACATAACCATTTTAGCCCTATCAGAGTTTTCCTAGGAAGTAGTTAGGCATGATGCATTAAGTACAACTCCACATTAATCAGTTATCCTGAAACATACACCGCAGAAGATCAGATGCATTGTACAAAGATTGCATTTGATGAAAACTTAATATCTAGCCATTTTTTTCTGCCTGTCTGCAAAACAGATGAAAATGCATGTACATGCATAAAGCTGTGCATCTGGCATGCATGCAAGAGATAAAGTTTGCTACTCTTCAACCTCTGTCAGGTAAATTAAAACATTGTGAATAGTTTTTTTGTAACACAAAATGTTTTCATACGCAGAGATAATTGGAACAATCCCCACCCACCTGGATCTTCCCCACCCAAATTTAAAAGCTGATACCTGTTAGAATTTTAAAATTTAGAAAGGTAAGATGAAGACAGGTGTTCAACAGAAGAAAAAGAATAAATTCATAAGTTCTATTAGTTGTGAGAGGTTGTTACTGGTGTTAGAAACATAAATATATGTAAAACTTTCAAGAATAGATTTATAATCAAATAAAACTTTCACAGGATTACAAGCACAACAATTGCTGCTACTTAAGTAAGCAGTAAATATTTCACAAGGATACAAAAAATAGCATTTCAAAAATAATTCATTTTGTAATACCACTCCATTTTCAATTAAGCCTGGACTCTTTAAAACATGTATTACAACACATGGCCCAAAATTACAAATTTCACTACATTAAATGAGTAACCAGAACATAAAAGCCAATTCCCAATTATGCTATAATATTTATATCAAACAGTCCAATATTGCATGGTTTGCAAGGATATTAGTTCCCACGAATTTTATGACATTCAATGTTTCAAACCATTGGGATTTTATAACAACTTCTAATATTGGGGTCAATTTATCAAAATGTGAAATGTTTAACAATCATCTTCACTGACTGTGCATGTGCTAAAGGTCAAAAGATATAATGTATAAGCTTTGGTGAACAGACAGACTCCTGAACAGACAAGACAGTCAGCTAGCATCAGATGTACCCTGTTAGATAGGACAGGCAGACAGACTGTTTCTGGTGTCTTGGCATGTCAAATTTGATCCTGTGAAGTAAATATTTGAAAGTGTTGAATTTTAAAATGGATGAAAACTCTTTTTTGTTTTGTACAAGCCGGTTATATTCAGAAATAGTAGTCACTAGTGTCAGTGACATGAAAAGTATTTCTTAATGTCAGAATCACCCTGTGAATATAAAAAACGAAACAACATTTGCATTTTTAATTATAATACCAGATATGTAACAAAATAATGGACAATTTCAAATATTTTGTTGAATCACAATCCTAAGTTCCTGAATGAAGTAAACTAGAGAGAATTTTTCACTTCAGGGCAGCATGTACAAATAATATCTATCTTTATAACAAGAATCTACTAACCACATCATTTTCACAGCATTCAGTCAATCTCTGTAGTTGATAAGTAATTATATGCCACAAACTGCACAAAAATATCCAATTACGTCCATAATAACAGAATCATATAAAAAGAATCACCACATGTACATTTTTCACGATGATTTCAAAAGAAAATCGTTTGAAATAATACATCATTATATGCAATATAATTACAAATATATAATTACTATACAGTCAGCAATTTTTTCTCCACACTTCATGCCTTCAGTTACACCTTTCTGTACACAATGACCACTAAAACAATCAGAAAATGTAATAACTTCATCAAGAAAATAGCAAAATCATATAAAACAGACACAAATGCTTTCAAGCTTTCATGCAGTATGTAAATAGATTGACCAGTATGACCTCCTGATAACCTATGGTCTTAGTTTGACACTTTACCCTCACATGTAGCCAGCATAGGTAAATAATCGAGACCAATACAAGAGCATTATGAATACAGCACTTTTACAATAATACAATGCCAGCCTATAAGATTGTGTTGTTATGCAATAATTTCCATTCGTCTCCATAGGTCACTGCCTTATTTAAACGGGTCACACCGCAGATCTATGAACTCGTGACCTTTAATGCTGGCAAGTACTTAAGTTTAACCAACAGATTTGACCAAATATGAGCAAACAAAGAATATTGACTAGGCTGGAAATATTTTCCCCCAAAATTGACAACATAGAAATTATGCCACGTTATTCTTCTCAGAAAAAGCCATACATCATTGAAACCATTCTCAACCAATCGATCATTTATCTATATTTGATATAATGAAATTGACTGATGAACTAAGCAGCCAAATTGTACAAACCAACTTTGTCAAGACTATTTAGTTATAATATCTAAATGCAACCTTACATTGTATTTTAATGGCATGGTCAGTTAACTGTCCACTATTAGTATTTTAACACAAATGTAATTCAAAATAAGAGTACAACACATCAGTCTTTCAAGATTTAAGGAGCACATTTTGTGTAAACAAAGTTTTAATTTTTATAAATATTTATACTGCACAGGTCTGTCTGTTCTGATAGCTCCAATTAATGTTGCAGATTTCTGTTCCATTTCATGATATTTTTGCATGTAAAAAGATTACAACAAAGACATCAGCATTTATTTAGCAAAATTCAGATTATTGCATTATCAATGATAAACAGACATCTTAAGACAAGATTTCAAAAATCAAGTTGCAAATATCTTTGAAGAATTGTGAGATTTCTGTTAATTGTCTGTGAGTACAACATGTTTCTTTTCAAAATGATACCTTTCTATATTTATTTACAGAAATGATGTTCATACAAGCAGTTTTGGACCATAATGAAGATGCCACTACAAGGAAACACCCAAGTTCCTCAGGCAAGGTTTGATAAATTTAATGTACTGGTACCCAGTATTTTTCCTTTTAAAGCAGGGGTCATTTATAGGCATCTTTCCCTCAGCAAAAATCTTTAAAAGCATGCAGTTTATATCAAATTTTCTTCCACTTTTTGCAAAAATATCATGTTATTTTTTCCCCAAATTTAAGAAAAAGGGCTCCTGAGAAAAAAAGCTCTTTTACCCAATCGTGTTCATTTGAGCTACCCCTCTAAATAACCCCTCCTGGCATTATTAAGTAACTCTTATTTCAGAATTGTTAAAATATATACAGTAGTGTATTGCAAAAGCCATGAAAATAAGATTTATTATTACTGCCAATGCTCCACATGATTTAAGGCCCAATTTACGTATTGAATTTAGCACATTGTATGGGGAAATTTGTTTATTGTAGCATTTCAAAGTGGTTATATAAAGTGTCATGTTGTAAAAATTGCACACTCCCCAGGGATGCTAATTGGAAACAATACGGTATGCGATGACAAATTATGATTGACCAAAAGCTAAGTAGTGACAGAGCCAAGAGGTTGTAAATTTGACCCAACAGCAGTCGTAATCACCTTGTAAGACACAGTTCCAGAATTCTATGGTGATAAAGTCAGAGTGATTCATATCATTTTCACTCCTGAAAACTTATGTCACAGAAGCACTGGCTTTTAAATACAAATACTTTTTCAAACATTGTTTTTAACCCAGTACACAATGGCAAGTCACAATGGCAACAAAAATAGAGACAAGCCTGTGAACAGAGGCCACTGTAACAGGGCTGTATACATATATATATATGTGTGTGTTTATCATAGTTTGTATGCCCATCAACCAGATTTGCTCAGTTGGTAGTGCAGCTCACTTGCATGCAGAAGGTCACAGGTTCGAACCACATTGGGAACTTTATTTTCTGCCTCCTATTACACCACCAAAGAGAAGGAAAATAAGGCCTGTTTATACATTTATAGTCTTTTCGGAAGTTCATTTTGTATATTACAAACTAAAACTTACATTATCATATGACAGTGGGCGTTGTTCACAAACAAATGCATGTTTTTACAAGTGGCTGTTAACTCCTTAATGACTGTGTAAAAAATAATAGTAAAACAAGTTTGTGCTACAAACATGTAGCAGCCATGAATACCGTCATAGCAAAACAGAACAGCCTTGACAAGTACAGTCAGATAAGAGTTCTATTAAAAAACTTCTATTTGTATTTGATGTACGAACTACAATAACAAATCTGGTTATTTACTAGTCTATGCTCCTAGTGCTAAAATCTCTTCCAAGGATTAAATCAAATAAATATCCCCAGCATGAACAAATGTCATGTAGCATGAGAGTCTATTTATATATATATTTGAGTAAAATAAATACAATACAAGCTAATACAGCCATGTATACAACTTACAAGAGCATAAACATACGTGTATATACCTACGTGTATACATATACAAGTTTGACCTTGAACTGCAAGTCTTTTAATGTTATAGCCTGACAATTTGTTATAGGTAGAAAAAATGTACGAATAAATATTCCAACCAGTATCATTACTGATTACACACAGTCACAGTTAAAAAATGTCCTTGACATTGGCAGAATATAGAAATGCTTAAGATAGCAACAATAGCTATCATTAGCATAACAAATAGCAGTGATCTAACAGTTCATGCAATATTAACTAACATGCATGAAGCCACCCGATATCTTAATAATATGGCATTAAAATTAAAGTTGCAAAGCTAAACAGAAACATTTTTTTAAATTTTTATAACGCAATAACAGAATTAGTTTTCATTTTGCAAGGCCACAAAATGACAGTCTTGTTAGCAGACTAAAAGATATTTAAGTAGGCAGCATAATTGATGAAACAGATAGAAAGCAAATTAATTTGACATTTCAATAATTAATTGGCATTAATTGATTTTAACATCAAGTCAATTATCAAAATCAACAGAGAGTAAACAAACACTGACAAAATATTTTTATAGATGAAATAAATATTTATGACAAATTAACTCAGTTCTGATTATACCCAGACAATATGGTACATGTTTGTCATTGTGTAGCAATATTGTGTCACAGAGAATAACATGACCCAGTCATTTGAACCCAGACAGAAATAATTAGCATAAACTATTCATTTGACCCACTTCTTATAACATTAGATGGATACTGATATGTTATCCATCAATATGAAACTATACAAAACCACATTCAATAAATATCTCAAACGGCAATTTAAGTCAGTGTGTCAATAAATTTTCAATAATCAAAGTTCGAATTATTCAAAACGAAACTGCTTAGTGAACTGTTACGCATAATTTGACCGTGTCACAGGGACAAATACACAAAGGTCACGTACTTTTTCAGCTAAGCGTGCAATCTTATCTTGCGCTCGAAAGCATGGGATACACAAATATAACGTAAGTCGTCACTCTCGATACAGTTAGGAAATCAATCAATTGCATGATCATTCATTTAATAATCATTTTAACACAGTCACAACAGCCTATCCCAAATCAAAAGTTACCTCAGCAAAAAAGTCCGGAAAATGGCGAAGTCACACGCTATTTCCGTGTTGTTTATGTCATAACCAGCAAATCCGGGTGGTAAAATCGGAACATACACCAAATCAGAGATAAAGAAATCAATCAGTACACGTCAACACAGAAATATGCTTACCAAATTCAAAGAAAGTAAGAATTAAACGACGATTTTCTGCCAGACAGTGTAAAGGTCAGAGGTTGTGACCTGCTCATGCAGAATCGAAGAAAGACTAAGTTTGATTGGCTAAGACGTAAGTCACGTGTATTTCTCTCGCGCAACCATCGTGCGCATAACATAGACTCTTCAGTGAGACATGAAATAAACGTGCTACAGTTTAAATATTTGCGTGGCAAGGTATGATTTTTACTTGTTTGCAAATGCAATTTGTTACAATCTTATTTCCTGATATAATTACACTCCTTGTTCATTTCTACCGTTTCCATCGCGTTCCCATGCCCATGTTTTGTATATCCGGTTACTATATACAATATATCTCGAGTTAATGATCCACATCGTATCAGAAAATGCACTATATGTAAATGTACTTGGTTCATTGTGTCAAGTGTGAATGTCAGATTTTTTTGTATATGAACGTGTTCAACTTTGAAACGAAGTCTGTATAGCAGTGATATTCCTTTTGTTTGTGTCTTGTACTAATATAGGACATTTGAAATGGTAGTGAGACTGAATTTCGTTTTTAGTCAAATTGGTGCACTTTATGATTTATGATAGGGCGTAAAAAAAATTGTTTCTTTTTACATGCTTGTTAGAAATAGGGTAGGTAGGTGGGGATTTTTTATTTAGCTCTTGTTTAATCTGGTTTCTTGTCATTTGATAGCAATAATTGATCAGGAGAAAGATCAGTGGTGTCAAGGATTTAAAAGCCGTTCTTATTTGCAAGACTTGTGTAGGTCTTGAGATATCTGTTAGAAAAATGTATTTTATTAGTCATGCAGTGTGATATGCAACAAGGCTAGCTTTTGAATAAACTAGAAAATGATTTGCTTGGTCCTTGTCTCCTTATAAAATAGAGAGACATTTTTGAGATGTGAAGAAGGAAACAGTTTGCGAAGAAAACAGTTCTTGCTAGTTTGACAGTGATTTTTTCCCTCTTTTTGGGGTCCAGTAAACAGACCATTCCCAGTTGAAAATAAAGACATTTTTCCCTAGTTCTGATCTAAAGGTTCCCAATTGGACCCAGATATTAAATTTAATAATTTACTTTTGAATTTGTGACAACAAAAAAACATCATCCATTTTAAAAAATAATGCACCAGACTCTCTTTTAACATGTGTCAGTTTTCCTTATGCGATGAATTACGGACTGAGTTTATGTTGTTTATTCTTATTTTTCTATGCTTATATAATTATTAGGGTTCTTGTAGCATATCTTACTACCACTCTATTTTCAGTGTATAATGAGATTGATACTTTGATATTGTGTGCAAATTTTCATTTGTAGACGAATGATAAGGTTTATTTCCTAAACAGGGGTTGTTTATAGGCATCTTCCCCTCAGGAAAGATCTTTAAAATCATGCAGTTTTCCCCTAAAATTCAGTTTTTTCTTCCCCTTTTTGCATAAATGCTGTCTTATTTCCCCCTAAATTAAAGAAGGCTCCTTCCCCTACCTGTGAAAAAGCCCTGAATAAAAAAGGGGCATCAATTGCTGGTTAGTATTTCTTTGATTTATGTGAGGATAATTAAATTCTGAATCTTCTCTTAGTAATTTTAGGACTTATTCAACTCAAATACTTTCGGTGCCCTTTAAGTTTACTTTGTGATGTAATGTTTTGTTGTAATTAAGTAAATTTCCAATCTTTTTTTAACCATTTGCCTCATAATACAGCATTTCTTGCGTATTAAGCAGACGACTTATGAAAACATTATGGCAATAGAAGCCATTTCTTGAAATGGGCAATGGCTTCTTTTGCCATAATGGTTTCCACTCTGTCACAAAGAAATTAATTTTCTGAAATAAATTGATGTATTGTATATTAGTTTTGAATTTGGAAGAGTCCAAAATATGTTTATGAGGCAAAGAGATGATGATATATTGAAAATTACCAGTTCATTAAAAACTGTACATTAAAATCTGTCACTAAACTGATAAAAACATAGAAAATGTTGATATTTGACCAGATTTTGTCATCCAAATTCAGTCATAACAGCAGGATTTGCATTGTCACAATGACATTCTAAAATTTGAATTCTTAATTAGCATTGTTATGCACACCTTTATATTACTGTTAAAACAACAAGCATTGTTATGTTAATTGTCATACGACTAAAGGTAAAACATGTTTTTTGTTATTCCTCAGTTTCAGGGATATCTTAACAAAATTTTGTATGATTTAATGTTGAAATTGCCAAGTGCTTACCTAGGCTAAATTGAAATGGATTCAAGAATATGATACGTTCGAAAGTAGCTAATTTAACCACAATAGGGTCAAGAATGGATTGATTTTAATTTCTTATTAAAGCCATTTTTCCATCCATATATAATTCATACCACGTAATAATATTTCAGTTTTGAGAAATGATGTGGACTCAGCTGTGTTCTTGCATATAGGCAAGTACCAGCCTGATTGCCGTAGTGTACATGCTAAAGATGCAGTCAATGTTTAAAACAAATGTAGTTTTTTGAAGCATTAGAAAAATGAATTTCAGTTTGACTCTTGCATTTTTGTCCTCAGTATTGTCTAGTTGTACTCTATTAAGATTGATCTAATTATGCTCCTGTGGTTAAAATTGATTTTACCCTTAGAGTCACTAGTTTACCAAGTTGTCAATTCGTCAGGATATTCAGGTGAGTTATACATAGGGTCATTATGGCCCTCTTGTTTAGGCTTGGGATGTTTCTGTCTGTGACTGCTTCCTGTTAAATCCACAGGGGGCTAGCATGTTGAAGGGATGGTGCATAATGGCGTATAAGGCCTAAAATGGCCACACAAACCAAAAACACATATATCGCATGTAAGGGTTGCAACTTCCGAAATGACAGTTTCTGCACCAAGTTTGTTTAACACTACGTAACTTTTTCAGAAATCACTCAAATTTCTAATAACTGGTATCTACAGATAACTAATACATTATACTACACATAACCAATAAACATTTTGTCCAATTCAAAACAATGTAGCAGGTATTTCACCTTCAACGTGCTAGCCCCCTGTGGTTAAAATTTAACTTAAGTCTAGTCATAATATCACCGCATGATTAATATTAGATATTTTTCTATTGATTCCAAGACCTAAGGATATGCTATACAGAAACACAAAGAACAGACAATAGTGTATTTCACAAAAATTAAGGTCATTGAAAAACACCACTTATACATGTTGTATGATATTGTTTCAATACTGTTATAATTTGGATAAATTGACCACCAGCAACAAACTTAATTTGCTCCAACACCAACAACAAACTTGACCCAACACCTGACAATCTTGGAACATATAGAATGCCAGTTTTGCTGTATTGAAATCCACCATAAATTGTATCAAGTTCATTGTGATTTGTATAATTCACAGAAGCTAGACAAATCTTCAATGTACCAAAAAATTAATACCATATATCAACTGGTGTTAACAAAAAATACCAAAACAAGCATGTTGAACAATTATAAACACATTCATATCAATTTACTTTTTGTTAATTAAATGAATGGTTTTAGGTACTTGCCACCACTTATTATCTGTTTAATGACTGGATTCTCAAAAGGACTGCAATAATTTCAAGTAACAGTGATTTTTTCTTTGGAATTTTTAAAACTACCTGCAGCTTTCTGAAGGGGAAAATATAGCGCGATGAATTGGAAAAAAGGGAAAAATTTGAAAAACTATTTCATATTTAAATAGCATTTTTAGGGGAAAATATAACTTTTTTGGGGCTAGGAGAAACAGCCTATCATCTGTGAAATATGCGAAAAAAATCATTAAAGAAGGATTCCATGTTAATTGTAACAGATTTTTAGTCTAGAAGATATACATGTATGCACACATAATGGTTTAGTCCATTACAACAAGTTTGCATCAACAAACAACATCATCATTATCAACTTTTTTGTGTTCCTAATCACAAATTAGATTAATTTACTTCTCACGAACACGAATGAAGTAGTGCTTTTAAAAGTTGATCTAGTGCAGATTGCTTAGGAGCCTTCAATGCATGCAGTTAATAAAAAACGTTCAAATTATTGTAATAACACCAAGAAATATGTCTGAGTTCAAACTCAACAACACGAGGTGCTGGGACCTAATGCTCCACCTATTGAGCTAAGTGGGTGAGTAAATGAATTTTTTGGGGACATTTGGTTAGGTGGACGAGCTTTTCCAAGACGTTAAGTGATCATAACTTGATTAGAATATTTGAGGCATCTTAAAAAAAGCATCTTGTTTGATCATCAGTAAATACTCTATTAATGTACTGACGTCTGCTTTTTTGAGGTTTATAGAAAAATGAAAGTGAATTGTGAATTTGAAACATATCCACTTCACTATTTTGATTGTATTAAACTGAAAACAAGTATCCATGTGAGTCGTATTCAATCATTATGGCTGTCTGGTTACAGCAGCTTGAATTTTAACAAACCCTGTGAAAGAAAACTATGATTGATGGAAGAAACTCAATATCCTGTTTTCCTTTGTAGTTTTTGATTAGAATACTCATAAATAAAACTAACTTTTTCATGACAGCTGATGATGTCACATGTACATTTATACACCTCAGGGCCCCTTTTTTCTAGAAAGACATTTGACTCACTAGCTAAACTAACCTCACTTTTAACAATAAATGTTGTTAGATGTTCATCTATTTTCTTTTCGTGTGATGCAGTGTTAAGATTTCATTTTGATTAGATTTTCACTGATGTCTGTTCCTTGAATTTTGTAGATTGTTTTATGCATATATTGAAACTAATTAGTGAAGACTGGTTCACTGTATTTCATGTTCTGTTTGTTAATAGACTGGTTCATTGTTTAGTTGTGAATGTAAATGACTTGTTGATTCTTTTAATTTGAAATTTCATAGAATTATTTTAATATATTAATTTTCATGGAATTTGTGTCTGCTATGGAGTAAGTATATTTCTTAACATGTGAATTTTATCCAAAAATGCTTTGTTTTTAATATTGATGTAAATTTAATGATGTTAATTGATAGTTAATTATTGTAGCTGCTTCACAGAGCTTCTCTCCTTCATTTTAATTATCTTAATAATTAATGAAATGCTTTGTTTTATTGAAGCTTTAGTCTAATATATTGTGTGATTTGTGAATTTAGCTGCTTTTTGGAGGCCTGACAGGGTAATATTTAATCTATGAAAAGAATTTATTTAAAAACAAGCGGAATATTTTATGTAAATTTTTAATTTTTGTAAGTAAGTGTCTAGTTTGCAAGTATTACATCTTTCATTGTGATAATTTTTCAATATGTGTTCCTGATCAGAATCTGATAAAAAAAATTGGTAGTTTTTATCATGATAACAATTCATATTGTAACAAACTATTCCAAGTTTGTGAACCACTTATTATGATTTCTAAAATAATGTTGAAAAAGATAGATTGAATACTTTTCTATAGAGAGGATAGAAAGTTACCAGTGTGTTTTTAATAGTTTTTTTGGTAGCAGCAGTAACAATAATACCACCCTGAATTATCTTGTTTGCTGTAGAAAAGGCAGTTATGATGGTTTTGAAAATACAAGTTGCTTTTGAAAAGGCAGTTACCCTCAGTAACAGCAGTTTTGCTCTAATTGTTCATTTGTTAAGTACTACTGAAACATGAGGTACTATAGTTTTGCTCCTAGACCTCTTTATTTGTGAATGAAACTCAGTGATTTTTTCCTTCTTTGTTTGGGTCTGGTAAATGGATCCTTTCCAGTTGAAAATAAAGACATTTTCCCCAATTCCTGACCTAAAATTTCCCAATTTTGGCATCACACCACACATTTTTTCCCAATCGGACTGGACCTGAACCATTTCCCATAATTACAAAAAAATCGCTGAAACCATATACAAAATCATTTTGCCTGAAACCTCTTCTCTACTATTTGTATTATTTTACTCTAAATTGTCTTTTACTTATTCTTTCTGCAAAATATAACTGAGACATGGCATTTTGTGTACTAAAGGGGCACACTATGAGCAAGGTTTTAACCATGCAATACAAGTTAATATCATTAACTGCATTTCAGTTAATATCCCACCATTACTGTTTAAAGGGAAGTAATTATAGTTTTCTTCTTGTATTTTAACCTCTGTATTTGCTATTGAAATGGCAGTTACGGTAGTAATGCACTGAAACTTCCATATTTGTTATTGAAACAACAGATACAATTAGTCTCCTTTGAACATCTGTATGAAAACAAAAGGGCATTAGCTATCATTTTACTCCGAGTATTATATATTTAAAAACATACATACATTAGGTTTTGTTTTGTTATCCATGTCTACTTTGATAAATTTCTTTTTTATGTTTTGTAGTGACATAGAGTAAAACCTTGATATCAGGACCACCTTTGGGACCAGTAAAAATGGTCCTAATATTGAGGTGGTCTTGTTATCAAGTTCAAATGTAGAGACAGTATTAAAAACTGGTCCAGAAGTAAGTGGTCGTTGAAATGAGGTGGTCACATAGTGAGGTTTCACTATACTTGTTATTGCTGTTATAATTTATCAGTTCACTGTTACAAGTCCTCTTGTTATCCTTTCTGTTTGGCCTATATACATTGTGTAACTGTTCTCTCTGATATCTGAACTCAACAATTTTCTTTTGTCTCTTATCTAATTTTGTCAATACATTGATAGTTTAACACAAGGAGTATGTTCTAAAATTAAATTTATTTGAGCACAGATATTCTGCGGCCGATAACAAGGAAGTCTGCCTATATTTGTGTTTAATGCTTGATGTTTAATACGTGCATTCCAGAGTGCTTGCAGATGCAAAGGTTATTGGCAGTTAACTCAGCGTCTGACAGGTAACATTTGTTGCTGACATAATCAATGATTCATGACAGGGTGTGTTTGTATTATTATTATTCTGTTATTTCTACCAAGCAGCCATCAATGGTCAGTTATTGAATTGACCAAACAATAGCCCCTATGTAACCTGGTCAAATGTGAAAAGCCGGCCAGGCTTGTGATCTATTTGGATCCTAATAAGGTCAACGAAGGGTCACAGAGTAAGGTCATTGTACATTCATAAATTGCATTCCATTTGTAATATGTAGACATGTTTGTGTTAGTAAAATCATTATCACTTAACGATTATGTTGTAGTTCAATGGGATTGAAATGGTTCTTCATATATAATGGTTAAAGTTCAGATATAATGTTAAGTGTTTTTTTATGATGTTTTATGTAATATTTGTTAATATGAATATTTTTTTAAACTAAAAATCATTTTGAATTGTTCTTTTATTTGACCACCTAAGCACGTAGTCATGGTCACAATAAGAGAAGTCCTTCGTCTTGTGTAGTTTGACGTGACACGTGTTGTGAGTCTTTAACTATTGCTTCAAATGAAATCTGCTTTGAAACCACCAGGTCAGATTGGATCAAACTACACGGGAATGATACTTGGATTATCCTCTACCAATATTTTACAATTGATATCCATGGGGTCAAAATTGGCCCCATCTCAGTGTTCACTTGTTTTACATAGGTTATATAGGGAAAACCTTTAAAAATCTTCTTGGTAAATTAAACCACATGCCAAGAGCTTAGATAGTCTTTAGGCCATGCCAAAATGGACCCATGTTTAGCTTCCCTAGCCAGGTAACCTGATCAGAAAAAAAAAGCAAAAATTCTAAAAACAGAAATTACACAAAAATATGAAAGCCAATGCTGTTTAATAACCGACAGACAGCAGTTTATCAAGGGAAGTAACCACAACAATAGCCAACAATAATGTAACTTCTATTGATTTGTCATTAGCATTATTTTTCCAAGATGCTTTCATCATTTCAGCATTTTGTGTTTAGATACAGAAAGCCTAGGTTAGTATTGTATTTTTTAAATAAATCTCAAAGTTCTTTGATACATGTAAGTGTCTTTGGCTAAGAACTTGCTGTGATACGATCTTCGAACACCATGTTGTTCTGTAAATTCTGTACTGTTCAAGTACATGTTTTAAAACAAAATATTTCTTTATTTAGCATGAACAAGTTACCAGTTTTTGTTTCAGTAAAAATGGAACAGGGGTCAATTAATTAAACATTCAGAGAAATATATTTTTGCTACAAAGCTAATAAAACATTATGTCGACAGAGTATGTACATATATTCCTGGCCTACACACAACCTTTTCAAATATGACCTGGAATAGACTGGTATGCCCATTTTCGTCAGAAATTTAATTGTTATATTCTGGAAAAAGCAGTTTTATTCCTCATCTTCATTCTAGTTACATTTTTATCGGTAAGTCAACATACTATACAACTTCAAAGTGGTTTTAATAGCACAAATCATTGAGTAAAGTTACATCATGTTCTCTTTCTATCTGTGTCAATAGTTTGTTTTCGTTTTGTTTTTTAGCTCACCTGAGCTTGTAGCGAATTTTCATTAGACCTGGTCAAAATGTTCATCTCCATGATATCTTGGACAAGTTCTAATATGGGTCATCTGGGTTCAAAAACTAGGTCACCAGGTCAAATAGAATGTAAATTTTGTTAACCCTCTAGAGGTCACAGTTTTGATTAAATCTTCATGAAACTTTGTCAGAATGTTTGTATTAATGATCGTGAACAATTGTGCAAATATGGGTCAACTCTGGTTATAAAAAAGGTCACTAGGTCAACACACTCGAAAACCTTTATATTGCTCTAGAGGTCACAATTTTGATTGAATTTTCATCAGACCTTGTCAGAATGTTTGTTTTAATTATATCTTGGACAAGTTCGAACATGGGTCATCTGGGGTCAAAAACTAGGTCACCAGGTCAAATCATTGGAAAACCTTGTTAACCCTCTAGATGTCATAGTTTTGATTGAATCTTCATGAAACCTTGTCTGAATGTTTGTCTTAATTATATATTGGACAAGTTCGAACGTGGGTCAGCTGAGGTCAAAAACTAGGTCACTGGGTCAAATTTCTGGAAAACCTTGTTAACCCTCTAGGGGTCACAGTTTTGATTGGATCTTCACCAAAGCTTGTCAATATCATTGATTGAGTGATATCTTGGTTAAGGCTGAACATGGGTCATCTGGGGTCAAACACTAGGTCACCAGGTCAAATCGTAGAGACCTTGTTAACACTCTTGGGGTCACAGTTTTGATTTGAGGTTCATTAAACCTTGTCAAAAAGCTTGTCTTAATGATACATTGGACAAGTTTGAACATGGGTCATCTGAGGTAAAAAACTAGGTCACCTGGTCAAATCGTTGGAAAACATTCTTAACCTTCTAGAGGCCACAGTTTTGATTGCATCTTTATGAAACTTTGTCAGAATGTTTGTATTGATGATACCATGAACAGGCTTGAACATGGGTCAATTCAGGTTAAAAACTAGGTCACCAGGTCAAATAATAGGAAGTCCATAGATGTTGCAATCTTCACTCAGTTGAGCGGAAAAGGGCCATCTTGGCCCTCTTGTTTACATATGTTTTTGCATAATAATATTACTAACAGGATGCCTAATAGAATTATCCTCATTCTAGAGCCCTAGCCAAAGACAGAGTCACATTTGGTCATTTTGAGATTTTTTTGTGAGAAATTTTTAAGATAAATACATCACCAAGCTTTGTGTCCTTGTATTGAGATCAATGCTAAGAAAACAGCAGGTGTTACAGACCAGCTGTATGCTGATATAATCATACTTAATGTAAGTACAAAACAAGATACTGAAAGTTATATAACTAGAATTGAAGTGTAGTTCATTGTTAAGTTTGAAAGCTCCATGTAAGGGGTAGAAGGACACATTTGTCTTTGATCATCCAAAAATTGCATGGTGGATTTCTAAGCATGAATATGAAATGATAATTTATGTTGGATAGTATTAATTATTTCTTTTCATTGTGTCTCATAATTTAAATGATGACAAATGCTATCAACTTCAATGATTGGTCACAGAAATTAAATAATGTATTAAACAAGTATGGAACATAAATACTTCACTTATATGCATTTCCATTGCCCAAAATAAATTATAGTACCTATTTCAACAAATTTCTGATTAAATGATACAAAATATTGTAGTTGAGCTAAAGCATTGAATCAAGCTTTCTTGTGATTACTGGTATAAACTTTTTTGGAGGCTGTTATGTAATTTGCTGTAGTTTAACTGTATATTTGATTTACAGGAACAATACATTCTGGTGTTGTCAGGATTTGAAATTATTACTGTATACATTGTGTCATTACTGTTTGTCCTTGACTGTTTTTATACAATGCAAACATACGAGATAAGAAGTCTGATATGAATTTTTCTGTAGAAGTAATTAGTGTTCCGATTTACTTCTCAAATCTTTCTGACAGAGTTCACTGAATACAACATGCCTTTGTCAGTCTGACAAATAGTTCTTCTCTTTTTGTTGTTAATAATATTTCTGACATTGATATTGATCCACAGACCTATTTACTTCAGCTGCAGGCTGTTCCAAAGTGGTACCCTGCTGGGAGATTATGTTTTGCCCCCATTTTAGCTCAGGCTGTTTTGAAGAAAAAGTCGAGCTATTATGATCACTGGGTTGTCCTTGTCATGCAAAGATTTAGTGTAGCCCATTACTCATACACTTTTCAAGATATCAACATGACACTTGGAATACTTCATAATCATGACAAGGCACAGTTGCAAGACAAATGACATTATTCTGAAAGCTGTACTTTTGGAGATATGCCCCTTTTTAACTTAGAATTTTGGTCAAAATTGCTTATTAAATGGAATGATTTGAAAACTGTCTAAGGTATCAACATGAAATTGGAATGTGTTATTTACAGTTATTCTATATGTTTTTGAAATCCCAAATGTGCCCCACACCATCATGTAAAACAGATGAGCCTTGGCACGGCTCTGCAGAGCTCTAGTTTGTACTTTTTATGTGTTGGGTGGGTTTTGGGTCAGTGGGTTTTTAGTAATATTTTGGGGAAGCTGGGATGTTTCGTTTGTGTTTTTCCTTTTTGCTCGTATTTTCACCCAGTATGTTTCACACATAGTAGGATGAACGTTGTTCAGGTTTTTCTCATGTAGATCATACATGTCCATAAAAGCATGTTCAATTAATTCTGTTGATTGAAGAACTAGACCAGAAAAAGTCCATAATCTGCAGTTTCTAGTAATTGATAGATTAAGTGACCTTGTTACATTTTTACTGCCATCCCCTGATTTGTGGTGAACAAGATCATTGTTTCTGCATGTGGTTCTCTGTGATGATTTGACAATACAGATATAACACTTTCAGTCTGTTGTATCTCGTGTCTGTTTCACACTCCATGTGAGGAAAGTGTTTGGGTTAAGACAAGTTATTACAAAATAATAATGTATGCAGCAATTCTGGGAGGGCTTTGATGGCTTCTATGTAGAATTAATACTGTTGATAAATGGTTTATATTCTTGACAAAAACATATTTGTTATCACAATAATTAATTAAATGTGGTCAATATAAGGGTAACCTAAATTTTAGACATGTTTTTTCTCTGAAATTTGACAAATTCTGCTATTTTACTGTACGCTTTTGTGCTTTTTAAGACAATGTTTGCTTGTCTAGAGCACAATACAAGAGGCTTTATGTGCAGACTGTAACCTCATGTGACCCTGAAAATAGTGTGTTAAACATATCCCATAAGGTACAACCTAATGATTTAGTGTTTATTATGTTTAGTTGACAGGATATGACCAAAGGGACAGCTAACGCTTGACCTTTGGTCATTAAGGGTTAAGTTTGTTTTATCAGTGATAAGGAGACGGGGCTCAAACTCTCATTGACTGACGGATGATCTAATTATTAGCTTACATTAGTCATACAACTTTTCTTCAGCTGGTGATTAACTGACGTTTCTTTGATGTTTGATAAAAAATGCTCCTTGTTATCAGAGGGTTTATTTAAACATGAGACACTTACAGGTGAGGCTAACTCTAGTTTTACCTCTTAGTTTAGCTTAACCTTGCTGATAAATACATGTATAGCTAAATTGTTTCATGTTTTAGCTAACTTTACAGAAAACTGTAGGCCGCGACCGTGATCCAGTGGATGGTGCACTGCACTTGTAACCTGACACTCCAGGTTCAAATCCCAGGGGTGGCAGGTCATACCCTTCTCTGAAAATTTGACAAAAATGTCATTTTCCTCCATATGTAGAGGAGTTGCCAGCTTCTTGTGGAAGAGTATGTTATTGAACTTTGAATACAGGCCACCATGTCTTTATTAGCGGGTTTGACTGTAAACTAATGATAATTTTTTTATTTAGGTTCACAATCTCTTCGATCAGTTTGTCTTTACTGTGTTTTATACAGTATTTAAATGAATCATTTGCACTTTTTTTCAGACTTAAAACACTATCAATTGACAAGAGTATTGTCAGTCATATTTTATTCTCAAACAAAACAATATCTACTGTCAAGGAAGTGTTAAATAAGATGTCAATAATTGTCATGCTTGTATGCAAGTATGCATTAATAAATGCATTAATTGTCAATTTGTATGCATTTTGATGAAATGAGTAATTTAAACGTCTGATTTGATTGTAATTTTGTTGGATGTAGTAGATGTAATACATTGGGGTGTGAAACTACATGTACATTATCTGTTTTGTTATGTTTGTAACTAAGTTACTCTATACAAAAGCTGTCTTTAAAGAATCTGACCAAGGCTTAAAATTTTAAAATACAGTAAAACCTCATTATCTAGAGGAGTCATCGGAAGAGACTAAATGCTTGTGATAAATGTGGTGCTTGTAATAGCGAGGTATTTGTTTTTTTTTTGTTGAAAATTATACATAACTAATAACCAAGAAAAATTATTTTCCCACAAAAAGAAGTTTATGTTATTTATCTCATTGTGAAGGCTTTGATTTAGCTGAGCATGTTGTTTTATTTACAAATAGTTAAGTTAAAAAAGTTGGTGAAATTTTCAAAATTGTTATATTTAATTTTTAGAATGCACATTTAGCCTTAATATATAAAAATCTGGTCCTGTAGGTAATACGATTTTATTCCATTTATTTCTTGTTATAATACAATCCATTAACAAAGTTATAAAACATTAAATCAATGTATCCTACTTATTGTTCTGCTTTGTTAGTACCCCATTGACAGCAATTGAATAGTAATAGACATTTTTATCCCTCCGGAGGGGGACATTAACCAATTGATAATATTGAATTAGGGTCAACTACTTCTTCATAAGTTCAAGACCTAATGTGTTAATGGTGTTTATGGCTTCCTTTCCTCACTTTGTGAAGATCATTAATATGTCAATTTGTCTGTCTATCTCTGCTATAAAATAGTTTCATTTGTACAGTTAAACCTGTGTTTGCAGCCACCTCTAAATAAAGGCATCCCTGTGAATAAAACCATTCTTTGAAAAAACATCATTGATTATGTAGAACAAACTGACCATCTGTCACCACAAAAGGCCATCTGTCAATAAAAGCCATATTATGTCTTTCATTAGGCCTTTATTCCCTGGTTTGACTATAATTGTAGTTTTCCTAAAAGCAGGGATTGATACAGTGACTCTACAAGTTGAAATTAGAATAGACAAAAAGTCACCTTGACTAAACCTAGCATCAGTACTCATGGTAAAGAATTGATGAGTATTGCCCTAAAGTGCACATTTTGACCAACATGTGTTTTATCTATTATAGGTTATTGACAAAATAAGGTTAAGGAAATGCAACAATGTGCTGATGGTATTGTTACAGCATTGTTTATTACGGGAGATACATGTTTGAATTGTTTGTTCATCCATTTGTGAAGGGATGTATACTTTTATCAAGTATTATTTCAGTTATGCCCTCCTATCTGTTGACACTTACTGTACTTCTTGGTGGAAACAAATGGTATTTCGTGTAGTACAGTAAAACCTCAAATAGCGACCACCTCAATATTATGAGTGATAATCTTCTTTATTGAGCCAGTATTCATCAACCTGAGTAACTACGCCTTATCTTAGAATACCACCCCTCAGGGGTGTAGAAATGTTGCCAGTAAGCTACTTTAAGTAGAAGGGGGATCTGATGGTTCCTCAAGAGAAGGCATAGGGGCAACAGCTCTTGTGGGAAAAAGTAGCTGACGAGAATGCTTAAATAGCCAGTTGATTTTTTTCTGGCTTCCGGCTTCATTTCTGTACCCCTGACCCCTTCAAGAACCATTCTGTAAGTAAATAAGACAAATTTCAATGTTTTCCAAATTTTCTATTTTCAGAATGAGATGGACCTTAACATGGTTACAACCAATAATTGTGCTTCATTGTCTAATCTGTTGCCACGGTTACGACTGGAAATCTATCAATCTTCCTCAAAAACATATTCCATACTATTTCACAAACAATCCTGACATCAGTGACCTGTGTAGTCAAGATGAATCTTGTCCGTATAAGGTAAACCTTGTTGCTATAGTAAAAAGAACTTTTTTCCAGATAGTGGTCAAGGCTTTTTTTACGCCATTTTTGGGTTTTATATTTGGCCCCATTCCTCAGGTAAAAAAATATATTTATATTTCCCCATTAAAAGAGAAAAATTCCCCATAATTAATAAGATAAAAAATGTTCTGTCATTATAATATATTAGAGTATTTTTTCATGGAATTAATCATGTAAAATATTGTGTTAAGTGCACTGCTAAATGAAGAATGGTTTTGGCATAATTTTGTGTTTAGTTCTTTAAATGAATGTAAGTCTTTATTAATTCTCCAATTTGGTGTTCATGATGCAAATTTCCAGTATCAAAGGGACCCGATACCTGTTCCCTCAAAATCATAAACAAGAGCTCTGGTCTTCTATGTTGACATAAGCTTATCATTCTCTGAATGAATTTGATCATGGTGTTAACTGGAATGCTTATGTCATAGTTATATATCCTAAGTTGTCATTACAAACTCAAGGTTATTTGAATTTGAGATGCCTTGGTGGCCTATAGAAAAACTGAAATGCTTTCTTTAAAATGATTTGTTGAAATGTTAGAATGACTTTTGTTCATACTATAACAGATTAAGCTTACTAATGATGTGTATGGGGCAGGCATGAGTCCTTTTTGTCACATCAAATTCTCAGTTACTTAAGTTCATTTTGTTAAACAATAAATCAAGATCCTTGATTTTTAGCTCACCTGAGTATGTAGTGCTCAGTAAGCTATAGTGATCAGCCATTTTTCTCCAGCATCCATCGGCTAGCATCCACTTTTGGGGGTTGTTAACACTCTAGTGGTCACACTTTCGAGCAAATCTTCATCTGATCTGGTCAGAATGTTCATCTCAATGATATCTTGTACATATTTGAATGTGGGTCATCTGGGGGTCAAAAACTAGGTCATCAGGTCAAATCAAATGAAAACTTTGTTAACTCTCTAGAGGTCACAGTTTTGATTGGATCTTCCCCAAACTTTGTCAGACTGTTTGTATCAATTATATCATGAACAGGTTTGAACATTGGTCAACTCAGGTTAAAAATTAGGTCACCAGGTTAAATCATGGGAAAACCATAGATGTTGCAATCGGTATTCAGGTAAGCAAAAAAGGGCCATCATGACCATCTTGTTATGTAACCCTTTGCCTCATAATACTGCATTTCCCTGCATCTGAAGCAGACAACTTTCGAAAACATTGTGGCAAAAGAAGCCATTGTTTGTAATGAGGCTCCTTTTCCCACAATGTTTTCCACTCTGTCAGAAAGAAATAACCCAATTTTCTTAAATAAATTGATGTTTTGTATATTTGCTTTGAATTTGGAAGAGTCCAGAATATACTATGAAGCAAAGGATTAAAACTGGTAAAATTTTTCATAGGAAGATTTTGTGACTGGTTAAGGTTGGTTTTCATTGCTGCATACCAACAAAAGTCGACTATAGGTTGGTACTATCATTTACCTGAATGTGACTCAAAGTTTGTTTTTCTTTCAATTTTAAATCTTTAATAGATGAGAGTAAAGGTGTATTATGTGTATCCTGGAGCTAAGGCTGGTAAATGTAGCAATGCATGAGTAAGATAACTGGATATAATGATGGTTAAAAATTGTGTAAATCAACATTAACCACAACTGTATCTTTATTATATAACACTAATGTACTGTAACATTTACCTAATGCAGATATTTATGTTGATGTTTGGTTTTTTTACAGGTTTTAATCTAAAGGTTCAAACCTCTTTTAGCTGCTTCTTTTGACAATTTAAAACTACAGAACACTTTTTAGCTCACCTGAGCTCAAAGTCAGCAGTAGTGATCACCCTGTACATTGTCCATTGTTGTTATCAATTGTTTTAAATGATCCTTTCAAATTGTTTCCTCCATAACGCTCATTTTGTTGCTTAACATTTATGTATTTATCGACAGTTTTTTAATTCAGTCTATTTTATTGTTCAAATATTTGTACCTTGAACATAATATTTCAGCATCTTTTGAATGAAAAGAAATGTTGGGGGTATGAAAAGAATTGTCCGAAAGAAGGACGTTTATCCAACCCAGAATGTCCGGATGATAGCAGGGGATGGTAAGTAACATTGTTTTTAGTCTTAATCATTATTACTAGGTAGTCATTATTATTATTATTATAAGGTGTCATTATCATAAGGTAGTCATTATTATTATTATTATTATTATTATTATTATAAGGTGTCATTATCATAAGGTAGTCATTATTATTATTATAAGGTAGTCATTATCTTAAGTTAGTCATTATTATTATAAGGTGTCATTATTTTAAGGTTGTCATTATTATTATTATAAGGTAGTCATTATTATTATTATAAGGTAGTCATTATTATTATTATTATAAGGTGTCATTATCATAAGGTAGTCATTATTATTATTGTAAGGTGTCATTATCATAAGTTAGTCATTATTATTATTATGAGCTTGTCATTATTGTAAGGTGTCATTATTATAAGGTAGTCATTATTATTATTATAAGTTAGTCATTATTATTATTATAAGGTGTCATTATTGTAAGGTGTCATTATTATAATGTAGTCATTATTATTATTATAAGGTGACATTATTATTATTATAAGGTGTCATTATCATAAGGTAGTAATTGTTATTATTATAAGTTAGTCATTATTATTATTATTATAAGGTGTCATTATCATAAGGTAGTCATTATTATTATTGTAAGGTGTCATTATCATAAGTTAGTCATTATTATTATTATGAGCTTGTCATTATTGTAAGGTGTCATTATTATAAGGTAGTCATTATTATTATTATAAGTTAGTCATTATTATTATTATAAGGTGTCATTATTGTAAGGTGTCATTATTATAATGTAGTCATTATTATTATTATAAGGTGTCATTATTATTATTATAAGGTGTCATTATCATAAGGTAGTAATTGTTATTATTATAAGTTAGTCATTATTATTATTATTATAATGTGTCATTATCATAAGGTAGTCATTATTATTATTATAAGGTGTCATTGTCATAAGGTTGTCATTATCATTATTATAAGGTAGTCATTATCATAAGGTAGTCATTATTATTATTATAAGGTGTCATTATTATAAGGTAGTCATCATCATTATTATTAGGTTATCATTATCATTAGGTTGTGTGCTAATTTCCAAGTGATATTTAGTTACATATTGTGGACAGTTCACCTAACCAGTGCACCTGGGTAATCTACCTGTACTAAACTGTTCCCTCCATACTGTATCTTCATATTTTCCTCATGCAGTGTGTGAATGAGGAATGGTTGACGGATGACAAAGGATGCTTTATCTATTTACCATCTGTCTTGGAGGAACCCATGGTTTTCATTAAGAACAGATTGCTGATTGAAACCATCGGTTAAAAAGCATTTGAATCTGTTGTTTTTCCAAGATTTTTAAAATTTTTGACAAAATGCAAACATATTTTGCCAGATTTATCTGTTGCTTTGGAAAAAAAATCGTTCGTTTAACTTCTTAATGAAAGCCCTTGGAATCTGCTTCAGGTCTCAATACACCAGTCACTGACTTAAGATTAACAGCATTTTGCCTTATAGACTAGTTTGAATCCTGAATTGAAATCTAAATTGACTGGATGGCTCAGCTCACCACTAATACTTAATTTGTCCTAATCAACATATATGTCCTATTAGACACACTACAGTTGTGTACAAGTGATCCTTGACTGGTCTTTTAATACCAGATGTTGATGTCTGCATGAATTTAAAACTTCTCCTCTCCAGTTGACAACTGTACAGGCTTAAATTATTAACCACTAATGAAAATTTTAATTGTTTTTAAAATCTGATCATGTGTATTTTATATGCACTACATTTAATTTCACTGTAAATGAAGTACTCCTTATACTACAATGAAATGTATGTCACCAACCAGAGTCCAAGACTTAAAATGATTAAGCTGTTAAATCTCCGTATTTCTAAACATTGGTTTGTTTTCTTTGGCAGGGCCAAAACAAAAGAGGATCAATTAAGCCAGTTTTGGCAGGGTGGTGATTTTGGTTATGTTTTAGAAAGACAGAAGGAAATGAAGACCCTATGTGTGCCAAAAAATCTGGTATATCTATTTCTCAAAATTTTTATCTCAAGTTATTCAGTGTGACATTTTTGTTTGATATTAGTAATACAGTTTACAACCAAATTTTAATCATGTGACATTTTATCTAGGATTGGTGTTGGAGCCACAGTTTGTCTCTGTCCATGTGGCATTTTTAGTCAGGATTTGTTGTAGAGTCAATTTTTTGTCTCAAACCTTCTAGCATTATTAGCTTAGAATTGGACATACAGACAAAATAGGGCATTTTTATCGGAAAGAACTGTAGGGCAAGTTGACATTCTTGATGATTTTTGCATGCTCAAAGTGCAAATTTATTGATGTTGTCTACTAAATGCATTATAGGATATTATTATGTGTTTAATTGTGAAATCAATTAGAAAAATGTATGTGTTCAGCTGCTGTGCTCTTTACAGTCATCATATTATTCTTGACAATTCTCCATTGTCATGTGATCTTCTCACAACATCCTGAAAATAATATTTTTTTCATCTCAATATTACTGTTTGGTTGCTGTAGTAAAGTTGATTGATATTTTTTTCCAGGATGATTCAAGTTTAGAATGTGCCAAATACTTAAGATATTGTCGTGCCAAAAATATTTATTTAGATTTTAGACGGGCTGATTTTGATACCAGTGAAAGGTATGTATCTACATGTATGAAAGGACTTGTATAGACTTACCTTTTTAAATCTATGTTGACTTTATATCTAGCATGTAATATGGATACAATAGTCCAAAATGCAGCCTTGCCATTGGTAGGTTTTATAAAAAAAAGATAACCAACCAGCCAACCAACCACAGCGACTGACCAAACTAATTAAACAACCAACTAACCAATCAACCAGACCGACCAAACAAACAAAACAACCAGACTGACCAAACAAATAACCAGACCAAACAAACAAACAACCAGACCGACCAAACAACAAACCAAACAAACAATCAATCAGACCGACCAAACAAAGAACCAACCAGACTGACCAAACAAACAACCAATCCAAACAAACAACCAGACCGACCAAACAAACAAACAACCAGAATGACAAAACCACCAACCAAACCAAACAAACAATCAAACAGACCGACCAAACAAACAAACAACCAGACCGACCAAACAATCAACCAGACCGACCAAACAAACAACCTAACAAACCAAACAACCAACCAGAGCAACCAACAAACCAAACAAACAACCAAACTGACCGACCAACCAAACAAACAAACAAACCAAACAAACAACCAGACTGACCGATTGACTGAACAAACAAACAACCAGACTGACCGATTGACTGAACAAACAAACAACCAAACCAAACAACCACCCGATCAATCAAACCAACCAGACCGACTGACCAAACAAACAATCAAGCAAACTAACAATCAAACAAACAAACAACCAAAGATTATGAGTTTAGTCCGGTCTTGAAATAAATTTCTGTTAACCATTGTTTTAATAATATTTTTGTATGTGATATTTTATACAGTGATCAGGCACAAAATGGGTGTGGTCAGGCACAGCGTAGGTGTGATCAGAATGGGTGTGGTCAGGCACAAAGCTTAAGATTTTTAGATGGACTTTTTGGTATTTTTATATTTTCAGTTTTAAGGAGAACTTTCTTCTGGAAGGAGAAATTGGGGGCCACTGTCAACTTCACAAATCCCTTTTGAAAGCAGAAAGTGATCATAAAAGTCCATTACAGTCATGGTATGAACATTCTGCTTTGGTAGCATTAAAAAACATTTTGAAAACCTATGTTTAGTTATTACTTGACCCCATCTAAGGCATAAAATCTTCAAATTTTTTACCACTTGCTCAGTTTTTTTTCTAGAAAAGGTTTTGTATTTAATTGACACTAAATTTGTTTCAACTTTCATCATTATTATTACATCAAATGTATTGATGTTCTAAAACTGGTTTTAAGCCTGAAACAGTAAATGATTAATGCAGGAAAACTATTTAATGACTGATAGTAAGAAGATATGTTTTAAGTTGTTTTG
Organism: Lutraria rhynchaena; assembly: GCA_008271625.1. Lineage (NCBI taxonomy): Eukaryota > Metazoa > Mollusca > Bivalvia > Venerida > Mactridae > Lutraria > Lutraria rhynchaena. The sequence goes on from VIBL01000036.1 coordinate 957,432, forward strand.
TGGTGAAATGGTTTATCAAAATTTTGTTTTATTCTTTTAACTTGTGTATAAATTACTGTTTGCTTTCATGATAATGTCACTGTATCATGTAAATGAGGTGTAATAAGAATGATATCTAGACAGTTTAATTTAATGGTCCTTGTTTTATTTTGAAAGAAATGTACAATCTTGACTGGTTCCCATCATTTACTATAACAACAAGTTCTGACAAAAAGTTTTTAAGTCCAGTCCAAAGATACAGGATGGTCTAGTTAGAAGTATGGTTGAGTTTAGAATTTAATAAATGTGTGACCTGTAAATTTGTCTTAATATTTTATGATTATATCCTTTTTTGGATCAACTGGTTCTTTTATTTTGGTATGATTTGTTACCCTTTCATTGAAATGTATAGAAAATTTGAAACATTCATGTATTGCAGTTGAATTGCTCTGATTCGAAATACATAGGGACCCTCCATAAATAGCAAATGATAGGATAGGATTAATTTGTTTACGTAAATGTGAACATTTGTGGATAATACATCATGATGATTACTTTGTTTATAGTGAGGCGTGCTCTTAACAATTTACACTTTACTAATGATAAAAAAGGATTTGTTTATAAATTTATGTTTTGCCATTTTAAAATCCAATTGACAAAGAGTTTACCATAAAGTTTGTGTAATCATTTTCTGAAAGGGGGCTTTTAATGCAGAAATTGCAAAATATGCACTTTATTCAGTATTTATGATCTGTACTCAATATATAGTTTAACTGCTTGATTTTACCAGTTATAATCTGTTTATGTATTCATATGTCACACAAAACTACAATTAGACCAAAAAAATCATAGGGTTGGCTGCAAAAAATAGGGTTGGTCAGGATAATGGAAGCAATCTATTTTTTTTTGGGCTTAATCAGTTTTATTTACGTACCATTGTAATATTTTCAGGTATGCTGAGATGGAACATTATACACAGCTACCATTTAAACCCATCAACAATGACCATTGTGATATTATTATAGATAAACCAGTTATTTTTATGAAGCTTGATGCAGGTAATGTATTGTATTCCCTTTTATGTCTTAGATAATAGTAAATAAATGGCACAAAATTTTGAATTTTGTGAAGTTTTAAAGAACAAACCTTGCCTTGAGAACAGTCTCCCAGCTCAAGTCTCAATTTGATTCTCAAAGTATTATGGTTGAAAAGATAGAGATCATTATTGTTCAAAGACATGTTCATATCAATTATGCTGTCAGAAAAATGTGTCAATAATACCATTATGGTCATATTATAATTAACTGTGAACATCAAAAGATATGAGATTTGAGCTCAGAGACCAATTTCAAGTTTTATAACCTCAGGCCCTTATTACTGTTTTAGTGTCTGGTATGAAGGTAAAAATGCATTGTGTCCGACTTCAAACTTGTGTCTCATTTTTGATAACAATATTTTCTGAGTGATTATGATGAAGTTACTGCACTCTGGGTTATGTCTTGTTTATGATGAAGTTATTACACTCTGGGTTATGTCTTGTTCATGATGAAGTTACTGCACTCTGGGTTATGTCTTGTTTATGGTGAAGTTATTACACACTGGGTTATGTCTTGTTTATGATCAAGTTATTGCACTCTGGCTTATGTCTTATTTATGGTGAAGTTATTACACTCTGGGTTATGTCTGGTTTATGGTGAAGTTATTGCACTCAGGGTTATGTCTTGTTTCTTCCTTATATGACAGTCTTTCAGGGTTTTCACTAAACGTCAAAAGTTGAGGGTCAAAACTGACCCTTGACTGTTGATAATTTGAAGAGTCAGAAAATTTTCCTTCTAATTTTATTGTAAATTTGACCCCTTGGTACCATGGTCAAGAGTCAAAAACTTTATTTTACTGATTTCAAGAGTCAAAATGTTGTTTTAAAGGTCAAATGAAAGCCCTGTCTTTGCTATGGTATTTTTTGAAATTAGTTTTGAATAAAAGTACTATTTAATGACCTTATCACACATGTTATATATGATTAACAATCATTAATCAAGTAAAATATACTTTCTTAATGTAACAGTTGCCTTATATTTGTAAATTAAGTGTTTCAGATTCAATGTCAGTCTCTCTTTTAGTAGAAAATGTTATTTTATGTATACAGGCTGCATTGTTATAATGACATCAATATCTGAATAAAATGTGGATTTGAGTTATTATGTCATTATAATGAGTTTATATATATACAGTTAAAACTCATTATAATGACATAACTCAAATCCATAATTTATATATTCATTTAGATTTTTTTCCAATGATATATACCATCACTAATCAAATACACACTAAAATTCCACCAAGACAGTTTGCATTACTTTATTAATTCATTTATCTCCCTTTAACAAAGAAGATTGACAATAATGTTGTTTTATTTTTTGCAATATTTGTTTGTGATCCATTTTCTTTTGGATTTCAGGGTCCAATATGTTCCATCATTATTGTGACTTCATCAACTTCTACCTCAGTAACCATGTGAATAATTCATTCTCTACAGATATTTTTATGATAAACTGGGACACTGTAAGTATGTCATCCTGTTAAACTCTCCAGTTGCCTTATTTCTCATGAGCCATCACTTACATAGTTAAATTTTCATGAAAATATATATTGAGTCAGGAAATACTTACCAGTTTGGTGGATTTTCATGTTGATGTATAGACACTCTAGCTACAAGGCCAATAGTGAAATTAGTTTTGTATACTTGTCATTTTGCAGTCAAATATATGACTTGAGTACATTCACAGTTTGAGAAGTTTTCTTGGGTTTTTGTAGTTGAGTGGTTATGGTTTCTGATTTCTAATCATTAGCCCCTCACCGCTTTGTGTTCGAATTCCACGTAGGACAAAATTTTATATGTGTGGATGTTTTCTAGCTAGATGGTTCTGTCCACGTGTATAGGCCAGAAACTCTATTCTATGTTTTATTGACTCATTGGTCTGATAAAGATCATTTGGTTTAGTAAAAGAAAGTTTCCTGTTAAAGTTTGTTTTCAATCTGAAATGTTTCTAATTTACAGAAGACTGCACAGTTCAGTTTTAAATTATTGGCATACAAATACCGGAAATGATTTAATGCTAATTGATTTTGTTTGTTGTAAGGTACTAATATAATAATACTTGAGTGATGAAGATCATTTAGTTTTATATTTAATGTTCCTGCTGAGTTTTTACACATATTTGTTGTATAAGCTCTATAATTCATTATCATAAAGATCCAGCTTAGTTCAGAACAAAGCTTCAGGAAGTTAGGAGGAGTTCGTGATTGTACGAGTTTGATGGGAAAGTATGTTACGACGGACATAAGCACACACAATAAATTATGTACACTTGGAGGTTTAATAGTATCTTCAAAGAAACAATGTATATCTGTACTGTAGAAAGGATAAGCTTCAGATTATGGAGGATCAAATGTATATTGTTCTTGTTTATGTTTCTGTTAAATTTTTGTAAATCTTTATTTTTCAGAGGTCATCCCACTATGCAGATCTTTTTAAAGAAACTTTTGATGCATTCACAGATCATCCAATGCAGTATATAAAAAATTTCAAGGATAAAAGAGTGAGTCGTTAAAAATTAAATTCTTACTTCAGGTATTTCTTTTGAGAAGTTTTTCCTTGATAGAAAGTTTTATTATCAAGCCTACTTATTTGTTTTTCACTATTTTTATGACTCAAGTTTAACATCCCACTAACAGCCAGGGTCATTTGGTGACTCAAGCTTTGAACAGTGAAGGAAGACCCCAGGCATACACCTGGGTAGATCCACTAACCTTCCATAAGCTAGATGGACAGCTAGCTTGCATGTGAAATTTGGTCTTGGATGGGATTTGAACTTACAGCAGTTAAGGGCTTGTGACTACAAATCAGAGACCATAACGACTTGATCATGGTGGCCCCTTTTATGGTTCAATGTGGAGTTATTGCCCTTTGAGGTTGTTGATGAATGCATTTTCAGCAAATCAAAATGGAAGGCATTCGCATCAAACATTTTTCCTTTGTTGTGTTTTTATTCCATTCAACATTCAACTTGTAATATTGTATGCCCAAAGTTGATTATTGCAAGATTAGAACGGACATGTTATAGGACACGTTATACACGTCAGGAGATCTATTAGCTTTTACACTCGAGTCTGTCTCTTGTTAAAGATTTGTTGTTTTTTTGTTACTGAAAAACAGCTACTCGGGAGTAATAATATGTGTTTGAATAAACATAATTGCGTGAAGCAGCTTGCGTTGACAGATTGATTGGTACTTCACTATTTGTTTATTACGTAGTATGCCATATGCTGCTTATGTTTGCATTTGTTAATTGCATCTATTACTAAACACACACAGCTTGTGTTTGTCTTTTTATCAAGTCTTGTTTGGATTTGCATTTTATCTTGACTCTTGTCACAAAGTATCAAGATTTCATCTGAGTTCGTCATTGAGTCATTCATGTTCTTCATTCTGTCTTCTGTCCGTCTGTCTGTATGTCCATCTGTCTGTTTTATTGTCGGTCTGACTCAATGTTTTGTCCTGACTGTTCTCAACACTTTGGTCACTAGATTAAAACATTGTGAAAATTTAAGCATTCAGTCTTCTGGTAGTTTTGATATTTTGTCATTTTTAATGAATTTATGAAAAAAGTGGAGATAAAACTGCTATTTTTGAAAGTAATTTCTGGTTCACTGTTTTTACAGGTGTGTGTTAAAGATGCCATGTTTCCATTGTTACCTAGAATGAGATGGGGAATGTTTTACAACATGCCTCTTGTAAGTAGAGTTTAATAGTTAATTGATTTCTTTCTAATATAATTCTTCCAATGCATATATAAGTTTATTCATTTTATATTTCTTGTTATAATTCATCCAATGTATATATAAGTTTATTCATTTCTTATTTGTTGTTGTAATATATTTCTTTCAATGTATATATAGGCATTTTAAGTTTTCATTTTATAGCATCAGATGCTGTGTGCACTTCAAATTTTTATTTCTTGTATTTCCTTGTATTCATTCTATGTAACTATCAGTCAATACACAATTTATTGTATTATTTAACACTTATGAAATATTCTATCTCTTAAGACTGACAAATTATTATACCACTTTGTACTGACAAATAATTATACCACTTCATACTGACAAATTATTATACCACTTTGTACTGACAAATTATTATACCACTTTGTACTGACAAATTATTATACCACTTCATACTGACAAATTATTATACCACTTTGTACTGACAAATTATTATACCACTTCATACTGACAAATTATTATACCACTTTGTACTGACAAATTATTATACCACTTCATACTGACAAATTATTTACCACTTCATACTGACAAACTATTTAACACTTCTTACTGACAAACTATTTACCACTTCTTACTGACAAACTAGTTACCACTTCATACTGACAAACTATTTACCACTTCTTACTGACAAACTATTTACCACTTCTTACTGACAAACTATTTACCACTTCTTACTGACAAACTATTTACCACTTCTTACTGACAAACTATTTACCACTTCATACTGACAAACTAGTTACCACTTCAGACTGACAAACTAGTTACCACTTCATACTGACAAACTATTTACCACTTCATACTGACAAACTATTTACCACTTCAGACTGACAAACTAGTTACCACTTCAGACTGACAAACTATTTACCACTTCTTACTGAATTACTTCTCTACCACTTCAGACAGACAAACTATTCTTCCTCAATTGTTTGGTGGCTTTTTACTGTCCTAAATACAATAATTTTCTTCAGATTCCTGGTTGCTATGGTAGCAGTTTCTTTCAAGCATTTTCAGCTCATGTGATACACAGATTGAAAATCTCCCAAGATGGCCCTCTAGTATGTGAGCTGCATGTGTATTTTATTTAATCCACTATACTTCGAAATAGGGATAGACTAGTCTTCCATATACAGTTGACTCTCGTTATGGCGAGGTCGATTAACACAAATTTTCCGTTATGGCGAAGAATTTTTTCAGGTCCTGATTTTTTCCTTCTAAAAGTATATAAAATTCAGTCGCTTAAGATGAATTTTTCTCTCGAAATTTTTCTTTATGTCAAACTAAATTTGAAGTCCAAATGAACAATTTCGCACCTAATTTGCATTGTTTATTACGAAGTCAGATAATATTATGCACTTGCCCCCAATGTTTTTCACACCTCACTGTGCATACAACAAATTTGATTTATTTTTTAGTGAGTAACAATAAGGAGATTATTATTGTTTACTCTTAAATGCAAACATATCATTATATGTAACTTAATAGCGGACAAAATGCTTGGATCTGTAAAACATGTCATAATGAATGATATTTGTAGTTTAGTGTATTTTTATATAAATCATCATACATGAAGTAAATATCATTTATTCATTTATTTGCTTGTAAATAAAATTGAAATATCACAAATAAGTAATTCTTACAACATACACGCACCAATTATCAAGAACTTGTGATTCTAACAATGGCCAAAATGTTTAATACAATACCGATATTTGTCCGACGTTTATGTTGAATTTTCGTTAAGACAAAGTATTTTTTTGGGCCCGAAAAAATCGACATAACGAGAGTTGACTGTATATGTTAATTTCATATCATTAAGTTAGACATGAAACTAAGTTAAGAATCCAGTCTATGAAGTAAAAAATTTGAAGGCGTTTTGGTCTTATCTAGTCAGAAGTTTTAAAACTTCTCTCCATAAAAATGCAGTTTGTTAAAAAACTCAATACTAGCAGTGAAGAGCATATTGCTTTATGAAAGTAATTTAAGTATAACATTATTTCAAATGTTTATCTACTAAGGAAAGGATTGTGTTTCCTACAGGCCATTGTAGGGTGGCACCTCACCATAACTATTAAACAGTGTGCAATGCTGCCGTAATCACATGTATATAGGTTGATGTGTTGTAAATATGCCCTTCTTGTCAACATGTGTTTTATCCCTAATCAAGATTCAATGGATAACACCACTGACTGCTTGTAAATCAATTTTTCAAGTACTGTTGCCCATCAGATGAACTACATCAAATTAGTGTAAGAGTGGCATCTTTTAGAACTATATATCTTTACTTATAGATGGTAATTTTTTTTTTTTTTTTTTTTGATGCTTTGATCTAGGGACACACTGATTTATATAAAGCACAGAACATATATACAGAGTGATATAAAGAATTAATGAACAAAAATTGTTAAAACTGAATAATTTATTGTCATGTTCCTTGGTATACCCTTGACTCAAAGTTCTTTTAATTTCAAGACAGGAGTATGCTTCATTAAAGCATCATATTTTTATAACTGATGGTAAACATAAAACAAATGTCGTAAATTATTGTAGAGTATAAAACTAGTTTGTTAATGATGAGAAATAATGTTCATTGAGATCCCACTACATTAAACAGTACGAGTTTTTAAATAATAGTATTACTCCAACATTATCATTATTAGTGATAAAAAATTTACTTTTTTATATTTTATTTTTTTAGGAGAGGAAGATAAGAATTACCTTGTTGGACAGACAGACAAAGTACAGAAATGTTTTAAATGAAGATGAGGTAATATTTTCAGTGTGTGATAGATACAAGTAAAAAGAAACTGTTGTTATGTATGCCTGTTATTAATTAATCAATTTGTATGTCCATTCGTTTGGCTTTAAATTCCTTCTGCAGTGAAAATATTTTTGGTAAATTGTGCTGTACTTTAATTTACAACTAAGCTTAAAGTTCTCTCAGAAATATTTGCCATACCACAATGTGTTAATGTCTTTGATATTAGTTCATTCACATCAAATTTACTATCCTTAATTTTTCAGGGAAACATTCTTTTTAATGGAACTATTTATGTTTTACAAACTTTTACATTATTTTAAAGGTATGCAGGCTTTAAGTTTAAGAAGACTGAAAATTTTATGTTCAATGTCTGATTTTTTTTAGGGGAAAAACATCAATGAATATTGAACTTTGTCTGATATGCTGTTCTCAGCTTTAAAATAATCACATACCTCTTACTTATATCAATTTTTCTCCTTACTAAATCAAGTTTTTGCCTTTGGATCTGATATTTTATATTCTAATTAGAATAAGTTATTAACACTGTTTTCTCTATAGTCAAACCTGTGGTTGCAGCTGAATAAAGGCCACTCTTAGGCCATTCTTTATAAAACTGTCATTAATCATTTAGAGGTCATCTGTCAATATAGGCCACATTTTGTCTTTCCCAAGTGAGGCCTTTGTTCACAGGTTTGACTGTATTTCTTTTTACTTTTACTGAATTAAGTTATTAACCAGTTTCTTATGTCTTGTTTTTTTAAATAAATTATTGCCCTTTAATTTGCTTTCCTTTCATTGGGTTCCATTCTTTTTATTCATTTTGTAGCTTGTGTCTGCTTTAAAAACAGTTGGTGAATATGAAGTCCAACGTGTTGTTTACAAATACAGGTGAGAAATGTTGTACACTTCAAAGGATTCCAATAAAATTTAGTTTGAGTAAAAGAATCTGCCATTTATAACAAAAGTTGCATACCTCGGCTCTTATTTGGATAGGGTGGGGTGAGGTGGGGTCCATAAATGTAAACTTGGGATTTTTTTCCAATTTCCAATAGTAATATATGTGCATGTTTTTCTTCCTTGCATACTTGATTATGAAAATGCACAATATTAAAGATATCTGTTAACCTGAAGGTTTTCAATTGGGTTATTTGAATATGGCGTTATTTTCATCTGAAATTCTGACTATACTTTAATAAAGGAAGTTTTATTAATTCTAAGAATATATCTGAGGAAGTGTTTCTAGATATTTCATTTAAAGATCTACTCTGACAAGATGCTTTTCATATCTTTTGTTCATATTTGCACAAAATACTGTCTAGCTTATGCATGTTAGCATGTTATTTTTGTGAGCTAACAAAATTGAGTTTGCAAATCAACATTAGTGCTTGTTTTTTTGTGATGTAACCAAAACTTATTATAAAATCATATTGGCAAAATTATCTCATTATCTTCTGCATTTTTTTAAGTCAAAAGATGGTGTTTGTCTGTACAAATTTATGATAATAGGGTCTGATATATATATTTATCCTTTTCTTTAAATTTGATAAATCGACTAGGGTGTCCAGCCAACAATACATATTGTCCACACATGTACATTGTTCTTTGTAAATATGAACACCTTGAATGTGCTATTAACTGGCATGATAAAGTACTGTGGTTCTAAGCTTGAATTCTTTGAAACTGTAAGTGCATTAATACTGTAAAAATCCCGTAGTCTATCAAGCATCTAAAATCTTCAACTGAATCTGAGGACAGAAGTCCAGTTTTCTTGTTATGTTGTACCTATGTCATTATTTTAAATACATACCAGCATGTTACTATTGTAATCTGTTAACATTGCATGGTTTTATAAAGTTAGTCAATAGAAATTTTTGTAATTGACACATTGTTTGATTTTTATGTGTTTAGAAATAAAACACATGAAGTGTTAACTGGGATAAAAAGCAGGTAAGATTTGTGGTACTAACATAATTCTGGGTTCTTAAATTATGGATAATGGACACTTCAAGGCTCACTCCACTACTAATTACTTTCATCTTTCAAATCTCACACATATATTATTTCTTATAGTTTCAACCCTAAGTTAAAACTTTAATGAGCAATACACTTGATATAGGTCACCATTGTTTTTTTTATTTTTGAAGTATTTCTATCTTAATTAATCATCTGAAGAATGCATCTAGTTTGTGGACTGTCGTATTCATATCCGATATTTTCAGGATTTGTCTAACAGGCCCAGTCTAACCAGTTTTATTGGTTGTAATATTTAAGTCATATCCATAGTTTCTTCAAATGTATTCTACTCAAGATTAACATCACAATATCATTATAATGAAACATAGGGGCCTCTATGGTCAAGTGGTTATTGTCTCTGACTTGTAATCACTAGCCCCTCACTGCTGTATGTTTGAATCCCACCCCGGGACCAAATCCACATTAGAGGAAGCTGTCCTGCTAGCTTATTAAAAGTCAGTGGTTCTACCAAGGTGTAAGCCTGGGTTTTCCTCCACTGTCAAAGTTAGAAAGTTGCCAAATGACCATATGACCTTGACTGTTAGTGCAACATTAAAAATGAAAAAAAAAATATAAAGAAAAATACCAGTAAAATGTTTAATGTCAACATATATGACAGTACATGTACTTGTTACTTTAGAATATGAAAATTCATAATGCCAAAATTCTTACTTAATTATTGCATATTTTGTATTGCAAGAATTATGCTTTGATTTATCTGAAGACTTAGTGTTGAAGTAAATAAACAAGGTATTTAAATCCTTCATACACCTTGGTTTTATAGTTTTATTATAATAACTATCAATGAAAAAAAATTCAGAAATATTTTTTTGACAAAAGAAGTGACATTGGTGTCAGTATTTTATCATTATTCATTAGAACCCTGTTGTTCTGCTGTACTAACTTATCTGTGTGGAAACATCTGGTCTATCTGTGTGGAAACATCTAGTCTATCTGTGGAAACATCTGGTCTATCTGTGTGGAAACATCTAGTCTATCTGTGGAAACATCCGGTCTATCTGTGTGGAAATATCTGGTCTCTCTGTGTGGAAACATCTGGTCTATCTGTGGAAACATCTGGTCTATCTGTGTGGAAACATCTGGTCTATCTGTGGAAACATCTGGTCTATCTGTGTGGAAACATCTGGTCTATCTGTGTGGAAATATCTGGTCTATCTGTGTGGAAACATCCGGTCTATCTGTGTGGAAATATCTGGTCTATCTGTGTGGAAACATCTAGTCTGTCTGTGGAAACATCTGGTCTATCTGTGTGGAAACATCTGGTCTATCTGTGTGGAAACATCTGGTCTATCTGTGTGGAAACATCTGGTCTATCTGTGTGGAAACATCTGGTCTATCTGTGTGGAAACATCTGGTCTATCTCTGTGGAAACATCTGGTCTATCTCTGTGGAAACATCTGGTCTATCTGTGTGGAAACATCTGATCTATCTGTGTGGAAACATCTGGTCTATCTGTTCCTCCTGTGAAACTTTTCTTATGCCATTTTATGCAAAATGTCATAAATTGTACAGCTATCTCTGTATTAGTGTACTTCACTGATCTTATTGTTTTCATTTTAACCAGTCACTTTTTGCTGTGTTTTTTTATCCACTGTACATTAACATTGTAATAAAACTACTTCTTGTCTTATTGAACTAAAGCAGGGGAAACTATTCTCGTCTTCTAATGATCCTCTCTAACTCAGTTGTAAACTTCTAATAATTTTAAACCTCTTGGGGCTCCAGGGTTGAGTGGTTACGGTCTCTGACTTGTAACCACTAGCCTAACACTGCTGTATGTTGGAATCCCACCCGAGACCAAATTTCACATGTGAGAAAGCTGTCCAGCTAGCTTACAGAAAGTCGATGGTTCTATCCAGGTGTAAGTCTGGGGTCTTCCTCCATTAAAGCTGGAAAGTCACCAAATGACCCTGGCTGTTGGTGCGATGTTTTACTCCAGTAAAAAAAAACTTTTTAAAAAACTGCATATGAAATAAGAGATTATTTTAGTATTTCAAAGTTAATATTGCATTCCATTTCCTAGTTGTCTCTGTAACCATGGAGAGTTGGTGGATATGAGGGGTGTTACAAGTTTTGTTGAGTGTATTTATTGTATGTTTGATTTTGTTCTATTATTAAACTTCACTACTGATAATGAGCAACTATGTTCAGTTGGGAGGCATTGTGGTGTAGAGGTAGAACGTCCGACCTTTGATCCAAAGGTCCTGAGTTAGAATCCCGGCTTCGACGGTTTCGTTCATGAATTTCACAGTCCCATGTTTTGGACGCAGTACTGATGTATGGTCAAAGGAAGCTGACTCGAGCATGATTAATATAAGCAAAGTTTCTTGTTTTACAATTGAGTTAAAATTAATTAGTATAATTCAAGTATGTTAAGTTAATAATAAGAAAACTGATGAAATAATCCATTTTAAAGTAACTGATCTTTCAATATTATTTCATTTTCAGAGAGATGCCATTTTTAGACCAAGTTAAGGTTAGTTTGTTTCTTACTGTGTCCTGTTGATGTCTTCTGAAAATTTATATCATTATTTAGTTTATGTTTGACCAAATAACCAGAAAATAGGATCGTCCATATAAAGCACAGCAATATGGTAAAAGTATCATACGAAAAACTACTTCAAGGAATTACAGTACAGCCTTTCCAGAGTGGCCCTCTCTTGCGCAACACTCTCTCAACAAGAACAAGAATTTTGCTTTTCCCAAAGGGCATTGCTTTGAAGAGGTTGCACTGTATATGCCAAATGTCCAAATTTTTTATTTTAAAATGTTGCAGTTTTCAGTAATGTTTATAATTTTCATAGGTTTCTCTGATAGAAAATGATTAAATGAGACACTTAAAAGGATACTGACAATCCTTTGAGTTATTGTCCCTTTAAATTTACATTGAAGTCTATGGGAGTAGCCAATTTTGCAAAGATGAAAGAAAAAAAACATCCATCTAAATGAAAATTTATAGTAAAAAATATGAAACAGCTTCAAACTGTTGCTTGTAGTGTTTTATTGATATCAAATATGCTTGATTACATATTTAGGAACTGTTTGACACCAATATTAATTTCAGATATCACATAACAGCGATATATTTATTGGGATGCACGGTGCTGGACTAACCCATATGTTATATCAGCCTGACTGGGGTTCAGTCATAGAATTGTAAGTTACAACAAATTTATCAACTTAGCTGTACATTATCACCCAAATCACATAAGCATGATTAAAAGTTCCAGAATTTTCTGTAACCTTCGGTTTTTCCCAGGTCCAGACCCTTCTATTTTTAGCTCACCAGAACTGAAGGTTCAGGGTAAGCTATTAGGATGGGTAGGTGGATGCTCCGGCGTCTGTCGTCCATCGTCTGGTGTCAACAATGGTCTTCTCCTCAGAAACTGCAATCGGATTTACTTCAAATTTGCTGTGTAGAAGCCTTTTGACGTTCTAACTGCAATTTACTTACATTATACCAATTGGCCCCTTTTAAGGGTCACTAGAGCTAAAAATGGAAAAAGCTTTAATCATCTTCTTCTCATGAACCAATGGATGGATCATCACCAAACTTGGTCTGTAGCATCCTTAGATAGACTTTTATCAGATTTGCTATAAAAATGGTTGGCCCCTATTAGGGGCCGCTAAAACTAAAAATAGAAATACCTTAAAATGACTTGTTTTCATGAACCAGTGGTTGGATCATCACCAAATTTGGTCTGTGGCATCCTTCAGTCATCACGAATATTCCTTTGTAGTATCCTTTGATCGTCCTTTATCGAGTTTATTATTGTTCCCCATTATTTGCCCACAAGTGTACCTTTATTACCTTTTTAGTAGCAAGTTGATTAACATTTATTCTGGTGAGCGATGCAGGGCCATCATGGCCCTCTTGTTTATTGTTTCCATGGCACCGAGGTAAAGTTTCCAGTGTTTTGAAAATGTTCATCTTTCACCCATGCATGAATGATGTGTTAGATACTTATTACATTGTATTATATGTATATAGAAAAACATTTCATTTTAGATGAGTAAATTTCAAAGATGAATAGAAATATTGTTCTATAAAGTGAACTTAGGTATTTGATTGCATTTAAAAAGGATTCCATTTAATGTGCAACTTTCTGAAATATAGAAACCATTCCAAGAGCGTAACAGTCAGCTGTATTATGTCTGACACAACAATTATCAATGCTTGCAAATTTTTTAACTGCTTGATGGACCTAGTTGTACAGTGTTAGATTTACATAAAACAAATCTGCTCGAAATTTCCATCAGTCTTTGACATGAGACTTGCGACAAAATTTGAAGTAGGCTGTAATACAATGAGATACAGCCGTAAAATAGTTTAAAAATGATTCTCATTTTAATGTTACTGTGATAATCAGTCATCAGGGCTTGACAAATCCACTTGTCTGCTTATAATTACTAATTGACTAAGGACGAGTTGAAATTGCTGTAAAACTAGTTAAAAATTTGGGTGGTTGTCCTGTAGGACAAGTTACCTGAAAGAAAATTGTCAAACCCTGGCCATTCTAAGTGTATTTCTCTGTATTAACATATCTTTACATTACTTGGGCAGGTTTAATTGTGGTGATCCAAATTGCTATCTAGATCTGGCTAGATTAAGGGGTGTAAAATATTTCACTTGGGAAAAGAATGGGAAACTACGACAGGAGGATGAGGTAAGACTTTTATAAAAATAACATTTTAGTCTTGATTTGACCTGATTTATTTTTTGTAGCTCAGATCTCAAAATCATAACCAGTCTCAAATCTCAGATCTTAAATGTATTATTTTCATGCAAGATTTCTGTTTACTGATTATTACTGTAAAACATTCATATTGAGACCACCTTATTGACCAGAAAAATCAATTGTAATAATAAGGTGGTCTCATTATCAAGGTCAATTATAAGGGAGTTATTAGAAGCCTGTGTGCCCAAATATAGCAAGGTGATCGTAATTATGAGGTGGTCACATAGTGGGGTTTTACTGTAGAATATTTATTGGTGCTGAATTTTCTTTGTGATTTACTTCGTGTGATAGCTAAGTTTGAATTATATATTGATATATATGAGGGTGATTTATTCTAAAGGTAACACTCTGGTAAATGGATAGACAATTATTACTTTTCTACTTTTGTCCCTTTAATCAGTCAAAGCATTAATCTAATGTCAGAATTTTCTAAAGTTTTACATGCAATTAGAGCATCCAAAATGTTGAGAAAAATGTGTAAGACTGTGGGACTCACCATTAAAAGCTTAATCTTTTATCCAAAGTAGTAATCATTTGGGAAGTTTTCTGCCGTTTTATATACTTCAATAATTCAGTTCTGTTTAATATGAAACTAATTTTATGGTTGCTTGCTCACAAAAGAACCTTTTTTCCATGTTAAAGTGATATAACACAGTTGAAATGAATGAAATTTAATGAACCATGTTTCATTTTTTTCCAGGGTCATCATCCGACGCTAGGTGCTCACCAAAAGTTTACAAATTATGCATTTGATCTAAATGAATTCATGAGGCTGGTTGCCAAGGCAGCAGACCACGTCAGGTCCCATCCAGCCTTCACTGCTGCTAGAAACCTCAAATATGACTTGCCCAGAGATGAACTGTGATGATTGTTTGTTTATGTATCATAAACTCTTGCCAACTGTGTTGCATATTTAAGAAATCTATGCGTTATTTTTTTATATTGTTTTTAAGTCTGCCATTTGTTTCATGTTTAAATACGCTTGAATAAATTATGTTAGATGTAAACATATGTTTCTAGGAATGAGAGCTTTTCAATTCTGAAATTTCAGATAGACTTATTAGCCTATGAAATTGATTGTATAAATTGTTTTATTCCAAAAGTTCCTTTAGATTTGTTCAAAATCATTTACTCTAATGTAACAGAAACCCTATCGTGATAGCCAATTCTGCCGAATTATTGCCATACATGTCTGCTATAATATATGTAGTGTGTTCAGGACCCATACTGGGTTCATACTTCTTAGTGACATATCAGTTTAAGATATTCCATCCTATCTCTACATCAACCACATCTGATTCACCTTCTTACTCAGGAACACTGGTTAGTTCAACCGACCATTGTAATTAACTGAAATGTAATGAAAATCTGCACTTAGCTGTTTCATTGTACAGTATGTCGTAACGTGTTCACTAGTATATGTCAGACTATTTACTGTATGTTAGTAATATTTACTTTATTAAGAATTAACATAAAATTGCTGCATTCTATTTTTTCTAGTCTTTTTCAATATTTATTATTTCTTTGTGATTGAAAAATGGTGTTCATGATAATATTCTTGTAAATTTTATTCACTTTAATATGTTTTATATAAAAAACACCCTCCATGTTAAATGTTTACCTTGCACAATGCTTGTTGGTTTGGATTTTATGTTTTTATTGTATTGTCCAGTTGTTAAGTTGATCAACTCTTAGAATTTAAGGGTGTTTAACCTTTTAAAAAAGTGTCAGTCAATAGCTATGTATTGCTTATGTTAATATGTTTTTATGACCACAAACATATATTGACTTGATCTGGTTGGATTTATTTAAATTTTTATGGTATTTTTTTATTCACAGTCACATTTAAAATTGAAGAAAAATGTAGTTTTTGGGGATAAGGAATACATATCGTCTGCCAGGTCCATTCAAAGAAATGGACGATGGTTGAGTTACCATACATATCATTGTTTGATGTCACCTGTTAATTCTTGTATGGAGATATTACTGATATGTAAAGTATAACCTGGTCTTATATTTTTTTCCGTTGCATTAGTGATATATACATTTTATTACATTATTTTATTTAGTTAGGTGTAAATGTTTGAACAAACGTAATATTAAATGGGTGGTTGGATAAAAGAAAACAAGTTAGATAAAAACTGATTACAAGAATTTAAACATTTTATTACAGCAGCTATTAGGACTTCAGGAAGGTGGTAACATATTTTCAGTTTTATTCGTGACATTGAAATAAAAACAAGCTTGCATGGTGTTGTTATGTTTGTTTTAATGTTTTATGAAGCTTGTTTCATATAATGGTATTTCAGTTACATGTATGTAGTATGTCAACTGAAGACTTTTATCATTTTATTTATAACTAATCAAGATTGTCTTATCTTTTTAATTTCAAATATTTATATTAATTAATTGTCTGAAAATGTTGGTACATTTACTCTGTTTAATACGTTAAGACGGTTGAAAGGTAACCTCTAAGAAAGGAAGATAAAAATCAGACATTGTATTCAATATTTAATCAGTATTCCATTCTTTCATGTTGGCTAAAAGTAAAGTGTAGAGAGATGCTGAATTATTTACATCATGTATATAATTATATTATACTGAAAAAATATGTTACCATGGTAATTCATTATGAAATCTGATCATATTGTGTAAGGATAGCTCAGGGTCTCCTGTTACCTTGTTTTAGGAAAATGTTAGTATTTAATTCTTTGTGACAAGTTTTGGTGTTAAATGTTGAAGTCTTGTGTCTGTAATGTAATTGTACAAAGTACATGTAATCATCATTTTGTCTGTTCAGGTTTTTGAAATATTTATTGTACTTATTGTGATCAAATGATATTTTTATCAGTTGGTTTCATGTTGGGTCCATCTGTTAGACTGGAGGCATTATTTTTATGATTTGAATATTACTTATCTTGTTATAACACATATCTGTTAAAATTTATGTACTGTTAGCATGATCCTCTTTCAGGATATGCCAGTTTGAATTCAGCTGTGTTTTGATATTGTGTGAAATTGTCATTTGCTGTGTTTGTCAATACATATATATTTGTGTTAAATGATTTATACTTATATTGTCTCATTAGTGTAATAAGAAACTTAAATTTTATTATTTTATAAATGAATACACTTGTACACGTTATCATACAGGACAGATGGTTCTTTAGAATGTGATAATAAAACACCTTCATCAACACACTTATTTTATTATTCAATTCAGTCTTTTATGTATTTATGTCCACAGCTTTGCTCTTCCAGAAAACTTTGATAAGAATCATTATAAAACAGCTGTCAAGGCCCCATTTATAGTCAGATTGAGATAGGGAGTTGGAAGGGATGGTTGCCCTTTTGGGACAAAAGCCCTGTGGCAAAACATAAATTATGGTGCTTCTCATGATAAATGCCAAACCATCTATGACTATTTTATTGTGTGATTGTTTCGTTATGTTAGAAACCTTTTTGTTTGATTCCGTAAACATCAACCTATAACAAAAATAAAACTCTTGATTTCTACAACCATGGCTTGAATATTGATTTTCATAAATAATCCATGGTTTCCATGTGATGTTTATTTTTAAGTAACGCACATTTTAGTCCATCCAGATGATGGCTTTGAGTTTGTTTGAGATGTTGGATCAGGAGCTGGTCCCATGTTTCTCTGGGACAATTTAACCAATGATGTTACATCTAGTTGTATGTCCCTGGATCTGTCTTATTGTATTCAGAGTAACTGGGAAACATGTTAGTTATGGCAGGTTATCTAGGAGCATTGAGTGGGTATGGCAATGAAATTATATCATAAAAATAATGCATATTTCGGTATCTAAAATAAGATTTTTTGCACAATTCTCAAGTTGCATAAATTTTGTTTCCTTTTTGTCGAAATCAATTATCAAAAGCCACCTATAAGATGACAAGGTCAGGTGTCTTAAATGGACTTATTAATTACCCTAATAATATGCTTGATGCATGTGTGGTGTTCATATTAAACAAAAATACACAGAGTATTAAAGGCACCAATATATGGTAGCCACAATTATGCTGGCTCTTTTTGTCCCATCAAAATGAATAGTTAAGTGTCACAAAAGAGAAGAAGGTATTTGATGAGTTTTAGAAGTAGGTTAGTATTATGTAAATCACACTTTATCAGAGTTATTTATTTATATACTCATTTCGTTGCTCTCCTGATAACTTGATAATATCAATGTTATTGCCAGGTTTACCATTGTCATTTAATGTTGTTCATGCTAGAGTCGCGGTATGTCACCAATATGTGTCTTAAAGGTTCTATTTATATATGTTTACTTTCTGGATTAATAAAGATATGTACTGTATAATGCAGTGATTGTACTGAGTCTATGTTTAGTTGCTGCTAGTATTAATAATGTGTTTAACTGATTTAATACTGTTTTTAGCTCACCTGATTACGTAGTGCTCAGTGAACTATAGTGATCAGTCAGTCTACTCCGGTGTCCACACCTGGGGGTTGTTAACACTCTAGAGGTCACACTTTTGAGTGAATCTTCATCAGACCTGGTCAGAATGTTCGTCTCATTGATATCTTGGACAAGTTCCAATATGGGTCATCTGGGGTCACAAACTAGGTCTCTTGGTCAAATCACTGGAAAACCTGGCTAACACTGTAGAGGTCACAGTTTTGATAGGATCTTTGTTAAGCTGTGTCATAATGTTTGTTTTAATGATGTCTTGGACAGGTTTGAACATGGATCATCTGGAGTCACAAACTAGGTCACTAGGTCAAATCTCCTGAAAACTTTGTTAACTCTCCAGAAGCCACAGTTTTGATTTGATCTTCCCCAAACTTTGTCAGACTGTTTGTATTAATGATATCATGAACAGGTCTGAACATGGGTCGACTCAGGTTGAAAATTAGGTCACTAGGTCAAATCACAGGAAAATCATAGATGTTGCAATCTGTACTCTGGTGAGCGAAAAAGGGCCATCATGACCCTCTTGTTTACTGACATTAATTGTTTAAATTTCTTGTCTTAACTGCCTAGTTAACTCAATCAGTTTAGTGCAGGCCTGTCGTTCAAGCAGTCTCAGAATGGAAACCTCAGTCAGACACACATTTATGCAAAATGATTGGATTTGACTACAAAAGCCTCAAGATCATGTGTCCTACCTTGATAGAACTCAATCGATTGAAACAGCATCCAATGTCTTGTCTCCTTCAATTCAAATATCACTAGACTTGTTTACTCCTATGATTTTGCTGTAGTTTACAGACAGGGAGCAAAAAAAAATATGAATTTTGTGGAAAAATTTCCTCCGAAATCACTAAAATGGTTTGTTTTTAGTCATGACATTTTTCAAAGTTAAGTGAGATAATGCATACTCTACTTAAACTTTATTTAAGGTGTGTTATCTCCCTTCAGTTTATAGACGTTTTTACAATATCATAGCGCAGTAGACACTTATTGAAAAAACGTTTGCAGGTACCCGGATGCGATGCTAAAAATAGCGTCCCAACAAAAGTCAGACGATGGAAATGTTAGTTATTTGTCTTGTGATTTATGAAGAATACATGCAAATTTGTAAAAAAAATGCTGACAGACTATGAAAATTACTGATAAATGGTTCCAAAACTACTTATTTCTCCTTCACTGGCTCACATTGTGGTAATTATCTTATGTGTTATCATGTGATACAATGATAATTTTTTGTGGCGAGTTCCATGTTATTCACTCACCATTACAGTTACCGCACTAATACAATGAAATATTTATCAAATTTATTTTTTTTTGTCATGATGATAATACCTTATATAACAATGAATTGGTCTGTTATATGGAGTCATTGCTAGACTAATTTGGAAAATATTGTGCCTATTTTGGATTTGATTGATCCAGCAAAGTTACTGGCCTCTATCCACTGAATTTATCAGAAAAGCAGTTGACTCTGAGCATACAAAACTTTTTGTTGGGCTTCAATATGTTTTATGTTAGAACTGAGCAGGAATTCTGAGACTGTTGTGGTCAATATGACAATTGAAATACTTAAGATTATCAATTAAAATTGGGGAAAATTATTTCATCTAAGTATGGCACATGCTCTCTGTGTGGATTTGGTTGAAGTCATTGAACCTTCGGCCATTTGTTCTCTGCTGATCATTCATATAGAAAGTTGGCAGTTACTTGTGGAGAACAAGGTTTAGAGTGGTACAGAATCTGGTTAGGTAAACTGCCCACTGGGAGACAGTAGAAATACTGTCAACTACTGTGCATAAAGCCCCAAAAAGGATGATGAATAATTATTTCATCCAAGTGAAGTAAAATGATTAAAACTTCCTGGATGATAATTCATGGTTTGTACAATTCTTTGTATGTAATAGTTTGATAAAAAATGCCTGTTAACAGGAAGAGTTATTTACATGATAAATTATCAGCTGACTAGGTCAATGTGGTTATATTGTTGATAATTGTTATCTGTCCCCATGACTGCGACAAATCAATTAAAGATTCTCAGTATTGTGTTATTGAAAGAACTAAAGCCCTTAGATTAAATGTTTACAGGAAAAATGTTTCAGGTTTATAAACATAGATTTTCAACACATATTTTAAATGAAGTAAAACATGTTACTGTCAAGGACCTAACACTGAAAACTTACTATTACCGTACTGAACAACGTGAATCCCATATACTGTACCTTTTCTGATAAGTTGTCATTATCACAATTATTGAGTTGAATTTCTGAATTATTATTTCTTTGATAGTCACCCTAGATACTTAAATTTATTTTACAAAACATTTTGAAAACTTTGTAAGAGTTGTTGCCCTTGCTGAAAAATTTCTGGAGTTATTGCTTAGAAACCTATGTTTTTCTTCATTGAATTGAATGAATCTGTGTTTTAGCATCTTTTCCTGTCAATGTTTTATTGAAATGTGTCTTCTTTTTTAGTTCATTCTTTGAAAAATGTGGCTACTTCCAGACTTCAGTGCAAATTTAAAGGGACAATAACCCAATGGATTATCTTTGTTTTTGAAAGATATCATGGTAAATTATTCTCTCGTATTTTAGATAATAATCGTGGCTATTAAACCTTAATTCAACTATTAATTCATTTATTCAGGGGCCTCTGTAGTTGAGTGGTTATGGTCTTTGAACTGTAATCACTAGCCCCTCACTGCTGTTCATTTCAATTAATTGTGCTCAAATTTGGTTTATTTAATTCATTAGATTGGATGACAACCATGTTAAACATTAGATTAATCAAATAGATGAATTGTCAGTTGTTATGTATGTATTTGAAGGTAAACTTAAAATACAAGTAGTTAATTAATTAAAACATCTTAATTAAGGATAATGATTCCATGAATATATATGTAATATTTTACAGTTTGTTCTAACAAATGTAAAATGGTTACTTCTGACATATCTATGTTTCAACAGGTGTACCTTACTCAAATTTATATTCTACCTGGTAATTTTCAAGCAGGAAGTATTGTAATGTTCCGACAAGTATCTTAATTAATTCAATGGTCGCAGTAAACTTACGCTCATGCATCAATAAAAGATAAAATACTTGTAGATTTTTCTGTATCAGTGGTGTGTGTTAATGCAGTGTCACTTGTTTGTATCAGTGGTGTGTGTTAATGGAGTGTCACTTGTTTGTATCAGTGGTGTGTGTTAATGGAGTGTCACTTGTTTGTATAAGTGGTGTGTGTTAATGGAGTGTCACTTGTTTGTATCAGTGGTGTGTGTTAATGGAGTGTCACTTGTTTGTATCAGTGGTGTGTGTTAATGGAGTGTCACTTGTTTGTATCAGTGGTGTGTGTTAATGGAGTGTCACTTGTTTGTATCAGTGGGGTGTGTTAATGGAGTGTCACTTGTTTGTATAAGTGGGGTGTGTTAATGGAGTGTCACTTGTTTGTATAAGCGGTGTGTGTTAATGGAGTGTCACTTGTTTGTATCAGTGGTGTGTGTTAATGGAGTGTCACTTGTTTGTATCAGTGGTGTGTGTTAATGGAGTGTCACTTGTTTGTATAAGTGGTGTGTGTTAATGGAGTGTCACTTGTTTGTATCAGTGGTGTGTCACTCTTGCTGAAAATTTTTTTTAGATGACTATTTTTCAATGCTCATCTGTTTAAATGCTTTGTGTCAAAATTATTCATAAAGTTTTTCATTATTTTTTCTTTGACAGATATTCTACAAAACTGGAGGTAAAAATTGAATGTTGGATGGTACATTGATGCCTCTTTTTGAAAGATCAAAGTGTCATCTATTTCTTGTTGTTTCATTTCACAAGGATTTAACTACAATTCTATGTTCCCTTATAATATAATACAATACTTGGATTACGTAAGGGTGTTATAGAGGTTTAAAAGTGTTTTGAATAGAACTTGTGTGTTGAGGAAATTATCTTCGATATTTATCAGCTATAACCACAGGTAAATATGATGTTGAATATTTTATCATTCTCACAGCTTTTAAGTTTATTCTATTAATTGTCTATGCATGCCAGTTTCTTAAGCTCTAACACTGGTCAAAGCACATATTCTATGGGACAGTTGGGATGAAGACATTATGTCTTAAGCTATTTGTCCTCCACGGCTGATCATTTACTAGTATACAGAATTTTTGGCAGTTTCTTGTGGAAAACAAGGTTAGAACTAGTATAGTATCCAGGAAAACTGATTATGTTGGACAGATTTTTCCCACAGTTTTGGAAAAAGGTCTGGGTCCAGTACAATTGGGGAAAAATGTGAGGTGAGATTCCAAAATTGGGGATTTTTAGATCAGGAATTGGAAAAAATGTGTTTATTTTCAATTAGGAAGGGTCCATTTATTAGTACCTATTATGTAAGGGTAAAATAATCCCTGTGTTTGTCTTCTGGCTGGTGTTGTAACTAAATACTGTTGAAAAAAGTAGTTACACATAAATATGATTTTTTTAAAAAGACATATATGTTCAGATTGGATGAGATAATCAGTTCAGACTCAGTCTACAAGTGACAAAAATATGTGTACAAGATCACTAAAAGTATTGTCTACCAGTAATGACTCACAAAATCATATGAGGAAGTTACCATTTAACGTTTAATAAATGAGGGTTATAAGTTTGTACTGGTTAACAGTACTAGATGGACTGTACTCAATAAGATTGATCAATATATTCTTATCAATATAGATTGATTGATCTCAAATTATGAAATTTACTTGGGGTTTATAACAATATGATATGTATTAACATAATTATGTATATAACAATATCATACACACTTGCATGTATATAATATACATGACAATAGGTGGACTGAAATATGAAGTTTTTATTTATTCACCTTTATTCACTGAACTTATTACATAACCCTGTGTATATATACGTGCTCAGAGTGAGCTATATTTATGGGTCTGTGTCTGGCATCCATTGTCGTGTGGTGTCACCATTCACCTTGTGAACACTCTAGAGGTCACATTTTTCATGAGAGGGTTATGAAAATTGGTCAATGGCTTAGTCTTGATGATATCTCCGACAAGTTCAAAAAGGGCTATATGGGGTAAACATCTAGGTCACTGGGTCAAATGGAAGAAAACCCTTGTGAACACTCTGTTGGTCACAGTTTTGATTTGATTTTCACCAAACTTTGTCAGAATGTTTGTCATAATGATATCTTAGACAAGTTCAAATATGGGTCATCTTGGGTCAAAGACCAGGTCAACAGGTTAGATCACTGGAAAACCTTGTCAACACACTATTGGTCACAGTTTTGATTAGCTCTTCATCTAGTCTTGTCAGAACGTTTGTTTTGATAATATCTTTGACAAGATATGAATATGAGTTATCTAGTGGTCATAGTTTTGATTGGATATTCACCAAACCTTGTCCGAAAGGTTGTCCGAATGATATCATGAACAAAATTGAACATGGGTCATCAGGGGGTCAAAAAAGTAGGTCATCATGTCAAATCAGTTGCAATATTTACTCAGGGGAGCGAAAAAAGCCATCTTGGCCCTCTTGTTACCTGTTTCCCACAGTATTTCAGTTGTATAGTGGCAAGTAGTTCACGTAACTAGTGTGCTTGCATTCTGGTCATGGATTTACCCTGTTCTCCGCATGTAACTACCTACCACTATTTATAAATCACTGGAATTTGTTGAGGACAATGACCTTAGCAGCTATGTCTTCAACCTGTGCTGTGCCAAGTGTTTGAATGAATGAATCCTTCATCCATAGACCTCTGCTCTCCCTTTTTTAATGACCAACAATAAATTTAATTTTTCCAGGTTGAAGGATCAGAATGAAGACCTCCACTGTGTGCTTATTTTTTGTGACTACTATTGTTACCATGCCAACAGGTGTCAGGTTAGAATTTCAGGAAGAAGATTTTACAAATTTGTTTCAGTACAGACCATCAAAAAACTTATTACTGTATGGAGATAATATGTTGGTGGGTTCTAAGAATGGAATTCATTTATTTGACAAAGACCTCAAGATAATGAAATTCTATAATACTTGTGTATCAGATAGTACAGCTGACAAGTGTGAAAATTATAACCAATTTATGATTGTGAATGATAAGAACAGTCAGCTGATTATCTGTGGTACTGGAAATAGGGGTAAATGTGAAGTATTAGGATTACCTGACTTTAATGTGGTGAAAGGAGTCAACGAGAGTGTATTAGGGATATCTTCTGATCCTGCTAAACCTTCAGTTGGTCTTCTTGGTGTAAATTTAACAATGGCTGTGACAAATGGGCTCGATGAAAACAATGAATATATATATGAAGACAGTACCAGTATAAAAACATATGCTATAAGTAAAAGAAATTCATCCACATTAATTCTGACTAATGGTCGCATTAAGTTTAATACAGAAGCAGGTTACTCAGATTTCATAGTCTACTATAAAGATGGATTTACCTATGATGGTTATAGTTATTTTGTCACCAATCAGAATAAAAATAGATATAAAGACATGATATCAAAAATGGTAAGGTTATGTCCATATAATGACAGATTCAATGGTTATGTTGATTTTGAAATTGGATGTCAGGACTCTACAGGAAAGGACTACAATCTTATACAGCATATTATTCAAACTAAAACACAAGATGGAAAGGTTTGGCTGATTGGTGTTTTTACACGAGGTGAAGATGCTGAAGTTTTATCAGGAGATTCTGTTGTGTGTACAACAACACTGGATAAAGTTGATAAGACTATTAATAGCACGTGGGAAGATTTCTACTATTGCTGCGACAAAAGTGCAACATTTGCAAGGTACTTGATTGACCAGCGTTGGTCTAGCCTATGTCAACCAAATCGGGTGAGCTTAGATTTTGATTTTTTCCTTCTTTTAGATCATATATGTGCAAACAAAGAGTCAAGATAACATTGTTCATGAAGTCAGTCAAAGTCCAAATCAACAATTTGTTGTATATCACAGTTGGACTTTTGTCAGTCTCAAAGATTTTCACACCTTTTCATCTCTCTATGTAAGAGCACATTATTGTCAATTACAATGTACTTAGCATTTGAAAGCTTCTGCTTTAATGTAAACATTGGATTGCATGAAAAAATCATCAAAATAGATATAGTAAGAATAAAAGAAATCAAGTGATGATCATGAAAGTGTGCATGAAAGTATTTGTGATGAGCAGATCTTTCATATGACACCTAATTTAAAATTGGTAAAATATGGTAGTGCTTGTAAATCCTCATGGTAATTTTGTCTGAATATATTTTACAGCATACAAGATAAATAGATAGATAAGTAGATTTATTTTAGCATAGGCAACAAATAATGGTTCACAATATAAATAATTAAAAAGTGACTTAAACAGTGTTGCCAGCAGACTTGAAAAGTCAGGGAAATCTGATATTTTTTCAAGGTCAGGGAATTGTCAGGGAATTTTGAAGATTGATCAGTGAAAAATGAAAATCCTGAAAAGTCAGGAAAAGTTATTTTGAAGGGCAAAAAGAATATTTTTCTGTTGTAATGGCTATGGCAGTCTTCTTGTATTAACAATTCATTGCATTAATTAACAAATTTGTCTGCTTTGATTTTTCTTTATAATTCTGTAATATAAAAATTTGACCATTATAGACAAGATTACTTGAAGACTGAAAGGCTTTGCAACCCTTGCCTCCTGAGCTGACTAACATCTTTTACTAACTTGCAGATGCTTGCATGGTATGTGGGAATGCTTCATGTCATTGAGCTTAATATACTAATCATTTTTTCTTTACAAAAGGAATGAATGGATGCACCTGCACAATGTGATAGGTTGGGTTGAAAAAAAATATTTTCAAAGTCTTGTAATATTAGCATGTTTGTACTTGCAGATTATCTAATTACAATAGTTGTGATTAATAGTGTTTGACTGTGATTTTTTCTTGACAGTTGTTCTAGTCAATAGTGCATAATTTATGCTTCAGCTTCACTTTAGACAAGGTTTTTTGATATTGTTTTTCTTTTTCATTCAAGTGTTTCCTTGCTTTATGATACTCTGTGACTTTAATTCTCTAGTCAAAAATATATTAACGGCCAATTAGGTTAGATTTACATGCTTATTTTGCACAATATGCAGTTCAATATTTCACTGAACCTAAAATTACCAAACTTTGCACATGTTTTAGCTGTTAAACCATCTACAAAATGCAATGCCATTTTATTAACAAATAAAAACTGATTTTATGGGTGGATTGGACAGCTGTAGGGGAGGTGGAAGCTGTTAAACATTTGGTAATTTTGGTCAGTGAAAAACTCCATTTGGTCAAGGAAAAGTCAGGGAATTTTATTCATCTGTGGTGCTGGCAACCCTGATAAAACAAGATGTATTTTGCTCAAGAATTTAAAGACAAAAAAAAAACGGTGATTTGAAATAAGAACCATGACATGCCAGGCCTTTTTCTAGCCATTTTGGGAAAAGACGTGGGCCAACTTTAAAAACATTGAGTCATGAAATCAAAAGTTTGGGAAAAAAGTTATCGGCCAAAAAGCCTTTTTGGGAATTTTTATGAACATTTTTTTTACATTAACTAGGTAATAAACAAATAGTTTATAAGAAAAAACAGACAGTATTCATGGGCTTGCCCATACCCTAACAAGTCAAAACCATAACTGTAAATTATCAACTCTACAGGGTAGTTTTCCATATTTGGCACTATAACCACCCTTGGAAACATCATAATAAAGCCAGGGGTATGACCTCTCATACTTTAGTGAGTCAAATAGATATTTGTCTGGTCTTTTGCCAGGGGGGAGGGGGGGGCAATGAAATCCTCAGATACTGATTTACTGGACTGGCAAGTGGAAGATTCAGGACAAGGGGATTCTGAAGCAGTTTGGTTTTTGGTTTGATGCAGGGATTCAGTCAATGTACTCTCCACATCAGGGGCATGCTCAGCTGGATGACTTTCAATTTCAATTGGTTTGTGTGCGTAATATTTACTGTCCTGTAACAGTTTTATAGCAATAATGATATTCTCTGAAAACAACCAAAACTGAAAACAGAAACGATGCACTGATAAATTGTTCCAGTGGTATTCATTTGTTGAGGCTGTTAGTGTTGTCAGATGCTGAATCATAGAGGTTTTGACATATAACCAAAGTGGTATTTTGTATTTTTTATGGGATTGGGAAAAATTACCTATAATTGGCTATGGGAATATATCTGATGGTCAGGAAAAGGCCTGCATGTTTCATAATACCAAGGATTGCACAAAAAGAGCAAACTGTTATTTCCATTGTGGTCATTGATATTGGTGATATAACATAGGGAAGCAAGTTAAATATATTGCATTAAAATTCAGCTTTAATTTTAAACATCACATAATTGAATTTATATGAGTTATAAATGTGTCTATTAATCACAAGAATATCACAGAAGTAGCATGTTTGAGAGACTTGAAAGAAATAGATACAGCGATGTGTTAGATACCAGAGCAACAGATGAGCTGCGTATTTGCGTATTTACTCAATTGAATTTACAAAATACGCTATTGAAACTATTTTAGATGCGTATCAAAAAGCAATTACAAAAGCAAAATACCCAATTAAAATATTTATGACGCGTATCGAAATCAATTTTCATGAATATACATGCATATCGTCATTTTAGTCTGTCAGTTGTTCCTCATAGTCTTGGACAAATGTTGTAGCGATGCGGTCCAAAAACAACCAAATGTTTTCAGTTGAGTGTGTATTCCGCGACCCTAGTGCTGGGAAATAAGAAAAAAAATTGAGTTTACTTCCTCAGGTTTTTAAAATATTTGCGTTTTATTCTTTGATTCTTTGCGCCACTTTGAAGTAAAATAAAAATAAGTTGAGAAAATAAAATAATTAGACCTTAGGGTCATGGAATTCGGACCCAAACTTTCGCGACAATTTTTATTGAAATTTTGATTAACTTTACATTGTTTAAAAACACATTTTCGGACAAGATATATTATCTATTTTACAGTTTTTGAAAGCTGAGAGCTTTGTTTTTAGTTTGATATGTATTTTGCAAAAATCTATTGAGAAATAAAAAAATAAAACCCTAGGGCTGTGAAATCAATTATTTTTTCTTATTTTCCAGCACTATGGCTGGGGAATACACTTTGCTATCTGTTTTAATGGACGCATGCTATAATAGAGTCTGTAAGCAAAATGTCGTAGTGGGGACGAAGGAAACCTTAAGATCTGATAAAAAAAAACGTCATTTCATTTTATTTCATTCAAATGAATCTAGTTTAGACCACAAGCAATATGAAAAGAGTATTTTAGATTATATAGTTTCAAACCGTACAAAGTGTTCTGGAAAACATTTATGTTATTGCACAACAAACATATTTTTTGTAAATGTTGTTACAAACAATACTGTCATATTTTGAAAAAAAAATCAGCGCAAGGCATATGCTTTGATTTAAAAAATGTTGACATTTGGGAAAAGTTATACAGAAATTCAAATGTAAGTAAATGTTTTCAAGTATCTTTATTTCCATGTCTTACAGCGTTATTGATATTTGTAAGTTTAGACTTGATAAGTAAGAGCATGAATACCCAATTGATATAAAAATCATAGAGTAACAGGTTTCAGAAATCTCAATTATATTTAGCAAATACTCAATTCAAAATGAAATGATGGAGTAATACCCAATTCACTGAGAAAGCTTATCTGTTGCTCTGTAGATACTCTACGAGAGGCATCTATTTCAGATTTTATTGTTTAATGTGAATGAACACCAGCTTTTATTTTGATAAATGCTGAGCTGATAATTTTCGAAATAACTTCTGTCTGAAATGACTTCAAGAAACTTTTGGTTAAAGTATTGTTCTGTGGGAAATTGACAGTATTAGTAGCATAAATCAAATTCTGCCCTCATTGCATTTATATCTAGATTGAGTCTATTTGTGTATACATTACAGGTACAAGATTATAATGAAGAGGACTTTCATTGTGGAAAAAATCTTGACTCCTTCTCTTACAACATTGGAATGAGAAAGCTGAATATGAAGTTTACATATAAGGTTGATTCTAACAGAGGTTTGGTAACAGCAGCACATCTCACTCATCAGTTAAATGGGAGAAATCCAGGAGGAACTGATAGTTCTGTGATGTTACTTGGTACTTCAAAGGGGGGAATTATTATGGTAAGTCATTATTAATTTACAGTTTGAAAAAATACTTAATTAGTGTGGGGAATCATTTAACTATGAAACAAAAAGATGATGAAAAATCACTTGATTTAACCCCTTAACCAAGTTTTTGTGTTGGTTAGTTTATGTTCCTATGTATCATGTCATAATTCCACTGACTTTCCATTAATTATGTTTCTTGCCTGAACTATGTTCCGGTCTGTTATAGTTTTTTTAAAACACTGCTAAGTATTTGGAGGCTTTAGTACTGATTAAAAAGTCTCTGAAAGGAATCAAATTAGCCACTGGACAATTGTTCAGAAATTAGTGGTCATTACTGACCATAAATCAACTATCATGGCTTTTTAAAAATTCAAAAACACGAACACACCAACATGGCAACACAGCATAGATTATAGCACAAAGAATACTGAATATCCCCCAAAACACACTTTAAGACCAACAAAAGTGTATAATGTCTGGATACCAGCTTGTAATTGTCTACAGCTAAAAATGAATGGGGCGTAAATCCATTCAGCAAGCTGAAGCACTCTTGTCTCAAGTGTAAGAAAGTAGCATGTAGTGAGTCCATGTAGTGACGTTAAGATTTGTGTTTTCTGGCATGAAAACTTCACTCCATAGAGTCTGTTTATACATGAAAAAGTTTGATAAACTTTTCATTTCAGACATCTGTGAAGATGGTTGATGACCAAATAAAGCGTGATTTTGTGTGAAAAATGTTGGTAAACTTTTCATTTCAGACTTCTGTGAAGATGGTTGGTGACCAAATGACCATTACAGAATATTTTGACTACTCATTAAAAAATAAAGCACAGATTTCAGCCATACACCAGAAAGATGAGAACATTCTTTATGTTCTCAGTGAAAAGAATGTATTTCTAATTTTCTCTGATTATTTCTTGTATTGTTTAACACTGTGTGCTTTGATTCATTTTTGTATTTGTTATGTTTTGGTTAAAGACATTATGTCTAAGTCTGTTTGTCCTCCACCTCTGATCCATGTGGACATATATTGACTGTTTCTTGCAGAGAATTTGGCTAGCACTGGTATAGAATCCAGGATCAATAGTTGAGGGAGTAAGTAAATTTATAGGTTTGGAATCCTTCATTCCTCAACAGTCTAATGTTTTTCTCAGAGAGCTAACAGGGGTTGTTTTATACTAAGTCTCACAGAATGCTAATCTAAATAGGCCAAACTTAAAAAACAAACATATCTATTGATGAAGACCAAGCCTCTTAAAAACTGATGAATAGAATTTAAGAAGTACAGTTGAATCATGCTCTGCAGAAATGCCTATAAAAGCCCATTAATTTCCCATTATTGTTTTTTCATATGATTGTATTTTTGTTGGCATGTATGACTGTTAAGTTTGTTTGATAATACATCATGATGTTTACCCATTTTAACTTATCAGTTTATCTGTAGATGAAGTCTAGGCTTTTCAGGGAGTTTTAAATCTATAGCTTTATCATATAGCTGTTGTTCTACTAAAGTTAGATTGTGTCGTGTTGAACGAACGCTTGTTCCTGAACATATTTTCATCAAAACACTATAAAACAAAATATTTTATGAAAGGGTATAAACTTTCTGACAATTTGGTGTAAAGATTTCACATTTTACTATAAGATGTAAACTTTTTTTCTTGCTCTTCAGTATTTTACCCTCATTATTTTCATGAACAAAATTGAATCGCCTGTGATGTGTGTACAAAAATCAGCCAGTTAAATTCTCTGTTTCATTTTGCCTAGTAATTCATGTTATAGACAATAGGAAAAGTATCGCTATGATTGGTTGAATTTACTATAAAATCAGTATAAACATAAATTTAAACCAATGACAATCATGACATCATCTTTATGCCTTGAATTGACATTTGACATATGATCGCTGGATGCTGATTGTAAACACGACTGCAGGTGGGAAGCCACATTTGCTTATCATAAATAACCATGCCTTTAGTCAGAATCAGCCTGAAAGAGTTAACAGACCAAAGTAAAAGTCCAAACACGCACTGATGTTTTATTTCAGCATATTTTTTATCATCCCATTAAAACAATTTATATTAATTATACAAAGATTGCAAACGCATCAGGGCTTCAAATTCAAATGATTCCAGCTTTTTATTTGAATGTGATTCAACTGTGTGTAGGTGATGTTAATAAAAAGGTTTTGTTTGGCTTGAGCCCTATTGTATTATGGTATACAATTTGTGAAGAAACTTTACAAGCAACTTGAATTTTAACTAAAAAGAATATTTTGTATTGAGGAACTTAATGAAAAGACAAAACATATTGTTTTTAAAATCTTCCTATTTCCATTTAAGAAAGCTTTTGAATTTAAAAAATCAGTCTTATTGTAATTAAATGCCTTCTTTCCATCACTTTTAGTCTGTTTGTTTTTATTATATATTGTTGAAATAATTGTTTATAAAATCCTTTTGTGTTTCTAACAATTGTGTGGGTATTATGATATTATTTCCTTGTCTCTTATATTTTAATAATGTTAAATGCTGTATAAATACAGATTTGAAGTTTAACGTATTTATGTAACAGAACATACACAATTATGTATGATCAAAATCTTCTAATTATTTGAAACCATTAAACTTCAAGTCTATAATTATACAATATTGAACATTATGAAAATATCCAGACATGTTTGAACTACCTCTGACAGCCTGGTTAGCTCATTTGGTAGAGTATTAGGTCTGGACTTCAGCAACATGGGTTCAAACCTTGGTTTTGGTTGTGGGGATTGAGTATAAGGCAACTCATCTTTCACTTCTAGTCATTCATGTAGAGAATTTGACAGTAACTTGTGGAGAACAAGGTTTGTACTGGTACAGAATCCAGGAAAATTGACATAATGTATAATTGAAAATGAACATGTAGCCCAAAATGTTTATTATGAATGTTATGGATGTATAACAATTGTCCTTTCGAAAATTTTTGAACTGAAATCTTTGACTGTCTAACTTAAAACTTCCAGATAAGTTTTTATGTAGTCTTAAGGCCCACTTCTTCCAAGAAATAATGTATCCTATCTTAACATGTAGGGGTTTTAGTGTTTCCTGTGTAGTAATGCTGAATATGTTTTGTTTTGCTAAGGCCAAAAGAAATAACTACCTGGTGTCTGCTGACATTCCTAAAAATCATAGGGTCAGTATGTTGGCTGGACATTTTTTTTCAAGTATATTGTTTTAGTTTGGAGGTATAGATCATAAGAAAATTAGAGAATTGGTAAGAATTTATTGACAGAGACAGAAAAAGTCTAGGCTTGGCAGAAAAACATTTTGGTTGGCTTAAATAGTAACCAGGAACTTTGTTTTATGCCTAATTTTGATAAAAAAAATTGTTTCACATGTTTAAAATTTATTGCTTGATACAAACTTGTTTGTAAGGGGAGCATAAATTTCTTTTATTTTGTTTCAGCTTCACAAATTTTTGAGCACTTACTGTACTGAGTTTTCCTCATGTCTGGATACAATGAATGGTGCAAACCCTCTCTGTGGATGGTGTGTTCGCAAAAACAGGTAAATATGTGGTAAATATTAGCTGAAAACTGTCCTATGTGTAAAATACTGGATTTAATGAGGCACTTAGTGTATATTTTTGATGTTACTGTCACAAAACTGAGGTGATGAATCCATAGACTTATTGCAATTATTGTCCTGAAGAGATGGTATCAACTATATATCTATTACATCATATTAACAGAAGTCTACGTTGTATAAAATGATATAGCAATTTTTAGTAAGTATCAATTTACTTGCTACTCCAGTCCATTTATTAAAATAAAACAGCATTGGTGTTTGGCATATCTTATTATAGTCATTCTAATGACATCAAATTCTTGCTGATTACTTAAATCATTATCACCCGTTTCTCTTGAATTCTTAAATTGATATGCTAGTATCTCTTATATCTCCACCATCTAGTATATCCTGTCCCATTTGTTAGAGTATAAGTATATGAACCTCTGGTCTATTCCTCTACCACTGCTGATCATTCATGTGGAACAGTTGGTAGTTACTTGTGGAGAACATGGTTAGTACTTGTTCATAATTCAGGATGAATGGTTAGGTTAACTGTCCTGCTTTAAATATCTGAAATGTTGAATACAGACACAAAAACTGGAAAAAGTCCATTACCTCTACATAACTTATTAGGTTTGGTGAATATTGTCAGAATGTGATAAATTATTCTTGCTTTGGAAAGTAGAATTTGTTACATACAACATTTTCTTTGTATCTAATTTATTTCTATTTATATTCCAGTGCCACAAGACAGCATGATTGTACAAGTGAGGAGAAATGGTTGCCTGCTCTAGATGGGAATTGTCCATCTTTAACAACAACTCCTAAATGGGTTAATATTGGTTCCAGTGATACATCTAAAAATGTAAGCTTTTATATTGTCCTGGTGTTTGAATGATATAAATCTGCTATTCATCCGATGCATTAAATTTTAACACTTATACCATATATTCCCTAATGAACGTTCCCTGGGCATTACAACAACAACAACAACAACAACAACAACAACATTGGTTTATTGATATAGGTCAATGTAAGTATAAAACATGTATGATTTTTGAAATTTATTAATATATGTTACACTTTTTATTTTATTACTCACTAATTTTCAGTAATGAACAAGACAAGTTTAAGTATTTCTGTACATGCCATCATTTATTTCATTGGATAACTTATGTTTATTTATTAACCAATCAGATTTCAGTATTCCTGAAAATACAATATTATTTCATTGGATAACTGATGTTTAAGTGTTAACCAATCAGATTTCAGTATTCCTTGAAATACAATATTATTTCATTGGATAACTGATGTTTAAGTGTTAACCAGTCAGATTTCAGTATTCCTGAAAATACAGTATTATTTCATTGGGTAACAAAATTTTTTGTATCATGAATTAATCAGATTCCAGTACTAATAAAAATATGATTATTTGTTTCATCGGTCAAATATCATGAACCAATGGAAAACAGTATTTACAGTGACATAATTATGTTTCTATCTAATTTTAGGTGATTATTCATGCAGAGAATATTCCTCTAATTATGTTTCTATCTAATTTTAGGTGATTATTCATGCAGAGAATATTCCTCTAATTATGTTTCTATCTAATTTTAGGTGATTATTCATGCAGAGAATATTCCTCCTCATCAGTCCTCTGATGAATATGAATGTGAATTCAGCAGTTCTAAGTTAGAAGGCTTATTGCCAATGCCTGCAACACGCAACCAAGATGAATTTACTTGTCAAATTCCTGAAGGTATGTATTTGTATGGAGCTGTTTTGATCACTCATTGTCCATTATCTGTTTGTCTGGATAATTATAAAGTCACTTGACAACATTTCACACAAAGTCTGCTAATTAAGTCACATGCCCGACATCCTGAGCCAATAGAAATTACAAAAATGATAAACAAAATGTCTTTTTCATAACTTTTAATTACATTATTTTACTATGCCAGACTAATCATTTCAAAAGCTTAATTCCCTCACTGTACTATAGAAATGTTCTTTCAGTTATTCCGTTATAACTGTCTTTAATATTCAACAAATCACATCTAAGTTTTATTTATCTCCCACTTTTTATTTATTCTTTATATGAGTATGTTATCTGTTTTCCACAGAGAAACAGATCAGTACTGGATTGTTACTCAGATATACCTGTAAGATTGATTAGTGTAAAATTGAAAAACTGTAAATTAGTGATATGAAACATGAGAAACCAGGCAGAATTGAATTAATGAATAAGTTATAAAAATGAATGTTTGAAATAATGAAGGAAAGTACCAGCTAGGGCATTATATTAAGTCTGAAGTTAGGGATGAACTTAATAAGCTGTTAGGACAGTATGTTCTGCTGTCTGCTAGACTTTGATGTATGCTTATTACATGATGCTTTGTTTCTTTAGAATACATTTACTCTTTCTACAGTTAATACTTGTTAGCATGACATTATTTCTGGCAACTTACCACTTAACTTGTTGAAATCTTATTTACATTTTCTCAAAATATTGATGTGTGTACATTCTATGTAAAACAATGTGTTTGGAATTTAACTTACTCATTATAAAGGATTTCAGCAGATTATCAATGTACGGCTTGTCTGAGTAATGCATAAATATATTAGTTTGATTTTTTATGATATTTTTCTAGTAATTTGCTAAATGGTGTATTTTATGGCGATAGTTTGAATAAATGTCAATAAATAAATATGTCGTCTTTGATTCAGCATCATTTTAAAAGTCCTGGCTACAGTCATCTTCAGAATCGCGTATGGGTCTAGTTATGTCAAATTATTTTTGTCAAAAGGCTCATAATGGTACAGTTGTATGGCGAAATGTTCTTCCATAAGTGATAAATTATCGAATAAATCGCTCGTCTTCGTAAAAAAATACACTTGTGTTAACGATAAGCTATATCACATATATAGCTAGTAGTTGCATTGATCAATGTCAACTATGACATTACAAACTAAGGGAAGTAACCGTGTCGATATTTTTGGCAGGTGTGATATTTGTCAGTTTTTTATTTCGATTTATGCGGCCAATTTTTATTTTTGAAAAGTAAAATTTTGTGTATGTATGTAAAATTGAGTATATTTAATATTTTCAAGCTCTCCTGAAGCAAAGAATATGAACTTTGAATTTTTGTTTAGCATGCTAGTAATTTTTGCACAGTGTCTGAATGCCAATTTACCTTTTAAACTATGCCTATAACTTCTGTATTGGGTGTAAAAAAGTTCCTGGTTTCTGTTTACCCATCCAAACAGCCTTAGACATTTTTCAGTCTCAGCTTTTTTTCTTGCTAATATTTTCACATGAACAATGCCTTCAAACTGTATGGAAATTATTTGGAAAAAAGTTCTGCCACTCTACTGACCCTATAGTTTTAATGATAACCAGATACTTATTTTCTGGTCTTAATATCAATTGATGATTGGGAAAGGTATCATATCTGATGTGGAAATAGTGAAATGAGCTTTACCTGCAACATGCTTGGTACATCAATGCCAACATTCAGACAAGTTTACTGCAGATAAGAAAAGGATTCCTAGAAAAAAAAACAACAAAACATCCCACCTTCCTCAAAATATGACCCTCTCCTGAATTCCCAAACACAACACCCACCTAACTCACAGGATTGTTATAAAAATGGAGGACAAAGCACAGTCTCCCAGAGGGTACTGCCTTTTGAATGGTGTGTAGTATGGGTACAGGGGGTAAACTGATTTTTAGGGTCTAACCTCACACTTACCTCCAGGGAAACAAAAAGTGAAGTGTTATAGTCTTGGCAATGTTAAGATGATGAGTGACAACTTCATTTTCCATTTGATTTATTCAGCTTAATGATATTTGTACATGTAAAAAATGATCTTTTGTGGTTACTTATAAACCATTAATTACTGATTAAACTATATTTTTAATTTTGTGATACTATATTTAATTTGAATTATGCAGAAATTCATTAAGATCATTCTGAGAAGAATAATGAGGTCTCTGATCTGGACTGGTACTTACAGTTAAAAACCCCACCAAATGGTACCTATCAAATATGTTTCTATGAATTAATAACTTTTAGGTTGTTAGGGGCCATGATAAAAAATGTGTTGCAGGTTTAAGTTATGTCAGCTTTTGATCTTTAAATGTTTAAAATTTTCATATTTTCTTTCAGTCCAAACACACACAGAAGTTGATTTGATGATACGATTGAAAGACTCTGGTATTGTGCTTGCCAGGGGTAAATTTTTATTCTATGACTGCGCTCAGTACAAAAAGTAAGTATTCATAGAGACTGTCTCAGTTACCTTAGTGATAGAATACCAGTGTCTATGCTAAATGTCTATGTTAAATGGTCATATTGTAGTATAGTGGTAAATGATTATATTGTAGTATAGTGGTAAATGGTTATATTGTAGTATAGTGGTAAATGATTATATTGTAGTATAGTGGTAAATGGTTATATTGTAGTATAGTGGTAAATGGTTATATTGTAGTATAGTGGTAAATGGTCGTATTGTAGTAGAGTGGTAAATGGTCGTATTGTAGTAGAGTGGTAAATGGTCATATTGTAGTATAGTGGTAAATTGTTATATTGTAGTATAGTGGTAAATGGTTATATTGTAGTACAGTGGTAAATGGTTATATTGTAGTATAGTGGTAAATGATCATATTGTAGTATAGTGGTAAATGGTTATATTGTAGTAGAGTGGTAAATGGTTATATTGTAGTATAGTGGTAAATGATTATATTGTAGTAGAGTGGTAAATGGTCGTATTGTAGTATTGTGGTAAACGGTCATATTGTAGTATATTGGTAAATGGTTATATTGTAGTATAGTGGTAAATGGTCGTATTGTAGTATAGTGGTAAATGGTCGTATTGTAGTATAGTGGTAAATGGTTATATTGTAGTATAGTGGTAAATGATTATATTGTAGTATAGTGGTAAATGGTTATATTGTAGTAGAGTGGTAAATGATCATATTATAGTATAGTGATAAATGATTATATTGTAGCATGGTGGTAAATGGCTATATTGTTGTATTGTGGTAACTCATCATGTTGTAATATAGTGGTCAATTGCTATTCAAACTTAGCAATACACATGAAGTGCACTGTCTTGTAAAAATCACTTTACTATGACATTTAAAAATGTTATTCATTTTTAAATTCTTAATTTGAACACAGCATGATAAATCAGTAGTGTAAGTTTTGTTTTTTACTAAGTTTTGTTTTTTACTAAGTTTTGTTGTTTACTAAGTTTTGTTTTTACAAGTTTTGTTCTTTACTAAGTTTTTTTTTTTTTACTAAGTTTTGTTTTTACTAAGTTTTGTTTTTACTAAGTTTTGTTTTTACTAAGTTTTGTTTTTTACTAAGTTTTGTTTTTACTAAGTTTTGTTTTTTACTAAGTTTTTTTTTTTACTAAGTTTTGTTTTTACTAAGTTTTGTTTTTTACTAAGTTTTGTTTTTACTGAGTTTTGTTTTTTACTAAGTTTTGTTTTTTACAAAGTTTTGTTTTTTTTACTAAGTTTTGTTTTTACTAAGTTTTGTTTTTACTAAGTTTTTTTTTTACTAAGTTTTGTTTTTTACTAAGTTTTGTTTTTACTAAGTTTTGTTTTTTACTAAGTTTTTTTTTTTTTTACTAAGTTTTGTTTTTACTAAGTTTTGTTTTTTACTAAGTTTTTTTTTACTGAGTTTTGTTTTTTACTAAGTTTTGTTTTTTACTAAGTTTTGTTTTTTACTAAGTTTTGTTTGTACTAAGTTTTGTTTTTTACTAAGTTTTGTTTTTACTGAGTTTTGTTTTTTACTAAGTTTTTTTTTTTTTACTAAGTTTTGTTTTTGCTAAGTTTTGTTTTTACTAAGTTTTGTTTTTTTACTAAGTTTTGTTTTTTACTAAGTTTTGTTTTTTTACTAAGTTTTTAAGAAGATCCTGAACAAGTTCTGTCTATGACTTAATCTGTAACTTTGTATCAATCTTCTACAGATGTGGTGATTGTGTTACCCAGTGCAGCTGGAATCCTAGTACTTTAACGTGTGATGTTGGAAACAATGGA
Source organism: Lutraria rhynchaena (assembly GCA_008271625.1). NCBI lineage: Eukaryota > Metazoa > Mollusca > Bivalvia > Venerida > Mactridae > Lutraria > Lutraria rhynchaena. Next base: position 996,981 of record VIBL01000036.1, read on the forward strand.
ATAAATGATGTAAGGTTTTGTAACATGCAGTTTTTGTTGTGAAATTAACCTTGGTAATATGAAAACGGAACAAATTGTGATATTTATGATATTTCTAATGAAGATTACCATATATTTTACTTCTCTGAGCTGAACATGATGATAAATGTTCATTTTTAAAGTACATGTACTTTGCCCCTGAGTCAGGAAACTTGTTTAAGTGACAAAAAACCAGATTGGTAAAAATGAAAGGAGGCTGCTGAGTTTTCACTGTCGGTGCATGAGATAAACACATCCGTGAAAATCGCAAAATGATTTCATTGTCTTGAATTAACTTTAAAAGCAATTTATGTTTGTCATCATATTTGTTATGATTTGGATTACAATTTAAGCAAATGATAAAAAATGATTTTTGATTTACCTACATTATTGAAGAATCTTTTTAACTTTTGTAAATTTCATAAAAAAATTGTCGATCAAACAGAATTTGTCAGTAACTTCTGACATTGTATGTGGATGGGTACAAAAACGTTTCAGTTTCAATTTTTGAGAAATGAAAACAGTTTTATTAAAAAAAACTCTAATTTCAACCTTTAGTTTGGTCTGACAAAGATGTACTTTTTTTGCTTGTAAATAAATCTGATTTATTATTGTATTCCAGATTGAAAGTTGCCCTCAACTGACTGGGAATAACTTTCTTATTCCAAGTAATGAAGAAAGTTCTTTACAATTGTCTGGTAAAAATCTCGATGCAGTAAGTATTTAGATGTTTATTCAACTATTCAGGCTGTGAGAATGTTAGATTTAGTAAAATTTAGGTCAACATAGATATTGGGTCATTTTGGGGTCAAATTTCTATTTCCAGTACTATTTGTATCAAAGAACTTTTGTTACAGTCTACAAGTCTCATTTTGTTCCTATTCTTCATAAACATGGACAGAAAGTTTGTCTTCTATTAAATCAAGGTCAAGTTGGATACAAGGTCATCAAGTGTCAATAATCTTGGTCACTAGGTCACATAGTGGAGATTCTTTGCATTCATGATTTAATTGTTTCCTCGCAAAAAATACCTTTTGGGGCAGCAGACTTGGATGAGGTGCCATGGGAGAAAGGGTTCTGGATAATTTCTGACAGATGCAATTCCCTTGTCAATGTCCTCTTTTCTTTCTGAGATAAACAAAATTTTTGCGTCTCACTGGAAATGTTTTAATCAGCCTTTTCTCCCCTCAAGTGTTAACAAGTGCTCACATCCCACATTATATTTGATGAATCCTGAAATTGCTCAAGTAATAATTTGACACAATAAAAAGTTCTTCAAAATGTATCTCAGTAGGTGTTTTTATTATGGGATTTTTGATAATTTTATTTTTAGATTATTTACAGAAATTTAGACTTGAGCTGTCTGTGCTGTATTCTGTGTATTGTTTTGCTGATATCAGATCTTTATTAGTTTTGTTAATGTTTAACAATTTTTACCCCATATTTTTTCAGTCCTATGTATACAAGTGTACTATTGATGGACAATGTGTAGATGCCACTTTTTCAGACGGGAAAATTGATTGCTCTGTGACAGTAAGTCCTTTCTTTTTCAAATTAGAAGTATTTTGCTAGAATGTTGACTAATTTGCTGGAATTTATGTCATAGAAATGCAGCAAGAAAGTAATTCTGAATGAATGCCAGAAATGAAGCTACAGTCAGTCAATTGTTGTTTTGCTTATGTCCTTTATATAGTCTTTACTTTTTATACACTGGTTTTGTACAGTTTTGTGTAAGTTGTATAGAACAGAATGATATCTGAGGTTATTTATTTCAGTCACAATCAAGTAAAAATATCACCAATAGAAAGATTTCAGTCAAATATAAACTTTCATCTCCTGGTTCCTCGTGTTCTGATATGATCAGCATGGATGAGAGTGGAGAAAATAAAGGTATTATTTTATCAAAGAATCTAAGAAGCAGACCATAAGACTAGAAAAAAATAATCATGTTTAGGGATACTTGGTTTTTTATTTTATTTAAAACATACCTGCGGGAATATATGGTGCAATTCATTCTCAAATATTTTATGTTGGATTTTGTCGTATGAAGTCTTAAAGTTGGTCCTATAATGGTCATTCAGGTGACCACAAACACAGCTATATTTTTCTGGTCTAAGAATCTTACACACAGGTCATGGATATGAACATTTAACAGATTTGGCAGTAGGTAGGCTATGTCTAGTCCCAGAAAACAACCTATTCATTCTTAATGCACTTAAATGACATCAACAATTGACTCCCGTTGTAATAAACTGTGGTATCATAAATACTCATAAATGCTCACACAAAGGCTAAAAGGACATTTTCACACAGTCTAATATTCATACATTTTCATTTTAGTTTAAAAAGTCTTTGATATCATTAGTATGCTAGAATGGTAGCCCAGTTGTCAATTCATGTATCACTGTTTTTGTGAAATATGCAAAAACTCATTCTGTGAAATTATTGATGATACTGCATTAAGACTTATCCTACACCTTACTGTATGACAGGGTTTTCCAGTTGTCATGAAAACAATGATAAACTGTTTATTCACAAGAAGTTAATTTTCACAAATATTTACAAATTTTGATTTCAGTTACTGTCTACAACTGCTCAGCAATTGCTAATTCAGACTGCAGCATTTGTTGTGCTCTGAATAAGGCTCGCTATAAGTGCAGCTGGGAAGATAAATCATGTGTTTATAAAGCTGCAGGCTCACAGTGTGATGGTTCTGGGTGCCCAGCTCCAGTAATCACTCAGGTATGATGCCCTGAATAATGGTACAAAGTCACTACTAATGTTCTAATTTGTTCACTCACACCTCAGTGTTTATAACTCTAAGTTCATGATTCATCAATTCAATGAGTTTGAATGTGAAAGCCATGATTTTTAATCAAATAAACTTTTAGTGTTATATAACATACTCGAACACTTTCAGACACACCTTGACAATAATTACCCTTTTACAGATTCTCATTAAAATTGCAAAAACTCTAACAGTACACTTAGCATTCATTTCTCAAATTTAAATCTTCACCGTTAGAATCAAAAGGTTACTTAATGGAAGATAAGATTTGAGTTTTTATTGAAAATATATATTTATCATGTCATGTTTGGCAAGAACTCTACTGTAGAATGGTATATACAGTATATTTATTTACTTGCTACCAGTTTCCAGCCCTTCTGTTGGTTCATTGACTGTATATGAAGTCATATGACTCTTGTCAGATTAAAACATTTAAAACAGACATTCTGTCCAAGGTTATAAAACTCTTAGCTCATATTTTATTTTTTTTTGGCTTTGAGTCCTTAAACACTAATATTATACCAACATTTTTATAAATTAATCTCTATCCAGAGTTGTTGTTACTTGTCATTAACATTTGTCTCTGTCAATGTCTGAACAGTTATTCAAAACATGTCTGAGTCTAGATTAGCTAAGATATATGTGTGAAATTTCCATCAATCTTATAAAGGGTTATAATAAAATGTGTGTTATTTTGTTGCAGCTTAAACCCAGGGATGGACCTAACAAAGGTGGGACAAAGCTGACAATATTTGGTAAAAATTTGGGGTATTGGACAAGTGATATTCATTCTAAGTTAGAACACATTTATACTGTCCACATAGGGCCAGGGTTGCTCACTTGTGATCTTAGTAAAAACAAGGAAGATTTTGCTGTAAAAGGGTCTACACCTGAGTTTGAAAAATCATATCTAAGCAGGTATTTCAGGTTACTATCTTATTTTTAAATCAATTTTGGATAATTCTTTTATTCTGTTATAAGTTGTTGATTTACTTGAGATACAAGTACATTTATATACGTAAGATGTTACCTGTTTTTCTATGATATTAACTTCCCAATGAGACCAATGGATTGTCACGGTATTAAAAGAAACAGTAATATACTGGCATCACAATCTAGAATAATGTAAAGTTATGACAATTAAACATGTGAATGTCTGGTAAAAGTACACTAAGATAAACGTATCAAAATGATCATGAACACAAACAGAACAAAATGGATTTTGTGTTTTATAAATTATTCTTTACTGTTAGTATTCAAAAATGGTATAAATTTCAACTAATATAAACAAAACTTGCAATATTTTTTAGAAGGGTTCTTTTTTTTATCAGATTGGATATACATGAAGCTGTTTTGTTTTAATCAACACAAGTGAAATTATAAAGATCATATAAAGACTTGTAGATAATTACAGGCATTATTTGACTTCTTGCATGAAATTTTATTTTCAGAATTGTGTGCACAGTACCACCATCAAATTTTATGATCAATACCAAAGTCAATGTATCATTACAAGTTAAAACGAAAAGATCTGAAAATGTCATATTTGAATACAAAGTAAGCTGTTTATTTATTCTATATCTGTAATTATTAGGTTTGTAATAAAGAACATGAGACTGATATTAGGTTATGAATAACTATTATAAATGCTACCTTTTATCTGCTTCATGGGATGTTTAGACTATATATTCCTTTTTCTTTTTTTCTCTGGGGTTCATATAGCAACTTTTCCAGCTTTAACAGTGGAGGAACCACCTACCTATCAAAAGTCAGCTGGACAATTTCCTCATACAAGCAAATTTTTTCTGGTCTCGGGTGGTATTTGAACTCTACAAAAATTGATCAAATTATGCTCCTTTGTCAAAATTGGTTCCGCCCTTAGAGTCACTTGTTTATGAAGTTGTCAATTCATCAGGTAATTTAGATGATCAATATATAGTCATGGTCGGCTTGTTTGTTTGTTGTATTTGTCCCTTTTTTTGTCCTTTATTCATGTTCCTGAAAATTTGTACCTTTATGTAGATACCAAATGTGACTGAAATAGAACCTTCAGAAGGGCCAAAATCAGGGGGCACTAGGATAACAGTGTATGGTAAAAATCTTCACATTGGTAATAAAGTAGTGAGCATTGAAATGATTGATCAAGTACAATGCACAGATATCACTTATGTGGATATGTAAGTAAAACATGGTATAGTTAAACCTGAATCTGTGACCACCTCATTAGAGTAACCATTTGTGTTTAAATCGTTTTAATGCAGTTAGACCTCAATTAGCGACCAGTTTGTTAGTAAGACCACCTCATTATGACACGTCTGATAAAGACACTGAATTATTTGGTTCTACAGGTCTTAATATCTAAGTTTTATTGTATTTAATTAATGATGCTGATCATGCATGCTCCCTGTAAATGTCCCTTCTCTCAAACTTATGGCTCACTATAAATCACTATAAATACATTTTATAAATCCATCAGGTTTCATGCGTGATCACCACTTATTGTTGGCACATCAAATTAAAAAGAAATCTGTACAATGAAATTGATGCTTTTCTCACTTCTCCAAATTGACAAGATATAAATTTGTAACTCGATTTACAGTCACACAGGCGCAGTTGATATAATGCTTTTCCAGAACAGTCTCAGACATTGTTATAGCCAAATGCATATTCAATATATCTTACAAAGTCATGTAAGAATTGTTTTATTTTCAGAGAGAATTCTACGTTATCATGTTTGACTGGAAGGCAAAAATCACAAACAAATATGCAGGATGTGAAAATTACAATCGATGGTGGAATATACACTTTTTTAAAGTCATTTGAATATGTAGATGATCCTACCTTTGGAGGCATTTCTCCAAAGAAGGGGTTTTTATCGTGAGTTTGTCTTAATTTCTTTTATATTCATGATGAATGCTGAGTTATACTTAGAACAATTCTCTATTTGCTACTTTTGTCTTATATAAAGCAGACACTTCACACAATTATGTAAATGTTTAAACATCCTAAAATAAACAAAATGATTCTGTTTCAACATCATTACCATATGTGAAAGGTGTGAAAATTTCTTATGTTAGTCAGCAACTTAAACAGTTCAACATAGATGGTCACTTTGTAGTTGAAAATCTGTGTTTGGGACCGAAAATCTACTTCAATATATAAAAAAAATCTAGAATGACGAATATGAAATACATGCATTTTTTATATATGTTAAAAGAAGGATAAAATTTGGGACTTTTAAATTACTTCGATATAAGCGGGATATCGATATAAGCAATTTCAATATAATGAGTTTCAACTTTAAATAAGCGTGTTACGTAAAACAACTTTACATTATTGCTGGTTAAAAATGAATTTGTACTTTAGATTTTACTGTTAGAAATTGAGTGTCAGGGCCAAATAATAGGGTCGGTCAGGTAATCATAAATATTATATTTTTAGCTCACCAGAACCGAAGGTTCAGGGTGAGCTGTAAGGTTGGGTAGGTGGATGCTCCGACGTCTGGCGTCAACAATGGTCTTCTCCTCAGAAACCGCTAGTTGGATTAACTTCAAATTTGCTGTGCAGAAGCCTTTTGACGTTCTAACTGCAGTTTGCTCATATTTTACTGGTTGATCCCTAGTAGGGGTCTTTAGAGCTAAAAATAGAAAAACCTTTAATCTTCTTCTCATGAACCAATGGATGGATCATCACCAAACTTGGTCTGTAGCATCCTTAGATGGTCCTTTCTCAAGTTTGCTCAAATAAATATGGTCGGACCCTTTTAGGGGCCGCTAGAGTTAAAAATAGAAATACCCTAAAATGACTTTTTCTCATGTTTCTATTGATGGATTATTACCAAACTTGGTTTTTAGCATCTTTAGATAGTGTTCTATCAGATTTGCTCAAATAAAAATGGTTGGTCCCAATTAGGGGACGCTAGAACTTAACCTAGAAATACCTTAAAATGACTTCTTTTCATGAACCAGTGGTTGGATCATCACCAAAGTTGGTCTGTGGCATCCTTCAGTCATCACGAATATTCTTTTGTAGTATCCTTTGATGGTCCTTTATCAAGTTTATTATTGTTCCCCATTATTTGCCCACATGTGTACCTTTATTACCTTTTTAGTAACAAGTTAATTAATATTTATTCTGGTGAGAGATGCAGGGCCATCATGGCCCTCTTGTTTTATTAGCCTTAGTTCAACAAAGGGTGCTTCTTAAATGGGGAATAATTCTGAACAATAATTTCTTGCAGATCGAGTCTTTGAACTTCTCTAAATGATCCATTTTATTTTTGGCTTTGCAGATTTTTTTCATTCATCCTATTTTAGCTGATTGATAGTAGGTATCAACATGTATGTATGTACGATGTTTATCTTGTACTCTTGTTTGTTTGTTTGAACTTTATTTTGTATGACAATGAACATGTTTCATCAGTAATTTTCCTTAAACTTGAATTTATTTTTAATTGATTGCAGAGGTGGAAGAAAATTAACTCTACAAGGAACAAATTTGCTGAATAACAAACATATGGGTACCAGTGTTGATTATGAAGGCATATCTCAGGTTTATATTTTTATATGCCTATTGTGTTGGGACGTAGTATGGGAACACCTGTGGTAGTTTGGTTGTGAGTGTGCGAGCCTCTTCCACAAAAGTTGTCAGTTCTTTAGAGAGAATTCACAGTAGATAGATTTTTGGATCAGGAAGAATTTTCATTCTTAGCAACTGAAACAACTTCATTTATAAATTTTGCATATAAATGTCAGCCTTTGTTGAGTAAGGGAGCAAACGAGTGAATCAAAAACTCAAAATGCAGTTTACAGTAATTTGTTATTGAACACAATAAAAGTAATGACTTTACTTTCATTTTTCAAAATGCACCTTAAAAAATGCTTGTATGAAATTGACATTTGTTAGCAGCGAAGAAACATAGTACATGTACATAAAATATATGCATCTCACTCAGACATGGTCAGCAAATTTATAAGAACATATTCTAACTATATTTCGAATATTCATTAATTTCTTATCTTAGTTCGTCACAGCATGGTTTTGCTTGTTCACTTTTGGTGTTGTGTTTCTTAACATCTAACCAGTTCTTAGTTTGACATAGCTGTCAATCCCTGGGCAATTTCAGGATAGCTGGAATATTTTCAGCATGAGTAATATCACCCCCACTATTGTGTTCTCAGTTTTTTGATGATATTAATGTGGATATGGTGTATTTGTAGCAAACTGAATGCATGAATAGAACAGACACAGTGGCCATTTGTCCTGTACCTGAAGCCCCTAAGCAGTTGAAAGTTGACCTGCTTGAGTATCTCGTAAATGAAAGAAAAACACAATCTGTAGCAGAAGGCTGTACAGAAATTAAGATGGTGATTCATATGGATGGTGTCAAGGACAGATTTTCCATTACGTATTGTAGAGACCCTTTGTTGAAGCAGTTCGATAATGGAGTCTTACTTTATAAATCCGGGGACAAAAATATCACAATAAAAGTAAGTAGGGCACATTACACATAAAAAAACTAACCTGACTCACCCTATTTTGTTCTGCTGATCCATAACTTTTTTTTGTCTCAGTCAGTATTTTGGTTGCCAATATTTTCAATGTCATATAAACCATATTTCTGAACCAGTGTTTAGAGTTCAATGTTCTATAGGTAAAGTGGTTATATTTGTTACAGTATTCTATAGGTAAAGTGGTTATATTTGTTACAGTGTTCTGTAGGTAAAGTGGTTATATTTGTTACAGTATTCTATAGGTAAAGTGGTTATATTTGTTACAATAATCTATAGGTAAAGTGGTTATATTTGTTACAATATTCTATAGGTAAAGTGGTTATATTTGTTACAGTGTTCTGTAGGTAAAGCGGTGATATTAGTCACAGTGTTCTATAAGTGAAGTGGTTATATTTGTTACAATATTCTATAGGTAAAGTGGTTATATATGTTACAATAATCTATAGGTAAAGTGGTTATATTTGTTACAATAATCTATAGGTAAAGTGGTTATATTTGTTACAGTGTTCTGTAGGTAAAGCGGTGATATTAGTCACAGTGTTCTATAAGTGAAGTGGTTATATTTGTTACAATATTCTATAGGTAAAGTGGTTATATATATTACAGTATTCTATAGGTAAAGTGGTCAGATTGTTAAAGATTTACTGTGAAAAGGGAATTGAACCCAAAGCGAAATACTGTGTAATATTACATTGTTAACAGCATAAACTAAATATCTGTTTTACATTAATTTTAGGGGGAGTATCTCAACTTGGCAGCATCTAAGCTAGATTTTAGTGTATCGGTTGGTTTGGAAGATTGCCGTGTGATTGCATTGAATCCTACTGAAATTGTCTGTGAACCTCCAGATAAAACCCCTGTATCAGGTGATCAACAAGTCAATGTAAGTCTGTTTTTTTCCCCTAAAAATATATCTAAATTTCATAGCTGTCAAGGTGCTAGGGGGTTTGGACGTAAAATCGTTATATTTTCATATAATAGTAACCTAGTAAATGAGAGTTCTGAATTGATATTCACTGCAGACCAGTGTATATATGTTATACAGTGTTATATAGTTATATTCTTTTTGTTGTAATATGTGCGTATATGTTTATGTGTGCAAGTGTGCATGTTTACATGTCTAAAGGAGGTATATGAACATTCATACATAAATGATGAATTCAGTATAACATGAGAAATATAATAATGTTTGTGTTTCATATAGATGACTCTTGCTATTGTAATTGGAGGCAGAAAATAAAGTTCCCGATGCGGGGCTCGAACCTGCGACCTTCAGCTTGCAATTCAGCTGCTCTACCAACTGAGCTAATCAGGCAGACAGGCATACAAGCTACTATAACACATATATACACAACACTGTTACAGTATGCCAATCGTTCTTTATTTTGAAATTCAGAAGATAATATAAATAAATGTTTAATGTCTTCATACAGGTCAGAGTAGGTAATATTCATGTACAGATTGGACACTTACAGTATGAAGAAGAAATTGATTGGATTTTGATTGCGGTTTTGTCAGCGGTGGGGGCTGTTGTTATTCTGTTTGTATTGAGTGAGTAGAAAGCTTTTTTATGAGATAAAGTCGCTGTAATTTTTTAGGCTATTTCTATGTATTGTTCAGAAAAAAATGTATTGTTTGATAGAAAATTTCTGTTGATTTGGACATTTTTTGTTTGGCATTTAAATCAGAATTATACAATTTTTCCTTGACCTTAAGAAGCAATTTGTTGTATGATCATATCAGTCAATTTGTGCAAGTTTTATCAGTCAATTTGTGCAAGTTTCATCAGTCAATGTGTGCAAGTTTTATCAGTAAATGTGTGCAAGTTTTATCAGTCAATGTGTGCAAGTTTTATCAGTCAATTTGTGCAAGTTTTATCAGTCAATGTGTGCAAGTTTTATCAGTCAATGTGTGCAAGTTTTATCAGTCAATGTGTGCAAGTTTTATCAGTCAATTTGTGCAAGTTTTATCAGTCAATGTGTGCAAGTTTTATCAGTCAATGTGTGCAAGTTTTATCAGTCAATTTGTGCAAGTTTTATCAGTCAATTTGTGCAAGTTTTATCAGTCAATGTGTGCAAGTTTTATCAGTCAATTTGTGCAAGTTTTATCAGTCAATGTGTGCAAGTTTTATCAGTCAATGTGTGCAAGTTTTATCAGTCAATGTGTGCAAGTTTCATCAGTCAATTTGTGCAAGTTTTATCAGTCAATGTGTGCAAGTTTTATCAGTCAATGTGTGCAAGTTTTATCAGTCAATGTGTGCAAGTTTCATCAGTCAATGTGTGCAAGTTTTATCAGTCAATTTGTGCAAGTTTTATCAGTCAATTTGTGCAAGTTTTATCAGTCAATGTGTGCAAGTTTTATCAGTCAATGTGTGCAAGTTTTATCAGTCAATGTGTGCAAGTTTTATCAGTCAATTTGTGCAAGTTTCATCAGTAAATGTGTGCAAGTTTTATCAGTAAATGTGTGCAAGTTTTATCAGTCAATGTGTGCAAGTTTTATCAGTCAATTTGTGCAAGTTTTATCAGTCAATGTGTGCAAGTTTTATCAGTCAATGTGTGCAAGTTTTATCAGTCAATGTGTGCAAGTTTTATCAGTCAATGTGTGCAAGTTTTATCAGTCAATTTGTGCAAGTTTTATCAGTCAATTTGTGCAAGTTTTATCAGTCAATGTGTGCAAGTTTTATCAGTCAATGTGTGCAAGTTTTATCAGTCAATTTGTGCAAGTTTCATCAGTCAATGTGTGCAAGTTTTATCAGTCAATTTGTGCAAGTTTTATCAGTCAATGTGTGCAAGTTTTATCAGTCAATTTGTGCAAGTTTTATCAGTCAATTTGTGCAAGTTTTATCAGTCAATGTGTGCAAGTTTTATCAGTCAATGTGTGCAAGTTTTATCAGTCAATTTGTGCAAGTTTCATCAGTCAATGTGTGCAAGTTTTATCAGTAAATGTGTGCAAGTTTTATCAGTCAATGTGTGCAAGTTTTATCAGTCAATTTGTGCAAGTTTTATCAGTCAATTTGTGCAAGTTTTATCAGTCAATGTGTGCAAGTTTTATCAGTCAATTTGTGCAAGTTTTATCAGTCAATTTGTGCAAGTTTTATCAGTCAATGTGTGCAAGTTTTATCAGTCAATGTGTGCAAGTTTTATCAGTCAATGTGTGCAAGTTTTATCAGTCAATTTGTGCAAGTTTTATCAGTCAATTTGTGCTAGTTTTATCAGTAAATTTCTGCAAGTTTTATCAGTAAATTTGTGCTAGTTTTATCAGTAAATTTCTGCAAGTTTTATCAGTAAATTTGTGCTAGTTTTATCAGTGAATTTGTGCTAGTTTTATCAGTCAATTTGTGCTAGTTTTATCAGTAAATTTGTGCTAGTTTTAAGTGTATTTTTGTGATGGTTATAAGCCTGTTTTCGGGAGTATTTCAGTTATATACTGATAGTCAGTGAACTTGTTCCTGTATTCTAATGTTGTACTAACCTTGTACTCCTCTATTACTGTTTAGCGCAATATCTGTGGTGTCAAATATTGGCGCTTTTTAAGGATTTTTGAATTGGCAGGGGTCATAAAATTGGCGGCAATGCTATCAACCTGCCAAAATAAAACCCTTGAATTACAACCACCAGGGTTAAAAATTGGCGATACTACATTAGGCTGCCAAAATACACCCTCATTAGAACTCAAAAAAATAATTCAAATTTACTGTAGATATTTACTGTAAAGCTGGACTGTGAAACATTTTGTAACATTTTGAATGTGGCACCAGCGTATTATACAATATATCTTGTATATCATACATATCTAAATAGCTTCACTGGCTCCCTGAATGTATGATTTATTTGTATCAATGTGTTGTTCATTTATACATAAATAATTCATTCTATAAAATACATATTGTAGGTACTTTGCACATTGCTTTAATTGTCATTATTTGTCATCAACAGCGATACATAACTTGTTAGTTTGTCATGAGCTGTCTACCTTTTAAAAATGATTGGTTGTAATTAATTACTGCAGTGTTTTGAATTGGCACAATTGACCATAACTGCCAATATTGCCAAAATTAAACTCCTGCCAATGATACCCATTATACAGTAACTGTCCACATCTTTGCATGAATGATCAGCATTGCGAGACAAATGGGTTTGGTACAATGTTTTCTACCTAATTATCACAGAAAATGTGTGTGTGCTCAGGATTTGAATTTATGAACCTTAGGACATTCTACCTATTGAGCTTAGCAGACTGGTTTGGGAGAATTTATTGAGATATTCTATGCTTTTGTTACAGCGTTAGTGATTGGATGTTTCTTATACAGACGTGTTATGAAGAATCAGACTATGAAATATGCTTCGGGTATGAAAAACATGGAAATGGAACTAAGGAACTAGACAAGGTATGTTGAATATTTTATCATGCTGTTTAATTATGTGCTTTGTTGGGTAGTATTTTGTTTCCACTTTTAGGGGAAATATGACAGACCCTCTGATGGGAAAATAAGATGTTTTAGTATTCTACTTCTATAGTTTATTAACCAGGTTTTCTACAAAGTTAAAAACTAGAGTAACATGATCGAGGCAAGTTTTTGGTTGGCTTGTGGGTGGTAATGTCAAACAATTGGTTTTGTTTAAACTTAAGTATGGATTTATTTATTGGCATCAAACTTACACATATAGCAAGTTGTTATGTATAACTACCTCCGAGTTCTGAGTTCATGTCGAGCAGGACCTGTGTCTGCTGCTGAAAAGTCACGTTATGTGTATTCTGGGCTTGTGACCATTCCATTCCTTTCAACCTTACCTTACTGTAACAGTCTCTTTGATTGGCTGATTATTATACACAGTTTATTTGTACCAATTTGAAATCAATAAATGTTAATAGGCATAGGTAAAAAAAACACTAAAATCATAATTTTTTTATTCCACGTTTGGAAAAAATAGTATCACTAGTTTCTTGAACCAAGAAATTGATAAAAAATATAGAAGCTGTTAAACTATTTCAGATGCAAAAATAAAAACACAGGGCAGTTCTTGGGTAAAACTAAAAGTTCAGCCGCCTTGTTTGTTTTTGTTTCATGTCTCCATTGACAAAAACATTTACATTAACATCCTGAGACTGTGTATACAAGGAAAAACTGAAAATATTTTATTCAACAATGTATTCAGACAAACAACTTAACTACTGTCAAAAGCTTACAAATACTGCAATAATTGATTGTATAGATCTGCTAAATCTATACAAAGCATTAGATTCCTGATCATTTGAATGTTACTCACTTTCAACATAATTTACAAAATTCAGCAAAATTTTGACAGGCATATAATATTGTGACCTTTAAGCACTCAAGATTTTTAGGCCAAGAAAAGACTTGTTTCTGCTACCTGCACTGAAAAAATAGGGTTGGTAGGTTGGCATTTATTTTGTTTTATTTTTTTTATTTCAGAATATGACTGACATTATTTTTATTTTGCAAAACTATAATTTGACCAAAAAAAATCATAGGGTCAGTGACAAAAAAATAGGTTTTCTCAGGGTAGCAGAAACAAGCTATTTTTCTAGGCCTTATTGCAAGCATTCAACAGTAAAAACTTTATTTTTCCACAGATTGCCAAAGATCTACCATACAAAGAAACAAAACAAGTACAATGGGACAAGAAACTTAAGCAAATTATCAAAATCGTTGAAGAGGAAGAAAGAAATTAATTTTACTATATAACTAACGAGCACATTGCGGAAATTATGCTTAATGATTATATGATTTGAAGACTATGCAGTTTGTGATCCATGTTTCATCCAAGATTAAAGAAATAGCCATTGCTCAATTTTGTCCAATTTTATAGGACTGTAGTTACCAGTATTCTGCATTATTTTTATGTGAGAAAAAATGACTGGAGTTAAAATGAGGACTTAACAAAAATAAGGTTTGTTTCCGGTTACATGCCAAAAAAATATGGGTTGGTAGGTAGGGATTTTTTCTTTTATGTTTTTTTACATATATCAGCAACACTGTTGTGAATATTACAATATAGCACTAAGCTTTGGATGCTGTAAAAACTTTTGAGTCAGCAGAAACAAACTTTTTTGTCTTTTTTTACATTGAATTGTTTGCTTGCATACCTGTATGATCAATTGTCTGCAGAGTCTCCAAATCATTTGTTGATTTTTTTGTTATTACTTAAGTACTTTAAGGTTTGGTTTGTGGTTGAGTTGGATGAATGTTGTATACTATTTTCTGTATATGTTTATTTTATATTAATTCTATAAACATTCAATGTTCATTACTAAATATTTAGACAAAAACTTGCTGTAAAGATTTAATAAATGGTCCAGAAATTGTTTTTTTTGTAAACTTTTCATAATGAAGGTGATTTATTGAAAATGAATCTCTGTTCTTCACACTAATTCTTTATCTGTTGTTTGACGGCCCAATCAACAGTTTATGGTTATTTCAGAGCTGTCCCGGAGAGAGGTAATAAGGTACAGGAGAACTGGGCTTATATATATCCCTACTCTTTTCAAATTGACCTCCTGGGCCTTTGTTATGCCTGATATAAACACCAAACTGGGCTCAGTAGTAGAGTGAGGGACCCTGAAAAAATGTTTTTGAAATATCTGAAACTGGTGCAAGGATTTTAATACACAACCTAAGGCCTTCATAAACCATTTGTATGTTCAGTGTGATATTCATGACAGAATTTATGACAGAATTTTTTTATAACAACATGGAACTGGTTTTCATTATTGTTTCATGACAACTGCATTCTTATTTTTTATTCCTGAAAAATTAAAACATTGTTACATACTTCAATTTTTATTTTCACCTTGACTCAAATACTCTGACATTGTACATGTACTAATATTTTGGTTTGCATGGTCTGTCCAAGGTCTAGTAAGAAATATCCTGAGAAACCAAAGATGACGTTTTGTTTTTTCTTCATGTTTTTAGTAAAGTTTCAATGTTATACTTCCACACCATCTTTTTAAATCTAGGAAATGGATGTGGGTAGGGTAATACCACATTTCAGGGATAAAATGATGAAATGTAAACATTTAAAATGTAGCCATTTTATTTTTATCACCAATGGAAAAGAACCGTGAGTTCTTCAAATCATTTTCATGTTTCAGGGACCAATAAGCAAAATTTTATCTTTATTTTTGTTATAAGCAGTTTTATTTGTGATGTATTTTTGTATTTTGAAGCTGTTGAAAGTATTTTTACATAAAGAAAAACTTCTGAAGTTGTACAGTTTAGACATATCAACAGTTAGGAGTTTTGTTACACAGAAAAATGTATCCATGCAATTGGACCAAAATATGTTATAATTTGAAGTTTGATACTTTATTTTTGTGTTCCAAAAACTACATACACCACTATACCGTCAAAGTGGCTCATGTAAGTTTATGCTATTTGCTGATGACAAACTGATTTTGTTTACCTTTAATGGTAATTACTGTTAAATCTGCTGAATGTTATTACTATCAGCTGTTAAAAAGGTTTTAACAAATGTTGATGGTTTTTTGAAAAAAAAAATCCAAACAAGTGATATTAATGGCAAATTGATAAATATAATATTAATGCATTGTTGTCTGTGTTGTATATTGTTGTTAGATTATGCCATATTAATGTTACATATCGTATTGTGTTTTTGTCAATCAAAACATGTTACGATGATTGACTTGTGTTTTATATGAATGTTATATTTTTCAAGTGTGATTTTGTTTAGTTGCTTCATGTAACCAAGATGTAAATTTATTAAAGTTAATGATTTATAGATGAATTCAATTCATACTTTTATATATATTGTTTTTTGAATAATCAGATATGTGTATGTTCTTTCTGACGGTTATTCTTTACATTTGATCGTTTTTATATGCATATCATATTATGATTTTTATCAATTTTTAGAGAAATCTGTCTTCAGTTGTTGTTGTCTATTGATCAAAGAGTCCTGGGTAAAAAAACAGGTGTAACACCTGAAAGTAGTTTTGGAGGAGATTTACTATATGTTTTACTCTATAATATTATTGCTACAAACAAATTATCAGGCATTCTTGTAACTTCTATCCACGCTCATTTGTAATTTATTCATGTTTTTATTCATTTGTCTTTTTATAGAATTTTTATGTGTTTACTAATTGCACTGAGTGTATTTGAATTTTTACATCAATGTTCCATGTTAATAGTGTATTTTTGCTATTTTGTTAAACACAATGTACAGAACTGGTAGAACTCAGACAAATACGTATTGATGAATTGGGTAAAGTGAACCATTTATTTTTTCTCGGACATACAGTTTTAAACTGTTTTCAGCAAAGTTAAAAATCCTGGTCATTAAGCTGGGAACATTTTGATCAGACAGTCGGAAACATCAATCAATTGTTTTCCTTTGGATAACTTTAGTTTTGATTGACACATTGCTGCAAATGTTTAAATATAGCAAAAGGTTCAGGGCTAAAGTCAAGGTCACTTGTGCTTAATGTAGAAAACACTTTCTGCCCATTGAACTGTTGAAAACCTGGTTTTAGTGGCTATTCTGCATTTCTCAACACAACAATGAAATATGAATTTTTTATTGCATTCATATTTTTAAGATTGAATACCATTATTTTAAAGCTTGATGTGGGAACATGATGCTAATTTTGATTAAGTGGAGAAATAAAAAAACTGCTTTTTAAACTAAGTAGTATTCTTGTGGTATTTTTGAGGTGTTTACGTTTGCGCTCCCTGTCCATGCAATATAATCATGCCACTATATTAACTCAATGCAAGTGTGGAATTACTTCCAATGTTCTGTTCTGGTGATTTATCGTAATAACCAACCTAAGTATTCATGTTTAGTTGTGTCTAATCTTACAAGGGAGTTTGTGTAAATACCTTATAAGGGGTTTGTTTGTATACATATCATGAGGTTATTGTGTGATGTACAGATCTACCAGTTGCTATACATTAAATGCTTAGGACATATCTGCTTGTTGTTCATACATTAAATAATGTTAAGTAAAGATCTACTTATTTTTTTGTACATTGACAAAGCAAATAATTAACTACCATTGTTTCAATACATGTGTGTATATTTAGTATGCTGGTTTCATTATGGCCATTCTTCGTGTGGCACATGTTTGGTGCTTATATACATCACTGTATACTGCATATATAAAATGATATTTATCATCAATAATTAGGGGTCTTATTATCAAATTGAAATACAGAGAAATTATTGAGAACCAGTCACAATAAATGATCATTATAATGTGGTGGTCATATTTTCGTCTTGCAATCCTGACTGAGATTGGATAACACTCCAAAAATAAGTGGCTTTTAAAAAAGGTTGGTTTTATTATCAGACTGAAATAAAAGAGAAAATATAGGAAACTGGACTGAAAATAAGTCATCATTATGATCTATAAAGTGTACCTATGTAGACTTTTTTTCATAACTTTATGAATTCTTATTCAATTAAAGTACTTGTTTATCTGTATTTTTGGTTAGTGCTACATAAACCTTCTAAAATGCTAAAATATTTTCAATTTTTGATAAATATTAATTTCATAAAATACTTGTTCAGTTGAAAATGTATGGAAAAATTATCTTTAAAATGTTTATATAAATGTTTTTTTTTTCAGAATGATCCACTACTAAACAGATAGAGATACTTGGCATTTATGAACAGACCTTTCACACCTGATGTCATTGGAATGTTACAGGAGTGACCTCATCTTAATTTCATTTCTAGGTCACTATTCACGAAGACAACGTTGGACTGACTATTCATACATCACTGAGTCCAGACCTTTGTTACTGGTAAATCAGCTGGAAATTGATGTATCAACACCTTCCCATCAATGAGTTTCCCATCCGGATACTGGTACACTTCAAACAATTGATGATTGTGTGATTCATAGAACCGTAAGCAATAAAAAGTAACAATAATCAACAGCTTTATACCGGGGACTTCCTTGTAATGTAGAGTCCCTGTTAATTACACCATGGAAACTTGACATTTCATACCCTTTTGAAGATCATTTTATATGTGTTTTTTGAGTTTGATTATTATTTCAGAAAGACAAAATGTAGCCGAGCTGATTGTGTGAACTTCACTACTACTCTGTAATGAACTCTCGTTACTCTATAAATCAAACAAGAAAATTCAGTGAGACTGAATTGAGATTGATATGAAGTTGGTAGTTATTTGGAGAGAACAAGATTAGTTTTGGCTCAGGAAAACTAGTCGGGTTTAATATCAACTGAAAAATGTGAAATAATTGTTTAAAAAAATTTTCTACTAGCTTGATGACGTGTCATTTTGCAGTCTCACATTTCTGATATTCATTTCTTGTGATTTCAGGTAAAAAGTGATTGGCAATACTTAGTTGTTATACCTTATTTTCACTGAAAATGTTTACCTGACTGAATGGTAAGAACATACAATTCTTTAGTATTTTTCTTCTAATGTATCACAATTTTAGTATAGTGATGATTTGTAAAATTTGATTTTTGAAAGACAGATGATATCCGTTAGTTCTTTTTGTGCTTTTTCACTCTTCAAAAAAGCACAGAGTAAAATTATTTCATGCTTGTCAATTGACCCAGGGTGTTTGTATGAATATGCTTCTGTTAAATTATCTGATTTTTCATTAATCACTTTTTTCTTTGATGTATTTGTACACATGTTGATATTTCTACAGGTATTGAAATGGGCAACTGTGTGGAAATTTATTAATTGTACATAATTGCAGCATTAAAACCTCAATATTAGGACCATATCTACACATTCTAGCTGCAATGACACTGGATTTCATGACTATGTGAGTTTTGTTTTGAATTTTGTTGGCTATGTGCTGAATTTACCAGTATATGTATATGAATTTATCACAGTATTCCGAGGTTAAATGTCTGTATGCTGGCATTGAGTGAGACATGAGGTTTATTAAATCGTGAAATTAATTGCACCTGTGATGGTGAAAATTTAAATGATGTTTCAGTTGTATGGGGTCGTGTTTTGTGACATTTTTTCCATATTAGGTATCTATCAAAATTTTACCATCACAGGTATGTTACTACTGCCTGTTGCATATCAGAGTAAATTTGAGTAACTTTCTGGATCATCCATCTCACTTAGTTATCAGTAGTGGAAAGTAACGAAGGGCGCAGATGTGTTGAGAGCAGTTAAGTTGCAATAACTTATTTCGTCATCAAACACTGTATGATTATGTTAAAAAGAATCTTAATACTTGCTTATCATGGTCCTTCCTGTAACATTGGAGTGAGGGGTTGGCCGTATCCAGAGATTGTATGTTCAATATTTGCACCAATAGATTAGTATGTTATCTTAACTTACTTTATTGGCAGATCTTTAATCATAAAATGTTTTTTTGTTCAAATCTTTACTCTAAAATGTTCAAATTTTCAGGAGGTTACTCACTGACATTTGTTGCTATGTCTCAACTAAGGTGTTCCACTATATGGTGTATCTCTCAACAGTATGACAACCACAAGCAACTACTTTTTACCAGGTAAGTTTTACTATATTAATTTGTATGCATTCTGGTTTTATATGGTATGATAAAGAGAATGTATTTCAGAATGGAATGATGAAGTAGTCCATTGTGATATGGATGTAATTTTAATTTAAATGGAGCTGATGGATGTAACTTTGTGTGGAATTGCGAAGTTAAATATTTGCATTGAATAGTTAGTACAATGTAACTTCCTTGTTTCAGACACTCTCATCCTGAAATTACCTTCTTTCTGACAAATTTAGTGATACTGAATTCCTGTTGAATATCTGTTATAAAAAAAACCTCAAATTTTTATCTAGAAATTAAAGCCTTTCTAATCTGGATATTTAACTGGTCCTGAAAAGTCTGAATGAAATTACTGTTAGTATGAAATAGTGTTTGCTGATGGTTACTGGACATGTCAGTGCCAACCTTTCATACTTCCCACATGTGTTTAAAATAAAGAAGAAAAGTGAGATACAGTATGCTTGTTTGACAGTGATGGGTGCTAAATGGTGTTAAAATGACCTTCGAAATGATGTCATTTTATTTAATATGAATATAACTTTCCATTGGTCTATAATTAAGTTCAATCTGATTTTATATAATAAAATAATATTGTGTCTTACTTATCAACTTAAAACAATTATAGAGATACACTGAATTCATTTTCATGAAACATTCTCTTCTCAAATCACAAATAACATGTTTTCCTATTAAACCTTTGAATTTTACAAGACCTGTGTGTTGGAAGCCTTTAGTGTGGCATGTGTCACATTGTAAACTTTTTATGTCTTTCAGAAAAGAAATGCTGACATGGCTAGATGTTGAACCCTCTCTGTTGCTGTGTTACACTAGAATGGAGCTCCTCTCCTGATGATAGAAGGTAATTATTACTCTGTAATATACCCCACATATCAGGAAAGAAAATAAAGCACCAACTACTCGCTTACCTAAAAACTTCACTGTTACGGAGTTACTTCCCTTTTAATTTATATTAAAAGTGGATGGATTACAGTTCACTTGATTTGTAGTAAGTTTTATTCTTTGTCTGTTCAACAAATCAGGGTTTCCACTAGTTTTAGCTCACCAGAACCGAAGGTTCAGGGTGATCTGTTAGGATGGGTGAGTGGATGCTCCGTCGTCTGGAGTCAACAATGGTCTTCTCTGAATCTACTGGTCAGATTTACTTCAAACTTGCTGTGTAGGATCCTTTTGACATTTTAACTACAATTTGCTTATATCATACCAGTTGACCCCTTTTAGGGGTCATCAGAGCTATAAATAAAAAAATGTTTGGACATCTTTTTCTCATGAACCAATGGATGGATCATCACCAAACTTGGTCTGTAGCATTCTTAGTTAGTCTTCTATCTGATTTGCTCAAATAAAAATGATTGGCTGCTAGAGCTAAAAATAGAAATACCTTTAACTGTCTTCTTCTCATGAACCAATAAATATATCATGACTATACTTGTTTTTTAGCTTTCTTAGATATACCTATTTCAAGTTTTCTTGAATAAATTTGATTGGCCCCTTATAGGGGTCACTGGAGTTATAAATTGAAATACCTTAAAATGACTTCTTTTCATGAACCAGTGGTTGGATCATCACCAAATTTGGTCTGTAGCATCATCCAGTCATCACAAATATTCCTTTGTAGTATCCTTAGATGGTCCTTTGTCAAGTTTATTTTTGTTCCCCATTATTTGCCCACAAGTGTACCTTTGGTACCTTTTTAGTGACAAGTTAACTTACATTTATTCTGGTGAGTGATGCTGGGCCATCATGGCCCTCTTGTTGATATCTCAAATCCAGTACATCTCTGAAACCTTAATTGATTTTAATATATCTTTTTACCTCTTGTTTATTAATAATTAATGTAACTGTTTTCATGATTATTTTAGAACACTTATGATGATGGAAGGGTCACATCCATTATGAATCCATACTTAAAGACAGGACAGGATAGGATAAATTCATCCTTACTTCATTATCACCAACGACTCATCTTTTTATATGGAGTCTACCATATTTCAGACAAAATGAAGAAAAATCATCAGTTTTATTTTATTTAAAACTTTAAAATATCAGATTATCTGGTTGAATTAGCATTTCATAGTCTGTTGACATAAAAATTATTGTTCTGAGTGAAACTGTTTGAGGATTGAAGTTCAAAATGCATGAATGAATTTTCAGGTTTCTTGCCTGTTTTCAACACTTTCATTTCTATACTGGTGTGCAGTTAATCTAACCAGTGTTGCTGGATTCTATATCAGTAGTACTGGTAACCTTGATCGCCACAAGTAATCCACACTAATCATTCTGATCAGTAGTGATGGAAGAATAGTTTTCGACATAATAATATCTTCAACTAAGTCTTTACAGAGAACAATGCCACATGCATGGTTCAAATTCACAAACTACCATTCCGCGCTCAATTGCTATACTTATTCAACTAAACAGATAGCTGGTATTACTTCTGATTGGAAATTTATAATTTTGTTTACTTTTTAATTTGTCTATTCAAAACTTAGTTGAAATGTCGATGAATGTTTTTTGTATATTATATGTAAAGGCTTAGTGTTTCATGTACATATACTGACGATGAAAATTTAGCTATGTTAGGTATTTTTAATTATTTGTTTGGCCGAGGCTGTTGTCCGGTGCTTAGTGCGCTGGACTTGTAACCCAGAGATCCAGGTTCGAGTCCCGGTTGTGGCAGGTCATACCCTTCTATGAAAATTTGAAAAAAAATGTTGATTTTCCTCCATATGTGGAGAAGTTGCCGGCACCTTGTAGAAGGGTAAGTTAGTACTAGTTGGTATGCAGTACAGGAAAACTGGTTAGGTGAACCGGTCGCCGTATATATCTGAAAAATTGTTGAAAAACAACATTAATCAACAGCGACAATAATTCCCATAAAAACAAAAACTATTTCTTGTATTTAAGAAATTATTAAAGGGAGGTAATAATATTTTTTGTGTTTATCTCATTTTGGTAACTGTATATAGAATATGAAATGACATGTTTGATTTTTATTGTAAGCTTTGTTTAAAAACAAGTTTGTTTACTTTTGTTTGATCATTTTATACTAGTATTTTGTACAATTTTGCTTATTTCAGTTACCTCCCTTTATTTGTTGTGTTGAAAAATTATTTTTGAAAAAAAGGGAGATAACTAAAGACATTTTTTAAAAAAACCTCATTTCTTCAATTATTTGATTGAAAATTAATGTGTATAATATTAATAAGATATTCTCATATAATGTTATCTTGAAAGCAGAATTTATTTGATATTATTTTGAATCAAATCTAAATGATGTTAGGGTTGTATTTGTGGTATAGGTAGATTACACACCATGACATTACACAATGTAAGTAACCATGGTGATGTGACAGTGTGTTGATAATTTACAGAATTATGTTCCATTATGCGCTGATAAGCTAGAACTTGTACCTTCTGTCATCTCTGATTTGGAAACAAACATGCCACCCTCTGTACAGGTGGATTTCTTTGTTGAATTTTTGTTTGGCTGTTTAGTTGAGGTTGCTGTTAAAAAGAGGTTACAGATGACACATTTGCAAGAGTAATATAAAAATGGCTCTTTTGTCTGAAATGTTGCATTATTTTGTTTAAATTTTAAAAGATTTCCAAGCAGAAAAATCAATAATCTAAACAAACATGTATATAAGGTGTGTTTGAATTGTCAATTGACATTGGTCTGTTTTGTGCTGATAAGCCACAACTTGTACTTTGGTTTGATGGTGGATGTATTAATTGCCTGTTGAATACTGCCTCTGGATTAAAATTAATAATTAGCATTTTTTTTGTAAATTACTTTTGATTTTAGTGAGATTTTTGTCCATTTAACAGAGGTGGCTGCTAAACACAGGTCATGAATAACATGTGTGTGCATATGTATAAATTGAAGTTTTCATTATAAAACATGTTTGATTATTTTTATGAAAGATATAATCTAAAAATACAATAAAACCTCTAAATAAAAACCACCTTTTGGACAAAATAAATGGTCGTTATAATGAGATGATTTCATAATCAAGTTGAAATCTTAAAAGCTGGGCTGAAAATAAGTGGTCATTAATTATGTGGTCATCATATTAAAGTGGTTGCTTTGTGAAATTTATTAGATGAATGATTTTGTTTCAGTTGCTTAACAGAGGTGGTTGTTGATAACGAATACATGATTGATTGTTTAATGTTGTTTAACAGCACATCAACAGCTTTTGGTCATCTAGCATGCAGATGCATGATTGACGAACTGTTGGTAGATTTGCACTTTCATTTTTTAGAAGTGTGCGTGCATGCTGGCTTATGTTTGTGTATTTTCATTATTCCATTATTACCAAATTTACTTACTACTCAATAATTCATCTTTACTTATCTCCATATTTATCAAAACTGACATTTGTGTAATCTATGAAATCAGCTGTTCATACTTGTTCTTGTGTAAACCACTCCACCATGCTGTATAAACATCATATTTTCAGCTATCTATTAATTTACACATTCATGTATACTGTGTATTGAATTTATGTACATGTGCATTTAGTCTATAAATTTATTTATTGTCAACTGAATAAATTTTACAAATCAACATTCTATCTTGTGTTTTATTTTCGTTTATTCTTTGTCTTTCGGGTTTCCACACCTGATAAAACTTTCAAGTGCCATATTTATCAAATACACCATTTTTAATTAAGTCATCACAAAAAATTACAGTTTAAAAAACAATACATTTATACTTTTATAAATCCATAAATAACCAAAATATCAAACACATTATGTTGAATGGACTGGTTCATTATGGGTACAAATACTTTTTATAGGGGTGTTCAAAAAGAAATCAGTAACCTTTATGTACTCGAACTGACCTAAGAAAAATATCACGTGACCGAAAAAAAAGCTCATGACACAGTTTTTGAACTTTTTGCACTAAATTTCGATGTACTTTTAGAAAAAAAAAAGTTTTCAGTTACTGCTGTGAAGTGAAATTTTTGCCTGTGAAAAAACACAAGCTAGGGTTTCTAGGGTTTAGCGTTTTTGGCGGGAAAATTGGCCATGTGACCCAAAAATTTACAAATGCCCTAGAAATTGACATGTGTTGCCCTAAAAAAACTTCATTGCCCTAGTTTGGGAGCTGTATAACCTAGTTTAACAAGCAATGACCTCTTTTCTAAACTTTGACCACTGAATTTATTGAAATAGGGGTGACAGGCAATTTTGTATAATTAAACTAACAACAAAATTGACATGTTCTGGTTCATAAATTTACTTAGTACACATTTTTAACGTATTAAGTAATGATATTTCTTAATTTCATGAAGAAATAAAAGCCGAATGTTAATTAATTACTGATATTCTATATTTTAATATTGTAATAATGGACCGACCCGTGTGTATGTGTTGGACCAAGTTCACTTTGAATTCTAGGGTGTCCTAACTGACGAGCACAAACAACATTACTTTATTCTCTCTGGACTTTTAACACAAGTATTTCAGACATACAATTGCAAAAACACAAAGTCCATAGATGTGCGAAAACATTAAAATAATGAAAACAAGACATGGCTTGGATTTATTATTTTATTTACAAACCCTGCAAAACCACAATGCTATCGTCCATCCAAGCATCATTGCGATTTCGACAAAAACATCAAGCCTAAAAAATATTTGTTTTGCAATGTAAATGGTTTTAACACAAAATTATCAATAAAACTGATGTTAAAATATGAAAAATAATGTTAAATCCATGTAAACTTTACCAAGAGGGGTTTTCCATAAAAAGCAAACTTTCGAATTTACTTTTTCATCAACCAAAATAGATCAAGAATAAAAGAAAGTTCCACAATAATGTCCAAGTATCATTTACATATATAAGTGATGAATATAATATTCGTAAATTTCAAAATGCAAAATTTTTTTTTTTGAATACAAAACGCGGATCCCTCCAAAATGAATAAACTCACCCGCACACCGTCATATACACTTACGCAATTCTAGAAGAGTCAATTTTTTTAGGGGTTTTGTGACACGCCGGACAATATATCGTAATCTTCACTTATGAAATTGCACAAACATTTCGTGCACGTATATGGGCGTTTTTTTTTAAAAAAAAAACCGGAATGGATAAGAAATATCTTAATCATATATTTCGGTGAATTTTTGCTGGTAATACCTAAATTACTGTCAACGCATCGGCACCATCCCCGTATTCTAAAATAGAATATTCCTAGCACTGACCAGGCTTTCCTTCATTGATTGTGTCCTACATGTCCACTAGATGGTTGAAACGTAGGATGGATATTTTCATGTTTTTTGAAGATCTTGAACGTGATTTGAGTTGTTCCAAGCGTCCATGACCGTATTTTTAGAACGTTTTATACGCAGCAATTTAAAAAAATGACTATTTGACAATTAAACAATTTTTGCAAATACAATGTTCGTAAATATTAATTTTCTTTATGACTACTTTGTCCGTGTAATTGTTCAACTTAAGAAAGCAATATAATATATGTATAGCGCATAAAATCAACTCATGAATCAAAATCGAACGAGAGACACTTTAGAGGATGATGTTCGTGAAATATTGCATTTCAGTTGAAACCTCTGTCACGGTTCATATGTCGCAATCAAAAGGGTCTAACCCTTATGAACATTGGCCAAAGTCCCGAACACAAACGAATTACAATATACAAAATCACGAAAGAATATTACGACCCGGTACTGATAGTATGGAGTAGAGATATCCGTTAGGGTACATACGCCACAAACGGGATACCCTAACTTTTATTTGCGCTGGCCAAAGCCCCAGAAATGCGCTCATTTAAATATCAACAATTAAAATACCATATTACTGCAATGGGAAAAGAAACTGTGTTGTATCTTTGTAAAAGGAAAAGAAACCTCGTTCATGATCGTAGGCCGCTATCCATGATCGTAGGTCGCACTCCGGAAGTATTTAATTCTATGCCTAAGTTCAGCAAATGGGAGAAAAAACCTCCATCAGGGTCCAAACACCGCAATCAAGAGTATTAAAGCTCCACAAATTACTGACGAGTCCTGGAAATCAACACAGTTTACATAACTTTCTGTCGTGTCTTTGTTTTGGAAAGTTATATATATATACCACCTACTGTACGGGTGGATTTCTTTGATTGCTATAAAGAGATGGCTGTTAAATAGCGGTTATAGATGACACATGTTTGTGAAATTTTAAACAAAAGGCTTCTTTGACTGAAATGCTGCCTTTTTATTTTGATTTAAATTTTCAATTACTTCTAAAAACGTTTTGTCATTTAATGAATTGCTTTTCTTGGGTGCTTTGTGAAGGTGGTCGTCATGTATAGATACAGGTTATATTAACTGTTGTATGCAAGTGCTAGGTTCTGATATTTAACAAGCGTGTGCGTGTATAAATTGTCTTTATTCCATACATGACTGATTGAACGAATGCTTACTCATTTTTTAACTAATTAACGTATTTATCATAATTAACACTTGTGTAATGTATTAAAAAACTATTTTAATCAAACATATTCTGTGAATACAGTGTCATGTGATTCAAATTGTGTAGTTTTAACCCCAGATTTAAAAATGGCTTGTTCCCATCCCTGATTAGATTTTCATT
Organism: Lutraria rhynchaena; assembly: GCA_008271625.1. NCBI lineage: Eukaryota > Metazoa > Mollusca > Bivalvia > Venerida > Mactridae > Lutraria > Lutraria rhynchaena. The sequence goes on from VIBL01000036.1 coordinate 1,024,441, forward strand.
GGTTGTTGAAAACTGGCATGAGATTCTCACAATCCACGAAATTCTTTTGTGAAAAAGTAAATAAAGAGAACAATAGATGACCTAAAAAACTTTTTTTTCCACTAAAAATTTGCATCAAACCTCCCATTGTTATCTCCCTTACACAGTTAGTTAACTTTAGTTTTTTGAGTTTCCTCCCTTTGTAACCAGATTGTCCCCTCCCAACCTGTTAAATTCATGCCTGAATAACAGCCAGTCCTAATAACAAGCACCTCTCAACAACACTTACCTACAAACTGCAGCCACCTCCCAGTAACAATTACCTCTCAACTACAATACAATTAGTAGTCTCTATAGATGCCAAAGACTAATAATAATGATAGTAGGAATTTAATGGGGAAATGTATGTTGTAAATGTACAATTAAATTTAGCTTAAATAGCTCAATCAAGATTTCAGCACAACATGTTTTGGAAATGTAACCCAAAGATCTGGGTTCAAATCTTGGTCACAGCTGATCATACCCTTCAACGAAAATTTGACAAAGACTTTCCTCCATATATGGAGAAGAAGCCGGTTCCTTGTGGAAGGGTAAGTTAGTACTGGTTGGCATACAGTCCAGTAAAACTGGTTAGGTGAACTGGTTGCTGTATATAACTGAAGAATTGTTGAAAAGCAGCGTTAAACCCCAGTGACAATGTTACATGAAACAAATACAGATTAAGGGAGGAAACATAAAAAAGTAAAGTTAAGAGAATAAAGGAAATTGTGAAAAACTTTCACCTTGATCTATTCATCTCCCTTATACAGTTACTTAACTTGACCTTATTGAGCTTCCTCCCTTTGTAAACACTTTATCATATCAGTTAAATTAAATGTCTGGTCCATCCCAGTAACAACTACCTCTCTACTACAGCCATTAGTAAACTACAACTACCTCCCAGTAACAACTACCTCTCTACTACAGCCATCGGTAAACTACAGCCACCTCCCAGTAACAACTACCTCTCAACTACAGCCATTAGTAAACTATAATTACCTCCCAGTAACAATTTTCTCTCAACTACACTAACCTGTATCTCTGAATGAGGACCAGGTCATGTTTAAACTCTTTTAGCTTCCTTGATGGTTGTCTGTACAAAGGTTTAACTCTACTTGGGATTGATAATAAAACAAATAATTTGTAAAATGTTTCTGCTTAAAGGCTTTATTCATCTAATCATCAAAATCATCTTTACTAATCAATACAATTTATAAGTGCATATAAATAAAAACTTACAAAAACGAAACACTCATATTCAGTACTTTATACCACTAATGTCATACTCATTTATTGAAGAAAAAAATAAAAGCTACTGCCGCCTTTCAAATAATACATTGAATAATATTACATTGAACTGGCACATTTCAGCCTTTGATGTGATATGAAAAGATTTTGATGTTAAACATATAATAATGTTCAAACATAAAGAATATTAAGAAAAATGTAGATGTTTACATAAAAATTGAATAAACAACAACAAACACCAAACACTCACGTGACTAAATTCTATCATTAGAATTATTTCTAAAAAAATACATCTAAATACAAACGTACACAATCGAAATTCATTCATACAAAAATCACTTTATGACATTAATCATGACAAGATTTTATTTATCATAAATCAATTATAATTACAATGCATGCACATGCTTGTTCTGTATAGGAATACCAAGATTTTTGTGATCAGTCATTACTTCAGTATTCTGTTTTCTGTAGTAAGAATAATGTGTTCTTATATCAAATTCACTCATTTAGGCAGATGAATTAGGACAGAGGTTATAAACCAGATATTGGAGATCAATATTAAAATGAAAGGATCTGATTGGTTGATTCTGGGAGCACTTTTAAGATTGACCAATCACAACACAGACTTGTAACAGAAGTCTCTGAACTCAAATTTACAACCTGGTTTCCAGGATACAGAATTAATACAGACCTTAATTAAACAAAATGTGAATTCAGAACTTAAAATTATAAAGTTTCAGCTGTAATTATGGTAGAATTTAATATTTGTCAATTCTAAAAATAGATCAACTAGGGTCCCTTGTACTTGGGAATTCTTTTTTCTTTAAAAGTCACCACGCCTTCAATTCTATCTTTGGTAGAAATAACCTGAAAATAAAATCATGTAGAAAACAATAATTATTTCCTTATTGCAATATATTTACTATACATTAATAAATAAAGATCTTAAAAAATATAAATACTTGATTTAAATATAGTTGAAACTCAGTTCAGGGGACTCTGCAGATTGGTTCAATACAAAAAAAGTTTGATACATAAAATTATCAGTGAAATTTGATAACTGTGTTCACATTTCAGAGTGATCATCAGTGTGTTGAAATAATAATTCAATCATGTGATTTGGAGTACAAGATAGAAACAGAACACAGCATTTACACTTCTGAACACATTTATTTTTACAATATATACATCATTTATGTAAAATACATTAACGAAGAAAACCTTACAAATATATTCACACCAATTGATTGCAAAAGTATTTATAATCGTGAGTTGAACTGAAAATCTACTTAACATAAAAAATCAACGATCATGCGTTTATTTAATATGTAAAAAGAAGGACAAAATTCTGAACCTTAGGTTCATTAAGCAGGAATTTGATAAAAGTGAGTTTGATACAATGAGTTTTGACCATACAGTAAAATTGAAGCCACATTTGAACAATGGTCACTCTTTATTTTTCATGTAATCAATCAAATGAATATCTGCTTTTAAGAGTCACTGTACTTGAAAGTATATTTCTCTCTCTCACTTCTGTGGGCTTTCTACACAAGTTTGACTTTTCCAATAAATGGTATCTAACAACATATATTCCATTAGAACTGGACCATGGGTTCGTCAGTTACTTAAAAAGCATTTTGAACCAACAAAATGTTTTACCTGGGCATAGCAAATTTGCTCAAATTTGTAGCCACTTTCTAGATCCACTTCACTACCATGGTTTATAGCTAACTTAGCCATCTTGAGAGCAATTGGTCCCTGAAAATATATAAGTATTAAATCTCTGTTTTAAAGACAAAGTAATTTATTTTAGTTCATAATTGTGTATAATCAAACAAGATGTTTTGCAATAGTAGTGACTTGTTTTCAGAAACAGACAGAGATGCTCAATGTAGTATGAAGCAGAAAATACATGTAATATTCCATCTGTGAGGTTTGAACTCACGACCTTATGCTTGCAAGTCAGCTGCTCTACCGAGCTAATCAGGGTGATGGTAATACAAACTGCTATAAACACACATATATTATATATACAGCTCTGTTCACTCATTTAAATAAACATTTAACATTTAAATGAACTCTCAAGATCTCAAGTTAATTCATGACACAAGCATTTAAAAGATTGTACATGTACCATTATGCACTAAAGTGTTGTTGGTTTTAAAAGACAATGCATATCAAGGGTACTTAAACAAAAACTATCACTTAAATATCACAAAGGTCACAAGATCAATAAAACAAGGTCAAAATTAGTTGTTTTTGAAAATATAACAATGTTTACCTCTGATTTATGTGTTAAATCATATAAACAGACTTTACATAGTACAGTAAAACCTCACATAATGACCAACTAATTATAACAAACAATTTCTTCTTAATTTTTCAAAAATACCTTTATTACAAAACTTGATAATAAGACCATCTCAATATTACAACCAATTTTTGGCTCCCACAAGTGATCTCTATGTATAAGTTTTAACGGTACTATAGAAGGAAATTAGGAACCTGGGGTGAATTTTCCTGAGCCATTTCTACAGCTCTAAGATGTATGCATTCCCTGCATCATTGTGTGGTACAGCATGGTTAACTAATCCTAACTAATTTCTTAACTTGAATACCATCTATAACACGACTAGTGAATATCAATTCCTTAGCAGTTGAAGGGCCAACAACACTAGCAAGCCTTTGGGTTCCACCAGTAAAAGCATATTTTCAAGTAAAGTCAACGAACTTACCTCCACCAGGTATAATTGCCAGCTTTGTCTCAACCAGACCCATTTTTGCAGTCTCAGCTGGAAAATAATACAATGAATATATATATATATATATATACACACATACATACAGAAACCTCTCTACAATGGTCAACAGCCAGTCATTACAAAATTGCATGTTATAGGGCGGTGGCTATTGTTGAGAGGAAGATGTTGGCTGTTATGCTGATAAGTGTGGAAAAAGTCTCACAGTCCAGTACAAGCATGTACATAATTCAATTAAATAACTGTTACTTCTACTAAGTCTAGTCTATAAGGTAACATTTGTGTTGAAAGCCTTTTGTACTTATTAAAACGCATCTGAATATAAGAAACATTACTTTTTTGTCTCCATAGTCAACCCACTACCTTGAGTTTCCTAGTGCTCTTATATATGATTGTAGAAGTAGATCTAACCAGTATAAAAATAAATTAAAAATGATAATAAAATTACATATTAATTATTTCATCATAATGTTTACATTTAATGATAGGTACGAGCTGCAAACAATCAAGTCATTGAGAACTATTTGCTTTAACATACCTGATCTCGGCCAAAGAGTAAAACAGTTGTTTCTCGCTGTTGAATTGTTTGCAAACACTATAAAAAAAACGATTGTTGTTTGGTCAATAGAACAATGGATTGAAGTCGGTAGCTAGTTCATTTTTTTTCTCTTACGAATTCTTTAGGTGGACTGAAAACTTACGAATTATTTTGCATTTGTGATTGTTTTACAGTAGTGGAGATGAATCTTAATATATTTGAGTACAGTGTAATGAGCATTCGATGCTAAACTGAACACTGTTCTGCATTGTAATACAAACAAAGTGAGTATATATTTGTTTAATTAATACATAAACGTATCTTTAAGAAGCGTGTCAACAATCACAATCTCTAATTAATAAACAATGATGCATAACTGCTGACTGTTAATTCCCACTAATCCCTTGTCACTTTCGAGATATACACAATTGATACACGAGTATATTCGTTGATTATGACTGGCTGTTAGAAGTATATCATGGACCCAGGGAATTAATAGAGTTCAGAGGCAATCAGATTGGTGAAAGGTTCATTTATGTTGAAAATGTATGTGGGAATTTAAAGTGGCTGTTGTTGAGAGGTGACTGTTACAGGAGGTTGTACTGTACATATAAAATGCAAGTGGGAGATTACAAAAAGCTCAATAAATTTGCCATATGATTCAAGGTCACGATTCACCAGCTGACTAATAATTTACTACATAATGTCCTGGGAGATGTATGCATTCCTACCAAGCCACAAAACTGATAACCACCATTAACATTAACAACGAGTAAGCAAGAAGGAGAAAAGTTTACAAAAAAAAACATTCAATTAAGAACTAATTAATATACCCACAATTCTGATATCACATCCTAATGCAATTTCCAGTCCACCACCAACAGCAGTACCATCTAAAGCGACAATAGTGGGAAGATTTGCTATTTCTGTAAGTGCTCCTCTAGTTTAGCTGCAAATGGTCCAACATCTTCAGGCTTCATTTCTGCTCCTTCAGGTTTCACCTGTTACCACAAAATGACTGTTAATTCATTCATTGCTTACATTTCTATAGATTAAAGTCATGCACAAGGACAAACATCTAATGTGATCTAAAAATGAATTAACTCAATTGCCAGGTTACACGTCATTTATAACTCTTAAAAACTTACCAAATGGAAAAATTGTCATCCTAGTCAAATAGTCGGATTAAATATTCACTAAATGGAAGTTTTCACCCTGAGATGTTTAATTTCAGTACTGGTATTTCAGAAGTATAATGTACATCTCTATTCTTGTGGTATTTGTTGTTGGATCAAAATTTTAAAACAACTATAAACCCATAAACTGAAATATTCAGTACATTATTCAAACTGTTCGTGAAGAATTGCTTGTAAAAATGATTAAAATATATGAAAGTACTGTGCTAGTTAACATAATGTCCGTTACCCCATCCGCTTGAATTAATGAACCTTTTATTACTCAACCCACTCCCACTTTTAATTAATATGGATGGATGTTTTTATGATTTTTAAGTAAGTTTTAATTAAGCACAGACTCCTCATATAGGATAGATTCTGTTCACTACGTAATTATTCCTTTCAGTCAAGTCTGTCATGACTCATAACTTTCCTCGATTGGAATTTTCAAAGTCCAATTATTTCATAAATAACGGACCTACATCAATAAATTAAGTATTGTTTGAATCCTTAATGAGTGCAGAATCTCATAGAAGTAAACTTGTAAACTTCAACTTATGATAAGTATACTGAATTTCCTGACAAAGTTTTATGTTTAATGGCTGACATATGCCTGCATTTCCATTTTTGTTTATAAGGTAACACAGTTTTGAGCTTGTGTAATATGAATACAAGAATAGTCATGCTGTTAAAAATATTGATCATTTGATGTTGACTGTAGGATTAACAATTTATACCATTTTGTTTCATGATTATACAAATTAAATTGCCTGATGACTTCCTCATTCTAAAATAATTTCCAATAAATGAATCATTGCATGTGTTTTAATCAATGAAATATTAAACTGACCATTATATAGCTTTCTTATTATATCATCGTCCGAAAATACATGTCCGAAAACTATAACAATTAGGCAATGAAATATTGATGGACGGCATTTACCCTCATCAAGGTATTCCACGCTGAATTCTTTAGTTTCTTCAGATGCCTTTACACAAAATCCTGCAGTAGACACATCGAGTGGTTCTTCTAAAATCACGACCTGCAATCCGTGAGGATATGAGTTGATGACACGACACCATTTATGTGTGCTGCTGTATGTGTTGAAAGTGGTGAGAAAATTCAATGTGGTAATAAAGTTAGGTTACTGAATTAATGTTCACACGTATATTTAATGTTCGCTGATATCACCAACATTAAGTTTTGGTTTGGTAAGTTACCACTACTCGTTAATCATGTTCATTATAGGGGTGATATTTATACTGATGTTGCTTATTAACCTCACAGACTATTCAGTTTATCTTATTTGAATTAATTTATCATATTTTGGATAATACCATATTACTTGAATAATGTTATATTGAATATCACCTTATCTATTGACAACACATGAGTCTGAAATTGTTTTTATTTGAGGTTTCCTAATTTATATCATTGGTTTAAACTTCAAATAGACAACAAATTGTTTAATGATACTGTATTTCTTTGCCATGGATTTATATCAGGAATTGTTGACTCGCGAGTCTAAGAGTCTGAGTGAGCTAAAACAAAACATATGATGAAATGTTATTTTGTACCATTTATTACTTGTAGCATACAGCAAACACACTTATAAACTATATAAACACAATGAACATTTATACATGAATGTGTGTATTGATATATAGAGTTGAATATCAAATGTTTATATAAGACATATCAGTACAACATGATATTGTAGATCATAAAACAATTATGTACAGATATTATAAAATGATAAATATATTAACAAGCAAGGCTAGAACAGGGGTCTCTCAGAATGGAACACCAATTTTGGAAGTGGGAAGGGGGGCACCATATAATTTGACCCCTCTCCCCCGTAATAGAAAAAAAAATCTGAAATTCATACACAGATGCCCCCTGCTAATAGGACCACCTTTGGTACTTTTGAAAAGTGTCCCCATTACCGGGTTGGTCCTATTTAGGGGGTTGACCATCCAGCTGATATTTGTGTATAAGCTATTGTGTGCATGTCAGTACATAAATATACTGTTACATGCATTACTGATTTTGATTTGCTTACATTAAATATCTTCCCCAGTTCTTGTTGACATTCAGATTTGCCCTCATTGATTAACTTTACTTTGTCTTTCAAATTGAGCTCATTATCTCTCAGAGAATCCGTGGTGGTTAAAATAAAGGCTTTAATATCAACAACAAACTTGATTCAACAAAAGATAAAAGGTAAATGACAACATTACAAACAATAAGTGATTCTTCAATCAGTATTTTGCCCAATTTTGGTACCTTTCCTTAATGCTTTCAAAGCTGAAGTGCTCTATATTAATTCAAAATAAATGCCAACATCATTGAATTTTCACACAAAATACAAACATTTTTATTCATCATAAATATTTTATAGACAATGCGGTCATACAAAAAACGTTTTATTTTTTAATAAAAGATTGAATGTATGATTAATTGAAGTGTCAATGCACTAATTTATGATCCATCAATTATCACAGATCGTTGTCACATATGTGTAAAACAAGCTTCAAATCATGCTGATTACTGTCCCGGTCAGCAAATACGACAATGGTGTCAAGTTGTTTATTGGATTAGTGTGGGCTAATCATGGGGTTAAACAAAGAGTAATTATAGTATATGGTGCACTTAAAGTGTCCTGAGAATCAAGTAGCGGGCATTAAACAAAGAAGGAAAAAATCTGTTCTTTTGTAAAAAGTGTCCCGAGAAATGGGGTGTCCTGAAAAACAGGGTGGTCCGTTTGTGGGGTTCTATAATATATGTTGTTTACCATGCCAAGGTGAATAAATGTAGCAAAATCACCGACTAGTACTTATCAGTTACTTCCTTTTCATCCAAAGACATGCACTAAAATCCGATGGTTCACCCCCCCCTCCTCCCAAAATACCACCACTGAGTGTCATATTTAGACTATGTTACTCTGTTATGCTGTGTATGCATGCGTCAGTGAAGACTAATGTAAAAAGTATTCATTTTTTTGTTTATTGTTCAATTGTTTAAATAGGTCTCTAGAAGTAATTCCACACATGTACGAGTTATTACAAACTAGACTGTCAGTGAGGGCAAATATAAACAACTCAAACATAGCACAAAAATAGGATGCAGTTTAAATAGCATTTTTTTGTTATTCGAGTTAATTTAATTTTGCGTCATGATCCTACATCAAGTTTTAAACATTGGCCTTCCAACTTAACATGGCTGTGTTAACCAGACTTTAATGACAATGAAACTTGTTATATTTTGTGCAAATTTTTTACAAAATGACAGCCCTCGAGACAATCAAGGTAATTAAATACTTAAAACTAAGTCAAGGGACCAGCTGTTGTATGCAAGTTTGCAAGATGCTTGTAACAGACATGTATATACAACTGAAAACAAAATTGACAGGACTTTATAAACTCATCTAAATGGATACAGTGTTCACAAATTGTGATATACATGCTCATGATAACGAAGTTTTATTTTATGTGCAATTATCACAAGTACAGAACAACAAAGTCCTAGTGAATTCCTGGGGACCCAAATTATCAGCTCATTTCATATTTATTTCACTTTATCCATTACTTCGAAATAAACAAGAAATGCAAAATTGACTCTTAACCAGGTTTCAGTAGTTCGTTTAGCAAAAACTGTGACCTTATCCTTAACTCCGAATCTCTTACTATATTCAAAAGTTGGCAGCAATATGTTGATTAAAACTGAAGTTATACAATTGAAACCAATTGTTTGATATCGCCAACTGCCCGATCAATAATTAGCCAAACTCAATAACCTGGCTTTTCAATTTTGCTAAACATGTAGTTTGAAAGGGTGTGGCCATGGAAAAATAAAAAAGTTAACTTTACCTGATTATATCTGAGTTCTGCCCATTCTATACATTAGGTTTCCATTATATCAAAAAAAAAATGTTGAAAGAACAAAAAATATGGTCACAGCAACATGCACTGCTCAGTGTCTTAAATATAGGTAAATAAATAGAGGCATAAATGCTCATGTTCTTATAAGTGTGTACTCTAGAAAACACACAACATATTGAAATTTAAAATCAAATATAACAAAGACATGTTTGTGCAAATAGTGAGAAGCAAAAATACACTATTAACATGGAACATTGATGTAAAAATTCAAATACACTCAGTGCAATTAGTAAACACATAAAAATTCTATAAAAAGACAAATGAATAAAAACATGAATAAATTACAAATGAGCGTGGATAGAAGTTACATGAATGCCTGATGATTTGTTTGTAGCAATAATTTTACAGAGTAAAACATATAGTAAATCTCCTCCAAGACTACTTTCAGGTGGTACACCTGTTTTTTTACCCTATACTCTTTGATCAACAGTCCTTTGTTCCATCAACTGACCTGTAAAAACCAACCAATAAACTTAAATTTTAACAAATGGAATTATTTTTTTTCAGTTTATAAAACATAACTATAAAGTATGTTATTCTACCAATAAAACAAATTCAGTTAACCATTCCTGTACGTTGTACGATTCAAAAGATTTCTTTCTTGTTTGCTAAATATTTCACAACAGACTGATACCAAGTAAACTTTAAATAAAAAAAATGAATGACCCAAACATCGGTATGATTACAAATTGTGATTGTCAGACAGAAAATTACAAAAATCATGAATAAGAACTCCAATTGTAATTTGAAGCACATTTTATACAATTATGAATAAGTATAGCCTGAAGTATAAACAAGAGCCTGGAATCATTCCAGCCCATCTAAAGAGTAGCTTTATAGTTAACACAGTAATCCTGAATCAGGACTGTACATCACATTAAAACTATACACAATCGTATACACATATACACAGTGCACTTTATGGCCAAACTTTTGTGAGCCAGAACAATATTCATAGAAATGATTTTGAACAAGTTAGAGGTAATATTCATTCAAGATGTTAAGATATTGAAATTTACATACAATCCATTAGGATGACTGTTATGATAGAAAGAGAAAAATACAGATTTTATGAACATTTGTCCTTAATTCAGAAGTTTTATTTGGTTTAATAAATTAATAAATGCATGTAAAATAACGGCTGTTGTGTACAGACCCCCCCCTCAGCAATTATTCAGTGACAACTATTTATTTGAATAGTACCATTGCTAATGAGCTCTAAGTCATCTCAGTTCCCATATGATAAGCTAAATAAATTGTAGAACCTATTTTTAAATGCAATAAAAAACATAATGTATAGTCCAGATACAATGTAAAAGGAGGGTTTTTTTGCTTGTAAATGAGTTTGTTACAGGTAAATGTTAAAATAATTCATGAAAATACGGGTAAAATGTACAAAAAGTGTATTAATTGATGAAGAAAAGTAAAATGCATCAAACTTACTATTAAGTTTTATATTTTGAGAATCTCTACTTAGTTAATTATTTATTATAAAAGTCATTACAAACTGGCATAACATTAGTACACTATTTTGTATGTAAAATGAATCAAATTGCATATTATTTATATTAACATATTAACAATACATGTAGTTTAAATATAAAAGACATACTAGTACTTGTTTAAAAACATATACAGACACAGAATGCATGTGTACAATATACACAGAACAAAAATAGTTAGACACTAAAGTGTTATCTGGAATCTTAATGCACCAAAAATATACCTCTGACAAACACAGACATTCTTAGAAATAAAGACTTATTTATCCCACATTTTATAGGTGCTAAGTCATGGACAAAAACTTCTTATCTGTATTATAATCATAAAATGACATGCAATATGCATTTAATAAGGTGAGACTTCAAAAAGTCTGACGATTTTTATATTTTTTTATTACAATACTCTTTTTTTTTTGGAAAAAAGTTCCAATTTTGCAAAATGATTACATCATTAGTCAGATTATGACCAAAGTACTTTTACAGTATAAAATAATCAAATTGTACGGAAAAATTTTGCAGTTTTCAAACTGCCTGAAAGAAACATGCATGTTTCTGATTATTCAAAAAACAATATATATATATATATAAGTATAAATTGAATACATCCACAAATAATTAATTACAATAAAAAACATTTACATCTTGGTTACATGAAGCAACAAAACATGATCACATATGAAAAATATAACATTCATATAAAACATAAGACAACATTTTTTAAGGTGTCTTGATGAACAAAAATACAATATGTAACATTAATATGGCATAATCTAACTATAATACACAACATGGACAACAATAGATTAAAATTGTATTCTTCAATTTGCTGATAAACTCAATAATCTTGTTTTAAAAAACCCCATCAAAATCTCAAGTTTTAAAAACCTAAACAGCTGATAATAGCCACCAGATTACAATCCATTGTTGGTTATTTGTTTAAAGGGAAACAACAGCGATTGAAATCTGCAAATCTCATTAACTTAAATGGGCCACTTGTAGTGTTAAGTGATTTATATATACAGATTTATATATACTGGCATTTTAGAAATACAAAAATATAGTATCACAAAATTTAAATTTTAGCATAATTTATACTGCAATTGTACGAGTACATTTCTCTGTCTGACTCAATTTCCAATTGCTGCTGTAAATAAATATAAAATTCAATTCATTGATTTTATTTTTCATGAACTATCAAAAGAAAGGTGCTTCTATCCTTATAAAAATGAATCCTAATTCTGGATTCTTGCGCAGTTCTCAGTAAGAATTGTACAACTTTTTAAGTTTTTTTTTAAACAATTATAACAGTTGGAAAATACTTAAGTACATCACAAATAAAACTGCTTATAGCAAAATGAAGATAAAATCTTACTTATTGGTCCCTGAAACATGAAAATGATTTAAAGAATACACTGTTCTTTCCTACTGCTTATAAAAATAAAATGACAACATTCTAAATGTTCTCGTTTCATCATTTTAACCCTGTATAACGTGGTATTACCCTACACACATCAATCCTAGGTTTAAAAAGATGTGTGGAAGTACAACATTGAAACTTTACTAAAAACATTCATCTCAAACATGAAGAAAAAACAAAATGTTATCTTTAGTTTCTCAGGACATTTCTGACCAACCATGCAAACAAAAATATTAGTACAATATCAAAGTATCTGAGTCAATCTGAAAATAAAAAATGAAGTATGTAACAATGTTTTGAAATTTATCAGGAATAAAAATTTAAGAATTCAAAATGATAATGAAAACCAGTTCCATGTTGTTGTAAAAAAATTTTTGTAATAAACAAACTTATATCCTGAATATCACGCAGTTCATAGTTTATGAAGGCCCGTACTTGTAACACATCAGCTGTAATAAGTTGACTCCACGTATATACATGAAATAGTGTTCAGGTAGCATACAAGAAACTTTGGCGGACTTTTAACATCACAGAAGATAATTAATTTTGGAAATATTGCTTTATGCCTGAGAAATTAAAGATCAAAGTTGGCAAAAAATCTTATCATACATATTTACAGAAAAAGGCTAGTTGCACTGACAAAACAAACAGCTGACATTAATGATTCAGTTACAGGCTGAAAGAATTTACCAAATTTTGTCTTTATGCAATGTTGCAGTTTAAAATCACTATTTGCTCGTGTTTGAAATTCAATTAATTTCAATAAATCATAGTAAGGTGGTCTTAATATTAATTAATGGTATATAAGTTATGTTTCAGTATATACTAAAAAAACATCAAATAAGGAATATTGTCAGTCAGAAACACAGAGAGTAGCCATAACATTATAAGGGGCCCATGTGTGTCACACTAAAAGGTCTACACAAAATGATAGTGTCCATAACTTTATTCGGGGCCCTACAATAAAGTTAAAACCAGACAACAGGGAATGCAAGATAAAGGGCCCGCATGTAGAACAATCAAATTAGCTTAAAACAAATAATTTTATAAAAAACAGATAAGTAAACATTTTATCAAGAAAATATGGTGAAAGTACAAGGAAAAAATGAGTCTTTGGTGTAAAGAACAGAGATTCATTTACAGTGTATCACATTTTTCTTTAAAAAATACAAAAAAGTCAGTTTCTGGGGACATTTTAAAATTAAGTTTTTTGTCTAAATATTGAAGCAATGGAAACCAAATGTTTATAGAATTATGATAAAACTAGCAAGGAAACACAGGAAATGGTGTACAACATTCATCATAAGTACTTAGATAATGACAAAAATATTTCATCGTATGATTGTAGAACCATACAAGTATGGAAGCAAACAAAGAAATGTTCATCTCAACTCCAGTCATTTCTATCTTGCACAAAAATAATTCTGACTAACTACAGTGCTACAAAATTGGACAAAAATTGAGCAATGGCCGTCTCCTCTTCACTTTTGGATGAAACATCTATCACAAATTACGTATTCTCAAAATCACATAAGTAAAAATCACAATTTTCACAATGAGCTTGCTGTTAGAATTATTTAATAACAAGAATTAAGCTTCTTCTTCTTCCTCTTCCATGATTTCCATAACTTGCTCCAGTTTCTTGTCCAGTTGTAAATTCTTTGTTTCTTTACATTGTGCAAGATCCTCAACAATCTGTGGAAAAATAAGTTTTTATAGTTAACAACTTGAATCAAACAAGAGTGCTAAACTGTAGCAATATATGCTAGTCCAAATTTGGCTTCACTTCGTATACTTATGATAAGAGTGAATAATATTCAAATGATCAGAAATTGAATGCTTTGTACAGATCAAAAAGCCCAGATCTTCACAACAGTTCTAGCGCTATGTTGTCAGTTTTAACTTTGTGTTGTTTGTCGGAGCATATTGCTGAATGAAATATCTTCAGATTTCCATTCTACACCACTGTCACATGTTGTTGAAGCGCTAAAAAATTGTCAGCGGGCCCAAAAAAAAAAAAACCAAACACAAACAAGGCAGCTGCACTATTAAAGAAACAAATTGTTTTAGTTTTACCCAAGAACTGCTCTGTGTTTTACCATTCTAATGTTTTTTTTGTAGTTTTATGCAAACTCAACCCTCTATCTTTTTTATTTATTCCTTGGTTTAAAAACAAGTGATCACATATTTTCCAATGTGGAAAAGTAAAATCGCGATTTTAATTTTTTACTTACCTAATGAAAATGAAACTCCAAGAATACAACATTTGTTGAGTACAAATTGGTACGAATCAAATCAGGTACAATAATCAGCCAATCAAAGGGACCATTACAGCAAAGTAAGGCTGAATGAGTCATGAGCCTAATATATGCATTCTGTGATTTTAGAGCTAAGGACATATTCAACACATCGTTAAGATTTAAATGCAAGAAAAAGTAACATGACACATGGTTTATTTATCAATCAAGTTACACTGAAGATAAGCATGAGCACAAAACTTAATTGTTATGGATGGATTATACAATGTGATCAAATGAAAAAAATTGTCCAAAAAGTACATGAATATTTTGTAGTTTAGTCTATTCACTAATAAATCAAGAGTCTAGACCCTTTAACCATAAATCAGGAGTTCTGTCCCTTTATCAATAATTCTAGTCCCTTTAACCATAAATCAGGAGTTCTGTCCCTTTATCAATAATTCTAGTCCCTTTAACCATAAATCAGGAGTTCTGTCCCTTTATCAATAATTCTAGTCCCTTTAACCATAAATCAGGAGTTCTGTCCCTTTATCAATAATTCTAGTCCCTTTAACCATAAATCAGGAGTTCTGTCCCTTTATCAATAATTCTAGTCCCTTTAACCATAAATCAGGAGTTTATTCACTTAATCACAATTATGGAGTCTAAATCCATTTAAACATAAACTGCAGACTAGTCCCACAAAATGGTACTTACATCATTTAAATATGGCTTCAATTGTTTGTAGAATCTGTACAATGCAGAGGTCTTGTTGAAATCTGTCCCTTGTTGTAGCTAAAACATAATGATGGATAAAATTTTATGTACATCTTGGGACTATATATATTCATGTATTAATAAATCAAGCATTTTTAAAGCATAGCAGATTTTATAACACCTTACATGAACTTTAATATAGGTGAACACAATATCTAACAATTCTGCTGAATTAAACATAAAACATTACTTGGAAAACAACATGATCTTGACTACATATTAGTATCTGAGCAATAATATTGCATACTGACCTTGTCCACATTATTCAAATATCGTCTCAACTCATCAGCATCCTGTGTATCAACCTTGACATTTTTATAGAATTCAAATGCTCTTTCTCTACATTCAGTCATCTCATGATGGAAGATCAACTTTTGTGAAGGGGAATCCTACAAACAGTTTCAATATGTTAACAAGGCATAAGTAATGTTAAATAATGTCATGTATCTTTGTAGCTTAGTTTTAATCTCATTTAGTGAAAAAATATACACCAGAAATCACTGCACTGGTATACTTTTTTTAAAGCGTTTGTCCCGATTGTTTTACAATTTTGCATTTTGAGAAGGCGGTGCACATTCACCAGAATGAAGAATAATACACCTTCCTATATATATTGAATGGGTCATATTCTATGACATTTTCATTTAAGGTAATTTGGTTTAAATTTGGGTGTCTTACATACAATTCAGTAAAACTTTTACATCCCAAGTCCGTTGTTACTGCCTGTTCATAGGATCAAAAAGAACCCCCTCCTTATCAGATTCTCTTAACAGTGAACTTAAAGCTTACATTTTTTGGAACATTAATGTACCAATGTACTTTTTACTTGTTCATAATTACATTGCACATGATTGATAGTACTTATTTACACCACTCAATATGTTATTTTGACAGAAAAGTACTCAAATATCAGACTTTAATTGGTGTATTACATTTGTATACAGAACTAGTGTGGGAAGCTCCGAAACATAAAACACGGTGGATAAAATATCTCAATTCAGGTATTTTTATTGAATATCTGATGTTTAGGATGTCACAATATTTACTACAGTAAGATTCTTATAAATACTTTACTCACACCAGATCAATCAATGTAAACAAATCAAATCAAATCAAATCAAATCAAATCTTACAATCAATCAACCAATCAATCAACCAATCCAAATAAAATCTTACAATCATCAATCAACCAATCAAATTTTACGATCGATCGATCAATCAATCAATCAATCAATCAATGGACCTATCGATGGACCAATTGATGAATGAATGTATTAAATTAATTTTGTTACAAGCAGAAACAAGGTCACACTTCTTTGAAGTAATTACTTGGGTCCCCATTAATTTACTGTAACTGTGCCCTACTGTATAACTAGTATATATTATGTATTTGTTACTATCATATCTATCACAGTCGAACCTATTTATACAGACAGGGTTCAGGAAAGTAAAAATGCTACATGTACTGGAGGTTGTCCATTGAAGGTTAAAATAAAGCATCAGCCAGATGGTCTCTTTTTTAAGGTAGCCTTTAACACAGGTCAGATTATACTACAAACATGTTAAATTAATACACAAGCTTCCATGCATATCCATGGATGAAAGTTTAATATTTTGAAAAACGAGAAAACTCAAGCTCGTGCCAGGGAAACAATAAAAAAGCCATCCAGTTGACACTTAAAAAAAAACACGAAAATTCCGGCACGTAATAGAAAACTATTAGCAAGGTATATAAAGGTTTTATGTACCTTAGTGAACTTTTGTGAAGACAGAGAAAAGCTTTCAATAAAAACTTGACTAATCACTTCAAGGTTGTAATCAATGTACGATGGAATATGTACATCAAATAATAAAGATGGCATCTTCATTAGAGCAGCCCATACCCTGATTGCATAACTGAAAATATAAAGACGGAAAATGATGGCTGTAAATTAATCATTGGAGTCAAGAGTGTGTAACACAGCAAGTACTAGTTGACAAACTTAAAAAGTAATCGGATCTGGCCTCACAAATAATCTTGTCTGACCTAACAAATAGTTGTTGGCATTGATTACATAAGCTTAGACATGGGAAAAATGACCATCATCAGAAAAAATGATGTTTTAAAATGAAAATGTGATAATAATCAAAGAATATTTAGCTCAGAATGGAGACAACTACAGCTTACATCTGCAATGTACAATATTTTTTATTTATGATACACATTCTGACATACTGGACAAAGCAATCAAAAGAACTTGTCAATATGAAAACAAGTCAGAGAACTCTTTCAGTACTACTTCATGACTAAACTTGACATGAACTCATCAGAGATATTGATGTTACAAAATAAAGAAGTTAATTATCAAGGTCATTATAGAATCCTATAAGCACGATCTGAGTTTAGATCCCCGAAATCATAATTCAATAACAGTGATCACTTAATACAGTAAACAGTAAACTCTCTTTGGCTCCAACCTACCAGAACTTCAAAAATAAGTCCAAGTTTTCAAGATTTTTAGCCATCTGTAGTCAAACATTTTACTCCATGAAATGCAAGTTGTTTCCCTTATATACTTAGTGTTAAAAATTTCAAACAACTGTTATAACAGACAATTAGTGTGAATTTGTGAAAATGCATTACATGTATTTGACTAAGACATGAGAATAACAGGGTAAATATTGAACAGGTGACCTGATTATTCGCTTGAGCTTCAAGTTTATGTGGTTCTAGCCATGTGGAGTCAAGCTATATAGGACATGTAACAAAAACAAAGTGGACTGGTCACCAAGTTCTAGCTTTTGAGGGTGTTCAATTTACCAAGTTCCAGTCAATAAGAGCCCACTGTACATCAACCTACCTATGGCTCTTCCAAAGATGAATGGTGTCACTGTCAACTTTGAATTGATCTGCAAGTTCATCTAAGAAATCCAGTAAAAATTTTGTAGGGGGCGGACAATTGTCTTTGTCCAGAACTATGTTGAACATTGTCTTCATGTAATCGTTCAATGATTGCTACAAGGCAATATTGTGTATTAATAAAAGTATCACATCTATATCATGTAAAATGACTTAATACAGAAATCACGACTAAAAGGCCGTGACCATAGTCCAGTGGTTAGTGTGCTGTTACCTTGAGATCTGGGTTCAAATCCAGGTCGTGGGAGGTTATACTCTTCTATGAAAATTTGACAAAATTATCAATTTTCCTCCATATGTGGAGGAATTGCCAGCTCTTAGTGGAAGAGTAAATTAGTACTGGTTAGTATACAGTCCAGAAAACTGGTTAGGTGAACTGGTCGCCATATATAACTGAAAAATTGTTGAAAAACAGCATTAAACCCCAGTGACAATAAGTCACATAAAAACAAACAAAACATGACTAAAAACCTTACTCAAAACTAAATCATAAATAAATACAATTTTGAATTTTGATATAAATCATTCTGAATGCATTTATATTGGTTCAAATTGTCACCCATCTGGGTCATGAACATATATTTTAATAATCAACAGTCTTATGACTGACTAACCAAACACATCAGGCAGGCACATGAACTGGATGCCCAAAGGCGATATTTCAAGCCAGCTAACCTTATCCTTAGAGCTATGGGGATGTTTCCATCTTGCACCACACTGTCTGATCATTTGCTTTAAGCAAGTTACTCCCTCTCCCTTCCCAACAAATGACAAAGATACAGTCCAAAAAAATGATTCTGATGGACAAACATGTACATTAATCAATATGCCATAATGGTTATTACACTAAACTTGACATAAACATGAACTTATTCCTCTGTCAAAGTGGACTAAATACATTTTTTTTCATCATTTTGCAACTACATCTACATGTACCACAATATACCTTAGTTGTCAACAATCTGTTTAGATACAATTCAGCAATGGCTGATTTTTCCTTCTTAGAACTCTCTTCTTCTTTTTTCACCTGAAATAAAAAAAACAAAAACTTTATATTTTCAATTTCCATTTGTCAGATCTAATTTTGAGACAAACACACACATATGAAGTGATCTGAGATAGTCCTACATTCAATTCAATACAAAACATTTCAAAGTACCAGTAATCAAAATGAGCCTCAATTCATTCCTGGAGTACATTAAGAATAGAAAGTAAACAAGAGGGCTATGATGGTCCTGCATCGCTCTCTAAAATAAATGTAAGTTAACTTGTTATTAAACAGTAATAAAGATACCTTCAGAGCAGATTACGGGGAACAATAAACTTGATAAATTATCATCAAACTATACTACATTGGAATATTGGTGATGACCTGAGGATGCCACAGACCAATTTGGTGATGATCCATCCATTGGTTCATGAAAAGAAGTTCTTTTACAGTTATTTCTATTTTAAGCTCTAGATATAGGAGCTGGTCAAATTCATCTATTTATAAATTTGATAGTTTTATATTTTGATATTAATCCATCCATTGATTCATGAGAAAAGCAAGTACAATGCAGTTCCATTTCTTGTTGTTTGAAGAAGAACTGGTGGACGCCCACCCTTCTGCTCGCCCTCACACCGACATTCACCAATCTAATAACCAGAACTTTTTCTATGGAAAACCTGGTTAAAAATCTGACTAAAGTACCAACATACACATCCACCCACAACATACACATCCACCCACAACATCTTTCACATACACCCATACAACATCCTCTACAGTCAAGTTCACTCATACAACATACCAGATGCCAGTACTGTAATTCATCCTCATTCTCGTCACTGTTTAACGTCAATTGATCTGACGAGTCCATACTACCATTGCAACCACCAACATCCATGTTGATCTGAGTTAAATTCACTAAAACAAAATAAATATAATACATAACAGAATTTCTGTTTTTTCGTCCATTTTCAAAAGTAATTCTATTATGATAATGACAGGCAGTTCATCAAACCAGCTTTCCTGGATTTTCTACCAGAACTACCTTGACCTCTGTAAGCAACTGCCGACTTCTCCACATGGAGAATCAGCTGTAGAGGACAAAACATCATTTAAAGTAATACCTTCAATTAAACTGTGCTCAAGGGTTGGACTCACGAACCCTAACTTTGTAGACCTAATACTCTCCCAATTGAGTAACACAGACAGATTCCTTTGAACTCAGAAATACCATAAAGAATATAGCACTATTCACAAATTGTAACATTAGCAGGTAGCTTAACTGTGAACCCATGAAAAATATATAAAATTCTTAGTGATAATTAGTTGACAACAGTTCTTCATCTTGCTGGAATTCCAAGCGTAAGTTAACAATCATTAAACAAACAAGTGATTTCTTGGTTCTGCTGGCAAACTGTTAGTTAATGTACATTTGTGTTATTTAATCTGTAACGTATCACATACCATAGTCTTCTTGTTGAGCAACCGCTGTGTGAGGATCAACAAGAGCTAGATTACTGTCATCTTTCACATTGTAGTGAGCAAGAGTATTCAATCGAACCCATGAACCTTCATGTGCTGATGTGTTGTCAATATCCTTCAGACGTAGTGAGCCCCCAAATCCTTCGTGCCATTCTAAAAATCAGGCAATGGAAAGGTATTCAATTTCAATAAAGTATCAAGTATCTTTTTAAAACCAGGGTAAAGATCATTTATAGGCAGTATTATTCTTATTTGACCACCTGATATGCTATACTGTAATCAAACACATTGTTTTAAATCTTTATCACACCACAAAAAGATTGCACAACACGAAGCATTTATCTGTCACAACTTGATATAACATTTTATAGTAAAACTGTCAAATGAAGGAATATAAAAACATTAAAAATTCCAACAATTATAAGTCAGGAGTCCAGTCCCTTTAATTACATATCAGGAATTCAGTCACTTCAATCATGAATCTGGTTTCTGTTACATTAAATTATAACTCTGGAGTTCAGTCCATTCAATCATAAATTTAGTCAAGTCCCTTTAATCATAAAGCTAGATTTAAATATCTTAAATCATAATTCTAGAGTACAGTCCTTTCATCATATATCTTGAGTCCAGTCCCTTTAAACATAAATCCCAAGGTAACTCCCTTTTCATAAACCTAGAGTCAAGCCCCTTTAATCATTAATTTCAGCCCCTTTAATCCTAAACCTTGTGTTTATCCCTTTAATCATGAATCTGGACACTACAATCTTCAATCTCTAGTCTGAACTGTCATCCCTTTAATCATGAATCTTAAGTATAGTCCCTTTAAACATAAACTTTAGTCTGAATAATAAATAAATATTGAACAAACCTAAGAATAAATCTTCTGGGTCTACACCAAGCTTGGAAGCAGGATAATTGACATAAATCTGACTCATACATTTACTCTTCACTTGGGAGATAGTGTCACAGTCCAGCACCTTACATTTGAAGATCTCATCATTTCCAGATACAATAACATTAAGTGTCTATGAATTGAAATAAAAATAATACAATGTGTGTTTTTACAAGCATTCTAGTATGTGTTCTATAATTTCTCTACTACATAAAAAGTATGTAACAGTGAAATTAACGGTCAGTCACGCAGAGCTCGAGCAAATGAGAATCCATTTTGCCTATTTTTGACCTTATAGATATTTTTATGGATTCCAATCCTTTGCAACAGACTGATGGAAATCCTCCTTCTTTTGTGAGTCATCCGAGATGTGAGAACGTGACCTTGAATGGAAGAACTTCTTTCAGTCATAAAGAAGCAAGTAGCTCACCTTTGCCTAACATTTCATTCAAATATTATGTGCTATAATGACAGAGCTAAATAGACAGATAGGCTAATTCTAGCTCAAGAAGATTCTCAGAATATGTACAAAATTGAATTATTAAAAAGCATTTTAAATGTCAATGCTTCATAGTAATTTAAACTCACCAATAATTTTGATTCAAATTTCAGATCTTCCTCTGACATGGAGCGGCTTATTTTTTTCAATAACCGATCCTCAGACAAAGTGTACTTAGAATCACCAGTCACAGCATCTATAGGTCCAGCTTCTATTGTTTTCTGAAGGGCCATGTACAATAAATACAAGGGAGATCCTGAATGACTCTGTAAAACACAAGGGGAGATGAATAGTGATTATTGGCATGTTTTATACAGTAACAGTACAGTACAACCTCTTCAGAGTGACCCTCTCTTGAGCAACAACCTCCTTTCAACAACAGCATGATTTTTTCCCACTGTACAATTTAACTATTAATTCTACCTCTCTAGTGCAGCAATCTCTCGACAACAACATAATTTTGCTTCTCCAAATGGGTGTGGCTTTGGAGAGGTTGCACTGTATTTCAATTATGTTTTGTGGTCCACTCAACCAACCAGCTACCATCATCAGTACTCTATTTTACATAACCATTCAGTAAAACTGTGTCAGATTGACAAATTTCATTGAATAGATAATAAGATTGACATGTAATATATCATATCACATTCTTGTGTTCCTAGAATATATCTTAATTGAAAAGAATGTTCTACTGACCACGTGAATTCAACCCATAAAAGATCCAATCTAGAAAGCCCAATACATGGGTCTTTTTCTAAATCATATTTATGTGCACCAGAAAGGAAAATATGAAAAATGTGACAGCAAAACATACACTGTACAAATGTGAAAAATGTGACAACAAACATGTGGAAAATGTGACAACATAACCAGCATGGAAAAATGTGACAACATAATCAACATGGAAAAATGCGACAACATAACATGGGAAAATGTGACAACATAACCAACATGGAGAAATGTGACAACATAACATGGGAAAATGTGACAACATAACCAACATGGAAACATGTGACAACATGATCAACATGGGAAAATGTGACAACATAACCAACATGGGAAAATGTGACAACATGACCACATGGGAAAATCAGACAACATAACCAACATGGGAAAATGTGCCAACATAACCAACATGGGAAAATGTGACAACATAACCAACATGGGAAAATGAGACAATGTAACCAGCATGGGAAAATGAGACAATGTAACCAGCATGGGAAAATGTGACAACGTAACCAGCATGGGAAAATGTGACAACATAACCAACATGGGAAAATGTGACAACATGACCAACATGGGAAAATGTGACAACATAACCAACATGGGAAAATGTGACAACATGACCAACATGGGAAAATGTGACAACATAACCAGTTTTGGGAAATGTGACAATATGACCAACATGGGAAAATCAGACAACATAACCAACATGGGAAAATGTGACAACATGACCAACATGGGAAAATGTGACAACATAACCAGTATTGGGAAATAAGAAAAATGTGACAACATATCCAACATGGGAAATCAGACATGACCAACATGAGAAAATGAAAAATGTAACAACATAATCACAGTTATACGACAATCACATGACAAAAGCAGACAGGAATGGTCTGTTTCCAGTTTTATTATACCTTTTCCATTGTTATTAATACAACAATATTAACATAGATATATGAATCGAATATGATGCTCTCGAACCAATAAAGTTTATTTTTATCATTGTCAGAAATTATTTACCATAAAATGAGGGTAAAGACTGAGGGACATCCAATTACTCAACAACTTTTCTGTAATACTTTCACACCTGAAAAAATAAAATATTTATTACTGATAATGATAAAAATATTGTCTTGTGATGTACACAGCTTTTCACCATATATTCAAAGAGGTCTTTGAAGAAACTTTTATTTAATGTTAAACTTTACCAGTAATTCTACAACAAATGATAAGGCAAAAAAATAAATACCTAGTTTCCAATAACATTCCCCCAAAAATTTGAGGTAGGTATATCTGGTAGGTTGACAGAACTTTTATTTCAACTATATTTTTTGTTCAGAGAAAAAGTTCATAAGAAAATATCAGAAATTTTGACCAAGACTGAAAAAAGTCTAGGGTCGGGAGAAATAAATAAGGTTGGTTGGATTAGCAGAAAACTTTTTTTACTCCTCATTATAGATCCTAGAATGTGAGGTAGAATAAAAGGGAAAATATATAATATCAATAAAATCAAAATATACTAAATTACTGTTACAAATGATATAAATTTTTTAATTAAATTTCCAACCTTTGTTTAATATGTCTAATATGTTATAGAAGTACCTTACCTTCTGAACAAAGCTTTTTGTTGTGCTTTTTTGCCAGATGAATCTCGAACTAAATTCGTCATCAAAATACGCAAGACCCTAAGGAAGAAAATTATCAATTCTTATACTTAATACTCCATTACATGTTTTGAAAATGAGTTACCAAGTCTATCCTTTTAAATACTACCATTTTGGAACATACTTTTTGGAACATAAGTAATTTCTGAATACCCAACCCTCCAATAGCAGAATTTCTGGAAATAGAACAGTAATAGAATTTCCAAATTTGGAACACTTATACAAAACATTTTAGACCATTCTCACGTAAACTTACATAAACTGAATGATGCTAACAATCCCGCGGCAAAGTGCCTTTGTTCAATTTAATCAGTGAGTGTTTATTTGACATATTTTAGAACCACAATGTGTCGATGAAAGAAAGTGTATTTAAACACAAAAACAAAGCCATGTGTGGTCATATAAATTAAGCACAAAATTATGTTGTTGTTGAGAGGTGAAATTAATAGTTAACTCAAAAAATGGGAAAAAATCATGCTGTTGTTGAAGGGAGGTTGCTGCTCAAGAAAGGGCTGCTCTGGAGAAATTGTACTGTACATTGTAATGTTTTGTTTTTTTTTGGAAAAAACCGCCTTTCGGTTAGACTGTGGTACTAATTATTTGGAACAATATTACGGTATATAATTTTAACTTACTCATTAAGATATTCCATCCTTCCCATAAGGACAGCACAGAGATTTCCAGCCAGATTCGATCTGAAATAAAAATCAAAATACGTTTTTTTTTCATTTATTACTAATACAAATATCAATCTAATTAGTATCATTAATTGCTTTGTGAAATGATTTACTGCTGTTTTATTTAAACATGACAAATTTGAAATAATATGCACAAAGATCAATGCATTTATAAATTACATGAGGTGTACCTCCATTTTGTATTATTTCCTACACTGTATTTGTGCTGCATGTAAGGTTATGGAAATGAATCCTTGTTAAAAACAAAAAGAAATGCAGTAATCCCACTAATCTAGGTTTTAAACAATATTGAGGGTAAATAAATTTTTGTAACAGAGACCTTCAGCCCTGAACATCAAAATACTGTCCAAAGCTGGGCCTCTAAAGACCCTTAGCATATACCAAGTTAAGAAGCAGTAGTTTAAAACTAAAATTATCAAATAAAAACCATTTGTTTGATGTAACTGCCCAACCAACTGCCAAAGGACCTACAAATTTGTTGGAAACCTGGTTAAAATAGGAATTTCTACAACTTTTTTCCATTTCATGAATCAGCAGACTATGATTGTCTGGCTATAGAAATTCTCAAAACTTACACATTGTTTTACAAGCCAATTTTTTCACATACCGACACAAATGGAATGATAATAGTACCAAAAAAAGAATGGCAGAGATTAATGAGGGAGGAGTTGATATTGTGTAACAATATCCACCATGTTTTCAGTAACTCTTTTCATAATGCCAAGTGAATTTCAAAAGAATTCATGACTTCCAATCGAAGAGTAGATACCTAAAGTAAAATAACTCACTTCTCTCTAATGAAGAACTTTCTCTGTTTTTCCATAGTACCAATCACAGAAACGAGGAAGAATTTGTTGTTGATTAATGGCTCGAGTTTTTCCATACCTTTTTTGGATCTGAGTCGCTCATCATCTGTCATCTATAAATATCAGAAAAGAATTTCCACTATCTATCCGATAATTCATTGAAAAATAAAGTATTAGTGAGTCAGTAAAGGTTGATCATATCAAAAGACTGGCAACAACGCCCAATCTCTTTAAACAATACAAGATATTCTTGAAATCCACAACAAATTTAAAAGAAACAAAATCATTTAATAGCACACACATACTTAATCACTCTCATCAGCAGTGGAAGATGAGTGGCCTAAAATATAATGTATTTAGCCTCAATGTCACAGAAAATGTGAGCTTAGCCCTAAATTATGACTCACAATCCCTAGGTCCTGTTAAGTTAAACCAGTGAGCTTTTCTTCATAAATGAATCAAGTTAAGTCAAATTCTATACAGATTTATATCTAGAAAACAAAATACAACATGTGGAAATTGTATGTGCCTTAAAATCTTTCACTGTGGTGTGACAATGAGTGAGAAGAGGTCTGAGTGTCATCATTTTCATGTATTTATCAAGTATGGCCTTCCTTAAAAAATTGTTGGTTTGCACTTATGCAACTGACTCATTCAAACATCCTGACTCAAAAAAAACATTTATAACAATCAGACAGCATTTTTTTGCTTGTTTTTATACCATCTGTTCATATTCAATGCAAGTACATGATATTAACAAGAAAACATCTAACCTTCCTACCAACCTGTTGTCATGCAAACACAAACAAACATTTTTTAAAGGATGGCCTAAACAGCAATATATATATATAAAAAAAATGCACAATAAAATTGAGCTTGATATTCCAATAAATGAGACTAAAATTTAACAAGACTCCATAACAAGACCTACATCATTTTCATTAACAATTAGGAGGCTTACATGCTTTGCTGGGTACACAATGAAAGAAGCTATTTAAGCACAGGATACAGAAACATGAGAACATTTACAATCAATAACAAAACATAGCATCAAATTACAGTCACACCTAGGAAAATAGGCCACCTTGGAGAGTGCACAAATATGACCTTCATGGCCAGTCAGACTTTATTCTGAAGTGTTTCATCTTTCATACCAATAGAGGCATTTATCACAGAGAAGCCTTCAATTATAGTTGTTTGTTAACTCAGGGTTAAACTCACGGGCTGGTATGGTACTGGAACTAGTAAAATTGTAATACAAATAATTTGAAACACCTTCAATTCAACCCAAAACTTATGTCAAATGAAAAACAGTTGCGACAAAACACAACCTTATTCAATTAACATCTATACATCTATATATAACAAAATGAATTTTAAGTGCTTATACCAGTAAATGTGCACTAACCTAACTATCACAGGTCTATAACTACTGCATGTGATTTCACTAATATAAAATGATTCCCTTTGCAGCTAAATTAAATTCTCTAATTTCGTGTCATTGGCATATTTTTTGAAAGCAGTTAGTGTCTAACTATAGCCTCATCATCCATTTGAAATACTTCTACTGCCTATTGTAATGGTTTATTATGTACAGTAAAACCTCAACAAATGACCACCTAATTATTACATCCAACTGTGGTTTTACTGTATCTATGCTCATAATGGTTGCTGATCCAATTTTCAGGTTAAGCATTGGGTTCTATGGTCTCAAACTGTCAAACAATGACAATTAGTATATTCTACTGAAATTTTTATGTAAAGAACAAAACAAGTATTTCAACCATTGAACATAAAGTTCAACATATGTTCAAGAGCTTTTTATCTAAAGATCTGTATTTATCTCCAAAATTAGTAAAATTTGATATAATTAAGACCAGCATCATCTAATTATTTATGTACTAAAATATCATAAAATGTTAAAAAAGCTTAGCAACTTTATAAATAAAACCAAAGCTTTGTATACAAAGTATTTCCTCTGCTTTTTTCAGTCTGCTTTTTGTGTGATATTCTTTAACATCTATCTACTAAGTGATATCTTAGAGTTAGTTCAGCATACAATATGATGTTCAGTGTGCAACATTATGAGAGAGTGAACTTTTATTGCCTCAAACAATGCAAATTTTGATCTTTATCAAGGACAATAATTGTAGGATACATTCTCAATACAAGGACAGTAACAAGTGAAAAAAAACACCAAAACGTAAGAGAAAGTGTGACATCAGCAGTACTAATTGCAGTTAATACAACAATGCATACATCAGCCAGATATTTGATACTTCAAGCATTGCTTATAAGAATATTTTTTTAATACACAAAGTCAAGTCACGTTGCAAGAAAGAATTCACATTATTTTACAATATTGAACCATAACACAAATAATGTCACCAGCCATTTTCTGAAACAAGTCAGTTTCTGTGAAATAATAAACCAGTCAGTTTCAATGAAACAGCAAACCAGTCAGTTTCTGTGAAATGGCAAACCCATCATTTTACACAAAATAGCAAACCAGTCAGTTTCTATGAAATGGCAAACCAGTCATTTTCCACAAAATAGCAAACCAGTCAGTTTCTGTGAAATAGCAAACCAGTCAATTTCAATGAAATGGCAAATCGGTCAGTTTCTGAGAAATAGTAAACCAGTCAGTTTCTAAGAAATAGTAAACCAGTCAGTTTCTAAGAAATGGCAAACCAGTCAGTTTCTGTGAAGTAGTAAACCAGTCAGTTTCTATGAAATTGCAAAACAGTCAGAATTGTATGGATTTAGATAAGAATTAAATACCAAAAATAATACTTGAGTACAATATACAAGTTACCTTCTCATGCTTATGTCATTTATTTACGGGTACAATACAGAATGAGCATACAAAAAAGAGGCAATTTGCATTAAAGTTTGAGAGAAGACAAATTTGCATTTGCAACAAAAAGACCTGTGATTTCATTTACAGTTCACCTGATCTCAATCTAATCTCCACCATTTCTGAAAACACTATTTTTCCCATTATATAGTAGTCCCACAACTTGGCCTGATTTCAGAAAATAAGACCATGCAAATGAGTCTTAAGCCTGTTCTAACTTCATCAGTCTTCTAAATGGTCAATCATTCATAACCAACCAATCAGATACTATTATCATCATACAGTCCTCTCATTTGTTTATAAATATTAATCAACCAATCAGATACCATTTTTATAACATAGCTTTCTCATAGGTGGATTATTTGTCATTAACCAATCAGATATCATTGTCATGATACAGCTTTCTCATTGGTCAATTATTCATAACCAACTAAACAGATACCATCTTCACCTTATAACGTTCTCATTGATCAGTTATTTTGAATCAACCAATCAAAATAAAGCTTTATGAGTGGTTTCCAATCTCAGAGATATAATCACAGGCCCTGTGTAAAATGCAATGAGATGTTAAAAAAAGACTGAAGAGCACCATTGTTCCATATATTGTTTGTTTACCTTCAAATGCTGAGATATATATTCACAAGGAGACAATCAATAAAATCTTCCACGTTTAAACTATTGAAATGTATTTAAGGAGTCATTCACAAAATAAAAATTGCTTTAGTGAATATTTTGAAACAATAGAAAATTTTACTTAAATGCAAAAAAACCATTATAATGTCAGAAGTAAAACAACAGAACAACAAAGGGTAACAAAAATATTGATGAAATTTATTCTTTCATAAACATGAAAATATAGTATGAATCTATCCAATGAATAGCGCATAAAATACCAAAATCATAATGTAATAGTTACCTGTAAACCTAGTAATTACCCATGATTCTTTTTGATTGAAACAAGAGCTCTTCAGTGAAGAAAAGCAGAAGGATTAAACAGGCATGCATACCTTGCCGTTACTTACAGTAGGCTCCGTCCACAGATAATCGGCAGAAAACATTACATTACATGCATACTGATGATAATTATGATATGGAAACCCTTGTTCAACAAGATTTCTGTTCACTGATGACATAGTAGTGTGCATGTCCAAAAATTCTGAAATAGATAAAAAGTACAGGAAAATCTAGATAGTACTCCAGCATTTTATGGCTGCATTTTGCCCCATTTCCTAAATTGTACCAAATGAAAATTGACATAATGATGCTGATAAATAGATAAACTTAAAATTGATTATCACTGAGTATTTTTAAGTCACAAGAAATAAAGAAATACCACATTTTCAACAAATTATTAAGCAGAAACCATTTTTGAAGTTTTAACCTTGACCTTAGGTCCAGAAGTCAGAGGTAGGTATTCATAACAACTTGCTATATATGTAAGTTCGGAAGCAACAGGTCAATCTATACTAAAAGTTTTTAACCAGAAACCAATTGTTTGACATTGTCACCTACCAGCCAGGCAGAGAAATTGCCTCAATCTTGTTACCCACATGAGTGAAAGTCGAAAAATTAAAAAAAAAAACGAAATCTTAACTTCGGTAGCTCGGAAACAATAAAACCAGTAGGGTCCAGACCAGAGAAAAAACAGAGGTTCCTGAAAATTTCGAAAAAATTTTAACCGTGTATTCAACTGCTTAACTTTGTAGAAAGCCTGGTTAATAAACTTTTGAAGCAGAACACTTGAACATCTTATTTTCCCTTTGAAAGGGTCTGTCATATTTCCCCTAAAAGAGGAAACAAAATACTACCAGGCAAATTAAAACAGACTAGAGCAAAATCAAATGATCACAATACCTTGTCTGGCTACTTCTATTATTTCCATTTCCATATTTTTCATATCCCTTGCATATTTCTCAGCCTGATTCTTCATAACACGTTTGTATTTGAAACATCCAAACACTAATACTGTAACAAAAACATAGAATTTCCTAATTAATTCTTTCAAGCTAGTCTTCTTAGCTCAACAGGTAAAGTGCTAAGTCCAGGGACCTCAGAATTCAAGCATTGCTGATCATTTCTGCAGATTTGTTGACAGTTAATAGTGGAGAACAAGGTTAGTACAACAACAGAATACAGCAACAAGTTCACTTCCCATCAGTATATAACTGAAATACTACTGAACAGGTTTATACCCCTCTCCCAAAACACATATTTTTTTACTTGGTTGTCTCCAAAAATTGGCTGACATGATCATATGACCGGCAGCACAACAAAAGAGTCTTTATGATGTTACTCTGTATTATCCATAAACAGGACAATAGGCAATGAAAAATAGGCAATGAAAAATAGGCAAAATCGTACACATCTGATATTCTGATAATTTTTGATGCCTATCTAGATAAGGAATGGTATTTTCGTGCAACATGAAAGAAAAAGTCAAATATTAGCCTATTTTGTCAAAAATTGCTTTAAAAAACGGTGAAAAAGTCACATTTAGTCTTCCATTTTTAATAAGATTTATGATGAAAATACTCTGTTATGAAAACTAAGCTCACTTTATGCTAGTGAATTAAATACTTGATAACCTTTATTTGTGTTATTTAATTAATAAATATAGTCTTTTCATTACTGTATATCCAAAACTAGTCAATGAAGTGCATGTCTAATATGCAAGATCATGAATAAAATGATGACGTTGGTAACGTCTTTTTTCATATAAAATGATGTGATTGTGTATCGTTTTGGAATTAATGCAACTCGCAGTGTAGAAAAGACACTAAACTACAGAAAACTTATTTAGAAAATAGAAATCCCATGCTTTACAATGACATAAAACTTGTAAAAATAAAAACTTTTGCCATATGGACCTTTTGTCGCACTGCCGGTCATATAACAAAGTACTTATGTACAAGGAAATATTGTGCATTTGGAATTTTAGAAAATAAAAAAAAATAAAAAATCCAGACGCTGAAGTGAATCGCACAGTTTTTTTTCGCTATAGCGTGTGTCATCACTGGACCACATACATGTTAATTACAGCCGCACCCTTTGTTACCATGGTCAATAAACAATATGACAGCTGTCACTGATAATTGCTAGTTAATTGTCATTTTTTTTAGATAAAGCGTGACCGAGATCAAAGCATGGATTAGCATGTAAATTAGGCAATTTTTGGGTCCACGCCTTGTTATGGCACCCGAGCAATTACTACAAAAAACACAACAGTCAAAGGTGCGAATAATCCCTGTCACTAGTTTGACATTGTGATCAACTTACATGTTTACAATCGCATTTACAGTTCACACGAGAATACCAATAATTACATACGTTTATTCGTTCTCTATGGGAAAATATCATTAACGTTTTTCCTTAAAGGTATGTCTCGTTTCCCTTTTAATTCTCGAAAAAAAGATTTTACTTCCTGCAAATCAGTAGTAGCATAGACGAAGTAGATAAACAACTTAAGTGACATAGTATTTGGACAATGAAAATTTTGGATAGTAATTTCTTTCTGGATGTCTTTTAATTAGGCGGCCTTAAATTCTTGCAACAAATGTAGCATGAAAAATGCGAAAATTCGTCCTGTGCGAACAAAAATGATACCACAGTAAATGTCATACAAAAATGTCCAAATTAACAAATTAGTTTATTCAATAAATAAATTTAAAGCAACCAATATGTTTTTTTTTCTGAACAATACATATAGCATAAGAAACTACAGCAACATTATCCCATGAAAAAACTTTGTACTCACCCAATACAAATAGAATAACAACACCCCCAACTGCTGACAAAACTATGATCAAAATAAATTCAACATCTTCTTGATACTGTAGGCGTCCAATCTGTACATGAATATTACCTACTGTGACCTGTATCAAGAAATTAAACATTTATTTATATTATCTTCTGAATTTCAACATGAAGAGCAATTGGCATAACAAGAGTCGTATATGTGAAACACAAACATTATATTTCTAATGTTATACTTAATTTATCATTTATGTATGAATGTTCATATACCTCCTTTAGACATGTAAACATGCACACACCACACACACACACCACACACACATGCATGCACATGCACATGCGCGCGCACACATGCACGCGCACACACATTCAACAAAAGGGACATAACCACACCAGTCAGTAGTGTATTTCAGTTCACTAGAACTCTGATTTACCTGATTTTGCAAGATCTGTTGAATTTGAATTAATGACAGTCCACTGTTACATGACAATATAATGATATTACTTCCAAATCCCCCCAAAGGACCTTGACAATAATTAAATTTAAATACATTTTTAAGAAAACAAGAGGGCCCAAGGGCCTTAGGTCGCTCACCTGAGAAACATTGCAAACACTGAAAGTGTTTATGAAACAAGAAATGTTTGTTAAACATATATGCTCCCTTAACGGCAACTAAGGACTACTAAGTGATGAGACATACCAAATATCAAATTTCTAGGCCTTGTGGTTTTGGACATGGAGATTTTTTTTAGATTTCATTATATAACTCTATGTAAAAGTAGGATTTTTATTAGGGCAGGCCCATTTTGGCACCAAGGGGTATAATTTGAGCAAACTTGATAAAGGACCATTAGGTGATGCTACATACCAATTATCAAAGCTCTAAGCCTTGCGCTTTTTGATAAGAAGACTTCTTCAAGATTTCACTAAACAAGTCTATGTAAAACAAGGGACACCCGGGAGGAACCAATTTTGACCCCAGGGGCATAATTTGAGCAAACTTAATAAAGGACCACTAGGTGATGCTAAATACTAAATACCAAAGCTCTAGGCCAGCGGTTCGCGACAAGAAGATTTTTAAAGTTTTTCCTTTCGGCTGCCATGGCAACCAGATTTCTGCATGGAATGGAATTTTTTTAGATCAGCTTCATGCAAGGAACATCTCTATCAAGTTTTATTGAATTTGGCTAAGCGGTTTAGGAGGAAAAGATGTTTAAAGAAATTGTTGAAATACACACAGACTGACGCATGGACGACAGACAACGGGCCATCACAAAAGTTCACTATGAGCACGCTGTGCTCAGGTGAACTAAAAAAACAGACTTACATTCACTTGTTGATCACCGGATCCAGGGTTTTTATCTGGAGGTTCACAGACAATTTCAGAATCTTTCAATTCAATTACACGACAATCTTCCAAACCAACAGATACACCAAATCATTCTTAGATGCTGCCAGGTTGAGATATTCCCCCTGAAATTAATGTAAAACAGATATTATGTTTATGCTGTTGACAATCTAATATTATGCAGAATTTCATCTTGGGTTCAATTCCCTTTTAATGGTAAATCTTTAATAATCTAACCACTTTACCTATAGAACACTGTAAGAAATATAACCACTTTACTTATAGAATACTGCAACAAATATAACCACTTTACCTATAGAATACTGTAACAAATATAACCACTTTACTAATAGAATACTGTAACAAATATAACCACTTTACCTATAGAACACTGTAACAAATATAACCACTTTACCAATAGAACACTGTAACAAATATAACCACTTTACCTATAGAAAACTGTAACAAATAAAACCACTTTACCTATAAAACTACTGCAACAAATATAACCACTTTACCTATAGAACACTGTAACAAATATAACCACTTTACCTATAGAACTACTGTAACAAATATAACCACTTTACCTATAGAATACTGTAACAAATATAACCACTTTACCTATGGAACTACTGTAACAAATATAACCACTTTACCTATAGAATACTGTAACAAATATAACCACTTTACCTATAGAACTACTGTAACAAATATAACCACTTTACCTACAGAACACTGTAACAAATATAACCACTTACTTATATAACACTGAAACAAATATAACCATTTTACCTATAGAATACTGTAACAAATACAACAACTTTACCTATAGAATACCGTAACAAATATAACCGCTTTACCTATAGTACACTGTAACAAATATAACCACTTTACCTATAGAACACTGTAACAAATATAACCACTTTACCTATAGAATACTGTAACAATACAACCACTTTACCTATAGTACTACTGTAACAAATATAACCACTTTACCTAATTTTACATTTTACCTGTAACCTTTACCTTTAACAGTGAACACTAAACAGTGGTTCACAGATATAGTTCATTTGACATAGAAAATATTGGCAACTAAAATACTGACTGAGACAAAAAAAAGTTATGGGTCAGCAGAACAAGATAGGGTGCGTCAGGTTAGTTTTTTTATGTGTAATGTGCCCTACTTACTTTTATTGTGATATTTTTGTCCCCGGATTTATAAAGTAAGACACCATTATCAAACTGCTTCAACGAAGGGTCTCTACAATACGTAATGGAAAATTCGTCCTTGACACCATCCATATGAATCACCATCTTAATTTCTGTACAGCCTTCTGCTACAGATCGTCTTTTTCTTTTTTTTTCGAGAGACTGTAACAGATCATCCTTCAACTGTCTAGGGGCTTTAGGTACGAGACAAATGGCTGTTTCGTCTGTTCTATTTTTGCAGGAAGATGACTAAAAATACACCATATTCACATTAATATCATCAAAAATTGAGTACCAGTACATAATAATGAGACTCATATATGTGTACTTCTTATCACAATTAAGCTGAAGAAAAATACTTTGTGTTAAGAAACACAGAAACATTGATTCATTTTTTACAAAAAATTAAGCAAATAAAAATACGCTGTGATGAACTAAGATAATTAATTCATGAATGTTTGAAATACAGCTGGAAAAAAAGTTTGCATAAATTTGCAGATTTGTATACTGTATTAAGTATGTGTAAGCCATTTTTATGTACAAGTATCATGGATGTTCGAGATGTATGTATTTTATGTACAAGAATCATGGATGTGTGAGATGTATGTATTTTATGTACAAATATCATGGATGTGTGAGATGTATGTATTTTATGTATAAGTATCATGGATGTGTGAGATGTATGTATTTTATGTATACTGTGGTATCATTTAATTTCGCTGGCATGAAATTTCGCGCAAATGGGAAAAAGAAAGATTCGCGCGGTCGTAAATTCGCGCATTTTGAATTTTAGATTTTTTTTAAATCCAGATACTGCCGCGAGTCACGCCGTTGTTCGCTACAGCGCGTGTCATCACTTGACCAGGTACATGCTTATCACAGTGGCGCCCTTTGTCACCATGATTAATAAACAATATGACAGTTGTCATTGATAATTGCTTGTTAATTGTCACTTTATGTAGATAAAGCGTGTCCGAGGTCAAAGCATGGATTAGCATGTAAATTAGACAATTATCGGGTCCACATCTTGTTATGGCGCCCGAGCAATTACTAAAAAAAACAACAGTCAAAGGTGCCAATAATCCCTTCCACTAGGAATGGTTTTAAAACATAGAATTTTATAGTTCGTTTCATTCTCATCTGCTCTACACGCTCTTCGTCGAAACCAGGCCTTCCTGACCGAGCCGATGCTTCAACTCCGAAAGAGAATACCAGTAATTAAATACAGTCGACTCTCGTTAGCTCGATTTTCGTGGGACTGGGAAAAATACATCGAGCTAACGAAAATCGAGCTAAAAATCGACGATCATGATCCACTTCCTTGTGTGTGTGCTACATGTTGTACTTTATCGTCTACCGGTGTGTGTTGTGTGAATAGCACGTCGTGACGTTTACATGTTTGTAATTAATAAATAAACAAATAACCAAATTAACAACAGAAGATTATGATAATTTTTAATATGTTCAATATGTGACATGTTTGGACCCTGGAGTAAATGATGACAAACAAATTTTCAACTGATCTTTATCCATTGTTGTAATTGATAAAAGGTGTGAAAAACAGCGAGCTTGGTCAAATCTCAAACACATCGAGTTAAACTATTGATTTTATGTAGAGATACGTCGAACGGGACTTGATAATTTACATCGACGTAACGAAAAAAATCGAGAGGTAAGTTCGTGTTAAACGCCGATTTTAATATGAATAAAGAAGGACAAAATTCGGGACTTTTGAAATTAGGTCGTGCTAACGAAAAATCGTGCTAAGCGAAATCGACGTAACGAGAGTGGACTGTATGTTTATTCTTTCTCCATGGGAAAATATCATTAACGTTTTTCCTGAAAGGTATGTCTCGTTTCCTTTTTAATTCTTGAAAAAAGCTTAACTTCTCGCAAATCGGTAATAACATAGCCGGAAGTAGATACACAACTTAAGTGACATAGTATTCGGACAAGAAAATTTCGGATAGTCACTTCTTTCTGGGGGGTCTTTTATTAGCGTGGTCTTAAATTCGTGCAACAAACGTAGGGCGAAATACGCGAACAAAAATGATACCACAGTAAGTATCATGGATGTGTGAGATGTATGTATTTTATGTATAAGTATCATGGATGTGTGAGATGTATGTATTTTATGTATAAGTATCATGGATGTGTGAGATGTATGTATTTTATGTATAAGTATCATGGATGTGTGAGATGTATGTATTTTATGTATAAGTATCATGGATGTGTGAGATGTATGTATTTTATGTATAAGTATCATGGATGTGTGAGATGTATGTATTTTATGTATAAGTATCATGGATGTGTGAGATGTATGTATTTTATGTATAAGAATCATGGATGTGTGAGATGTATGTATTTTATGTATAAGAATCATGGATGTGTGAGATGTATGTATTTTATGTATAAGTATCATGGATGTGTGAGATGTATGTATTTTATGTACATGTACAATGTTTCTTTGCTTCTTACAAATGTCAATTTCATACAAGCCTTGTTAAAAGTGCATTTTGAAAAACGAAAGTAAAGTTATTACTTTTATCAAAGAGATACCTTTTGTGCTCAATAACAAATTACTGTAAACTGTATGTTATTTTTTAGATTCATGTGTTCCCTCCCTTACTCAATAAAGGCTGACTATATATACAACATTTATTGAATGAAGTTGTTTCAGTTGCTGAGAATGAAAAACCTTCCTAACCCAAAAAATCTGACTCCTTAGTCTGAATAAGTTCAGAGAGGTTTCACTGCATTATGCTCAAAAATCATTATAAATAATTAAGCTTTTTAAGCTGAAAGGACAGTATTTAGTTTTAAACACCTAACAGAAAGCATGTAGGTCCACAGACCTTTATTATGGGGATACATTCTGACATGCTGAATACTGAATAGCTATCAGAACATTTATATTAGCATCTTTGTTTCAGTCATAAGACTAAGTTAGTGGAGTAAGGATGATATATTTTATATACATTTTCATTAATTAGGGCAAAATAAAATCATGAAAATTTCAATAATGTTACACACTTATATATTCACAGTTAAGCTGGAAGCATAAAATTTTAGAAGTAAAGTTGTCCATGGTTTAACACTAATCATGTAAACATCAAGATTAATTAACCACTGATTTAAACTCTCCAGTCTGGATCTCTCTAATCTTGTAATTACAACCATTTCTCTGGTCCAGAAAAGTCAGAGGTTTAACCATATACTGACATAGAAAAAAGCCAACAACTTTGAGATTTGGTTTATTTTCACTAAATTTGCAACATTTCTGACATTTTTGTTTTGATCGAAACAAATAAAACATAAAGCTTAACTGTATCACTGAAAGACACCATAATATACTGGCTTAATATTATATGCCAAAAAAAAAAAACAAGAGGGCCATGATGGCCCTGCATCGCTCACCAGAATAAATATTAATTAACTTGTTACTAAAAAGGTAATAAAGGTACACTTGTGGTCAAATAATGGGGAACAATATTAAACTTGATAAAGGACCATCAAAGGATATTACAAAAGAATATTCGTGATGACTGAAGGATGCCACAGACCAAATTTGCTGATGATCCAGCCACTGGTTCATGAAAAGAAGTCATTTTAAGATATTTCTATGTTTCGCTCTATCGGCCCCTAATTGGGGCCAACCATTTTTATTTGAGCAAATCTGATAGAACACTATCTAAAGATGCTAAAAACCAAGTTTGGAAATAATCCATCCATAGAAACATGGGAAAAAGTCATTTTAAGGTATTTCCATTTTTAGCTCTAGTGGCCCCTAAAAGGAGTCGACCAAATTTATTTGAGTAAACTTGAGAGAGGACAATCTAATGATGCTACAGACCAAGTTTGGTGATGATCCATCCATTGGTTCATGAGAAGAAGACGATTATAGGTTTTTCTAATTCTAGCTCTAGCGGCCCCTAAAAGGGGTCAACCAGTACAATATGAGCAAATTGCAGTTAGAACGTCAAAAGGCTTCAGCACAGCAAATTTGAAGTAAATCCGACTGGTAGTTTCTGAGGGGAAGACCATTGTTGACGCCAGACGACGGAGCATCCACCTACCCATCCTAACAGCCCCCCCTAAACCTTCGGTCAAAACACACTCAAAGTATCGTGAGAAGATTGAATGGAAACTGTTAAACATATAGAGCAGACATGGTTTATTTCATCATTTTTTCTGAATTAGGGGGCATAATTCGGGGTTGTGACATTAAACCCACAAACATTTTAACCAAGTTTGGTAAGAATTGTAAACTAATATTTCTTGGGCAACAGTTCATGTTATAGAACAGACAACAATTGCGGATAAGGCCTGCACACTAATCAGGGTTCTGTAACATGTGACAGTTTCTGAGTGCTTTCAGCTTTACCTCCCTCTTGCCTGACAAAGAAAACATCACATGACGACTGAGAAGCTTGGAAAGCCTCATACCCCTTTGATGGCTTTTCAGAGCACTTTTGCCCAGGTTCACAATGTCAAAAGTTTTCATAAGTCCGCAATGAGCCT
The DNA here is from genome assembly GCA_008271625.1 of Lutraria rhynchaena. Lineage (NCBI taxonomy): Eukaryota > Metazoa > Mollusca > Bivalvia > Venerida > Mactridae > Lutraria > Lutraria rhynchaena. The sequence goes on from VIBL01000036.1 coordinate 1,064,403, forward strand.
TTCCCGGATCGTTCATCTTCCGTACCCATTTGTAGTGAATAAGCCACTGATTATTAAATCAGCACTTGCCCATACTGGTCAATTCTCATTGAAAGTTAATTCACAAAAATGTTCACGAAAACTGTTTTGCTTCATTACCACATATACTGATGACGAAAAACCCATTACGTATGACATATTACGCAAGTGCGTGACGATTCGTACTCAAGCTACTTCGTGTACAGGGTCGTATCCGATAATTTCAAGTGGATAATCTCTCCCTTATTTATATCTTTATTTTTTTGATAATGATTATAAAAGGTAATTTCAACATGCTTTTTTATCTTTCTTATTCTTTTTTTCTATTTTCAAGGCCCTTTTCTCGAAATTTAAGCACTTTTCCAGGACTTTTCAAGGCTGAACTTAATTCAAGCACTTTTCCAGGCTTCACTTCGTTTTCCAGACTTTTTCAAGGCCTGTGCGAACCCTGACAAATAGACTAACTACCACTGGTGTCCCCATACTATGTCCCAACTCAACAGACATATAAAAATACAAACCTGAGATTTGCCGTCATAATCAAGACTGATACCCATATATGCAGCATTCCGTAAATTTGTTCCTTGTACAGTTAATTCTGTTCCACCTCTGAAAAATCAGTTAAAAATAAATTCAAGTTAAAGAAAATTTATTGATGAAACATGTTTATTTTCAAACATAATACAATTAAATGAACAAACAAGAATGCAGGATAAACACAGTACATACATACATAGGTCAGTTACCATCAATACAAATTATGACAAAAGTGTATAAAAGAATATAGGAACAGTTATAACTGAGGGATTAAGGAAACAAACATACAACTGAAGTTTTAACAGAAAGACAAAGGTGCAATCAGCAAAACAGGATGAATGAAAAAATCTGCAAAGCAAAAAATAAATTGCACTGTTTAGAGATCAAAGACTCAAACTGAAAGAATTTATTGTTAAGAATTATTCCCCATTTAAAAATCACCATTAGTTCAACTACAACCAATTAAAATTAGTTATATTTATGATAACACTACAAATCCTATAGTTTTGAGCTGACACTCAAGTCTCTAATGGCAGAATCCAAAGTAAAAATTTATTTTTAACAAGAAAAAACATAATATTGTTTTATGTAACATGCTTATATATGTTAGAAACCCAACACTAAAACTTCAGTCATCTTTCAAGTATTCACACCTTATACTGATCAGCAACAAGGAGACATATGGTAATGATGTTGAAAGAGAATCATTTTTGTTTAATTGTGTGTAATGACTGCTTTATACAGGACAGAAGTAGCAAATGACTGAAAAAAATGCAGAGACTTGTTCTAAGTATAACTCAGCATTCATCATGAATATAAAAGAAATAAAGACAAACTCACGATAAAAAACCCTTCTTTGGAGAAATGCCTCCGAAGGTAGGATCATCTACATATTCAAATGACTTTGGAAAAGTGTATATTCCACCATCTATTGTAATTTTCACATCCTGCATATTTGTTTGTGATTGTTGCTTTCCTGTCAAACATGATAATGTAGAATTCTCTCTGAAAAAAAAAAGTAAATTCTAATGTATTGTTTGATGATATTGGACATGTGTTGACAGTGGGTGTGGATGTTCATAGAATACATATACTGTATCACCTGTGCCTGTATGACTGTGAATCACGTCTCAGATTCACATCTTTTCAGTTTGAACAACTGAGAAAAGCATCAATTGCACTAAATGAGCAGATTTCTTTTTAATTGAATGTGACAACCTTTGAACAATGTTTGGACATCTTGTATGAAACTTGATGGATTTATAAATGAATTTATAGTGATTTATAGTGAGTCACAATTTTTCTCTCAAAAATGGGGGGAGAATTACGAGAAGAGACATTTATAGGGAATATATAGGGAATATTTCATGATCAGTATCACTCATTTAATACAATAAAACCTTGATATTAACACATTTAGAACCAAATTATTAAGTCTCATTATCAGTAATTGTCATAATAAGGTGGTCATATTAACAAAGTGGTCACTAACTGAGGTTTAACTACATTAAAATGCCAGTCTGAAAATGAGCGTTTACTCTAAGGAGGTGGTCACAAATTGGCGTTCAACTATACTGCGATTTACTTACCCATCCACATATCTCAAGGTGACATCTGTGCATTGTACTTGATCATTCATTTCAATGTTCACTACTTTATTACCAATGAGAAGATCTTTTCCATACACTGTTATCCTAGTGCCCCCTGATTCCGGCCCTTCTGAGGGTTCTATTTCAGTCACATTTGGTACCTACATAAAGGTACAAAAATAAGGAACATGAATAAAGGACAAAAAAGGGACAAATAAAACAAACAAGTTGGCCATGATGACCCTGTATTGTTCATCTGAATAACCTGATGAACTGACAACTTGGTAAAGGAGTGATGTACTAAATATCTGAGCTCTAGGCCATGCTTATGGACAGGAAATACATAAAAAGTCTTCATTATAAAAATCTATGTAAAAAAAGTGATTCCAGGAGTGGGACAAATTATTCCAGGCTAGGAAGAGTTTTGAAGGTTTTTTCAACATAGGTCTAAAAAAACCAAGTAATCAACAGAAATTTTGATCTCAGGATCATCAAATGTAGAATCTTAGTAAAGTTCAACTAGATAATGCTACACACTAAATATCTGAGCTCCAGGTCTTGGACAGGAAGACTTTTTCAAGAAAAATAGTTGCAGTAGAGGATCATATATAAGATCATTCTTTTGAATGAGAAGTTTAATTGAAATTTGCTCAGTGGTTTCATGGGGACATCATTGGAACAATTGTTGACCCATGACAGACTAAAACAACACAAAACAAAGGATGACAGACAGGGCAATTACTGTAGTATGAGAAATATATGTTCAGGTGAGCTAAAAATAGTACAATATTCAGTTGAGCTAAAAATAGTATAATATTCAGTTGAACTAAAAATAGTACAATATTCAGGTGAGCTAAAAATAGTATAATATTCAGTTGAACTAAAAATAGTACAATATTCAGGTGAACTAAAAATAGTACTATATTAAGTTGAGCTAAAAATAGTACAATATGGGTGAAAGTTTGCAAATTCAAAAATCCTGAAAATATTGCTGGGGGTCCAGGGGGCCAGTAGGGCCCATGGGGTCCAGGGCAAAGCCCTGGTGTGGGCCAAGGGGGGCAAAGCCCCCCCCCCCTGAAGCTCCTGGAAGATGACATATTTGACATCCTTTGGAATCAAACAGAGCTGCATTGACAAGTTCCTAAACTGAAAACATCATGCACCAATTCAAACAAATCAAGTCTATCAAATCGAAGAGTATACCCACTAATCAAACCTAGTAGTGATGAAATATAAAAACAGAGGACAGAAAAATGGAGCAGACGTAAGACAGATTTCATACGACTTTCACTATTTCGATTGTGCTCAATTTCGGGTACATACTATCAAATTGTGTGCTATCGCTTTTTGTTGACCCACTTTTCGACCCTTGCATCCACTTCGTTTAACCACTCCCAACGCAATTTGTTTTTCACGTCTTTTTCAAGCTCTTTTGTGTCTATCCCAGTGGCAAATACTTCATTGTTTGCTGATCTTTTGCGTTTCTTTGTTTTCAAAGGAAATAGTGACATTGGAACACCTTGGTTTTAGCAGTTGTTTTGATCATTTGTGCGATGCGTGGAGATAAATCGTAGGTAATCATGTATCTCCGTCAAAACTAACTTATTGGTAGAAAATGTTAAAATGTTGCACAAACTATAACAATTGGATGTTATTTATATATAGGCAGGAAATTACAATACAAATTATATTTACATAGCACTGTACTTCAGCCGCACGAGAACCCAAATTTACAAAGGAAAACTTGTTAACAATAATGATTGAATGTGGAATTTTTGGACCATACCTGCGCCCCCCCCCTTGCCCCCCAGAAAATCTCAACGGATCTACAAAAATCACCCTTGGCCAGTTCCAAAATCCGGAAATCCAGCACAATCCAGAAAACTTTCACCCATGTAAAAATAGTATAATACTCAGTTGAGCCAAAAAATGGTACAATATTCAGCTGAGCTTAAATAGTATACTATTCAGAAGAGCTAAAAATAATACAACATTCAGTTGAGCTAAAAATCATATAATATTCAAGTGAACTAAAATAATGTAATAACTCAGATGAGCACGATTCTCTAGACTGACATCGGAAAATCATGTCACTTACAAAACTTTAAGCGTTTGTTGTCATTCTTAGATGGTAATTATGTTGACCCTCTTTATAAATATGGAACTATGGCCCAGCTAAATTCAAATGTTATAATATTTTATTTCTGCGAATTATTTTGCATAACTCTGAAACCATTAAATTGTTTATATTAAATTAAAGGAAGGGGTCTCGAAAGTCTGAAAAATAAAAAAAGTCTTTCTAGCCCCGTTATAAATATGCATTTCACAGATTCTATGCTGAGATAGATACATGAATTTTTGTCACAGCTAACATTCTTGTGATTTAAAAATGACTGATTAAATTGAGTGTGCAAATATAAGACAGAATGACAAGAGCACCATATGAGGTACCAATGCTCATCTGTCAAGGGCAATTTTGACCAAAATTCTAAGATGAAAAGGGGCATAATTCCAAAAAATATAACTTTCAGAATAATGCCCCTTGTCTTGAAACTGCGTCTTTTCATTATAATCAAATATTCCATGTGTTGTGTTGATATCTTGGAAAGTGTTTGAGTAATGGGCTACATTAAAGTTTTTCGCGACAATGACGATGACAACAACGCCAACGATGACAATAACAACACCGCAACAATCATAATAGACAGACATCTTTTTCAAAACTGATGATCTAAAAGTGATTTTCATGTTTGTGCACAAGGCAATTAATGGTAACAGAGTAGTTCATGCATAAATTTGATATTGCTTAAATGTTACAGACAAAAAATATCTTCACTAACTTTAAAGTTCTAGTTATGAGGTTGTATAATAATCATACATATATGTAATAATCATACATTAGCATATTTCGAAACATTCTTTGAAATGAAAAGACATTTACCCCAACCAATAACTTATAAATGGCACATTTTCAAGGTAAAAAATAAGGAACCAACATCTGTCAAAAATTACCAGTCATAGTCATTTGCCTATCGTCCATATGTAGAGCTTCAAAATCAATAAGGGATTATCCATGCTCTTTTTGTATGAGTAAAGACATGGGTTTTTATTTTTATAAAAACATAAATTTTATTTTTTTATACAATTCATTGAAAATATTTTGATATAATAAATATTTGATCAAAATATTCTGATAATAAGGTCAAAGATATAAAGAATAACTGAGGGGAAAACATATTGCAGTTTTTAAAAAAAAATTCATGAATCCTGAATAATTATTTACCCTGCCCACTTTGTTCTTTGAAGCAGCATGAAATTAATGAGTAAAGTCAAGTTATTGGCTAAAACTGGAATAATCAAACTTATAAATGAACATTTATCTCATCACATTGAGATACAAAAGAATTTTTTCATGTTCAACAAGACGCTGCATAAGTATCAAAGTGACAGACAAAACAGTAAAGTCTACTTAACCTCACATGGATGGACAGATAAAGAAATACAAACAAAAACATCCCATGGAGTAGATAAAAGGTAGCATTTATAGTAGTTATTCATAATCCTAATTTCTGTCTCATGCTCTTTATTACAAACCTAAAAATTACAGATATAAATAAAAAGCTTACTTTGTACTCAAAAACAACATAGTCAGATCTTTTCCCGTTAACTTGTATTGATACATTGACTTCGGTATTGCTTTTAAAATTTGATGATGGTACTGTGCACACAATTCTGAAAATAAAACAATATGCAAAAAATCAAATTATTGGTAACAGTAATAATGCCTGTAATTATCTTGATTAATATAGTCCCACTTGTGTTGATTAAAACTAAATAGCTATATACAATTGCATGAAAATAGATAATTAAAAAGATTTTCCAGTGATTAAGCCCGGTGTCCTAGTTTTTGACCTCAGATGACCCATGCTAAAAATTTTCAAGATATTCCTAAGACAAACATTCTGACAGGTTTGGTGAATATCCAATCAAAACAATGACCTCTAGGGTGTTAACAAGGTTTTCCAGTGATTTGACCTGGTGACCTCACATAGCCCTTTTCCAACTTGTCGGAGATATCACCAAGACTAAGCCACTGACCAATTTTCAACACCCTTTGATGAAAAATGTGGCCTCTAGAGTGTTCACAAGGTTTTTCTTTCATTTGACCCAATTTTTAAGACCCTATGATGAAAAATGTGGCCTCTAGTGTTCACAAGATTTTCCAGTGATTTGACCTGGTGACCTAGTTTTTGACCCCACCTAGCCGTCCTTAATATTATCAATCTTTAAGACCTTTTGGTGAAAAATGTGGCCTCTGGAGTATTCACAAGGTTTATCTTCCATTTGACCCAGTGACTTAGTTGAAGATCCCACATAGTCCTTTTTCAAACTCATCTGAGATATTATCAAGACAAAGCCACAGACCAATTTTCATAACCCTTTGACCAAAAATGTTCACAAGGTGAATGCTGACGCTGCACGCCGCTGGACATAGACCCATCAACATAGCTCACTCTGAGCACTTTGTGCTCAGGTGAGCTAAAAACACAAAATCTATTTTGTTCTGTTTGCGTTCAGGATCATTTTGATACATTTATCTTCTTGTATTTTTATCAAACATTCACATGTGTAACAGCTCAATCATCATAACTTCATAATATAATTTCACATTATTCTAGATTGTGATGCCAGTATATTACTGTTTCTTTTAGTCTCATGACAATCAATTGGCCTCATTGGGAAGTCAATATCATAGAAGAACAGGTAATATCTTACATTTATATACAGTAAAACCCCGATTTTTCGACAATGGATTATCCGAAAACCTGGTGTAATCCCAAAAGAAATTTCGGTCCTGTTTTTTTCCCTATATATTTCATTGTAAAATAACCCAGATTATCCAATCTTCTAATCCGAATACCATGGATTATCCGAACTGATAATCAGGTCCCCAAACTCATTTGAATGCGTATTTTCACACCTGTAATCCGAAATGGACAATTAACTCCGATCGACCATACTTGTCTATTGAGGGATTTCTTTATCGTGTCAGAAGGTGTGAACAACAATTGATAAAACCCCACTGACCAAAATATTGTTTGGTTGGTTTATTGTTTGCAATTACGCGAGCATAATTTTCCTATTATGATGCAAATTTGGTAAGTTTTGGCTTGATGAATATATGTGCTTCTTAAAAAATGTGCTTCAGTTTTTATACTATCTGGGTTAAACATAAGTATGATGTTCTAAGAATACAGTGTTTATTGTAAATAAAACAAATTATAATACATACAGTTTTTTTATAAATTTTCATGTTTGTCATTTGGAGTGTTCTCAATTTATTTTCATATAAAACAATCCAGATTTCCATTACCCCGGATTATCCGAAACCCTGGATTATCCGAAATAATTTTTCGGTCCCATTGATTTCGGATAATCGAGGTTCTACAGTATATACTTGTATCTCAAGTAAATCCACAACTTTAATAGAGTAAAAGAATCATCCGAAATTGATTAAAAATAAGAATGTAAACTGAAATACCTGGTAAGATATGATTTTTCAAACTCAGGTGTAGACCCTTTTACAGCATAATCTTCCTTGTTTTTACTAAGATCACAAGTGAGAACCCCTGGCCAGTGGACAGTATAAATGTGTTCTAACTTGGAATGAATATCACTTGTCCAATACCCCAAATTTTTACCAAATATTGTCAGCTTTGTCCCACCTTTGTTAGGTCCGTCCCTGGGATTAAGCTGCAACAAAATAACACACATTTTATTATAACCCTTTACAAGATTGGGAGAAATGTCTAAGATATACCTAAACTAAGATGGCAACTAAGATAGCAAATCATCACTAATACTCAAATCTCAGTACTTGAAATATACTCAAATCATCATTAATACTCAAATCTCAGTACACAAAATATACTCAAATTATCACTAATACCCGAATCTCAGTACACAAAATATACTCAAATCATCATTAATACTCAAATCTCAGTACACCAAATATGCTCAAATTATCACTAATACCCGAATCTCAGTACACAAAATATACTCAAATTATCACAAATACTCAAATCTCAGTACACAAAATAAACTCAAATCATCATTAATACTCAAATCTCAGTACACAAAATATACTCAAATCATCATTAATACTCAAATCTCAGTACACAAAATATACTCAAATCATGACTAATACTCAAATCTCAGTACACAAAATATACTCAAATCATCATTAATACTCAAATCTCAGTACACGAAATATGCTCAAATTATCACTAATACCCGAATCTCAGTACACAAAATATACTCAAATTATCACTAATACTCAAATCTCAGTACACGAAATAAACTCAAATCATCATTAATACTCAAATCTCAGTACACAAAATATACTCAAATTATCACTAATACTCAAATCTCAGTACACAAAATATACTCAAATCATCATTAATACTCAAATCTCAGTACACGAAATATGCTCAAATTATCACTAATACCCGAATCTCAGTACATGAAATATACTCCAATCATTAAAACAAACACTGAAATCTCAGTACACGAAATATACTCAAATTTGCCTCTGGGTTGAAACATCAATATGAAAAGTTAATTTGAATAACACTGCGGCTCAGCTTTCATTCATGTAAAAGTGTTAATCAGAATCCAAGGTTATAAAATTTGAGATCAGTCTCCAACCTGAAATCTCATGTTTGTGTTCTCAATATTTTCAATATAATTTTGTATACAAGTCAATTAATCAAATTATTCATATTTTCACATATTCAGGCTGTCAGCTCAACTTTTTTCAAAATATAGGACAAATATAGGACATTTTTGAGGTCAAATATACGACAAACATAGGACATTGCCACAATTTTGACAATATAGGACAAATATGGCTAAATATAGGACATTCTGTGCTCTTATATATAAAGAAAGAAACAAACCTATAGTCCAAGACTACTAAGAGTTCAAAGTATTAAAAAAATTACTTTACTGAAAGCCATATTCATTTTAAGCTTTCATACCATTATATACAGACTGATCCCACAAATTTCTGTATCTTGAAAACCAAATCCAACTCAGTCTTAAATCTTTGTCACACACTGCCAGTTCTGGGGGGCAGTATCAAAGAGAACACTTTTTGAAAATCTCCCAGAAATGGGGAAAATATAGGACACAAGACCTAAAATATAGGATTTTATAGGATTTATAGGACACTTTCTGACATATAGGACACAAGACCTAAAATATAGGATTTTATAGGATTTATAGGACACTTTCTGATATATAGGACACAAGACCCAAAATATAGGATTTTATAGGATTATAGGACACTTTCTGACATATAGGACACAAGACCTAAAATATAGAATTTTATAGGATTATAGGACACTATCTGACATATAGGACACAAGACCTAAAATATAGGATTTTATAGGATTTATAGGACACTTTCTGACATATAGGACACAAGACCTAAAATATAGGATTTTATAGGATTATAGGACACTTTCTGACATATAGGACACAAGACCTAAAATATAGGATTTTATAGGATTTATAGGACACTTTCTGACATATAGGACACAAGACCTAAAATATAGGATTTTATAGGATTATAGGACACTTTCTGACATATAGGACACAAGACCTAAAATATAGGATTTTATAGGATTATAGGACACTTTCTGACATATAGGACACAAGGTCCAAAATATAGGATTTTATAGGATTATAGGCTGCAGTTGACAGCCTGCATGTTTCAAGAATACAGGTTGGTCTGAAATAAGTTGAATCCACAAAAAGGTTCATGTTTGGAGACTAATCCCAAGTTTTCTAACCCTGGATTCTCGTTTCTAAAGTCATATTAAGTAAGATTGATCAATATAATATTTTTACTGACATGAAGTAATGGATGTTTGATATTTTATACGATATTCTACTGCTGGGTGGACAAAATATCTGAGTAAGGGGCTCAAAGCAGGCCCTATTTTCCTATGCTGAAATTATCCACACATTTCCACATGACAAACCAGCCAAAAAGAATGTAAACTGGTCATATTGACCAAATATTTGGTAGTTAATGGCAACCCTTTTCTCATTTTGTAGAATAAATCTACATGAAAAAAAAGTGATTCACTGAAAATAAAATACCTTAAAACAGTACACTGTAAATGACCTAAAATATCACAGTACACAAAGAGATAATGAACTATTACATGTCTAGAGGACTGATGTACTAGATCAGACATTATGATACTAGCTCACAATATAATCATTTTGATTTAAATCTTCACTAAAAACTTAAGGAATTTACTGGATATTAGTAATCCTCTGAATTTTACAGGACCTCATGCCAATCTTAACCAAAGGACAGAAGTCTAACAGAGTTTTGGGTCAACTGAAATAAGCCAGTTCTGGGCAGATCTGATTTTTATACCATTTACGTCTCACACATGTAGCAGGTGAAAAAAATAAATGTAAATGAAACTACAACAGGATTACATGTCAAATGGTGGACAGGTTCAGTTTTTCTATTTACAGAACTACAACTTTGATTCAAAGAATCACTCAAATGCTTAGATACAGACTCTGAGAATATAAAACTTGAAATCAGCCTCAAATTCACTTTTTGATCTCTACTTACTTTATAATACGCACGTTAGACATGTGTAAATAGATAATTTCATTAATTAACCTGTACTGTATAGTTTCAGAAAGTATATAACTCTACTGAAATTGAATCAATGGAATAATGAAAACAAAATTTAAATATAAGCTGAGAGTTTAATCAACTTGGGCCCAATGTCTATTTTAAATGGAGGAGCATGTAATCCTGTCAAGATAGTGCAGTTCAAAATGTGACATAACGATACAATGACCAGTTATGAGCAAAAATATTTAACCCTTCTACCAAACTCCTGACCTGTTAACCACCTAAAATAATGCTACCTGATCAAAGGTGTCAAATTCAAATGAATTATTTGTTAAATGATGGGACACAAGTATCAGGGGAGTGACGGCACAAACACTTGATGTCCATCACACAAACACATCAATTTTGAGAAGATCTAGATTCTATGTGAACACCTGTTAAATACATAAAAAGTCAGAAAAAAAAACACATCTGAGCTTTAATAACAAAATTAAATATCAAAGTCAGTGTAACATTTTATATGATTTAAGTTGTTAATCATACTATACTATAATAGAAAAGTCATTATTTATCAAGTACAAGTCAATTTTTGTTAACAATCAGATTTTAGTCCACAATGATTTTCAAGAGCTACTGATGTTGTGCTTATGACTAAATCTGACAAAAGTCATATGACTTCATATACAGTCAATGAACAAATATAACAGAAGGGTTGGAAACTAGTAGCAAGTAAATAAATATATTGTATATACCATTCTACAGTAGAGTTCTTGACTATCATGACATGATAAATATATATATTCAATAAAAACTCAACTCTCTTCTCTCATAAAGTAACCTTTTGATTCTGAAGGTGAAGATTTAAGTTTGAGAAATAAATTCTACAGGTACTGTTAGACTTTTTGCAATCTTTATTAAGAATCTTTGAAAGGGTAATTATTGTCAATGTGTGTCTGAAAGTGTTCGAGTACCAGTATAACACTAAAAGTTTATTTGATTAAAAATCATGGCATTCACATTCAAACTCATTGAATTGATAAATCATGAACTTGAACTTAGATAGATTATGAGCACTGAGGTGTGAGTGAACAAATTAGAACATTAGTAGTGACTTTGTACCATTATTCAGGGCAACATACCTGAGTGATTACTGGAGCTGGGCACCAAGAGCCATCACACTGTGAGCCTGCAGCTTTATAAACACATGAATTACCTTCCCAGCTGCACTTATAGCGAGCCTTATTCAGAGCACAACAAATGCTGCAGTCTGAATTAGCAATTGCTGAGCAGTTGTAGACAGTAACTGAAATCAAAATTTGTAAATATTTGTGAAAATTAACTTCTTGTGAATAAACAGTTTATCATTGTTTTCAAGAGAACTGGGAAAACCTGTCATATAGTAAGGTGTAGGATAAGTCTTACTGCAGTATCATCAATAATTTCACAGGATGAATTTTTGCATACTTCACAAAAACAGTGATACATGAATTGACAACTGGGCTACCATTCTAGCATTCTAATGATATCAAAGACTTTTTAAACTAAAATGAAAATGTATGAATATTAGACTGTGTGAAAATGTCCTTTCAGCATTTGTGTGAGCATTTATGAGTATTTATGATACCACAGTTTATTACAACAGGAGTCAATTGTTGATGTCATTTAAGTGCATTATGAATGAATAGGTTGTTTTCTGGGACTTCATTGTGAATAAAGTCGTTACAAATTAATTAATCTTCTAGTGGCTACAGGTATGTACTAGACAAAGCCTACCTCATGCTAAATCTGTTAAATGTTCATATCCATGACCTGTCTGTAAGATTCTTAAGCCAGAAAAATAAAGCTGTGTTTACAGTCACCTGAATGACCACTATGAGACCAACTTTTAGACTTCATACGACAAAAATCAACATATAAAAATATTTGAGAATGAATTTCACCATATATTCCCGCAGGTATGTTTTAAATAAAATAAAAAACCAAGTATCCCTAAACATGATTATTTTTTCTAGTCTTATGGTCTGATTCTTAGATTCTTTGATAAAATAATACCTTTATTTTCTCCACTCTCATCCATGCTGATCATATCAGAACATGAGGAATCAGAAGATGAAAGTTTATACTTGACTGAAACCTTTTTGTTGGTGATATTTTTACTTGATTGTGACTGAAATAAATAACCTCAGATATCATTCTGTTCAATACAACTTACACAAAACTGTACAAAACCAGCGTATAAAAAGTAAACACTATATAAAAGATATAAACAAAACAACAATTGACTGGCTGTAGCTTCATTTTTGGCGTCCATTCAAAATAACTTTCTTGGTGCATTTCTATGACATAAATTCCAGCAAATTAGTCAATGTTTTAACAAAATACTTGTAATTTGAAAAGGAAAGGACTTACTGTCACAGAGCAATCAATTTTCCCGTCTGAGAAAGTGGCATCTTCACATCGTCCATCAATAATACACTTGTATACATAGGACTGAAAAAATATGGGGTAAAAATTGTTAAACATTAACAAAACTAATAAGATCTGATATCAGCAAACAATACACAGAATATAGCACAGATAGCTCAAGTCTTAATTTCTGTAAATAATCTAAAAAAAAAATCCCATAATAAAAACACCTAGGGAGATACATTTTGAAGAATTTTTTATTATGCCAAATTATTACTTGAGCAATTTTAGGATTCATCAAATATAATTTGGGATGTGAGCACTTGTTAACACTTGAGGGGGGATAAGGTTGATTAAAACATTTACAGTGAGTCACATTTTTTTATCTCAGAAGGAAAAGGGCATTGAAAAGGAAGGTGTATCTTTCAGAGTTATCTAGTACCCTTTATCCCATGACATGTAAAACAATCTTTATACAAGACAGCTATGAAGGTCATAGATAACTCATCTGAGTCCCCTGCCCTAAAAAGTATAAATTCAGTTTTTTTCCTGAGGAGACATTAAATCCTGAATGCAAAGGATTTCCACTATTGACCTAGTGACCTTGATTATTGACACTTGATGACCTTGTATCCAACTTGACCTTGATTTAATAGAAGACAAACTTTCTGCCCATGTTTATGAAGAATAGGAATAAAATGAGACTTTTAGACTGTTACTGAAAGTTTTCTTAATACAAATAGTACTAGTATAGAATTTTGACTCTAATATCTAAGTTAACCTAAAATTTACTAAATCTAACATCCTCACAGCCTGAATAGGTGAATATACATCTAAATACTTACTACATTGAGATTTTTACCAGACAATTGCAAAGAACTTTCTTCATTACTTGGAATAAGAAAGTTATTCCCAGTCAGTTGAGGACAACTTCCAACCTGGAATACAATAACAAATCAAATTCATATACAAGCAAAAAAGGACATCTTTGTCAGACCAAAAGAAAGGTTGAAATTAGAGGTTTTTGGAATAAAACTGTTTTCCCTTATAAGAAATTGAAACATATCTTACCCATCCACATACAGTGTTAGAAGTTACTAACAAATTTTGTTTGATCAACATTTTTTTATGAAATTTACAAAAGTTATAAAAATCCTTCAAGAATGTAGGTAAATCACAAATCGTTTTTTCATCATTTGCTTAAATCATAATCCAAAGCATAACAAATAAGATGCCATAAATCACTTTCCAGGATATTTTGAGATAAACCAGTCGTTTTGCAATTTTCACTTATACACTGACAATAAAAAACTCACATATGTGCTTATCTTATACACTGACAATAAAAAACTCACAGATGTGCTTATCTTATACACTGACTAAGAAAACTCAGCATCCTCCTTTCATTTTTACCAAATCTTGTTTATTGTCAACTTAACAAATGAGTGTTCACAAATTCCTGACTCAGGAGCCACACACTTTAAATACAAACCTTTATCGTCATGATCAGAACAGAAGTAAAATGTACAGTAATTATCATTTGAAATATCATATTTTTGTTCTATTTTCAGAATAGAAAGGTTCACAAAGGTTAATTTCACAACAAAAACTGCATGTTACAAAACCTTACATCATTTATTCCATTGTTTCCAACATCACACGTTAAAGTACTAGGATTCCAGCTGCACAGGGTAACACAATCACCACATCTGTAGAAGATTGATACAAAGTTACAGATTAAGTCATAGATAGAACTTGTTCAGGATCTTCTTCCAAAACTTAGTAAAAACACAACTTAGTAAAAACACAACTTAGTAAAAAAAACACAACTTAGTAAAAAACACAACTTAGTAAAAAAACAAAACTTAGTAAAAAACAACTTAGTAAAAAAACAAAACTCAGTAAAAAACAAAACTTAGTAAAAAAAACAAAACTCAGTAAAAAACAAAACTTAGTAAAAACAAAATTTAGTAAAAAAACAAAACTTAGTAAAAAAAACAAAACTAAGTAAAAAACAAAACTCAGTAAAAAACAAAACTTAGTAAAAAACAAAACTTAGTAAAAAAACAAAACTTAGTAAAAAACAAAACTCAGTAAAAAACAAAACTTAGTAAAAACAAAATTTAGTAAAAAAACAAAACTTAGTAAAAAAAACAAAACTAAGTAAAAAACAAAACTCAGTAAAAAACAAAACTTAGTAAAAAACAAAACTTAGTAAAAAAACAAAACTTAGTAAAAAACAAAACTCAGTAAAAAACAAAACTTAGTAAAAAACAAAACTTAGTAAAAAAACAAAACTCAGTAAAAAACAAAACTTAGTAAATAAACAAAACTTAGTAAAAAAAACAAAACTTAATAAAAAACAAAACTTAATAAAAAAAACAAAACTTAGTAAAAAACAAAACTTAGTAAAAAACAAAACTTAGTAAAAAAACAAAACTCAGTAAAAAACAAAACTTAGTAAATAAACAAAACTTAGTAAAAAAAACAAAACTTAATAAAAAACAAAACTTAATAAAAAAAACAAAACTTAGTAAAAAACAAAACTTAGTAAAAAACAAAACTTAGTAAAAACAAACCTTACACTATTGATTTATCATGCTGTGTTCAAATTAAGAATTTAAAGATGAATAACATTTTCAAATGTCATAGTAAAGTGATTTTTACAGGACAGCACACAGCATGTGTATTACAAAGTTTGAATAGCAATTGACCACTATATTACATGATGATTTACCACTATACTACAATATAACCATTTACCACTATACTACAATATAACCATTTATCACTACACTACAATATAACAATTTACCACTATACTACAATATAACCATTTACCACTATACTACAATATAACCATTTACCACTATACTACAATATAACCATTTATCACTACACTACAATATAACAATTTACCACTATACTACAATATAACCATTTACCACTATACTACAATATAACCATTTACCACTATACTACAATATAACAATTTACCACTATACTACTACATAACCATTTATCTCTATAATACAATATAACCATTTATCACTATACTGCAATATAATCATTTATCACTATACTACAATATAACCATTTATCACTATACTACAATATAACCATTTATCACTATACTGCAATATAACCATTTATCACTATACTACAATATAATCATTTATCACTATACAACAATATAACCATTTATCACTATACTACAATATAACCATTTATCACTATACTACAATATAACCATTTATCACTATACTACAATATAATCATTTACCTTTTCTACTACCTCAGCCATATCACAGACACTGGTATTCTATCACTAAGGTAACTGAGACAGTCTCTATGAATACTTACTTTTTGTACTGAGCGCAGTCATAGAATAAAAATTTACCCCTGGCAATCACAATACCAGAGTCTTTTACTCGTATCATCAAATCAACTTCTGTGTGTGTTTGGACTGAAAGAAAATTTTAAACATATAAACAACAATAGCTGACATAACTTAAACCTGCAAAGCATATATGAAAGAGTAAATGTATTTTAAAGAAACAAAGCCACATGTAATAAGCAGTACATCAAAGTCTAGCAGAGAGACAAAAAAAATCTATCCTAGTGTCTGATTATTCATTCATTATACATTCATTTATATAACTTGTTTGTTAATTCAATTCTGTCTAATCTGTCATGTTTCCTGCCACTAATTTACAGTGTTTTAATTTTATACTACAGCTATTCAATCTTACATGTATATGTGGGAAACAATCCAGTACTTAACTGTTTCTCAGAGGAAAACTGATAACACACACTCATATAAAGAACTATAAAAGTACCAGGCAAATTATCCAGACAAACAAACAATAGACATTGAGTGATCAAAACAGCTCCATACAAATACATACTTTTAGGAATTTGACAAGTAAATTCATCTTGGTTGCGTGTTGCAGGCGTTGGCAATAAGCCTTCTAACTTAGAACTGCTGGATTCACATTCATATTCATCAGAGAACTGATGAGGAGGAATATTCTCTGCATGAATAATCACCTAAAATTAGATAGAAACATAATTAGAGGAATATTCTCTGCATGAATAATCACCTAAAATTAGATAGAAACATAATTAGAGGAATATTCTCTGCATGAATAATCACCTAAAATTAGATAGAAACATAATTAGAGGAATATTCTCTGCATGAATAATCACCTAAAATTAGATAGAAACATAATTAGAGGAATATTCTCTGCATGAATAATCACCTAAAATTAGATAGAAACATAATTAGAGGAATATTCTCTGCATGAATAATCACCTAAAATTAGATAGAAACATAATTAGAGGAATATTCTGCATGAATAATCACTCAAAATTAGATAGAAACATAATTAGAGGAATATTCTTGTATGGAATAATCACCTAAAATTAGATAGAAACATAATTAGAGGAATATTCTCTGCATGAATAATCACCTAAAATTAGATAGAAACATAATTAGAGGAATATTCTCTGCATGAATAATCACCTAAAATTAGATAGAAACATAATTAGAGGAATATTCTCTGCATGAATAATCACCTAAAATTAGATAGAAACATAATTAGAGGAATATTCTCTGCATGAATAATCACCTAAAATTAGATAGAAACATAATTATGTCACAGTAAACACTGTTTTTTTTCATTGGTTCATGATATCTGACCTATGAAACAAATGATCATATTTTTATCAGTACTGGGATCTGATTAATTCATGATAAAAAACATGCTACTCAATGAAATAATATTGTATTTTCAGGAATACAGAAATCTGATTGGTTGATAATGAAACATAAGTTATCCAATGAAATAATATTGTATTTTCAGGAATACTGAAATCTGATTGGTTAATAATTAAATATAAGTTATCCAAAGAAATAAATGATGGCATTTACAGAAATATTTGAACTTGTCCAGTTCATAATTGAAAATAAGTGAGTAATAAAATAAAAAGTGTAGCATATATAAATAAATTTAAAAAATCATACACGTTTTATACTTATATTGACCTGTGTCAATAAACCAAAGTTGTTGTTGTAATGCCCAGGGAATGTTTATTAGGGAATGTATGGTATAAAAGTTAAAATCTAATGCATCAGCTGAATAGCGAACTTGTATCATTCAAACACCAAGACAATATAAAAGCTTACAGTTTTAGATGAATCACTGGAACCAATATTGACCCCTTTAGGAGTTGTTGTTAAAGATGGACAATTCCCATCTAGAGCAGGCAACCATTTCTCCTCACTTGTACAATCATGCTGTCTTGTGGCACTGGAATATAAATGGAATAAATTAGATACAAAGAAAATGCTGTATGTAACAAATTCTACTTTCCAAAGCAAGAATAATTTATCCACATTCTGACAATATTCACCAAACCTAAAAATTTATGTAGAGGTAATGGACTTTTTCCAGTTTTTGTGTCTGTATTCAACTTCATTATTTCAGATATATAAGGCAGGACATTAACCTAACCATTCATCCTGAATTCTGAACCAGTATTAACTATGTTCTCCACAAGTAACTACCAACTCTTCCACATGAATGATCAGCAGTGGTAGAGGAATGGATCAAAAGTTCATATACTTTATACTCTAACAAATGGGACAGGAGGGCAGGCCCTGGAGATACTGGCATATCAATATAAGACTTCAAGAGAAAGGGGGGGGTAATGATTTAAGAAATCACCAAGAATTTGATGTCATTTGAATGACTATAATAAGATATGCCAAACACCAATGCTGTTTTATTTTAATGAATGGGCTGGAGTACCAAGAAAATTGATACTTACTAAAAATAGCTGTATCATTTTATACAAATAGCTATATATCATTTTATACAAAGTAGACTGTTCTGTTCATATGATGTAATAGATATATAATTGATATCATCTTTTCATGACAATAATTGCAATAAGTCTATGGATTTATCTCCTCAGTTTTGAGACAGTAACATCAAAAATATACACTAAGTGCCTCATTCAATCCAGTATTTTACACATTGGACAGTTTTCAGCTAATATTTATCACATATTTACTTGTTTTTGCGAACACACCATCCACAGAGAGGGTTTGCACCATTCATTGTATCCAGACATGATGAAAACTCAGTACAGTAAGTGCTCAAAAATTTGTGAAGCTGAAACAAAATAAAGAAATTTATGCTCCCCTTACCAACACGTTTGTATCAAGCGATAAATTTTAAACATATGGAACAATTTTTTTATCAAAATTAGGCATAAAACAAAGTTCCTGGTTACTATTTAAGCCAACCAAAATGTTTTTCTGCCAAGCCTAGACTTTTTCTGTCCCTGTCAATAAATTCTGGTCAATATTTTCATTTTCTGATGAGCTATATCTCCAAACTAAAACAATACACTCCAAAAAAATGTTTGGTCAAACTGTGATTCTTACATCCCTAAAATCATAGGTTGAACAAAACAGTCAATGGAAAGATTTGAGTTTAAAACTTTTCCAGCAGACAATACATCCATAACATTCATATGGTAGTTTAAATAAATCATCACTTGGTTGTAAGTCCATTTTCATTTATAAATCAGTTCAATATCAGCAGACAGTTTTCCTGGATTCTGTACCAGTACAAACCTTGTTTTTAGCAACTGGCTGCCAACTTCTCTACATGAATGACTAGCAATGGAAGATGAGTGGCCTTAGACACAACGTCCTGAACCTAATCCCAAAGTTTGAACCCATGATGCCAAGGTCCAGACCTAATACTCTAACAAATGAGCTAACCAAGCCAGTAGAGGTATTTCAAACATGTGTATATTTCCATAATGTTCAATATTGTATAATTATAGACTTGAAAGTTAATGTTTTTAAATAATTCGAAGATTTTGATCATACGTAATTGTGTATGTTCTGTTACATAAATACGTTAAGCTTCAAACCTGTATTTATACAGCATTTAACATTATCAAAATATAAGAGTCAAGGAAATAATATTATTATACTCACACAATTGTTTGAAACATAAAAGTCTATTAAAACAATTATTGTAAACAACATTCAATAAAAAACAAACTAAAAGTGATGGAAAGAAGGCATTTGTTTACAATAAGACTGATTTTTTAAATTCAAAAGCTTTCTTAAAAGGAAATAGGAAGATTTTAAAAACAATATGTTTTGTTTTTTCATTAAGTTCCTCAATACAAAATATTCTTTTTAGTTAAAACTCAAGTTTTTATAATGTTTGTTCAAAAATTGTATACCATAATACAGTAGGGCTTAACAGAAAAACAAGTAATGTTTTTAATTAGCAGTTTTCAAAAGGATGGGTCTTCATCAATACAAATGTTTTTTATAGTATGGCCTATTTAGATTAACATCCTACCAGACTTAGTATAAAACAATCTCTGTCAGCTCATTGAGTAAAACACTAGACTGTTGAAGAATGAAGGATTTCAAACCTAGGATTTTACTCACTTCATTCACAGATCACATAAGAATTTAAGTCATTGCTTAAGAAATGAAGGATGGAAAGTCAGTACTTGCAGGTAATCTGTAGAAAACAACCATATTGTTGATAAATTGAAATTAACTAAACAAATAAAAAAGATTTCTCCTCAAATTTTTCAGGTTACAACCTCTTGTTGTCAGTATTTCAGTTATATACAGATGGGCAGATAACTAATAATCCTGGATTGTACACCAGTACTAACCTTGTCCTCCACAAGATGCCTTCAATATGTCCACATAAGTCATTAGGTTTGGAGGTGGTGGACGAATGGACAAAGACATTATGTCTTTAACCAAAACATAACAAATACAAAAATGAATCAAAGCACACAGTGTTAAACAATACAAGAAATAATCAGAGAAAATTAGAAATACCTTCTTTTCACTGAGAACATAAAGAATGTTCTCATCCTTCTGGTGTATGGCTGAAATCTGTGCTTTATTTTTTAATGAATAGTCAAAATATTCTGTAATGGTCATTTGGTCACCAACCATCTTCACAGAAGTCTGAAATGAAATGTTGACTAATTTTTTTCATGCATAAACACACTCCATGGATTGCAGTTTTCATGCCAGAAAACAGAAGTATTAATGTCAAACCATACTCTTACACTCAGGGCAGGAGTGGTTCAGCCTGCTTTACACATTGTTCATTTTTAGCTATCAACAATCACAAGCTGGTGTACAGATAATATAAACTTTTGTTGGTCTTAAGGTGTGTCTTTGGGGATGTTCAGTTTTCTTGCTGTTGGTGTAATCTAGGCTGATTGTTGGACAGTGTTGCTGTGAGACATGTCGGTATGTTGGTGTTTCTGAATTTTTTATAAACTTTTACAAATAATGCTATGATTTATGGTCAGTAACGACCACTCATTCCTGAACATTCATGGACCACCTCAATATGAAGACTAATATTTTTTGGTTGCAAACTTGATATCAAGGTTTTACTGAACATCAAATGACATGCCACTCTTGTTACATGAAAAACAAAAATTGTAACTGATGCTTACTTTAAATAGATTACTTTAAATAGAAGGTATGGGGAATCACATGACTTGGGAATTTGATTTCATTAGACTTTTTAACCTGTACAAAAGCCTCCAAATGCAATCAAACTTCTCAGTGTTCCAAAAAAACTACAACAGACTCAGACATAGCTCAGATTAGAAAAGTAATAAATGGAATATCAGTGGAATTATGACAATAAACATGAAAACTCCAAACTAACGAACAGAAATACTTAAGGTTTAGGGGCTGAATCAAGTAAGTCGCCATTGCCATGTATTCATTCCAGAGTCACTAATTTCCAACAACGAATAAGTAGTTTTTCTAAACTGTAAATTTGTATTGACTTACCATAATAATTCCTCCCTTTGAAGTACCAAGTAACATCACAGAACTATCAGTTCCTCCTGGATTTCTCCCATTTAACTGATGAGTGAGATGTGCTGCTGTTACCAAACCTCTGTTAGAATCAACCTTATATGAAAACATCATGTTCAGCTTTCTCAACCCGATGTTGTAAAAGTAAGAGAGTAGACTGTTTCCACAATGGAAGTCAGCTTCCTGATATTCTGGCATCTGTATGCGCAAAGTAGACTAATCTAGATGTAAACATCATGAGGGCAGAATTTGTTTTGGGCTATTAATAATGTTAATTTCCCACAGCATGATACATTTACCAAAAATTTCCTGAAGTCATTTCCCTAATTTTGAAAATTACTAGTTCAGCATTAATCAAAATAAAAGTTGGGAGTTCATCCACATTAAACTACAAAATCTGAAATATCACATTAATGTATCTCTTTTCTTTGATGTCTTTCAACCCTGCTACTTCAGTGATATTCTTGTGATATTTCATTTATAAATTCAGTTATAACTCATATATATGGTCAATTAAGTGATGTTTACATTTGAAGCTGAATTTTAATGTTATATTTTCAATTTGCTTCTCCATATTGTGTTACTAATATCAAGGATCACTAAGGAAATGAGAGCTTACTCTTTTTGTACAATTTGTATTAGGAAGCATGAAATGGTTCTTATTTAAAATTACTGTTTTTTGTCTTTAAATTCTTGAACTAAATGCATCTTGTTTTGTGTAACTTTTTAATAATGTTGTGAACCATTATTTGTTACTTATGCAGAAATACATCTATCTATTTATCTGTTTAGCATGTATGCTTCAAAGAAAATTACCATGAAGATTGTACAAGCACCTCTGTGATTCACCAATTTTAAATTAAGTGTTATATGAAAGATCTGCTCATGAAAACTATGTTCATGTGTGATGTGAGAAAAACAGATTCGTAATCATCACTTTATTTTCATATTTTTACCAAATCTATTTTAATGAATTATTTCATGCAATCCAATGTTTACATTAAAGAATAACCTATTAAATGCTGAGTCCCTTGTAATTGATAATAATGTGCTCTTATATACAGAGAAATCAAAGGTGTGAAAATCTTTGAGACTGACCAACATCCAACTGTGAAATACAATAAATTAGATTAGATGCATGAAAAAGTGTTAATTTGGACTTTGACTCCATGAACAATGTTATCTTGACTCTTCTTTGCACATATATGTTCTAAAAAAGGGAAAAATTCAAAATCTAAGCTCACCTCTTCTTGTTTACATTGCTTATTTAGTCGCTGGTCTATCAAATACTTTGCAAATGCTGTATTTTTATCCCTGCAATAGTAGAAATCTTCCCACGTGCTATTAACAGTCTTATCAACTTTATCCAGTGTTGTTGTACACACAACAGAATCTCCTGATAAAACTTCAGCATCATCACCACGTGTAAAAACACCAATCAGCCCAACCTTTCCATCTTTTGTCTTAGTTTGAACAATATGCTGTATAAGATTGTAGTCCTTTCCTGTAGAGTCCTGACATCCAATTTCAAAATCAACATAACCTAAGAATCTATCATCATATGGACATATCCTAACCATTTTTGATATCATGTCTGTATGTCTAATTTTATTCTGATTGGTGACAAAATAACTATAACCATCATTGGTAAATCCATCTTTATAATAGACTATGAAATCTGAGAAACCTGCATCCATATCAAACTTAATGCGAGCTTCAGTCAGAATTAGGGTTGATGGATTGCTTTTACTTATAGCATATCTTTTTTTACTGCTACTGTCTTCATATATATATTTATTGTTTTCATCGAGCCCATTTGTCACAGCCATTGTTAAATTTACACCAAGAAGACCAACTGAAGGTTTAGCAGGATCAGAAGATATTCCTAATACACTCTCATTGACTCCTTTCACCACATTAAAGTCAGGTAATCCTAATACTTCACATTTACCCCTATTTCCAGTACCACAAATAATCAGCTGACTGTTCTTATCATTCACAATCATAACTTGGTTATAATTTTCACACTTGTCAGCTGTACTATATGATGTACAAGTATTATAGAACTTTATTTCCTTGAGGTCTTTGTTAAATAAACGAATTCCATTCTTAGAACCCACCAACATATTATCTCCATACAGTAATAAGTTTTTTGATGGTCTGTACTGAAACAAATTTGTAGAAACTTCTTCCTGAAATTCTGACCAGATGCTTGTTGGCATGGTAACAATAGTAGTAATAAAAAATAAGTACACAGTGGAGGCCCTCATTCTGATCCTTCAACCTGAAAAAATTAATTTATGGAATGTCATTAGCTACAATGTGCTGTCTACCTAATATAACATCTTAATAACACAATAATATAACACATCTAGTCCACCTGCTGAGCTAAAAAAAGGAGAGCAGAGGTCTAAGGATGATGGCTTCATAAGTCCAAATATCTGGCATGGCACATATTCTCAGACAAAACAGGTTGAAGACATAGCAGCTAGGTTCATTTGTCCTCAACAAATTCCATTGATTCATAAATAGTGGTAGGCAGTTACATGCGGAGAACAAGGTAAGTCTGTGACAAAGAACCCTGGCACACTAGTTATGTGAACTGCCCACCAGTACATAATTGAAATACAGTAAAAACAGGTAAAACCTAAGACACTTCTTTACACTTACCAGAGTGAAAAGAATAATGTCTGGTGTATAGATATACTATTCCTGATAAACATATTATAAAATAAGTTTATTTAGAAGGCAATTTGGCACACTGGGCCTTCAAAAAAAAAAAACAGTCTACATACAGCTTATATTTTTGCTTAAAAAAATACCAGTCTACATACAGCTTGTAATTATGCTTCAAAAAAATACCAGTCCACATACAGCTGGTAGTTATGCTTCAAGGAAAATACCAGTCTACATACAGCTTGTAATTATGCTTAAAAAAAATACCAGTCTACATACAGCTTGTAGTTATGCTTAAAACAGTTGACTGGTTCACTGTTTAGACTAGTCCCTTTCCTTTACAGAGAGCTACTCTATAAAATGGTCAATTTTTAATGGATGATGTTAGCTTAACTCTGCACAAATAAATTGTAAACTTTATATCCCTAACAAAACAATCAAATTGGATAAAAAAACTGACAAAAAGATTTAAAAGATCATCATACAAAAAATAATAACATTGCTATCAAAGGTCTCAGATAATTCACATTTCAAAGACTCACACTTTTTGTAATAAAGAGTTACAAATTTATTCTGATCTAGACCAGAGTAGAGAAAAGACCACACCTGGCAAAAAAAATAGTAGGACTTAATATTGAGGTGGTCTCATCATCAAGTTGAACAATTGGGGAAATGAGGCCCAAAATTAAGAGATCATTATATTGAGATGGTCACTAAGTGAGTTTGTTTTTATGTGACTTATTGTCACTGGAGTTGGTCATTAAGTGAGTTTGTTCTTATGTGACTTATTGTCACTGGAGTTTAACGCTATTTTTCAACAATTTTTCAGTTATATACCGGCAACCAGTTCACCTAACCAGTTTTCCTGGACTGTATACTAACCAGTATTAACTCTCCTTTAAACTCATAACGTTTCCATCTACATACTACTAAGCACAGGCATTAGTAACCAACCTGCGATGATAAAAATGCAATAAATTCTTTATAAAACATCATAATTTAACCCAAAATTACCTTAAATGAAAAAACTTTTTCACAGAAATCAACCCCGTTCAACTGTTACATATACTAATAGAAGGCGTATAACTTCGTTCCGGAGAATGCCCACAGTCTTCACAAAACTTAAAATTTTAAGAACAACAGGGAGGAAAGCTTTAAAACAAAGTTGGCAGTGGTTTCAGGTATATATTTTCGCACAAAATGAGACCAAAACTAAGCTTCTAGCCCAAGCCGTTGCTGAGAAATCAAACAAGAAACGTTAGAATTTGACCCAATTTCTTTCAGTCAACATAAATGCAACCACTGAAATTGCCTTATTTCACATACTAATGCAAGGTTGCCAACCTATTATAGGTCGTATTGACCAATAAGTCCTTAAAAGAACAATTAAATGCATTAATATAGGTCTGCAACTGAGTTCAGAAGACCCAAATATTCGAGTAATCAACATTTTCTAAGTCGCACACCACCATTGCTAAAACAAATGTTACGTGATTTCTGATTGGTCTATATTGTTTATAGTGACATGACGGTGTAAGAGTTGAACGGGTCAAATTCTGGGAAAATGTTTTGTTCATCTAAGGTAATTTTGGGTTAAATTATCATATTTTAAAAAGAATACATTGCATTTTTACCATCACAGGTAAATTACAAGTGCCTGTGCTAAGGACCCTCCAAGACAAAAATAAAAATATAAAGAAACACATTTCAATTTCAAAATTCATTTTGTATTTACTGATAAGAGCACTTGGTCAGACCTATATGGATACCAGCGTGTGTTCATAGAAATTATAACATCTCAATACATGTCAATAAACAAAGAAATAATTATCTTGATTTAATCCAAATTAATTAAACAATTGTAATAAACTTCAGTCAATTAAATTTCAATATAGAAAACATTCATTAACAAAATCAGATCTCAAGATTGTTATAAATAATAAATGTATCACACTTATTACACTTCTACATTGAATATTAACCAAGTGAAAATTATACACATATTATTATACAAAATACTGCCAATTTTTAATTTAAAAAAAGAAATCAATGTTGTCCGGTCAATCTGCCAAAACTGAATGAAAACTGTACTAACTACATGATGCACGAAAACTTCGTGCAATGAAAACTACCATGTTATGGATACTTGATTTGACCAATCGAAATTACTTTTCTTCTAATTCACACTCGTTCAACTGAAGAAAATTATATTACCCTTCCACAAGGGACCAGCAACTTCTCCACATATGGAGGAAAATCTACATTTTTGTCAAATTCTCGTAGAAGGGTATGACCTACCATGAACAGGGTTCGAACCCGGATCTCCAGGTTACAAGTCCAGTGCACTAACCACGGCTGTGGCTTCCACCATGTGAGGATTTACAGTAAATATTTTAAATCATACAAACACAGTAAAATCTCAATACCACCATTTGAACCTAAAAAGAGTGGTCTTAATATTGAGGTGATCTGATTATCAAATAAGGAAGAAATATGGACAACTGGTACAAAATTGAGGTCATTATAATGAGGTGGTCGTAAATTGAGGTTTTATTTTGCTGTCAAACATGCAATGAATTACTATTCATGTAAATCTTGGTATAAAATAGCTAGGAATAATCTAATAGCATTATACTACTGTTAAATAATATATGTCTGCACGACATGAAAATTGATACCATATTTATATAAACCGAGGATAATGTTGTGAAGAAGTTTCTTTACACTGAAAAGGATTTTAATGAAGCAACTAAAGTTTGTATAATATTGGGAAAAAAAAGTGGGAGATTAGAATATTATAAATATCTTCCTGTTTGGTTTAAAGGGGGAAATTCATGTTACAATTCAGCAGTAATTAATAGCACGGTCTATGGAGAGCTTTAGTAGTATTTAGGTCTGACTTATCCATGTTTTATTTCTTGGAAGTACAGCTGGGTATTGTCAGGAAATTTGATATTTGCGATATATTGTGATATTTACTATAAATTTACTGCAGTATATTGCAATTATATTGTGAGCATTTATTTGTTAAATAATTTTCATAAAACATTAACTTTATTTACAGTATTACCCTGCCATCTTTGGAACAAGGTCCCTTATTGTGAATGTGGTCTTTCCTGTCCCACTTAAACTTATACTGGAATAAGGAATTAACCACAAACAGCAAAATAATTTTTCTATATCTTTACTAAATGTTTTTCTATTTTTTAACAGATTTCATACAAAAAACATTAATTTTATCAAGAATTAAAACTAGCTTGTTGTATGTCTTGCTAACAAAAAAGACCAGTTCACTCCTCTTTGAAACTTTTTATAAAAAATATGTCAAAATAGCAGTATTTGGAAATCATATTGTGATATAATATTGCCTGTAAATATTGCAATATCCTGTTTATTAAGGTGTATAATGCACATCCCTACATGGAAGAATTTTACACAGACCTGAGTTCATACATTCCACTGTGCCTATATAAGCAGATGATAATGCATTTCAGAAAATAAATCTTTTTTATTGTGAAATTGAAGCAGACAGCAAAAAAATTATTTTAGAAATGGAAAATAATAACATAATGTCCACAAAAAAAAGATAAAACAAATTATGACCAAAGATATCAGCTACTGAAAATAGCTAGTTTCTCAGCTACTGAAAATAGCCAGTTTCTCAGTTTGAACCCAAAAGGGATTTAAAACTCCTCGTAATACCCCTCAACTGTTTTTACATTAAACTATACTTGATTGTTTTTCAAATTACAAATGTCTCCTTAGGCCAGATAAAATGTCATGTTAATGGTAACCTGAGATGACTTAATTTTTAAGTCTGACCCTACTGTTTCGAACGCTAAAAAGAGTGACGCAAAAACTGAAAGTAAGAAAATTTTGAGGACAAATTGTGCCAGATAATCAAAATGGCATGTTCACTAATCACCAAAAAGATTTGTACTTGTGAACATGTCAAAAGGGAACTACTTCAAGTCAGAACAAGTAAGTGGATCCAATATGATAATACAATATGAATCATTGATGGTTAATGCCTTATTCACACAAAATAAATGTTTAGTTTTGATGTACAAACCCTCATTTTTTCCGTTAAGTAGTTACAAAGTAAGTCCTGTTTATCAACAGTATTTCAGTTATGTACAAGTTTACTGAAGATTTAATTCAAGGAACAATTCAACTTACAAAGCAGACAACTACTAGGGATGCTAAAACTACCCCTTTACTACATACACATGACAATATTATACATATATATGCATATATACACAGTGTTCACGTAACAAGTTCAGTAAAGATAGGTGTATAAATAAAAACTTCAATACTTCATTCCATCTATTGTCATGTATATTATATATATGAATGATATTGTCATGTATATTAAATATATATGGATGATATTGTCATGTATATTATATATATGAATGATATTGTTATGTATATTATATATATATGAATGATATTGTCATGTATATTATATATATGAATGGTATAGTCATGTATATTATATATATGTATGATATTGTCATGTGTTTTATATATATGAATGATATTGTAATGTATATTATATATATATGAATGGTATTGTCATGTATATTATATATATGAATGGTATTGTCATGTATATTATATATATGTATGATAATGTCACGTATATTATATATATGCATGATATTGTTATATATATTACATATATGTATGATATTGTGATGTATATTATATATATGCATGATATTGTTATGTATATCATATATATGTATGATATTGTTATGTATATGTATATTATATATATGTATGATATTGCCATGTATATGTATATTATATATATATGTA
Source organism: Lutraria rhynchaena (assembly GCA_008271625.1). Classification (NCBI taxonomy): domain Eukaryota; kingdom Metazoa; phylum Mollusca; class Bivalvia; order Venerida; family Mactridae; genus Lutraria; species Lutraria rhynchaena. The sequence continues at coordinate 1,094,029 of VIBL01000036.1, forward strand.
TGATATTGTCATGTATATCATATATATATGTTTGATATTGTCATGTATATTATACATATGATATTGTTATATACATAATTATGTATATACATATGTTATTGTCATAAACCCCAAGTAAATTTTATATCTTGAGATCAATCAGTCTATATTGATAAGAATATATTGACCAATCTTACTGAGTACAGCAAACTTATACCCCTAATTTACTAAAGGTTAAATGGTAACTTCCTTTTATGATTGTGTGAGTCATTACTGGGAGACAAGATTTTTAGTGATCTTGGAAGAGTATTTTGTCAGGATTAGTCTGAACTGATTTTATGCCTCTCTGCTAAGTATTATCTTAGCACCATAAGTATTAGAAAAATGATGGGAATATTTAAATTGTTAACATGTTTCATATTTTACCCTTAGGCATAAAAAAGGTTTGTTCCCAGTTACCCAATTGACCCATCTTTTACCTGCCAACTCAAAAGTTTTTACAGCATCCAAATCTTAGTGCTATATTGTAATTTTCACAACAGTGTTTTCGACATATTAAAAAAAAACCTACCAACTGACCCATATTTTTTTTCAGCAAGTAACTGGAAACAAAGAGTTGTTTGACAAGACATAATTATTTTTTTGTTTAGACAAGTTAGTTATGTATTTCTGTTTGTACTTACCATTATCTGGTTTAAATATGTTTATTATTATTGATAATATACATAAATAAACTGTTAAAAAAACAATTTGTTTTGTTTTACCTTAAACAACATTATTGCAGGAAGATAATTACTTGTATCAGAGATATTCACACCAATGGAACAAGAATTTTATAAATTTCATACATTGACACTTAATATGTGAAACCAACTAGAAACAGTAATTATCTTCCGAATGCTACTGGTTTAAAAAGAACCATAATTTATCTCAATATACAAATGGTGTAACTAATCAGAATGTTCATCAATAGATTATTGGTACTGATGTAACAATAGTACACATATAGTTGGAGTAGCTGATAAGCCTTATCTTTATGCAGGAAGGGGTTATCTTGCATAATTCAACTTTAACAATCAGTCTTAATCTACCACAGGAAACTGTCGGCAGTTTTACTGATGATTCATGCTTGTAACAGTAATACGTCAGATTAAGCACATCTTTACAACCTTATTTCCTACCAAAGAAACATGTTACTTAAATTATGATGGCATCATTATAAAAATGAAATATAGAAAAAGTACAGAATGTATGTCCAAACATTAAGTGGTCTTTACAATGAGGTAGTCTTAATCCATTGTTCTTCAAATAAACATTTAATCTTCATTATTTTATTGACTTATATTAATTTTAACAATTTTTATGATCCTAATATTCAGTCTTAACTTTACTCATTTAAACCAATAATTGGGTTCTAAAAAAGTACATTTTGTATTTACTTATAAACTTCAAACTACAGTTCAACACTTCAGCAAAAAAATATAATACTGTAGCAATAAGTTGCTGTTTAGAAAATGTCATTGGAATCAATAAAATTTGTTAAAATTAGGTTACACATGCTGTAAGATTGTCAATATTGAGTTTTTGGGTTTTATGCTGGTCTAAAGTGGAACATTATTGGTTATGGTTGTTTTTTAGAACAAACAACTAATGAAAAAATGCTGCATTCATCATTATCCCCATATAACACATGGTAACTGTTGGTGATTTCCCTCCATCACAACAGTCAAAACCATGCGTATAGATCATATTGAGATCACAGTGCAATAAAATCTGATTGACCAAGACAATGGTGACATGTATATGTAATTGTTAATTGAGATAGATGCCTACTATGCAAACTGAAACAATTGTGAATAGAAATTCAACTGATCAGGGAGTTAAATATTGATCAGTTCATATGTGAGAACCTTGAAAGTATTTAACTGCTAGTTTTAAAAAAATGATTATAAATTTTAATGAATTCTTTCAATATGTCAAATATCTTTGACAGTGATTCTGACAAGTCTACCTTTCTGGGTTTGATTTATACTAAATAATGTCCAACGTTGAGGTTCCATCAATTCATGAGGAATTCTTAGATGATGATAATGATGATGATGATATTGATGGTATTGACAGACCTTATGTCAAATGGACACAAATTTTTACAGCTCTGAGGATGTGATTCATAAAATCAATAAAATTATTAAAATCTTAAATTAGAATCACAATGTTCCATATTATGATCTTATCAAATGTTATGACAGGTTTTGCAGATCTTTGATTTTATTTAGATTTAAAAATAAAATTGTAATAAAATCTCTTACAATGGTTACCAGTGCATACATGAACCTGTTGCAACTTACGAATAGAACAATTGAATTAAATGAATTGATTTTATTTCATAGACAGGAAGATATATCTTTTGTTTTTCAGATAGATGACTGTAGAAAAACATGGCCTATAGATGAGTTCAACTCGGACACTATCAGCACTGTAGATAATTTTTACTTCTCTTCCCTGTGTATTTGATAACAACATTAGTACTGCATACAATAGCCATATGATTTGGGAGCTGGCAGGGAGGGATGCTGACTCCTTTTGCATTGATGTTACAGAGCCTTTAATGCATGCATTCTAGTCCATCAACATTCTTATGGGTGCATGTGAACCAACTGCCCCAGCTTCATGTGTACTGGTGTAGTGATGCATGTGTTAGAAATGTTGAAATTATAAGCAGTATGACCTGCAATCATATCTTAAAGATCTGTCAGTATTTTCACACTAGTGATTGTACACAGGAACTAGAATATGGTCAGACAGGATATGATAAACTGTGCAAAGTACTGATACTATCCACACTCTGAGTAATATATTCAAGGTCAGATATACACTTCCTAAAGAAAGTCTCAGTGGATGGGGCTATGAAGAAATATACCAGACATATCTCTATCTGCCAGTATATGCCAGCAAAACCTATAAAGTGTGGTATGAAAGCTTGGATGTTATGTGACTCAAACACTTGCATATATGTCCAAATTTCAAGTGTATCTAAGGAAACAGAATAACCAGATGGAACATGGCCTTAGTTTTAATGTAGAGCACAGTTTAACCAGTCACATTCATCACACAAAGAGATGGATATTTTTTGACTGATCTATCAATTTTACAGAACTTGTTAGATAATAAACTTTATTTATTTGGTAGCTAACAGAGACAGTTTCAACATGTATTGTAGGAGCTCCAGGATGTTAACTAGCACATATGATAAGAAAATAATGCAGCTGGAAGTATCCGATGAGGAAAGACAAGCATCTTAGTCAACACGTATCAACATTGAACAATCCGACAAATATAAGGGATGCTGATGCCTCATCAAGGCGGACATAATTAATGTTTGTCAGCCCTATAGTGTTTGGACGTGCCTTAAGTTTGTGGGTGGAGTTGACCTGCATGATCATCTTAGAATGAACTACAGTGTAGGGCGTAACAGGAAGAACTGGTGATAGTACCTCTTCTGGACTATGTTGAATGGTGCACAAGAGAACAGTTATATCATCTATAAGGAAGCACCAACTTGAACAACAAGAAGGAAAAGGTACCATCATATAAACTTTTGCTGAGAGCTAGTGAAGCAATTAATTGGAGATTATTCAAAGATAAGGAGGGAAACGAGAGACAATGAGATGCAGCCTGCTGTGAAAATACAAAACTTAGGGTTTATGTCACCATAAAAATACCAGCACTTCTAAAATCATATAAATTCCAAAAACAAGCGTACAAGACAATGGAAGACAAAGTGCATGGGTGTGCAATGTCCACCTATGCAAGGATGGTTGCCACTTTCAATATCATTCATAGAATCATAGAATAAGATTTTTGTTAAGTGAATTTAAGAACTGGTAAGAATTTAGGAACATGGCATTAATTGGACTGATACTGTTATCAAAAACTGTAGAAATTGAGATTGATATATATAAAAGATTATTAGTTCTTATAATGATTTTGATTCAAGTGATTTGTTAGTTTGTTTGCTTGGAAATATCATGGATAAAATGTGATTCTTTCATATTATACATTCAAGAATGAACTGTGGATTGACACTTAAAATTCTTCATGGATAACGCAGTAATCAGACTTGATAATGGCAAGTTTTGGAGATATGTTTGAACTGCTAAGAAACATAACTTGATTAAATTGATTGTGATAAATGACTTGTTTTAAAAATGTAGTAGAATTTATTGCATTTTTGCTTGTATATAATGACTCACCTAATTTATTTTCCTGTCAGTACATCATTAAAAAAGCTAGGAATTATTATATTATTATATTATGTAGAAACTCTAACAGAACTTTTTATAAATCCAGAGAAAACAGTTTTGGCTTCAGTAGAAGGGAAATTCAATTCTCTACAAATATTACATCAGCCATAATGACATAATAAATATATAAATTTTCATTGTAAATCAAGTTTCAACTAAGTGGGTATAGATTTTATAGTTTTCCCATAAACCCATATAGATACAGTGTGTTAAACAGCTTATCTATTGGGTCTGAAAAACCCTTTACTAATAACACTGTATCAATTAACTACCACATACAGCTACATAAATATGGCTTTATGGTAATGTGATAATACTGAAGACATCTCAAAGTAAGGTTTTACTGTAATTAAGGAAAATGTTAACTGCGACCACGGACCAATGTTGCTTAACTTGAAACCCAGAGATCCGCATTCAAATCCCTGTTGTGGCAGGTACTACCCTTCATTGAAAATTTGACAGAAATGTCGATTTTCCTCAATATGCGGAGAAGTTGCCAGCTCCTTGTGGAAGCATAAGTTAGTACTGGTAAGTCCATGAAAACTGGTTAGGTTAACTGGCCACTTTATATAACTTAAAAATTGTAGAAAAAAGGCTTAAGGCCAAGTAACAATGTCAAATAAAACAAGCAAAAACAAAACTATATCCATACAATTTCCTGTAGTTCAAACAGTGAGGTGTCCTTCTCCAAAAGTTTTATAATCCCACTTGAGAGTTTTTCTTAAAATCACGATATAAATACAACCAAATCCTACCAGAATATACACTTTGAGTCAGTTTTTCAAGAAGTTAATTTTTATATACTGGTAGCAACTATTAACACACACTAAAGAAAGGAATGTATAGTGTATATAATGTCCGCACTGACCCATATTCATCAATGAAGCTTTATACACAATCAAAAACATCACGCTTAGGTTGCAGACACTTACGTAGATTTAAGTATCAAATATTATAAGCCAATTAAAAGATGACTAATACACCACAATGACTACAAAAGATCATAACTAACAATCTAAACTTTGTCCCCAATCAACAAGGAAGAAAAAACAGGGGATTTTCAACATTGATAAGAGACATAATCTGATTTTATTCATTCGTTTCATTGTTTGTTTGTTTGTTTGTTTGTTTAATTGTTTCTTTCCGTCTGTTCATTCATTCATTAATTCACTCACTCCTTTGTTATCAACTTAACACCAAACTTGACATGCATTTTACAGTAACTTTTAAAGAAGTTAAATGAAGCAAAATGAAACCAGGATGTTTAGACCTTTTTATGGCCCTAAATAAAATAGTTCTGATAAAATCTTAGAGGTGGTCTCAATATCAAATTGGAATATAGAGGAAATATTGAAAAATGGTCTGAAAATAAATGGTCCTTATAAAGAGTTGGTCTGAATATTGAGGTTGTAGCTAAGTAAGGTTTTACTGTATTAAATTCATCAAATTTATCAGGTATTAAAAATGCTCATATTGTTATTTCAGGGAAAAATATCAAATACTTACATGACAGATAACTAGTTTTTGTATCTAGTCACATACTATTTATAAACAGTTTGTCGGTAACACTTCAATTACAAACCATTACTATAACCTGTTCCTCCACATGTAACTAAAAACTGCTGACCAACATGGAGGGAAGGAACACAATGACTGGCTGAACATCATAGCCAAGATCCAAACTGGTATTCAACCAAACAGTGACAATTTTCTAGCACACTGTAATTTATTTTTAACCATGTTAGAATAGTACAAATTTTAAATACAATAAATCTAAGATGTTAAGACCATCTTTAAGACCCATAACATGTCTTTAAACAGAAGCCGTCACAATATCTTGTTAAAATACAGAGTAAATACTGTACTGATCCAAAATAATAAGTCATAATGAGGTGGTCTTAACATTCAAGATTTCAGTGTGTCAGCTTGTATTGTATAAAAGTCAAATTAAAGGTAAAAACTTAATATGACAGTATCACATTTCAAACAAGTATTCATTGTTCTGCTTATGACCGACATATTTAATTTTAGACTGAACAGCTGTAATACTAAGTGGCAGTAACCTGAATGAAATATAGATGCCAGAAATGACCTTGGAAGTTACAACTGAAGTGAAATCACCATAGAGAAAGAAATGCCGCAAGACATGTGCTCAAACCAGATACCTCTCTATCAGCAGTGCTGTGCTGTGGTATATACCACCCTGGGTGGCTGACTGACTGGCATTCATACATTTTACAGATAGATCTCAAAAGATTATTACTGGACCAGAGGACAGATTTAACATGAAAACATAACTGAATCTATAGACAAAATATATCTGCCCTGAAATGCATATTAACATAAATCTTAGCTAAAAATCAAAGAAATAATACTGGACAAGACAGTAAATCTGTAAGTTTTAGACCTCATCAAAATTTTTACCCAAGAACTGAGGTCCATCAGATTACAGTAAACCTCAATATTGAGACCGTTTTCAGGACAAGAAATATCTGTAGTAACAATGAGGTGGCCTCAATATCAAGTTGAATTATATGGGGAGTTATTGGAAGCCAGTCCGAAAATAAGTGGTTGTTAAAACAAGATGGTGATAGTATTAAGGTGGTCGCTATTTGAGGTTTTACAGTACAGGTGGTCGCTATTTGAGGTTTTACAGTACAGGTGGTCGCTATTTGAGGTTTTACAGTACAGGTGGTCGCTATTTGAGGTTTTACAGTACAGCTTTGACTAAAACCTCTCAACATAATACACGAATAATAAATTGACTGAGTCACCAAGAAGTCTAAAATCCAAATCTTCAATAACTATAATAATTCTGTAATACATTATACTTCAATAATAATATTAAAATGGATATTAACATTTGAACAATCACTATACTGTTACAAACAGTCTTTTTTAAAACCATCGTTATCGAGCAAATTTCCCTAATTTGCAGGGCATCACAAATATGTAATTCAGACACATCAAAATTGATCAGACCAACTGTGAGTTCATTTGATACATGATTGATATCAACCTTACTATCTTCCAAGACCTACATACCAGTCAGGAAAAAGCAAACAAAATGTCAGTAAAGAAAATAAAATATCTTGTTTGGTATAAAGCCTGTATTTAACACCATTATATACATTATATTATGTCATGCCAACAGCTTGAAATCACTTATATGAGATGAGTTTCTACATAGTACCATGTATTGCCTTATCAATGCCCCCAGTGTTTTTGAGGGAAAAAGAACAAAAAACTTGGCCTCACCATAATATGCCTTAAGTTTTCAAATTACATCCAAAATTATTATGACAGTCATTTGACAAACAGCAAAAAAATCAATGAAATTGTATGTCTCTTCGGAGCATTTATTGGAGAAAAAATGGTACATTTTATATACAGAAAAAGAATAGGGAATCCTACTGCATAAATATTTGAGCAATTCACATACAAAATACAAACAAACTGGGTTTGCACCAGTGGAAATCTGCTTCACATTAAATCCACGCAGAAGTTCACAACAATTAATTCAGCATCTACTGCAATAACATTATACCAATAGTATGCATATATTAAAGGGACCTAACTCTCGACAAACCCCAGAAAATCACAATAATAAAAAGTCAGTTTCAAAGTTTAAGTTTTATTCCTAAATGTTAATGTTGTTTATATTGCATAGCTATGAATTATAGTAGTAAAACCTAAATTATAGCATATTTCTGTAATTATTCCAGGTTTTTTTCTCAGCATTTTGGGAACATGACCCAACTCCCAGATTGGGAATATTTGCGAATTTTGGACAAAATTGGGAAAAAGTTACATTGTATAAAAATACTGCCAGAGTAGTGTACCAGTCCAAAAATAAGTAATCAGTGATTTTTTCCTCGTATTATTCACACTCGATACTTTCAACCCTAAACATGTTGTAAAAATGACGAAGTTTTTTTCTCGTTTGAATTGGGAATTTTGCCTTGCAATTGGGAAAAAAACATACTTTTTGCCATTGGGAATGCAACTGAATATCTGTTGTCAAAACCGCCCGAAAAAACCCTGTATTCCATAAATGTGGCTATAGACATGTGAAATGTGGCTATATCTGAAATAGTTTCTCCAGCATTACTTTGAATACATGTCTTAAGCTAAGCAACCATCTTTCATTACTTATGTATGGTACCCTGATAAACCAAATTTTAAACAAACAGACTATGTAAAAAGTCCTGTTTTCAACAATATTTCAGATATATCTGCTCAGCAGTGAACCTAACAAGTCTACTGGATTCTGTACTAGTACTACCCTGCTCCTCCACAAGTAACTGACAACTTCTCCACATGAATGATTAGCAGTGGAAGACAAATGAATGGCCTTAGACATTATGTCTTCAACCAAGACGTCACAAAAAACATGTTCAGTGCCCAATGTTCAAACACACATCCCAAGGTCAATGGTCCTAACACTCTACCTCCAGAGCCAAATGGCCAGGCTTCTACATATCTAAGAACACACACCACTTTTGATTCACCCTGAATTTTAGTGTTTTTTTTAAAATTCTATCAAATGAGGGATTTTTGAGATTTCAAAAAACAAATCATAAATCTTGAGTCTAGTCCCTTTAAACACACAAAGCTCTTTGTATCTTGCCAAATCAGATAATATATTGGCTGCAAAATTTACAGTTATCTTAACATTATCTTTTACATTTACTCCACTTAAACGAACGCCTTTTTTTATCATATATCTAAAAAATAAAGAATTTATTTGTTTAAGCAATGTGCTGATTGCATAATGAATTAATTCATTGATATAACTGGGTAGTTTCCTACAGTCAGACTAAGTACAAGTTAACTGATATTCATCTGAGATCATGCCCCTTATAAAATCCATATCAATAACACTAAGTAATCAGCGAGATTTTTTCAACCATCTGTACAGTGAGATGCTTGTTGCACACAGCCATAGGTATAAGCATATTTAATAGAGGGGATATTTTAAGAAGAAATAGGAGCAGACAGTACAAGGGTAAATTTTTTACAAAGTTACATTACAACACTACCTGAAGACAAGGCTTTTTGAAAGATCACAATCATGTAAATAAACTTTGTATACCTAACAGGTAAATCACCCATTATATTCCTTTGAATTATGATTTCTGACTAATTTATTCTAAGTATATAATTCAAATTTTCACCTTAACAAAAACATGCACCTATATAATCAACAGAGCCTCACTGAAATTATTAAGCAAGACTTTGGTGGTACACTCAATGGGTAAGTGGTACACCACCATAACTATGAGGCACACAGAGACACGTACCTCAGTTAAAATTTTGCCAAGTAATAGGAAAACCGGCAGGTTTTAGTAAAAAAAATTCTGAGAGAGCATGTCCCCAGACCCCATAGATTGCCTCGGTTCAAATATGGGTCTGTGTACAGAACTGAGATAGATTATTCCTTGTAGCCCGACCAAAATCTCCATGAGTATAAATCAAAGTCTGAGGTCACATTTCACTTTGTCTTCCAATGTGCTCAAGTTAGTTCAAATAAAATAAAAATGACATTAACCCTATACCATTCTGACTGCATATTTAACCTTAATTATGTATTTAAACACGAAACAACAACCACTTCTTCACCCTAACGTATTAAGAATGAAATTTTGTTTTGAACACAGAGACTGTTCACAAGTTAAACACTTTTTGTTCACAAAAATCTTACACTGTCAAGACCCAGGGCTCAAATTTATAAAACTTGAGATCTTTCTCCGAGCTCATATCTTACATCTTGTCAACTCATGACAATAAGATTCTGATAACATAATAACAATATCAGGCTATTGTTTTTTTTATATTTTGTTTCTCAAATTTTGTTACAGAAAAAAATGGCTAGGAGAGAAAAAATTCAACAACCAAACCATGCGACTTCTGTGGGGGGGGATATTTTGGCAATATCTGTAAAAACAACTAAACGTGAGAATCAGTATATAAGGGATGTAACTATCTAACAATAAAGTAACGATGCACTTATGAATTAAGCATCTAATTTTGTGTCAAAACTAGTAAAAATACTCAGGTTATTTTGAATAATTGACAAGTAATGAACAATATCTGTTCTGTTAAAAAATTCATTCAGTGGACCTGAGAAAAATGAAAATTCAATTAAAAGTGACTTTATTCATACACTATTCCATCAAAACAATTGATCTAAATATGTATTTAAAAACTAAATAGAGATCTTTTCAATCAAATTACAAGTGTGGTCAGTAATTAGGGGATGTTTGATACTTTTTTGAGTGGGAAACTTGTCACTGAATGATGTGAAAAGTGAATCACGTTTCAAGGACTATGGGTAAGTTAAGATCATCAATTGATCTCTAGCCATTTTCTCACAACATATATAGGAATAGTACATTAAAGAGAAGATAATTTCAGCCAATTTGCACACGAATTTCCAACCATTCTGCATGTAATTTATCATGTTCAACAAAACAAAAAATTGTAACACAACTCAAGACAAGAGGGCCATAATGGCCCTGCATCGCTCACCAGAATAAATGTTAATTAACTTGTTACCAAAAAGGTAATAAAGGTACACTTGTGGGCAAATAAATGGGAACAATAATAAACTTGATAAAGGAATATTTGTGATGATTGAAGGATGCTACGGACCAAACAAGTCATTTTAAGGTATTTTTATTTTTATTTCAGCAAATCTGAAAGAACACTAAAGCATCTAAAGATGCTAAAAACTAAGTTTGGTGATGATCCATCCATAGAATGATGAGAAAAAGTCATTCTAAGGTATTTCTATTTTTAGCTCTAGAGGCCCCTAAAAGGGGCCAACCAAATTTATTTGAGCAAACTTGAAAGAGGACCATCTAAGGATGCTACAAACCAAGTTTGGTGATGATCCATCCAATGGTTCATGAGAAGAAGATCATTAAAGGTTTTTCTATTTTTAACTTTAGTGATCCCTAAAAGGGGCTAACTGGTATAATATGCGCAAATTGCAGTTAGAACGTCATAAGCAAATCTGAAGTAAATCTGACCAGTAGTTTCTGAGGAGAAGACCATTGTTGACGCCCGATGATGGACGACAGATGACACACGACGGACGCTGGAGCATCCACCTACCCGTCCTAACAGCTCACCCTGAACTTTAGGTTCTGGTGAGCTAAAAATGTATAACATAATTATTTCTTCACGTAGTAATAAGTAATGAAATATTCCAAAATGACACACAAGGAAGCATAAAATTGGGCAGAATATTTTCTCAATAAATCAAATTTCTCCTTTAGTGGTGCATAATTTAGGGAATAATCAAGACACATCCAAACTGATTGTATACTTGAAAATGAAAAACAAATTTGTATTCAACTACAGTTTTCAACCATATTTAGTTACAATACCAGCCAGCAAATAAACACAGGAGTTTTTACTCTTTATAATAGGTACCAGTCGAAACAGAGACAATTTTCCCCAATTTTGAACAAATATTCCTGAACAAAAGAGGCGTTTTAAATGATATGTTCAAATATTAAGTAATAAATTTCTCATGTGATTAATTCTAGAACAGTTATTCACTACTGTTATTTTTTTTCACAGGGCTTAACACTTTTTCGACAATTTTTCAGTTATATACAGCAGCCAGTTCACCTAATCAGTTTTTCAGGACTGTACACTAACCAGAACTAACTTTCCCTTACACAAGGTACAAGCAACTTCTCGACATATGGAGGAAAATGCGACCGGGATTTGAACCTGATTTGCCAGATTACAAGTCCAGCGCACTAACCACTGGACCACGGTCGCTGCCTTTTAATCAAAAGCACCTATTTCCAAAGCATATTTTGAGACCCTTTAAGAAAGGAGAAATTGTTCCTTAAAACTGTAGATGACAGATTTTTATTCTTTATCGCATATTTGTGAATTTATTAAATGAAGGAGCAAACAGAACTGTTGTCTTCATTTGTGTAAAATTTTCTGGTACCTTTTCCAAAACTGTGGGAACAACATAACCTGTTTTCCTGGATACTGTACCAATACTAACCTTGTTCTCTACAAGAAACTGCCAACAATTCTGTATAAATGATCAGCAGTGGAGGACAAATAGCTTAAGACATAATGTCTTCATCCCAACTGTCCCATAGAATATGTGCTTTGCTAAATGTTAGAACTTACCAAACCAACATTCATAGACCAATCACTCAATGCAATGAGCTGAGTGCACATAGATCAAACACTCAACATAATGAGCTGAGTGAACATAGATCAATCACTCAATGCAATAAGCTGAGTGAACATAGATCAATCACTCAATGCAATGAGCTGAATGAACATAGATCAATCACTCAATGCAATGAGCTGAGTGAACATAGATCAATCACTCAAGCAATGAGCTGAGGGAACATAGATCAATCACTCAATGCAATGAGGTGAGTGAACATAGATCAATCACTCAATGCAATGAGCTGAGTGAACATAGATCAATCACTCAATGCAATGAGGTGAGTGAACATAGATCAATCACTCAATGCAATGGGCTGAGTGAACATAGATCAAACACTCAACATAATGAGCTGAGTGAACATAGATCAATCACTCAATGCAATGAGCTGAGTGAACATAGATCAATCACTCAATGCAATGAGCTGAGTGAACATAGATCAATCACTCAAGCAATGAGCTGAGTGAACATAGATAAAACACTCAATATAATGAGCTGAGTGAACATAGACCATACACTCAACATAATGGAATGAGTGAGCAAAGACTACACAATCAACATAATGAGCTGGGTAAATAGGAGCTGATTCCAAAATAAGACATCAGAGAGATAACCAGTAACAAAATATAGGCTTCTATAAGCTTCATCTTACAACTGACCATGAATGTTCTTTAAGTCTTAATTTAAAATTACCTTGAGCAAGACTATAAAACACATAAGTAGCCCACAAAAAGTCTATAAATTACATACCTGAAATATATGTAACACAATAAACTTAAAAGCTGTGAGAAGGATAAAATATTCAACATCATATTTACCTGTGGTTATAGCTGATAAATATCTAAGATAATTTCCTCAACACACAAGTGTACATATTATTCAAAGCTCTTCTGAACCTCTATAACATCCTTATGTAATCCAAGCATTATAAGAGAAACGCCTTGAATGACTAATTGGAGTTACATCCTTGTGGATGGAGACAATGGGAAATATATGACACTTTGATAGTAAGTTCTCTTTAGAAAATGTTCATCAACGTACAATCACACGGTCCAAATTTTTACTCCAGTTTTGAAGAATCTGTCAAAAAAGGAATGAAAAATATAAGACAATAACTCTGACACAAAGCGTTTATATACAAACAAGGGACACACCACAGACACAAACAAGCGGCACACACCACAGACACAAGCAATTGACACACACCACTGACACAAACAAGTGACACACCACTGATACAAACAAGTGACACATACCACTGAGACAAGCAATTGACACACACCACTGATACAAACAAGTGACACATTCCACTAAAAAAAGCAATTGACACACACCACTGATACAAACAGGTGACACACCACTGATACAAACAAATGACACACCACTGACACAAACAAGTGAAAGACACCACTGATACAAACAAGTGAAAGACACCACTGACACAAGAAAAATCTACATGTATTTTATCCTTTATCAACAGATCAATGCATGAGAGTAATTTTCCCACAGGCATTGCAATAATTAAGTTACTCTATAGAATATTACAATACTTCCTGCTTGAAATTTCCTGTTAGAATATAATTTGAGTAAGTTACACCTGTTGAAGCATAAATATGCCAGAAGTAACCATTTCACATTAGTTAGAACAAACATGAACTGTAAAATATTACGTATATATTCATGGAATAATTATCTTTAATGAAGCTGTAGACTTCATAACATTATGTCGACCATCTAAATTTTACATTTAATACATACACAACAGTTGACAATTCCTCCATGGCATTAATTTAACGTTAAATATTGTAGTCATGCAAAATAAACCAAAGTTCAGCACAATTAACTGAATTGATAATTGATCTGCTTAAACTCCTTTCAATTCAATTAACTAAATTTTATTTAAACTCCTTTCATTTTACTTAATCATATTGATAATTGATCTGATTTTTAAAGTTTTCCATGACAGAAATGATTTACCATAATTGTTTTCAAATATAATGGCAATCCTTTAAGGTTATTGCTCCTTTAATTGAAGTCTATGGAAGTGGCAACATTTTTCAAAAAAATGAACTAAAAAAACAACACATTTTAATAAAACACTGATAGCAAAAATATGCTAAAAGAGAATCAATCCAATTCAATGAAAAAAAACAAATTGCCGTGCAATATCTCCAGAAATTTTTCAACAAGGGCAATCACTCTTGCAATCTTTTCAAAATGTATTGTAAAATAACTATCAAAATAATGATAATTAGGTAAAAATATATTTATAGCAATAACATTTTAAGTAGTATTAATCAGCTACGTAATATAATATCATGGATGGAATACCTTATTCTTACCTCATTCAAGTATAAAAATTTGATTGATGACTGATTAAATATTTACCTCATTTCAGATGGAATAACCAAACAAATAATTGACATTAAACTTATTTCATGTTGTTTTAATTAATAACAAAACTCATACAAATCTCATTTCAGACAAATTAATTAAAAGATTTTTCAATGATTCAATTAGGAACAGTTTACAATATTTTGAACTTACTTAACAATATCAGAACTTAGTGGTATGCACCATATTTATGTCCCTGGTGCCCTGGATTTAAATATCAAATTGGAAAATCATCAGTTTTCAGTTACTGAACTGAGGGGATCCAGGAGCTTATTTCATGTACACAGCTCACTTTTCAAACTCAAGATCTGGTGGAATCCATTTTGGACAATAGCCTTAAACAGTATGCTAAACTAAAAACTAAAACTAAAAACAGTGTAAAACATACTTTTCTATTAAATGAAGGGATATATTTTTAGTTAAAATGTTGCTATCTTAGCTATAAGATGCAGGGCCCCAGAAGCACTGTCAAAGCAGCAGCAGTTATTTTTTGTCTCATTCCATAAGTGGCTTTTCATGGCCCCAAAAACATTTAAATGAAACCTTTTTCTCAAAATGATAACCAGTATAAACAGCATGATTTAAATGAGACTTTTAAATCAAACGAGAAGGCCATGATGGCCATGCATCGCTCACCAGAATAAATGTAAGGTAACTTGTTACAAAAAACGTAATAAAGGTACACTTCTGGTCAGATAATGGGGAACAATAATAAACTTGATAAAAGAACATCAAAGGATACTAGAAAGGAATATTCGTGATGACTGAAGGATGCCAAAGACAAAATTTGAAGATGATCCATTGGTTCTTGAAAATAAGTCATTATAAGGTATTTCTATTTAATATGGTGGCCCCTAAAAGCAGCCAGCCAATATATTCAAACAAACTTGAAAGAGGACCATCAAAGGATGCAAGAAACCAAATATAGTGATGATACATTCATGCTAAAAACAACTTTTGGTAATAATCCATCCATAGAATCATGAGAAAAAGTCATTTTAAGGTTTTTCTATTTTTTGCTCAAGCAGCCCCTAAAAGGGGCCGACCAAATTTATTTGAGCAAACTTGACAGAGGT
This sequence comes from Lutraria rhynchaena, assembly GCA_008271625.1. Classification (NCBI taxonomy): domain Eukaryota; kingdom Metazoa; phylum Mollusca; class Bivalvia; order Venerida; family Mactridae; genus Lutraria; species Lutraria rhynchaena. Next base: position 1,109,994 of record VIBL01000036.1, read on the forward strand.
CCATCTAAGGATGCCACAAACCAAGTTTAGAAATGATCCAGCCATAGGTTCATGAGCAGAAGGTTTAAAGGTATCTCTATTTTTAGCTCTATTTGAGCAAATCTGATCAATAAAAGACAATCTAAGAATGCTACAGACCAAGTTTGGTAATAATCCATCCATTGGTTCATATATGTTTAAAGTTTCTTTCCATTCTAACAGCTCTAGTGACCCCTAAGAGGAGTCAACTGGTAAAATATGAGCAAATTGCACTTAGAACATCAAAAGGCTTCTACACACCAAATTTGAATTAAATCTGACTGGTAGTTTCAGAGGAGAAGACCATTGTTGATGCCAGATGACCCTAGATGTCAGAGCATCCACCCCACCCATTCTTACAGCTCACCCTGAACCTTTGGTTCTGGAGAGCTAAAAAACCAAATCCATTTTCCAGATACACAAGAGAATTCTAAACATCTCTTAAATAGGTCATATTTGGGAAAAACAAAAGCTGCTTTTGAGGAAAATGTTTTCAACAACTAACAACAGATGTTTACAAGTACAAATATGAAATAAGGAAGAAGTTCTGTAATTCTAAGGCTATCATTAATAATGGAAAAACTGTCAATGAAAGGAAGAAAAAGCTCAATTCTATCTGAGTTTGAGCCAATTTCCACTTTCTTCCTACTGGTCATTATTTTTCTTAGGATTAAAACATATCTGACCACAATCCCATTGGTGCTAGAATTTAAAAACAATTCCTACCTACTGGCCTCTTCTAAAATTTGGGGTAGTAAAAGGGTAAACAAACATATTTTTAACTAAGGCTTAGGGACAATTATTATGAAATATTAGATTGATACTCTCTACCTTCCAAATTAAGCAAAACCAAACTGATGACGAAACTTTTTATACCACAATTTATCTAGTTCATACAATATAAATTATGTTATATATCTGTATGTATACACAATCAAGTATCAAATCACATGTAACAAGGCTATCACATGACTTGTCCAATATCACATGACATTTACCACTATCACATGCTTTATACCACTATGACTCATACCACAATTATATGACTTGAAAACATTGGCCTGTCCACTTTAGTTCTATAGGTAATAGAAATAGGTTTACAGACTTCAAAGAGTTCAAACCCTGGATGCCATCCTTGTCCTCAGTGACAATTTTGTTCAAGACATTATGCCAAAAGCCATTCAGCTTCCATTGCATATCATTCAAGAGGAAGAGTTGACAGTCAGTGACAAAGATCACAGTACTGGTACAGAATCCAAGAATGCTGGTTATGTTAACTGCCCAGTGGTATACAACTGATATGATATTAAAAATAGAAGTAAAACCAAAAACTTGACCACTCATCATTCTATTACTGTTGATATTACCATTATTATTAACAATACATATGATGTAGCAGGTAACTAAGCACTACACAGACCAAATGTATATCAAATCAAAATTGATGATTACGATTTAGACGCAAAAGCATGTCTTCCAATTGTGAGTCATTTCAAAGGACAATTTTTCATTTGATAAGAAATAAAATACAGACAAACCTGTGAACAAAGGCCATCAATGGGAGAAAACTTGTGCCTCAATGGTCAATATTTAGAGAGTTTAATTGGTCAAATATGTTAATGAATGTGAGCTAAAAAAGATCATTGTTCACAAGATGGCTTTAGTCTACAGGTGGCCATTCACACAGGTTTGACAGTGAATATTAGACGAAATATTAATATGAGAAGTTTTATGAAACAATGGCCTGGTATCAGTTCAGAGTCACTAGGAGTGGAATCATATTAAATGTCAACGAGGCTTAATGAAACATTCTTCTGTGGTTTATAAAAAAGTTGGGGTTGTTTTTGTTTATATTTAAGATAATAATGTCTCACTAGACTAAATGAACCCAGTATTAGATTGTCGAGATGGACAGTCAGCACAATAAAAACATAAGTCGAAGACCAAGGCTTTAAAAAAATCAGTTAGGTAAAAAAATAATTATTGTTTTTAGCAGTCAGGGAAACTCATTGGAACATTCAAAAACCATAGAAATTCTATTTATTTTTTTGCTGGGGTTTAATGGTGCATCAACAGTGCCACTTGATGACTTCTTGTGCTTATTGCTGACCCCAGGTGTACTCCTGGGTGGAACTACTGACATTTTGTATGCTAACTGGACAGTTCCCTCACAAGTGAAATTTGGTCCACGGTGGGATTCAAACTCACAGTGGTGAGCAGCTTGTAATTACTAGTCAGAGACCATAACCACTCAACCACACAGACCCTAATTACAATTAAAAAACAAGAAGCCTGCCCCTTTTGGAAATGTTACACTCCTAGGGGAGGTGCATTTAATATGAATTTTACTGTATTAATACAACACAAAAAAACCCTCATATCTACAGTAGTTGTATCAATATTAATCCTGGCATTTAAACGATCGATACCTCTAGCTTATTGTCCATCAAATGGAAACTATTGTCAGTTTAATGATTATTTAGTTACATAATTTGTTCAAGGCAACTCAGCACAGAAATAGGTATTTGTTGACATAATCTATTTATCTAATGTAATATTACAAATCTTTTTATCATTCATTCCCTAATAATTTATTCTACTTTTCATGGAAAAACCTGAAAATCTATTTTGTACTATGTACCTACTTTTCAAAGGGAAGCCCCCCCCCCAAAAAAAATCTACTCATCAAACCTTCCTTATCTATTTTATTTAAAGGCCCTAATTCTTTCGAACTAACCCTACAAAACTAATATATATCATAAGCAGAGATAAAAAGCAGCGACAATATATCAAAAATATAGCAGTAAAATTAAAAATTGAAAATCAAACCTGTAAATAACAATCAACAAAGGGAGAGAGAAAATATGGCCTTTACCCACAGCTGGCCTTTCTTCTGAGATTTATTGGGCCTAGTATAAATTTTATCAATGAATTTGTGCTGAGCACAGACTGTTGTTTAAATGGTAGCCTTTATTTACAATGGCCTTGAAATGAGGCATGTTTGTATAAGGTTTTTAAAAGATACTCTAAGTCAAACAATTGCTAAGAAATTTATCTTATCAAGTTATTCTGTTAGGAAAATCTAGAGTGTAGTAAATGAACCATTAAGTATATAAAAACAGATGTTACTAATCAGTCTTTCCTTGAAACAATAGATACAGCAGTATTCATATATTGTACATAATGGAAATATAACATCTTTAATGTACAATAAAGAAATTTTTTTCATTATCAGAAAATGCTGCAGAGAATTCTACGCAAACCTTCTAGTAGAAGATGGGATTGAATTTGGACTGTGCAGCGATTTTAAGTTCAGAAGTTTGATATTTCTTTGTTTAAATCTGGTTTTTATGCCCAATTTTTTATATCATGCCAATTATATACAAGCCAGCAGTGTTCCTAGCATATTCTTCCCAAATAACTGCCCACTACTCTGCATGAATCTCTATTTGTAGAGTAAGAACTCACAAAGCCAAGGTCTGTATACCTAACACTTTTCCTATTGAACTAAGCTGGCAGGCATCAGAAGTTTCTAACATTCATTTACACAAATTGATATAGTAAAAATTAAAATATCCAATTATAATGTTGTGATGTGATCTTTTTAATGATCTGATGCTCTTCAGCCATCTATATTTTGACAAAAATATGTCAGACATGCTTCATTGTACATCTGAGGGTAAATATATGCTCAGGTCAAACAATATCTGCAATGTTCTAAGACTGTACGATGAACTACCAGAAAACTGGTTAACCGAAACAGCTCTAGATCAAGGACTGACAGTGTACTTTACACAGAATTATTAAAATAAGGACACTTGGAGTTTGAAGTCAATAAAATATGCATCCTCTCAAGTAATAATTAACACAGGGCCGGATACAGACAATGAGGTGTAAGCACATTGTTACTGAGGTAAGGTATACACAGTATTGCAGTAATCAGTGAGCCCAAATAAGTTTATCTACCAAACATTTTCTAATAAAAGCCCTCAAGCCATTACATTTGTTTTCCTTTCACTGGGTTCAAAATTTTTTCAGTTATATACAGTGGCTGGTTCATCTACCCAAGTTTCCTGGACTGTATTCTGACCAGTACTAACTTACCCGTCCAGAAGTAACTGGAAACTTCTCCACATATGGAGAAAAATAGACATTTCTGTCAAATTTTCGTATGATCTCAGGTTTCAAGTCACTAACCACTCGACCAACCTTTAACTAATAAACATGAATATATTCATATATGAATATTTAGAATATTCTGAAACTTTCACAGCATCTCAAAAAAATTTGGATGTTGCACAAAAAGTGACCAATTTTTAACTGGGGTATAACGCCGTTTTTCAACAATTTTTCAGTTATATTTGTGACAGGTTCCTGGACTGTATACTAACCAGTACTAACTTACCCTTCCGCAAGGAGCCAGCAACTTCTTCAAATATGGAGGAAAATCAACATTTTTTTCACATTTTCATAGAAGGGTACGACCTGGATTTGTACCCAGATTGCTGGGTTACAAGTCCAGCACATCAACCACTGTACCACAGTCACATTTTACATTTCTTTATTTTAATCACCTCATGTGACTGCTGAAACAAATTCTAGATGCACTGGATATAACATGATGGACAAATTAAGTGTTTATGGTCCATGAGTCACGAATTTTGATCTCTGTCAGAAGGTGGGGCAGGGTTGTGAAGTACTGAAGGGGTGCTCATTGGGGGGGAAATACAGTAAATAAGTGTAGATACGAACCTCATATTCTGATACAGATTTTAAGTGTCCTAAACGAAATGAAAGACAATTATGAAGTATCACTTTCCTCAACTTTCATACCATCCTCTTAAGCATGTAAACCTTCTCAGAAATAGAACAGGATGTTACATTCAAGTATACAGTCAAAATTATATAAATAGCAAATTGAATGTGGATGTTTTTGTTCGGGATGGTCTCACCCTACCCGGCCAATTCTGACAGCTTTAGGAGTATATATAAACAAGGACAAGGTTTTTTTTTTACTTTTATTGAAAACTGCCCATTTAAGCTCAGCTGATTAAATGGCTTTATCTGCTTGATCCTGACAAACTAATCATAATAAGTATTTTTTTTCTTAATTTTCTAAACTACCATCACCTCACTAAAAGGGGGAAATATAGCGTGATAAATCATGAAAAAGGGGAAAATTTAGATAAAACATAGCACTTTAGGGGAAAATATAGACTTTTTTGGCCGGGGGAAAGTGCCTGTATTTTCCGCAAAATTGCACAAAAAATCTCTGATCATATTAACTAAAAACCAGAAAACACACCATGTGAGGATTTGACTCAACAATTGAGGATCACCTAGATAATGGTATGTTATTCAGAGGCCATGTTAGTTAAGTGATCACCAGAAGTACTGTATTTTTAAAATTATAGGTGTATCCCGCTGATTGGGTAATGTTATGATAGTCTAAATATAGATACTAAACATAAAAAAACAAGTATGGGAAATTTAAGCAAACTACGCATACAAACCTTGCATGAGACACCCAGACATTTAAATCAGTGCATTAAGCTTTATAGCTCAAAATAATGTTAATTCAGGAAGGTTGCTGGTTCAAGTCACAACAAGAGGTTATTCTTTTATAAATTCTACATATGTTCTTCTTTTTTTTAAAATATTTTTTTTTTCAAATTATTTTATTTACTTATTTTTCATGCATTTCATACATGCATATCACATTTATAAGCACAACATATCATGTAGGATATAAATTTACAAAACATTTCAACAGCCATGTCCTTGGTGTGGTTGCCAACGCTCTCCAAAACTCATCTACACTGAATCTGTAATTGCGCATGCACAATGCTTTATTTGAAGCATAAAAAATAGTCAAAATACTCTTGGTGGTTTTCCAACCAACGACTTCAACATACATTTTACATTCATAACAAAACCGACTATATTGGCTATATCGTACGGCTATCCTGTCAGTGCTGTTACCATGCAGTCTTCATTACTGCGCATACATAACTTAGTTATTATTTAGAAATGTTTATGTTTTGGTTCTATATTGAGATAATCATAACATTATCAATTTAGCTCCATATTATCTATACAGTTCTGTCAAAAGTTTATTGTAACATAGTCCATTACAAACACATCTGTTTTATAATACTTTAAACCTGATATATCAGATTATTCTACAAATAACTGAAATAGTATTCAGTGCTTTTATCCCAACACAAATAAACACACGTCATTTGTACAGTCAAACCTGAATTAACAGCCATCTGTGATTAATGGCCAACCTGTAAACAATGGACATCCTTCAGGATAAATTTACAATCAATAAAAACAAGAGGGCCATGATGGCCCTGCATCACTCACCAGAATCAATATTAATTCACTTGTTACTATAAAGGTAATAAAGGTACACTTGTGGGCAAATAATGGGGAACAATAATAAACTTGATAAAGGACCATCAAAGGATACTACAAATATAATATACAAATAGAATATTCATGATGACTGAAGGATGCCACAGACCAAATTTGGTGATGATCCAACCACTGGTTCATGAAAAGAAGTCAAGATTTACAGTTATTTCAATGTTTAGCTCTAGCAGCCCCTAATTGGGGCCAACCATTTTTATTTGAGCAATCTGATAGAACACTATCTAAAGATGCTAAAATCCAAGTTTGGTAATAATCCATCCATAGAAACATGAGAAAAAGTCATTTTAAGGTATTTCTATTTTTAGCTCTAGCAGCCCCTAAAAGGGGCAAACCATATTTATTGAGCAAACTTGAGAAAGGACCATCTAAGGATGCTACAGACCAAGTTTGGTGATGATCCATCCATTGGTTCATGAGAAGAAGACGATTACGATTAAAGGTTTTTCTATTTTTAGCTCTAGTGACCCCTAAAAGGGGTCAACCGGCAAAATATGAGTAAATTGCAATTAGAATGTCAAGAGGCTTCTACACAGCAAATTTGGAGTAAATCCGACAGGTAGTTTCTGAGGAGAAGACCATTGTTGACGCCAGACGCCGGAGCATCCACCTACCCATCCTAACAGCTCACCCTGAACCTTCGGTTCTGGTGAGCTAAAAAGGTCAACTCAGCATGAAGGCCATATCTCTCCCTCCAGTGGCCTTTTCTGTGATTTTTTTGTAATTTTGGGGAAGGGTCCAGGGCCAGTCCGATTGGGTAAAAAATGTGTGGCGTGATGCCAAAATTGGGAATTTTTAAGTAGGGAAATGGGAAATGTCTTTAAGGAAAAAATCACTGCTTTTATAGATTCGACTGTTTCGCTTAATAAATAATTAGCCCAGCTGCTTGGATAAATTGGTAGAGAGTTCGGTCTTCAGACATTGGGCTTGTGACTTTGAATTCTGGGTTTAGCTGTTTTCTGTGACAATTTGGTCATTGCAGAAAACAAGGTTAATACAGGTACAGAATGAATAAAATTTGATATATAGTTTAATTGCATTGTTGTATGTAACTGAAACTTGTTCATACCTAGTTTCATATATTGTAATTATCTAAAAAAAATACTGGTAACTTAAACCTGATAAATAAAAAAGCTAATCTCAAGTTCAACTGAACCTCTGAATAAAGGCCAACTGTACATAAAGGTCATCATTCTACACTCCCCTATGATGATCTTTGTTCAAAGGTTAAAGCATTCATTTTCATAACTAAATCATTCATATATATTCAAACACTACAATTATTTTATTTTCCACAATCAGACAGCTGCATAAATACAAAAAATCGTAAGCTGTCAGAAAAATGTCAAAAACACACATAATGTATAAAAAATTAAGCCAGCACTTATATCTTGATTTACGCTGTTGCCACCAAATATTTCTTAATATGGTACATAAAGTTATTACCTACATGCTCAACAGTAATAAAGATAATGCAGTGTCAGCTCAATTATGCAAACTCATCAATTTATCGTGATTTAGTAAGATGTCACACCGAAAACATAATTAATTGTATGTATTTCATACAGTACACACTACCAATGAACGCTTACTAGATAAAAATATCTGTAGATTATGGGATCATTTCAGAAACATCTCTGAGCTTAGATCATACTGTTTTAAAACTTAAAAATCCTGTGAATGGCAGACATTTCACTTATTTCTTATTTACTGCCTAAATAACAGTCAGTCAATAGATTTAAATATTTTCTCTGTACATACGTGGGGGGGGGGGCAAAATATTTAAGAAACAAATGAACATTTTCTTACACTTTTACAATCAGGCAATGTAAAACTGCTTGTAATAAGGGAATAATTCCAACTACAAGGGTGCAGACATGTTTTCATGTAGCCGGTAAGGTACTAAATATGGAAGGGGAGTCCGAGGATCCCCCTGTGGAGAAAAAGAAGCTGGGAATACTCAAATAGCCAGTTGATTGTTCCAGCTTTCAGCTTATTTCTACACCCCTGAACTACAGGCAGTATTAACAGACATGTGCTAGAAATAAGGGTCAAGGTTTATAGAACTTGAGTGTAAGGTTCTTAACCTCAAATAATATGTACTGATAGATACCTTTTCAGTACAGCATTCCGATACAGCTATAGTTTAGGACCATATTATCTAAATTTAAAACAGCCATCAAATGATGACTGATTAAGTATTAATCAATCATTTCCAACCTCAAATGTGCCAAAACAAGAGGGAAAAGTGTTGTTTTTTTTATTGTTGATGATTCTTCTATTTCACTTTATTATCTACTGATAGTTAATTCTGAAATACACACAACTACATCACAGATTACATAAATAGATACAAGGGGATACAGACAAAATCCCTTCCGACCAAAATCCCCTTTGCCCGAAGGAATTTTGTCTACTCTTACCACACAATAACATACCCACACCACACAATGATATTCTCTTACCACACAATAATACACCCATACCACACAATTATACATTCTTACCATACAATAATACACCCATACCACACAATAATACACCCATACCACACAATTATACATTCTTACCACACAATAATATACCCTTACCACACAATAATATACCCATACCATACAATACACCCTTACCACACAATAATACACCCATACCACACAATAATACACCCATACCACACAATTATACATCCTTACCACACAATAATATACCCTTACCACACAATAATATACCCATACCAATCAATAATACACCCATACCACACAATACACCCTTACCACACAATAATACACCCTTACCACATAATAATACACCCTTACCACATAATAATACACCCTTACCACATAATAATACACCCTTACCACACAATAACATACCATAGTATACTGTTTTTCCAGTGACAATGTACTCCAATACCAGTACCAATGACCAATGACCAATACCCATGACTATGATGTTGTTTCAGTATAATAATATTATGTTACAGTGTTGGATTGTTGACAGTTTTGTTTGACTTTTTTTAGATTCAAAATGTATTTAATATTTATGTGTATAAACCAGAAACATTTTCCAGTGAAACATTTAATCAAAGGGTTTAGTTCCTTCAATAAGACAATACTGAGAATTGTTAATAATAATTTGTCTCAGTCATGGGGGCAGACAACAATTATCAATAATGTAACCCCCTTGACCTAGTTAGCTGATAATTCATCAAGTAAATAACTTCCTGTTGGCTAATGACTGTGATGGGCACATTTTATTGAAGTGACACCTAAAAAGAATTGTATAAAATCATGAATTATCATTCCGGAAGTTTTAATCAATGTAATTTACCCTCGATGAATTGATTATTCCAATGACTTTTTTGCAATTTTGGGAAAGGGTCCAAGTAAAAGTTGGGAATTTTTAGGTTGGGAATTGGGAAGAATGTCTTTTATTTCAGTTAGGAAGGGTCCGTTTATCAGACCAAAACAAAGAAGAAAAAAAAACTTGATATAATTTTCCACAATTTTGATTGATAATCTTAAGTATTTCAATCGTCATAATGACCAGAACAGTCTCAGAATTCCTGCTCAGTTCTAACATAAAACATATTGCAGTCCAACAGAAAGTTTAGAATGCTCTGAGTCAACTGATTTTCTGATAAATTCAGTGGATAGAAGCCAGGAACTTTGCTGGATCAACCATATCCAAAATAGACACACGATTTTCCAAATTAGTCTCGCAATGACTCCATATAACAGAACAATTAATTCATCATTGTTAAATTTGGTTTTACCATCATGACAAAAAATGAAGTTTGATATATATTTCATGGTATTAGTGGAACTTGCATTGTACCACATGATAACCATACAAGTCAATCAACATTTTGTTGATAGAAAATGAATTCACAAATTTTTAAACCCGCCCTTTCCATATTCGGCATGAGAATCTACTAATCAATTTTCCGCTGCCTTAAAACCAGTTCAAGGGACAAGTATTAATTCTCAAGATATTGACATAATGATGTTCGTACAACAATGTACATCTGTAAAAAAATGTTCAAACTTTATATGAATCAGACAGATCAGACAGTTAATGTATTAATCATAGCACAGTTGTCAATGTTTTAACAAGAAATATCTAAACAACTTGTATACATCAAGAAATGCTCTAAAGAGAAAAATATGACAGACATAAAGGCAAGAATGGAAAGAGGAAAAATATCACAAGAATGCAAGCCTCTTGAAAACACAAGTACAAAATTGAAAAAAAAAAAATTATCTTAGAAGGTGTATGACCTGAATACATAAAAACTTCCTTATACTAATTTACTAATTATTCTTTACATTTATTCTTCAAGCCGTTTGCTTTTATATGACACTGTCACTGGGTTTAACAAAATTTTTCTACAATTTTTCAGTTATATACTGAGGCGAGTTCACCTACCCAGTTTTTCTGGACTGAATATGTACAAACCAGTACTAACTTAACCATCCACAAGGTGCCGTCAACTTCTCCACATATGGAGGAAAACTGACATTTTTGTCAAATTTTCACAGAAAGGTATGACCTGCTGTGACCAGGATTTAAACCCGGATCACCAGGTTACAAATCCAGTGCACTAAAAACTGGACCACAGTCACAGCCCCTATTCAAGTAATAATGGAACATAATGGTTGTCCAATCTTGTGAAATGAGTAAAATATATAAAGGCTGGGATTTGTTTCCACATTTTAGGAAAGGTAATGGTATCCATCAAATTGAGAAAATCATGTCATTTTACAAATTGGGAATTTTTTACACCAATACAATTAATATGCCTTCTATTGGTAACTGTGTTACTGCACCATGTTAATTGAGTAAAATTCAAACATTCAAGTAAATAATTCTTTAGATTGGGACTGGGAGTTTTTTAAAGTCTCGTTTTAGATGATGAATTCTTATACTATCGAATTTGACAATATTGCAGAAGTTTAACATTTTTCAGGCAAACTTCAGTTAAAATTCAGATGTAAGGTATCCCGGCTTCTTATGTTTTTCGACGGTGTAAGCATGTTTCGCCCGGTAAATAAACAGACGCTTATTGCACAGTAAGTTTTGACCGAGAAGTAGAAACAGCATCTAGATTTCTACATTAAGCACAAATTTCGAAACAGAATAACAGAGTATTTACCTTTTTAGAGCCTTTTCATGTTGGCAGCCATTTTTGATTTACCGCTCAATGACGTTACATGTTTTCGACGGTTTTCATTGGTCAATATAAATAGAGGTACAGGGTGGTTAAAAAGTCTACAAACACATTTTGTTCAAAAGTGAAGTTCTGACAGTGACTCCAATGTACATTGGAAATAAAAAGCGCTGTTCTCACAACTATATTTAACTGTCAACTTTTAAAAGCAACTAAAATGAATGCATCTTTTTGCAAATTTTCAGTATTTTTTCTACAAAATAATTCAACAAAATATTGTTTTGACTTTTGGTTAGCCTACTGTTCATTGGAGGAAGAAAGACACAGAAAAGTGTCATTCCTTCTTAGAACTCTAATTGGGCTACAAAATTTGAGGTGTACCCAGCCATCACACCTATCACAGCAACCCCAGTTTACAATTGTTAAATAGGGCAATTTGTCCACATCTTCCACATTGTGCTGCATGCAAACAATACATTTATCAGAGTCTGGAATGTTATTTTCATCAATATCAGAATCAGAGTCGGGGTAAGAGTTTGTCTTAAACTTCTTCTTGACTGATAAACCAGAGGAACTGGCAGCAGACATGTTAAGTCGATTTTTGGGGTTCTTTTTGTCCAGAAACGTGTTTCTTCACTGCATCATATACTTTACAATACATCTTTGCTACCCTTTCTACTGGTAGACCTTGCTCTATCACTGTCTCGTATGCATTATTGAGGCCATCAACTGATTAGGATCTGTACTTGCCCCTTATAGAACACTTGGTCTGGTATCATTACGGAATATGTGTAATGGTGAAACACGATTTTGTGATCTTACGCTGAAAGAAAATATTAGGGGAAGATGAACTTTTGGGAACACCCTGTATATAAATTTTGACAGATGACATCATCACAGGAAGAAGTTGTGTCTGCAGCAGACGTACACACATTTTTTTAAAGATTTTTACCTAAAAAAACAAGTTTTAATGTGAATCTTGACGACCGACACAAACTTTGGGAACAACATTTACCATGAAATATTAGTGACTTTTGTATATCTTGTTTACCTGTCGTATTTCCATTTTTTATCAGTCTGACATTTGTGCGGCATCCAGCATCATTTGTTTACATTCGGGAGGGGCGGAGCTAAAAGAATTCTCACGTGATTGTGACGAAGTCGTGCGAAAATGAAAACCGTCGAAAACATAAGAACGTCAAAAACATAAGATAACACAATACATTATCTTTTAAAATGGCGGTGTTTTAACAGAGTGACAAGGAAATGTCAGAATCGTTCTGAACGGAATAAAGAATAATTAACTAATAATAGACATATTCTTATTTCATTAAATGCATAAAAATATCAGTGAATCACACTAGTGCTCAGATCAACAACTTCGGATAGGAATCTATCCGAAATCATTTCAGTTAGCATCATTGTAGTCGGAAAACATTATCACAGAACGACATACCAAAGTACTTAAACACAACTTACTTAAGAACACGAACGTCCTAATGTAGTCATTACCTGTTCGTAGAAAAATCTATTCTGCTGATATCTCTGGTCGACTTTCTTGTTATTAAAACTTCCAAAACTTCCTCGTTTGCAGCGCCATCTGCTTTCGCGGTTATCGTCAAGGGAGACAATCATGAAACAATTACAGACGACACGAATGAAATGTGTGGTCTTGACTTTACGTGCGGAGATTTTTTGAAATTTTTAATCTGAATTTGTCCTAGATTCGAAGATTTACCATACATTAATTTCTAGATTCTAATCAAAATTGTTCAGATTTATTTTTTCAGGGACTAGATTCAATACAAATATCTATGTGCAATGTGATGTAGAGTCCCTGTTGTTTTTTGCTCACACGCGCTAGAAGCGAGCTTCTGTATGCCATATTGGTAATCCTGACTTAGGTATAAACTATAACAATTTTTTTTCCTCAAATCACAAACGAATAATTAAAATTAGATAACAAACTTTGAGCTAAAGTGAAACTTGATTTATATTCGACGTCACTATTCTCGTGAAATCACTGATGCTTGTGATCTTCGTGTTGCACTGGTTTAAAACTGTGTTACCTGTCAACACGACTATTTCGTTCCTTTCTCCTAGAATCAAAGACATTCTTCATGGGCCATTTTCTTGTAGATATACATTTTTTTAAAAAATCACTTTATGCTAAAATGTGGCACCAAAAAAAACCCGAAAGTTTCTTGTTGTGAATAATGTTAAAAAACGCCAGATGTCAATTAACTGAGTCTGCTAGGTGTTTTAGCTCCGCCCATCAATCGCTGCACAACTTTAAATTTTACGAAAAATATGTACATATGTTTTTTTTCGATCATTACAGATTTTATTACTCTTTAAGAACATTTAACCTGTATTTATTAGAGAACCGTTTAAATAATACAATAGAACATTTTAATTCGTGGGTTAAGAGTTGTTTTAAAATTTTAATCAGAACATGTCCGCAAGAATACGGACGTGCGGTAGGCAACCGTACCTAAGCTAAATTGAAGTGAATTCAAGAAACTGATACGTTCTGAAAGTAGATAGTTTAATCCCATCTCAATGAAGAATTTGATCGATTTTAATTTTTTAATAAAGCAATTTTACCATCCCTATATAACATATATATATTTGTTATTTCTATTTTATTATAGTGTTTGGAAATATAATGAGGCAGGTACGTGCCTGTACGGTATGACAGAAAAGAAGTGGATTGCTTCCAATCTATTACCGGATGAACTTGGACCGAATCTATTTCATGGTGCTAATTAGGGGTAATAAATATATGGTGCCACGGCGATAAAATCTCTGTTTTTCTAATTGTGATCAGTGGACGTATTGTAATTTGTTTTAAGATTGGATTTTGTCATGGAGCTTATTGTTTTGTTGCAAATTTATACATCCACACGGTAAGGTGATTTGTGATTTTGCAAATATAGAACAATAAAGGGAAATCGAATGAATTATATATATATTGATCAAATATATATATATATATATATATATATATATATAGATCTAATATAATTATATATATATATATATTAGATCTTTGAGCCATGTTACAATCTATAACAGATATACAAACAAGTGATAATATTCATTGAATATTTATTCTAAAAATAATTTACTTAATGAAACTCTGGTCATTTGTATATGACGATGGAAAAAAGATATTCTAAGGGTTTCACGAATAATTTTGATTTCACCATCAGCATTTTCACCTATGTAAGCAATGGTGAATAAGCATGTATCAAGATTCAAATTTCTGATAAAGAATGACAAGACTTTTTAAATTAGACTTTATAATATAAGACCTTTTTTCTGTCTGTTTCTTTGAAATCATGCTTATATATATTTGAGCAAGACAGAAAGAAGAGAGAAAATAAATAGATTTCGTCCATATTAAATGAACCACGTTCTAGGTAAGTCGATTGTTGGCGCGACAATATTAAATATATTCTTCCATAGGTCAGTGGTTGTTTTATTGAATTGGAAATGAAACTTGCTTCGGATATATTTATTATGAAAGTATGATAGAAATGGAAGAAGAAAATCCAAGCTTTTACTTTAAATACAACGTTACATATGCTATGTTGTTTACAATTTGATTAAATGATAACCATTATGACTGCTGCAAGGTGTGAAACGCATTAATGGTCTGTTTTTTACTGTTGAATCATGTAATTATTATACATGGACGAAAATAGATTCTACTGTAACGTACCCTAATATATTCCACAAGGAATGTATACACGTAAAGATCAGTTCCACTTTTAAAACCTTTATTAGTCACATTTTACAGTAAGTCCAATCTTTTGTTTGAACAGAAAATTAAAGAGACTCAACTCCAAACAAACAACAGGAAGATTTTCCTGTTTTTCTTATCATTCATCAATGTTGTTTTGTTGATATCTTATGGATATGACTTGATACTGTTAAATTCAAACTAAAATATAGCGAATCTTTTCTGTGTTTCTATTTATTTTTTTCAAAGAAAGCGTGAATTATTTAACCACCAAATCAAATCCATGATAGCCAATATTTTTTTCACATCTTATTAAAGATGTAATGTAGTTCAAAATAAACGCATTTTTCTTATTTTGAAAAATTAAATATAGATGTGGTGTGAAGACCCTTTAAAATTCCATTAGACATCTGAAAATCAAATCTAGAGCCCAGTCCCTTTAACCTTCAATCAGGTATCCAGAAAATGAAGTGTAACCTTCACCATTGATAGTGTTACTGTCACTCTCATTAATATGGCGTACCCAAACTTCATCACCTGAAAGTAATATAAAAATAAAAAATACGCAGTGCTTAGTTTATAAATATATAATACATGAATACGTAGTACATAGTCGTCTGTGCTGTAGGGGGCAGGGTCTGCCATCAAAGTTCTGATATGAAGGGCATCGAGCGTTTGTGCCCGATCTTCTAAAAGCAAAATATGTAAAGATATTTTTGCAGAATCATATCTTTCACAAATAAACCAAGTTACTCTCTGGATATATTTATTAACACAGAGCGAAAAAGAAATTCTTGTTTCGTGTGCAGCCATTGTCTTACATACTTAAACTTCCTCTATCATCTGTACATTCCTGAATAACAAAATTCCTTAAAAACTAATTTGTCTTGCTTGTCCTCTAAATTCAGAATTGCTCTTATGTTTAAGTATGTACAGGGCGAATATCGGTGGTCGTCAAAGGGAGAAAACTCTTATGAGCATAACATAGAAAATATCAAATTGAAGTTTTCTGTAGTTTTCTTATGATTGCAGGAAACAACATACGAGTAGTGGTGTTGCTTTCGTCGGTAATTCCGACGTGTGTATTTCTTTCAATTCTACTTACCAGAGTGTAAATCAAGTGCTACCGCATTAGTTCCCATGGTGTAGAAGCTATCGTCGCCAGATCTCACCTTTGTACAGGACACACCATTCTTTACTATCTCTAGTCCAGTTGACACACCACCTCGATTCAGAACAGCAGTAGTAAATTCATAAGCGCCATCAACCGGTGCAGTAAATATTCCATGACGCACGTCATAAGCGCCTCCAACGTTTAGATTTACCTTAAATACAATGACTGGAATCAAATACTACGCAGTTTAACAGAGATAACGGAAATTTTTATGTTCATTGCGATAAAACTGTCATGATTGCTTCATTCACCCAGTAACTTATGGACAAGAGTTATATTGAAAAAAGGTGTTTCCTAATAAACACATTGATCAACAGTTCGGTGCCAAAGCAAAAGGCGGTGGTGAACTACGCCGAACAGAATATGCAGAAAGTATTGTGTTAACCATCTGAAAGCGTTTTAAATGTAAAGGCTGAGCAATGAGAAATGTAATGATTAAATACCTGATTGTATACAACCGCCTGTTCCCGACCAAGTGTTGCAATGTTTTTGGTTAATGTTGCGGAAAACGCAATAGGGACCATTGAAGATGAACACCCGCAAGTTGCTGTAAATAAAGTGTATTAGTACGCGTATATTGATAAGAATGTAATATAATCGATCTGTTGTGGCTTTAAATTGGCAGTACGTGCCGTATATAGAGGTCATCCGTACCTCAAATGACGTCATAAATTGAAGCAATCCGTACCTGATATTTCGACAGGTCCTATTGAAAACAGATTGTGCGAATAGAATGGACGATCTATACTAGATGGCCTTTTTTGCTTGGAGGACAAAATGCTTAAGAAGCAACGACTCCAATCAAATTGTCATAATGAACATGCGTCACACAAAGACCGAACACTTTACCTAATGGCTAAGGTCCAACTTTATATTAATGCTTTACATGAGTCTATACTCTTCTTCCACAAGTTCATTTTAACTGTTCTATAAAAAGTTTTTATCGCATGAATCTTTTCTGGTATATACGTTTTACTTACCATCCTTAGTACGTTTTGTTAGAGCTGTCAATTTTGCTTCTAGAAGCTTGGCCTCATCTTCGAGTTCAGCTCTCAGCTGACTTTCCTGCGCTACCAATGACAATATTGATGAAGCTATTTCCTGGGCAAGATCTTGTGTGTAAACACTACATACCTGTCAGCGAGAAATCATAAAAATAATTCTTTCCTTTTAAAAAATCTTTTTGAACAACAAACCTAGGTCAGCGTTTATTATGTTTTTGTACTCAACTAATTTCAGAAAAGTATTATTGTTTGCCAAAAATGTAGGTTGATATTTTGATTAATTGATTTGTATATAGAATACCGTTTGAAAAATTATACGCATTTATCAAAATTCAGTTGATTATTTTGAAAAATTCAGATCTGAGCATTGAGACCTCAAGTTTTATAACTTCGAATTCAATTTTTGATTTTCACAAGAATAAAAAAAACATTTTTGGCTATCGTCTTATATTTTTACTAAACTTTTAATAACTGTCGACCACAGGAAAAGAACCCCTACTTATATAGGAATATGTTCGAAAAGTAATAAAATTTTATCATAGTTAAGTATAACAAAAATGAAAAAAAAACAAGAATGAGATTTGATCTCATGATGGGATAGATTATGAGATTTATTACCTCCGATCCTCGGGGAGACATGAGCTCAGTTTAATTATTAGGAATCTTTTGATTAAAGCATCGCCTGAGGGAGGTTAGCAGATGCTTGTGGAATGTGGGGGAACAGGTTATAAACTGAAGTACTGCAGAAAACTCCAGAAACAAAGCTTACAGTAGAGTATGGAACTTATTAGCAGTGTGTTTGACTTCTAATTCTTGACGTGTTCACGAGAGAAAACATCCGTTAATCATACAGAAAGGCAATATATACATAAGCAAATAGCAATGAATGAGGGCATGTGTGAAAAACATTCATAGTCAGAATACCAGCACTGACAGATATAATGTTTTACAAAATACATCGAACTTAAGAACAAAATTTTAGTATATGAACGATGTTGAAATATAAAACGAATGAAATTTACTTACACCACACAGAAAGAAAACTGTAATAAAGAAATATGTCACCGCCATGTTTGTAGCAGAAGATTGATGTCTAAAGAAGGGCCGGTGAAAAAGTAACTTTGTGCGCACCAAACGACCAGACTGTTTTGAGTTATCATGTGTTACTAAATACAAGTATTGTTTGTTTGATTGTAATTCTCGTTCATCAAATTTCATCAAACAACAAGTAATTTATCATAAAAACATTTGAATGGGATTTTATCAAGTCAAAAATTTTATCAACAAGTGTGGGAATCTTTTGTAACGCCCCACAGATAAAACTAAAAGACCGAATCTTGTTGGAATAATCAGGTCATTTACAATAGGTGACGTTTTGTTGAAGAGATATGGATGTAAAGGACTTTAATTATGCATAGTTTAAAACTGGTGGATTGTCCGTTCAAACACAGTACATGTATTTTAAAGAGACAAAACATCGAGGTCCCATTTTATAGATATATCTTAGCTAATATAACAGTTTTTAAACTTTTTAAACTAGTACTGTTAATGGAATACATTTCCGGCATTTGCCTTTAACAGCTGACAATTGATCCCCATACAATCAATAAGACAAACATGTGACTTACAAACAAGGGATGGCAATATTTTAAGTCTAAAAACTGTATTCTTTTCTCAGTTCCACCACGTGACAGGACTTGATTTTTATAAAAGTATAAAACACGGTGAATCTGGTGTAGTGTACCGCACATACACTTTGATTTCTTATTTATGGACATAGAGAAATGTAGATATAATAATTTAATTATTCAGATTTCCAGAAATCCACTCTAACCGTGTTCTACTGTACATGCAAATCAATTTTCACATTTTCATGTGTAACAATACCCACATCTACATAATTCCTTGTAAAAGACGACGTGCAGTAGACGATGCTAAAATTGATATGTGTTAACCCTTTGCCTTATAAGCATATTCTGGAATCTCCAAATTCAAAGCTAATATAAAAACATCAATTTATTTAAGAAAATTGGGTTAGTTCTCTCTGACAGAGTGGAAATTATTGTGGCAAAAGGAGCCATTACTCATTACAAGCAATGGCTTCTTGGCCACAGTATTTTCATACTGAGTCGTCTGCTTCAGATGCGGAGAAAGGTGATACTATGAGGCAAAATATTAAACTACTTTTCAGCTTATTTTTAACCATTGTTCTATTCTGTTCGCGCAAAAAACAATGCCTCATAGGATGAGTATTTACTGTGATTGAGTAGTAACTGGGGTTTGATAACTCGGTCTGTTAAATATTGTTATTAAGAGATTACGGCATCAACCGGAAAAGACCGATTTTAAACGATGCATGCGGAAATAATAGTTTGCGACGCATTGACAATTCTAATAGGTATTTTATTGCGGTTTTAATACGTATAGAATATGAATATTTAAACAACAAAATTTCCAACGAAACATGTAATGAACTTTTGTCCAATCCATCAAAACAAGAGGTTAATTGCCTCCAGTCGTCGTTGTGTATTCACAGGTATAGGATTGAACGCTTTATGGTAAGTTTAATTTCATAATATAATTATAATTATAAACATTTAATATTTAAGATTCAATTCTTCAATACGACATTTATTTGACTATATCAATAAGATTTATGTAATTTTAACACAAGTTTTGTATCTAAGACTTTGGGTTTTAATATCGCGATATTTCGTTAGCTTAAATATAATTTATCGCTATTTTTCAATTTTCTGGAAGATGGAATATAGAATTTCAATTTTGTTATTACTTTTTATTATGAAAGTTTTTGGTAAAATTTCAAATCATGTATGACAAGTCTGTGTTTATGAGTCTTACTTAGTACCCTACGATGGGTAGTGTATTCACAATACTGATACTTTTATTCGTTTAGAGATACAACATTTATGTTACATTTCTTCATGTGAAGTAGTTTTTCAAAACTGACGTGACATTTGGACTTCTAACATTTCAAATTTAAGCATCACGTAACAAAAGCACATTCTACAATTCAGATTCAAAGTTTGAACGAAAAATACGGAATGTAGTTTATTTCAGAATATTTGAAAATAAACAAATGAATTTGATGACAACAAATATTTGTACAAAGAAAAGAATGAACTTAAAATCGAATAAATATATTCTTCATTTTTAGTTAGGCATAAACTAGTTAATACGTAGATACTCCCCACGAATTCACGTACGAATTCAATATAAATGTTATTCCCAAAGACACCATTTTCACAGTGCAGAAAACCCACACACATGTACCACCATTTATTAATCTAGCTCGCCCTAATGAAGATTTTGGAAAAACGACGTGTACCAGGACAATTTTAAAAGTTCTGATAATGGGGACATAACTCCGTATTATACTTTATCGATTTTTATAAGTATACGTGTTCAGAGGACAGGCATATCATCCTGTCACCGTTTTTCCCGTGCTAAGCGTGCTGGTTAATTTCTTAAGAAGGGCGTGGTTTCATACATTGGCAATCATTGCGTTTCAATTACAAATATGGCTGATGGAGAGCACGGGGTTAATATCAAAATAAGATCGACACTCAGTTAACCGTTCAGCACTGGAAATTAAGGCAGATTTAGACAAAGTATATGGAACGCTCGGTCATATCTTACCGTTGCTACGTGGTCAGCTTGTTTTAAAGGTGGCAGGCAAACGGTCGAAGATGACCCACGTTCAGGACGTCCGTTAACAACATTTTGTGAAAATGACGTCATTTCTGTTAAAAAGGCCCTGGATGAAGATGCGCGTTACACTGTTATGGCGCTGGCTGACTTTGTGGTATAAATTCGTTTTTTTTTACCATTTTGATGGAGAATCTTAAACTTAGGAAGGTCTGCACACGCTGGATCCCCCATTGGCTGACCGATCATCTAAAATAGGAGCGCGTCAGAATTACAACATATTCATTGGCGGTTTATGAGAACTGTGATGATGGACGCTTATATTGACATTTTGACGGGCAATGACACGCGGTTATCGTTCTTTAAGCCGGACAGAAAGGAAAGCAACAAATTTTGGGTCGGACAAAATGAAGAACGACCTCAGATTGCTAAACGTTCTAGAAGTGTCAAGCGCAATTGGTACGCATAATTTTTTGATGCGCGTTGGATGGTCCCAGTATCCGGTCCCAGAACACACCACTGTCACTGGAAGTGTGTACGCTGAAAAGGTCTTACCTGCTGTGGTAAACCATTACACCGAGACCCCCACGAACCGGAATACGAGGACTTCTCCATGACAACGTCCGGCACACAAGTCAACCGTCGTAACAGATTCTTTGGTGGACTTCATACTTCGTAACATCCACCATACAGTCACCTTGTGATTTCTGGCTGAACCAATTCATTAAACAGTGCCTGAGGGGCGAAGATTCGAGACTCGCACAGCTGTTGAAAGCGCGCCTTATTTCAGTACACCAGCACTATATCCAAATTAGACTTTAAAAAGGCATTTTCTGATAGGATCAAACATTTGAAGGTGTGTACAAGTCAAGGGGGAGTACTTTGAAGGACTGGAATAGAAATTTTACAATTATAATATAGATAACATAATCTAACGTATCAGTCGTGATGTTCCGAGCGTTGTTTTTGATGAGGCAAGTTGGTGGTTCGATGTGATTGGACATTGCGTCTCATGTGACAGATTGTTTTCATTTTGTCCAGATAAATACCTTAAGATATTGATATAAGGTATCGTGGTATATATAACGGCAAGGTATCACGATATCTTTTTTTAATGTGTTTCAAGTCGATCGCAGTAAATCGCGATTTTCATCTCAATGCGCCGTTATCGAAAATCACTATATCGCTATATGTATCTCAGTGCACTGCAAGTGAATCGCGATATATCGCGATACATGTACTCTCTACTATCCTTATGGTTATTTTATAAATAAGCATTGTCACGATGATTATTTAGCGATTTTTATTTATTTATTTATTTAAAACACACGTAAGTGATTACAGAGGACGAATTCTTTTATAGTTATATTTAGTGGACTCATAGATCAATCATTTTTTAATCCGATTAAAGATTCAGTTGCCTACGAGCATCTAATTATAAAAATGATATAAAACCTTTAAATAACCGCTCGCTGTGTGTAGTTTGAAATTATACTTCAGCGTAAGCATTTCTAATATATTTTTATTTGTTTTGTATTACGTATTTTGCATAAAAGTAAAACCGCAATATATTGAAATGGGAGCCGATGAAATAGATTTATGTGTGCGTGTCTGAAAAAACTGCGTTTGACGCTAAAATACACGTGTTATGATTATAGAAGATTACTCAAATCACAGAGAATTTGGGATGGGTTCTTAAACCAAAAATTGATTGAGTTTTATTTTGCTTTAGATTGAATCATTGATTGTTAACACTTTTTCATTTACAGTAAAACCTTGATAGTAAAACCACCAGCGGAGCAAAAATTTAGGGGTTTTAGGGGTAGCCGGCGTGCGCCACTCTAAAATCTGTCAAGCATAAATAAAAAAACGTCAGTTATTGGCTGATTGTGTCCATATTCTACATAAATATCTAGGATTTACGCCACCAAACCAAAACTCTCGTATCTGTCCCTGTAATTAAGTAGAAATAAAGAGGAAATATTGAAAAGTAGTCTAAAATGAATGATCATCATAGACAAGGTGTCTTAATGCTGAAGTGGTTGCTAAGTGTTGTTTTACTCTGTGTCCTGAGAGAAATTACCTAGCCAGTGCGACTGCGATTTGTGATTTTCCCTGTAAACCTTTTAAAACTGAAACCGAGCTTAGAAAAACAAACTAAAATTAAATGTCATGATCTTTCGCGATCCAAGTACGGAGCACTCGAAGGTTAAAAATTCTTTCCATGAATTTAACTGATGATATTTTTGGTCTGTAAGATATAATGTCATTAGCGTCTTTTGAGAGCGAACATTTTCTTTGGATTTCGCTATCAGCTTTCGAAGTTCAATTTACCTGAACGTTATGTAAATGTCGTTCTGATTAGGTAAGTCGATTAAATATAAATTTGAGTCAAGTTTCCTAAAATCTTTAATCTTGATGAGAAAATCAAGGACTTGATGAACTGTTTTATTTAGTCAAAGACCGTGAATGTTATGAAAACAGCCCCCCCCTGTAGAACATAGTGATACAAACCTATAAAATTGTGAAAATGCGCGAAAATAGCAATAGTTTTCTTTGTTCCTTTGGTGACCTTTTTCAAGATTTCACTGTAGTTAGTTTTAAAAAATGAGAATACTTTATTCCTAACTAGATGATACAGTAAAACCACAATACCGTTTCTTCAGACAACATTTGGGGCCAAAACCCAACTTTTTTATTGCTGAGAAAGTCTTAATTGTCATGTTGAAGTATATAATGATCGAAGTGGTCCAAATACTGAGTTGGTAGAATTGTGAGGTTCCACTGTACATGTATTTATGGCAGGGGTGTCAACAATCAATCGGTTAACCGTTTAACCGTTCGAAAGTCCGATTATCGGTTCGTAAATTCAGTCAATCGAACCAGTTAGCCGAACACATTATCAAAAAGTTCTATTGTGAATTGGGTTTAATTACGAGCATATCGTGAGTGGAAAGATTGATGTTTTGTTAAATGTACAATGTTTTATTTCCGCCCGTCCTCTTTACGACCATCATTCAGTACAATCGTCATTTTGTAAATCCACGAAGATAGAATGATTAATGTGGGTGCTATGAAATGTGTGTGTATATTGTAGACGCATTATAAGCTGTTTTTGTGAGTGACAATCAACAAGGTAGGAATGATAGCTTTATGAGTGACGCAATTAAACCATGAATACAGTACCACCTCTTTTATCGACCGCTTCTACCATAAGATCACTTAATAATAATGACCACTTACATGTATTTTCATACCGGTTTCAAATATTTCCATTAATTTTCAAATTGTTAATGAGAACGCATCAGTATAAACAAGATACAATATACACGTGCAGTATGGCGCGGTTATTGACTTTGATCAATTTACATTAGATCAAAACATGGTCGTAAGATTTAAAACTGCAAAAAAATTGAACTGATTTTTTTGGTCGTTTTAATATCTTGAATGTATTGTATATTACTGTCTATTCTGGAGTTATGTTAATTTTAAATAATGGGCCTTCAAGATTACACCTCTTGTTGAGGGCGATAAAAATGTAACCTTTGACCTGCAAACCTGTTCTGTTTCACATTAATAGGTGATACAGTGCAGTTACACAGTTCTTGCCTGTAATTATACTAATCAAATCAACTAATAGTGTTAATTAGATATAAATTATTCAAATGAATTCTCATCAATCAGCCGGATTTTCATTCAAAGAAAAATTTAATTACCATATGACAACTTTAACGTGAGATATAGATTCGGCTGTGCATATTTAAATGAGATTATAGATATGCCTCGGATATGGTCCTCGGATCTGTGACTTTGGATCCAACTCGGAACCAGGCACATTCACATGTGAGGAAGCGGTACAGATAGCTTACGGAAGGTCAGTGGTACTTCCCAGGTGCGTGTCTTCCGTCATTCTGAAATGTCGCTAAATAATTATGGCTGTTGGTACGGCGTTAAACTCGAGTAAAAAATTAAAGCCTAATTAAGCGACCACCTCAATATTATGACCCCCTCATCATATTCATAATAATTATGATATAATTCAGGATATTTAAAGTTTAACAAAGTTGCTTTTCAGTTTTTTTTATAGATTTATGCAAGTAAAAACTGATTTTCTGTTTATCTTGAAATAACACGATTCTTTTTTATTTTACAAAAATCAACCTATACAGTAGAACACGGTTATTTACTTCATTTTATTCACAGGTTAAATTTTCGTACCTTGGACATACATAAGGTCCTTATCAGACATTATCATAAAATATGTATGTGTTTTTAATCAGATATATTGACATAAACCTTGTTTCGACAAAAAAAGAGATAAAACTAATTTTCCACGAAAAAACAATAAAGCAGTATGGAAAGGTTACTAGGAGTGTGCAATCTCCGATTGTGGTCCGGAAAACTAGCCAAAAATGATTATAAGTCTTGAACCGTTTTCTCATGGCCCTAGAGTCGAGAATCACAGCCGGAAGTTTCCATTCATTTCCATTCTTACCATTAACTAATGGAATATTCGCACATTATACAGCATATATGCTTGTATTATGTTTTGTAATTTTCAGATAAAGATGGTATTCACTCAGCTTTGTATGTTTTCGCTGATGGTGTCATGCTCGTACGCAGCACATGTGCGCGGAAATGACATCCCGCCGCCATCTTTGTTGGACAGTATCTACGAAATATTTTACGGATTAACATGGAACGACCACCACCAGACAGGTAGGAAGTAAAAAGATCAATTAAATCATAGTAAAACATTTTCAGACCGTGGTCTCAACGGAACTTTTCAGGGAGTTTTTCGAGTTTTATGTCTATTTTAAACAGAATTTCAGCCACTGAGAAGTTAACTTTAATTTTCATTTAATTTTCTTAGATTATGTAACTACCAACTTCTCCACATTAATGATCAGTGGTGACCAAATCGTCACAGAGAACAAGTGCCGCACTAAAAGTTCGAACTCGAGTCTCCGAGGTTCGTAGACATAACGCTCTACCTATAGAGCTATGCGGGCGGGCTCTTTGGAGAGTGGAGCTGCTTCGAAAAGATATGAGGTTTCTTTTATATAATAACTAGTCTGTCCTTGCCTAACGAAGAAGGCAATGTAATTTCTTTCACATTGGTGACCTTGTTCACAGGTTTTATATACTGGAGAAATATTAGAACAATCCACTAATATGTACGATTTTTTATTTTTGTAGTGAATGCAACGACAACCCAACCACCACCACCGGGTCGACAGGATATTTGTCATAATCTTTGTCCAAAATGGTGTGAAAAAACGGGAACGCCGAGGAAATACTCCCATTGTCATTACTTGTGCGGAAACTTGTGTGATAGAAAGGTATGTACTAAAACATTATATAAATATTTTGTTATATGTCGGAAATTATGTCGTCCGTATTCAACAGTTTTTTTTAATTATATGCCGACATCTAAAAGTTAATAGACGGCTTTTTCATACAATAGAAAGTCTGATCTGTGTTTGCGACCACCTTCGAATATAGAGCACCCTGTAAATTCTGTGTAAAGCTATCAATGATTATTTGGAACATACTAACCTCCGAATAAAGGTCACCTGTCAATAAAGACCAAATTTTGTATTTCCCAAGGGTGACTTTTGTTTATAGGTCACTGTACATAAAACAATAATATTGAGCCAGGATTCTACGCAAAAAGCATTAACTTAGATCTAAAGGGTACATTTATGAATAAACAGTTCGTCTGCATATGAAATAAATTTTTTCATTCGTAGATGAACACATGCTCATAATTATTTTATTTTCATCTGAAAGGAGACCGGAAAGTATTTGTCATTTACAACCAATCAAACAAAGTGGGTTGATGTTTATACATGTTGCCGTGTGGCTATGTTGTCATTTTGGTGTGACCCACACTTATTTCTTTGTGGACTATGTCGTTTGAGGATATTAGAAAAGGGAGAGAGCCATTATGCAGAATTGTTTATTTTTCATAGAACTACTTTTTTTCTACTTTTTGTTACAGACGGTTTATTTATGTTCCTATATTTCAGGTCACCCTAAACAACCACTTCATTGGTAACCCACACTACGAAGTCGTTCGGACAGATTACGTATTCAGCCATTACGATAAAAATGAAGATAAGTTGATTTCTGTGGAAGAATTTGCTAAAGCCGAACAGATCAGCATCGACGAGTCACTCGAAGTTTTCACATTTGCTGATGTTAATGGTATGGTTGAAAATCACCGATGGTGATACAAATTTAGACAGTCACTGTCTTAAAAGTCTATTTTAAGTACAGTGGAATCTCACAAGTCAGACCACCTCCATATAATAAATGCCTATTTTCTGACCGGATTTCCTTATTTTCTTGGCACAAGTATTTCAATATGGTAATGCAGTCACTTCAATATTAAGACCGAGTTTGGTATAAAGGTGGTTACTATATCAAAGTTTCGCTGCACTTTCAAACTTTTTTATGAAGACCTTCGAATAGAAATGGAAAAAAGATCCTTTTGCAAAGATTTTGGTTACTAATCGGAATTTACGTGAATAGACTTCAGAACCTGAATAAAATGATTTTTCGCGGTTCATGCCTGGTTCCAGAGTATTTCAGATGGATACCGGCGGATTAGTTTATAGGGTTCTGTACCAGTATTAAATTTGTTCTTTTGGCGTAACCACCAACTTCTTCACAGGAATCATTTCAATCAATGGTGGAGGACGAATAGCCTTATACATAATGTCTTCAAACAAATCGTCGCAAAGAACATGTGCCATAGGTTCACACTTATGACCCTTAGGCTCGTAAATCTCTCCATGTTGAGCTTAGTGGATGGGGTGAATCACAACTGAAGCAAAGAATGATATAAGCTTGAGTTATCTAGCATTTAGTGGCATCGTGGCTGCTTAGGTATTTTTTTACTTCTTGTTAATACTGTATAGTGACGTTTTGCTTCTTTTTTACAGCGGATGGTTCAATTGACGTCAAAGAGTTCCAAGGCAGCCCTCTCGTGTTTACAGGTAAGCATCTTTACAATACGATTGAAATTGTATTTCATTAAAACTGCAGTACAGTGCAACTTCTCCAGAGTTCACACTGTACTATTTATCTTTAAATTTACCTTCTCTAGAGCAACAACCTCTCAACAACAACAACAACATATTTTTGCTTCTCCCAAAGGGTGTTGCTTTGGAGAGATTACACCGTATCATTTATTTTTGCATTTGGTGTCCTTTTCATTGACAAAAACCGTCCAGCATATATTGTATTTCTCAAAATGAGGAAAGTGAAAATGTCAACTTCGTTCGTTTTTTATGTCATTAATGACAATAAACAAAAGTGTTCGGAGAGGAACAATATCAAGATTAAACTTTAACATCTTGTATTCAAATATTCATCTTTTTTTGGATTTTTATTGTATACATGTTTTGAATTAATCAAATTCTGAGTTAATTGACTGACACTGTTTTTTCTGTTACAAAACTAAAGGTTGCGACTGTGATCCAGTGGTTAGTGCGCTGGACATGTAACCCAGAGATACGGGCTCAAAGCCTTGTCGCAGTCATACCGTTCTATGAAAGTTCGACAAAAATGTCGATTTTCATCCTTATGTGGAGAAGTTGCCGGCTTCAACTTAACGTAAAATTCAAATATCCAAATCTTAAATTGCTTTTATTTCAGAAAATATGTCAGAAGAACTTAGCAACATGGCCAACGCAAGAAAAGGACCTTAAAGACCTTAAAAATAAACGAATTGAACTAAAATTATTGTTGTGGAACAAACAATGTTTCAATATTTATTTTGTTATCAGTGAATTTAAAACAATGAGGTATTATAGTTTTTGTCTTTTGAGCTGCACCCCGCCCGCTAGTGGCATCATCATGGTATAAACCTGCCAAAATTTTAATTTTTGTAATTCGACAAAATGACGTTGGGACAGTATAGTGGAGGAGAGTTTTAAACCGGCAGAAGAAAGAAGAGTCCAAAATTCTTCAAAGGCATTTTCTATAAAATTCGTAATTGTCAAAATTTTCAAATTAAAAATAAATGTAATAGATGTGATCGGTAAGATTTTTTCCCTTACGATTTACAGGGTATGTTTTTTGTGATTAAATAAATAAATAAATGAATAAATGAATAATAACATATGTAAATATATAAAGCTCTGTTGCTTTTTATACATGAAGTATAAGAGAGATATAGTTAAAATAGTGAGATATTCCCATCAATATATTGTACTTCTCTATAATGGATATTGTGTAATATTGATATTATTGACTAACTGTCAGCTCTGTAAGAATTCACTATAACTGTGTTCTACTGTATTGTCTCTACTTTTCTGTGCTATACATTACTCCGACCTTAGAGTGACATGATATCAGAGGCAATGGGAGAGTTTGATGTGAATAACTTGTAAACGGCGCTTAACCCTGTGAAAAAAAACTATTTGTTAATATCAACTTATAGTTAAAAAATAAATACAACATACAGCAGAAATTTTCAGACATAAAATAAAAAGTCGTTTCTTGCCGATTCCAGACTATTTTTCCAACTTGAACTATGTCTCCGAACTTAAAAACACGTGTGTGAAAACAAATTCACTGACCTGCCGATCCTATATTTTTTGGGGATGTCCGAGGAAACACGGCATCTATTTTATTTCACATTGATTTTAAGAATTATATAACTAAGGGAGATAATCCATTGATTGGAGTTCGATTCATTTAAGCGACAACGTTATGTTTAAATCATCTAGGTCCGTGATTATAAAACCTGAGATCAATCTCTCAATTCAGTCTCATTTTCAATCTTAACAATTATGTACATTTGTCATATACATAAATAGACATTTCAATTAATTAACTTGTTCACGAAATACTATTTTATATGTTAGCGTATCTGTCATAGTCACCCTGAGAATATTGATAAACACGCAATAGAGATTAAAGCTCTATGATTAATCTCAAGGTTAAATACAGTTGGATCTGGTTTACAAACGCTGGTCATAAAGTTGCTAGAGCGTTTTGTTTTTAAATATATTTTACGTGGAAAATGCAACAGCAAGCAAGTTAATTCTGACTATTCCTTCATTTTGGGCCTGAATTTATGAAAACATCACTTAATTATCACGTAAGAAGTTTTGTCACGTTTTTGCAAAACTTGTCATGGACGTAGTTTGTTATATCCGAAATGTTATCAGTAATTGCCGGTCAGGGCGACAGGTACATAACCATGTGATTATCTTTGGTTCATATAAGAGGTCACGTGTAGCAACAATGACTTCGTCACGTGGCTTCTTCAAGACAAACTTGTATTTATCCCGTAATAGAACTTCACCGATGTTTGTCAAACAAACGTGACTTAAAACTCGACAATTTATAAGAGCCAGCAAAACTGGATTTAAGCAAAGTCAATATTGCATCTGATTCGAGAATATCTCTTTCCATGATATTAAACATGAATTGTTCTTTCTTTATTTTTGCCTGTCTTCTGGCATCTTGCATCGGGGATAACGGAAATATCATTACACTCGCGAATCAACTCGGGGCAACCACTCTCGTCTCTTTCGTGAAGTCGGCGGGACTTGAAGGCGCCCTGTCCGGACAAGGTATGTCTTTTCAGCAGTTTGATCAAGATTGATCTATAGGGACACGACACCAGATAGAAAATAGAAATAATTAAAAAGACTTTTTTAAGAATTTAATATCATTTATAAATCGTACTTGTGTTGAAATTTAATGAATTTGAAAGTATAGACAGGCTATTTGTCTACTTAACCGGAACCTTTTTTTCTACATAGGAAACGCTAGAGATACTTGTCCGCGCGTCTGAAGATTGCCGTCTATTTGCCTGAAGATGTAAGAAAGTAATGCTCTAAATGAACGCAGCGGGAGAGATTGTTTCTCTTACTGATAACAAATACAGTAAAACCTCAATATGCAGTAACATAAGCAATCATTTATATATATAATTCCAGGACCATTCACGGTATTCGCACCATCAAATGCCGCATTTGAAGCTCTGTCACAAGAAGTTAAAGATGAACTCAGCGCAAACGAAGCTTTGCTTCAAAAGGTTCTGAAATTCCACGTATCCAGTGGTCGAGCTTATTCAAGCGACCTTTCCAACAATTTGATGGTACCAACTTTAGACAACGGACTTAGTTTAAGAGTAAACATTTATAACAAGCAGTCAAAGTCGGTAAGTGAAGCTGCTAGTATTTCCGTAATTACTTTGTCTGAATTAGACTAAGTGTCAGTTATCAAATCCTATTCACATAAGTAATTGACTTTATTTTTGCTCCCGTGTTACCAGCAGCATTAACCTACTTCTTTTTTATTCCGTTAGTAAATATAAAAAAGTAAAAATGGACTTCAATGCAACGCTGCATGTAGACTTCCATCTTATAATACGGAATTCAAAGTCACAAATAACCCACCACAGTTAGCGAACGCATGCACGCATACACAACTACACAGAAACAAAGAATAACGCAAAAACAACACCATAAAAGCACCATTTCGCTAACAAGGCTTTATATCTACTCTTCAAAAAACAACATAATTCATCCAGTAATGTGAAGTTTCATACTAACCGTCATACAACAACATTCATAGGAAAGAACATGACAAGAAAAATACAGATATAATAATTATATAATATCCCGGGTGTACCGCCTTGGATTTAAGCCCAAAAACTCATAATTATAGTACAATAAAGAGATCGGACTTGCACACCAGTATTTGTGTTGAAACTCAGTCTACATTCCAGGGTTCCGTTTTATAGACACATCTTAGTTAAGACAGGAGTTTCAGTCATCTTGCTACACCATGTTTATAAATAAAATTTGTCCAATATGATAGGTTATTTTGTTGACCTGTTGTCAGATATAAAAAGTAAAATATCAGCATGATTTAAAGTTTTAAAAACCCAAAGGTGGATTCAAATCCCTATCGATAATTGATCCCTATCACTATCGACGCTTATAAAATCTGTATTATAAGATAGACATACATGCATACACACATATGAACTATCAAACTTTAAACAAAGCCAAGAAAACATGTGAGCATGTGAATCAATTAAAGGGGCTATACACTGGATTTACTACTTTTGTTTCCTGAATTCGACAATTCATTGGTGTCAGTTAGGATAAAACCTTCCGAGGATGTATTTATTTTGCTTGTTGAAGTTTTCTGATACAGAAAAGTACAAAACGATACAAATAGGATAAAGTAAAGTTCAATTGTTTGGCTTTACATTTTTTTATGAAGACCTTTGGGATAGATCAAGCTTTGGCTGACCTAACTATTGTGACAGTAGATGGCACTGCGGTTACCATGGTTGATCAGAATGCTACAAACGGCGTGATTCATGTCATTGATCACGTGATGTTTCCACTTCCGGAAAATGACATTCCAAAGACAGTTGCCATGTCGAAACAGTTTGGTACATTATTGTACGCTGTAGCTCAAGGTCAACTAGCGGGACCCCTTGCTGGTGGGTGTGTTTTATGTTATCTTAGATGTTTTAACAATGAAAATAATAACTTTGATAATATTAATAACGTAAATGTGGCAAATAAGTCTCAAATTATATTTTAAGCAAGTTTAGAATTAAGATAAATTGCTCTTTACAAGTCTTACAGGTACTCTTTTCTCATTTCATTATAGCAGCTGCTACAGAATTTAAAAAAAATATAAATGAAACATGAAAGAAATGAAATGTCAAAGTCC
Organism: Lutraria rhynchaena; assembly: GCA_008271625.1. Taxonomy (NCBI): domain Eukaryota; kingdom Metazoa; phylum Mollusca; class Bivalvia; order Venerida; family Mactridae; genus Lutraria; species Lutraria rhynchaena. Next base: position 1,142,930 of record VIBL01000036.1, read on the forward strand.
TCGGTTCTAGTTGAGCCTTTGTTTGAAATACTCCTTTCATTTTTTCTTACCTTAGGGAGTGGTCCATTTACGCTCTTTGCACCAAACAATGCAGCATTTGATAAATTGCCTCCGGGAGCCCTTAGCGACTTGTTAAGCAACCAAACCGCGCTCGTTGGTAAGTTAAAATGTGTGAAAAACTCACTGAAGAATATTGGTTTTTAAAGAGTCAACGGAAAGTTTAGATCCGAGCAAAGAGGCAGGACTGTCTTTGTTATTATTCATGCCATGTTTGTGAAATATTTTGATTAATTTTGTCAATATTTAGAGACATGCTGGCTCGGCAAAAATTTTAGGAAACTATTGAAAAATGCATTTTTGATATAAAATGCGAACCACTAAGTCGAATGTTTACGATCATAGACGCAGGAACCTATCTAATATGAATTCTTCTTACCCGAAACACTCTCTGTTTTGAACGACTCTGGTCCTGAACTTTGATGAAAAGTGTACATGTATAGACTTAGCTCATTTCCTAATACGATGTGTGTGGGTCGATTGTGCGTTGTAGTAAGGAAACTAATTTGTTTAAACATCTCTCTAATCAAGAACCCTCTTTTATCCGAATGCTACACTAATCCGAACCAATGGACCAATGTTCGGACTTGAGAGGTTTCTTTGCATTCAAACAGATCAATGAAGCATTTCCGGTATAATTATTTTTGTTTATGTAACATTCATTTTTTTCAGCTGTATTGAAATACCATGTAGTTGTTGCTGCTGATTACAGTGTAGGTTTGGAGTCAGGAAGTGTTCAGACATTGGAGGGTAGATCAGTCAAAATAACAATGACTAACGGTACAAATATTGTTTTCATTTTTTTTCGAGTTTTAGTAGTATTGCAGCAATATACCGAAGGGTAATTAACTCAGTTTTTCCCACATTCTGAACCAGTACTAACCTTGTTCTCCGAACGTAACTGTCAACTTCTTCACATGAATCTCGCTAACTACCGGACAACTATAAAATCAACAAAATATTTCCAACTTATAATAGTGGAGCATAGGCAACACTTTCCAGTTCACCTGTGCGCCATCCCATACCTACTAGACAAAACTTATTATGGCATCAAACTGTTATCGCGCACAACTTGATGAAAAACCTTTTTTTTTATTAACACTTAATTTGCAACGAGCAAACTGGATCCGTCATTGGAAATAGACTATTGGTTGATTTCCCAGTTTAACATTACAGTCAAAAGGGTGAACAATTATGATCAGACCGGAAAATGCCGTTATACAAAATTGGTCACCAGCACTAAGGAGTTTATTTGGTCCATCATTACAAAATACGTGTGCTAAATAGTGGAAGTTGTTAACTTACAGATGTCCTTAATTATCAGGAGGCTGGTAACTCAGGTTTCATTCTCTCTTACCCTATATTTCAGGCGGTGTCATGGTGGACCAGGCTAAAGTCGTAATGGCCGACATTCCCGCCTCAAACGGTGTCATTCATGAAATTGACTCAGTATTACTACCGCCATCTATGTAGTGTGCATATGTATTCTTTAAAGTGTATTCTGTTAGTCATTGTATATATTTATTATTTTTTACATCTTACATACTGACAAATTAATAAATTATTTTTGACACAATATGTCTTATCTGGTTTTAAACGAATGACATTAAAACTGCAGACAATTTGTTTTACTTTCGCTTCGGGTGGAAATACAGTCAAAGTACTGCTTCTCAACCAACATCTTCAGCGTGGAGTCTGCCGTCATTGAATGCTTCGGCCCTTAAATCCATGAACATTCTGATCACGGTGGGCCTACAGTGGTGATCAGTCACTGCGTGTTGGTTGACTGCTTCCAGCTCCTCTCCTCTCGTCCAAGCCACAACCAGCTTGACGCACGCTCGGCAGCTTGACTAAGTCTCTGGATAGCTTTGCATTTCTCACAAAAACTCATTTAAACAAATTTTGAGGATGTCATTTTTGAATATTCATTTTTGTCGTCACAACCAAAAGCACAGACACATGCAAAGAATGGGGTAAATAAACATAATCTCCCCCAGGGGTACCGCTTTGGAAAAGTCTACCGCAGGTGTGAGTTAAGCTAGTTATAGTCAGAAACATTGGAAAATTCCACGAGCCTCATTTTGATCCAAAGGACAAAATTTGAACAATCTTAGTAGGGACCATCCAAGGATCAACCAGATGTCATTTGAAACAATTGTTAACGACATACGATACACAGCAAGTGGTCATTATAGCTCACCATTTGCAGTTCGTGCTAAGGTAAACTAAAAAATACGGATATTCAGTACTGCCCAAAACAAACATTTCAGCCTTAACACAGATTACATAAAGCCACAAATTATCTATGACGATAAATAATGTAATACTGTGCAACGTATCCAGAGTGGTCCTCTCTTAAGCGACAACTTCCCTTCAACAACAGCATGATTTTACCCATTGTACTATTTAACTTTTAATTCAATCTCACCAAAGCAACAGTCTCTCAACAAGGTTGTCGTTTTGAAGAAGTTGTAGGAGTTGTAATAATAATAATAAGACATGTACAAAATCTTAAACCCGCCTCCGTGGAAGAACTACTGATGTTATGCCCACTTTGTTGATCTGGGAGCAACCACAGAATATTTATTTAGATTTGAGCGACAAACGAATTTCTTGGAATTCAGGATAAGTCTATTGATACAGATGAGAAGTCATTATCATATGTTACAAAGAAAAACAAACCAAAATTGTAATTGATATTTATTTTCGATCACAAAGACATGAGAATGAAATCAAATAAATTGTACAAGCACAAATCATCTTCTGTTTTTAACACGACAAAACATATACATTGTATTACATTGTCAATACTCAATCAGCGACCACCTCAACATTAAGTCCGCCTTATCATAACGACTACTTATTTTTGACAAACAATGAGGCCACTTCATATCAATTGACTGATTTATTGGTCCCAAAAGTGGTCTTGATTGTACATAGAACATGCCACATGCTACAACTAAATAAATCAAAACCCAAAATCCTCTAAACGATCTCAAAGTCAGGAAAATGAAAAAACTCACACACACACACCTCACACGTAAACACACACACATACAATTATATGTCAAACAACTTTTGTATAAATGTTATGAAACACTAAGAGGAAGGTTTCGCAGCTTTAAAGAATGTCTATCAAATAATTAATCCGTAAACATTTCACTAATGGTGGATAAAACAGAACAAAATGAAACCATGAACTAAATACTGAAGACAAGGTCTTTAATTAAACTGAAGATTTCAAGTGTCTTCAAAATTAAGTATTGATATAGCAAGGGATCATTTAGAAATCACTGAAGATGATGATGAATACAACAACGAAACCAAGGAAAAAGTAAAAACTTTAATATGATCAATTAATGAAAAAAGCAAAAACTTTAATATGATCAATTAATGAAAAAAGTAAAAACTTTAATATGATCAATTAATGAAAAAAGTAAAAACTTTAATATGATCAATTAATGAAAAAGCAAAAACTTTAATATGATCAATTAATGAAAAAAGTAAAAACTTTAATATGATCAATTAATGAAAAAAGTAAAAACTTTAATATGATCAATTAATGAAAAAAGTAAAAACTTTAATATGATCAATTAATGAAAAAAGTAAAAACTTTAATATGATCAATTAATGAAAAAGCAAAAACTTTAATATGATCAATAAATGAAAAAAGTAAAAACTTTAATATGATCAATTAATGAAAAAAGTAAAAACTTTAATATGATCAATTAATGAAAAAAGTAAAAACTTTAATATGATCAATTAATGAAAAAAGTAAAAACTTTAATATGATCAATTAATGAAAAAAGCAAAAACTTAAATATAAATCAACTGATGAAAATAAATGAACAACACATGGCTCTTTTTAGGAAATTGTGTTTTTTTTTGTAAATACAATGCTGATAAAGCAGAATGAATTGCGCCACATGTTAGAAACATAGAAAAGAAAAAAGAGAATTTCCCAATAATACCACAATATTTAATAATCATATCAACGCACGACATTGTAATATGTTATTGATTAGAGTTAAAATTGAAGCTTTTCTCTTATAATCATTCTGTCATAAAGCAAATTTGAAACAGCTATAATTTGAAGCTGGTGATGCATACCTAAACCATTTGATACCCGTACCACTCCAAGAACGTACCGCTTTATACTGGTACGCCACCACAACCCTAATACGAATTCACTGGAAAAAAACACGTAATGTTAGATTAAGAATTGTTAACTAACTATTTAGGTCAAGAGTAGAAATTCTATAAAAATCATAACAGAAAAATATCCAATAAACGAAAAATTCCCTAAGGATTTCTAGTTACCAAAGATAGTTGAAGGACCACTCGACAGAAAAAACACTTCGCATCAATCTCCGGATGTTTTATCAGATATAACAGTCAAATTTTTCTCAGCATGCTAAATGTTTACTAAAACAATATCGTGTATTATACTTCAGGAATAAGTCCAATGACTTGGCCGGCGGGTGCTTCGTCCAACCTGAAATAGGTATTAAAATATGATAAATGGATTAAGCAAACAGGGTGTCCATGTATGGTTTAGAATACATAATCTGTCAATATGCGTGTACTACCATAATGAATATTTTGCATTTTGCCACAATTGAAATTGAAATCGAAAAGACAATCCATGACTAATTGGAGGACAAAACAGTTAAATATATTAAAAGAATATTAATTGGTTAAACTTTGTTGTAACTTATTTAAAAAAATACTAAGAGGAAAACCGAAAGTTTACAAGAATGAAGAGACATCAAGAATCAAAAAGACACGACTGTGTTTACAGTAGAAATACGGTTCACTTCTTATTATTCTATTACTATCAAATCCAAGTACAAATGCTTAAAATTCAGCCCAAAGGTAAAACTATAAGACTACAGTAAAACCTCACTCAGCAATCACTTCAATGTTACGACCATCCCTTAGAGCAACCATTTATTTTCAACTTTTTTTTCAAAATTTCCGCGGCATTTCAACTTGCTAATTAAACCACCTAAATATTGAGCCCGTTTCTTTTGGTCCCCAGGGAGACATTTTATCGAGGTTTTGCTATATTTCCATAGATACGTACGCTGGCTTTACATCTGGTTCTGCCGTGTCTTGTGCCGAATAGTCGGAATCAAGTGGGGCAAATCCTTCTTTACTGATCAGCCAATAAGTCTTGACAGTGCCTTTGAATGCCATCATTAAATCATGATCATTCTGAAATAAGAAAAACAGGTTTTCTTACTCGGGCGTATTAGCTGATAATTACATATTCTAACATGCCATAACATACGGGAAACAACCCATAAATTATTCTGCGACAAAAAGGCCGGCTCTTCAATCTACACCTGTGACTAAGTACTTATAACAGCTAATGACGTCACGGACTACGGTAAAACCTGTGTTTTCAGCAACCTCTGATTGTCCGAACTAGAAAAATGAATTTGAAATAAAAGTTCTGCCGGCCTTCCGACCCGATTTTTGGTATGATAACGGAAGCCAGGTGTTGTTTTTTTTTGGGGGGGGGAGGGGAACTTACAGACAATATAAAAAAAAACTATTCATTATACAACGAAAACAATCTAATGTATGATTGTACCTTTTCTTGAAAGTTATCTCTTTCGCGTAAAGCAAATCCTCCCAATTCTGTCAAAATGTTTGCTGTCGTCTCACTGAGGTGGATCTTGCAAGCTGTAAATATGAAATAAATGTTACTTTTATTACCATAGTTAAAATGCTTAATGGCGGTCATTGTTTAAGGATAGGTTAATGAACTACACGTATTTCATTAGCGAAGGTTCTCACAGACAACATTGTGTAATAACAATATTCGTTATAACAATACATCTTTTTGGTAAATATTTGCACAAATAATTAAAAATTAAACAAAAACTGATGTAAAGCTAAATTATTAATTAAAAGTTGAAACATTAAATGGAAAAGAATAAAATATTCAGTTCACGACGATAGCTGCAAACATATTGCCCCAATAGTGGCTTGTGTTGGCAAAGTTCCAGGAGCACAAAATTTGCCTGAATTCGTGCAATAAAAGATGTGGTAAATGTGTGTCTTTTGTGGTGAAGCTACAAATAGTCGTTACTTTGTTACTTACGTTTCCCGAGCGCTTCCATTTTAGAGGCAACATTGACAGCCTCACCGAATACACAATAATGAGGCATCTTTGTCCCTACAACACCAGCCACAACAGATCCTGAAAACAGCCAAGATTATTTGGCGACACTTTTAACAATGAATGACGACTCCAGGCATACACCTGAGTACAAACACTAACCTTCCATACGCTAACTGGACAGCTTCCTCACATTGTAATTTGGTCCCGTATGGGATTCGAACTCACAGTGATCAGATGCTAGTGCTTACTAGTCAGAGACCATAACCACTCGACCACGGATGCCCAAAATGTCATTGAAGTTTATACATTTCTTATATTTGGAAGTACAAAAACATGAATCAATTTTAGAAGCCTTATTGGGCATCAATTGTTTAGTTGGTAACGTTCTCTGATAAAACCTGTCTCATTAGCAACAGCTAAATGTCGTTGACGCATTTAGCATGTTTTCAGAAAGTGAATTTGTTTACATGTGTCCCCAGCCAGATACATGTACAACGTACCTCATTGGATATTAATTTGCGTAGATACGGTGAAAATATTTCTCTACGACATTTCCAGGAAACACTAAAGGATAGTCATAATAATGATAGTGATAATTTTGTAAATATATTGTGTCATTAAATGTTATCATATGGCATGACGATCGTATAATTATTATTTATCTTTGTCAAAAAAGTGAAAAGCATTTTACCACTATGGCACCCGATTCTCAGCCTGACATATGTCCCGGGTATATGAGGAATTTCCATACGGTTTACATGCTCTAAAATATCCAATGACAACGAAGCTATCTCAGAAGCATGTAACTTCCCATTTGGATTTGGGACTCCTGTGAAAAAAAGAGAAATTAACAGGAATTTTAAGAAGTTTTTTGTCGAACGGTAGTTCATATATATACTGGCGGGCAGTTAACCTATCTGGTTTTCCTAGATTCCGTACCAGTACTAACCTCTTTCTCCACAAGTAACTGCCAACTTCTCAACATGAATTCTTAATGATCTAGGACGAATGGTCTAAGACACAGTTTTCTACGTCATAGTAACTGGGAAGATGCACGGTGTCCGGGATTCGAACTCGCGGACTAACCTATCTAACTAAACGACCGCCAAAATGGTTTGTAATTTTAGCCATTGGCAAGATTTGATGAATTAAACGTAAGTGAAAGCTTCATGATGTATACAGCTATTTTCTGACAAGAAAGATTTTTCAATAGTTAAATTATGCTCTAAATAAGACATGATCTAGCCCATCGTGTATAACTTATTAGAATTCGGTGACTTATCAAAGCTAATATTATTATATAGATTAAATATAAACTTACCAGACACGACAAGATACGCGTCACCAATTGTTTCCACTTTGTACACATCATACAGTTCAATTCTGTCATCAAGACACGAGTATATTGTGTTCAACATTTCAACAATCTGAAAATCATTACATAGAATAATTGTTAGATACAAGTAACTCTTCCATTTCGCAATGGCTCAATGTAATGTCCAATACAGTCAAGCATGTGTTTGTAGTGACCTCTGAATAAATGCCATTCTTTGAAAAACCATCACTGATTATTTATAACAAACTGACCATCGAATAAAGGAAATCCGCCAATAAAGGCCATTGTTTTCTTTCTCAAGGGCAGCCTTTTTTCTCTTCCACACTTTTCAAAATCTTAACACTAAACAAAGGAGCGGACGCGCCGATACGAAAGGAACCGGCCATTTTTTATTAAAATGTTATTTATTCCGTGGTTATTGTTGTTGTTTTTACATCCTTTAGTTAGAAATAATCAGTTGTAAACTTATTCAACAATAATCGTCATTATCCCAACATGTATGTACTTATCACTTGACATGATGCATTAGTATCTCAATCATGGTTACTGTCTAATCAAATATATTTACATACGTATATATCTATGTTGACGACAGCAACATTTCAATATTCGTTAGTATTTTTTACCAATCCCGTATTAGCCAATCAGAAAAGAGCTGTTGAGACATGTAACCAATCAACAGTACCTGCAGTGGTGAACTCCTCGATGAGATTTGAGTGAAGCCGACAATGTCGCTGAACATTATGGTGGCGTGTACGAACTCTTCAGTGGTTACTTCTTGATTCTGTTTGAGTTGTTCAGCTACTTGTTTGGGTAACATTTGGTACAGTAATGTGTCTGTGCGTTTCTTTTCCTTGCTCAAGGCCTTTGTCCTGGAATGGTTACGTTTTACGACACTATAAAAAATTCTGTTTTTTTTGCTGCTTACATTTTTATGTACATCACTATTCTTAGATACAGTACAACCTCATTTAGAATACCATGTAATTATTACGACCACCTCATTATACCGACTGTATATTTTCGGACCGGTTTATTATTTCTATATTTCAACCCGATAATGAGATCACTTCAACATTCTGACCTCTTTCGGGGGTCCCATATGTGATCTTAGTACCGAGGTTTCAATGTACAATTAGTATTTAACATTCAACATGATTGTAGTAAAGAATTATCTTCAGAAAAAAATCTCTCATAGATATTGACAGTCCCACGATTGACAAAAGTAAGACCACATTTCCCTAAACGACTTTGCAGGATGAACAAATCCAATGTACGAGGATATTAAATAGTTAAGTATTGTATGAGTTCCCATTTATGAGTATTGGAGCGATGTGATGCGAACATGAAAGGAGCACACTTCTATAGGTATTACCTGTCAGCTATATGGATGGAACACCTCTGGATCTCGACAGTCAAACTGTAAACTGCATAAATGATGATAGGACAGAGGATCAGCACGGCGCTGAAGATGATGCAGATGATGATGATGTTGGTGAGATCAGTTTTCTGTCTTGTTTCAAGTAACCCGTCAATTGTTAGAGCTAATGACACCTGTGCCTCTTTGATAATATCCTGTTACATAAAATACATGATACATAGTTACGAACAATATTTCATTTTCCCTAAGACTTTGAGTGAAAGCACTTCTGGTATTTAACAAACATTAGTATCAAAAGGTATTGACAAACATATTGATAAACAATTTTAATATGCATGCATTTGATTCCATTCTATGTGTGTCGTCACACGGCCCTCTCTTGAGAAACAACCTCCATTCAACTACAGCAAGATATTTTCCCACTGTATGATTTAACTCAGTAAATTGTAAACTGAACCTCTCTAGAACAACAGCCTCTAAACAACCGCATAATTTTGCTTCTCCCAAAGGGTATTGATTTAGAGAAGTTGCATTGTAGTTCTATAACATTGATAAGTTATGCAATCACAAATTGTATGCCATACCTGAAAGTAAGTCATATTTTCAAACCAATATTTAGCTTCGTCCAGCGATCCCACAGTGTTGTCATCAGCGCCAGTGTTACGGGATCGGATTTCGGCTCGCTTGTTTTTGATTGTTCTCATAATGTCTGGATTTTCTTTGATCTTGGCGTCATAAATCTCCTTAGCGATCTGAGAATACTGTCTAGCGGCAGCAAAAGATGCGTTTGAAGTATCCTGACTCTCCACAAAGTATAGATACTCCTCTCGTGTTGGAAATTCACCGAGTGTGTAGAAAATGACACCCATTGCACGTTCTCGTCCAAGGTATTCCGAAGCTACCAAAAGTTCCTGATAGGCGACAAATGCTTTCCAGACCTGATAAAAAAGTAAAAGAAAAAAGAGTTATTTTTAAATGAACTCAACTAAGTGCTTGATCGATTGTATAGCTCCATTATGTTTCGGCTTTGCATTTTCCAACTTCTAAATAATGCAACCAAACTCGATTTAGAGATCATCCGTAAATAAGGGCCCCGAGTTAAGTAACAAACATTCCTCAGATTTCCAAAATATTTCATATATAGACTGTATATGGTACGCCTTTTCGCGAATTTATGTTATACTCTCAGAGCGGACAATGATATTAGAACTCTACACTGGAAAAAGTGCGATAATGTTGATGCGTATATCGACCAAACTGTCAGGCAGTTACAGATATAAACTAATTTTTAGGCATTAGGAAATTTCTCTTTCACCGTTTTCTCAAAAATATTGTTTTTGTACATTTCACTACTTCGGGAAATTGTTTAACTTTTGGTACTACGGGAACATGTTAATCTTTCATAAATCTGGGGAAATACATGCCTCTCATAACTATGGAATAAATGTTTACCTTTTACAGTTAAAAATGCTTACCTTTTCTGCCCTTGCTTCAGTTATGGATTTATAAAACCATTTAATAAAGACTTCAATCCAGTCAGAATATGTGATTAGTTCATCGTGAAAGGTCACCTGTAGAGTATCCAACTCATATCTGTAAAACACAAAAGTAAAACCTGATTAATTATCGCTTTCAATTGATACATTTTAAAGTCTTATCTATTACGGCTGTGCAAAAAGTCTGTGATCAAAAGCCACCCACCACAAAATCAGAACTATGATAAATTATAAATGTGAACTTTATACTGCACAGAAGACCTTTCATGTTTGGTTTATTATATCATGAATAAAATGTCATTGTGACCATTATTTACAAATAATTAATACCACAGGGTTCATTGTCATTTGAATATACAGTAAAACCTCAAATAGTGACCACCTCATTATTACGACCACCTTTTTATAACGACAACATATTTTCGAACTCACGAATCCGTTGTCCGCAGAACTAACACTTGCCCTATTTAACTAAGAGGTTGGGCTACCAGCATCATTTACAATGACTTTATTTAATGTCATGTACGATACTTCGAGTTTGAGACTGTTATAGATAAATAAAGTTGTTTGGGCAAAAACCGCTAATTTCTTCTCAATAAGCGTTTCGTTGCTTGAAAAGCGTATCCAGGGAGGTCCCTAGCTTCATGCACGGGATGGTTTTTCACTTAAATTGTAGCCTTTTATAGTAACCTTTTTACACCTTTTTATAGAAATATACCCACGGTTCTCTCTTGACGGTTACCATAACAACCAAAGAATGTTTGATACAAAAGTTTTAATATAAAATACAAACAGGCGAACCTGTAAACAAAGGGAGATAAGAAAAACGACCCTTATGTTATATTTGTCTTTTTAATCTTTTTAATTAAATCTTTTTTCACATTAAAACCTTTTAGTTAAAAAAATGGTAGTGGCGATTATTCATCTATGTTGTGCACTTCTCTGCACCATCAGATCAAAGCGTCACATGTTCAGTATGTGTTTATTTAGTACTGTATTGTCGTAAATGTGAAGGTCAGATTTTTTTCAGTTGAAGCCAGATCGTACAAAAGCAAGGGAGGATTTTCGGGGGAGGGGAGGCGGCGTGAAAAATCTGGCAAGCATAAGTAAACAAACATCAGTTATGTGCTGATATTGTGTGGGGCAACTGCCCCCTGGAACGCAATGTGGACTTTTCGCCCCCCCCAACAAAAAATCCTGTGACCGCCACTGAAAAATCACGTGCTGTAAATTTGCGATTATTCGAATTCTACCACACCTTTTTGAAAACACGAGGTTCAATTCACCCCTATTTTCGAGCTTTTGATTTTGATGTTAGAAATTTAAGCCCGGTGCCAAAAAGTAGGGTCTGACAGGTAACCTTGGACACGACTATTTTCGGACCATATACCACCTACCTGTGTCTATTTAACGTTTTTAGGAAGGTTTCGCTGGAGTCAAACTCGGATCTGGTACTGCTGAGGGAGGAAGGCCAATATGGTAACGTCTGCACGGCTTCGTCTGTATCCTGGTAACGCTCGAGCAGAAATCCTTTCGTTTCCGGTCGTATGGAACTCAAATAGAGGGCGCTGCCATCGCGTTCACGCTGAAGCGCTCGAATCATGTAAGCCATGTCTAAACTGAATGAAAATGTCGTATACGTAACCCTTTATTGAAACGAATTCTATGAAAATCTGGTGTAGTTAAATTCATACTTAATTATATTCACTGTTTGAAAAAACGCTATTCATTTTTTACATTTCTGAAGACATAAAAAAATTGTTATAACAAACACAGCATTTGCGACATTGATGTACTTATTTTTTTATTTTTATTACGTATTGATATTGTATCAGATGTTAATTGTCTTTATTTTAAAGAAATAATTTCTGGTCCGTTTGCTTGTCTGAATTGTACAGAGAGTCGACTTTAGGAACAACCACATTGTTTCTGGTTAAATTTCGGTGCATTTCTCAACTTATACTCAAAAATCCATTGTATAAATGTTACCATCGCTTATATAATTGGATACTGGTCAATATTATACACATATAAGTGTCAATGCTCATAGCTCAATAAAATCCGGAAACAGGTACCTCGTATATCGCACGAAAATATCGATTAATCGAGAAATATCTTCACCGATTATCGTTTATACATACCTGAATAACAGTGTAGAACGTATAGAGTTTGAATACAGGTAATTATTCAACGTTGTACCAAATGAGTTCCCAGTTAGGCCAACAAGAATTAATACGGGAATGAGAATAATCGCCAACATTTTTATCATCTGGTTCCGCTGTCCGGCTGTGGTGATTGGGTCACCTATAATTCATCATTGAAAAAAAATATGAAGTCCGACTTTGGTACAAAAAAAGAAACAGTTGTAACACTAAGTTATCAAATTATCATCGATTTTTTTCTGCTGCGCTGTGTCAAAAACATATTAAACCTGTGCTTGTTGTCATAAAATGCATTTCTAATTGTAAATAAAAGATAAAGTATAGCACATTGTGGTTTGTTGTCAACATTTATTTACATTTACGTAGAGTCACCGACCTTCCGTTAGTTAGCTCACTTGAGAAATCTGCCAAGTCCCGGGTGGGATTAGAACTCACGGTGGTGAGGACTAGTGATTACTAGTCAGAGACAGTAACCACTCCATCATGGAGACCCTCTTGCGTGTATACAAGACCCATACTATTCGTGGTTTACCACGTGTTTGGGCGGGTACTTCACACAGAGGAATGAGTTTCGCAAATAATAATAAAGACACAGACTGTGTCACATACTTAATTGTATCAATGAACCTTACCTCTGCACGCATTCTGACATCGATAACCCGACTGGTTGACATTTAGCATATCCATAATGGCGGCATTCAGCTGTGACGGAGACAATGACGCCATGCTGCTCGACATTGATGTTTGCATACCGGCCTTGGCCGGATGGATCTGACCTTTTTCCTTCATCCACCAGGGCATGATGACGTCACGTTGCTATAGAAATTAATAGATATAAAGGTCATGGAATTAGGATAATAATCAAATTTAGCCACCTTTTCGAGATCGAAACTAACGTATAAATATAATTAACATGATATGAAATCTATTCACGTCTCTAACTTCAGTTTTATAATCGATGTAAGTTTATACATTATTCTACGATAAAATATGACTGAGAGAGGGTATTGTTTAACTGCATTCAAACTTAATTAGGGAATATTTCATACAGCGAGATCAGAACTTAGGTATATTATTATCTACATTTAGTATTCCCTATTTTTTATGATATCATTTCAGCAATTATTAACATTGTTTAGTATTATTATTTAAATCATATCTTAACAATGAATATGAACTTCGAGATTTCAGTAAAAATGGAGTCTATTCTATAAGCCAACACACAAGTACAGTAAACCCTGATGTTAAAACCACCTCGGGCCGATTAAAATTGTTCTTAATATTGAGGAGGCGGTTTTTTCTGTATATATTTAAACCCTTTGATATTTTGTCGCAATTATCAATCGTTTTAAGTTTAGTTCCCCCCCCCAATAAAAGGCAATAATGTTGTAGGTATTAAAGTACGTACAAATGATATATAAATAGTAAACATTGTAAAAAGATAAATAAATGGATAAATAAATTAGTAAAAAATATAAATATATTTACAACTAAAACTCGTTTTAAATGAACAATTATTCATGAAACAATCTAAACACATCTGTACAAACATCGAAGGTCCCTATATTTTAATTTTTACTTGCATTATACAATTCTATGATAAATCGATGACATCTAACATAAAACACGTGCTATTTTACACACGGCTCGTGCAGTTACTTGTGTACCTGGTCTTCCGGACAGTAAAGTTGTGAATAATAGAATTATACAGAAATAAATGTGCATATCTTTGATGTTATGCTTGCAGGTTAGTGGCCATATATCAGTCGCACTTAATATCCTTAAACAGTATTGTATTTATTTCATTAGCTTAATATGTAAGCTTTAATTTTTTAGTAAATAATTAATGTGTAACATTTATTGTGTGTAAACACTCGTCATTTTTGTTGCATGTTTTCATGTTATCCTGTTTTCATTGCTATTTTTACACACAAATCGTGCTATCACTTCGTTTACCCGCTCCTTCGGGCAGTCAAGTTATAATTAATAGTTTTATACTGAAATGAATATTTATATCTTTGATATTATGTTTGAAGTGTCTTTCCTGTGTATACAAAAGGTGAATAACTGACTAGTATTCACCACATAAAAAACAAGTACATGTACACTTTCATTATCAAACATAATTAAAATAATAATTTCACTATATAATAACAGATAAATATTTAAATATACAATAAATAATTTAACGTCAGTAACAATGCCGATTTTTGATAGTTCGTAAAACAAATATATATTGAACATGTTATAGAACAAAAGAAAATATACGGTACTTTTAATGTTCATATCAAAAGTCTAACAGCCATATGTTGACTGTACAGGTTTTTGCTCGCCGATTTCGAATAAAAACGATTTGTATTAAGATTATACCAACAGAATTGATTAATATTTCCATAATTGGCTTATCTATTTATATATATTTTGATATATTAATTTAAAACTAACCTTCAGCAAAATTCCAGGGTAAATTTAGAAAAGTTCTTGTTGTCACAATCACAGTATCCAAGATTTTTGTAATATTGTAACTTCCGTTACCATGGTAACTGGTGTTGCTAAATGTGCTAATTGTTTTCGACAACAAAGCGCTCCTTTTCTCGCAAAAATTATTGTGAAATCAATATAGATTCTTAAAAAGCCGGGAGTTACAATAGTTCTAAATATAGTTAAAACATATAACGAAAATTGAACAGAAATAAAAAGAAATACTTTTTCCCATTTTTTCTTTCATTAAACCTATGCATAGAATTGATCAATAAATTTCTTTCAACTTAAATCTAGCGTTCTTGTCATTTTGTGTAACAAATTTACATTTTGTTTTAAAAAACTGTCCAGTTATATTCATTTAGGGTTTTCTCTTCAACTAATGTATACATTTACACACTCAAGCATGTGTATCTAAAATGTTCTAAAACTTCCACAGTGTCTCAAGAAAGTTTGGATGGTGCAAAGCCGACCAGTTTTTAACCAGGCAGTAAGCTACACTAGTCTTGTTTTAAATAATTTATGAATACATATTGGTATTATTTTTTTTATTTTCTGAAGAGATAAAGATGTGATGGCCGTCTTAAATGAATTCTATTTTTTTAGGGCGTTGCTGAAAAAAAAATCCAGTTGTTGTTGTCGTCTGTAAGTGAGTACACGAATGTTGTCAACATCTACGTCCGATCATACGCCGTTGTCATAGTAATAACTTTGTTTGTGATAAAATGTGAATATTATCTGATAATGACTGTTGTGTTTTAGCTTTATTTCGTATAGTGACACTAAAGCACAGAAAAAATGCATCATTGTTACCGCAATGTCGCAAGTATATTAATCGATTACACTACTCAACTTCAGTAAAGGGTTACCACAGTTATTTCATATTTTATGAATATGTGACAAGGTGAACGCATTTAGGAATATTCCTAATTTTCTGTGATATCTTACACCAATACTCAACAAACCCCTATGTTGATGTTAATTTGAGAAAATCGCATTATTAGTTTTTTTAGCATCAATCCTGACTATGTGGAATGTTCATATAAACCTCTTAGATTTATTTCACGAACAAATATATTCGTTTTCTATACAGGGTAGTTCAATATGATTCCAACAAAGCGAACGCGCGGTTTTCTTAGAAGTTGATTTACACGTCTGTAGAATTAAGATGTGTTCATATTAGGCCTGAAATACTTTTAAGCTATAAAATCATGTTAACAATTATTTTGTTATGGTAAATATTATGTATTGTAATTACGGTACGTTCTTCGGCAGTCTATTTTTAAAAAACGCTTTAAATTAACACCATTGTCGCGATTTTTAGCTCGTCTCTTTAGAAGAAAAAGCTATTATGATCGCTGGGTCGTCGTTGTCGTTCAAAAACTTTAATGTAGCCCATTACTCAAACACTCAAGTTTAAAGATATCAACACGACACTTGGAATACGTGTGCTTGATTATCATGAAGACAGGGCGTTGGCGCCGCTCTGCGGAGCTCTAGTAATGTTTTAAAACTGTTACTTAAACTAAGTTATGTAGATGAAATGACACCCAGTTTCCTTGTAGCCCACCTGCTAATCTAACTTGATCGCGCTTTGGGTCTGCGAACCTGGGAGCGGCCCTTGTTCTTTGTGAGAATTTAGTTGAAGACATTGTGTCGTGGGATGTCCGTTTTTCACCCCTGATCATTCATATGAAGAATTGACTGTAGCTTGTGGAGGACTGGGTGAGTACTGGTACAAGATCAAGAAAAAAATGGTTAACAACCCAGCGCTACATGACCGAAATTTATGTTGAAAACGAGCATACCCCATCCTACCCCCCCCCCCTAAAAATAGAATCTATGTATTTGTTCCCTTGAAAAAAAAATGTTTTTAAAATGATGGCGTATTTTGTGAAGCTCATGTATCGAACTAGATCGTTTTTTTATTGCAAGATTGATTTGTGTAAATGACTGACTAATTATGTGACAATGAGGTACAATGTGTTTGTGATGTATCGATGTCATAATACCATGGTATGTGTCGATTGTCAATAAAATACATGGCTGGTCATGTGACTGACAGTTGATTTTGTCATGTATCATGACAATAAATTTGACACTTAATTTTATTCTGATATTACGTTCTTCGCGCCCGTTTAAACAGTTAAAAGTTAATCCAACCCGTTTTCCTGGATTCTGTAATAATACTAACCTTGTTCTCCGCAATTTACTGCCAGTTTCATCACGTGAATAATGAGAAGGGGACGAGCAACATAATATCTTCAAACCAAGAGAACATATACCGTAACCAGGGTTCGAATTCACGGTCCTGAGGTCCGTAGACCAAGTGCTCTAATTATTGCACTCAATGGGCGGGTCACTTTTCTCCGTACATGTAATATTTATACGATATTAAAATCGCTTACATAGCTGGTTTCATAGACATAATTTAAACATAGCTTTAATAACAATTTACGCTTCAAAAATGTTAAGCTCCATGTTCGCCGCACACGGTCTATTTTATTAATTGCTGCTTGGGCAAATTGTCAGTTGTTACAGTAGAGACTAAATATTATACTTCTGTAATACTGTTATTAAGATCAAAACTTGTCTTAGCTAAGTCTCTTATACAACATACAGGTAATATAACAAGCATGCGATCGTGATAAGCTTATAAAACAATACGCTCATATAGTCCAACATGTGTCAAACTTTGTCACCCGTGAACAACAGCTACAGTGTGGAAAAAGGCCACATTATTACACACAGTAAAACCTATCACAGACCATACAAGCTCTGAATTAGGGCCAACTGTACATTGGGGCCATACTTTATCTTTTCATTCGTTGTCCTTTGTTTACAGATTAGACTATAAATGAGTATAATTATAACATTTCCATTTTTTTAGATCACCGTGTTTTAGTCAACATCGGATGTGCGGAGTCCATATTTTATCGATTTGTCTAAAAGATTTTGTTTCAAGATAACAAAATATAGATACATATATCCTAAGAAAATCAGATAAAATCATTAGAGGAACAAAGAATCGTAAAACACACTTTTGAAGTAGTGTCGCTTAATGTGAGTTGACTGACATCTCTCACAGTGTAGCCTGGGGACTCTTCATCATTGTAAATAACTGAAGTAATTTGTAATGATTAGTCGGCTTCACGTGATGTTATCGATACGGGGCCGTCAATTAGTCAATTAGTCAAACATGTCATTTCTCAAATTTTCATTTAAAACAAAGTGTTTATTGTTGATTGTGGTCATTATTTTATATTTTTCCTACGCAAACGCTGATCTGATCATGTGATAAACGTCGGTCACTTGACGCATTCAAACTCGGGCGCCATCTTGAAGCAGTGTTGAATTTTGAGACTTGGATGTTATTGAACTTATTAAAATAAACAATTGGGACGTCATTACTTGTGCATGTTCGGGAAGAAAGCAGTTAAGTTTTAAAACGTGTTAAAAAAGGACAATTTCTTATAAAAAATAGACCATGGTGATTTTTATGTTTTTTGCTTGGCTTTCAAAATCTGCACAGTTATTGGTAGTTGCAATTGAGCACCTGTTTGGCTACATTTCCGGTCTCATGAATTCTGATCAGCCAGAATTATAGTACAACCAACATTTAGAATAATTTCCTTTTTTAAATTGAACTTGCTTTTTTTCTGCATCGAACATAATAGATTTAAGTGAATTTTGAAAAAAAAATGGCGAGTATTAACCGCGAACTACGAGAGGCACTTTTGTCTAAAACTCAGAAAAGGAAATTCCGAGTTCAGATGCTGAACGCTTCACAAAAACAGCTCAGAAAGGGAATCGAAGACAAACTCCATGTCTCCCAACATGCGAAATCGATAATATCAGAAACACGAAAGTGCTGTCCGAAAATTGAATGTTCCAGAGCGTGCGCTAGTAAGACAATGCACGAGTTGTTTCCCTTTATTAGAATTATGCGCCGGTATAGTATAAGAAAGAATTTACTTCAAGATGTTGTGGCCGGACTCACTGTTGGAATAATGCATATCCCACAAGGTAAGATATTTTGTTCCTTTTTTCATCTCATTCCTTTAAAGCCTTTTTAACCCTTTCGCTGTTCGGGATTTAACTGCATGGTTTACACACATTTACAAGGTATTTTACTGGAGGATTTCAGGGATCGGTTGGGGGCGGTTGTGCTATGCGGTATTTCCCAGGACGGGTATACCCGGCCAGTTGGCAAATAAGCCGAAACTTGGGTGGACGGGTGTGCCTGTCCTGGGAGGCCCCGTACGATGTTCATTGTTCCCGGTCAGTTTCCATGGTTTCATGGCGGGGTCTCCGACAGGCGCATGTAAACTATGGCAGGTATACCCGTCCTTATGGCAGTGAAAGGGTTAAGCGATAAATTACATACGCAATCAGAACTGTTACTATTAAACACCGCATGTTCCTTTGAAATCGAAAGTGAATCAATGAAAAAATTTACATGACATCCAAAATACAATATTCATTGATTGCTTTGGAGTGTTCTCTCGAATGCGGCTAATTTATTAATCATCGAAAATCTTTTTGCAATTATTTCATAAAGATATCATTTGCATTAAAATTATATGATGATTTCATATTTATAGAAAGGACAATAGGGGTCTTCAAAAGTATTCTTTCATTATGAACGTATTTCATGTATTGGAAAAGAAAACATGATTAATTAGACGATGCATAAAAGTAACATTATTGTGAACAATGGGAGGGATATTTGGGGCTAATTTGAACCACTGTGGATCCAGTTCAGGACCTTGCTAGGGAGAATGGGCGGAAGTCCAAGGCGAAAAACGGTTTTCTGAATCGTAAGCAATCATTTTGAGCTGTTTGAAACGAATTTATGCCACATTTCTGAAATTGACGTGGACTTACTTGTGCATCAGAGTAGAGGTAGCTACGCGCATGCGCGCGGAATTGCTAATGTCATTTTTGTCGTGATTAATTAATTATTGATTCATGATTTCAGGAATGGCGTACGGGTTTCTGTCTCAGCTACCCCCTATATATGGCCTGTACACATCGTTCTTCCCAGTTTTACTTTATTTTTTCTTCGGATCATCAAGGCATATATCTATCGGTAAGTCAATATTCTACTGCAGTTAAAAACTTTAATAGTATTTCACTAATTTTACCATCGCTTCTATTTCTTTCACAACATCTCTTGTGAATCTCTGATTATAGCTAAAACTGTCAACAAAGGCTACAACAAAGGGTGACGAAATATGGCCTTTTATGTAGGTGGCTTTTGTACGAGGTTTGCTTGGACTATCAATAAATGTTATTATACAGAGTGGATATATATATATATATATATATATATATATATATATACACTTCAGGCAATATTGTTTCTTAAGAAACTGTGTATGGAAATGAATAATTTTGTTGTTCTATTCAGGCACATTTGCTGTGATTAGTTTGATGGTTGGACAAGTGGTCAACAAGGGATACCAGACACATGTAGGGGAGACCATTCTTGGAGTGTCCAACACAACAATTGTGTTAAGCAATAATACAACAATGTCATCAAATCCCCATATTGAACCCCTTATGCAATCGGATGGATACGCTAATCCAATCAAACTTGGGCATGCGCTGTCGGTGACCTTCGTTGTAGGGTGCATGCAGGTAAGTTATTTTTGACTTATCTAGGTATCATTAATACATACAACGCAAGAGTGACTTCCCCTGTTGATTGCTTTTAAACATTGTTCCACAACCGCTTGATATATTGCATTGTAATAATTTCTTATACAAATTCGCGCACACTTACCATATCCATTTTTTTCAATCACGATCGTCCGTGACAAACAGCGTGTAGTTCAAAATGTCAAAAGGATGAATTTCAGAACTTTCCCATATACATAAAACTTGTAATTGCATCTGAATTTTTTTTCACCTAGGAAACCAGATTCTCACAATGTTGACGTCACAAGGTGATGACAACAGCGTCAGACCAAAAAATACCACATGGCAACAGCTGCCTATCTATAGCAATACAAATTACGCCTGTTAAATGATTTCTGGGATATATATCAAGTAACCCACTTAAGCTAAATCCTGTGCCTATTATCTATTTATGATTCTTTGTGAAAACCAGCAAGTTACCAAATCTCAATTCTTTTCAGGTTATACATCTCCTTTGAATAGTACTTCATTAATTTCCATCATACATAACGTATATGAACAAATTTTAATTCAACCAGTGTTCATGGATTCTGTATCAGTACTAGTACCAGAATCTTGCTCTCCGCAAGTAACTTGCCTTAAACGCAACGTCTTCAATCAAACCCGGTGCCACAGAGAACAAATAGTGAGGTCAGTAGACTTGACGCTCCTCCCCCCTAATGAGCTAAGTGGGCGGGTCCTAGTTGTGTGATATTCTTTACCCCCCCCCGTTTTGAGCTAAATGGGCGGGCCCTGGTTGTGTTATATTTTGAGCTAAGTTGACGGGTCCTACGATATTCTTTACTGTATTTTTTGTTTTACAGTTAATAATGGGTGCCACAAGATTAGGGTTCCTTGCGTCTTTCATGTCGGACCCTTTTATTAGTGGATTTACAACAGGGGCTGCTGTACACGTGTTTTCGAGCCAAATCAAGCACGTGTTCGGAGTACAAGTACACAACCATTACGGACCTTTCGCACTTGTATACGTGAGTTTTTTTTAATATTTATTTATCAAAATCAAATAATTTTCGGGAAGTTTAGAGTTGATACTACGCATTAAAGTAAGGTGTCTAAAGCATTATATCATATTATATATCAGTTTCAGTATGTTATAAACAATGCCATTGGACAATTTTATATCTGTTACAAAATTGACCAACACCTTTGAGAAGTTTGCTTTTTTATTTTATCTGTATGGCATCTTTTTTACATCTTTTAACATTTCAGTTCTATTCGGAATTCTTCGTCAACATCCGTTCAACAAACATGGTGACCTTTACGGCGTCCTTGACCTGTCTCCTCATTCTGGTTTTGATAAAAGAAGGGATCAACAACAATAAATCGTGTAAACCCCATCTCCTTATGCCCGTACCCATAGAATTAGTAGTGGTAAGTCATAAAGAAAATCGCATCGGACCGGACCGTAATGAACTGGACCTTAAACAGTCCGATGTGTTTAAAATCCGGTTCGGCATAGCTGAGTTTTTTTATACTTAAGTAATTCAACCATTGGTAATTAAATTACCAATAGTACTTTAATATCTTAGCTTATGAATCAAACTCAGTTCACTAAGTTATCAGTTATCGGTCACGATCCGACAAACTGGAATTAATTTGATATTATTGAGTATTACCAGTAAAAAGGCAATGATATACGTAAATGTTATTCATAACCATATGAAACATTTTATTTATGTAAGAGTAGAAACTTGAGGAAGTACAAAGCTATAATAAGAGACGTATAATTTTATGAGATGAAATCACGCAAAATCTTTCACATATTCTACGGAGTTAAATAACCTAAGTAGGAAAGTCGATTTAGACTGGTTCTCTATCATTGGTCAATTTCATGGCTTACATAAAAAAATAAAAAAAATTGAAAAACCAGTCTCATAACTCACGAATGGTTGCTTCCGGTTTCAGTTTCCAAATTGCCCAATGAAAACGTTATGATTGAGACTGGTCCACGGATTCGGTTATATGCTCTAAATTCCTGGATGGGTTTTAAGACTGATCTCAAATCTCAGAATCTTCATTTTTATTTTGTTTTCAGATCGTTTTGAGCACTCTTATATCATACTACACAAAATTAGGAGTCGAATTTGACGTTAGTGTTGTCGGCGATATACCGTCTGGGTATGTGATTATTAATCATTTATCAATACAATACAGTAAAGCCTCAATTAAAGAACGATTCAATGTTGAGGCCATCTCTTTAACGACTAAGTACTAACGTACAGAGACTTAATCAAATCAGAACATTTAAAAATATTTTTCAATTTTACTACAAAGGGGTCGTAATAACTTACAACAGACTTGCACAAAAAAGGTAAGACATGCATTTTCTCGGATGACTGGAGATAATTTATACTTCACTTTACATCGTTATATTTATTTGTTATTTTCATCAGATTACCGAAACCTACCCTCAGTAATTTTAAGTACGTACCGGAAGTGTTAGGAGACGGGCTGACCATAGGATTTATTGCATATGCCATCAGTTTCTCAATGGCGAAGATTCTGGCTGATCGTCATGGTTACCGAGTCAACGCGAACCAGGTAAGTCAACGTTCAAATACTTAAGCACTGTACTATCACAAGGTGCGCATGTCTAGTCTTAGTGCAATGTTTACGGTAATAGTTGAAAGCCTCAGGATTTACCTATTTCTTCAGTTTATAGCATTTTTAATGATTTCAAACCATTAAACTATATTCATGAGAACATGACTTCCTCTGTGTGTGTTATGAATTTACAATTTTTTCCAGTGAATTTAAATATTGACATTGAAAGAAATCTTTGAATTAATTAAAGGACTTTATCAAACAACAATTCTGATGTTCGAAATTCAAAACATTTTGGGATTCAGTTCTTTCGATTTTCATTGGTTGCTACTTTCGAATTTAGACTTTACAGAGGCGCATCTACAATTTGTAATATTTAAATTTACATATGCAGTTAAACCTGTGTTTGCAACCACCTCCGAATATAGACCACACTGTGATTCAAGGCCATTCTTTAAAAAACGTCATTGATTATTTATAACAATTTGTCCTCCGAATAAAGGCCATCTGTCAATAAAGACAACGTATTGTCTTCCCTAAAGGTGGTCTTTCTTCACAGGTTTGACTGCACTTAACCATGTTTTGTGTGTTTAGTCTATAGATTCATCCATCTTTTTATAGGAACTGATTGCTTTAGGAGTGTGTAATTTTACAAGTTCATTTTTCTCATCCTACTGCTGTGCCGCCTCCCTGTCTCGTAGCCTTGTTCAGGACCAAGCAGGCGGGAAAACTCAGGTACAGTCGCTTCCCGCGCTATCTAATCCATATCCCATGTAGCGAAAAATGGTGTAACGGAAATGTCCGAATGATCACGAATGCAAATCGTCTGTTTCCGTTAAAATTCGGGCATTTTCGGAAAACACCACTTAAAACAGAGGAGATCCGAATTCAGCGTTCTTTTACCAAATTTATATCCTCTGTATTATAGGAACTCATAGCTTACGGAATATGTAACAGTATCGGTTCTCTTATGAATTGTACAGTTTGTGTTGGGTCCTTGTTGGATAGCGTCGTCCAAGATTCCGTCGGCGGGAAGTCCCAGGTCGGTATCGTTTTCTGGGTTATCCGCACGGACCCTACACAAATACCTCAACATTTTATCCTTTGCTGGTTATTTTAAAATGTTAACATTCAAATACCACTTTTTGTTTTAAAATGAAAACACATGCAGACTTTGATCATTGAATTACCCAAATTATATCGGCAAAATATTTTTTACAATTATACAAAATACACGATTGTAAAAGCACTATACTCTTATATTATTTATGTCTTATTTTTGTAGTCTCAAGGAAACACGTGTAACTTTATCTTATTTATGTCTACAGGTTGTCGGCCTGGTATCAGCGACGGTTGTGTTAGTGGTTCTTCTGTATATTGGACCATTGTTTGAATCTTTACCGGAAGTAAGTAATCAACACTAATTTTTTAATAAAAAATAATTAACATCAAAACCGGACATACATTGATGACTCGAATACGATATTCAAAAACAAACGTGGCTGACACAAATACAATACACGTGTATATGTAATCATTGACGTAAAATACGTAATATGAAATATTCTTCTTTATAAATCAGAAAATAAAAAGCTCCGTGTCACAGGCATGTGTCTTAAAATCACCCGAAATAGTTGGGACAAGAAATCAACAACATGTACTTAACTATTTACATATAACAATGACAGTATTGAAATTAACCCAACTTTCACCTTTTCAAGGAAAACTTTTTAAAAGGTGAAGCGTACACCAGCATTAAACTAATTATGAAACATGGTTGTGATTCCTAAAATTATCAAAATTAACAACCAGAGTTAATGAATGAAAATTTTAGTTTTTATTATGATACCACTTTCTCTTACTATCGTGTTTGATAAAACCACTGATGTAAGACAGATAAACGAACATGCATGCGGACGTAAAGCGTGTCTTGCAAATTAAACTGTAACTCTATGAGTAGATTCCAGTGTTGTAAAGTTTCTTAATCTAAGGGATACGATCCAAAATTGTCCCCAGTCTTCCCATCGACCGGAAATCAGGGGAAGCTACTTTAGGCCATGAAAGTAGGCAATGAAATCATGGACGCGAATGAAATATTCAATAACTTCAGAACAAATGAAATGTTCATGAACATTAGCGCAAATAAATAATTCAACAACACGTCAGAGAAATACAGGGGTTCTTTACGGGCAAATTTAAATGTTATATAATATAGAAACGTAGTATTGCTCATAAGGCGCAAATATTATATCATATTGTACTATATTATAGAACCTTATATAACTTTGTTTATCGTGATTATATAAATGACTCACTTACTAGCGGTTTATTGTGTAACTAATCATTAATAGCTGTCCATTATTCCATAAATAGAATTTATACTATTTTTAATATTATACTATAGAAACAAAATTCAGTATTTTACGGCATTGCTCAGTCACAACAAACGGTAGACATTGACTGACTAACGCAGACACCCACGTGACTAACATATGTAATGGTTAAAATCATTAATAGTTACTATAATTTAAAAAAACGGCATTAAACCCAGTGAAAAATTAATCTTGTATACAGGAAGAGCTGGTTCTCTTATTACGGAATACTAATTAAGTATAATATCTAATTGTTTCATGATCACGCTCTATATTCTCCTTCGGGTAATATAACACGACCACTTTATCTATATCGATTGAATATCGTCGGAAAAAGTGATCTTTGGCCAAGAAATATATAGAAATACTTTTGGGTGCCAGGGAACAAGGGAGATAATTCTATCGATGGATTTGATAAAACAATATCTATATCAATTCTTAACGAGCATGCAGGTTTTCAATTTTGTTTCTTGTTTGTATCAGAAAATAAAAATCCGCTGCCTCATCGTTATGTTGTTGCTAAGGCGACTGTGGAATGCTTTATGAGAAATTAGAAAAATATGAAGCAATCAATGTGTCTAGCGCACGCCTCCATAATAAGCATTATTATAAAATTACCAATAAGTTAATCAGCCACGTTTTATGTCACAAGATGTTTGGGACATCCCGCTTTGTTATTTACATTTTAAATTCCGCCTTTCTTTAATCCTGCGACCTGACGGTCTAGCAATAGGAAGTGATCTTCAAATTGGAGACAAGAAAGCGTATAGAAAGGGACGAAACTATTATGTGCTTAAGTACATGCGCATGTACATTATATTGGTTTTTAATGCATCAACTGTAACTTTATCTTTACAGTGTATTTTGGCCAGTATTGTCATAGTGACGTTGAAGGGGATGTTCCTACAATTTAAAGAACTGAAACGATTGTGGAGACTATCTAAGAAAGACTTTGTGAGTATAAAATACTTTAAAAACTTGATATTGAGACCACTTTTTGGTACAAAAAAGCCTGAGTTTTAAGGTAGTCTAATAATTAAGTTAATGTTTAAGAAGAAATATATAAAACTGGTCCAGACTTAGTGGCCTTTATAATGAGGTGGTCTTGATACTGAAGTGGCTTCAAAGGGAAGTTTTACTGTACATTCAGCACAAATATGTTTAGCCATAACTGTTTCGATCTAAAGCAAGCGCCCACTATAGAGAGTCAGACTAAACTCGCCTCCAATCTAAGATCACCTGCCTCGAGTTGAGAACGAGGCTGGCTCTGAGTGCTTAACGCACAATATTCTTCAAACCATAAGTAACGTACCAAGTACAACACGTGCTTCGACTTGAAAACGAGGCTAATTTTATAAACAACATTCTTCAAACCATAAGTAACGAACCAAGTATCAATACAGCACGTGTCTCGACTTGAAAACGAGGCTAATTTTATAAATAAATGTTTCCATTTTTTCTTGTTTCAAATATATTGAAGAATTTGTTCAACCGTTGATAGTTGAATGAATAATTAAACGGCAAACTCAATACTTGGTAATGTGTATATGAATTTACCATGACATGTCTGAATGATCAGCACGTCCCTTGGGACCACAGCAGTCATACCTTGAGTTTATGTATATCAATTACAATTTGAAACTGCAGAATACTCTCTATACATATTTAACTTTGTTTGAGTAACGTAAACTTCAATGATTCTTTGGAAATCGCGACGAAAGTGTTGAAAATTTAAACACTTCTCATGCGAAATAGTGCTCGATCGTTGTTGGAATTTGTTATGGTAAAAGAATGAACGGTCTTTGACGGCTTAGCCGAGAAAAATAATCGATGTAATATCATCTACCTGAACTTATGACTAAAATTAGTGATTCACTTCAGGAATATTTGAAAGTTGATTTTAAGTATTATGTAACGTTAATGTAAAGATGACATTTATAAGAAATGATGCTTACAATGAATGTTACGGAATTCGATATCAGTATATATTTTATTCGAAGAAAGTGACAAATAAAAAGATAGTTGGATAATATTTACTTACGTACATCAGTAAGATTAATGCTCTAAAACATGTCGTTTCCACTGAATTAGAAAATACATTGTGCATTATCACTATATAATAAGTGTTACATATTTTATTAGAAGAAAAAATGTGAAAGTTTAACATACTGATAGCAGAGAAATTAAACGAATTATCCTGCGAAATGTACAATAGGTACATGTAATATAGGAAAGAAAAAAGATTTGGTAGGATTGTGAGAGTGTTGCTTTAAGAGGAAATATGATAAATATCGTCATAACAGCGAAATGGAGGATAAAGAGGTGACTGGATATCTTCATTAGTTACATACCTATGATAATTATCAGTACGATCCAGACTAGATATTAGGACTGTGTATCGCTGTGGTGCTAGAGATACGATACGTTTCTTTTTTCATTGGGTTTAAAGCCGCTTTTCAACAATTTTTCAGTTATATACGGCGACCGGTTCACCTAACTAGTTTTCCTAGACTGTATACTAACCAGTACTGACTTAACCTTCCACAAGGTGCCGGCAACTTCTCCGCATATGGAGAAAAATTGACATTTTTTTCAAATTTTCATAGAAGGGTATGACCTGCCGCGACCGGGATTTGAACACATACGATATGTACCGCGAGTATCGAATCGCTATACTAGATAAACATACAAAATTACCATCACATCGAGTAGAATTCATGAAAACTGGTCCGGTTTACTGCTCATCAGTATATAATTGAAACACATGTATACATGTAATGTTGAAACAGACGAGTAACCACGAACTTTGTAAATTGTTTATTTAAAATGCACGATGTGTTTAAGTTTAGGAAATTCTGATAGGCGAATATTTCCTCTAAATTAGTTTGAGACGTAAACTTTTGTTTTAACACTTAATACACTTGTACGGAGGGAACGTGTTATTGGCGTTTTCACACTTGACAAAATGCAGCATTTTGCGCTAATCGTAAAACATTATATTGCCAAGTTAGTAAAGAATACGTTATGTTTTATGAAATTTTGATAAGTCAGGACATGTTTGTCGCCATTTTATATCTCCCATCGGACAGCGCAATTGATTTATACAGAATGCACATTTATTTCAAACGCTGTGTTCGATTATGAAATTTAAAATTCTATCAATAATATATGTATCGTGCTGTCAATAGAGATTTAGGACGTGCTCCAACTTTATGTTGTGTCGTGTACTGGACCAAGTTGCTGTAAAATGAGGCCCAAATCAAAATTTGTGCATTGTGTGATACAGAACACATTAAAGATGAATGTCATTAAAATAGAAAGACGGTAATGAAAATCTGCGTACACGTAAAATCAGTACAGTAAAACCTCAATTAGCGACCACTATGATAAAAATGTGATTTCATTGTAAATAACAATTCTGCAATAAACCTACGCTGTTTTGAGTCTTTAGAAAACTGGAAATTATTAGGACAAAACTGACCTCCTAAGATAGGGTACTTACGGTCAGCTGTCTGCATGTTTCACTATTAAAGTCGACTCGCTGTTAAGGCCAGCTCATGTTGGTCCGGAGCGTGACCGTAATAGCGGAACTTTACTGTATTTCAGACCGGCTTTCTCATATATTTTTCCTGTTTCAACATAATTATGAAACCACTTCATAATGAAGACCGTTTTTAGTCCCGAAATGAGGCTAAATATTGAACTTCCAGCACTAAGTTTTATGACACTGCTTTATGATTTTGGCATTGTTTTGAGAATAATATATTCCTTTTGCCATTACATCAACTTGTTTTACCATATTAAATGATTGCTGCCGGGTCCTTTTTATTACAAACTAAAGCCAAATAGACGTAAAAACCTAATTAAAAATTAAATTGCATTAGCTACAAATCATAATACATATATTCACAAATCATCACAACATTGTTATGCTAAATACAATTTTGTTGAGGCATTTGAAGCGGGATCATTCGTGGTGTGCATATGAATATTTCATGACACTGAAATACAATATTTTTGACATCACAGACTGTTGGTGACATTATTTGTAATATATTTGACATTGCAGGCGGTTTGATTACAGACATTTACTTATTATTTTCGTGATATTTTTTATAATATTATTGACGTTGCCGGCGGTTTGATTTGTGACATTTACTTATTAGATTCGTCCATGTTATGTAATACATTTGACATTGCAGGCGGTTTGGCTAGTGACATTTACAGCTGTGGTTGTGTTAGACGTGGCTCTTGGTCTTCTGATAGGCATTGTGTTTTCGTTATACTTCGTACTGCGACACTCACAGAAGTAAGTCTTTGTTTTATAACTTTGCTTAATATATTTCTTCACTGAGGAGTAGAATTTCTGATGCTAAGAACATGTCAAAAGGACCGCTTTCCACTCTGACATGCATACACAACAAAACAAAGACGAGATTTGAAATATTACACACACAGTGAAACCTCATCTAATGATCACTTGCGACTACCTCACAACAATCACTTTTCAGGACCGGTTTTAAATTTTTCCTCAATATTCTAACTCGACAATGAAACAACCTCAATATTACGACCATTTTCGGGTCTCAAATGTGATCTTAATAAAGAGGTTTTACTATCATTGTGAGTAATGTAATAATCAAAGTGATACTGCATTTTGTATTGTTTTATAAATGTTTATAATGCTTAACATGTCTGTACTTTTATTTTCTAGACCACAAATGAGTGAACTTGGTCAACTACCTGGCACAGGTGCATACAAAGACGTTAAAACAACGAAATTAGTAAGTCACTAAAACGACCCATTGACTCCAATAGCAAATTATTACTCTTTACCTAGAAATATTTGTACAACAAAACCTAAGCCAATACTTAACTCACCAAACACTTCAAAACCGTTACAAATGCTCAAACAAGCACACAACTGCTAATACTGATCAGGAAACAAGAAACTAAAGAGCGCATGTTTGGTTCATACATTGTACTAAATATTTTATCAGCTCTTCAAATCAGTCATATTATTCAGAAATATTCAGTTTGAATGTTCTTCGATATAACTGTACAGTTTGTTCTTCCGATTCGACCATACATTTCTGTGTGCAATCATCTTGTAGGTTCGCGAGGAGCAACACGCCATGCAATCCACACCATGTAATTCAACATTCGCCAGTGAATAGAACCACCTTGCTGTAAATCCCAGCAATCTTATTTGCAATACGAACGTTTCAAATTTATTTTAACCACTAAACACAGACTATCTCCAATAAAAACACTATTTACACTCTGCGAGGTAGTTTTATAGATTGGATTTTTATCTGTATGCCTTTCGATTTACACAAAATTTACATTTTTTTATATTATTCCAAATATTTTTATAGGTCAAAGACGTTCCTGATATGAAAATATTCAGATTTGAGACATCGATCTACTTTGCTAATGCTGAACACTTCAGAGATCGTTTGTACAAAAAAACAGGACTGGTACCCCGTAAATTGTTAAAGAGAAAGCGTAAGGCCATGTATGAAACACTTCTACGACGCAGACAAGAACTGGAACAAGCCGAGATGGAGAGAAAAAGAATAGAGGTAATACATGTACATGACTTAGATATGTGTGCGTTTTGAGAGACTCATTTTATATTAATTGGAAATTTAATCTTTGGCAAAATCCTGAATGACCTTGTTAATTCGAACGTGGGTACATAAAAACATAATTTATAAGTCGCACTTCTTTCCAAAGAATCTCATCACATGGTCACTGATTCAGAAAAAAAATCCTGCTTATCTGCTCAGCTGTTTTTTAGACGTTTCAAATTAATACAATATGTTGTGTTTTCGTGACAGGCTAGAAAGATACGTCCAACGATAGAAATAGTGACACCCAGACCAGTCGACGAGTACGAAGAACAAATAAAGAAAGTTGCTGAGAATAAACTCATTTTAGAAAGATTTGCTAAATCTTGGCAACCTCCGATCAAAGTTCTAATCATAGATTTGTCAGTAGTTAATTATGTCGATACAGTAGCTGTCAAACAGTTATCTGAGGTAGGTTAATCAACGTTTTTTTTTTCATAACATTACGTCCTTAAAATAGTAACATTCGACGTTTTTGTGTTACATTCTATAAAATTGAAACATTCAAGTTTATGTTACAATTCTAACGCGTATCAAACAAAACAATGACTAACATTTCAGAAGTAGCAACACTCAACGTTATAAGTTTTTTGTAAAAAAAAATCAAAACTCAATTTCAAGTGTTAGATTCTAAATATAACATTTTGTGACGGAAAATAACTAAATCGGAAAATCTAAATTATAGAAACTAAGTGTTGACGCAAAAACTCTATATTTTACTTATGAGTAAATAAGTTCATATATTCCTTATTTTTTGGTAAATTACAAAATACAAGAATACCTTTGTTGTACTATAATTCAGATCGTCAAAGATTACAAAGAAGTCGGAATAAAAGTATTCTTAGCAGGCTGTAAACGTAAGTAAATTTCATTTCCACACGTGAACTTAAAAAGTTTTTTTAAAAAACTAACAATATCCGACAATTCGCTAAAACTTAAATTGATATGATTAACTTCAATAACACAACACGTAGTTCGAAATTCGTGATCACCAGTTATCAATTTCTAATTGCACGTATATACGAGCTTGATTGAAGATCAAATACATCTTAATAGCTTTCTGTACCATCTTATAATGCTTTTCGTTGAGGGTAGTACAGTGCAGCCTCTCCAAAGCAACACCCTTTGGGAGGAGCAAAATTATATTGTTGTTGAGCGGTTGTTGCTCTAGAGAGGTCAACTTAATAGTTAAATTGTACAGAGGGAAAAATCATGCTATTGTTGAAGTGAGGTTGCTCAAGAGAAGGTCGCTTTGGAAAGGTTGCACTGTATATTACTGTGTACTTCATTAAATTTTTACGTCATTTTGAAAGAAAGGTAATCACTGTGTTTGATGTATGTTCAAAAAGATGCTAATAATATTAATATAATTTTTTATTGCACTTAGTTTCTCAATAAATGGAACAACATAAATTGAAAACACTTTCATTCAAAAGTGTACATGTTTTACGTATTTTAGCTGAAGTACGGACTATGCTAAGAAATGCTGAATTCTACAAGACTGTAGATTACACGTGCTTGTTCTTCACCGTGCACGAAGCTGTTGTTATAGGACAAGAAATAGTTGATGGAGAAATCAGGGTGAGAATTTTTATTTAAGGCCATGCAAAAATATTATTATTAGGCGGTAATCAAAATCCATCAAATTTACATATACAAATACATTTGTGCGTATATATATGTATGTTTATCAGCTTATTTATCATGCATATTAATTCTGTGAATTATGTGAAAATAAAAACAAAAATTCGCGTAATCGTTAAAAGGATCACAATGATGACCTGACATAAGCTTCGTGTAACCAATGCTATGAAAATTCAATATAAAAATAAGTTATTATTCCGATTTTCAGAAAAACTTACCAAAAAAAGAAGACGTTCGATTGATGACAGAAATGACGTCCCCGGAAGATAAGACTCGGGGAGAAAGTGATCAAGAACAGTTCGCGGATGACGACGATGATGATGATGACGACGACGATATCAAAAATAAGCCGTCAGCGAATAAACGAACGGAAGTTCACTCTGATGATGAAGAACAATGGTTTGACACATCTCCAGACGACATAGAAATGCGAGCAATCACTAATAACACAATAAGTCTTATAAATGGTGACTCTGCCAAAGGTTCTGCACGAGAAATGAGTTATGGTGTCCTGAGACGACCAGGGTCATTGATCAAAGACGATAATTTTGAAATGATCTCGTTAAAAGACAACGCGCAAAGATCTAACACATAAGTGTTCAGCTGAAATAAGTTTAGAAACTTATTTGTGTGTGTTCATTGGTTATAAAAAAATTGTAAAACGGTTGATACTCAATGTGATTAACATTTTTATTCGATCAAAAGTTAGAATTCGGTTTGACCTTCATGTGTTTGTACACAAGTTACAGTTGTCCATACATGGTACGAAAATGGCCATAAACGCACGAAAGTCCCAATTTGTTGAACTCACTGATTTCAACTTTGATAAAAATTTTGTGTTTCCCTGTTATGTTAATCTCAATGTATACATATAGATATATTTCTAACGGACAGGTCACAATTCATATACATGTAACTTGAAATGCTCCAAGATTCATTCCTAGTGGTAGATACAATGATATCAAATTCGTCCAAAGAAATTCACTGTCAAACATTCGAACAAAGATCGTCAAGAAAGATAGTAAAAGGCAAAATATGTTGAACAAAGACAACTTAAAAAATAGAAAGCGAGAAGAAATATGACAAACAAAGACTATCAAAAAATGACTGAAGAATAGCAGCAAATAGTGTTTACCATTATTTTGGTCTTCTATATGAATAAAGCATTGTGTGTGCTGAAGAGTGGCTGATATTCTAATGATGACTTCATTATCGGAGTGGCCATTAAAACAGGCTTGAGTGGTTGCCGTTGTTGGCTTTATACAGACATTTAATCAAGTACTGATCGGACAATCGTGGTTGTGTTTTAAGATAACATTGAAGATTGTAAAATAAACGAAAGCGAATACAGTGCAGTCTCTTCAGAGCGGCCCTGTCTTGAGCAACAAACTCCAACAACAGCGTGTTTTTCCCGCTGTAAGATTTAACTATATTAATTTAACCTGCTTAGAGCAACAACCTCTCAACAACAACATAATTCTGCTTCTTCCAAAGGGTGTTGCTTTGGAGAGGTTGCACTGTACATGTTCTCATTTTAAAATACAACGTGTTTTTTTATTGAGCACACAATTAATGTTTGTTTTCTCCATTTTTGTCATTATGCATTACACAAACATATAGTAATTAAAGTATACATTTTTCCAATGGTTTTATTTATTTATTCTGATAAAAACTGTTTCTGATCACAGAAAAACTGCAACTTTTGGTATTAAAAATATGGGAATATTATCAGCATGCTAGTAATTTCAAACAGCCATTTAACCTTTAAAAACAAGTATAAATGGCATCTTTTTGTGGAACATAGATAATTATTTAACTACATGTATCTCTTGTCTTACATAGCGATCTGTAACAAACAAAGTTATTAAGTCCTGTTTTTGAAACCTTATTCGTCGGGAATTTCGGGCGGATTATTCCACACAGAGACAATTGGGCAGCTTATAAAAATTGTGCCGACGGTAATCCGAAATTAGCGTATGCATTTGTAGTATTGAAACGACGAAATCCGGTTTAAAGTAATACTGACTACAAAGATGACATAGAAAAATGCTAAATAATCTGTTTGGCCACAGTTCCTTTGGGATTTTCACTATTCCATTTTGGGGTCAAAAGGGGCATGTTTGACCTAAGGCACAAGTCCATAGGGGCCAAATCTGGCGAATGGGGCCAAATCTGGCACATAAGCTGGTAACATGTTCTACTTGTTCGTGAACAAGAAGTCCTGTCATAGTTGTGTCGCAGGGTAGATTGTACGTGACGGTTATTTATATCTTATTTTTAATTTGTTTATATCTGTAATCGACTTGCTAAGTATTGTGCTGTCATTTGTATAAATTTGTACATTAATCATGTCCATCTCTCCACTCACCCCATACACGTCATTCAGTTTTTATGACGCACCGGCACATAACGGGACTAACCCACATTTTATGCACATGCGCATTAACATCGACGCTGCTTCGAAGCTACAATCACAAACAATGCTTTTCTTTAGAGTGTTATTTCCCTATAACTGCGTTTGTGGGTTTGCAGTTATTGTCATTTATGAATTTATCCATTTTCATTTGTTTGAGCATTATGTACTGGCACTTCGCTTATGCATTCTTCGTGATCCTTGTCAAGTCTTCAGCCATAAAACATGTTTTTCATTCTGTTGACTGCCGTTACTTTATTTCTGTGTTTGTGCCTTTGCAGACCCTATACTCAAAAGTTATTTTTCTCCAACTTGTGTGGAACCCGTCTACATTTGTTGGCAGTGCGTGATGTTTTTGTAAACATGTTTTGGGGTCATGGAATTATTAGTACCAAGACGCGACATTGGTATTTCCCGGCAAATGACGTCACTTCCTTCCATATGGGAGATTCCCGTGAGAGTGAAACTAGGATTGATTCACGTTTGTCTACCTGCTTACTTTCGTTTTAATTATACTTGAATGATATCATTCTTAATTTAATGAATGCATTGAAATTAAATCGCTGCATTGTTTCTTCACTATTGCTAAGTTGATTGTAACTCATTTCTCGGATTTTGTGAGATACAATTAACAGCTATTAAGTGCTATTTGTATGGATTTTGACATGATATTATTATGACAGATTTATTAAAATTGTAAACTTTTCATTTATATGTATTTACAGTGATTTGTGAATTATGGAGTATAGTGATACTTTTAATTAAATGATGAATTTTTACATTGCTATTTAACGATAGAATATTGAATCTTGTTGCTGTTTCAATATTTTTGTTACATTACTGAATTTTGTTACTGATTTTGTTTAATTTAAATTGCAGGTTTTCGTTGGTTTCATGTTTTTGGATTGAGTATGTCATTTAATGATGACTGTTTGAGCCCTGCTTAACGAGGACGGTGTGTGTTTTTGTGTGGTGATGGTGAGCACAACCATAATTTTTCCAGTCTTAATTCCATCCATTAAATGCATTATTGTTAATTTATTATCATCATTGGATCACTGGGTTTAATGCCATTTTTCAACAATATTTCAGTTTTGTATTGCAGCTGGTTCACCTAACCAGTTTTCCTGGGCTGTATATTAGCCAGTACTAACTCACCCTTCCACAAGGAGCTGGCAACTTCTCCACATATGGAGGAAAATCACCATCTTTAGTAAAACTTTTCTTAGAAAGGTATGACCTGATGCGATTGGTATTTGAACCCAAATTGCTGGGTTACAAGTCTAGTGCACTAACCTCTGGATCATGGTCGTAGCCTGTATATATATATATACACACCCTACATCTACATTGATACGGTTCTCCCAACAGTCACTTTCTGACTATACCTGGGAGGTTGGAGACAGGTGATAAAAAGTCAGTGCTCGACAAATCCACTTGTCCACTCATAATTACGAGTAGAAATTGACTCATGACATGTTGAAATTGATGTAGAACTAGTTAAAATTCTTAGCTGGTTGTCCTGCAGGACAAGTAGCCTGAAAAAATTTGTTGAGCCCTGAAAATTGAAGACAAGATGTTATCTTACATGCACCACAGTGATGAATATTTTCAAAGCAGTTGTTACAAATAAGGACCACAATGGAAATAAGGGGTTTCCCTTTTTTGTGTTATCCTTGGTGTGATGTTACTGACATGGATTATTATTCATATGCATTATTTATTTATTATGTATCATTTTTTATAACCATGTTATGTACTTGATGCCGAAATATATCTATCTGTATAGACACAGTATGGTACTGTAGTCTTTAAAACATGTAGGAGATCAGGCTAATAGTGAAGCTTCACAAGCTTTCCCTGACTTTGATGGTATCTGGCAGAGCTTTTCCTTGGCCTTTTTTCCTTCTATAATAGAGGCTGATATTCGATGGCTTCCCAATGGCAAATAAACTCTTTTTCCCAAATTGGTTGAAGAATTTCCCCAAAATGCAATGCTGAAATTCCCAATGATTTGAAATATGATTCTCTCTATGTATTGAAAGTCTGTCTACCTTTTCCCAATTTGGCTGAAAGTCACATTTGAATTTCCTAACATAAAAGGCTAAAGCCCTTTCCCAATTTTTGAAAAAAAAGCCCTGATTTCAGAGTCCAGGGATGTAAAAATCCACACGTCTGCTCATATTTGCGACTAAATTTCACAGTCAGATAAGCAAAATTTCATATATCTGTCACCCAACTGGATATCTATATTTCATAGTTTTATAAACCTTTTACTTTTTGCGAGAAAGCTAATTTTCGGTCAGTAAACTCATTCTCACCAAATGCTTTACTTTAGATTGGGAGGTAAATAATAGATCTGGGTCTGCAGGGTTTTTTCCTTCTATAGCAGCGGCCGTTTAGATGTCTTCCCCTCGGGGGAAAAAGCTTTAAAATCGTGCAGTTTTCCCCGAAAATTCAGTATACAGGAACTTTTTTCTTCTAGTGGGGCCAAAAAGCCCCTTCCCCTACCTGTGAAAAAAGCCATGGTCTCATGTTAGGTTCTTGAACTCATTTTCATTATACTGACTTAAATCCAATTTATGGTTGCTCCAGACAGGTTTTTTTATACAGTTTGATTTCTCATATAACTTGACACCACCTGCCAATTTTGTTATTTGTTTCGTTAAAAACAATGTTATAGTCAGACAAACCTAGAACTGGTAATAGTTTGGTTGTGTGGACACGATCCAGCTTGTTATACAATTTTTTGTGATTACATAGGTGTTATTATGAAATTATCAGAATCAGTCAGTGAATATATTGCTACGTAGTTTGAACAGATAGTTGTGTTAGTTTAAACTAATTTATTTTAGCTCGATTGTGAAACAAGCAATTTTGCTTATATTAATCACGCTCAAGTCCACTTCCTGGACACTTCAATATATTGTGTCTGAAAAAAAGGATTGGGAAGTTCCTAAACATAACCCGTCTGAACCGAGATTCAAACTCAGGGCCTTCAGATCAGAGGTCAGACACTCTACCCCTAGACCACAATGCCTGCTGTAGAACAGTGGTTTTTGCTGTGAAATGTTTGAAATGCATGAAATGGATTCATTCATTCATTCATTCATTCATTCATTCATTCATTCATTCATTCATTCATTCTTTCATTCATTCATTCATTCTTTCTTTTTTCTTTCTTTCTTTCTTTTTTTCTGTTGATATAATACTATTTATACTTGTTTGTCCCAACTAAAGTATGGTGTACCTGTAATGCCACCTAACCATTATATACTATTCTTTCATTGGTATATATGTTTAAAGTTGTGTACATTCGCCATCCAAATTGTCTTTTATGATTCTTGAGAGTGGGTGGGTGGGTGGTATGGTGTACAACAGTAGTCATCTTGTTGTTAGATGTTGTGGATTAGTGCTGCTGTGTTCGTATCCGAAAATGGTATTGACTAGTTACTGTCCTTTGGATGCTGTGAACATTAGCAATGCAATGATTTACCTAATGGATATATCTGAATGTTCAAATTCTGTTTCATTTTCGATACGTTTTTCAAAAATTTCAGTTCGGTATGTCTAAATATGGTCATCAGCCCATACAGTCAATCACCTGTTATCAGGTGTGGACATATTCTCATGTTGTTGTTGATTTGTTTGAAATATTTTTAGCTGTGAACATTTTAACACCAACAGTTAATGATAATGTCACTCTAACTGAATTGTAGTCAGCAGTTATAACATGAGAAGAAGAATTCTAATCAACAATTATGTGACAACAACAATTCTGAACATTTTATTTGTTTTGAATGCTGCACTGTTGTACAAATATCTGAACTTAATCATCGTAAACCGAAAGGATCATACCTGAAACTGAACTGAACCAAAAGGTGCCTGTTTTGTTGCAGCCCTAGTAAGCATTTACTATTTGTTTTTTTGCCTTGCATGATGTACGGATAGTGACATCTCTATATTTTTATGGTACAAGTATCTTGGATGGAATTTGGATTATACTCCATTTGCATTTAAGATAAGTGATTACATTGCACACATTCTATTCATATATTTCCCAGTCTATGTTTTTTAGCTCACAGATTATACAGTGTACTTGTGTCATAATGACATTCCCATTCTCACCTATGCTCATGTGTCCATTCCCAACAATACGCATGTGTCCATTTTGACCATTCCTAATGATGGATTTGCATGTTGTAAAGGTTGTGACACTAGCTTTCCTGAGTTCTCTTCAACCCCAGCTTATTTGTATTGTCATTATGTTCAATTGTATGATCATCCTTATGGTTACAGAGTACCCGTTTTACCCATCTTTTCAGGTGAAAACAAGATGATAGTTCCTTTTAGGTCTGGAGGTCTGATGTAAATTGTCTCCTGACAGTTGTGATGGAAGCAATCATGCTTACCTCAAATGAAAGTTGAAGATTTTACTTCATTTAGGTGAGTCTGCCTCAGTTTATGAAATTTTAACTGAATTTAAAAGTATTTATGGGGAAAGTTTATGAGGCAATTTATAGTGAATCTCAAAATGCAGGGTAGTCAGCTGCTGACTACAGCCTGAGACTGGAACAAATTTTGAGTCATGGTCCTGAATATATGGACAAAAAGACTATATGCTCAAGAATAGGCTATGGTCTGGTCTTAGGGACTTAGAGCTTAGAAATCTCTCATGGTACAAACTCGAGAATGGCATTGATTTTAGTTCTGTTAGATAAGAACTGAGAACAATCGAGGAGGACCTTCAGTTGTCAAGATTTGGCGGCAGACCCAACGCCTTTAAGAGAGTGACCAGGCACCAAGTGCTGGGCTGAAACATGAGAGTACACAATATAGGGGAAATAAACAGCCTGGAGATTTATACTCCTGGTGACTTCCTTCTGAGGGCCAGTAAGAAGTCTGAATATATCTGATGGCCCTGATACTGTTCCATTGATTGGACATGGTAATGAGACAGACTTCATAGTGAATGGGTCCAATGTAATAGGGCTTAATGGTACTGGTTCTATTGATACCCACAGTGGCTTATTCTACCCTTTGGTTTGAATCCTAGACCCGTCACTTTTGATTTGGAAGATGTTGTCTAAATGTTATTGGAACAAGTGGTACTGCAGTCCTCTTCATGTTGTAAGGTCAAAAAACATCAAGTCAAATATCTGAATGAAAATTACAGTTCATGAGTTTAAAGCCATCCTATTTAATATATCGCATGTATTATTTGATAATCATGTGATGCGTTTACAATGGTTAGATGCAGTAAAGTACAATATATTTGTAAATTCATACTTTTGTATATGCATAATTTTTCATGTTTAAATTATTTTGATATTGTCTTTTTATGACTTGCAGAAGAACAAATAAGTCATTTATTGAAAAAATAGAGGCTCTCTTCCCTCATATTTACAGTGATTTGTTTACAGCAGTGTCTATTTCTGGTCTATTTTTAGATCACGGAAATTCCGACTTTGAATCAAAACGAGTCTCAGAATTTTCTAAGGTGAAAATGAAATTTTACTTAAAGTTAAAGATGTCCTCACCTAAATAAATCAAGTTATCAATATTTTATCATAATCAAAATAGAAACATGAAAAGAAAAAAGAGATTTGAGACTGATCTCAAGTTCAAATACCTTATAACCTGTTCTGAATTTCTGTGATTGTTTTTGCTAATATTGTGGAGTACTGTTGATAAAAATGTCATTCATTCCTATACAATTATAATTATAAACTGGTGTGTAATTCAATTTGAAATATGTGTTTTACTTTAAAATGCCTTAATAGAAGAGCAGACTCAATTGTCAGAACATAACACACAAAAAAGGTAGAATTTGTCTCTATAAAGGTTCTATCCTTTAATATTGTTGTATACTTTAGAAAATGAATTTGTATATTTCTATATTTTTTAGTGGTACTTACAGTCTACTTGTGCTGATCAAGATGAAAGTCTCTACAAAAGGCTTGACTGGTTATTAACTGAGATATTAATACAGTATTACAGCTGAAAACCAGGCTCTGAAAATTGGACAATTTTTCAAGTCCCACTTTTTCTGTTAGATAATCAAAAATTCTCAGAAAACTGGAATTCTCAGAAAACTGGAAGTTATCAGGGGTTTTACTAAATATTACATTCCTAATGCTGTACATTTCTGATGTATTTACTCAATGCTACACAAAAATGTTAATGTAAGAAAAATGGTATTGTCCAATTACCGTTATTTCTTCGATCGTTACCTTTGATACTTCAATTTATTCGAGTTTTCATTGAAGTGGGTCTTTTTTCTTTAATCTGTGAACAATAAGCTACTCCCATAGACTTCAATGCAAAATTTAAGGGAAAATAACTCTAAGAATTGTCACTGTTTTTAAAAAAATATCCTGGAAAATCATTTTCTATCATGGAAATGTATAAAAATTATAGTTGTTTTCAAAATGGGTCCACTCCTGTTTGTTATATCGTAATATTTTTGGGCATCAGGCATGTAATACCTTAAAATCTTACAACTGACTTAAATACGGGACATCATCTTTCTAGGGATTAAAATAACTTACTGAGAATTTACAACTTTCTCTTAAATACTTACTGTATTATCAAACTAAACATGAGAATTTTTTGTTTGGACAGACTGATTACAGATGTAACCAAAAAACATTAGTAATTTGATTCCAACAGGCACGTAGATGCCCATACCCAGCTGAGTCCACATCATTTTTTAAAATAAACAAGTAAAATAATATATATTGTATAAATTACATTAGGATGTTAAAATGGCTTTAATAAGAAATTAAAATCAGTCAAATTCTTGACTGAGATGGGGTTAAAGTAACTACTTTCAGAATTTATCATATTCTTGAATCCACTTCAATTTAGCTTGGGTATGCGCCCGTTCCCATGTTTTTGATCTCATGTTTCCTTTGTTTCAACTTAGTTCTGAACGAAATTTGTAAATTATCAGATTTCTGCATTACCAAAAATGATAGATAGTTGGTTCTCTAGTATTTAATGGAACGTGCCATTTATTTAACATGTATTTCTGTTACCTATTCTTTTTTTGAAGATTTTAATTTATTTATTATAGTGTTATGACATTAGTGTACTGCACCAATTTCTTTGTTTTTTATGTCTATTCTTGCATTTCAAATCCATTACATGTATATTTTTGGTATGACATTATTGAATTATAAAACGCAGGTATAAAAATGCTTACTTTTGACATATATTGTTCATGTAGTCAAAATGTATTTCGCTATCTAGCTTAAATCCAATGCTTTCATGTTTGATAACCATACATTCTAAAATAATTTTTTAAGATAAATTGTTGAATCAACCAAATCTATAATTATAATAGAAAAATAATTTTTTCCCATTCTAATATGTGAAGTATGTTTCGAATTGATCCTGATTAGAAAAAATACAAGAAAAGCTCTGTATGACCCTTTGTAAACTATTGAACTAATTATTCTTAAAGAGAGCCCAAAGCCTGGCGCTTGTAAGTTTCTACCGGTACTTGGGCTTGTGAACATTCTCAAATTGTTTATTTGGGCTGGTGGTAAATTTTTATTTTCAATAGATAACTTATAGTTTGGGCTTTGAAAAATTCTAATGGACTCTTCTTTTACCATCTGTGAAAATTAAATTTGTTTTTTAGTAAGATTGAGGTATAAAATTTTTTATCTGTCATTTTCATGTTTTGTATTAAGTTTGGATCATTACAATCTGACTTGATTTTGATATGAATGTGATTAATCTTTGTTCTTAATACAGATACTGAGATACATGAAAATGAAATATTCTGTTACTTAATGTTGTCTGACTTATTAATAAACAACACAAATTAGGTGGCAAGTTGTTCATTCGGACTTCAAAATTAGTTTTACATATCAAAAATTTCAACTGCAAAATTCGTCTTAACCGATAGAATTTTATATACTTTTACAAGGGAAAAATCGGGACTTAAAAAATACTTCGCCATAATGGAAAATTCGTACTAACCGACTTCTCCATAACAGGAGTCAACTGTACATATAGATAGAGAGTGAGTTGATAATCTTGTATTGCTTTGAGTAATACATATGTATTTACAATATAATTAATCTCTTTATTATTATTTATTCTTTTTTTATTCGAGCATTATTTCAACATTAATACAAAATTTTGAATAAATACAGGAGTGAAATCTATTTCTGAAAATCAAATACTTATATCTACATATTACAAACTGTATCAATAAACAATGTTAGCAATTCTGTGATTATCTAGTCATCCGTGTTATTTATGATAACAGATATTATTATCAGGTATCGGTTAAAGATAGTCCATGCTTAATCTTTAAATTTCATAATTTAGATTTAATACTTTTTTCATTTTGTTTTTTTTTTTAATGTGTAACTCTAGCAGTTTGAGATATTTGCTTCACTAGCCTTGCTTGACTTTTATCTACAAATACTTAAGTTAGCATAACTTGTTATTTGGTCGTATCAAGTTTCACCTATTTTTAGATTTAAAAACGGAATCATAATAGTGTACGTAAGTAGACCCACTATGAGGAATCATTGCCAGTGTTTAGAACAAATATTATATTTGGTCGATCTTCTATAAACCCTTATTGCAGGTAATTTACATATTTTAACTACTCTGTACATAAGGATTTATTACATCAATTAGCCTTAAAATAACATTTATTTTATCATGCAGATTTGATTACATCCCTCATTCATTAGATATTTG
This sequence comes from Lutraria rhynchaena, assembly GCA_008271625.1. Classification (NCBI taxonomy): domain Eukaryota; kingdom Metazoa; phylum Mollusca; class Bivalvia; order Venerida; family Mactridae; genus Lutraria; species Lutraria rhynchaena. The sequence continues at coordinate 1,187,012 of VIBL01000036.1, forward strand.
AGTTAAAAGAAAGCCTGTAGTCTGAACCCTAATGACAGTTACATAATATGCCATTGATTAAAAAGGAAATAAAGATCAAAATTCTAATGAGCATTTCTGCTACAAAATACCAAAACCTGATTTGAAATCCATCTTTAAATAATGCGGCTATCTTTATTCAAAAGCAACATTTGCTGTGTTTTTTTTTCTGAGCAAAACAATAATATTTGTTTACTAAGTCACACTACATTAAGTATATATGGGTTCTCACTGAAGATGAATGGAGCATCAATGTTCATGTAAATTTGTAGAAAAGGAATCTGCTCTATTTATAGTATTTGTTAAAATTTTTGCTATACTAAATATGAAATAATTGTTTATATGATTAAACAACTGTCAAGGTCCGTAGAAATAACAGACATTCATAGACCAGCTGACATATACTCCGAACAAATAAAAGACATTCATAGACCAGCTGACATATACTCCGAACAAATAAAAGACATTCATAGACCAGCTGACATATACTCCAAACAAATAAAAGACATTCATAGACCAGCTGACATATATTCCGAACAAATAAAAGAAACTTCTAATTTGTAAACATGATATTGGCTGTCCTGGATTCAACAATTTTAGCATTTGTGAGTGCACTAGTTAATCTAACAATATGAATCTCCATTAGTGCATACATGCATGCATGGTGCAACATTTTAAGTGTAATGTTCAACCATAATTGTTCACTAGTCTTTGTATTGTCATTTGAAACAAACATTAAATGCTTTGAAATTTGTGATAAGAAATTCCTCTTTTGCATTTGCAGCATTTTAATTACAGTCTAACCTGTGTTTGTGACCATTCTTTTAAAAACCATCATTGATTACTTAGGAACAAACTGATCTCTAAATAAAGGCCCTCTGTAAATAAAGGCCACATTTTGTCTTTCATAGGGGTGCCTTTTGTTCACAGGTTTGACTGTATGCTGAGACATTTGTGAACATGCAATCAGCATGTTTGATGATGGTATGTCCTCAGAAGAAGATGCAAGAGATGTTGGGTGCCTTAGTAGTGCTGTATGTAATTTTTTAACTAGATTTTGAATGACAGGACATACTGATGACTTACCACATCGCAGACATCCCTGTGATATATAGAACTGTCTTTAAACGCATGATGTATAACGCTATCATTCTCTTGTTTGTTTACACAAAACTATTCAATTAAAGTTTGTATCAGAAGTTTCTGTTTTTGTTCAGTATATAATTGGTATTCACAAAACTTAAACTAAAATATTTTATGTGAATAAATTTAGTATGTTTAAATGCCATGGTATAAAGTATATTTTCTAAACCTTTCAAGAAGTATGCTGAGGTTCATACCAGTTATATCATTCCTCTTGTATTCATTAAATGTTTTATTCATCTTTTGACCACATTCATTATTGAGGATTTTTTAAAGATACTGTTGTTGCTTATTTAACAAATTGAATTTTTTCCGTAATTTAGCTCGTCAAATTTCATTACTTTTTCATTATTCCTCTGGAAATTTCTGATGCAATATGCACAATCAGGAGATGCCATGTTTTATGTATAGGATGTGATATACTGAGTGTTTTGTCTACATGCAAGCTGTGGTCAATGGACAGTGTTTGTAGTATAAACTCCATGATACTATTGGAACTTATTATTTTAAGTGTAAATGTATAATATATGGAGAGTGTTTGTAGTATAAACTCCATGATACTATTGGAACTTATTATTTTAAGTGTAAATGTATAATATATGGAGAGTGTTTGTAGTATAAACTCCATGATACTATTGGAACTTATTATTTTAAGTGTAAATGTATAATATATGGAGAGTGTTTGTAGTATAAACTCCATGATACTATTGGAACTTATTATTTTAAGTGTAAATGTATAATATATGGAGAGTGTTTGTAGTATAAACTCCATGATACTATTGGAACTTATTATTTGAAGTGTAAATGTATAATATATGGAAAGTGTTTGTAGTATAAACTCCATGATACTATTGGAACTTATTATTTTAAGTGTAAATGTATAATATATGGACAGTGTTTGAGTGGAGAGTTTGTGATAATTATTTTCATGTTTGAATTTGTGTATGATGGAAATGGTAATCATGAATATTTGTATTGTGAAATATAATTATGAAGAAAGTAACAGGTGTTTGTGTTTATATGTTTCCCTTAGCTTTGATGCAGCTGTGACCATGATCCAAGGGTTAGTGCGCCAGACTTGTGACCCAGCGATCTGGGTACAAAACCCAGTTGCAAAAGGCCATACTCTTCAATGAAAATTAGACAAAAATGTCAATTTTCTCCATATTGTTGCAGGATCCTAAAGGTAAGTTTTAACTGGTTAGTATAAAGTTCAAGAAAACTAGTTAGGTGAACCGGCTGCCATATATAACTGAAAAATTGTTGAAAAAAACGGCCATAAAACCTGTAAAAAATGAGCATTGATGCAATCAATACTTCAGTGATATGTGGTAATTTATTTTACTAGAGTTCCAAGGTTACCTAGCAGTACTGAATTACTAGAATCATCTGACTTCCTTGCATAATGTGCAAGGCAAATAAGGCAATATATTCATTCAAACTAATGAATCAAGGAACGTCATGCTGATCACAAACCTGCAACCTATTAGCAGTCTAAGGCTCTTGTGACAGAACTAACTAGACTGATGCTATTTGTCAAGCATTTAGTGTAACACCAACACAACTACAGCAATTACATTATTAAACTTTTTAATTCATCCTATTGAACGTCCAGTTCTGTCTTAATTAGCAAACAGCATTCCACTTAATGTGAGAAATGGACAACTTCATCTAATCACATACCTATTAAGAACAATGCATGCAATTAAAATGCTAAGTGATCGTAGTAATGTAGTGAATATAATAATTCACTACAAGTTTTCTGGCTCTGACTCAGCACTGATGCCAAACCAAAAAGACCAGAATGGCTTTAAATTTGTAAAAGATGGAAAGGGAGACAACTCAATTAAGGAAACTGTATAACTATGTAAGGGAGATAACACTGGCGAGTTTTATGCAATTTTTTCAGTGAAAAAAAGTTTTCTAGGTCATCCTTTGTTCTCTTTGTTTATTTTTTCACAAAAGAATTTCATGCAGAATGACAAAGGGAGAGAACTCTATACATAACTGACAAAACTGTATATATACAGGCTACAGAAATAAATAATATTAGTTTTATGTTTTGTATTTGATTATTAGAGATACTAGTCTATGATTCCTGATATAAATCTCTGGTGCCATAATTATTGTTCATATTAGGACTGAATAAATTCAAAATAGATTGTTTATAACCCTGACTGGTTCTTCAATGATAGTGTCCATTATACCCACATTGTGGTTGAACATTAGCATGAGAATCTCATGTTTCATGAACTTCTTGCCTGAAAAAGTAAACACTGAGAACAATGGATGACCTAAACAACTTTTTTTCAATGTAAAAATTGCATCAAATTGAGTAGTCTCCCTTTGTCATTTATATTATGAAAAACTTGGGTGAAAAAAGTAAACACAGAGAACAATAGATGACCTACATAACTTTTTTACACTGAAAAAATCGCATCAAATTGAGTTGTCTCCCTTCGTCATATTATTATTATGACATTCTAGTAAGAAAAAAATAAACACAGAGAGCAATAGGTGACCTACATAACCTTTTTTGCACTTAAAAAATTGCATAAAATTCCCATTGTTATCTCCCTAATATAGTTCCCCTAATTGAGTTAATTCCTTTGTAATATTTTATGTTATTTTTTGTACGTGGAATATATAGTGCAATTATGTATAAGCATTTATTGAACACAGCATCTTGTTTTAATATTTTTTCTTTTATAACTACTAATATTATTGTATTGAATGGAATCTCATTGATTTGTTGAAGTATATTCAGGTTATAAGAGTCTGTTAGACAATAGGTTGCTGTTATGTATCTTGTCATTTTTCCTGCCCAGAGCTATTTCATACTTCTGAAAGAAACCAACGTTTTCTTTGTTTATACTAATTTATCTTTGCTCCATTGTGAAACAAGCAATTTTGCTTATATCAATCACGCTCGAGTCCACTTACTGGAAACTACACCAGCACTGCATCTGAACAATGGGATTGTGAAGTTCATGAACAAAACCTGTCAAAGCCGGGATTCAAACTCAGATCCTTTGGATCAGAGCTCTGACGTGTTACCTCTAGACCACAATGCCCCTCTAAACGTCTTCTTTCAGAGTGAAAAGAAGGTTTGAGGCAAGAAGTAATGAGTGTAATATCAAATTTTCCATTCATGGAAAACCAATAAAAGAGTAAAACACAGGTATACAAGATATATATATTTTTATTTTATTTTTCACTAATTTTATGACTTAGAATCATTAACAGCTAACAAACTTTCATATTTTTACAAAATACATTCAGTGTACAATATGTTTATCCTTCCAGGATTTTAAAATAATCAAACGTAGGTAAAAATAATACTATTTTACCTTTATGCTAGTATCCTACCTAATAGAACTTAAATCTCTTAGAAATTTCAAATAAGGTTTGCACGAAATATTTCACAAAACAAAAAACTGAACTAAATCAGCATTTTTGAAACCAAGCTGATCGTACAAGCTAATGATCAAGGTAAAAAAGAAAAGTGTTTGAAAATTGATAATGTTAGATGCATAAGTAGAAACATACTCAAAATGTAATGAACGAAAGCATAATTATTATTATATGCAATAATGTTGTATAAATGTTTCTAATATTTATTTTCTCTATTTTCGAAAAAATCAAACAGACCAAGAGATTTTTTTAAAAAAGTTTACTGCGCTGAAAAATTTATGCAAAACTTGGTCAAAGACCTTTAATCACAAAATATAAACAAACTAATAGGGAAAAAAACATCAAATCATAGGTAAGAAATGAAATTCCATCTTTCATATTCTAATCTTGTATAATAAATAAAATTATTTACGAAATTCAAGAATTTCCATGAACACATGAGATAAAAAAAATGAAAATACACAAATTACTAAATCACCATCAAAATAAATGTGAAATAATCATACAGTCAAAATTATTATCCAAATAAATACAAAATGTGGAATAAATTTTGAATGATTCATTTTCAATAAAGTATGAAAAAGTCTGCTTAAAGTACAGACAGTGTGAAACAAACAAATGATAATATATTGACAGTTTTAATCTGACATTGAGTTTCAACACTGACACTTCTCTAAAATTTAAACTAAAAAATTCAGAGAAAAATTATAACGTGAGAAAAAAGTAGATAAAAATTCAAAAAGTGAATTTTGGATCTTTTTGTACAAAATATCAGAAAAAGCTTAATGTGATTATTATAAATGATTTTCAAAATTCATATTTGAAAAGAATTCCATTTCATATTTAATTCTCTTAAACACTATGAAGAGTTTACACACAATTTGCGTGATTTCACTTTTAAAAAATGACGCCTGTAGTGCTGAAAGTTTATAAAAATTTTATGTACAAAATGTATGATCAGCCTGATTGTACATGAATAAAATGCATGTTACACACAAATTGTATGATTAGTAAGGTGCCTAAATTTTGAAGCAGCTAATAATATTTCATTGAATACAGAGGTGCCTTTTCCTAAAATATTGATAAAAAAATGATCATTATACAGAAAAAAATTGATATAAAAAAGATTTTCCCTCCAAGTCTATATGGTGATACAATTTAAATATTATGCAAAAATTGAAGATCTTTTACATAGAGACCAAACTTTTCAGAGACAAATCACAAAAATAATTTATGACTAGTTGTCTGTTGTTGGTTACAAAAAAAACACTGTTACTATGACAACAAACAATTTAACACTTATATTGCAAACACGATTTTTCATCTAATGGCAAGAATTTATTTTTTTAACCTTGACAGATACATGAAATTAAAATGACTTCATTAAAAGTATTTACACATTCAAAAAAATAACATTACTTTTTTAGCAAATTATAACAAAATATATCTTCATTGCCATTATGGAAATTGAACAATACCAGCAGTGGTTGGAATTCAAAAATTTTAGAAACCAGTCAAAAATGAAAAATGTTAAAATATCTAGAACCAGTCTAAAGCACCGAAACCAGTCAACCATTTAAGAAACCATTCAAAAAGTATTCACAACAAGGGATACAAGTGACATGAAAGATTTTTGAAACCAGTCAAGAGTACAAAAACAGCAGAAACAGCAAGGGACCAGTCAAAATATTGAAAACAACAAAAAGTAATATAAGTACTGGTAAATATTGAAGAAATATAAGACTCTAATTACACCATTCCTTTATAGTAAAATATTTTACACATTTTTCACAAACCAACCAATTCACATTATTTCTATAAACATTAGTAATAACTGAAATTAAGTATTTTTCTCCTAGCACAGCAAAGAAAAACTATTTACATTTTATCTTTTTTATTTTTTTTCCTATACAAGAAAAAACAGTTAGTACATATTCACACAAGAAAATAATTAAAGTCACCATGGCAACCAGACCCTGATGATAATTTTACATAAATATCAAAGAAGGCACAAATATAATATCACATGTGTGCAGGGGGAGGGTGAATCAAAACTCATGTTCGACAATTAAACCATCGAACTTTAAACAATAATTTTCTAGATCAATGTCAAATAATGTCAAGATCCCAACATTATCACCTCTACAAATATCCTAATATTCATGCACTTTCTTCTGATTATCTAAAAAAACAATGATCAGAATGACTTATTTCTTTTGAAATGAGCCTAAAATTTTCAATTGCAGTAGAATCTCTCTGGTCTGGACTTGTCTGATCAAAAGGAAAAAAATCTGGATTACAGTGCTTTCCAGGATAGAAAGGTCCGGATTAAGATTAATTTCCAGGATAGAAAGGTCCGGATTAAGATTAATTTCCAGGATAGAAAGGTCCGGAGTAGAGTTATTTCCAGATAAAGAATGGTCCAGATTTAGGGTAATTTCCAGGATAGAAAGATCCGGTTTAGGGTTATTTCCAGATTAAAATGGTTCAGATTAGAGAGGTTCTGCTGTATTTCAGAAATAATTACATACATACTACCATTGTTGTAAATTATACATCTTCAGTAGTACATAATGAGAAATATTCAATTCAACAAAATCGAGTTGATTTTAACAAAAATCAGCTAAAGTAACCATTTTTTTTTCACTTGACCAACCACAGGAAATATCAAAGTTCCAGAAATAAATGCTATTTATACAAGTCAAACAAATACATGAATATAATTCATTTTTATTTCATACAAAAAAATCTTCACTTGACAACACTTAAAACTTATAACTGTAACACTTGGACCCATATCTTACCCATGAGTAATGAAAAAATACAGTTTAAACCATGCAAAAAAAAAACAATATCAAATTAGCTTCTAAGATTTTGAATACATTAGCAAATACAACCAGACAGAAAACTGATTACATTTCTTCCTGCTGGTTTTAGTCAAATATAAAATTTTGCATAAAACTGTATGTCAGACTTTCCTGGAAAAACATGCTGAAAGATTATCTTACATCCAAATAAAAAGTCAAAGTCCTAATTGTTTATCAATTCACTTTATTTAACTGATATCTGAACTCAATTTATCGATTGATCGATGAAAGTGGTACCAGAGGCTTAATTTAAGATCAAATGACACCAGTGTTTAATAATTAAGTGGAATTCGAAACTTGATTAAATGATATACTGGTACTAACTAATGTTGTTAATTAAGCCTTCGAGGTCCAGTAGTTATGGCCTCCGACTAGCAATCACTAGTCCCCGCAGCTGTGAGATCGATTCCTACACAGAACAAAATTTCACATGTGAGAAAGCTGTCCAGCCAGCTACCAGAAATAAAAGGTGATTCTACCCAGGTGTAAGCTTGGGGTCTTTCTCCACTGTTAAAACTGGAAAAGTCACAAAATTACCCTGGCTGGTGATGCAACATTAGAACTTTTACAGAGAGATGTTACAAATATTTTCGTATGGAATTTTATTCAATATATTTTTCCTAGAAAGCCCGACATGAATCCATGAGTTAGACAGCATTCTGATACATGCTTTTATAATGATTGATAATTATGAATAAATTAATTTCCATTAATTAACTGACACATTAATTCTAACAGTGAATGTGATTTTATCTAATACTGATGAAAAAATGACTTTGTAAGCATTAAGTGCAAAAATATTATGCAAACATTTTTTTATAAATTCTTGTTTTTTGGCAAAAATCAACAAAATTTCTAAAACACCACAATGTGATTAGGGTTCTAGGTGGTATAATAAGGGTCAGCTTATTTTCTACATGGATGCAGGGCCTAGCACTAATTTCTGGATGTAATTAAGTAAGCTCTATTCTGTGATGAATCGATGCAAATCAACAATGTTAAATGTACAAATGCTTGTAGTAATATTTGCCTTGAATATTTGTAGTGCATTACAAAACCAGACCAACATGATATTTAATTCAACCGACCGGATAACCAAACAAGAACCAATCAACATGACGACTTTTGTATACTTAGTATACACATATCATAGAGTCAGCTGTAACTGTATAAATGCTTAATAAATGTAACAAGAAGATATATGGACTTGAGATGAGCTACATTTTGGTTAACCGATGTATTAGCTTAAGACCAGTTTACACCAGACATTCTCCAAAATATTTTGATCGAAAATGAAGTGATATCAAATTAGCTTATAACAGTTGAAATAACATAATCAGAAAATATTTTAGAAGCTGGTTGCCCAGACATTCGGGAAACTGACTGCAGACCTCATTACCAAAAACAATGCATTGTTTGTAGAGCAGTACAGAATGACAGATCAAGTATCTAAATATAACAGAATATATTCATCAATTATTACCTCAAAGGATTTCACATAATATATTTATATATTATATACAGATTTTTTATGTTTATTTTTGTAAAATACAATTAATTAGAATTCCATTCTACCCACACCATTTCCCGCCACATGTGTGAACTAGCGTATATTGCTATGAACAAAAATTGCAGTAGCGTCTTTATAAATGAAGTCTACCTTTGTAGACTGAAAACTGAGGAAAATATTAAACCCAGTTGTTAGACTCAATATATTATAATTAAAAAAATAAAACACATTTTCTCAAATTCCATCTGAATTCCTAAAATATCTTATGATAAGCCAAAAAAAAAAATACAAGAATTTTGGATTGGAGACAAAATTCAATTAAATATCAACATATAATACAATTACATGAAATATGAAAGCATTATTAATGTCAAAATCTTTTATTATCTTGCCACAACATATTTTCATATTTTTTTTTAGAAATTTTTAGTCAATTACTGTCATGAAGATTAATGTAAGGGAGGTAATCACTTTTAGGAATAGGCCGTAACATGTTGAGTCTAACATATCATGTAAGCAACATTATCCAAGACAAAAGAAAACCTAGTCGACTCATAGATTTAACAATTCATAAAAGATGGTACTACCAGAATAAGAAAAATGATATTTTGAACCAAAGATATTTTAATGAGCCAAAGATGTACTGCAATGATCCAAAGGAGATTATTCTAGAAAGAATGAGCCAAAAGGAACAGTACTATGACACATAAGAGATTGATTGGATGTAAAAAAGGTGAGGGTACATAACTAAGATATTTTCTTGTCACTCTTCATGAGAAAAAGTATAACTAAAAATCAATTCAGTACCTGCTTCATTTTTTTTTAGTTTCAACCCTAAAGTTACTAGATTTAAGTTATCTTGGAAATTCGAAAGAAACGAAATGCAAGCTTACCAAAATCCTGGGCAATATTTCCCCATAGACACTTTAATATTACACCCAACATAATTCAACCAGAGTTCAGTCTATTAACAGTGTTCAATCTATAATATTACATATAACCTCTTTTGTAAGCAAAAACAATATAAGTGGAAACCACATTAAAATTACAAAACTTGTATTATTCTAAAACAAATATTCAGCCATCACTGAACTTCAAAAGAATAATTTTTGCTTTTAATTGTTATTGACTTCACTTGGGTAGATTTGAAATCTTCCTTTTTGAGTCATAGACTAAACTCTAATTGCTTTTTTGCAACACACTTAAGTCACACATAACTGACATCCAAAGTCTGAGGTTGTAAATATTGGTTAGGAGACCAGTCTAAAATTGAAGCATCTGATTGGACAATTCATATCACAGAATTTGAATTGACCAATCACAATGCCACATTTGCAGACTGGAATCCAAGCCTTGATAACCTCAGGATACTTCACTAAGTTCAAAACAACAAACCATTCAACAATTGTTCCCATATAACAAACAAATCTGTCCATACAATACTGTACAATTATGTAACTGTTAAAGACATCCTTATAAACCAACATAGTTCAAAAAACTTTTTCTTCTCATTTTTAGTAGGGACAATTATTTTTCCGTGTAATACAAATCGCACATAAATTGAATTAAAAAGTTGAAATCGGATGCAATTATTAAAACAGTAAAACTGTCTGGTTTCAGGCTTAGTCTACGAAAATTTGACTAAATCAGGGTTTCTTACATAATTTAAACAAAAGCTGTACCATTCACTCATAACCTTACAGCCAAATCCCTAAATTATGACCTTTTAAATATATGTAAAACTTTACCCCCCAAAACCATTTGTTGCTTTATAAAGACGTCACTTTTTTTGTCTTATGAAAATTTACTTTTCATTTTTTTTCATTGTAAATATAAATACAGTTACTATGTACATACATAAGTCCTTCCCCCCAGTCCAAACTTAAAACATTATCACTAATAACAACACAGTAATATAATCTAAGAATCATTCCATGAGATACGTAAGTTACTTTATCATTCTTTGGTAGCGCAGCAAAATAAATTTGTCAAGACATATTTTCTAGTGCTCTTTTGAACACTTGATACTAAAATTTGTTCTTCCAATAACAAGATAGCTGTATAATATCATTCTGAGCTAAAAATTATCTAGAACTGAATTTCTAACAAGAGCAGTCCCTGGTTAACCTTCATAAATTTGAAATTATTATTGTTCAATTTGATTAGCTTAGAAAAATATTTAGAACAAATAGATAAGTCAGTTGGAGAAACACAATGTCTGTAAATAAATTACTGACAAACCTGATTTCGAATTTTCATTGTACAGAAATGATTTTTAAATTCAAAAGTTTTTAAAAATCCATAATAAAAAGGCAAATGTGGATTATCTCCCTTTTACTGAGAACGGATTTTTTGAAAAAAAAAAGAACAAATTGGATTTCAAAATGAGCAGAAATGTGACAAAGTCAATTACACTGAAGTTGAGCAGGTTGCTAAATTTGATGATTATTAGTCAACAAAACAGGTGTAACACCCATAAAAATTATTTTACGGTCAAAAGCACTAAAAGATTAGGAAAATATCCTCATTAATGGTTAGGAACAAAACGATCCATGTAGCAGGCAAAAGCTGTATGAAAATTTTGTCCTAAACTCTAAATTCTGTAATTTAATCAAGAATTAAATGTGAAAACTAGCAATTTCATGCTGTCTGAGACAATTTTACTTCACGCAAACAAATTTATGTGGCTAAAGTCACAGACTACAATTAATGAAAGGTCAAATAAAATACCAATCAAATTCAACAATAATAATTTCAAAGCAAAAATAGAAGCAATTTTCTTTAAATACAAATGTAGAACATTTAAATAATCATCTTCTATCACATTTCATGTACAGTATATGGGAGTATATGAGTTCAATGATCAGGACGTAGAGTCTGTCACCATGGATCGTCGTTTCTGTTTTTCAGCTTCCTGTCGAAGTTCCTTCATGCGCGTTTGAATGAGTCTTTTCATCACTTTGTATTTATATTTGAGCTGAGCCATGTACTCTTCTTCTTCACGGTCGAGAACTCGTAGGAAATTATTTAATTCAGGTTTACAGAAAGCATCCCACTGTAAGTAAGAAGATAGAAAAATTATTTCCTGTATTTTTTTACAAAGGAAAATTCAAGGTGCTCAAATACAACTGACTGGTTTACAACGTTTAGTAGAAAAAGTATGACGTCTAAGTTTGAAAACCAGTCTGAGCTAAAAATTCAAGTTACAGAATGGAAAGAGCCCACTACCCCTCAAATCCCTTACACAAATGATTTCTAAAACACATGATCACACAGACACCAGTTTGTGATCTACTGATTAAATAAACAAGACATATTTCACTTTATAACCTAGCAGACAGAGAATCACTGAAGTTTTTTATGAATAAAAGCCACTAACTTGTAAGTGTTAAATATGTACCTTCATCTTAGCATATGTACAACATACATCAAAGTCACCAAGAAGGCTTTAATAATCCTTAAAATTTCATGTTCAATTATTTATGACAATTCTCATTGAAACAATAAATCTGTGAAATGTACAGCTCACTAGGGAAAACATGGTAACTAATTTAACTACCAGAAAATTGGGCTGTAAAAGAGAGTTTTAATTGTCTAGCATTAAATCTTCAACATCTTATACATGTATAAGCAAGTGTGAAGTAACTATGGTGTAATAATTCTTACATCACCATCCATGGGGTGTACATAAATAGCTTAAATATAATTTATGTGTTTTAGGGGTAGGGGGCTAAAGTGTGTTGGCTTAATGGTATAATTTTATCACATTTCTGGTTGTTATCTTTCAAAAAATGAGAAGGCATGTGTGCAAAGAGTTACCTAGCATGCCAACAGGTAACTATCACTGATGTGAACCTTTTCAAAAAATCTCTAACATTCCACACACTTTTTCGGCCAATTTTCTTGAACAGCCCTGAGTCTAATAAAACTTGAGAATAATCTCAAAGCTCAAATCTCACTTTTTTAATTATGATAAAACAAGGATGATACTATCACATCTTATTCTGTCAACTGCTTCCCACAAAACTTGATTGAAATCCAGTAAGAAATGTAGAAGTATAATTCAGACATTCTTAGTGACAGACAGAGAGTTAGATAGAGGTACGAGACAAGAGGACCATGATGGCCCCGCATCGCTCACCCGAATAAATGTTAATTAACTTGTTACAAAAAAGGTAATAAAGTTACACTTGTGGGGAAATAAATGGGGAACAATAATAAACTTGATAAAGGACCATCAAAGGATACTACAAAGGAATATTTGTGATGACTGAAGGATGCTACAAACCAAGTTTGGTGATGATCCATCCATTAGTTCATGAAAGGAGATGATTAAAGAATTTTCTATTTTTAGCTTTAGTGACCTCTAAAAGAGGCATCCACCTACCCATTCTAACAGCTCAACCTGAACCTTTGGTTCTGGTGAGCTAAAAAGGGGGAGATAAATATTACAAAGATTTACAAAATCCTTTAACCAGGCTGGTTCATGAAAACTACTCACATCAATTTCTCCAGTCTCATTTTCTTGAAGTACCAGTCTATGATTGTGAGCATTCTCCAAGTCCCAGCTAAGACAGAGTGACAATGGGTATTCATTATCCTTCACTCGCCGCAATCTCGCTAAAATATGAACAGAAACAAACGTTAATTTTTCAAGTTCAATGCCTGATTTCATCAGTATTTCAACCACATAATTATAACCAAATAAGTCTTCCTGGATTCTGTACTAGTACTAACCTTGTTCTCCACAAGTTACAATCAACTTCTATAAATGACTCACTCGAATCAGCAGTGGACTACCAGAAACCTTAGACACAATGTGTTCAACCAAATCATCAAAGAGTACAAGTACTGTATCCAAGTCTCGAACACACAAACCCTCAGTCTATAGACCTAATACTCTATCCACTGAGCTTAACAGACAGGCTATATTGACTCAGAGGAAAAACTTAATAAAGACAAAAAAATATGCAGCTTGGATCTGCATTTGATTATAATGCCAGGTGTTCTTATAATGGTAGTCTGGTTGAAGCACAGAGAAGCAGCAATGTGCATCTTTATTGATAATCTATGACATCTTTTGTTGTCTTTCACAGTCAGGTAATTTCTGTTTTGCATGCCCCTGTTGAATTTTTACATCAAAGATAAGATCATACATAACACTTCCTCAGAATACAAATTTCATGCAACAAATGTAGATTCCTGTCCTGATATGATAATTCATGCACAGAGAAGTTTAATATATCGCAAACTGCAAATAAGAATAACCAGATCTCAAAAAGTTGAAATTTTGATTGAATATCAATAAACTGAGACAGGACAGAAATCTCATTGTCTCAGAAAGACTCAATATGAATAAAAACTCTGCTTTTTTTTTCAGCAGAATCGTTGGATCTCAAAAAGTTGAGATTAAAAAATGGATTAATGACTCTCATAAAGTTGAGATTTCCTGCACACATCACTTACAATTTGGGAATCTCATATTAGATTAAAGAATGGCTTCTTTTGCCACTATATTTTCAAAAGTCATCTGCTTCAGATGCGGGGAAATGCGGTATTATAAGGCAAAGGGTAATGTGATTATTTATAATGTAAAAATTCCAATCAAATTGTGGTGGTCTTACCTATTTTGTTGTTTTTGAGTTCCTGCTCGTATAACGCAAACTTCCTGGGGTGGTCCAAAATATGAAACTTCTTGAGTAATAATGTGATCACTTCCTTTGTAGTCTGAGAACTGAAAATACAAATACAGTAAAACCTCAAATAGCAATCACCTCAACATAATGACCACCTTGTTATAATGATCATTTATTTTCAGACCAGCTTTCAATAACTCCCCAGTAATTCAACTTGATAATGAAACCACCTCATTATTACAACAGATTTTTCAGGTCCTGAAGGTGGTCCCATTTTCACAACAATATTTCTGAACTGACAATAAAAAATTGTAATGAATGGTCACGCTTATAACATCAAGTTAAAGTTTAGCTCTACGTCTAATTATTAAGGCAGGGCAAACAGGCATCCTAGATTTAAGAATGCTTTTATAAGAAAAATTCTTCAACAAAGAGCATAAGTTTCAATGGGTACTACAGTCAGAGTAACCAATACATGTAAGTTCTTTCAACAGGAGCATTAAAAATATCCAGGAATAAATAATCATGTCAGGAAAATGGTGAATGAATCAAATCATCTTCAAACAAAATTTTTATTTCTGTCTGAAATCACTTGCAAGAAATACAGAAATAGAAGGTAAAAAAACTATTAATAGCCATTTTAATCAAATAATTTTTCATATCAATGCAAAAATGATGTTATTCAACATTGTTGTTTGCCATAAGGGAAAAATTGTCTTCAATTAGTGGAGTACATACCTTAATGGTTCAGACATACTTTGGTACTTTATATAGAAAAGAATAGCAGTTTTAATATTTTTTTACAGACTGAACTTTAACTTGTCTCACTTGTGTAAAACAGTTGCAGCTCTATGTGTTTACAGACATATAGAAAACCTTATCACTCCAAGGTAAATCATCATGGTATAAATCTAAGATATAAAACATTATTGCTGAAAAGGGACATATCTCCCTCATTTGGATGTGTCTACTGGGTTATAATTTTTTGTTATACACAGTACGTGGTATTCAATGAATCAGAGTTATTTAACATACTAGTATACCAGTAGTACTTGGAGTATAACAATCAGGGTTTTTATATACAGATTATAGTACTTGGCATTAAACAAATCAGTGTTTTTATACAACCAACCAACACAAGAGGGAAGTAACAGTACAGATATTAACAAAGACACAACTAACAAGTCCCCTCACTGTGGTGTCATACACTTGTACAAGTGTCAAATCAACAAACAGAAACTTGTTGAGGCCCTTTAAAAAACACTTAAAACAATCACTTAATATAGAATATATAACAAGTGATAAGTGGTACTAGGTGGCCCCATATTGATCCTTTAGAGCAAAAAGGGACTATAAGTATATCCACTGAGTACTCTGGTACCACCCAAATTTTCAACATCTTCATCAGTTTTCATTCTGTATTTTATTTCATTCAAAAAATTATTTTGCATTTTGTTTAAATTATTATTTAACATAATAAAAACCTTTTAATCTCGTAAGTATATGATTTTATTCACATATATTTGTGTACTATTGTAATTTGCCATGTAACCTAATGGGTGAATTGATCTGATAGTATCCTGAAGAAATAAACTTACAGACTTTCATACAAAACCCCACATGTCTTATATGATACATTAACACATGTATTAAAGGTAAAAAGTCACTAACAGCCACAACCATTAATCATTAACATCTATATTTACATACAGACTGACAAAATCATTTGCAAGAACATATTTCTTGTATCACCAAGAAAGGAATCCAAGATGTAATGCCAGGAATTGAATAATTATCTCACAAATATGTTTCCAATATGTTCATTTTCTCACGTATACACATTCTACATGGTATGATACCTAACTTGATATTTCAAATACCCAAGTTTGATTGGATGTTTCACCTGAACCTGGTGAATGGCAATGTCATATTCTCTGACTGGTTACCAGACACTTCTAATTTAAGTTCCAATAAACCAGTCGAATACTAAATTTGGACTGGTTGTTTCTGAATGAAAGTTTAAAATTGACCAATGATAGAGCTGTAAACCCAGTTTGGTCTCCATAACTCAGATTATAACCAACACTTTTGAGCCAAAAGCAGGCTGGTTCTATAATTTATTCCAAAATGACCTAAATAATGTTAAAACAACACCATAAAATTGTAAAGCAAACTAACTCATAAATTAAAGTAAGACACAGCACAGCGTTTACATCAGCACATACGATAAGTACAGACCGACATCTCTTTATTTGATCCATAAATTCTGGCTTATTCCAAATGATTCTGTTATCAAGATGCTGCATTATATAAACAACATACAAACAACATAAAACACCATTCAAAATCTGATCGGAATTCAATCAACAATCATAAACACACCCATTGCCAAAACCACAGGAACTAGTGGATAACTCTTCAATCTAATCCGAAAATATTCGAAACAAATCAGTGAATTCGACTAGTCTTGTGTCAAGCTAAAGTTTATATCAAAACATGCACTAAGACTCAGCGGTTGGGATATCAATAAATCTTTCTATCAATCGATTGACTTTGTTTAGCTTGTGATGATTGATACGAAAACAGGTGGTATATTATTTTACCCAGGAGCCAGAACGGAAGATTAATCCGTGATACCAGTGACATGTGAAATTGTTTTTACAGGTTTAACCTGATTAATTTTGTTTTTGCAAGAATTTTCAAAGAAATTCAACCTCAATCGTTTATTATCCAATAAACATAACTGTATGATAAATAGCACGTCTATGTAGTTATAAAATCAGTCAAGAATCAAAGTCACCATATATATATATACAGTTTATATAATTAAACTGTCCATCAGCCAATTACACATCCATCAAATCTGAGTGAGTGGACATGTTTTTTATAATTAAATATTTCTAACAATACGAAGTGTTAGGTATTGTATCACAGTTGGATGTTAAATGTTACATTACCATGCATTTCTTTGTATTTGGTAGGAAATACTTTTTGCTGCTAGTCATTCTTTTTGCTACATGGTGAATCTTTGTGGTCATTTGCATATACTTTTTGTTACTGTATCTTGTACTTACTTTCGTCACCAAGTGTTCCTTTTGGTTTCTTATCAAGTTAAAAACTGAAACTGTGCCAGAAAAAAGTCCTCAATGAAAAGATCACCCAAGATTCTTTTATACATCTGTACAAAAGTTGAGCAGAAATTAATTAGCATGTTCTCTGTGACCATATAGTTGAAGGCATTATTTCTAGGGTATCCTCAACAGCTGATCAATCAAACAGATGTAAGTCCCAAAACATTACAAAACAAGATGACAGGAACTGTCAGAAAGCCAGGTCTTCATGGGAAGTTGCGCACAGAAGTTACACATGCACAAAAAAAGGGCCATAATTCAGCAAAAATGATCAAATCACAAAATCCCAACAATATGTACTGGGAGCACTTGGTGATGTTAATTATGTGAAAGTTTTGTCGAAATCCCTCAAGAAATGTAGGAATTGGGTGCAGAAGAAACCTGATTAAAAATTATATTTACAATCAATGTAACAAAATTAACATTTCAGAGTAAAATTACCAACATCCCCTATGTAACAGTAACAAGGCCATTAACCTTAGAAATTATGTTCAAGAAATCATAAAACATGTTGAAAAATAGCTGATAACGAAGAAATTTCTATCAACAAGCACTAATCTAAACAGTATAAGAGGATTAACAGAAAACATCAAGTTTTCCAACAAAGAAGTCATGAGTATCATCTTAATTAAAAAACAAACCTCTTTGAAACATACGGTAAGAAGTCTGAAGACTAAGGATACCAACCAACCTGTAAGGCCTACATCAAAAAGGCAAAAGATAGGATTTGTGGAACAAGATATAAATTTGTACCATCAAAGATCACTGATATATGAAAGGACTTTAGAATCATAAATCCTGAAGTTAACACTGTGTTACATGGACCACTTGTTTCGAAACTGATAAATTCAAAGATATGACCAGCTACCCTATTATTGAGGAAATTCTGATAACTAGTGACTTCTGTCTGTCTGTCCATGATATCTACAATCTGTTCTCTGACGGGACCTGTCTGCTAGTACCATCATATTGTCAGGAATCTATCATTTGTAAAGATTATACGCTGCTAAATAGAACAGTACAGGCCAAAAATAAGAATTTTTTTGTGTTCTTTACTTTAAGGCTAAAATACCTTTGGTCTTTGACATATGATTGTCATACAACTGTCAATCTCTTTTAAGATAATAAAACTCTAAATATCAATACATAGAAACAAGTGGAACAAAGAATAGTAACAGAAACTAGGAAACATTTTTTATCTCTGTAATTAATTAAAAAGGTATGGTCCTACTTCAATGTCATATTGTAGTCAATCTCGTTTGATAGAACTTTATTGACATGGCATTTGAGTATAATGTTGACAGTTGGCAATAATTTTGAATATATTAGTCTTCATTGTTAAAAAAGTTGTGATTATGATGGTAGAAAGAGTAAAATGTCTGATTCTAACTTAATGTCAAACAGATTATTTTTACTGTCAATGAACAAAAAGTACAACTGCTAAGTAACTACCAGATATCATGAGTAGCTTATCACACATACTGTATCAAAATATATTCAAGAACAAGAATTATATGCTTCAGATCTGGTAGGAAAAAACAGTGAATAGTTAATACATAATGTGAATACCATGTGGTTAAAGTTATGTCCTTAATTACCTATCAAGTCACTCATCTCTTGATGATAATAAAACACTTCAGATAAGCATCATTTACAAGGTGAAATCTTAGTTCTTTATACTCCGAACATTAACATATGTTAAGTAACTTAGTACCTGTATATATTACATCAGAAGGTCAAAGTTAAGTCATGACATATAAATTGCTACTTAAATTATTTTTTGCAAAAAGGGGCCAACCAAAATGGATCCAGTGATAAGAATTCCCTAATATTTGCGCAAATGATAATTACTTTCTTAACAGTGGTCATAATAACACACTGCTAGATAATAATTCAACTTTATGCAAAAAGGGCTGTAAAAGGGGACAGGTCAGAGGAAAATTTTAGGGGAAACTAATTTTCAGCTTTGTAAAATCATAGCTAATATTTTTGCTCAAGGGGTCAGTTAGGGAGGATTGAATTTTTAACCCTAGCAATTTACATACATGACTTTGATATTTCAAGGCCAAAAGCTCCTTTTCCTTTTTGTAATAAACAAATTATTTTTCAATAAACAATGCTATGCAACATAACGAAATTATCATAACTGCTACAATATTAATTAAGTACAGAACAATTCATGAGCACAAAGTGTCTCTAAGGAGTAAAAAGTAAAAGAAAACTGCTGATATATGCAGAAATTACCTCCATCAAATGTCAATAACCCACAACTTCTGTAGTAAAGTAACATATTTTCACACAAAAAAAATAATTACCAAAACCTTGCGCAAAAAGCTCAGACTCATTTCCCAATGAGTAAAACATACGGAAATGTGCTTTCACAGGTACAACTGTGCAAAAAATGCTTTCTTGAATGCATAACAAAACATACCAGATATTCCCTAATACAAGCCCCATCCTGAGAGAGCTACATTTTACGACTGTATACAAATTGTTTTGCTGCTGTTTGAATGAGACTTGGACACGTTGTTAATAGTTTTAAGAATTATTAAAGCATTTCTATACTGTCAAACCTGTGTTTGTGTCTGCATACAGACCACCCTGTGAATAAAGGCCATTTTTTGAAAAACCGTCACAGATTATTTAGAACAAACTGACCTCCGAATAAAGGCCAACTGTCAATAAAAGCCGCATTTTGTCTTTCCCAATGGTGGCCTTTGTTCACAGGTTTGACTGTAGTATAAAACATTTTTTTCTCAAAAAAAGGTTGGGTATATATTAGGCTAGAAAAATAGTCATATTTTGGTCAACTTAACCAAAAGATAAGGTAGATAAACTTCATTTTTTTCCTATGTATACCTTTTGTGAGAATATGAGGTACGATTCTTCCCTAAATATTTTCATAATTGGGATTTTGCCATTAGAAACTTTAAGGTCACCAAAAAAGGTTTTTGTAGGGTAACAGTAAACAAGACTGCTTCTGCTTCTTCTAGCTTTTAGGTAGGTGAATTTATTGAGGGATATTTGGTCATACTTTACGTTCAGCCACAGATGTCATGGTGTTATTATTCTCTCAGTTAACCAGACATACAGAATGCTTCAGTGTAACTCTGCTAAACAGACACAGCAGGAAATTATAACATCCTCTTATTAATAATCAATTCATAAAATAATACAACACATCTGATGCTGGCATATTTAAAACAACCACACATTTGGTTATCATACAATCACTTTGTGTTCCTATTTTGTTCTTCAGTAAAGAGCTGTTATAAGGGGGTCTCCATGGTTGAGTGGCAATGTTTCTAATGAGTGATCACAAGTTTCTCACCACTGTGAGTTCAAATCCCTCCCGAGACCAGAAAAATTCACATGTTGGGAAACAGTCCAGCTGGCTTACATAAGGTTGGTGGTTCTACCTACGTGTACACCAGGGTCGTCCTCAACTAACAAAGCTGGAAAAATCCTGGCTGTAGGGGCAATGTTTGGAAAAATAGTAGACATAAATAAAGTATATTTTAGGAATTTTCAACAGACTTTTAGACATTTCCTTTATCCTGTGCCAGTACTCAACTGTTTCCAAATGAATGACAGCTAACCAAAAGACTTCAACCAAATTGTCACAAAAAACATGGACCATGCCAACTCACAAACCCAATTTCCATACACCTAAGGCACTCCCTAAGGAGCTAAGATGGCAGGCTTTCTGAATTAAAGTTCCTAATACCAAGGTGACTTCCAAAGGCTTAGAGATTAAACTTTTAACTTAGACAAGATGGAACATTCTTACAAATAAATCTAGTATCAGGCAGCATCAGTCAGACCAGATGTTCTCATATTCCCAATGCAATAATAAACAAAAGTTACAAAAAACTTAGTTCAAACATGATTTATAGCTTCAAAACAAATCAGCTGGTAAACTTAATTGCTTTTACAGCATCCAAAATCTACAGGGAAAATAAACTGCTGAGTCAGGTGAATTGAACCAGCATTGAAAATATGCATTTACATAATCAAGTCATGCAGAAATTACAAAACAGTTAATTTATAAGCCTGTCTAATTAGTTTCTTGGAAAGAGTTTCCACAACAAATATTCATCTTTGGCATTTGAATATAGAAATGTTTTCATTATGAATAAAATGAAGCAGAGATTAAAATTCATTAAAGCAAATTTTTAAGCAAGAAGGGACTAAATAAAAACTTAAATGAGTTTATAAAGTTTTGGTCTAAAACAGGATTTCAATTTTTATGAAAGACATTTGATTTCACTTAATGACCTTGACCTTTACCAGACAAGGTCAAACATAGTTTTTAGAGTGAATCTTTAATATTATTCCATACTAAATACCACAAGCTAATACAGTCAAACAAATAAAGACCACCCTGTGAATAAAAGCCATTCTTTGGAAAACCTTCACTAATTATTTAGAACAAACTGACGTCCAAATAAAGGCCATCTATCAATAAAGGTCACATTTTATCTTTCCAAAGAGCAGCTTTTGTACACAGGTTTGACGGTAAATATCATCATACTTAGTTCTACAAATTAATCTACAAGGTCAAGGTAGTAGCATTGTTGCTGTAATTGTTATTATTCATAACATTTTCATACAAACATAAGGTACACAAATGCTTGCATCAGTTAAGCTAATACCTATCCAGCCTCTATCATGATGTCGCTTTTTTATTAATATTCTCAATATTTTCTGCACGAATTCAAGCCATTGGAAAAATGGAAATATAAAATTTCATCAAGACTTGGCATATGTTTATATTCATCCTGAACATAGATTCATTCTCAACTTCATTCCATGCATCATAAATCATTAATTCAATCAAATATAATCACAATATAACATTTCTTTAGCGAGCATACCCCAGCTAAGTTTGCTAAGTTTTGCTAAGCTGTTTAATACAGCTTTCCATTGGATCCACCATCTTAATTTGTTTATCACTTGTTACAAATGAATGCAAAAATTACCAGAAACATCGCAGCAAATTGATCTGTAAATATGCATATCAAATAAACACATTAAAAGCATGTGCTTCCACAATCGGTTTCCATGGTAACCAATCACCAGTTACAGAAGCCGAAAGAGTAAAGTACATAAGCATGTCACTGCTGATATCTCATGAGTTCATAAGTTTGATGGCAGGAAATCTCAGATGAGCAGAAAGGTCAAGGACTAAAATAAGGAGTGCCAAATACCAAGGTCAGGGTCATTTATTTCGCATCAAATCCAGGAACAAGTTATTAATATTTGTATCAATCACTCCAGATGACTATTTCTTAGGTTACCTATCAGTACTTGTGCCAAGTCAGGGGTGTGAAGATTATGGTAAATTTCCATTCAGACAGGAGCAATGTGCAACCTTCAAGTCAAGAGTCTTGGGTTCTACAACTACACCGCCATGTATCCATACATGAAATCAGGTTACTATGGAATAGGAACATTTATTACAAATCATTAAGCAATACAGTCTTTGCTGACAGTAATGGATGAATGTAAGTCTAACTTTGTACTTTGTAAAAAATAGAATTTTAGTAAACAATAACAATATTTTAAGACACAAGGCAATGTTTTTATTATTTTTTTTAAAGAATTACATTCAAACCTGGGAACAAAAAATTTTTGGTTTCATGCACAACTGACCCTTGTACTGAGGTTTAATTGATTTATAATATGTTGCTAAATGAGTGTCAAAGTGTGACTGTTGTTCACATGAGGCTACTATTAACAGTCAGTTGATAACACAGGTTTGACTGTATATCGTTTTAACAGAAGTATGGGGTATCAAGCCCTCACTTCTAAGGTTACAAATACATGCACATAAAACCATTGTAATGATATCATTCAAAGTCATGAGACTGTGAGTCAGAAAGCAATATCTTTGAAGCAAAATCTTTTCATGTGTTTTTATACAAATATTGATAAAAGGAGAAGCAATCCAAACAAAACAATAACATTATCTACAAACCCTGGATGACAAGAGAAGACACATGACATTCTGCCAACTCACCACAGAAAAGTGATAATATGTGATAAATGTAGAAGGACAAGAGCTGAACAGAAATAATGTCATCCCGACAAATATCCCTTAATAAGCGCCCCTCCCCTAATGACACCCCTTCCCAAATAATCAACCCCTACCTTTTTAAAGACAGGGGTGTAGAAATGTTTTCATGTAGGTGGTAAGCTACTAATAGTATAAGTGGGGGGTCTGAGGGTTCCCCCAAATAAGGGCAAAGGGGCATCACGCCCCCTGTTAGGAAAAGTAGCCGGTGAAAATGCTCAAATAGCCAGTTGACTTTTCCGCCTTACGGCTCATCTTTACACCCCTAAGAAGATGATACGAAAAATCATGACACACCATAAATACTTTAATAAGCTCACAAATTTTAAACAATGTATCGCATAATCATTCATACAATAGCACATCCAATTGGAAAAAAATGCAAAATCAAAACCTCCTGGTGTATTTAAAAGGAAATATTCGGTAACTTGCAAAATCAAGATGCAATAATCTAACATTAGAGAAAGCAAAATAATGCATGTTAAACAAACATTACATCATTAAGACAAAACATCCAAATTAAACCCAAATTTATAGCAATTACGCAAAACAATAAATAAAATGAAGCTATATTACATTGAACAAAAAGTAATTTACTGAAATGAAACAAAGATAAATATTTAAATATTTGTACGAAACAAACCATTATACAAACACAAGGTTTTCAAAGTAAATACACAAATTAAGGACAAGCAATGAAACCTATTCATTGTGGGCTGGTTTCCTGTTTAAAATCAAGATTGTTTCAAACATAGAAAGGCTAACAGGATACAAAAAGCATGTGAGGGATTTGAATAATGCATGAGTGTATTTTTGTCCTATATTACCTTATATGGTTTCAAGGTCACATCTGAACAACTTCAGTCAATGTCAAATTTATTCAACTCTTATAGATGGAAAACTTTAACTAGATGAAACACTGAAAAAAATTGGGTCTGCCATGAAGTTATGTATATGGTGAACAGTATAAAAACACATTATGTTTAAGTCATTTGACATCCAACAATGATTTCAGAGGTTGATATGGAGAAGTTGGCAGTCATTTGCAGAGAACAAGGATAGTACCGGCACAGAAGTCTACCCACCTGTTGGGATATAAGTGAAATACTGTGGAAAATGGGCTTAGCCCCCTCCCTTTCAAAAAATACAAAGAAAGTTAAAAGAATAATTTAAAAGCAGACTCATAACCAGTAAGCCAGAAGTATGCAAGATATTTTGTTAATACATTGTTTATTTACCATCAAATAGAAGAAGTTTCAGTACTATATGATGTATATCGGCAAAAGAAAAATCCTGTACAAAGCACCTTTAATTTTTTAAAATACATCTGAGGTTTAGTACATAAATGACTCATACCAGAACTATGGGGAAAAAGCCACAACACTAAGATTCAGGGAAATATTTACCAAGTAAAATAAACTTCCCAAACACATAAATTCAAAACAAAAGCAATGATTACATAATAAACATGACTAACAGCAAGAAAAACAACAATAAAACCGCACTGACACCATAAAAACAACATAATTCATCCAGGAGTATCTTAGTGTTGGATTTAAACAAAGATTTGTTGATATAGATGCTGAAAAAGCCAACAGAGAGCTTCACGATGCCAAACAAAACAATATGAAGTAACTACAAAGTGCTGATACACCTTTAGAATTTCTAGATAACTCAAGACTGCACAAGTAATAAATGTTATTTTTGGCAAAAATTCCGACACCAGGCAGTAATTTCCATGGATATCATTAGCAAACCATCTTCCTTATTTTTTTATGTTCAATTGATTAAATTATTTTGCAAATTTTGAGTAATAAACCAACATATCTATTTCACATAAATCATGTAAGCTATGGACAAGCCATGGGGTTGTCTCCATTTCCCCAACCCACCTGATGAGACAGAGGCTTGTGGAGTACAAGGAAGTTTCACTGCATAGCATCAGATCAAATACAGTCAAACCAGTGAACAAAGGCGACCCTTGGGGGAAAGGCAAAATGTGGTCTTAATTGATAGATGCCTCTATTTAGAGGCCAATTTGTTCTAAATAATCAATGATGGTTTTCAAAGAATGGCTTAATTCACATGGTGGCCTTTATTTGGAGGAGGCCACAAACACAGGTTTGACTGTATGTAGTAAATATATGTATATGTATGGCCAACAAAGCAACTCCTTTTATGATAAAACAGAGAAATTACAAACTGCTACATTCAGCACCAAGCCTTACTAAATTCATTTACAAACAGTTGTATATCATTAGCAACAATGTCACTGAGAAACATGCACCTTGCCTGTGTTTCAAACCAATTCTTCCCCATCAATTACATTGCACCCCACAGACTGATCAAGCCAACAGGACTTAAGCGTTTTTTAAAGTATTTTAATGTCTAGTAAAAAGCATCTTTACATGTATATCAGATACCTGGCAACTGTTTGCTATATTAAACCACAAAGATAGAATCTTTACACCCTAACTTCCTGTCTACAAATAGCATACTTGTAGGTACACAGATAAATTCTTGAAGATTTGTGAGTGATTCTATTTTACAGATTTGGGAAATTTTGTTCATACAGCATTTCTCACACCACTTTTTCACTTTAAGGGATCAGTCTGGACCCCTAAAGGAAGTTCATAAGCAATAAGTTCATATTTTGAAGTAAGTCTGGTCATACAGACTGCCTGAGTCACAATTTATAAAGAAAAATTAATAAAGTAATATTTGTAATTAAATTGGCAAACATTAATATTCTGACTATCAGTTAATACTGCAAGTATTGAGTTTTGGAAAATGATTAAAGAAAATAAATTGTGTGTAGTAAAAGATTACATTTGATCTGTGACTTTAGTACAGATGTCATGTTAAAAGATACAACAAAATGAAGAAATCAAAGACACTCCAGGGACCTCCCAACCAATCACCCACAAACCAACCAACAAACTGTCAGACTGACAATCAGGGTTTTTCCTTAAGCAGGATTTCCTGGTCCTTATGCATAAGATTGGCCATAGGACCTGTTTTTTTCCAAAACCTTTCATCCCCTGGGACACACATCGCCAATATATCTAGGTATAGCTATATAGGTAGTTTTTATCCTTTAATTATTTCAGAGTTGGAGGTGGCCAAAAATGAAGTCATTGAAAATAACGTACCCATGGGACCCTTAATTTTTCCCCATGGACCCTAAAAATATTGTAATGAGAGTCCCTGGGACCCTTAAACACAACTTTTAGGGAAACCCTGACAATAAATATTGTTAATAAAGATTAAAACAGATTTTCAGTTTCAACGATACTTCGATCACCTGGTATTTTCTCACCAGACAAGAGATAAAATATGAATCAATTGATACTGAGGAAATTAAGAAATCTCCCAGCTATATTAAAATCATGATACTTCCAAGCCATAAAATTTTATGGTTGAAAGAAAAACTTTTAATCAACGCCCCACATCAACTCTTCTCAACCCACTAAACCCAACCAGGAAGTCATTTTGTCCAAGGGAGGCACTAAATTTCTTATCATCATAGTACAAATACTCCCAAGGATAAAATTCATTACAGCTACCTGAACCTCCCCCCACCAACCTCCCCCTTTTCACACAATAATGAGACTCCACCCCCACAGGAAGCCATCAGTCTTATGTTCAATAAACTGGATAACTGTTATTTACCATCAAACAGCAAAAGATTTGGCACCAATATTCAAAACAGGTAACAGAATATGTCTCTGGTAACTTGGAATTTTAACAGAGCATCCAATACGATTATATACATACATTTCTAGCTATTTTAGACACTTCAGAGGGAAAATAATACTGCTGCACGATTTGATTCAATTTGTATGATAGCAAATAAATGCTTCATCGTAACAAGGTTATAACTAAATGCTGCCATGATTAATTTATATTTTTTTTGTACTGATGTGTCTATTTCTATCTTACAATCAAACACGTGTTTCTTTACATCATAGATAAATGTAAAATTGATTTGACACGACTTCGAGGAAATTTCAATAAATAGTTAAAAATGTTTATAATAATATATCATATTCTCTTAGATTGGAATTCAGTGCAAAAAATCAATTTTTGAGCAGAGCAGATCAAGACTGGATGTGAAAACTTTTAACAAAAACAATGTCATCTGAAAAGTAGACCCCTCCTCCCAGAAAGGAGGAAAAATCCTGTGTTAGTGACAACCAAAACTGCTACTTCATCCATTCCTAAGAAAATCATTTCACTAAGAAAATCACAAGCAGTAAAATCAGATTTTTCAATTATTATGATTATACTAAGAAGTGAAAATAGAGTAAAACATGGTTACAGTGAATACCTTCAAACCTCAATTATTAATTCATTATATTCATATTTCATTACAGTACATTTTACATCAATAAAAAGAAAGGCGTGTTCAGGGTTGGGGGGGGGACTTATTCTGGTACCTCACTTTATCCAAGTCCTTCACTATATCAAAGTTTGCTAGAACAGTGTTTTACCGTAGTGTTATCACCATAATCATCATGAAACAAGTTATTTTTATAAAAAAAATCATTATGTCTTCAACCATCCCTCTATCTCATCTTTCTAAATAGATTCAATCTTTCCTCTGATCTTTCAATTAATGTCAACAGGACATTGACCTGCTATCTCTTTGTTGATTAAATATATTAAAATTACCAAGTAGCTTATAGCTTTATGCCAATTTAGGGAGATAAGGTGGGCCATTATAAAGTATTTGCTCAATTAATTACAACACAGTTTTTCTCACACTCAAGAACAAGAATAAAATAAGCTATATTTTAGTTACAACTACAGTTCTTGCATGTTTAAATTCTCATTAATGATATAACAGTCATGGATGCTCGCTTAACTATTCTTTAATCACCAAAATAAGAATAAGGTGGTAATCATGGAAAGGGGGCCAGGCTAAGATGAAAATCTAACAATAATAAATCTAGACCATAAAAGATGTTTTTCTAAGACATCATAAAGCTGTATGCTTTAAGTACCATCGGATGGGGGTGCTTTATATCAATATTTATCCCAGTTATCAGTTAGAAATTGTTCACGATTAGTTCCTTCTTTCATCAAGTAATTCAATACAATTGAACGCAGTAACACCAAGATTCAAACAGTCATCATTACAATCCTCTAGGATCATAGCTCATGTCTATGTAATTCAGTTAAACAGAACCACTGTGTGAACAAAATGCAAAACCATAAGCACACATGCATACGAAATATGTTTATTTCTATTAATTGTGTAAAACTGTTTCCTAATTCTATAAACAAACTGGCAACAAAGAAAATGAAATGATGAAAATTTGCCGGAGGTCAAGGGGGCCGCATAGGTGGGGGAGCAGGGGGCAAAGCCACCGGAAGCTCCTGGTATTTCAGTTTTTCAGACTGGTTTAGAAAGAATTTCCTGACAATATGATATCTCTTAATGTTCTTTCAGCATTCCAAGTGATTTTTGAAAACCTGGGTACTTGTTGTGAAAAATGTGGGTACATGTGTGGAAAAGTTGGATTTTTTACTAATCAATAATATATGAATTGTCACCGAGTTCCGGTTTAAAACAAGAGAAAAACATTCTTGTCCAAATCATTTTACCATAAAAAACACAAAAAACATAAAATTACACAAGACTATAAAGTATAATTATAATTCAGTCATACCATTTTTTTTTCAGTTTTATCAATCAAAATACCACATTGAAAAAACTTCCCCCACGTTGACAATGCCACTTTACACTTTGTTAAATTTGAAAAGATTTTTTTCTGACAAATCAATGACACATTTTATACTCATTGACCTAAACAATCCTTTACCATTATAGAATAATGCAAAACATTTAAAAAACACTAAAAAGGGTGTCATTTACACACCAATGAAGGTAATTTAACTTAAAAATTGAGACATTTGTACGAAAAAAAAGCATAAATTCATGTAATTATGCATATTTTGATGAAAATGATATTTTATCTACTCCCAGATATAAAACATTTTTTGACACAAATTTACGAATATTATTAAAATTAAAGGCATTAATATTTTTGAGCATGTTAAAAATGATTTTTCTACTAATAATCATTACTTTGTACAAAAGTTTCAAGATATCTTAAACACATTGTTGAAATAAAAATAAAGTTAAAAATAAAATACATAAAAAGAATTTGTTATCAAGAAAAATGGCTTCATTGCATAGTGTACCCACATGTTAAAACTAGAAAGTAAAGCCGAAATTTGTTTGATTTATAAATATCCCGACAGAATGAGGAGATAAATTTCAACTAAGAATACAATACAGTCATTGTGGATATGATATCGAGAGATTGTCGCATGAATATTATAACACAATCCCAACCCAAAACTGAGCTACAGTGATTTTGCCTCCAAACCTCCATGCATGCACACATTCACTTGACTTACTTCGGGTAACTGGAAAAACATTATCTCTGACTCAGCCATATAAATATGATAACAAAGTTACCAAGGTAACTATATCTTTCATCAATTAAAAAGTAAATATTAAAAATAGCAAAGCACTCCATTTATGAGGAGGCAACAAAAATCTTGTTTTATAATTGTGTACACAACATCTCAAAAATATCGTCATACGCAAGCAATATAATGCTCTCTTTGTCATTGTCCCACCAATTGTATAAATGATGTCGCTTGAATCATACAAAGATCTTATTTTCTAATAATCTTTCATATTTTAATTTACTGGTTCATTACACAGATGGCTGGTTTCAAATTACAGTATGCATCATTGGATGGCTTAAATTGCATTTAGATAAAGGCAAAGCAAATGTTTCTTTCACCAGAGTAAAATTGTAGTCACAACCAGAATTCCTGTGGCATCACATTTTTGCCATCTACTGATAAATTAGCATTGATTTGTAGCAAATACTGATTTTTTTTTCAAATTCAATGGAAATTAATATCCCCACAAAATTTCAAACCATTTTCCGAAGTAATTGTGATGCATTCATAGCTTCAATATCCTGTATTAAACTGTTCCATTATTATATGACTTAAATAAAATTTAAGACCACAGTAAAAACTCAGAGACCACTTTAATATTAAGGCAACCTCATTATTTGTTGTCAGGCCAGTTTTCAATATTTCCCTTTTATTTCAACTTGATAGTGAGACCCCTTCAGAACTAAGACCTTTATTTTGGATCCGTACAATGGTCTTAATACCATGGTTTTACTGGGTATTCACTTCCCTTCTTATTGCATCAACATTAATTTCTCTACATTGCTCAAACTAATGTAGTTCACAAACAGTGAATATCTTCCTAAGTTACATTTTGCCATTATACATTAGCCTTATAGAACAATTATTGTCATTTAAATATTATCAACTTAATCATTCAACACACATGCAGAGCTCGTGAGCGTATGACAACAAAACATCCCTTGTGTCACATGGCATACATTACATAAGTGTAATGTTACATTGATCAAACATTGATGGCCGTGTATACAATGTAACATCATAGAAACAATGTTTTTATATTAGCTAGAAGAGTAATTATTGTTTTAGAATCATTTAGAATGAGTTCATTAACTATACTGATTAATCACACAGTTTAGAGCTAAAAGTCTTTTAATAGTCTGGAAAATGAATTCTGAAAATATTAACTTCACATTAAAGAGTAGCTGAAGGAATGGGACTTCAAACTGAAGAGGAATCAAAAATGAGTATCTTATTATTGGCTATGGCAGACACCCAACTAGAGCACATATACCTTCAAATTGAAGAGTTAACATGTGCAAGTAAATCGATCTACAGAAAAGTACATTTATTGAAACATATGTACCTTTAAATTGAAGAGCTCTCTTCATACAAAAGCAAATGCAATGCAATCAAAACACACCAACCTGAACAGAAGTGTTTGAAAGAGTTCATATTGAAGAGTCACCTACCTGAGTGCATGAATGGATCGTGTTGTATCACGTGGCATGTAGAAGGATATATTTTGTGTGTTCTGCTCAACAATATGTTCTTGAGTTAGCACCTCATATATTGATGGTGGCCGAGCACCAAGTGACATGCTGATTGGTCGAACTAAATTCAACACAACTTTAATAAATCCCTGGAATGCATGTTTATCTTTGTTTTCGTCCTTGTTCTCCTCTTTGTTTTCCTCTGTGCTTTCTGCTTCATTATCTTCTTTGCTCTCTTTGTTTGCGTCTGACTCATCACGCTGAAAACAAAATTAAACTAGTTATTTCTACATTTTTAATTGCCAAAAATTGTAAATATACCCCTATGCTTTCACATTCAACAGAATCCTGCAATATATCTCAAAGCTGCAATGTAGACTTATACATCCAGTGGTACTATTTTTCAACGCAATTGTATGGATAAGAGGCAGCAAGTGATTGTAAGTAGAAAATTTGGTGTGTACCTATAGAAGCTTTCACTTCTAAAAACTGCATAGAGAAGACAAAGCCACTGAAACCTCATGACATTGAAAACAACAGGCATTTCTATGGAGATATCTAATCGCTACAGCTGCAATATTTAATCCATAGTCTACCTACCAAAGCAAAGTTTGCCCCTGGAACACACTTATTAAATTCTGCAATTCTTCTTTTGAGTTCCTCCCTATTAAGAGTGGCATCGCTCGGTTTGGGAGGTAACTTCTCGTCCGGTATTGTACCGGATCTATACCCAGAATCTGTCTCATCTTTCTCCTAGAAAAACAATAAGAACTATGTAAAAAAATGAAAAAAATGAATACAGCAAAATCATTAAGATAAGCAGTGACTATCTTATTTTTTTACTGGAGTTTAACATTGCACCAACAGTCAGGGTCATTTGGCAACTCTTCACAGCTTTAGTGATAGAGGAAAACCCAGGCAAACACATGGGTAAAACTACTAATGTTCCATAAGCAAGCCAGACAACTCCCTAACAAGTGAAATTTGGTCCCTAATGGGATTTAAACTCACAGCAGCATGGGGCTAGTGATTACAAGTCAGAGACCATAACCACCCAACATGGGAGTCTTCTAATGGCATTCTTAATAAAATATTACATATTAAATATATACAAAGCTTTGGGACCTAAAAACTGGTCTTAATATTACTAGGTTGAAAGAAAGAGAAAATACAGAACACTGGACTAACAAGAATTTGTCTAACAATGAAGAGGTCTAATCACTGAAGCAGTCAGTAAGTGAGGTTTAACTGTATCAACATTTTGTTTCTATTTAAATCAAATTTACATTCTTTATTTGTGTTTTAAATCTGAGTCACACTGTAATCTAATAACACATTAATAGATCAC
Organism: Lutraria rhynchaena; assembly: GCA_008271625.1. NCBI lineage: Eukaryota > Metazoa > Mollusca > Bivalvia > Venerida > Mactridae > Lutraria > Lutraria rhynchaena. The sequence continues at coordinate 1,220,113 of VIBL01000036.1, forward strand.
GACTTCCTATGTGTTATTTTTAGTCTACAGGTAATGTGCAATACATGACCTTAGATTACATTGAATACAAACCAGAATGATTATCAGTTTCAACCATTCACATTTGTGTATTTTATAATATCGGACATTTAAGTTCAAAATAAGGGGTAACATACATATTTCATTGATCACATTGAAGGCCATCCTTAAAAAAATGTTTGAGGGAAAGTAGGCATTTTTCTACTTGATAACATTATAAGCCTGTAGTGAAAGCAAAAAGCTGAAATAAAAAAAAAAATTATCCAAATCACAGAAGTCGATGAGTTGGTTGCAGAGTGTCTGACGTCTGATCAGAAGGTCCTGAGTTTGATTCCCAGCTTCAATGGGTTTTGTTCATGCACTTCACAATCCCATTTTTGAACACATTACCAGTGTAGGGTCCAGGAAGCAGATTCGAGCATGATTAACTTAATACGAGCAAAACTGTTACACAATCAAGCTAAAATAAATTAGTGTAAACTAACATAAGAAGAACCTCACAAACATCATAGTCAGTGAAAAATGCAAGCAATACTTTCAATTCAATTAAAGTTTGAGATCAAAGTAATGGTTGGTGGTCCCAAGAAACAAAAGATAAACAAATTTTGGTCTCATGAATTTGTTGTGAAACTATTTTAATGCAACTTTTTATCCTAAACACTTGACAAGTGATACTGAGATTTAAATGGCAAAAACAGCCTAATGTTTCACTCTCATGTAACAATATACATTGGAAGAAGGACTGCAAGCCTAGGAGTGTTTATTTAAAATCCGTTTTTGTTACACTGACACAGCAAAACTGTCACACAATATGCCTGACATTCAAGCATTAAGAGCCATGTTTCCATTTCAAAAAGTGGGATGTTTATTTGGTTAAATTTTTGAAGGTTAAGAGTAAACTGCCATGAAATATGTCTGATATGTGGTTAATGAGATAGTTATAAAATTGTTTATTTAAATAGAATAAATCCATTTGTGAGGAGGAAGAAAACTTCAGCTATCTAAGGGCCATAACTCCATTTATCATCAAAAATGATCTGGTTTATTATCAAAGTTACTTCACTAACATGCCTACATAACATTCTTATTATTAATAGTAACACAATTTTGAGAAGATTTGTATTATTCGAGTAGATTAAACAGTAGATTTCAGTGGACATCACCTGCACTAGCGTCACTTCAATAATGTCAAATGACTCGCAGACGCAGGAGAATTTTTTAATAAAAACTTACTGTAGCAGGTTCCGATGAGAGTTCTGTTGATTGTGTTGAAATATCTAAATTACTGAGATCTTCTAATGCTGTCTGCCGCAACAGGGCCGCACCCTCGTCATCTTCATCTTGGTCACATGTCACATTCTTACATTCTAATTGGATGAGTGGCAAACACTTATGATGACATGTATATTGGCAATCTGAAGAGACAAGAAATAAGAAATCATAATTAGTTAGATGCATAAATATACAACTGCAAAATCATTGCAGCCATTGGTGATTGACAATACTCTGTTCCGAAATATTGGCTCATCTATCAAAGCATCATTCTACTAAAATACAGCATTCTTAAAATACAGTAAAACTTGCTATTAAGGTTACCTTTGTAACCAAAATATGTGGTCTTAATATTGAGGCAGCCTCATGGTAAAATTAAATAAAGAGAAAGCACTGAAAACTACATAAAGGTAAACTGTGCCTAGAGGCCTCATTCATCACCTTTTGGTGGCCTTTGTTAAGACAGAAACATTAAATAAGCTCAGGGTTAGAATAATAACAGTGAAGCACATGTTTCTATGGGACAATCTGAAACAAGACATTTTGTCCTAAACCACTGATTCATAATGGGAGGGAGAACTGTAGGTATCTGCTAAACCAGGAGTACTTACACAGCCAACTGTGAAACCATACATAACCAAAACACCACAAATAAACAGTGTTAAAGTTAACATAAAAGACATGAAAGTCACCCTAACTTCCTATCAAGATAAATGGCAAAAAGACCAATATGTGATTGATATAAACCATCAATATGTGACTGATATAAACCATCAATATGTGACTGATATAAACCATCAATATGTGACTGATATAAAACATCAATATGTGATTGATATAAACCTCCAATATGTGACTGATATAAACAGTTTAAACCATCACTATGTGACTGATTTAATTCACCTATGTGTGGCTGATATAAAATACATTTGATTGACAATTTTAACCATGACATTAGTTATAATTACATTACGATTGTTGCAGATATATCACCATAAATCTACCACAGCATATACAATAATTATAGCTGTTAATTAATCTCCTTGCTTAATTACTTAATTAATTCACAAATAGCTATTTAATGCCTGTGTGCACAATATTGAGATCAAAATAACAGAATATTAAGCTATAACCAATTTATTCATTTGTTCCCTATTTGTATTACTATAGCCTTTCAACAATGTGTATGTACCAAAATAAACCCCGTATTGGAAGGTTATCCGGGGACACTGGAAATGCTGCCAGCCATGTTACCATCAAACATTACAGGATAAATTCTTCATTAAAATTACAAATATACTTTTTCTAAATGTTGTAAATGGGGGAATATTCCCAGATAGGCTTAATCTTATTCCCAGATGGGGGAATTCAACCCTGATAAAGGGTCACAGGATTGGCCTCTCAGAGACCAGTTGCAAGGTAATCTTCACACTCACTTCCTAACCATTCAATGATTCTATGATTTGTGTCTAATTCATCATTTTCAAGATTTTCAGGCAGGAAATTAAAATCAGTGGTGAACATTTACTGGTAGAAGATAAATTAATCTTCATATCTTCAGCTGGTGTTATCGTAATTTTATTTTGGTTTCCAGTATCTTATCTTAATGTTTCAGTTAATATAACTTGTAAGCTGGGTTAGTTAAAGATCAGCTCACCTCCAATTTCTGGTAAAAAGAAAAATTATCTGATAAACTGTTTTATTGAAATAGAAGTCACATCAGATGAAGCTCAGCTTATAAAAATAAGATTCAAAGACTTAGAAATATAATTCAGAGTTTCAAATTTTTTAAACTTCATACTATGACTCAAAAAATGAAATTTATGAATGAGTGAGAAGAAATAGCTATGAAGCAGAAATTTCCTTGAAAGATTTCCTCACTAAAATAGCAAATACCAATTTCTTTAGCATTTATTCATGTTTTCAAGGCAATGAATTGAAATGGCCAGAATTAAATTACTGAATATTTTGTAATAAATGCACCAAGGAAAATTTTTTAGCCTTTTCAATAAATTTAATGACTACGTTTGAAATAGAAGGGCATTTGGTAGGAAATGTAAAGCATGCATTGTCTAAAAACTGAATATCAAATACAGAAAGGTCCCAAAACTTTTCCAATCCAAGTAAGATGTAGTAGTTTCAGAATCACCAAGTTTTATGCCAAACCCTCAAAATTTGTAAACATAACTTCAGTGTGTTTGTCTGATCCACAAATTTCACCCTTAACAAAGAATTCTGATGACTTTCACTTCAGACACCCATCGAGATACCATCTACATTTACAGTAGATTTTAACCACAAAACACATTAAAAAGAAACCAGATAAATTTGAAAACATTTCACAACAGCAGGTGATCCAAAAAAAAATGTGAAGAATGTTCTCAGCTTTGTCAGTTCTTGTAAAATGGTCAGAAACAAAGGGTCAATAATACTGTAAATTATAGCACTATAGAGACTAATTTTGAAAGACAATTTAGAGAAAATGACCGCACAAAATTAACTGACCATTAACCTCCATGTCTAACTGACCAAACAAGTGACCATACATGAATATTGCAATAATTATGGGCTATAAATTTTCTCCTTACAAGATGCTCAAACTTAAACAAAGGGTCAGAAAAAGGGGACATTTAAAGAGACATATGTCAAATAAGGCCAAAGTTTGGTCCCAATGTTTATTCAACTACCAAACAATGAACAGAAATAAAAAAAAATTTTCTGACTTTAACGAAATTGTTCAATACTACAAAAGAAACAGTTTTAATATTACATTAGATAATATTGAAAACAGGTCTGAAAGTATAGGGACCCAATATGAGCTGGTTATTGTGGTCCCTACGTTCAAGTTTCACTGTATTGTCAATTTTACAACAATATCTAGACACTTCTAGATAACACTAAAACTCTTCTAAAGAGGTTGGTCAAATATGAAGTATTTTAAATGAAATATTTAATTAAATCAGCTGAAAAAATCTATAAAAAAACATTTCAAAGAGCTAACAGAGTACTTTTAAGGCTGGCCTATCTATACAGTAAATCAATAAACTGGAATTCAAACCAACAAAGGTGACACACATCAGCTGTGTCAGACAGCTGACACCAAAAACCCTCATTACCATATGTTGTACAGGTTTAACGAAGTCCCAAAGGGACCCCTACCAGGGATGTGTGTCTGGCATAGAAAAATCTATATACTGATCAGACAATCAGTGAAGTGAAGTGGACATATTGAGGGTTTGCAGAAAACTATTCTAACTCAGTTTGTATGGGGAAGAAGATACAGCATATAAGCACAAAACCTGGAGATACAATTACCTAACAGTTATTAAAACAGAAAATACAGTCTATTCAACACTTTTTTTTCATTTAGTTTGACATTTTCAGCTTAGCTTCAACTACCTTTTGATTTATTTGTTTCAGACAAAAAAGTAAAACAATACTAGCATACAGTCATGTAACATAAATTAAAATGCTGTACAAAAATATTTTGACACATGATTTTATGCTAGATGCACATTGACAGAAGAAATTCATTATCTTGTCAACTGGCACTACATTATATAAGTACACTGCAGAACCTCATGACAAACAATGTACAACAGGACATCAAGATGTATCTGAAATATTTGAATCACAGTCAACTAACACAAAGTCATGCATAAACAAACAGGTCATAAGCCTGAATAATGAGACAGACAGACAGGTAAACAGACACAAGAACCACCTGACAGACAGACAGGTAAACAGACACAAGAACCACCAGACATACAGACAGGTAAACAGACACAAGAACCACCTGACAGACAGACAGGTAAACAGACACAAGAACCACCTGACAGATGGACAGGTAAACAGACACAAGAACCACCTGACAGACAGACAAATAGACAGACACAAGAACCAGCAGACATACAGACAGGTAAACAGACACAAGAACCACCTGATTCCTGATTTGAATTCGCTGAAACCAGGTCAGAATATGAACAATGGAAAAGACAGACAGGCAAACAATCAATGGATCATTTAAACTTAATAATCAAGACATGCAACAGCATCAATCACAGTGGGCAATGGAAGAGCAGAAACTTCAACATAATGTACTTTATCTGCAGGTTTTTCTACAAATCAACTTGGTTAGTTAAACACTGGCTATCAGATTCATTAACTACTTATGTACAGTTACTTTACCACAATACCATGTGTTCATTCTTCATTAACATGAACATTACCTTCTAGATAAGTATCAAACATACGTCTATCTGCTATCAGGTCTCCGTTTAGTCTTATCTACTTACCCTATTTACATAGGCTGAGAACTATAAAATCAGCCAACTTAATGTTCTATCTGATTTATTTTAAAAACATTTCCACCATTTTTTCATTACAAAGTAATGGTTGCAACAGCCTCATTCAACACTGCAAGCAGTGCTGTTGGCTATTCTGCTTCTACTGCTGGGGTGACCATCGTCCTCACCATAAGCCAAAATAGAGACACAAAACTGTAAATGAACTATTGGATAAAAACACTAAGGCAATGATACATCATTAACATCTTTGTTAATCTTTGCTACAGACTGTTTCCAAGTTGATATAATCCAGATCAATTTGTATCTAGGATTGGTCAGATAAACCTTCAGGCCAAAACTGCTTTCAAGACAGCGAAATGAACAGTGACCTCAGAAAACAACAAGAAGAAAAACATATCAAAATATTAGTAAACTTTACACTTCTTCAAAATAAACATAACATAGTTCATGCACCTAACCAACTGTCTTAATAAGTCCAGGTGACCCATGATTAATAAAATCCAAAATCATATCTGTCTACATAACCTTCATTGACCTCATCAGTCATTCAGGTGAGTATATTCAAGTACAGGTGTTCAAACAAGAGCAAGACAAGCACAAGATACAATCATACATTGATATAAAAGTGTACTATACAGCAAACATGGTCCCAGCAATGTTCACACTGAAGTACAAGGGGTGAAAAAATGCTTAGAGTCCCTGTAAAGAATCAAACTCGGTGTTAGCCTCAGATTTGCCCTTCAGAAATACTTTGAAGTCCGTTCTAAGAAACAAGTAGAAATATCTCTAATGCTTAGATGCTGGTTAGCATGATTAATTATGACAACAGTTCAGAACTATCTGTTTTTCAAACATGATGAAGCATTGCTGAAAACCTAAGAAAGCCATGATCGTTACAAAAGTGGTTAGTTGAGGTATTGGTAATGTTAGAATCAGTTAATGTTAAGAGGACGACCCAAAGAAAGTAACACTAGAGCAAGAGCAAAGAATTAATTAGACCAAGGACAAATAAATCAGAGAAACATGGAACAAGACTGATAATGTCAATTGGCAGGATATGATGAGGCAAATCAGAGAAATGATCATTCATAAAAACGTCATAAAACCAACACAATGAGTATTACTATCTATTAACTGGTCCATAGCCCAATAAGGAATGAAATTAAATTCACAAACACAAACAACTATCACAATTATGTACTCATTATCAAGATGATTCTAATTCTTCTCAAGCCAGAACCAATTCATAAATCAAAACTGGTTCCATTAAAAATGCAATCAATTGCTATCCAATACATCCATAACCAATTACATTAAATGGTTCAAGACATTGTTAAAGTGTATACATGAAAGTAACACCTGCTGGGAGTTTTTGTACATACAATAAAATTAATGCACACAGGTTTCAGAGTTCATTAAGAATCCATTAAAATACAAAAAACAAAATTGAAACCTGCTGGTTCCCAAACATTAATGTTCATTAAGTAATCTAAATCATCAGATGTTAGGAACCAGGTAGCATACTTTATCATACTTGTGAATAATGGGGCACAGAGTGAAATCAGAAACAAGCCCAGGTGTGCTCCAGTTTTCAGAATGGTGTATCATGGTGTGTGATACCATCAATGGACAAATCACATTTATTTATATAATATGTCAGTTTCTGTGCCAACTCCAATAACAAACAGGTATGCCAATATATCCTTTAAACAAATTAAGGCTTGGTAGATTGTTTGTTTATGAGACTAGAACATGTTGTGACCAAACCTTGTCAGAAAATCACCTAGAAACAACAGAGATAAAACATATGAGTTAGGCAACATGTACAGCAATCTAGATTAAATATGAGTTAAAATATGCACCATGAAAATGCAGTTTTCATTACTTTAGGACTGCATGCAACACCATTAGCAACAAAGATGGCCACCATAGTAATACATTTATAAGTGATCTGCATTGACTTTAGGAAAAGATCACCATTAATCACAAGCATATACAGTTTGTCCAAGATAACAACCACTGGAGGCATAGACCATAGTTTTGGCAGTTGATGGAAACCATTATTAGCCATAAGATATCATTGGCCATGGGTGAAGATGTGCTATGTTGAACGCTTTAATACCATGCAAACAACATGGTAATTACTTCATACAGTTTCAACTCCCTGATATGCAGACTGGTTAGGCAATAAGTATGACTGCAGGATCGGTTTTTGCCTCATATCTAAGGTAATTCTGATTAAAATAATTTCATGCTTAAGTACTAAATCCACTGTGACTCAACATTGCCATTTTTCCATCAATTGAGATAGCTATCGTTGGAGTGTCTCCAAAACGCTGTTTGCCTTACAGGTAATATTGAATAATTCATTCGGCAGACATATGTTCTGTAATGAATAAAAAAATCAAACATTTAATGATAAAACAAGACCTACAATCACTCCCTACTGCTTAAAATTTTCCCAAAGAAAAGAACTTACATCACTGAAACATTTAAAGAGAATTTTAAGTAACACAAACGATGTGTAAGTAAACAAAAAAGAACAAATGCCAAAATTGGCTCAATCAGATATTAACAGAACATTGTTGCCAAAATTCACAGAACCATAATAAGAACGAGATAACAGATAAATACATGATTACAAGATTTCGTATCATTAGATCTAACACGAAAACACACAAAAAGTAGACAAAGAAAACAAAAAGAACTCAGGTCTACTATAGACAACAGCATTACTGCATTACACTTCAACCCTAATAATTACAAGGACCACTAGATCAGAAAATATCATGTGCAAAATGAAGTCAAGACTTCATCACAGTTTCACTTCAATTCAATCTCGGTATATCATTTTTGACACATTTGGCTGTATTGGAGAATCAATGAGCCCTGCACTTACAGAAGGCAGTCCATAGCATTGATAGCACAATTATGAGCAATATTTGAAAAAAGTAGCCAGCAAGAATGCTCAACCAGCCGGTTGATTTTTCCGGCTTCTGGCTCATTTCTACACTGCTGTGACCTCATAACAAAAGAGAGACGTAAAGAGATATACTAGTTAACCAAGACACACCAAGACCAGAAAACAACCATTACATAATAAATGCTAGTATTTCAACATGCATTTTTTTTCCTCCAACCAAGCAGCATGGAAACTGCAATAGTCCTATCACTTAGTTCAAGGACCAATGGAGTATTATTTACCTTGAGTAAACAATTTCTTTTATAATATTTCACTTTGAACTCTTATAAAATTACAGAAAACCCAAAAGCTTAAATCCAGGGATCTTCAGTGTATTTTTTCCTTCATGGAATTAAAGAACCATCATGATAATATTCTGAACTTGTCCAAAGAAATGTATCATGTTACAGGATCAACTGACAGCTTTAGGCCATCAACTCTTGGCAACAAAAAATTTGAACAAATAACAAACCCATTCTTATCAAAATAGAACGATCTATCTCTGATTTTGGACCGACTCACTTTAAAATCAAGGGAGAACAAAGGTGGTTTGAGCAACATGTAGAAGCAATATCTGAACAGCCACCCAGAATCTTTTGAAGTGGCTGAGTAGCTCCAGGGCCTCAGAAGAAATCAATTATTACACAGAGCTGGACCAAAAATTTATCCATTCAATGTATTCACAGTCACATAGACAATTAAAGGTGATATGTATCTGGAAACCAAACACATGACTGATCTCTGGATACAGTAATCAAACTAAATAATTACATCTGTTAACATCCGATACAGTTCATGACACTGAATAACATAAACACAAGTGTTGGACAGATCTAGTGGATATCTAGAGGAAATAACTAACTGTCAAAGGTCTGCAAGAGTTACCTAACACTAGTAATTTTGTACTTGGAGGACTTGTAGGTCCACAATGATGCAAAGCACCAAAACCTTTGCACTAAGGTTGCACTGATAAGGGCTCCAGGAAACCAGTTTATGAATATCGCAAAGAAAACTTACAAAGTTGGAATACTTGACAAAAGTCTCAATACATTTTGCTTATTTGTCAAAAGGAAAGTAACCAAATGTCAAAAAGTAAAGTTTATACTCCTTAAGTAAGTATAAATAAACCATTTATCAAATTTTATTTCAGAACTTCAAAGTTTTACTACAGGAATTTTGTTTCTGACGGTTTGCCTAAAACTCATCACATTTGTTACAAGGCTTCTGATTGAACAATATTTATAAGGGGTATAGCATTCCACAGCCATGCACTAAATATATTTTGCAACAACACACCCATATTTCAAAGCTCTTACCAAAACCTTCAGCATTGTCGGAAGAAATTACACATAAGCCTCATAATATGAGAGATTGCAGATCCCAGCTAGTAAGCAACACAAAACAAACAACTGCAATAATAATTACACAAATTGCTAATAGCATGCCAACCAACAAACCACAGAAATGCATTATTAGAGCATTAATAAAGCGTACAATACACTTTGATATAATGTAAAACTATGCAGTACACATTTGAGTCAAAGGAGTAGCTAGCAGAAAATATTACCAAACAATTCCATACACCCCAGGCCACATTTTATACTTCCTTGTTTGTATAAACCAAGCACAATATAGTAATTGTGTTTTGGTCCTATGAAATGTTTTTCATTTCAAATTTACTTCAAACATTTTATTTATTTACATTCAGACAACAGAACCTTGTACTTATATTGAGGAGCATGCCAGGATAGAACAGGGCTGTGATTGCATAAAACACTAAAAGGGATCACTCTGAGTGAGCAGAAACTTTGAGTAGACCAAACTGTATGCAACACTTTGGATTAAAATGTTAAGTCTGGGAGAGGAAATCCTCTGAAGAATGGAAAAAGCACGTCCCCGAGATAGATCTAAGCACATTGTAATAGAGACATTACCCATGGAGGTGTGGTTTGAAGGGTTGGGCGGATCCAAACATTTTTTACAGTTGGCCTGATTTCCAGCAGGGCACCATTGACTTTGATAAGCTGGAAATCCCCTCCTATCTGTTTAATTACCACAATTAATACAAGATCATAAAAACATGCCAAATATTTCACACTAAAGCAAATTTCTTGTTTTTATGAATATTAGGTATATTAAGAATTTGCTACAGGCAAGAGTTAACTAAATGTCTAAACAAAAGCAACTGCCAAAGGCGTAAGCTCATAAAAACATCTGCACACAAGAAACACCAACTTTGTTGAGAGTTATGTCTGACCTTGAAAGAACACTCTTAATTACTGCCAGTTTTAATTATTTCAACCTACACAGGCTGCTGAAACATTTAAACAGGGATGTTATATAACTTCACAAACTTCAGTCTTGATTAATATTCATGTCAAAATCTTGATATGTAATATACTCAACAGCAAGGTCACAACAAACACCTTCTCTTGTTTTATGTAACAAAACATAGCCCAAGATGATACAAATTTTTTAAGTAACATGCCATTTATTAGATTTACCCACAATTTACCTACAAAGTCTTTTAGTTTTATTCTGGAAATTAATGGCATCAAAGGCATAGTTCTTTTTATAGGTCATCCTGATGGCTGTAAGGTCTCACATAATTATATACCCTATTAATTTTTCAAGTGCATTGGTGAAAGTAGTTTAAGGGGGACCTTGGTGGTCAACGTCTCAGACTAGTGATCACTAACCCCCCCACTGCAGTGAGTTCAAATCCCAACTGAGACCAAGCAAATTTCACATGAGAAGCTGTCCAGGTAGAATTCCATCAAAATTTGGTGAACTTTAACCAATGCAAATATAATATACTTATTATTATCATAGTAAGTACTACCTAGAAGGCCTTAAATGTAGGTAAAACAGAACTGAATTTTACTAAAACATCCAACATAAATTTCTTTGAAACAGTTTGAAAGAAACAATTTTCTAGTCTAGTTAAAGAACTTGCTGACTCATCAAAAAAATTTCTCCTGGTTTTAAAATGTTTCACAGAATGTTAATCAAATTACCTGCTTCATTATCTCAACTCCTAAAGTTATTAAAAGACACAATACAACAGGAGGCAGGATGCATTCCACAAGTAACAGCAAAATATTATTTAATTACCAAAGACCAAAGGTTCTTGACATAGACCATCCATTATGCCAAGAGTTGATATGGAATCCATTAAAGACTGTGAGATGTGCTGGATTCATCTTTAAAACATTTAACAATTTCTGAATGATTTAAACACATGGTTTCAAGGTTATTAGAGTCATCAGAGTTTGGAAACCAGTCTAAGAAAGTAGCCTTGTCATTGGTCAATTTTTGAACTGTGAACAGATTCAACCAATTAGTGTCTTAAGTTTGGTGACTGGTTCAGACTGTAACCTCAGACTATGCATACTTTGTCAAAGCCTTGACACATACTATTCACTTGTGTGCAATGAACTTTTTTACCATATTCAGCTGGTATGGAAATTAATCTTGGATCATCAAAGGTATTGTTCGAAATCTGACAGCGAAATTTATACCATTTCTACACAGTTTGCCATGGCTTTCTCCTTTGGAAGCATTAAATAATGCGTTTTTATTCATGAGCTTATGTAAGTTACCATATCAGTATTTGACTAATTCCACTTTAAGCTTCTGCAAAAAATTCAACCAGCATAAATGCCACAAAGTTACAATCTGATTAAAATAAATACAGATTAAAATTCAATAAGATATAAGCGAGGGACATCATGGAATTATTCAGCAAAAGTTGCATATTCTTCTAAGAATCAACAAGTAAATCAGTTCACATGTAGTAGTCAGGATCTGCAACCAGCACTCCAAATGACAAGATGGAAAATGCAAACATACAAATTTTCACACAGGCACACAAAAGAAAAATCAAACAAAAGCAGTTTAAAGTATCTTTATAATATTAATTCTCAAAGAAAGGGAGAGTCTGTACAACCAGAAGAACACAAAGGGAAGCGTACCTATTTTCAAAAAAGAATAATCAGACTGCTTAATTGTGTAGCACATCAACTCCACCCACACAGCCCAGCCCCTTTTTAATCCCACCCTCTTTAAATGAGTCCCATTGATATAAAACAATGTATATCCAAGCAAATTGCAGATAGGCCAAGCTCTAAAGACACAAATTTGAATACCAGTACAAAAAAAATTCAAGATTACTGATTAGTCGATTCCAAATGCTGCATCAAAACTGACCAATTGAAAGGCTGCATTCTGAGATGGATTCCTCAGTACAGGTTTATAACTTTATGTTGTGAACCGGTAACATTCTCCTAAGCTGACACAAACAACAAATAATTTACAAGCAAAAAAACAATGATACCCAAGCTATATTCAAAATGTGCAAGAAATAAATAACAAACTTGTCAACAGTGTAATAATAATGGCCCTTGCAACATTAATAACATAGATATATAACACTATAAAATCTTCCCTTTTTGCAATTAATGTGTCAAAACTCACTTAAAAGAACAGTTTTATGAATCTGACATAAAATTTACTTTCCAAATATGCAGACATAGTTGGCAAAAAGCAATGTTTTAGTCTAGCAAATTTGTGAAATTTGGAATAAAATGAAAAAGAAAATATTTCAGCCTTAGATAAAATCAAACACTTACCATAACTTAGTTAAATTACACAATTTCTGTATCACAAACAGATTAATGTTTCAATAAATAAAATGCAATTAACCTACTTCTACATATAATGACCAATTATCAACATCGACATGACATATTTATCAATAGTATGATAATTGGTGATAATTCAATGATAACAGAACAAGGTAACGTAATTATTAAGATACATAAAATTGGAACCCCTGTGCCTCTATCAGTGTTATTATAATGTATTACATTATTAGTACTAGGTCCCTATCACGAATTAAGTTATATCAGATTTGTTTGCATAATATGGGGCCAATTAGGGTTCAGCTAATATTTAGGGCTTGGAAACAAGAGCTAAATTACAAGGCAATGTGATAATAATTGAGCTGGCTAATGGCCCCTCAACCATATTTCAATAAAAATGTTACTTGATAGCGCATTAAATAACCCCTATTTGAGAGAATAAAGGACCCTTTTTGCATCAATGAACCAGGTGATATAGTACCTAAGAAAATGAAAAACAGCAACCTTCAGGAAATGTCATAAGTGGTATGTTTAACGTGTTATCATTGAAAACTAGACAACAACAATACTGTACAGTAACAAATTTAATTAACTGTCAAGTCATTTCATAGTCAGCACATGAACAACTTCACTGTGTATGTATGAAGAAATAAAACAACATTAATATCGTATTACAAAATATAATTACAAAGGTTCTCGGATAACAAGTGAAAATGTGCTTAAGCTTCACTGTCAGACAAACAGGGTCCAGATTTTTCCCCTGATATCGTGTAAGATAACACAGACATTCACCAAATATACCTACATCATTTTGCAAACTCAGCATAGACATAATCCAAACAATTGACTCTACATGTAAATAATACACATATTACAGACCAAGAAAAAGCAGAGAACAGGCAAGATACCATGACATCAGACATCCAACAAAAACTTGACACCAAACAAGTCATAACATTAACAGCCACCAGAGAACAGCTGTTACAAACAAAGAAAGGCTATTAGTGAATGAAATCTATGTTTTCATGTCCTTGCCTGACATTCGGCTCCCAATTCAACCATTACTACTAAATAAAGACTATTTTTTTCACACACAAAAAAATACCATTAAGTTAGACTGGTTCTTCACAAATAAACATACCATTATTAAATTGGACTGGTTCTTCACAAGTAACCACAATACAAAAAAACTGGGGCCTAAACTTACAATTCCACACTTTCTATTTAATTGTTAGATAAGAATTTCCTGTTATTTAATTGGTTCTCCACTTATACAGATACAATAAACTAATGATACAAGTTGTTTTGAATGAGATCAATATATTTTTATACTTACACTGACCTTAAAAATAAAATATCATGATTTCAGCCACACATTTTTTTACTATTCTGTATCACTTAATTTTACAACCTTGCCTTGTAAATGGGCCTACGAGAAAACTTAAAGCCAGTGGCTAGTCCTTCAGTACCAACAGACAAAAAGGATTCAAACATGCCCTACATCAGCATTTCCCACATGCTTGTAAGTTTCAGTCCTTGTTGAATAGACTGTAACTTGATCTCACATTTTATACTGAAGTTTGAGAAGCAGTCTAAAAAAGTGAGACTGAAGTGCTTAATTCCATGTTCTTCACTAGAGAACAGACTGCCCGAAAAATTGCCCAACCTTCTGACTTGTCAGGCAAATTATGAGCAAGTACAATAACTTTTCGGTGTGTACCGGACCAATGTCCGGCAATCTGATTTACAGCATGATTTACAGCATTTATCACTTATTTATAATACATTCAGTCAGACAAATTTTCATTTGGTCAGGCAGAAATTCTAATTTTGCCTGACCGAAGTCAGGCAAGTATTCCAGCAGTTTCGAGAAGCCCAAGAGAAGACAAAGAGGACAATTAAGCAAACACATTTCTTTACAAAAGCCTCATGTTTCTATCTAATACCTCAATACATATATACTACAACCAGGTTCTCCAACAAATAAACACATCTGGGACTAATTATCACACACAAGCTTCTAGCTTCATCTATTCTTGTCTTATTAACTAAGACTCTATCTTAATCCATCCCTTATTAGAGACCAGCTTCTGGGTCATCATAGTAATTAGTGTTTACATTAAAATTAACACTGGTATAGACTTCATATTCAATGAGTTAAGACTACAGCATATATTACTTTGTGTGTATTGCGCACTTCATAACATTTCTAGCAATGGTTAGGGCTGGTGGGTGGGTTTACAAGACTAATAAAACAAGTGTATTAAGGGATTCGCCTCCCTAAACTATGAAGGAAATTGTTTGTGTCTCATCAGGGAACCCTAATATTAATTTTCTTCATGGCATGTATAGGAAGCATTAATATGCAGTTAATGATAAACACAGCTTGCATACTGCAGGATTGAAGATGAAATACCCCACCCACTTTTCAATCTACATTCATGACAAACTGATACATACGAATTTAACAGATATCAGGTAAAAATCTATTTAATACCAGGGCATTGATGAGTTGCGATGAGACTATAAATAATCACCACTGCTTAAGAATTTTCTCCATAAAATTATACGTAAAATAGAAAACCCTGGACTCACCATTTGCATTGTCATTTTGACATGAAAGACATACTCCATTGTCAGGGTTACAATGTTCTGAATTAATAGATTCCTTCGAACATGAACAGGAATCACTTAAATTATCTAATAAATTATTCCCACTGTCACTATCACATGTTGCTGTTAAATCAGATTTTCCAGTACCAGTGTCCGAACCGGACGTAATATTTCCGGAGCTACTGCAACTTCTTAGTTTGTTATATATATAATCCCATTCACCGCCCTGATTCCATAGCTTTGGCAAACTTAATTTATTTTCAACAGGTAGATTAGTTTTATTATTTATATTTGAGCCTTTTTGTTCTTCAGTATCACAGAATGCACGTAAATCTTCAATCAAATCACACACCGAGTTCCGATGCCACTTATTTTCCATCATTTTTGAACGACGTTTAAATTGAAATTTTCCAAATTCCTCTTCAAACATCTTAAAATCATCATCATTACTAAAAAAATCTCCAAATATATCGTCAACTTTAACATCATCATTAAACACTTCACTTTCACTATCACTAGAATCAGACTTTCCATCATCAGACTGATGAGGGGACCATCGATATTTATCCAGACTAGAATTACTGGCATAACGACGTTTATTTTTCACTGTTTCAAACACACGATCAAATTCCTGAAAGTGTTCGTCATTTTGAAAGAACTCCATCATGGGAAGTTTATCTAATTCCAAACCTAAAATATTTCCAATTTCTTTAAACCTTGAGGTATTAGTGAGCTCTTCTTCAGATTCAGAATCTGAATCAAATTCTTTATGCACAAATTTTTCTTCCAATGTTTTCACTAAGCATGAATTGGTGTCATTTGTTTCTACAGATACCTCATTATCTGAAGCATCGATAACAGAATTAACTTTTGATCTTTCTTTTGAAACTTTTTTCCGATCGTCTTTCCAACGGCTGCGCAATTGGTGAAAATTAATTAAATCCTGTTTAAAATCCTCGTAATCATCTTCATCCACGAAAACATGCGTAAAATGTTTGTAGTTGGCGGAATCTGACAGTTCATCAAATGGAACATTGAATATATCCTCTTTAAAGAATTTCAAATTCCTAGATCCTAGATCAAACTTCTGATTTTCTTGATTTTCAGCGTTAAAATATTCCTTACATCCAGCATATCTTTGTTCCATTTCCAACAAGTCACCATAACTTCAGGCATAATTCAAAAGAAATGTTATAAAGAAGAAAAAGCAGCCAGCAGATACAGATGAAAAACTCACAGTGTAATCACAGGTAAAAATACAGAATTCATCTAAACCAGTCTGCCAATGATTAGACCCAGTCTATCTATCTAGTCTGTTTCAGCAGAAGACTGAAAATCGTGTTACTAAAAATAGATACATAATGTGTTTGGAAAGAGAGAAAGATACCTTGGTTAAATTAAGTGCACTTGTAGTTGAAATTTCCATTCATTGATAAAATTTAAGACAAGTGATTGTTGCTGTGCATATTAACACATTCATAACACTAAGTATCTCAATTTACCTGATTATACCCTAAAGGCATGTTATTTATATCAACCATGCATTCTTTTAATTAGAATATACAATTATACGCTGATTATCATCTGTCATGAATAATTTATGTAAATGACATTACAGCTAAGGACAAACAAACTTAACTGAATTAACAGTACATGTACAAAGTCACACAGAAAACATTCTGCACAGAGTTGTCAAATATGAAGCAATTATAAATGACCTCGAATTGGTCGAAAACCAACAGGCTGACATAGTGTGGTTAAAAACGTATGATATTTGATTAAAACTATGAACAAGGTCAATATTAATTGATACGGTATGCTTAAATTACAGGAAATATGTATCAATTATTACATGTGTAATACTACAGAAAGTAAAAAATCTCTGACTGCCTTTTTACTTAAATATTAACTAAGTTCCGAAAAAATTCTTAAATCATATTTATATGACATCTATTTTTTATATAAATCATATTAATATGACATCTATTTTTTATATAAATCATATTTCTATGACATCTATTTTTATATATATATAAATCATATTTATATGACTTCTATTTTTTATATAAATCATATTTATATGACATCTATTTTTTATATAAATCATATTTATATGACATCTATTTTAAGTATTCAACTTCAGATAATCTAAGGTACTATTTAAAACAAACACTTTGACTAAGAAATAACTTAAATTTGTTTATAATTAAGATTTAACAAAAGAAAAACTTACTACACACATTTTTTACCTCTGAATTAATTTATAAAAATGGATCTATGTTAATAACTATTTTAAATACCACAAAAAAATTATGAAAACAGACATCTTAAAATAGATTTTATAAGGACTTTTCTTTAATCAATTAATTGATCAAAGATTTCAACATGAATTATAAAAACTGGTATTTACATTAAAGTACAGAAAATCAAGAACACTAAATAAAGCACAAAAAAAATGAATTTTTAACAAACCCATACTAGATCTGTATTAATTCACAATCCATTGAAATTTTCCCCCATTTTTTTTCCAATTCAAACTAAGGTATCACATACCAAATAAATCACAAAATCTAAGAAAAATGTTACTGAGAAATAAATAAATCTTTTTATACAAAGCATTACCAAAAAAATACCATTACAAAAACATGCTGCTAAACACATTATTTAATTTCCATTTTTCTCCTAGTACAAATTTTCCACAAAATGCATACCAAATTCATGTCAACCAAAATGCATGAATGCAGAAATGTCAAGGTCAAATACAACGAATCAATATTTACTTCATATTGTAGCACTATCTTTTGTTTACAAGAATTGAGAGGGAACAATCTGCCTACCCCCCACAAGAGGTCAATAGACTGGGCTACAAAATCTGTATTTGTTCAACATGTGCGTTAAATCATTACAAACAAAAAATAGAATACCAGTCTATGACAGGTTAATGTTTAAAACAAACTGAAGAACCAGATAAGGCCTATATTTAAAAATATCTGGTTTACATGGAACCTCAAACCTGGTGTCCTTATAATGTTTGTTTTTGATGTTGTTTTAACCTTAAAAAGAAAAAAAATAATGAAGAACAAAATTGGAGAATTTCAAGATTTTTTTTATCTTTAGGGGTTGTTCAGGAAGTAAACATAATTTTTGCACCATTTTTACTTATCCTCCCTTTTCTTTTCATGCTGATAACAAAATTCTGCAGAGAAGACACTGGGTGATTTTGGATGGGACTGTCCAGCCATACTGACGGAATCTAAAATTTTAAGAGTTGACCTAAGCACAACATTTCTGATGACATAACACTTGATCAGCTTATTTGTGTTATTGACACATACAGACAACTAATGTCAAAAGTATGACAAACAAAAATGACAAATTTATTTCACTAAATTTAAACAACTGCGTAACTGACATAGTTGATCTTTAATGTTTGCTTTCAGAATTATACAATTTCTTACCAAAATCTTTAAACACATACACATATTTAAGACCAAATGTTAAACTTAAATCTTTTATGAAGCTAAAAAGACCACATCCTGTTATTCTTATCAAGAATTTTATATTTTTTTTGTGAAATGGAATTGAAATGGAGATCCCTTTTAAAAAGGGAGACTCTTCATCTTCTACAATGGAAGGGAATTCTTCTAGAACCCAGTTAAGAAATTCACTTTGTCTCCAAAGACAAGAAGGTTATATTGACATCAACAATTAAGGGAAAATTATCATGACTTTTAAAGCCCTTTATAAACAAAAGACATTATCTTTAGCTCTTACAAAGAAAGGACACTAAATTTGGTCCCTATTTTCTATTTTTCCATGTTTATTGACCAAATACCAAAATTATACACTATTATCACACATAATCTAAATTCCCTGTCTATGTCAATAACTAGGAAATATTTAAATTAACTTCTGACATTTCCATCAAAAGCAATGGCAGCCATTTCAAGCACAGTTGGACAAATTTCCAGCAGAGTTTAAACTATTTTTCACAGTTGAGAAATAAAATAATGTATTTTTAACTTGCATTATATACATGGGTTAAATATTTGAATATACCTACATAGAGCATAATGAAATTGTCAAAAAACATTTATTAAGTAATTTTAAACACATGCATAACATTGTGACATTTTATATTTACCTAATATGGCAAAAATACATGAGTCACATATTCAGATCGTCTCATGTCAAAAACTTCAGAACATGAAAGACTTCCTTTAACAGTGAGTGTTATTTTGGTCCTAATTCAAACAAAATAATCAAAATTTTCTTTCAATTTGAAAAGTCAGCTGATATCTAATCATTAACTTGTAAGTTGAGTATCCTTAATATCAAATTTATCGCCAAAAAAATTAAGAACTAAAATGTGGACACATACTTAATTGTTTACATTTTTTTGCTATGAGATTATAATTTTTCAATTCAAAAGGAACTATTATCGGGGCTGTTTTTCACAGGTAGGGGAAAGGGCCTAATTTTTCTTAAATTTAGGGAAATAGCATGGTATTTTTGTAAAAAGGGAAAGAAAAAACTTGATGTAAACTGAATTTAGGGGAAAACTGCATGATTTTAAAGATTTTTCTTGAGGGGAATACACTTATAAACAGCCCCTGCAACAGAAGGAAAAAACTAATTATAGATATGGGATAATTCATTCATAAATTTCAAACAAAGAAAATATTTGGAGACCACTTTGAATCTCATAAGACTAATAGTCACCTAATATATATAGTAATACATTATTAATTACATCAATAAATTCTAGATTTCAGGATTATTCCATGAGTCAGCCATCGCAAACATAACTGTAATAAACCTATTAATCTCATAGTACATTTAGTCCATATATGTTCTGCTACTACATAAATAATGTTCAAGCAACGGGTGGCACGGATTTATAGATATACCCTTGCCAATTTAATGCCATTGAAAACATGGTGCCCCATCTTAACATCAGAGTCATATCAATAAAGGCCAAACCACTAGCCAAGTTATCACAAGAATACAGGTAAATGAAGACCTACCTTTTATCGGCACCATTATTGACATATGTTTCTAACAATCCTGTCGCTGAGTACAGTTAGTAATATGATTCAGAGAAAAAATTGGAACAGTGCAAACACTTCAGAAAGTGCAGACACCATGAAACACTTGAAGTATATACATCAACTTCCCTGTTTCTTTTATAACCTTTATGAATATCCAAATGTTTTGTCTGCTTCATAACTTGTCATAATACATTGACATGTATTGTAAATTCGAATATGACAGTCAGTTGACGTGTAAACAGGGTTCATGGGGGTTTTATTCAGAATTTGTGTAAGATACAAGCAGAACAAAAGCAAGAGGCTCAATTCAATTGTCGTATTTTAAGAAAGTTGTATTATAAGTAGTTCACTGCATGCATTAAATAACATTAAACGTTAAATAACTATTCTAGATTTACAAGCTCTTGTGCACTCTCTTTAATTTTCTGACAGGTTAATTTAAGCTCAATGTTGTAATTAACCAATGACAAAGCTGCATTTAAAGGCTGGTTTCAAACAAATGTTATAACTGACCAATGACAAAGCTGCATTTAAAGGCTGATTTCAAACAATGTTATAACTGACAAATGACAAAGCTTCATTCATAGGCTGGTTTCAAACGATGTTATAATAGACCAATGACAAAGCTTCATTCATAGGCTGGTTTCAAACAATGTTATAACTGACCAATGACAAAACTGCATTCATAGGCTGGTTTCAAACAATGTTATAACTGACCAATGACAAAGCTGCATTTAAAGGCTGGTTTCAAATGATGTTATAACTGACCAATGACAAAACTTCATTCATAGGCTGGTTTCAAATGATGTTATAACTGACCAATGACAAAACTTCATTCATAGGCTGGTTTCAAATGATGTTATAACTGACCAATGACAAAACTTCATTCATAGGCTGGTTTCAAATGATGTTATAACTGACCAATGACAAAACTTCATTCATAGGCTGGTTTCAAATGATGTTATAACTGACCAATGACAAAACTTCATTCATAGTCTGGTTTCAAATGATATTATAACTGACCAATGACAAAACTTCATTCATAGGCTGGTTTCAAATGATGTTATAACTGACCAATGACAAAACTTCATTCATAGTCTGGTTTCAAATGATATTATAACTGACCAATGACAAAACTTCATTCATAGGCTGGTTTCAAATGATGTTATATCTGACCAATGACAAAGCTGCTGTTCAAAAACCATGAACCTTAATTCAAAGACATAATCATTAATGTATAAGTGCAAAAGGACAGATTCGTTTACCTGAGTTAAATTAGAATATATGAAAATATAGGACACTTGACTATGAATAAATACCACATTACGACAAGATGATAGAATAAATAGCATATTTCTTAGACTAACAGAATATTATGTAAGATAAATTTAAGAGCTATATGCAATATTGCTGTATCAGCATTTTAGATTGTAACCACGATACAAATGCTGTGCATCAGACCAAGGACTATCATAAATATCTGAAAGAATGTTTATAACCCAGTAATATAAACAGACCTAGCCATCTGTTGACAGCAGTTTGAAGAGTAAAAAGTTAATTTTTAAATCTGAACGATACAGTTATGCCATCAAACAAACTGACAGGTGTACCACCTTGTGTAATAGGCTTGTTTACCACTTAATGCAGATTTTATGTCATAAAGGACTTCCACATTCCAATATTCCTCAGAGAAATGTAACTTTTAGAAAAGCTGTACAATATTTAAAGTAACTTGTACAAAGTCGTATATTCTTCATGACCCAAATTGAGAAATTCATTGATTCACATCTCAGTTCCCTGACCATTTCCAATATGTAGCTATTTCATTGGTTGTTTAAGACCAGCCTCTGGCTGACACTTACAAGTTGGCTGTCATAAATTGCAGTCATTAACTTTAAAATCAATTAATTATGCTGAAATTTGGATTGGTTGAAAATTAACATACAAAGCAGGAACTTTTTTGGGGTTTGTTTATAAGCTGTGACTCTGATTGGCAAACAAAGTTACCAAATATGGTACATACAATTTCTAGCCAGATAAACAACTCAAGTATTAATTTGCTTTTATAACATTTAAGTGCTTTCTAGATTGCCCTGAAGTACTTAAACTAATCATGATTTGAAGATATGGATTTATGTATCAGATTATAGCTAAGTGAAAGTAACAAATTTTTAGCCGTTATTCCAACAGAGCTTGGCAACAGCAGGTTAACATTATCAGAATTTACATATGATTACACATTTTGACATCTTTTAATAAAATTGCCAGGTCAGCAATTTTGAAATACTTTAATACAGTTTTTCCATCAGACTAAGTTTACTTGATAACAAGAAAAATTATGGATCCAAGAAATTCAAAATTTTTATCAACTTGCTGAGTCAGCAAATCTGAACTACACAGAATAACAGTCAAAATGTTATTTTTGGTTGGTTGGCCATAGGAAGGTTGTATTTGGGAGGGTGTTATTTTGGGGAAGGAGGTTTTGTTTGTTTTTTTTTCTAGATATTCATTTCTCATCTATATTGTTAGCAAATACTTATTATCAATATCAAAAATAAATTTAAAAAGCAATTTTGATTTTTTTTAAAAAATGATAGCGAATTTGTACTTAGTAGATTATTCAAAATTTCTGTTTGGCCATTCTATGAATTAAACTTTATTAAAACGAAGTGTCAACCATCATGTATACATCCACAAAAGGCTTGACTTTCAAACAAATGTAACATGTCATTAGTAATGATGACATACCTGCTAAAATGACACATTGTATTAAATGCATCCAATGAACTTAAGGCCAGAACTTTTATCTTTTGTTTCTCAGTGCTGCATCAATATTTTGCTACTTAAAAAATGAAAATGACGGGCATATTTTTTTATTTTTCACCAATCAAGCTATGTAATTTAATTAGGATAATAAAATCTATACACTGATGATATGAATTGTAAATAATTATTATCAATTCCATGCCAATAGTTTTTTTGGGAAGTTCAACACAACAATTTATTTCCTTCACCACTTCTACATCTTGCAAAAAATCTCAAAACAAAAAATAAATATACCTGGCCTTACTGCATTTAATTAATTGTTTCATGTAAATGTCAGAAGTAGATTCTGAAGGGCATCACAAGTATGTTAAGAAAATTACAAAAATATCAACATATTTTGAAATTAGCAAAAATGTTGTCTGTATTTGAAAAACTGATTCCCACTTAACAAGGTAATGGGTGGCAATAGTCACCATTATCACCCACGAGTGCCTTATACTGGTCAACAGGTCAACTAAGTAAAATTGTTTGTTGTCAAATGAATGAAGATTCACGATCAACAGGTCATCATAACACAGCTGGCAGCTGGTCAGAGCTTAATCAAGCTCTGATTGATATATATATGATGTCTGGACAATGGTCAGCATACTTGGGTAGGCAAGAATCAATAGGACCTGACATAGCAGTAATCAGTGACTATAAACAAAACTTTAAAATGTACAATTTTAAGCATAGATGGTGTTAACAGTGTAACAAGAAGATAAAACAATACTTCATGAATAATCTGACAGTGCATAAAGCCATAAAATTTGAATTTGAAGACCAGTTTCTAACATGTCTTCTGATTGGTCATGTTCAGGTTTATACCAAAAATCAACCAATCAAGAACTTCAGTATAAAAGACTGGTGTCTCCCCCTATATGACATATGCAAATTATGCACTTACCACAAAGCTCAAACAATAATGATCTAAATGCACACTAAACAGAGACCGAAAACTAATGCCTGAAGATTATCCTTGAAAAAATATACATAATTATATCAATTTACATGCATGGAATGATTCACTTTATATCCTCTTACGTAAGTCTATACAATCATTTAACTTGAAATAAAACATGACAATGAAAGTCAAACTGAGAATTTATGAATTTTTAGTCATAATTTACTTCCTAACTGGTAATTTTAAAATGGTCATTGTTCACATTGTTGGCATGTCCAAGAAAATATATTATTGTTAAATACAAGACACACAATTGTGGTAACAGTTCCATTAAAAAGACTCGAGTTACAACATTTTGTCACAAATTATAAATACTTAAATGGTGTATGCTATAATTATGTTACAGTTAATGAGTAAAAACCATTAAAAGCCACATTCCTTTCTTAGAATAAAAAAAAATGATCACGTTATGATAATTGTTTAGATACAAAAAAAGTGACCATGACGTATGTACATGTATATATGCTCATGATTAATGAAACAGAAATATTTTATATCTCTGTTTGAACTGTCAAAAGTTCAGCTCTGGTTTATATCATACGTATCACATTTTTTATGATCAGTTAACAGAGTGAAATTACTACCAGTAGATACTAAAATGGAAATTAAAAAAATATGAAGCTCGTTACAGATATATGTAAGTTTCCTGTACGCTAGTTATAGAAAGGCATTAAATTTAACTACACCATATGGGACCAAGCTTAGCAGTCAAACACTTCATCCACTTCTAAACGAGTAAAAATTACCATGGATAAATACCACATTGCCATCACTCGCTTCAAACATACAGCAGAACCTCATTTAGAAATTAATCATATCATAGACTGGTTTTCTATAAGTCTTCAATTAGGGAGGCAAAGTGGTCTAGAGGTAGAGCGTCCGACCTCTGATCTGAAGGTCCTGAGTAAGAATCCTGGCCCCCACAGGTTTTGTTCATGAACTTCACAATCCCACTTTTCAGACACAGTACTGATTCAGTGTGCAGGAAGCAGACTCGAGCGTGACTAATATATAATCAAAATTGCTTGTTTCACGATCGAGCTAAATAAATGAGCAAACCTTCAATATCAAATCATGATAATTAACTACTTATAATTGTATACCTTTCTTTTTTGGTCCCTGAAGTGGTCTTAATATTGAGGTTTTACTACACAGTAAACTGATATAATATTATCATATGATCTTGACAACTGGTTTCACATGAGTAAGTTGGATCCAGCTATTTATACCACTTTTGGCTTTATCAGGCTTTTTTGATTTTGATTTGAGAAACAAACATGAATATTATTTAATACATTTAAAAAGGAAGGCTTTTAAAAACATTAAGGACACAGTCACCATATGCTTGTGTATTAACTAAAATGGTTCAATCTCAAATTTGTTTTTATTATAACAAAGCAAGGAATTGAAAATTCAAGCTTTTTAATGTTTAACACCAAGGTCAAATTGAGCAGTTCAATCAAATTCATAAACTTTAAAAGTGTGATTTAAAATATCACAGTGTCTTATAAAAACACAGAGATATGGACAATTTGACTGTACACCAGCCTTTCTGATCCATATGCTACCCAGACATGGGTCAAATGTAATAAAACTTGAGATCAGTCTCCCAGCTCAAATCTCATTTTCATTCTTAAGTTATGTCATACAAATGTGAGCGTTTGCCTGATATGTTTGTAATATTTTGATTAAATGACTATTCTACAGAATACCGACATTAAGGTTATACTCTTTTATCATAATTAACTTAAAAATGTTGAAAATACAAAAATGAGATCTCAGTTTAGACAACAACCTCGAAGTTTTATAACCTCAGACCATAGACATGATTAAATAAAGAACGTCAATACGGTTAAATTTAATTTGTGCTTAAAGTTTCTCTCTAAACTTGTACATCCGAATAAGTATTTGTAAAATTGGACCCAAATTACACCCATGTCACCATACAGACAGTACATTATTTACATTATTTTATACACACCTTTGAATATGACTCATATATCGTATGTTTAATACATGCTCAACAAACATAATGATATATGAATTTTAAATAAAAATGACAGTGCAATTTTGAATTTTCAATTAAATCAGCATAAGTTTTACGCAAATATTTATTATGCAGAAGGATTTTTATTCAAATCTAAAACAAATATCCAGTAATTATCTTTAGTAACAAAACTTAGCTGAAACAATTTTTTAATGCAAAGAAACATGTTCACTAATTAACAATAGTTAAGATCACCAAACCCAGAAATATCTACCCACGGTACCAACTTACTTACAAATTTGTCTCAATTATCCTTCAAAATATTAAATCCCCGAGATTCCATTTTCACTTAATTTGCTTAACAACCCTATCTTATGCATGAACAAATCTTAAATCCTTTTAAACACTTTTTTCCCTTTTTTCCAAACACAAAACACAATGATACACAATAAAAACCTACAATAAAAGAAACACTATTTTTTTTCACATCCAAAATGATGTCATTTTTTTCCTGAATATCAAGTGTGTACAATTATTTCCACTTTCAGTTTGATTGTAAAACAACGTGCTTAAATTCAATTTTACGAATTGAAACACTTCACCTTTCACTGAATTAAACAAATGCTTGATATTAAACCATCCAATCACAGGCTAGATTACAAATGATGAATAACTAACAGAATATCTGTCACGTTAGATATCAACATACACCAGTTTAACAACAACAAAATTGTTATCGGTTATCTCGCTACATGTATTAGAAAAAGTTTAAATCAAAATGCTGTAAACTGGGTAGATAAACATGAGCCATGCTTTAATCGCTACAATACTTTGTTGACGTCCCACACTATTTTACCCTATTTGTCACCCTATCGATAGTAGACAACACAATAACACATGGCAAGAGTCATAAACAAACCGTTTAGTGTACTTGTAATCCATATATCGTATTAGACCTAGAACACTTTATGAGTAATAACCGCAACTATACACAAAGGTGATACAATAGGAACATACATTTATTAATATTTCATTTCACTCCCGCTCGACTACTGAACTATGACGAATAAATTATCGTCCACAACATCATCATATTTTTCAGACTGGTTCACTAAATTTCATGCATGAATAAGCAGCATAAAAAGATACACTCCCGGTAAAATTACAGTAAACATGAACTTCAAAACAAACAAAATGGCAATAATTGAAGAGAATATGAATAAAAATATATGACATAAAAAACAACACATAAAATTGCTATCTACAAATTATCAACCAGACATCCTATGCAATATTTGCCAATTTTATATCAATGTTGATTTAGTAAACAAAATAAATACTGATTAAATATGATAACATCATTTCTGCAATTATTTTTTTCTAGATTACATGGAACTACAAGTTACAATAAATACAATTAATTACAAAACCGTGTTTCCAAATAAACCACAAGAGAAAAGGGGACATTTAAAACTAATACACAAGATGGTTAATTCCATGGGTAAAAGTTGAAAAATTTCCAAAAAACAGAAATCTTAACCTCAGTGCCATGGAAACAATAAAAAAAAAACAGTAGGGTCAGGACCTGGGAAAACCAGAGCATTCACGAAAATTCCGGAAAGCTTTTTACCATGTAATTCCTGTATTAATAGGGGCCGAAACAGAAAACCAATCATAAGAATGCATATTTAATTTAAGCTAAGCTTTAGTAGATTACCTCAATTTCAGACCATCTCAATACAACAACCACTTAATTATAGACTGCTTTTTCATATTTCCTTTATATTTCAGTGCAACGTACATCTTTATGAAGCCAATTCAATAACCAGACCATTTTTTTACCAAAGCTGGTTCCAATACCGAGGTTTTACTGTATACAAAAAAGACAAATGATGTTTGAATAAACTTGGCTCAGAATCAAGTGCTGATAAATTCAATATGAATTATTAATTCACTTATTTATTCAACCAATACAGATATTTTATCATTAAGCTAAAGTACATGTCTGATTGGGTATCAATATAAAAGGGCTAAAATGTAAATGGGCCCTCACAAAAAAGTTTTATCATGCAGAGTATTGATCATAATTTACTTATATCATGTAATAAACACTCCACTGGGGGTGTTACAGAATACAGAAACTGCCTTATGATTTGTTGATTTATGGTCAGACAAATTGAATAATCATTATTGGAAAGATTTTAAAGTATTTATAGTGGGTCAGAAAAAAACAGTCCCACACTGTCCCAAATTCCATTTGTTAGAAAGCTGTACTTAGCTTAAGGAAGGCTGGTGGTTCTGCTCATGCAAACACACGGGGGTTTTCCTCCACAATTAAAGCTGGAAAAAGTTGCTAAATGACCTTAGCTGTAGGTGCAACATCAGTGGCTTTTTTTTTCAATTTTGGGGGGAAGGGGGTCACTGCCCAATGATTGAGGAAAATGAGCACGTAGACAAGCAAAATAGGGATTTTTTGTCACTTATCAAAATGTGCTTAATCTCTTTACATTTCTAATAAATAACTAAGTTACGCTCATTCCTAACACCAAAAACTTATTTTGCAAATGGGTCATAATGTCGAAAAATGTAA
The DNA here is from genome assembly GCA_008271625.1 of Lutraria rhynchaena. Lineage (NCBI taxonomy): Eukaryota > Metazoa > Mollusca > Bivalvia > Venerida > Mactridae > Lutraria > Lutraria rhynchaena. Next base: position 1,249,325 of record VIBL01000036.1, read on the forward strand.
ATCGATGTCACAAATGGATGTCATAAAACGCTTCGTGGCAAAAGACTTCAAAACAGCGAAAAGATAGACAAATCATTGAACAATCGGATTTAAACTTAAAATTCGAGTTTTTTTGAGGATCATAGGTGGATCCATGATTTCAAGTTAGGGGGGGGGGGGGGCGGCGGAAACTGAACAAGAAGGCTGGGAGTCCAGGGGACCACCAGGGCCCCGGAAGCTCCTGAGTTTTGGTCATTTCTAAGGGATTCAGGCACATTTCCGGTTGTGTTACTGTACTCGTAACTTATTGCACACATAGCCTGCAAAAATGTTTTGACATTTATATATATATTCATGCAAATATCATATTTCATGATAGAAAAAAACGTTGCTTGGGTAATTTTGGGGGGGGGACGTATGCCAGGACCGCCCCCCCCCCCCTGGATCCACTTATGATGATGGTGGGGAAAACTGAATATTTTTGGAATAAAATTATTTATTCCAGAAAGTGGGGGATGGGGCCAAATAATTCAAGGAAAAAAACACAGAATATTAAAAGTCAGTGAAGAAAAAGAGGCTGAGGGCACATAAATAAGAGAATATTAAAATTTACTTTCTAACATAATAATAATATGATATTCCCTAATATATTTTATATAACTCAAGCCCGAACAATAGGCATTGATAAATATTATTACAAAGCACAGATTAAAATTCATACTTATTAGGATCAGCCCTCATTAAATATTTGATTACCTGTCACAATGTATTGTACACAATCAGCATTTCACTGAGATTAGATATTTTATGCTGATAAAAAGCCAGGTGTAATGTTTAATGACCATTTTTTAAACTAGGTAAAAGTCAGTCATTTCCGTTACCTATCTTTACTACAGTGTTCTGGACAGGAAAATTTAGTAAAAATTTCGAGTTTTACACTCATTTTAAACAGTATTTCAATTATAGGCAGGCAGTCACCAGCACTAACCTTGTCCTCCACGTGCAACTGCAAATTTCTCTATATGAATAATTAGTGGTGGTGGTCAAAAGGCCTCAGTCAGCATATCAAATCATCACAGAGAACGAGTGTCGTACCGTCAAATCATCACAGAGAACAAGCGTCGTACCGTCAAATCATCACAGAGAACAAGCGTCGTACCAAGAGTTCAAACACACAAGCCAATGATCTGAGGGCAATAACTCTCTACCTATTGAGCTACGCAGGTTGACATCAAAACTAAACTTGGAGAAACGAGGTGAGTTACCCCCCTTTGCAGCATGATGTGATAAAAACAAACACAAGATTGAACAGGATTTTGCAAGATCACATTTTTGTTTTTATATTTCATTTTCTCTCATACTGATATTTGATCTGAAATAAGATTAAAAGAGCTTAAGAAATCATATTAATAATTTGGAGGTTTTGAGGCTTGTTGCTATCATAATTGGAGAAATAAACTTTGCATGGAGTTTGGTAGGATATGCAAAACATGCAATGCCATTTAAGCAAAGTGATTCATCTCTGCTTGAAAAATAAGAAAATAAAAATTGACCATGATATTTGTATGTATGAAACATAATCTAGATACAAAATCCACAGACAAAACTATCCTTCAGTAATTGAGAATTTAAACAAGTGAAATGATAATTATTAAGAAGTCAAGGGGAGCAACTCAAATATATCAACAGTGCCAATCCACACGCTAATAAACTCCCTTTGCTTAAAAAGACAGAAATCAGATCAAGAAAACAATAAATATGATAACTGCAATGAAATCACTAACTAACAAGGGAAGTTACTCGAATTTATTCTATCAACAAACCAACTCTTATTACCTCCCTTAGATTAATAAACATATGCATTGAAAGTACACTATAAGCCCCAGTTGAAAGTCTGCCAAAGTAAGATAAAAGATGATTAGGTAGATAAAGTTATTCACAGCAAGCAGAAAGAAAATATTTATGTTCCTAGGATAGAAAGTACAAACCAGAAGAATTGAGCACGAACTTGATCGCTCCATGAATATTAGCTCAAACCACTAAGCTGCAAGCATCTAATTAACAGACAACTTAGTGGTAAAATTCTGGTAATATAGTATCATAAGCCATAAAAGAATAACCAGAAATTACCTTTTTATTCCACTGTAAGCTGGTTTTTACAGGAATATAATACTTAATGCAAAGATCATTATTTTGGGATAAATACAATTGTTGGCATATTTTCTGTCAACCCATAGGATATTCTTATATTCTTATGTTTTTACGATTTTCAACACAAATAGATCTTGTACAGAAAATGATTCCCTGTTGTGACAGGTCATACCCTTCTATGAAAATTTGACAAAAATGTCGATTTTCCTCCATATGTGGGGAACTTTTCGGCTCCTTGTGGAAGGGTAAGATAGTACTGATTAGTATATAGTCCAGGAAAACTGGTCAGGAGAACCAGCTGCTGTATAATTACTAAAATTTGTTGAAAAAACAGCGATAAACCCAGTGACAATGTCACAGTAAATGATACATAAAAACATGATACAGTTGACAATGAATCATAAAATGCATACACTTCAGTCACACTGTAAAATGTTTCAAGTTGTATGGTCAATGAATAGTCATAAATCAGACACAGGAACCAATAAAACGAATAATTATCAATTAATGCATTGTTAACCTAAACCTGGAACCAACAAAACAATAGACAAAAACTGGGAACCAGAATTATACATACAATTACTTAGTCATAAATGAACAGTTACCAATAAAAATGAAAGATTATGATTTATGTATAAAGCCAGGTACCAACCAATTATAAACAATAGACAAAACTGGGAACCAATACTATTCATACATTACTCAGTAATCAGATAAAAGGCTCAAGTATCCTATGAAATATGTTGGTAACATAAACTGCTACAATTACATAACAGATTAAATCAATTATTGGAGTATTAAATTAATCTGCAGTATGATGTAACTTATTGTAGTTAATCCAAAGACATAGCCGAATAGAGATCCAAATATACTTCTTCAAAGTTCTTATCACAAAATGTTTTTTGTAGATTAAAATGTCACATATAGATTTCATTCAAGAATGCAGGGAGACCCTAAGGGGCAGGGATAATAAGGGTTATACAACTGAGCTGGAAGGCAAGTATCTAAAGTCAGACTAGCTTCATCTAAACAGTTTTGATGTTAACAATTGACAAAGCAGCAATCTGAGGTGGGTCTCAATGAGTAGAATGATAAACATACAACCTAAAACAAGAAGCATCATAAACAGCTAACAAATACTGTCAAACCTCAAAGACAGGGGATGGTAAAAATGGCCTTAATGCAACAGTGACCCTAATTCAGAGGTTTATCTGGTCTGTTGATCAAAAAATATCAATGAATTGGCCAGCCCTTTCATTGCTGTGTGTTTAAATCCCACCTGGGACCATCAAAATTTTACATGTGAGGAACCTGTACATCTAGTGTATGGAAGGTCGGCAGTTCTATCCATGTGCTAACCTAGGTTCTTCCACCAATGTAAAAAGCTGTAAAAGTTGACATACAACCTTGGCTGTATACACAGGCGAATGTTAACTCAGATTTGATTGTTTGTCCCTTTGACCTTGACCTTTTGACCTTTTACTATGAACAAATCTGCAACAAACTTACTGCAGCATAAATTAACAAGCCAGTTCCCTCTTGCATAAAATATACACGTCAAGCTGGATAACTGCATTGATTTACCACACCACCAATTTAACATATAAATTATGCATTACCTGCTTTGATATTAGATAAAGAAGCAGACTTGCTGATGCAGCAGTCTTACAATAGATTGTAAAAAAAAGTAATCAATTAATTTCAATACAAACCAGTCTTAATGCACAAATTCTATAGAGAAAAAAAGCAACAAACATGGCCACTAAATACAACACAAAGCCAATACAAAGTAAGTATAGAGCCAGAATTAACAATGCAATAAAATACTAAAACTGCTTTTACCTTTAAAGCACAAAGATTGTATAAATTGATTCTATATTTACACAGTTAAATATTGTGTTTTGAAGGGAAATAGTAAAAATTATCTTGGTTTTGTATACAACTTTTAGAGTATTTATTATTTTTGCTTCAGCAAACCTTACGTTTCACCAAGAAAATTACATGTCCAGCTGATGCAAAAAAAAATGTCAGACCTCAGACCACTAATGAATTATGAGATACGGTAAAATCTAAAGAAACACTGGCCCTCATATCCAGCAAAATTCCTCTGAATTCCAGCAAAGACTTAAATCAATATTATATTGAGGGCCAGTAATATTTTTACCCGTCCAGTGATGTTTTCAAGTCAGTCCTCAGGTTAAGTAATAGTTCTTAGTCTTTTGCACACACTGGGAGTCAAAGTTGAAATATAGATTTCCATGTACCTGTCCTTGCAGTTAACTAGGAACCGCAACCCCATCTATGAAACTATGGCACACATTCTTAGCAAACATAAAAAATATTCAGAATATTATTTCCCACCTTCAGGAATTATTCTGTACTGATCAAAACTACAAATTATTTATCACAAATTCTGACAAACCAGATCACAAAAACTAATTATTAAGAAAAAATTATGTCCAGAAAACTGGCCAACAGGAAAAATTCCCAATTTTTGACAAAAGGGTCAGTTGAAATGAGTCCTTAATAAACTATACCCATCAAATGTAGTAGGGCCATATATATTTGTCATACATACACTGGACAATCTGTCTTCAAATGTTTGATAATTCAGATGAGAATGATGAGTCATTTCTCCTTATCATTGTCAAGAGATTGACCAAGGCAACATAAAATTGAACATAAGATACAACTTGTATCACCATGACAACTGGTAACTGGAGACCAATGAACTCTCAAGCTCTCAACTATTTCAAACATCAACTTGACAAACCAAGTAATGGATTATGTACAACAATGAATGAATTGTAATTTTGTCATTTATATGAATGGATTCGGGTTTCTTAAGTTTATGCACTCTGAAAACAAGGAAATGCACTTGCAACAAAACTTTGTTAAACAGTAAATTGTTTTTTACAGTTCACCAAATATGTATATATAGAGTGGTAATTAAAATAAAAGTAAGTATTGATATGAACAAAGAAGTAAATATAGATAGTGTGAAAGAAGATGACTCTATCAGTATAAGTGAAAGACAATGAACCATCTCAGGGCCAGAGGACAGACAAACTTGAAAAAAAAACAATACCAGACCAGGCAAATTATAACTGACTTACAACATAAATGAGCGAAATCTTCACTAAAATAAAAAAAAACATGAGGATCAGAATGTCACAAAATTTTATCAGACCATCAAATTTTAGCTGCAGGATGGATCAGACAGTCTTTTTAGCAGACTACTCTATTAAGAAAAACACTGTCTGTCAGACTATCAATATCATTATCATGGGTCTGAGAACAGCTTGAATATAGGATAGAAAAATGTCTGCCGAGCAAATATTGATTACCATGTCAATTCGGTTGATTAAGCCATACAAATTAATGTATTACATGTAACTGTGGCAATAAGAATTGGACTAAAAGTAAAACCTATAACACATCACATTCCTGACTGAGGTGACAAGAGTTGAACTAAAAGTTGTAACACATTATACTCTTCTTGGTTCAGAATATAAAATCCTGATAGGAAGATAATTAATAAAACTCAGACTCACACTGATTATCATAATGTAATAAATAAACAATAGCGTTCTATCTGATCACAAGACTGAAACGATCATCCATATTATACATTTATATCCATCATTTTATCAAGTTAGGAATTCAAATCTAAATCTTTGTAAATGCCATCAATTTCTGATCAACTACAAGTAATGGCCAAAACATGACCATTTCAAGAATTTTAAGGCCATGTTCAATATTGTAAACAGATATATTTTCTGTAAAATATTTCACAAACAAAACTTTGAAACTGAGGAGGAAAAAACAATACTAAACTAACATTCCCAACATCTACTACTAGTAATGATGGTAAATAAAACATGAAACTGACACCGTTCAGATTATATTTAACTAAATTTAATCTACAGATTGTCATTCAAAATTAGGATCATGGACATAATTTTGTGAGTATGACATCTGACTTCTTATCGGCGCATATCTGTAGGGCAGACTGCTCTGTCAGTTCTTCATTCCTAACTGACATAAAATCAAGCAAACCTACCAGTAACAGACTCATTGCTAGACGGAATGGGGGGGAGCGGGGCAGAGGATGAGCTGTCAGCCACTAAACCTAGAAATTTGAAGTCAGAACCACACAAAAATAATATAAAAATCACATTTCTATACTAGTCAAAGGCCTGAGGAAGGCTCATATATCCATTATATGCAATGCTTTCATTGCAATCAAGCTTAATACATTGGTACATAACTTTCTAAATTCACACACTAAGGTGGTCACTGAATTTGACAGCAAGAAGATGTAATTCAAAGTGCATGTTCTGAAACAAATGAAAATAATCCATACGTGCAGTATCATAAAAAAGTACATATATTAACACTAAACTTAGGAGTGCCATAATGGATGATCAGCAGTAAACATTTCATTCAGAACAAACACAATCTGGGAAACATGGTACCAGGACATGGATAGCTAAATGAATGTATAAACAAAATACATGCTAAATTTACTTACTGTTGCATTTCAGGCACTGCTTGTAAACACCCCAAATGAAATCGCCACATTCATCGCACCATGTAGGATGACTCAACTGTTGCGCCTGAAAATCATGTCCTTTAGCAGGTGCTCGCAGTAATGTACCAGCAAATTCACCATACTCTCCGATTCCATTCTCAAAATGTGCCATCTCAATATTTTCATTGGAAGGCTCAGGGTCTTCTGTGCTTCTTCGCATGAATGGGAAGAAGCCAAATACCTTGGTGTAATTTTTAAGTCCATTTTTAATGGCATCAATGAAGTCAACCTCTTGCCCTGCATCAGACTGTCTTTGCCTCTGCATAGCTGCTGACATTCTACTGGGCTCACTGGCTGATCTTTCCATTTCAGTGAACAGCAACTCTTCTAGGAAGTGTCTGGCCATGAACCATTTGCTATCTCAACTGAATTACTAACATGGGCAAGGCGGGATGATGGACTTCCATTCCAATATTTCACATGCAGCAACGAAAAATCCAACACGAAATGTTTAATATTCGAAAGGTTCAGGAATATCACAAGTGTGTATTCTTTTAATCTTCATAGAGCTTAACACCAAGAAACAAGTTACAGTCCCATGTGACACATTTGAAAATGTGAACTTTGAATCAACAGATCATGGAATCATTTCCTGAAAGCATACAACACAAGTTCATACATACAGTACCAACAGGAAAAATTATTGCAAATGATAAATTTCAGTACAATGAAATTAATCTATAATGAAAATATACATACTAACACAATTATTAACATTACTTGGTAAATTTGAAGGCCATTTACTAGTTGATTCTTAACTTTCAATGTGGATTCTTGCGTATGTGTACATAGAGTGGTGACGTACTACACATTCTATATATAAATGACCCAAATTGCCGCAAAAACAAAGAACACGCGTAGCAAATGACTCATTCAGGATGGGAATTTCCACTTCCGTTTAGAAATATTCGCAGACATTTGCGGGAATGTTACAACAAAATGCGATTGAATACGTGACAAAAGTCACATAATATGAATGTATAATTGAATATAATTCTCATACAAATTGAAATCACAAACAATGTAAAGATTTAAAAGGAAAATGAAGCTTCTTTACCGAAATGAGATGAGCGAAATGAAAACATTGGACTATTCACGCCTTCCAAATTGAAGATCTGCAGTTATTACTAAAATCTAGTACAGACCGTTCGCGAAAATAATACTTGGTCTACGAAAAGAGCCCACCATAGTCACGTAATGCATTATTTTGAAATTTAACACAATAATTACGCGAATCTTGATGAAATAGATTTAATTTATAATTATTATTCGGATTATTTGAAAATGATGGCTTGGATCGTAATTTCTTTCAGATTGCAGCTGGCTTACAAAAAAGGAACACCTGTCTACGTGAAGAGCCCACCATAGTCATGTTGACGTTTTATCTTGAAATTTAATGTTGACTGTTATTTTCACAAAAGAGGCTCTTTTCGGTATCTAGTCATACCGCACGGAGACTAAATACATTCAGTTACCAAAGGTGGTCACATGAAATCAAGCGAAGCCCATTAAACTATGCACTAGTTATCTACCCACTCCTTAGTATCGTTAACCTAATCAGAAAAAATGTATATTTATCGTGCATCTAAATTGAGAAATGTTTACCACTGGGTGCTGCCGTTTTCTGTCAATGCCTGACTCAATCAGGTATTGTGTCTGGAGCGGGACATACCAACTAAAACAATATGGTAGCATCATGAGATACATATCCAACAATAGATGGTACTTGTACATACAAAAGAGGCCTACAAATAAACTGAACATAAAGTTTTAGCAAGATTACAATAAAAAAAATCAGGGGTCCATGAATAAATATAACGTATACAGTTCATCATTCTTTTTACAGTAATACATGAAAACACAAAAGATAAGGGTTTTCACAGTATAGAGATCGATAGTGTTTATTAGTACCAGCTGGGCCTAGGTACCAGGGTCTAAAGTAGAGTCCCTGTTTGTACTGAACTTTGCGAACAATTTCTTTTATAAATACGCAGAGTTTATAATATGAATTTGTTGTATGGATATTTATGTTCATTAAGGAAGCAAATTTGAAAGGGTTTGGATGATCCCGAGGTGTTTTGATCGGATACGTTTTTTTCATGATGTTTTGGAAATATTTACATTCTAGATGGGACCATTATACGCATTATACAGCTAGAATGAAAATATTTCTCAAAAATCAAGCCGATATCGCCATCCATATCGGCCCTACATCGACATCTAAAAGTTATCGTTTCTACACCATAATTGATTTTACTTATTTTGCTTACTACTTACTACATGCTGATCACGAAATTTTGGAGTATGATGGCTAGAATTGTGAAAAGCAAACATTATGTTGTTAATTTGAGGTCCTATATGTGTGCGTTTGAAAATCAAATTCCTAATAAATAGATGTAATGAAATGGCGTTAATTAAATGATTTTATATTATAGATCACGAAGAATCATAGATTTTATTAACACACTTTAAAGGCGCAACGTCGTTTTTTTATTATAATATATGCAGTATATCATATACAAATATAGATATATGTTATCTGTTTAAACAGTAGGTTTCCGTAAATGTAAACTGTGCATGAGGTTTATTGTTCTTTAAACATATTTCACAGGTCTATACGTACTTAGTCACGCTGAATGCAAATCTCTCTACATGTTGTATATTACATAATGATTTTTGGATGGCCTATTAGAAGACATTCAAGATAATGTGACCTTTAGATACATTACGCGCGAGAACCCCGCTATCTATGCACGCAATACAGTCGACACAGAGTGGTCCACAGGATTCATGTAGGACGAATAAAAAACTACCCTCAGTTCTGTTCTGTCATTAACTTAAATCATTCTGCCACAAAGTCAGCAAAATAGAAATCAGTATTCAAATAATGACATAGAATGTTACAACAATTAGATAGGTATTTAATTAATTCAATTCCACAAAACCTTAAATAATCACAATGTTTCATTTTGTCACAAAGACACGATACATATATCACTAAGAGAACTCACGAAGACATTTTTCTACAAAATGTATGTAACACATAATATACTGAACAAAATGATACTTCCGCGGTGTTTATGTGCAGATAAAGGTAAATATGAAAAGAAGGGTTAAATTATTTTTACTTGTATTCCAAGAGTATTTCAATGTGAGTTTATGTGTAAAATTTTATTGCTCCACGTTCATGGAAAACTGTTGAAATGGTTAATTAAATGTGGTAGGGGTCGTAAATAAAAACGCACATTAATACTGGGTATGGTCACCTTGAGCATCGAGTACTGCCTGGCGTCGTTGGCGACAAGTGAAAGAACCGACAAGTGTGTTGATTTCTGCCTATGGAATGTTATTCCACTACTTAATTAAGGCTTGTGTTAGTTCATTGGTGTTCGACGGCGGAATAGGGCGACGTCTAACACGCTGGTCCAAATTGTCCCACACGTGTTCGCTGGGATTCAGATCTGGACATTTGGCGCAGACGTCCACTACGTGGTAAATCTTCCATACGTCCTGTTGCTTGGAAACGTTGCTTAAGGTTTCGAAAAGAACGGCTAGAACAGCCAACAACACTAGCAACCACATTCGTCGCCATACCAGCATTAAGCATTCCAATAGCACGATCACGTAATTTTGGTGCAATTCTAGGCTTATCAAAAAGAAAGAAAACTTAATAAAATTCGTTCTTTTCAACGTCTTTTTCTTATTGACAACAAAGTCTATAAAATCATACTGAAAGATTTTATTTTAAAAACACAGATTCTACTAATCCGTGCATACACGAGAAAATCGAGTTTAATGGTTTTTTTGTGAGTAATGTGTACAAGTAATAATTGGTTTTATTTGACACCTAATCGTTCGCCCGAACATATGTAGTGAATTGGGCATGTTGATTTCTTTTTATTACATTAAAATACATGTATAGAAATCGTAAGTTTCTTTTTTGGTTTAGTATATATTTGGTAAAATAATTTCTTGATAAGGGATGCCTAACTTAAGTATGGCTTCTGGAGTAATAAATTGATTACTTTTATCATTCAAAGAGGTAAACAATTCTTGAAAATGGCTAGGATACAATCACAAAGTAAATTTTATACACATTAACAGCTAACATTTTCAAAAGTATAATTCTATAAAGTATTTAGTTCTTGCAAGGTTTTTTTTTATTTTTATTTTTGTAAAATCTCACACAGCGATTGATTCATTGTAAGGACGGCTTATTTTTTACCCATTTTTCTTTACTTCATCTGTGTATCAACTTTCTCCAGATTCTATGAAATTTGAAGGATAAAGCATGGACTAGATAGATAATTAGATGCGGTAACTACAGCTACGAAAGGACCCGAATCCATATACATCGTTAAAAGGTAATTCTTGCTATTTCTTAAACTAACTCATCGTATTACTGCACGAAGAATTTCTTGTATAATGTTCTTCTTGAAAAAAACTTTTTTTGCAAATGACGCCTATTGTAAAACTTCGATATTTTGACCACCTTTGCAACCAATGGAAACATCTTAATATTAGCAAGTTGAAATACATGTACATTGTGTAATAAGGAAATATTAAAAACCAATCGGAATATAAGTAGTCGTTATAATGAGATGGTCTTAATATTTAAGTGCACGTTACGTGAGTTATACTATGTTTTTAAAGGAATATTCATCAATGTTCAAGTAAGTCTACAAGGTCATTTTCGTTTTAAAGCTGATACCCTCTTTTCGAGTTGAAACTCAGCGTAACAATATAAAGTCTACTTCTTATGGACCGTTAGGGACCGTAAGATAGTTACAGCAAAAGGACAAAGTAAGTTTAGCTGTTTTAATCCAATGTAATTTATCTCTGTATGATGTTTTTTTCTATGCTCTGTCAATGACAATAGTCAGTTTATATCCCGACAAAGTCTATCTTGTGCAGAAGCATGCCCACATCGCTGAACTCAAGCATTCTGGCGTCATCTGGTGGAACATAGTGACCATATTCAGCAACTTGAACATCGTTAAACAGTACCTGAAAGTTGTAATACACCTAAGAAAAGCTGTATGCGTACATTTCTAATTTACATACGGCATCGTACTGGCTTTTATTACTTCCGCGTTCTTTATTATCGTAGCAACGATTCGCTTTAGAAAGAACACCGTAGTTTGAAGGTTAACGGCCAGTTAAAGTCTCGTTACAAATAACCATGGAGTGTTTTACAACCAGCGCGAACTTTTCACACCATATAATATACCCAGATATGTTTATGATAAGTCGAGAGACCGTCGTGGAAGGTATAAAAATGACAAAGTCAAGGAACGACTTATCACACAAGGTGTGGCAGTTGGAGAAAATCTTCACGTGACCATTTGTGCATTGCATTGGTGTTAGAAAATTACGTTCGGGTCATCTCGTACAAGGACCGAAATCTCATAAATTTGAATATAAGCAGTTGTGACAAACATTTAAATATGTAAACTGGATTATAAATATCATATTTTAGCTAAGTCACCACGGGAATGTAAGAGTTCCCAATTTAAAGAACTTTTGGCTTTATATTATCAACTCTACTGTAAATTGTACTGCTATTGTCGTAAACTGCTCTTTTTGCTTGAATAATACGTCATGTATGTATTATACGAAAAATTGCTGTTTCACAAATCGCGAATTTTACGATCATATCAAACTTGTTCAAGTTCAAGATTTTTGACGACGGACTTGTGACTAAGCTTTAATACCATTACATATAATTGATACAGGGCTTATATAAATCATTGAAGTTCCCTTCTTCATTTGTAAATAGAACATTTTGATCATATTACCCAACAGTGTTCTTTTTCTTCCTTCAATAAAATCTATCGGTACTGTATCGTTTATAGTTATGATAGGATAGGATTATTTAATTAGTAACACGTACTTGCATGACGTCAACTTGTGCCTGGAATGTTATTTTGTGCATCGATCCCGCAATGAAGGGATATGGGAAAATGCTTGCATGATTCGCCCAGCCATAGTACCACGTCTTAAGCATCACCTTATCTGCAAAAGGATAAATAGCAAAGAGGTAAGGATTTATATTTAATACATCGTGTGCCTGAAGATTTTGTGTTTTATTTCTTGAAATGTTCAAAATCTCGTCCAAACAACTGGAACATACCAAGCAACTGTTCAAGAACATTTTAATCATTAAAGTGATTTTAAGCAGTGTAGTGATGTATGCTGATGTTACATTTGTTTTATTTTGTACGAATTCCGTATAGTAGATATCACAGATTTGAATAGATTACCCTGGAAATATAGTAAAAGTGCTGCGTTGCCCCTGAAAATTACATCGTTTATTTTTGTGTGTGAAACATAATTTATGTATCAGTTTAGCTAATCGGTGTTGATACAGTGTTAACAAGCATGCGATTTTTTTTAAAATTTCCACCGCAAGCATATGGATGTCTTTCAAACGTTTATGAAGTGCTGCATACTAAGCTAAACCTAAATTTTAGACACCGAATATTGAAAACGACCTACCACTCAATGGAATCATTTCAACGGCTATCATCACCGTTTCTGAGTCCCCTGAATAGACATCGTATGATTCATCTAGTGTATCAAGTAACAATATGGATCCCCATCTGAAATAGACACATATTTGAACATATATATCACCGTTACATAACACCACTGTTTAGTCCATTCCTATTTGCTTTCTTTTGTCCATCCTTCATATTCGTACATTATCATTATTATTGTGTCTAAAACTGTACAAATAAGGACGGAAACCAAAGCGTGTTTCTAAATTTAATGTCACTTAGAGTTTTTTCCCTTCGGTCCATTGAATTGCATCAAAACTTGCATTTGAAACGAAACGACGAATAATCTACATAATGAACTCTTCTTCCTCCTTTCTGTCAATTAACCTTTGCGCTACTTTCCGTAATACACTCCGCCATGTCACGACATGTGATATGTTCGTTCGTTTGATGATACCCTCACCCGAACATGACCGAACACCTGAAGTTATTATTCGGTCAAGGACTTCTCCAATACAAGATTTAACTCAGAAATTATAGATACGCCGGCACATTTTATCAGCTAATCCACTGATAAGTTAAGGAACATACAGTCAAACCTGTCAACAAAGGCCATGCGTTGGAAAACAAAACGTGGTTTTTACTGACAGGTGGCCTTTATTCGGATGTCCGTTTGTTCTAAATAATATGTGACAGTTTTTCAAAAAAATGGCCTTTATTCGCAGAGTGGTCTTTATTCGGATGTGGCCACAAACACAGGTTTGACTGTAGTTGTTATCATGATCCTTACCACAAACATAATTTATATCAACACTACCCGCAAACAGATAAGAATTGTATTTTAATCTTCAGTCATAAAATAAGTTGGTCATTAACATTGGTTAAAGTCGGGTGATTAAAATAGAACAGACAACTACATGTATGTTTTATCGTAAAATAATGTATGTGTCGATTTCCTATTTGTTTGTAGAAATACTGCTGATCTTGGTGGTATATCAAATCAGATCAAATGAAAACTTACGTGAAATTATCGGATGTGAATTCGATATGCATATTGATATACGCTCCGACTCGAAAAAATATTGGCAGCCGCCTTGCTCCTCCGAGAACGATCTGAAAAAAATCACTATCTGATTGAAATAAAAACAGTTATTCTAATTTATGCTAAGCTCTTCTGCGCGTCTAATAGACTATGATTTTTTACTGGATCTCAAACTACATTATGTTTGAAAGTTGTTAAAACAGTTGTGTGGTACTAAGCGTCAGCATGAAGTTGATATATAAAATATTAGATCACACTGGAGTTTGTGATAGTGCTTCCTCATGGTTGGTTTTTGTTAAAAACTGCAATCAGCACATTGTGAGGTAAAATGAATTTGCAATTGATTTGCTTAATCCCGATTGATGGCGTCAAGTCGCCCTCTTGGCGAGAGCCAAGTCGCGAAACTTGGAAACGTAAAATTGTATTCGATACGCTTTTTGACGCAAACCAGATAAATTTGAATGACACTCGATCTTTTAATTAATGCATAATTACCAGAGTTTGAACAGGGAGTTTGATGGAGAGTTCACTGTTCAGTTTCCCAAAGAGCCTTATGCATCACGTGACAATTTAATGAAAGATATTATGTACATTGTCATCGACCGTCCCGTTTAGCTAAATTTGTAGATATACTGAGTGTAGCACATTTCTTCCATGGCAGTTTGGGTAATAACACTATGCCCAAGGTCATTCGTTATCCACATTTGATCATTCATGCAGAGAATTTATCAAATACTTAGGGAATACAAGGTCGGCACTAATAAAGAATCTAGGAAAACTGTTGAGTTGAACTGCCCACTGATGTGTTTCTGAAATACGAGTACTACAGGAAACAGGTATAAAACCCGAACAATTAAAAAATAATAACCATTCTTTTGTCATTGTACGTTCAGATCGTATGATGCCGCAGGACTATATGTGGGCGACAGGGTATTCCTACAAAGCATTCCAGGAATCATTTATTAATTCAATGCCTTGAAATTTATTCTTATGAATTGTTGTTTGTCCTGCTGTCCTTATGTTTAGATTTGAATCATTTGTTGTTGTTGTTGCTGCTGTTGTTGTTGTTGTAATATTGTATGTTTCCAGTACTCATAATGGTAACCCTTTTTTCACGATTCCACAAATCAGCTGACGTTGGATATAACAATTTCAGTAAAGTTTTCAGCTACTGAGAAATCTTGCTTGAACATCATACATTACTTCTTCATCAAGACTTCTGCATTCATGCGAATTATTTGAATTACTTAGAAAACTGTCGATAATTTCCTTAGAAAACTTAGAGTTGACATCCTACATTCACGCAAATAATTAATAAAGGACTGGCAAATACATTGAATTCAAGACGTTATTAAATACTCCTTATATAGAAATTATCGTATTTAACTATTTTTCGACTCTGAGTTGACAAGGGTAAATATCCATATTTGGTTTTCATATATTGACATATGTTTACTTTTCATTATCGCTCTTGTTAATGTGAACATATATAAGTGGTACGAGGTCAGTAAGTTTCGGTTATTTTTTATCGAATTTAGTGGTTTTGTAACTAAGTACAAATTACCTAATTAGGTAAATTCAAACAGCTTATGAATTCACGATGTCACAATAATGTAATTATGATTTGATGTCGCTGTTTTTGTATAATCCTGGTTGAATTAGTGTTTCTGACATATGGTCTTTGCGATTATATATATATAGCTCAAAATTTTATTATTTTTTGAATGCCGAGATAATTGCAAAAGTTTAGAGGTTCGGCGCATTTTTTATAGTCCAACCATCAGTACGTCTATTCAGAGATGTTTTTTAACAAACGTTTTACAACTTTTTCATGCACCAAAGATAAATAAGAGGTAAAATATTATTTCAAATATATGTTTACCTTAAAATATTTACAAGCGTCTTGTTGGACAAATACGACTAATCAAGACAATTGAATACATTGATAAGAGATACATGTTAGTTGTCTATTTAATTCTGAATAGTATAAGAATGTGAAAGAAGACTTTATAATTCAATCAAAGAACTGTGTCGTCAACGCATTTGTTTGAGTCTACTTTTTAAAAAAATCATTGTTAATAGTCTTCTTCAGTCGCGGTTAATACTTATTAAAATAAAATATGCTACACGTAGGCACTGAAATATGCGACTTTTTGTACCAATATAAGCTTTATACATTAATACCTTTATTAATTTAAAACTCAAAATCTAAAAAAATATCTCCAAATTAGAATAAAGTACATGTATGATTTAACTCATTGATATTATCATTACACATTTCAATAGTTTTATTACTTTGTTTTCTGAACATTTATCTACTAGATATCTTACCGGAGGCTCATAATTTTCAACAACCTGCTTCTTCTCAAAATAAGTTGAACCAATATCATAGCTGGGCGCGGATCCCCAGTCCCAGTCTAAACTGGTGCATGTGTTTGCCGCATCCATCTTGATAGCCAAATGATTTCTTGCATGTCTGGCGCATTTCGTGTCTGCCTCACCATCGCCGATTACCTTTTCCAATATTGTCAACACCTTCGTCCCAAGCACTATTTTCATCAACAACAAAATGTAAAATCCCCCATTCATGTTCCAATACATTTTACCATGTATTACATATAATTTCTTCAAGATTCGTAACGTTTGCCTCTCAGCAAAGCATTATGTATTTTTACGTGACAACAGTATTACGACTAAATTGGTTTATGTCCGGTCATGTCTCATAAAATTCAATGTCGGTCACCGTAAATTTAATTGGTTTAAATCGTTCATAAAATAGTAGTCATTGGATATTTATCCAATTAACCGTAATTAGTTGTAAATTGAACGATTTACTTGTTACAGTAAAACCTCAGTATAATGATATTATGACCAATTTTGGGACTAAATGGTCCTAACATGAAATTGGTCCCATTATCAAATTGAAATATAGATAAAATATTGAAAATCGTTTAGAAAATAATTAGTAATTGTAGAAAGGTGTTATTAATGTGATTCGCTGAGCGAGGTTTAACTGTATAAAAATTATTCCTGGATTATTCGATACACGAATATGAATAATAAATATACTAAGTGACGACTTTAGATAGTTCAAATGTTTTTTTTATTCTTATTATAATGATGAATAAACAAATGGTTAATATTAATTATGATTACTACCATTGTGGTAAAGATATTTGTATGTTAATTTTATAGCTTCTATAAAGATTTAATCTAAGACTTTAAAACCATGTTTTCTTCTTCATGTTTGGTTTAACGTCAATGATTACAGATTACAGATGACTAATGCAAACTATTTTGGTTGCTTATTTTTCTCTTTAATCTTATGTAAGTGGTGATACACATCATTGTCGTTGTTGTTGTTGTTGTTGCATTAGTTTGAGTCCTGAGTGAGGTTCCAGTATCCTGTGACAACTTAGTCGAAGATATTGCGAGTAAAACTATTCGTCCTTCAATTAATGCGGAGAATAGAGCAGTTACTTGTGGAGAACAAGGTTAATACTAGTACATAATCCGAGAAACACTGATTCGAATTACTGCCAGTCGGTATATAGCAGAAGCAATAATGAAAAATGGTTATACCCCCCAAAAAAAGAATATTTTGTTGGTGTTGTGGTTGATAGATGTTCGGTATTTTTGATAAATATTATTACAAGAGCGTGGAGAAGAGACAAAGATTGTTTTCTCTCAATAATAAATTTGTATTGATTTTGTATTGATTATTCGATTGTTTACAAACGTTAATTGAGTGTATTGTGATATAAATAATACGTCCCTTAAATGCATCTGGACACATACTTAGTTATCCGCTAAAAATAAACATTATTGTAATCGACGGCATTTTATTTGAAAACAGAATCTCTCTGCGTTTTCAATTTTGTTCATTTTCGTTCTAATCCTGCACTTTCTTATGAATACATGTTGCTAAATCGACCTCTCGTGGCCTGAGATGCATTCCTGAAGAGAAAGCTCCGTCACCAGAAGATTTACTGGTTGCTTAAGTTATATTATACATGTATTCAAACGAATCACTTACGTTAAGAAGAATAACTTCAACAAATGTCTTTTCAATGCATTTTAATTTTTTTTTATGAGCATCGCTCTGAGCATGATCTTATCTTGTTCAAATTTCTTGAAAATTTCTTCAAATTTGCCTTTTAGTGATTTTACCTTCTCAAAAGGAGCCGGCAACTTCTCCACATAGGGAGAAAATCCACGCTTTTGTCAAATTTCATAGAAGGGTATGACTTACTGTGACCGGGATTTGAAACCCGGATCGCCGGGTTACAAGTCCACCGCGCTTAAACATTTCTAAATGTACTATGATATAGAAACAAATATTTAACACTTATCATGCGACTTATTTATTAAAATCTATTTATCTATTTATTAAAATCTATTTATCTATTTATTAAAGTCTATTTATCTATTTATAAAAATCTATTTATCTATTTATAAAAATCTATTTATCTATTCATAAAAATCTATTTATATCCATAAAAATCTATTTTAGCATAAATTTTGTTTAAATTAAAACGGTGTTATGTTTACTGTAGTTTTAAGTAGGTTGACAAGAGGCTGATGATTAAAAGGTTTCACTAAACATCAATGACGGAAAACTTTTATCATGAATAAAATAAAGTGTCTTAGGTGGAAGTTTATTGGAAATCTTTTTTGTTCCTCTATATTGGATAAGTTATCCCCCACACAGTTTCTTAGAACGACACAATCAATATGTAAATAACAGCCTTTGTAATTGAATGTGAAAATAAAGTTTGACATGCAACAATACATGTAAGTTAAGTAAGCGATCAATTTATTTTCTAATTTAAGGAAAGTTAAATAGATACTCGCTGTGTAAAAAGTCTTGTGGGAAAACATCAATTGAACTGTATGCTCTTTAACTGAGGACATCGTAAAACAGATAATTTCACACCTTTTTAGGATGCCATTTGCATACTTATGACTCAATCATTATTATCAAGTATATGTTTTACTAAATGGTAACGTGTTTTATACTTATACTTATTTGTAACCACTGAATAAGCAATACCAGGCACGATTGTTCGCTTATTTTCACTTTAGTGGAGAATCGGTGTACATGAATTTGGCATTGTGCATTAAACGGGTTAATGCATTTGTTGCATCATTTTGTACGTCAAAGATACCTTAAAAAGAACTATTACCTTTAATAACTATCGCAATCAAACGAAAAAGTTCGATATTGACAGAAACGGGACCCTAAAACACGTCAAATGTAAAACACATGCCTCCGACTAGTCAGTTACTAGTACTTAAGCCCCGTACAAACGACTGGGTGGGTTTTAGCACTACAAAATAATTACAGAAATGTTCAACTGGGTCGAAATGTAAAGATAGTTGATATGTAAGAGCTACGTGTGTTCCACATGATATTAAACTTCTTGTATGTATGGATGTGTCAGCGTATTGTGTGTTCTCGTTGTTATAAACCGTACACCGGGTATAACCGGATATTCTGCAGAAATATTGATCCAATTTATATTCTTCATGAGAAATTTATGCTCATTTGACTTAATGATTACCTGAATTTTTACTCAGTTGGCGTTGTGCCCATTTGCCTTTAATTTGTTCGGTATTTTTTTTCAGTTTTCGGGCAAAAACTGTTCATCTAGAGCAAAAAAATACATTGCGCTTGTAGTTCACATTTTTAGCCTTAGGCATATGCCTTATTTGGTCTTATTTAATAAAGAAATAAATAACTTGCCTGCAGCTGAAGATTTCGAATCGAGCCGTTGTTGAAAAAAACTTTGCTTGCCCTATCACCAAAAAATGACGCAAAAGTCACGTGAGATGGGCACACACTGCTGAATATAAATCGTTCGCAGAAGCGCGTGAGAATATAGTAATCATGTGACCAACAAACACGTCATCAATTACTTGCGAGACGTCATCAGCGATGAATTTTATTTTGTTATAAAAGTTGCACTAAGCTGAATGACACGCGAGAATGACGTCACAAAATGTGAAATGTGTCAATGTGGAGGCAACCGACAGGTCTTTAAAAACAAGATTTCTTTTTAAGATTATTACATGAAATGAGTTAATACATCATGCATTTTTTACATGTACCATTTATAACGAAATTTATTTCATACTTTGCTGTGTACGATGATGGGAGGGTATTACTTACCAAACAGCCGTGGTCAAGGATAAAGAGTACAATTCATGTACTACAATGAAACGACCTTACAGTGTCTTTTAGTTTTCCCCGGTTTGCGCCTCATTTATGAAATCTGCCAACCGGAAAGCCGAATGAGTACAGCTAAAGCAAATAATCCATATTTCCCTAATGTAATATGATAGAAGCAGTGTTAAGGTGTTATTTTAAGTATTTAAGAATTAAACAGACGAGCAAACAAGATCGGATGCTTTCTTGTTTTTAAGATTTACACTGAATTATGTCATTTAAAAATTACTAAGAAATGAAAACGAATGTTTCTGAGGACGAATATTGATCAAGAAATGGTGTAATCTTCATAACGGGTAGAAATTGAAAATTGGGTATTCGAAATATACTGTTTGTATTTACGTTCAAGTTTTAGTCACTGATCATAAATTGTTTAATCTTATTAAATTAGGTTCCGAACTTTGTACAATTTGTTTCGCAAAAATACTGGTAATTTGTTATAGTCTCGGGCTCGTTTAATTCGTAAACTGAAGACTTATCAGTGAGGGTTTTACCCCAAGCTCCACCAGTGGTTAGACTAGTTAATGGTACGGGTCTTAAACGTGGCTTGATTTGACTAAGGAAACAATCCAATCGTTAATATGAAAAGGTAGCTTATATTAAATTGCAGTGAAACAGAAATGTATTATTCAAATATAGTCAGTCAGGCAGTAGCGGATTTCGGACAGTAACGGATTCCGCGTTTGGTCTTTTAAAACCTACCAGGTCCGTAAATGATAAATTAATAAAAGAAATATTCAGTCATCTACCTGGTTCCATTCCATACAAATTCGCGTATATTTGAAAATGTTGTGATTCTGGGTAAGTCTACATGATGTATCCTTACGTGACACCTACAATTGCCTTTTCTAGTGGAATTTTATCATTCAGAACGTGATGCAAATCAAAACTTTGTCGGGTCTTCCAGTTTAAAAAATCAAACCAGTTATTACTGATTATATACAAGAAAAAATAACTCAAAGCAAGATAAACAGTTTACGTGACAGTATCTTAAGTGACGTTTTTTAAGTTTTAATTTCAAGCAGAAATGACGATGAAATTGTTCTTTCGCTATTTCATTGTCAGAAGCTGTTTGCAGGTGCCATTTGTATGGAAAACAATATAAAAATAAACGCATGATTGAATCTTAACGAGTTAAAGAATTCCAAGTTTTACGATAAGAATTGGCTCTTATTTTGAGAATGAGTGGTATATTTCGACAGTTCACACGATCTATCGACGGCGTATGCAATGAAAGTTTCGTTCTAGCATTTCTGGCACATTAAATTATCTGCATAGAGCGATAAAATAAACAATTCTAATTTAGATTATATAAAGTCTAATGTATAAGTAGCCTAGGTATAATTTCAGGTTACTATTAAACTTATAACTTAATATTCTCAGGCGTACATATCCCAAATGTAGCCTCTATGTAGTAACGCTCCGGTGGCCTTGTATTCCGCGCTCAAATTAGCGTGTTTCACGTGCGTCAATTTCGACCGCATGTAGAGAACTCTACACCACAGTCAGACAGTCATTTTACTTGGGTTTGAATTAAAAGTTACGGCGAATATATATTAGTGCTTCGGTAAGTTTTTGGTTTATCACTATTTAAATTCGTTCGGATACAAACATGTTTGTGGCATGCTTTCTTTATGTCACAATTTGTTTTAGCTTTCTTAACTTCTTGCTATGTTGGGGCCACGCTACAATCACGTATCACGTGTTTCAAATATTGACAACAACGGTAACTGTTACTGTTTGGTGTCAGGGCTAGTTTCCACTGCTAATTAATAGCATGGCTTCGAGTGGTGAAGAAGACATCTTTATTATTGTTTGTAGCAAACGATGTTTACCACAGACAGTGGTATCGGACATAAAATTTAAAAATGTTATTGTCACTTCCGTGCAGCAATGCACCGAGGCACACCGAGGCGCGTGTCTCGGTTAAAATTTGGACAGGTACTGGGGAAAAATGGCAGGTTTTAATAAAAAAATCTGGGGAGCATTTCCCTGGACCCCCTAAATTGCCTCAGTTCAATTATGGGTCAGACTACGGCACCGATTGTATTCCGCAAGTATTCTGATTATGGCTGCTTCCTGTATCTTTCCATTTTAGTAGCAGACAATGAAGTATTGAGCTCTGCTTCATAATAATTAGAGGCATCTCTGCAAGGGTTCAAATACTGAGAGGTGTAGAGTGAGGTATTGAGCTCTGCTTCATATTAATTAGAGGCATCTCTGCAAGTTGTCAAATACTGAGAGGTGTAGAACGAGGTATTGATGTCAGCTTCACGTGTTGAGGTCTGCTCTGTAGTTGAGGCAAAGCCAATCTAGTATGGGATCGAACTGAATAAGACTTATAACTTAATTCGAGTTTGTAAAACCACCGCTAGGCTAACGCTGTTTTTGTTGATGTTTTTTGTTCATTGATGTTTTAACTCTTGTTTGTTTTCAAGAATCACCCTTAAATCATCTTCCATTTTGCATGTAGCTTTAAGTTTATAGTTTCATAATATGAATGATCTTTTTCTTTGTCAGACGAATGCTGTTAGGGTCAATTATTCAAATAATGGTGGCTAGGTTAATTGTTTTATATTGAGCAATTAAAATTACAGCATTTTCCTGCAACAGTCATCACCAAACAAAAGCCATCTCCATACAACTCCAATCTCCCAATAACACCAATTCCCCTACAATGGCCATCTCCCATACAACACCCATTTCCATACAACAGCCATTTCCATACAACAGCCATCTCCCTCAACAGCCATCTCCCTACAACAACCATTTCTATACAACAACCATTTCCATACAACACCCATTTCCAGACAACATTTATCTCCATACAACAGCCATCTCCCTACAACAGCCATCTCCCTACAACAGCCATCTCCCTACAACAACCATTTCTATACAACAACCATTTCCATACAACACCCATTTCCAGACAACATTTATCTCCATACAACACCCATCTCCCTACAACAGCCATCTCCCTACAACAACCATTTCTATACAACAACCATTTCCATACAACACCCATTTCCAGACAACATTTATCTCCATACAACAGCCATTTCCATACAACAGCCATCTCCCTACAACAACCATTTCTATGCAACAACCATTTCCATACAATACCCATTTCAAGACAACAGTCATCTCCATACAACACCCATCTCCATACAACAACCATTTCTATGCAACACCCATTTCCATACAACAGTCATCTCCATACAACAACCATTTCTATACAACACCCATTTCTATGCAACAACCATTTCCATACAACACCCATTTCAAGACAACAGTCATCTCCATACAACAACCATTTCTATACAACACCCATTTCTATGCAACAACCATTTCCATACAACACCCATTTCAAGACAACAGTCATCTCCATACAACAACCATTTCTATACAACACCCATTTCTATGCAACAACCATTTCCATTTCTCATCTCCATACAACAACCATTTCTATACAACACCCATTTCTATGCAACAACTATTTCCATACAACAACTATTTCTATACAACAACTATTTCCAGATAGCAGTCATCTCCATACAACAACCATCTCCAGAAAACAGTCATCTGTATACAACACCCATCTCCCTACAACAACCATCTCCCGACAACAGTCATTTCCATGCAACAGCCATTTCCATACAACAGCCATCTCCTTCAACAGCCATCTCCCTACAACAACCAGCCATCTCCCTACAACAACCATTTCTATACAACAACCATTTCTATGCAACAACCATTTCTATGCAACAACCATTTCTATACAACAACCATTTCTATGCAACAACCATTTCTATGCAACAACCATTTCTATACAACAACCATTTCTATGCAACAACCATTTCTATACAACAACCATTTCCATACAACAGCCATTTCCAGACAACGGTTATCTCCCTACAACACCCATCTCCCAACAACACCCATCTCCCTCAACAGCCATCTCCCTACAACACCAAGATTGTCGGTCCATCCTAATTTCATGTCTGATCAGTAACTTGGTCATTTATTGATGGATTTTAAAAAGACTAGGCACACATGATCAGCAAGTCATGATGATGTGTTGCATGTAATTTTTTCACACTTTATTTTGAACACAATACCTGAACATTTTGCATAACGTCTGTAATGTTTTGTGTCACTCTTTACTTATTATTTGTTTTTGTATTATGCTTTTAGAGTTGGCAATAGTGAGAAATAAATTGTTTTCTTTCTGACAATTTACCAGTTATATTGCCAAATGTAAAACATTCAAATATAGTGTATAACATACAACACCCATCTCCCTACAACAGTCATTTCCATACAACAACCATCTCATACAACAACCATCTCCCTACAACAGTCATTTCCATACAACAATCATTTCCATACAACACCCATCTCCCTACAACAGCCATTTCCATACAACAGCCATTTCCATACAACAACCATCTCCATACAACAACCATCTCCCTACAACAGTCATTTCCATACAACAGTCATTTCCATACAACAGCCATTTCTATACAACAACCATTTCCATACAACAACCATTTCCATACAACACCCATGTCCATACAACACCAATCACCCTACAACACCCATCTCCCTCAACTCTTATCTCCCTACAACACCCATCTCCCTTCAACACCTATCTCCCTACAACACCCATCTCCCTACAACACTTCTCCCTACAACACACATCTCCCTACAGCACCTATCTCCCTACAATATCTTCCCCTACAACACCCATCTCCCTACAACACCCATCTCCCTTCAACACCTATCTCCCTACAACACCCATCTCCCTACAACACTTCTCCCTACAACACACATCTCCCTACAGCACCTATCTCCCTACAATATCTTCCCCTACAACACCCATCTCCCTACAACACCTATCTCCCTACAACACTTCTCCCTACAACACACATCTCCCTACAACACCCATCTCCCTACAACACTTCTCCCTACAACACACATCTCCCTACAGTACCTATCTCCCTACAATATCTTCCCCTACAACACCCATCTCCCTACAATATCTTTCCCTACAGCACCCATCTCCCTACAATATCTTTCCCCTACAGCACCCATCTCCCTACGATATCTTTCCCTACAACACCCATCTCCCTACAATATCTTTCCCCTACAGCACCCATCTCCCTACAATATCTTTCCCTACAACACCTATCTCCCAACAACACCCATCTCCCTCAACAGCCATCTCCCTACAACACCAAGATTGTCGGTCCATCCTAATTTTATGTCTGATCTGTAACTTGGTCATTTATTGATGGATTAGGCACACATGATCAGCAAGTCATGATGATGTGTTGCTTGCAATAACTATAATCCTATCTTCCCAAGAGAAAAAAAGATTTTTTCACACTTTGTTTTATTTTGAACACAATACATGTACATTTTGCATAACGTCTGTAATGTTTTGTGTCACTCATTACTTATTATTTGTTTTTGTATTATGCTTTTAGAGTTGGCAATAGTGAGAAATAAATTGTTTTCTGACAATTTACCAGTTATATTGCCAAATGTAAAACATTCAAATATAGTGTATTTGATCCGCATCTAATACTTTATGTGATATTATCATATTTCATATTCCTCTATAGTGATGTGGCAAAACTTGATCATGTTACAGCTGATGTTTGTATGGATGGTGATGATGTACACATGTCAACTTTGCCAGGCATATCTCCTCATATGAAGTAAGTGTAGTTGTATAAGAAAATATTAAGGCTGTCATTCGATTTTTTTGTGGACACAGACAGTAGTTGTATGATTTACAAGTTTAAATAGAGATGATTTTATTATCAACAAATTTGTTGTGTTATAGTAACAACTTGTCTAAAGTTGAGTATTTTCGTCCAGTGATGCAATCAATCGTAATATTAATCATTCTTTTGTAGACAAACATTGCAGTCTGTTGTGACATCAAAGACATGAATGGCTGCCCTACAGTTATATTCAAACAATGAATAACCCCACACAGTACAACAGAATCAGCAACTAGTGGTATGTTTTTATTATCACCTAGTACTGTGTTTATATCAGCAACTAGTGGTGTATTATATATCAGCAACTAGTACTGTGTTTATATCGGCAAATAGTAGTATGTTTATATCAGCAACTAATGGTATGCTATATATGAGCATCTAATGGTGTGCATATCAGCAACTAGTGTTGTGTTTATATCAGCAACTAGTAGTATGTTTATATCAGCTACTAGTGGTGTGTTTATATCAGCAACCAGTGTTGTGTTTATATCAGCAACTAGTGTTGTGTTTATATCTGCAACCAGTGTTGTGTTTATATCAGCAACTAGTGTTGTGTTTATATCAGCTACTAGTGGTGTGTTTATATCAGCAACCAGTGTTGTGTTTATATCAGCAACTAGTGTTGTGTTTATATCTGCAACCAGTGTTGTGTTTATATCAGCAACTAGTGTTGTGTTTATATCAGCTACTAGTGGTGTGTTTATATCAGCAACCAGTGTTGTGTTTATATCAGCAACTAGTGTTGTGTTTATATCTGCAACCAGTGTTGTGTTTATATCAGCAACTAGTGTTGTGTTTATATCAGCTACTAGTGGTGTGTTTATATCAGCAACCAGTGTTGTGTTTATATCAGCAACTAGTAGTATGTTTATATCAGCAACTAGTGGTATGTTTATATCAGCAATTAATGTTGTGTTTATATCAGCGACCAGTGGTATGTTATATATGAGCAACTAGTGGTGTGTTTATGTTAGCAACTAGTGGTGTGTTTATATCAGCAATGTTTAGTTTACATTGTACATTTTTAGTGTATGGGGTTTACATTTAGTGTAAAATGCTCATCTTTAGTGTACAGTGTTCATGCCATGTTACTCATACACCACTGTTACTATAAACAATATAAACCAATCAGAAATCACGTAACATTTGTA
Organism: Lutraria rhynchaena; assembly: GCA_008271625.1. Lineage (NCBI taxonomy): Eukaryota > Metazoa > Mollusca > Bivalvia > Venerida > Mactridae > Lutraria > Lutraria rhynchaena. The sequence goes on from VIBL01000036.1 coordinate 1,276,763, forward strand.
TTAGCAATGGCAGTGTACCACTTAGAAAATCCCGTTAAGAAATATAAATGTTGATTACTCGAATATTTGGGTCTTCTGAACTCTGTTGCAGACCTATATTAATGTATTTAGTTGTTCTTTTTAGGACTTATTGGTCAATACGACCTATAATAGGTCAACAACCTTACATTAGTACGTGAAATTAGGCCATTTCAGTGTGGCCGCATTTATGTTGACTAAAAGAAATCAGGCTAAATTCTAATGTTTGTTGTTTGATTTCTTGACAACTGCAAACTTTGTTTTAAAGCATTCATCCCTGTTGTTTTATAATTTTACGTTTTGTGAAGACAGTGGGCATTCATCGGAACGAAGACTTATATGCCTTCTATATATATATATATAACAGTTGAACAGGGTCGAATTCTGTGAAAATGTTTTTTTTTCATTTTAGGTAATTTTGGGTTAAATTATGATATTTCATAAAGAAGATATTGCATTTTCACCATCACATGTCCGTTACAAATGCCTTTGGCATGAAATGTGTTTACAATGTGTAAAACTCTTAGATAGTGGATGTTAATTTGTTTGATTCTTTGTAATTATATGATATAATAACATTTGACAGTAAAATGACAATCCTGACAGGTGATATTTATTGTAAATCCAAATCAATAATGATGTTATCAAATGCTTTAAATGTTCTGAGTCTCAAAATGTTTGTGTTGAATTTATTTTCGATACTTTCACAATCGCTGCATAAGTATAAGTATATACAGAATTAAAACATTCAAACATTCCAAAACTGGATGGAAAAAAGTTTAGCAAGTTGAGAAAGGATTGACTCCTGGGGAAAGGGTGGGTACGAAATCATAAAACCAAATGCATTTTCAGATATTTGATTCTTATCACCAATGATTCACATCAATGTTATTCCATGATTTTGAGGCGTTTAGTCTCTAGTGTACATGAAATGAACAAGGGGTAAGGCGTAAAAGTTCGGACACGGCTCAATACCTAGTGTGCCCACCATTCGCAGCCAAAACTGCTAGACAACGACATCGCGTGCTGCAAATCAGTTTTCTAATGACCTGCAATTGGATCCTTACCCAATCAGCTTGCAGGGCACGTTCAAGATCTCGGACGTTGTTGACATCATGGCACTCTCTCACCTGACAACCTAAGTGGTCCCATAAGTGCTCATTTGGAGAGAAATCCGGTGATCTTGCAGGCCACTGCAATACATTGACGTTATGGATGCATAAAATGGTCTGGGTATGCCTCGCAGTGCGTGAATGGGCATTATCATGTTGGAAAATTCCAACATTACATTGTTGCAAATACGGTACAACAACAGGTTTGATGATTTCATCACAGTACCTTTGAGCAGTAAGATTACCAGGCACTATGACGAGATCTGTCTTCCCATCATCATGTATGCCCGCCCAAACCATCACGCTACCACCCCCATAACGGTCAAGTTCCAACATTATCTTGGTCCAGCCTCTCCCCTCCTCTCCTCCAAGTTCGAACCCTGCCATCAACAAATGACACGTTAAACCTAGATTCGTCCGAAAACAGAACATCACGCCATTGCCTGCGAATCCAATCCTGATGAACCCCGGGCCATTGATGTCTTGTTTGATGGTTTTGCAACGTCAGCGGAATGCCAACGAAGGGACGGCATGCTTTCAATCCAGCTGCATGTAGCCTATTCCTAACCATCCTGTCACAAACTCTTGTGCCAGTAGCATTCCTCAGCAAACGACTTAACTTTCGACTAGAAAGAAATCTATTGTGTCGAGATGATGTCGTGAGAAAATGGTCTTCCCACAGCGTGGTTTTAGGAAGTCTGCCTGATCTTGGTCGATCTGCAACGTTCCCAGTTTGCTGAAATCTGTTCAGCAGTCGACTTATTGGTGATTCGTGGCGATGGAAATGTCAACCAATGTCTCTTGCCGACATGCCAGCGTTAAGCATACTGATGACTCTCTCATGTTGCTCAAACTTTATTCCAGGCTGACGTCCCATCATTGATTTTCAAAGATTATTTTCCAATTAATGTGCTTACGATAAGAAAGCTCTTGAACTGTGTACTTTGTGACCCACGGAGGATCATCCAATTTGCTGTGCACATACTGCATGTGATTTTCATGAAAGTGACGTTTCATGATTACATAATGGACTAGTGTACAAAAACAAGTGAAATCATGCTGTCAATGAATGGGCACAATTGTTCAAAACATTTTAGTGACATTGATTTATAGATGAAAACCAAACACTAAAAAAACTTGCTAAACTTTTTTCTCTCAGTATATGTGACTTTGATCTACTTGTCCCCTGGCATTGTAGTACAACTTGTTTTGGTCTTGATTACCCATAATTTTCAACATTTGAATTGTCACCCCACTAAATTATATTAACCTCCATTGGCTAAAATACACCATGTTAATGTTGTGCAATAGATAACATCATAAACAGCAGTAAAAGGATCAAATTTCAGGACATGTCTTAATAAGGACCTTCTGTTGTATAATTATCATTATACTACATGTTTATCAAAGTGTATATTACATAATGTGTTAAAGTAGCATATCCAATGAAGACAAAATTCAAACTCACAGTTAATACTATTGAATATGAAGACAAATTAATTTATAGTCCTTTCTATTTTTCCTGTTTCTTATTCCGTTCACTATGATTGATCATCTTTAGTAAAATAAATACTTATGTTGATATCTATAATAAATTTCAGGGTTTGTTGTTGACAGTAAGGTTAGAGAAAGACAAGAGGAAGCTAAAGATGAATTAAAGAAAATGGTAATTAACACATGTTTTACAATAACTGATACAATATTCCCAGATTGGTAGCTGAAGGTCTGTTACCGTTTTTCACTGGGGTTTTACATCACATCAACAGCCAGGATCATTTGTGACTTCTCCAGCTTTAAACCTTAGTAGAACCAGTGACCTTCTGTAAACTAGATAGACAGCTTCCTCACATGTGAAAATTGTCTGGTCCCAGATGGGATTCCAACTCACAATGGTGAAGGGCTGGTGATAACTTGATAAAGACCGTAACCACTTGACCATGGAGGCCCCTTGAGTCAGTTACTAGTGCACATGTGTTGTATTGAGATGCTGAAGATATTTTGCATGGTACATATATGTAAGATTTGTCATGAAAGCTGGATAATTTGGATTTTGAATTGCAGCCTGAATGCTTAAATACATATTCTGATCATTTATACTTAAATACATATTCTCACCATTTATACTTAAATACATATTCTCATCATTTATACTTAAATACATATTCTCGTCATTTATACTTAAATACATATTCTCATCATTTATACTTAAATACATATTCTCATCATTTATACTTAAATACATATTCTCGTCATTTATACTTAAATACATATTCTGATCATATATACTTAAGTTAATATTCTGATCATTTATACTTAAGTTGTTAATATTCTGATCATTTATACTTAAGTTAATATTCTCATCATTTATACTTAAATACATATTCTCATCATTTATACTTAAATACATATTCTCATCATTTATACTTAAATATATATTCTGATCATATATACTTAAGTTAATATTCTGATCATTTATACTTAAGTTAATATTCTCATCATTTATACTTAAGTTAAAATTTTCATCATTTATACTTAAATACATATTCTCATCATTTATACTTAAGTTAATATTCTCACCATTTATACTTAAATACATATTCTCATCATTTATACTTAAATACATATTCTCATCATTTATATTTAAATACATATTCTCATCATCTATACTCAAATACATATTCCCACCATTTTTACTTAAGTTAATATTCTGATTATTTATACTTAAGTTAATATTCTCATCATTGATACATAAATACATATTCTGATCATTTATACTTAAATACATATTCTGATCATTTATACTTAAGTTAAAATTCTCATCATTTATACATAAATACATATTCTCACCATTTATACTTAAATTTATATTCTAATCATTTATACTTAAGTTAAAATTCTCATCATTTATACTTAAATACATATTCTGATCATTAATACTTAAATACATATTCTGATCATTTATACTTAAATACATATTCTCATCATTTATACTCAAATACATATTCTCACCATTTATACTTAAATACATATTCTGATCATTTATACTTAAATACATATTCTCATCATTTATACTTAAATACATATTCTCACTATTTATACTTAAATACATATTCTGATCATTTATACTTAAATACATATTCTGATCATACATACTTAAGTAAATATTCTGATCATTTATACTTAAGTTAATATTCTCACCATTTATACTGAGATACATATTCTCACCATTTATACTGAGATACATATTCTCACCATTTATACTTAAGTTAATATTCTCATCATTTATACATAAATACATATTCTCATCATTTATACTTAAATACATATTCTCACCATTTATAATTAAATTTATATTCTAATCATTTATACTTAAGTTAAAATTCTCATCATTTATACTTAAATACATATTCTGATCATTTATACTTAAATACATATTCTGTTCATTTATACTGTGTGTGCTTCTTCCTGCACTTATACTATTTTCCATCAAGTCACCCACTCTTATACAAACACCATTTTCCATCAAATCTCCTATCTCAAACTAACACTATTTTCCATCAAATATGCACACATACTAACACTATTTTCCATCAAATATACAATCATACCAGCACTATTTTCCATCAAATCTACACTCATTCTATCACTATTTTTCATCAAATCTGCATTCATACTAACGCCTTTTTTCATCAAATCTGCTCTCATACTAACACTATTTTTTTCATCACTAACACTATTTTTTTATCAAATTTACACTAAAACACTACTTTTTCATCAAATCTACACTCATATTAACATTATTTTCCATCAATTCTGCTCTCGTACTAACACTATTTTTTTATCAAATTTACACTAAAACACTACTTTTTCATCAAATCTACACTCATATTAACATTATTTTCCATCAATTCTGCTCTCGTACTAACACTATTTTTTTATCAAATTTACACTAAAACACTACTTTTTCATCAAATCTACACTCATATTAACATTATTTTTCATCAAATCTGCTCTCATACTAACACTATTTTCCATAAAATCACCTACACTCGTACTAACACTATTTTCCATCAAATCACATGCACTTATAAAAACACTACTTTGCACTCCCACAAACATTAAAGCAAATATGTTAATATTATAGAAATAGTATCACCCAATTATTGTCATTTTGTTGATAGTTATACTAGGTACCAAAGTACTTTCAATTGATATTAAGGACTCATTTTGAAAATTTTGTACGAGTTGTTGCCCTGGTATAGAAATAGAAAAGTATAATTGTCTGTATTGCATGGCGGCCTATACTGTCTTTAACGAGTTAGATTGGATAGGTGTGTTTTTTATCTTTTTATCATCAGTTTTCATTGAAAAGGATTTTTTCTTCACTCTTTGAAGAATATGTTATTCCCGTAGACTTCAGTACAAATTTAACTCACTGGATTGTCATTGTTTGTGAAAAATGGTCAGTTATTTTCTGTAAACCAGTAAAAAATATAAATGTTTCTGAAATCCATTTTGAGATATTAAGTGATGTAATACCTTAAACTAGATCTATGATTGTACCATGTATCCAGTAATATATAAATAACACATTTTGTCATGCTCATAGCAAACAATTATGAATATATTGTGGGATGGTCAGACCTGTGGACTGGCGCCAAAGTTAGATGCCTCAGACCTGATAACATTTTATTGGACAGGGTTGGTGGACTGAAGGGTATTCACCATGACACATCATGTGTATCATTTTACAACTCACTAAGGCTAAGATAAACTACAACAATCAAGCATTTCTGTGAACTGCATCAAACTCTGCAGTAATCAAAATGTTCCAATATTTTGAATTCACTTTTTTAATCATGCCATTAAGATAAATACAGTGTCAGCTATATTAGGACTGGTTCGAGGAAAAAATTTGGATCCTTTTTTATGTTGGAGTAATCTGCCTGAAAAACTGCCTGGCTGCAAAGAATCAATTGTCAGTATTGTTATTCGAGATGGCTGTATAAATTCTTGGAACAATTTGTTATTAACCCTTTACTTCATACTTCCCCATTTCCCCACATCTGTAGCAGACGAGTGTGGCAAAACATTGTGGCAAGTACAAGCCATTGCTTGTAATGTGTGATGGCTTCTTTTGCCACAGTGTTTTCCACTCTGTCACAAACACATAACCGAATTTTTTGATATAAATTGATCATGCAGGTATTTTGAATTTGGAAGAGTCCAAAATATGCTTAAGAGGCAAAGGGTTAAATGCTATAGAGTAAAACTCGCTGATAAAGCTCCTTGCATGTCTGGATGTAGTTTTCTAGAAAAATATTTCCATGAATTGAAGTTAATTTTTTACTGCACTATATTTGTAAATTTTACTGTGATTTCAGGTTCTATATTGTTGAAGAGGAATAACCAAGACGAGTATGAAAGCAGACATGTTGCTGTTAGGCTCGTGAACTTCAAACAGCTTACATCTGTTGTGTTGTTTTTTAGTTTTTATTTTATTTGACCCTCAAACCACCCAAAATGAATTTCCTATCTCAGAGAGTTATTATAAAGGTTACATGTAGGCTAAAACACGGTATTGGTGCTGATAGTAGTCTCACTTGCTCAAAGAAGTAAAATTTTAGATAGCATATTTCCTGGAGGTAATTACAAAGCTTATAGTATGCACAAATCCAGTTAACTTTTTCATGAACAAGCATCATTTTTTATATCCACCATGTCCATCCTATGGTATACTACTCAAAATTTGATAAGGATAGCTTTTTCAATGCTCCATATTTTGTAACATACCCAATGCAGTCCCTCAATTTTTGGTGTGTATATTTATTCGAGTGTTTACTACAAGGTACAGTTAGTTTTACTGCGGTTTCACGCCCCACGGCTTCCCGATTTGCACGGCGAAAAGGTTACAATTGTACGCACTTTCAAGTTATTCACTTGAATCTAACACATTCAGCTTAAAACTTACTGAATACGTAAAATATGGCGAATTTGCGTGTACGGCATCGTTTAAGTAGGGAAGAAATGAATATGGGGGTCGGGATGCTTGCAGCAGGACGTTCTCAGCCTCACGTGGCACATGCACTCGGCGTGTCACAGAGTGTAGTTTCACGGATGTGGAACCGTTACCAAACTTATGGTGACGTTACCCACAGGCATGGGGGTGGTCGTCAAAGAGCAACAACGCAGGCTGAAGACAGGTTTTTAGTTATACAAGCTCAACGTCACCGGTTTATGAATGCAACAATGCTACGTAATGACGTTGAAAATGCAACAGGAGTGCGGGTGTCGACTCAAACAGTACGAAACAGACTCCATAGTGTTGGTATGCGCGCTAGAAGACCCGCAATCCGCATTCCATTGATGCGGCAGCATTTGCAAACACGCCTTCAATGGGCCTGAGGTCACGTCACATGGACGTTGAATGATTGGACTCTGGTACTGTTCACCGATGAGTCCAGATTTTGTGTGGACTTCACGGATAGACAGGCACGGGTGTGGAGAATGACCCATGAGCATTTTGCACCTGTTTGCATTGCAAACCATGATCGCTATGGAGGGGGTTCCATCATGGTGTGGGCGGGGATCAGCATGCAGGGCAAGACTGACCTTCATATCGTGGATAACGGCAGTCTGACGGGCCAACAGTACGTTGATGAGATCCTAGACGTGTATGTCCGCCCATACGCTGGCGCTATAGGCCCTGAATTCATTTTAATGGACGACAATGCAAGTCCACACAGGGCCATGGTGACCAACAGGTACCTCCAGGATGCCACCATCGTCGGAATGGACTGGCCGGCACGTTCCCCCGACCTCAATCCCATAGAACATGTATGGGACATGCTGCAGAGAGCCATTTCAGCACGCCCTGTTAAGCCCACTACAGTCCAGGAGCTAAGACGGGCCCTCTTGGAGGAGTGGGTTCGAATCCCACAAATCTCAATCCGGAGGCTTGTTAGCAGCATGCGACAGCGATGTCAGGCGGTTATCAATGCAAATGGACATTACACTCGATACTGACCAAGAAATTAATTCATTCGCAGCAAAATTTCACATTTGGCACATCCATACGAAAACGTCAATTTAGCTTTTGGCTTCTGTCACGCTTAAAAGAATACACCAAAAACTTATTTCTATCTTCAAACAAATAGACAAATGCATAAACTTTCAATTAAAATAATAAAAGTTTGGTAGACATTTATATCCAATCAAATATAAGCAATCTAAAAAGCTATCCTTATCAAATTTTGAGTAGTATATATCAAAAGATTTTTTTCTTCCATTTTATACCTTTATGTGTAGTATCTGTAACCTTTTCTACACAGTAATTTTCATTGACATTAATTCATAGCACTACAAATTTAGACATAACATGAATACACATTAACTGATGTAGGATTTATAATTTTGAAATGAGAAATAATGAAACTATTGCAACATAGACTTTTAATGGTTACAGACACTACAGGATTTCGAATTTCAATATTTGGAAAAGAACAATCATTCATATGCAAACCTGGGCTGGCCCTGAAACATGTTTTTTTACTTGCCATAATAAATAACTTAATGGTTAATGTGAATTTAAAATAAATTAACTGCTATTTTGACCCAATTATTGGAATATAACAATAAGTACATATAAAATCTATAATTCTTTTACTGATTTCATATACATGTACATAGGTAACTGCCAGGCTAGTCAATCTTTAAAATTAGTACAATCAAACCTGTACTTATCTTGCATATACAAAATGTATTTACTGTGCCATTGATATAAAAAAAAACATGATCAGCACCAATACCGTATTTTAGCTGTGTACATTTTTAATGCAGTAACCCGTTTCATAGACATATCATCGCTAAGATGGCAGGTTTTTAGACTCAAAGATCCTGCAAATGGGACACGTTGCAGACACATTTAACAACTTAGAATGGACCACACAACAACAAGAATAGGAGGTTTAAACACAAAAAAAATTTACTAATGTGCATTTCAAAATTTCTAAAATTGAGTGCCATCATTGTTGAGATATGACTATGAAACATGCTACAGCATCTTTAAAAGTATACATGTAACCACATTCTTGAGATTCAAGAGAACACTTTGGCCTGCAGCCCACAGAACTGTGCGTTTGCTGTGTACGTTTTTATGGATGCTGTAGCCTGTTTCATAGGCTTACATCATTGCTAAGTTAATACACGTTGCAGACACATTTGACAGTTTAGAACAGACCACACAACAATAAAAGGTTCAAACACAATAAAATGAGGATAGCAAAATTTCTAAAATTAGTGCCATTGTTCAGATATGTCTATGAAACAGGCTACAGCATCTTTAAAAAATGTACTTGTTACTCCGGTTCTGTTCTTTTCCTGTCTCATACTGTAATTTAGGTTTAATTAGTGATACAAGATTTAATGGGTATTTGATGTAGCCATATTAAAAAAAAGGTACAGCTATCATACCAGAGAGCCCATTTTTTCACATTTTGTGGCATGTGAAAAGTCCAGAACAGATTATGGACTTATCAAAAATTTTCCCCTTGAATTTTGGCATTTTTTCTTTTTTTTTTTTTATACAAAAATTCCCTTCCTACTTTTTCACTTCATTATGAAATGGATCAATATACTTGCTACCAGTTTGTTCTTATTGACCTATATTGTATCCAGTTTGCTACTTTTCTTGTGTATTACTTTTCACTTACACATTATTTGAACTCGCTTTTCCATGACTACCATGAAATATTGTTATGCAAATAAATAAATCTGTTCATTTTATTGTCTTGTGTTTCTACAATATTCGTTTTAAGATTTAGGTTGCTCACTAGTTTACTAACAATGCATACAACTTGATTATGAATTAATTCATAGTGTTAATAAGCAAGTGACAGACCTAAATTTATTTTTCATATACATATTTAAAAATGCCAACTAACAAACCATGGTATTTGTTTATTTCCACAATATATGTAAAGGTATAACAAAATATATGTCACATGTAAAAACTATCCACATTATAGTAAACAACAAAACAGAAACACAGCACTATGTAAAAACAAACCCACCAACATGACTTACTCACAGACAGCAGTGACAGGCATGTCAAAGTAAGAATTGGCATCAGATGCCTAACTCAACCAAAAAATTCCCTTCCATAGGAAAGTGCTTTGAATACAAGCCTGATGCTTGAACTGGTTAATGCACATCATCATTAACTATCATGAATTCTGAAAAATATTCCCAGTTTGCGCTTCAAAACTATTTTATTTATTTGTTTATTTTTGCTTAATATGTATTCTTAGACAATTTTTCTATGGAAGAGAATTTTTGTGATGAGTAGGGCATTTATAATTTCAATTCTTATTTTGACATGCCTGTCACTACTGTCTGTGAGAAGAAGTCATGTTGGTGGGTTTGTTTTTTGCACAGTGTAGTTTTTCTGTTTATGCATCCAACCTCTCAAAACACAAATCACAAAACAACAGTGATAGACTCACAGACACTCCACAAACCAACACTCAGAAAACTGAACATAACAAACAAAATTTTTAATCTTTAAATTCCTTTGCCAAGTATGTAGTCCAATTACTAAGCAGACATCACAGCTTTATTTCCACCATTGATTGCTTGCGTCCGCAAAGAACTCTAAAAACTGCATAAATCGACACACATTTCTGTGAACAAAAAACTTAAAATGAGGTACATGATTGTGAAATATGTTTATCAATTATACACAAAGTAACCTCAATAATGAACACAAAAATACTGCTCAGAACTGAAGCAAATCCACAAATTATTGAGCAGATGGTGACCTTATTAATGATCCAAAATGGCCTAACAACTGTGTTGACTAAATCATTGTACAAGTACAGATATATAGAATCAACAAATTTTACTGTGAAGTGCGATTCAATTTGGGCATCAGATCAGCCAAATTAAACCACTGAGGGCTTCGACTGAGCTAACATCATCAGTGGCTTCAGCCAAGTATATTATCAGTGCGTCAAGCTGCCCACAGAATCAGCAATTTCCTTTGGATCGCTCATGAACGTAGTGAAAGCCAAGACCCCTTGGAGTCGATATCAAGCTGCAATCAGAAAAAATGGAGACTTACAAATAAGGACAATTTTTAAGAAACAAGCAATAGGCACGAGTGTTTCTTTCAGAAGTATATCCTACCAAATCTCTGGATAAATAGACATCAGCAGACTATAAACCTACAGTGAAAGAAACAAGAACTGTCACTGAATGTGACATATACCCCTGAAGTTGCAACACATTTTTAGCATCAGTTTCCATGACAATTTTCTCATAACCCACTTAGTATGAATTCATATGAGCGAAGATTGGCTGCAAACAATATATTGGAACAGAAGGTATACACCAAATATAAACAAAATTCCATAAATAATGGAAGACATTAAATATGACCTTGACCTTAGCTCTCAAGGTCAGAGTCAGATTTAAGAGTTTTAGACAAATAATTTAAAAATCTATCAAGGATGTAAGACGTTAGAGCCAAGACACAAATGTAAAGCATCAGAATCCATATATAAAGAATGACTAAGTATGACCTTGACCTTGGCACAACCATGATCATGTGCGTGACGCATCGTCTTCTGATTGTAAACATCAGAACCAAGTAATTTCAAAATCCATTCAGATATTGTAAAGTGATGGCTGAGACACAAAAATTCAGTACATATTGGAATACCTTGAATGATGACCTTGACACTACAGGCCAGGGTCTTGCACACGACACATCGTCTTCTGTTGGTGTACATCAGTACCAAGTTATTTCAAAATCCATTCAGAAATTAGTCCAGACTCTAAATTGTTCAATGAATTCTTATTCAAGGCAATGCTTTTCATTGTATATTGAATATTCAGTAGATAGGCAGAGCTATCGACTGGTTCCTTGCCTAAGGGGACTGTTACAAACACATCAAGATAAGCATGTAATTAAACCAAAAAATCATTGAGTGATAGCAGTAAATTTTGGGTAGTTTGAGGTGACATACACAAACACCAGTCCAAACTTTTTATATCCGCACTGTTGAACTGATTAACTTGGATAACTCAAATCAATGTATTGGAGGGAATTTTGTTGAAAAAAAAAACAACAGATAAGATTTTTTTAGTAATGAATTTCTATAATGATCATTTGCAAAATATCCTGAAATAATGAAAACTTTACATAAAGTACAGCAATGTTTTGTTAATACCACTAAAACTTGTTACGCCATCATATAAAACGTGTTGGTTGCTAATATTTCTTTTTAAATCAAGGAGTGATCTCCCTTTATTTTAACATAAACAGTACCGATTTCCCACATCATGGATTATCTGAAACCATAGAATATCCAAAATGATATTTCAGACCCATCTATTTCGGATAATCGAGGTTTTACTGTATCAGTGTTTTTCATAAATAAAAAAAGCCTCCAACAAAGACCACTTGTTTTACCATCAAACATATCCCTATTATTCAGGTTTGTCTGAACCCCAACATAAAAATTGTGAGAAATTGACATTATGTTATTAAGCCGACAGTGTCATAATGAATTTTTTAGAATGGTATGGAACAATTTTAAAATATGAACAATGCTGACAAAAATGTGTGGTACATCTGGCAGCAATTCGACTTCTGTCTGAGATGAGGCATTAGTCTCAGACTATTGACCAGTCTATGTAGTTCACTGGTCATGATGCCCTCTATGGGGTCAGACCCTACATTGATGATTAAAGTAGATCTAGGAGCACACACTTGATCTTACCATTATTGCCATATCCTGTAACAAGACACTAGAGCACACTCCTTCCCCTTGATCCTGCCAGATTTTGCCTCCCGGCCCAAGAGCCATCTTTTTCCGCTAAGTTCCATGGGCAATTTACACTCTCACCTGGAACCAGAAAGCAAGAGAAATAGTTCTATATGTCTGAGGAAACAGTTTGCTGTGACTGTTAAAATTGTACTGAACTTCACTGAGGAAATTAGTTTAAAACATTACACGCATGAGCAAAAATTGGGTGTACAAGAGTTAGAATTGTTGGTCTTTACAAAAAATTAGTCTACAGTCACAAGTTTGACTCCAGTTATGCAACAAGAGATGTTTGTGAAACATGTATGCCCCTCAACATCAACCAAATTCGTCATTTTCTGACTGATTAACTTGAAACTCATGAACTTATCAAACCAAACCAGGTTTGCTATTTTACTTTGTTGGTTTCATTCTGGCTCCCAAGCTCCTGATTCTGTGGGTTGTACACCAAAGCGTTCTCTAGTTATTGATCAGACAAGCTTTAGTGCTCAAGGACATGGTGACCTTGACTTTTGACTAACTGACCACAAAATCAATAGGGGTCATCTACAAGACACAAGTAACCTCCGTACCAAATCTGTAGATCATATGCCCAAGCATTCACTAGTTATTGATTGGACAAAGTTTACAGACATACTGACCAACTGACATGTGCCAGCAATATAACCACCACTTCTTCAAAGGGAGTGGGGAATAAAAATACAGTATTGTACATGCATTTTATTTACCTACAATAATCTAGAAAGCAATTCTGAAGCACTGAAACATTGGTTCTAAACATCACCTGCCTACAAAAGCCAGTGATTGTATTCCATTGGAAACAATAACAGCAGTTAATTTCAACCTCTTAGTACAGGTTACCTGAATAAAGTGTTGTAGTTTTACTTCCAAAGATGGCCCTATTATACAGGCTTGAGTGAACTCAACATATGAATTACAATTGTGAAAGCAGGTACTTACAAAAGAAATTCATAATTATGTTACTAAGGTTACTGTGTCAGAATGAATTCTTTAACAATTTAAAGTACAATGTGAAGTATCTTCAACACTATGAATTATCATCATTGAAAATTACTGCTCAGAAAGGTTACAGAAACTACACAAAAGGGTATAAAAATGAAAGAAAAATCTTGGATGGAAATGGTGGATAAAAAACAATTACTTTGTACACATTTACAAGTTCTCATATGATGCCTTGGCTTTATGATACTTTCAAGAATCTCTAATAAATGAATGAAATGAATTAACTTGTGTTTACAAACAAGATGCTGCTTTTAATAAACGCGAATGCTTGTGAATGGAGTTCCATTGCGTGAAAGTTGAAGCAAAGTTGTAAGTAAACTTAATTGCTTAATGTTGGTGCTAGAGGAAATGTTTACTGGGAAACAGCCCTGACACATCATAAGTTTAAATCCATTTAATGCAAAGGTTTCAAATTAACGTCGGGTCCAAATCTGTTCAAGGTCAAGGCCAAAATGAGGTTGGTTGATATGGGTAGACTGAGAATGGTCTAAGGCAACAATTGCGTAAGTATCAAAGCAATAGAGTATTACAGTTAGCAGATGATTATATTTATAAGCAAGTTGCATGATCAAATGGCAAAGTTGTATTTTTCTAAACCATAAATTATGGGACAATTATTGAAGTATTCAAATTACCAGTATATTGTAAATTTTCGTATTTTTTAAATTTTCATATTTTTATTTCTATTTAATGTTGTTGCATTTTGATTCCTATTCATTAAAATAGTGATACTGAATTATGTATTTTTACCATTTTTATCTTTAGTATTACACATGTTGTAGGAACACATTGAAATAAACTCTATTTTTGTCTGTCCTGTTATCATGCTTTATCTTATACAAATAGAAATAAAATGTAAAATGAATAAAATATAAAATAGGAGTATAGGATAGGTTTGAGAAACTTTGCATTTGTCATGGGTCAAGTTGAAAAGTCCTATTTTATAAAAATAAACAAAACTTTCCACTTATATTGGAAATAGAACAACCACACTTTCAGTATAACTTTGCATAAGATGACACATAAAAGCTAAATGTAACAAGTCCACTTACCTGTAAACTCCTTGCCAAAATTCCTTCAAAAATCTTCTCAATAAAAAAACATGTCTGACCAGCATGCTTGTCCAACAGCTTCTGACTTTTCCCGCTCTTAGACAAGTGAATCTGATTGGACAATATTCTAGGTGTTATCCAATGAATTACAAGGTTATATTCAAATAACTTACAAAACAAGATTCAGTTGACCAATAAAAAACTGCTTTACAAATTCAGAAAACACACTAAATCTTGCAATCTTGTCTCAAACAAAAAGGTGTGTGTCCCTTCAGTCACCTGCTTTCTTATCAAAACAAAGATTTACTTCAACACATATCTGTAAGCTTGATATTTAAATTGATATTACATGTAAACACTGAAAGTTATATGTTTATATAAATCTATAGTTGGGACACCCATTTTTAAAGTAACAAAATGAACATTATTAAATAATCAATAATATTTCATTATTTGTTGTAATGATAACAGATTAAAAGTAGAACATATATAATGTGTTTCATTTTTAATTTATACAAATTTATTTTAGCTCAATTGAGAAACAATTAAGCAATTTTGCTGATATTAATCATGCTTGAGTCTGCTTCCTGGACACTTCACCAGTACTGTGTCTGAAAAATGGGATTGTGAAGTTCATGAAACGCAATGAAGCCAGGATTTGAACTTGGGACCATCAGATGAGAGATCGGGCATTCTACCTCTAGACCAAGATCCCTCAATTCATTTTTAATTAAACTGTCCATGTAATTTAGTTTAAAGAAAGCTATTATTGTGTATAAATGTTTGCAAAGAAAACTTCAATTGGAGACAACTTCTATGAAGACTACCTCATTGTAAAGACCATTTCATTTTCAGATTATATTTCAACTTGATAATGAGTCTAACTTAATAACAATTTTGATCCCAAAGGTTGTCTTATTATGAAAGTTTCTGTTTTTGTGGTCGGTGTGAGGGCCATGCATTGAGCCCAAAGGCCCTACTAATTGCACAGAGGCCCTGTACTAAGTGTTGATGCCTATTTTGTATGGAGGCCCTGTACTATGCGTCAAGGGCCCTATGTCTGTATGGATGCCCTATGCTAAGTGTTGAGGCCCCTATGTTTGTATTGATGCCCAGTGCTAAATGTTGAGGCCCCTATATTTTACTGATGCCCTATGCTAAGTGTTGAGGCCCCTATGTTTGTATGGACGCCCTGTGCTAAGTGTTGAGGCCCAAATATATGGATGGATGTCCTGTGCTAAGTGTTGACACCTCTATGTTTGTACAGAGGCCTGTGCTAAGTGTTGAGGCCCAAATATATGGATGGATGTCCTGTGCTAAGTGTTGACACCTCTAAGTTTGTATGGATGCCCTGTGCTAAGTGTTGAGGCCCCTATGTTTGTATGGATGCCCTGTGCTAAGTGTTGAGGCCCAAATATATGGATGGATGTCCTGTGCTAAGTGTTGACACCTCTATGTTTGTACAGAGGCCTGTGCTAAGTGTTGAGGCCCAAATATATGGATGGATGCCCTGTGCTAAGTGTTGAGGTCCCTATGTTTCTAAGGAGGACTGTGTTAAGTGTTGACACTTCTGTATGTATGGAGGCCTGTGCTAAGTGTTGAGGCCCCTATGTTTGTATGGAGGCCTGTGCTAAGTGTTGAGGCCCTTATGTTTGTATGGAGGTCCTGTACTAAGTGTTGACACGTGTGTGCTTGTATGGACGCCTGTGCTAAGTGTTGAGGCCCCTATGTTTGTATGAAGGTACTGTACTAAGTGTTGAGGCCTCTATGTTTGTATGGAGATACTGTGCTAATTGCTGAGGCCCCTTTGTTTGTATGGAGGTCCTGTACTTAGTGTTGTGGCCCCACTGTTTGTATGGAGGTCCTGTACTAAGTGTTGAGGCTTCTATGTTTGTATGGATGTGTACTGTACCATGTGCCGACACCTCTATGTTTGTATGGAGGTCCTGTACGAGTGGTGTAGAGGCTCCAATGCTTGTATGGAGGTCCTGTACTAAGTGTTGAGGCCCCTGTGTTTGTATTAGGTGGAAGTCAGACTACAAGTGTGTTTGTCAGACTATATGTGTGTGTTTGTCAGACTATATGTGTGTTTGTCAGACTGTATGTATGTTGGTCAGACAGTATGTAAGTTTGTCAGAAAGTATGTATATTTGTCAGACTATATGTATGTTTATCAGACTACAAGTGTGTTTGTCAGACTATATGTGTGTGTTTGTCAGACTATATGTGTGTTTGTCAGACTGTATGTATGTTGGTCAGACAGTATGTAAGTTTGTCAGAAAGTATGTATATTTGTCAGACTATATGTATGTTTATCAGACTACAAGTGTGTTTGTCAGACTATATGTGTGTGTTTGTCAGACTATATGTGTGTTTGTCAGACTGTATGTATGTTGGTCAGACAGTATGTAAGTTTGTCAGAAAGTATGTATATTTGTCAGACTATATGTATGTTTGTCAGACTACAAGTGTGTTTGTCAGACTATATGTGTGTTTGTCAGACTATATGTATGTTTGTCAGACAGTATGTATATTTGTCATACTATATGTATGTTTGTCAGACTATAAGTGTGTTTGTCAGACTATATGTATGTATGTCAGACAGTATGTATATTTGTCAGACTATATGTACGTTTGTCAGACTATAAGTGTGTTTGTCAGACTATATGTGTGTTTGTCAGACTATACGCGTATTTGTCAGACTGTATGTATGTTTGTCAGACTATATGTGTATTTGTCAGAGTATATGTATGTTTGTCAGACTATATGTGTGTTTGTCAGACTATATGTGTGTTTGTCAGACTATATATATGTTTGGCACACTATATGTATGTTTATCAGACTATATTTATGTTTGTCAGACTACATGTATGTTTGTCAGACTACATGTATGTTTGTCAGACTATATGTATGTTTGTCAGACTGTATGTGTGTTTATCAGACTATATGTATGTTTGGCAGACTATATGTATGTTTGACAGACTATATGTATGTTTGTCAGCCAGTATGTGTATGTTTGTCAGACTACATGCATGTTTGTCAGACTATATGTATGTTTGTCAGACTATATGTGTGTTTATCAGACTATATATATGTTTGGCAGACTATATGTATGTTTGACAGACTATATGTATGTTTGTCAGCCAGTATGTGTATGTTTGTCAGACTATATGTATGTTTGTCAGACTACATGTATGTTTGTCAGACTATATGTATGTTTGTCAGACTATAGGTGTGTTTATCAGACTATATATATGTTTGACAGACTATATGTATGTTTATCAGACTATATATATATGTTTGACAGACTATATGTGTGTTTATCAGACTGTATGTATATTTATCAGACTGTATGTATGTTTATCAGACTATATGTATATTTATCGGACTATATGTGTGTGTTTATCAGACAGTATGTATGTTTATCAGACTATATGTATGTTTAATAATGAAATCAATAGATAATAATTCAACATCAGTTTAATGAATGACTTATTCATCATTCAACATAGAAATGGAACTGAAGAAAATTAAACAACACCAAAGTAATTCACTTTCAATTGAAGAAAGAATACCTTATAATTAAAATGTTTAAAACTCACATACCTTTGCCGAAAAAATCTTTCATTAAAACTCAAAAGATGAAATGTCTGCGCAAACTCTCTGACAAAAAACAGGATTCACTTTATACATGAGAATTTCATGGTAAAAATGCAGTTTACACAAGGGGTGATAAGAAAGTGCTGAAGCAATTTAAACAGAGCACATAAATTTGTTGTGTAAACAAAAGGAATATTAGTAATAATATAGAACAATCCGTGTACAAGAAACTGGCCAGCTAAAATTTGATGTGTACAAGACAGAGAATAAAGACTGTTAAAGTTAAGCATGTGTAACTATTACCATACAACCTGAAATAATTGCATATAAAATGTCACCTAGTTACCGTCAACAGTGCAATAAACAGATAAACTATTGTTTTCACAGGTGAAAGTGTTTATTTTTTCTCCCTGGGTTTTAACATTGCACCATCAGTCAGGGTCATTTAGCGACTTTTCAGCTTTAACATGGATATAAATAATGATTTGGTAAATAAATGTCTAATTGACAGAGCATTAATTACTTGATAACATTGTTTCTCATACAACATGGCCTTGACATACGACCTGACCTTAACAAACAATTTGACCTTGACATATAAAATGGCATTTACATACAATATGATCTGGAGGGTATGACTGGATACCAAAAAGAGCCTCTTTTCACGAAAATAACATTCGGACTACGAAAAGAGCCCACCAAAGTCACTTAACACATCATTTTGAAATTCATCCCAGTAATTATTTGTATCTTGATGAAATAGACTTAATCCATAATTATTATTCGGATTATTTGAAAAATGATGACCTTGTAACTCGGTCAGTCCATGAAACAACTCAGTAACAGTTTCATATAACATTATGTATTTCCGTTCTATCACCACGGGTTTGTTGCTGTTGTTATACAGCATTGAAATTTCATCATTTGACATGATATTAGCATAAGTGATACAACAATTATAAAGACATCTCTACACCTGGGACCAATATTGGTCCCAGTCTATAGATAGATTTATGGGCCATAATACTTCTTACAGAGACAAAAGTCTGAAACACACTCATTTCAATCACACTACATTTTGGTTGATTTCTGCTGGGACCAATATGCACACTTTACATGCACTCTGGAAAGACCCTATTATAGTATGTCCATCTTGGACAGACATATTATGAGATCGCCTACAGGAGGTGGCCAGCATCCACAATAAATTGTATGTTCTCTAAAGTTGAACAGTTCCCATTCAATACGTACATGAGGAATAAAAAAAAAGAAATTGTATGACCGGTTGATCAATGATACATTTTCATATATCTGAAGTTGATATAGAAAAAGCTAAAAGAACATATATAAATCTAAACATATTTTACACACAAATATACTCTCTCCTTCTGATAAACTTCTACACAAAAGGTAAACTGATATTTACACTAGATAAAATTATACTTCACCCTTATAGAAATCCAAAATGTCTGATTGAAAAAACCTCTGTAAGTCCTAATATGGTTATTAATTACTAAGACTAGATAATAAGGTAACCTTAGCCAAGTAGCTAAAAGTGATCAAAATTATACTTCGGTACTAAATTTCCTGTATCATTACTGTAATTTTTTTCATTGGCTTTTTAAAGAGAGTGTTTAGCTATAGTGTATGTTAATAAAACAGCTATTGAATTGCGTACAAATACATGTATGACTATCTTATAAATAAAACTTCCTCGAAGGTTGTGTCAACATTTGTTAAACTTGCATATTTAGAAACTTATGTTTTATATTAGAAACGATTTTTGGATCCCTAGGTTTATATCTATAACAGGTAAGTAATAATTATATATACATACATTTGTTTTAATGAATGATTAATCATCTTCAGATCAAATTAATATTCATTGTTACTAAAGCTTCATACTATTTTATATACTGTATGAGATATTCAGAAAACAGAATTTTTTCCCTAGTACGTGTGGTTAAACATATCCCCCTTAGTTTGTGAACTTTTTCTGGTTGCAATTGTAACAGGGCTGTAGAGTATCACTGTCAGCCCGATTAGCTCAGTTGGTTTAGCAGCTGAGTTGCAAGCAGGTTACGGGTTTGAGCCTTACATTGGGAACTTTATTTTCTGCCTCTTATTACACAATGTTCCTAAAATTAATAGTCACTTGTTATTTGAACACAAAGTCACTGTTAAATAAATGTGTTTAATTTCTATATATTTATATGATGTAATTTTTGTATCCCCGGAAATAAGTATGTGCGGTTGGGCTTGCTAAACAAGTTTACCCCCCTGTAATTTTGCTTCAGATCTCCCAAAGCAGTGTTCTCTGGGAGACTGTGTTTTGTCCTCCATTTTTATATGCCTGAAGGGTCGTATTATGTTTATGGCGCTGCTTGTCCATCTGTCCGTCCATCTGTTTTCCTTGTTCAGACAACTCCTACAACATTACTTGACCTATTTTCTTCAACTCTCACAGATGATAACTATTGATGTCTGGTTGTGCATAAAGGGGAGATAATTCACATTTGAGGGAGGGTTTAGGAAGGTGGGATGTGGGGGAGGGTTTAGGAAGGTGGGATGTGGTGGAGGGTTTATGTTTAGGAAGGTGGGATGTGGGGGAGGGTTTAGGAAGGTGGGATGTGGGGGAGGGTTCAAGTTTAGGAAGGTGTGATGTGGGGGAGAGTTTATGTTTAGGAAGGTGTGATGTGGGGGAGGGTTTATGTTTAGGAAGGTGGGAAAGTGGGATGTGGGGGAGGGTTAAGGAAGGTGGGATGTGGTGGAGGGTTTATGTTTAGGAAGGTGGGATGTGGTGGAGGGTTTATGTTTAGGAAGGTGGGATGTGGTGGAGGGTTTATGTTTAGGAAGGTGGGATGTGGGGGAGGGTTTATGTTTAGGAAGGTGGGATGTGGGGGAGAGTTTATGTTTAGGAAGGTGGGATGTGGGGGAGGGTTTAGGAAGGTAGGATGTGGGGGAGGGTTTAGGAAGGTAGGATGTGGGGGAGGGTTTAGGAAGATGGGATGTGGGGGAGGGTTTATGTTTAGGAAGGTGTGATGTTGGGGTGAGTTTATGTTTAGGAAGGTGTGATGTGGGGGAGGGTTTATGTTTAGGAAGGTTGGAAAGTGCGATGTGGGGGAGGGTTTAGGAAGGTGGGATGTGGTGGAGGGTTTATGTTTAGGAAGGTGGGATGTGGTGGAGGGTTTATGTTTAGGAAGGTGGGATGTGGTGGAGGGTTTATGTTTAGGAAGGTGGGATGTGGTGGAGGGTTTATGTTTAGGAAGGTGGGATGTGGTGGAGGGTTTATGTTTAGGAAGGTGGGATGTGGTGGAGGGTTTATGTTTAGGAAGGTGGAATGTGGGGGAGGGTTTATGTTTAGGAAGGTGGGATGTGGTGGAGGGTTTATGTTTAGGAAGGTGGAATGTGGGGGAGGGTTTATATTTAGGAAGGTGGGATGTTCTGTTTTTTCCTGGAATCCTTTTCTTATATAAAAACATAAATTTTCTCATACAGTGGTAAAGAAATGGAAAGTAAAATGTAAAATCCCTCTTATTGTTCAAAGATGCCTTTAAAATGTTCATATTTCTGACCATAGGGGGCTAGCACGTTGAAGGGATGGCGTATAATGGTGTATTAGGCCTAAAACACCATCCTTTTAACCCGCTAGCCCCCTGTTTCTGACAATATGTTTATTTTTTGTGGCATTTACATGACAGCTAGAAAATATCTAAAGGTCATAATGTACAAGAAAGGCCATGCATAAGAATTGTTTGTTTTAAACCTGTACAATCCACTGGTTAATGAATTAAGAGCAAAATTAGCATTAATAATAATATCATATTACAATTAGCTTCCTTAAAAAGTTAAAAACTGAATGCTATGATATACAAAATAAATTTTGTTGAAAATCACAATGACGTCTTTGTCTGAAATAATTAAGGTTATCATTGGTAATAGAAATCTTTAAGTCTGAAATGGTTTCATTTAGAAAAAGGGCAATACTCCGTATAAACATTAAAACATTGTGTATCTAGTTTCAGGAAGCATTAAACGACTTAATGCGGATGTTTTAAAATGGCAGATAAAATAAGTACCGTGTATGTGGTAGTCATATCCGTATCAACAGTTATTTTAGGATTTATTCTTGGTTTTGTCATAGCAACCATTGTACTACTGCGGTTCCAATCCTTGTACCTGTAAGTAGAATAGTGACATATGTAAAAGGCATTCATTGTGTATAGAATGGTTTTATTGGGCCCATTAGGATCGATATACCCCATGTTTCATTGGTTGCAAAGAGCTGCAATTATAATTATATAGAAATGGGTTTATTGGGCCTAGCAAGACATATGCCATGTTTCAATAGTTGCAAAGAGCTGAAATCATATAAGATCGCTAAATAAATGTTTTAGTATGTGAATGTTATGACTAAATTCCAACTATTTAGTGGAAATGCTAGTGAACATGTTTCATTCTAATGGTAATGTTGTAAACATGCTGTAAAATTGTGTTCACATTGTTTCACTTGAAGTAAAACTGCTGTTCACCGTCACTGAGTTATAGCGTGCTTTATCTTTTTAATACTAGTAATCTATGCCTAGTAATGAATCGAGGTGATTGCATGACCAATTATTCTTTAACAGGAAGCTTCAAAACTTTTGCAAGAGGACCAGACCAGAAACAGCTTTAGTACAGGAAAAGAGAAGGCCAGACACAATGACAGCATCATTTTCAGCCTATTCAGAAATTGATGATGTAAGCTTTATTTTAGGGGGTTCCATGGTTGAATGGTTATGGTCTCTGATTTGTAATCACTAGCCACTCACCACTGTGAGTTCAAATCCCAACAAGGATGAAATTTTATGTTAGGAAGCTGTCCAGCTAGGTAATGGTAGCTTGATGGTTCTACCCAGGTTTAGGCCTGTGGTCTTCCTGCACTGTTTTAAAGGTAGAAAAGTCGCCAAATGACCCTGACTGTTGGTGTGATGTTAAACCCCAGTGAAAAGACTTCATCTTGGAATAATTAAGTTAGAGCCAAACATGATCATGATTGTCTACCAGACTCAAATTAGATATTTTAGCTTTTCATCATAATGCACCAATAAATAATTTTAAGTTATATATTTGCCTTTTATAGATTTTGATTGAAAACAATTGTATCTGTTTGAACAACATTAACAAGTAATAAAAACAGGTGTATACTAAGTATGTAAACTCGTTGTCTCCATACCAACTCTCATACTCTTCTTGGGTACATTCACCAGAGCAGTCCAAGACAGTAATTTACAAAATAATCTTTTTAGAGGTACACACCAACTTTGCCCGGAAACGTCAAACAAGGGCAAGACAATGACGTTACAAAACCTTCAAATTATGAAGACTGGTCAAGTGACAAACGGCAGTATACAGACTTAAAAAAGACCGTAAAAGATCATAGGAACAACTATGAGCAGATTGATATAAATAATGGTCAGGTAAAATCACAAACAGGTCTATCGGTATCCTGTCCAGTGTATAACATCTTTGAGCCAGGAACTGAGAAGCGTCTTGCAGTAAGACCTTTGGCAACAGACACCGTACAAACAGATGGAAGTAATGTGTACTTCAAGCTTGAACCTGGTAGTGATAAAGTGTTACCAGTTCCTGTTAGTGATGTTAAAGATGATTTACAAAGTGCAAATAACAGAAAGTCAGAGCCTCACACATACTTTGTGCTAGAAGCAAAAGAAACACCTTTAAAACTGGACGAGATCAATCCATGTATGACCCAAGATGACAACAATGATCCAAAATATTACATTTTGGAGAAGTCATCATAATTTTGATACATTTATTGAATGTATATTAAATAAAAATGACTTGTCTTTCAACTAATCTTTTTGTAAGAGATTTGATTATGTTACATGTTTGAAAAAGATGTCAAGCAGGACGGTGGGTGGGGCCTGCAGAAGTAGTCCCCTTTTCAGGTTGAACAGTTCCAATTCAATCTTCACCAATGTCTCAGCCACATTTGATAACCACCGAAATCACTCCTGGTGATCCTTAATTTCAGATCTGATGCAGCAAAAAATGATGAAATAGACCTCGTCTGCTCTTTAAAATGGACAGTTCTTACCCAGTCTTCACCAGAAAATTTTGATGAGCGTATTTGTTGACAGTTTTTAATCCTTGTTAACCCTTCGCCTCATAAGCATATTTTGGACTCTTCCAAATTCAAAGAAAATATACACATGATCAATTGATTTCAGAAAACTCAGTTATTTCTCTCTGACAGAAAGGAAAACATTGTGCCATAAAAAGCTATCACCCATTGCAAGCAATGGCTTCCTTTGCCACAATGTTTTCAAAAGTCGTCTGCTGCAGATGTGGGGAAATATGGTATTATGAGGTCAAGGGTTAACAGTATTACAGTTTGTCTGTGATTTATATTGTTATTAATTTTCATTTACATATCACCAGTTTTAATGTAATAATTCAGTATTTATGTCAATAAAATAATCAAAAAATTCTTCAATGTTCTTCATGTTACCTTAACACAAAAAGGACAAACATAAGTTTTTAATTGATAGAATTTAAGCCCTGTTAATGGAAATGACCCCCATCTCTGAAATAAAAAGGAAGTTGAAATGCATGCCTAATATTAAAGCCACAGAAATAACTTTCCCATTCGTAAGTGGCTTTTTATGGTCATAAATAATGCAAAATTAATTTTGTAACTTAGAATGGATCATAGTATATTTTGAATGAAATTTCAAATCAAAAGAAGTGTAGCTATTTGCAGACAATGAACACAAAGCTTGGAATACTTCCAACAAAGGGGGTAAGTTCTTCACTAAACATCTGTGTTCCTCATAGAATTGATTGGTTATTGCAGAATGAAAACCAGTTTCATCAGCAAAGAATTTTTTGTTGAAGAACTGGAGAAAATCATTTCTTGCATACATATATCACTAAATGTTAAGATAAAAGTTCAGCAATGTGACTGTGAAAAATAAATAATAGCAAAACAAATTAGTATTCATGTTTTTATTAGTCATGAAATATAAATGCTCTAATTAAACGCAGATAAACTCAACTGTAAAATTGAAAATTATGACTAGTAAACATATAATATAATACATTAATACGATGAACATTTACAAGAACATTGTTTAACCACACAGCAACATTACTGGATTTCTTTTACAAAGCATTACAATGAAAACTTTGATCATAAGTTATACATTTTGAGTGTAATCACTGTACTTGTTCTTCAAAATGAAGTATTTGGGTGTAAAAATCTTTAAAATGAAGAGCTGGGGTATAAAAATCTTCAAAATGAAGAGTAACTGCAAAAAAATTCCAAAAGGACATTTTTTCAAAATAAATAATTATGAGTATTGAAATCCTAAAAGAGAAGTACATTGTTAGCGGAATAAATTTGTCCTAAAATTTGAACAGGGGATTCATTAAAAATCCTACAAAAAGAAGAGAATATGGATAAGTTTGTTTTTAAAAATGAAAACGTTTCTACAAATAAATGTTAAATTTGAATATATACACCATTAACACTTACACCATCTTCAAAAAGTGAATTCTGAAGACTTCAAACTAGAAATTTAAATTAATTCTACTTTTATAAACACAGAAATTAAGCTCAAAACATATAACCCAGGGCCAAAGATTAAAATAAAAAAAACATATGGCAGTTAGTAATTGTTAAAAAAGCGACAAAAACTACGTAACAGAAAACATAAACAAGGGTTTTGCTAGGTGTGTGAGTCAGTGAAACAGTAAATACAATGGTTACTTTATGACAAAAAAAATTCATAGCAAAACACTAATAAATTAACAAATAATAGAATATTACAACTTTAAGACCACTTCAGTTGTACAGAATAGGTTTTTTCCATAAAGACTTACGTAAAACTTAAAATGCAAGTTTGACTTATTCACTACATGTAATTACTATCATCATTTACTTGAACTAGAAATAGTTAAATGAACGAATCATTCATTTGATTTGTAATAAATGATATCATGTGAATCATGTATTGCATATAAATGCATATCTTTATATACCTAACATTACTGAATATGGTACATTTACATAAATAATCAGATACCTGAGGAAGGGAAGTAATCCGTGGACAGATAAGGGGAGGTAAATATAGAATAACTTCTATTTCACTAGTGTGATCATTATTGTACTTTTCTTCTTTGATTTCATAAAACCCTGAATATTCATGGAAGGGACCTGTGCTTAAAGGGTAAAATATCAAATAAATACTGAATCAAAAGAAAATAGCTCAAGATAGAGTATTTAAGAAAGCTACTTTTCAGGACAATAGCATGTTACAGTATCAATGCTATTACCAAAACAATAGTAGGTTGTACACTGCAATACAAAAACAATAGCAGGTACTTAATAACATTGCATATTTTTATTGCTAAAACAATAGCAGGTTTTAGGATGTGTATAGATTTGTATTACAAATAACAGGTAACAGAAATGAATAGTTTCTTACTGTTGAAGCAATAGCAGGTATTACAGTATGTGGTGAAAATTCTGTTACCAAAACAATAGAAATGGTAAATAATATAAGGACATTTATCTATTACCAAAACAATAGAAGGTATTACAGTATATGGTTTAAATTCTGTTACCAAAATAATAAAAAAGGAAAATAGTATAAGGACATTTATCTATTACCAAAACAATAGAAGGTATTACAGTATGCGGTGAAAATTCTGTTACCAAAACAATAGCAGATGTTAGGACATGGATCTTCTGATCAGTAAATATTTGTATACAAAGGATTACATACATACAGACAAAAATCGTAATATGGAATGTAATAAAAAATAAAATAAACTTATATAAAAAGCACATGTAAGTTAATACACAATATCAATGATAAATCGTGGATAAAAGACACAAAGTTGACATCAGCTGTACAAAGTACGTAGGAAAAGCATAGAATATTATCATATACATGGAATATTGCACAAATTTGACATAATGATAAAATGATGACCAATTATATTGCCTGAACACTTCATGCAAACTTCTCCAATCAGAAATGATGGTATGAATCCAATAATGACAAGTCAATAAAAAATAATGAAATCATGCAACATGTTTACTGTCAATGTTTTACAACCTGACAAAACACTCATTTAGATAAAACAGTGGTAAGGTTAGTGACTATGTAACCAAGTGACCAAATTAGGATCATATAGATTATAATCTCTGTAATGGATTATGATCAATTTCAATCTAAAATCTAATTAATTTCATGAATGATTGTATATTTCTAAACCAACATTAAATCAAATTTGGATACAGAGAACTTCACAGATTTAATACAGAGCAGACCAAATCAAGTTCCAGGTCATTTAATAAAATGTGAGCTGAACACAAAATCTAGTGCAACATCAAACATACATAATGGTCGACTTATATCACAGGAACTAGTCTAAAATCATACCTAGTCCCTATGATCACTATGTACTAGCAATGTTGACTAAAAGATTAAGACCAGGCCCTGTGGGACTTACAAGAGCAAGTCATACAGCGACACAACCAAACTTGGGTGTGTGATTGTAAATCTCAGTTTGTACATCAGTCTAAAAACTTAAGCATTGGATTGATTAGATTTAAACATAGTCTAAAAAAATCACTGATAGCAATGCTGCATTCTAAGATTGACCTGAAACTCGATTTCAAAAGATGAACCCAAATGTTTAAGTTTACCAATAGGTTTTAAAATTAGGTTCTAAAAACTTTTCTGTTAGGTCTGGATTTCCAAAAATGGTACAGAAGAGAACTTTTCATATTTTTTCTCATAATATAAATCCATCTAACATCAGAACTCTTTTGTTATTAACTAGGTCAAACCAGGAGGAGTGTTTGGATTAGATGAGATTCTACAGTACACCTCTTAACAATACAATATCAACATTCACAACAGCTTACGTGTCACATTACCATTGATAAATCGGCATATAATAGGCACATACATTGTCGACAAACCAGCATATGACAAACCAGCACATTGATTCTTATGATTACATGATTTAGCAGCATGTATTTTAACGATATTATTATAGCACAACTTAAGAACATTACAACAACATTTGTTTCCATAATTTGGAGATTGGCCTGGTACGAGAACACATTGAAAATTGCTTACTTCCCAAATTTAGCATGTTTTTTTGACTGTCTTTCCTTCAGTGTCTAAACAAATGTAATTTGGCTCATTACGAAATCCTTTTTTGCAAAAATAACGCTAAAACTCGATGAGTATGACTCTGTGTTTTTTCTGATTTAGTATGTTTCATAAGTATGAAATTCTAAAGCCTTCCAGACCTGGAATTATTCCAAAAAAGGTGAAAAAAATGCTGGAAAAACAAAACTATCCCATGTATTCAAGACACACACTTATGCTTAAAATATCAGAATTCAAACAATGTAAGGAGTGGTTACAGTAAATGTATGCTAGGCAACACAAATGAATAAAGTGGTTCTCATCCAACTATTTTGGGAATAAAAGATTTTTTCTGTCTGGGTATGAGACCTAAAAATCAATATCTGTACATTAAATAAGCATCTACAAGGGCTGGAAAATGTAATTTTTGTTAAGAATTTTTTTATAATCAGCATTTTGTACTTGGAACAAAAAAATTCTAATCATATTAAACACAGATTTCTTTTCTGTATTAAAATTAATACGGGCAGACCGTCTTTCTAGTGGGATGAGAATCTAAGAATTCATTTTCCATTGCCTTACAGAAAGAAAGCTAAATAATCAAGACCACACCAAAATTTTCTTGTCTAAAGCAGAGTATATTTTAGTTTGATACAGCCCTTTAAAAACAGGGTCCTGGGTTAAGAATCTCAAGGGACCAATCACGAATCTAAGGCCTCGTATTGGTTGAATCAGTCTTAAAAATAGTCCAACAACAAGACTGTATTAGGAGACTGACCTCTGAATTATTTTTTTAAATAGACTTAAGTACTGTTGTTGTTTTTTATAATGATAACTATTGCTAAATAATAAACTTCAACTCTACATGATTTGGCTTTGAAAGAAATCAATACTTGAATAACAATTTGTTCTAAAATATTTTTCATAAAACAAATACAAAATAACAGTTGTTGTAATACACAAACATGTGTAATTTTGATTAAATATTCAATAAATAAAGACTTTTAATTCAAATTAAATTAAATACAGTGTGTAAAAACATAAAAAGATTAAAAATGTATATTCTCAAACATAACATTTTTTAACAAGTTTCCTGAAATGAAATACTGCATATCTGTAAAAATTTACAATCAGATTCAACACCGTGAATTCAAATCGAGACATAAATTAAGTTGCCATCACGTGATTCTAAGCAGAATTCTGCTGTTAAGTGATATTTAAATCATGAACTATTTATCTTGAAGCACAAATCATGCAATTAATTACAAGTATTTCTATGTAATATCATATACTTTTAATAATATAAACTAAATATAATGCTATTAGTGACTCATTATAATTGCAAATATATGGTTCAGTTAATATTACATATAATTTCATTTTCACGAGTACAAGAACTATGGGATATAAATTCAAGTTAGAGGACCAGTCTGATTGGTTGATTCTTAGCACAGTTTTATATTGACCAATAAGAAGGCTTCATTCTTGAGTCTAGTTTCTAAATTAGTTTCATGAAGTTCAATCCCAAAGAAAACTGTTTAAATGAATTTCAAATGATAAAATACATATAATAGTGTAATTAATCATCGCAATACATGCAACTTGATAACACTCCTTGCACAGTCAAATTGATACTGACAATCAGCTATGAAAAGAAACATCCCAGTAACAATAACCAGAATTATTATATACAGTTTACACAGTAGCAGTCAACATTGGACATTTGAACAAAGATCAACTTGACAAATGATCACATATGAACTCCTTCAGCGGAAGTCTTAATTGAACAGGTCTGACCGCTGTTATGATATAAAATGATAGCACATTCAAAATAAACAGTATCAATGCAAGTCATACACAGTGTAACATAAATAACACTTTGCTATACATTCACAAAGATTATATCTACAAGCACATTAAATTCAACAGTACTCTATAAATAGAAAATGGTTGTCATGGACACATTTATGTAATGGAAAAATTGACACATATAATATATTGGTCACAATAATTGCACATAATTTGTCGACAGTCATAGAATGTCCAAACTAGTAGTAGCTAAAAACAGGAATGCTGCAGAAAGCTTTCATTTACTTCAACTGTTCTCCTTAACCTTTAACAACAGTCATCTTCACCTTTGACCTTGTCATGTAACATGACCTTGAAAGCTGTTACCAGAAAGTGGGAGGTCAGCCACACAATGAGGTCACAAAAAATAACACAAATAAATACACAGAATAAAAGAGTTTGGTAAACACCATTGTAATTTTTATAGTTATCAGTAGTTTATAAGTTATCAATGAGAATATTGTAGACATATGAATTGAAGCACTTTATGGTTGCGAAGGTCAAGGTCACACCTCGCTCCTTGGCTCCTCACCACTAAGCCTACACCATGAATATGATTTCAGTTGCAGAAGAAAAAAGAAGCAAAACATAAGACAATTCACATATTTGCAGCCTTCAGAAAATATATACTTCACACACTTGATAAATATTTCCAAACAACTTGCTCCAATGCTAACCCTGACCCCATTATTTTGTCTCCATGGTAACGAAGGCAACATTCCTGATTTTCATTGTCAGACAAAAGTTGACATTGCTGACTGCTGGTTTCCTTTTTCGTCTGGTTTCTGGGAACCATACTGACCTGAAAATAGAAGAACAAAGACGTTTGTACTGAGCCACAAAAGAAAATGAAAACATTCCTTACACTGGGCAACAGAATGAAACTATGAAGTTCAAATATTTTCAAAATTAGAAAAATAAACAGCTGGACAGACCTAACATTATATACATTTTAGTTACTTTTATACTAAAATTTATGTTTATATTAACATTTTGTACTTAGTCTTCTGTTTCACTTACCAATAAAGGAACCATCCTCATTAAACTTGCTAGGGTCCACATCCCCATATTCAGCCATACTGTCAGTTTCACTTCCTCCTGGTAACTTGTCCCCTTCATTATCGAATGAATCAGGACTGCCAGCTGCGAGAGGATCTGTCTCTGAACTGAGGGAAAAAAAAACAAACTATGATAAAGTCCTATACTCACTTTAAACTGAATTAGATATTTGTTCAAACTGCAATAATTAGTTTCAACTGTAATGTATAGTTTAAACTACCAATACTTGTGCTAGAAAATCTATTTTTAACCTGTCACAGATAGTTAAACTGCTACAGATAGCATATATTACCAGTAAACCAGAAGTCGCCAAAATGGCAACATGTTGAGCCCAATAAGGCACTAATTATTGTCTTTTTTACAGTCCGGACAAGGTAAAACATGCCTATTTTTGCCCTTTAAACCCCAAGTGTGACCTTGACCTTTGAGATATGGACCTGGGTCTTGCGCATGACACACCGTCCCATCATGGTGAACAATTGTGCCAAGTCATTTTAAAATTCATTGATGCATAGGGAAGTTATGGTCCAGACAAAGTCAGACTGACTAATACATGCACTGACGCACGCACGCCTGGACGCACATACACAGACTCACCATTTTGACAACTATGTCGTGCTCACTGCAAGCGGTCTCGACAATAACAAAATCTGGTTTAAACTGTCACAGTTAAAATTGCAAGATAGTCTAGTATCAATGTTTGTTACATACTTTCAGCACTAAAAAAAACCCATACGTACTGAAGCTGAATCCATCATGAATAATTTAGATCAAACAAAAATACACAACTGAGAATTAACTGTACCCAATGAAATGTTGGTTATAATAATGAGGTGGTCTAATTATCAAGTTGAATTATAGGAGAGTTATTGAAGCTGGTACAAAATAAGTGGTTGTTATAACAAGTAGGTGGTAATATTGAGATGGTTGCTATTTAAGGTTTTACTACATACACATAATATTATGCTATTATATATATCCAATATCTTAGTGTCATGACATTCTAAAAATTGTTTTATGATGCACAAACTTTGTGAAAGGGAGGACAAAATAAGTTGCACGTGCAAACCATGCTGCTTTCAAAATGTCCTCAATACTCAACTTAATTGGAAATAAATACCAGGGGAGGGGAATTATAAGTTTCCATTAAAACATAATACATAATAGTAAGGCAGGTTTGAATATTTTAAACTATGAGTGTTGTGTCTGTTTTCAACAAAATTTCTGTTTATATCCTAATGAGCAGTAAATTTAACTAGCTTTCCACGGTCTTAGTTTTGTGCCAAAATAATTCCTTACCTTTTAGGGTATTCATTAAATAAATCTTTTTCTGGATTTTCAACATCATTCCCTCGAAGTTTTTCTCTTTCTTGAACTGTTTAATAGGAATAGATACAACGATTGTGAATAAAATACCAATGCACAAATTTAGGATGGCACTAATATTCTGGCATTCTCATGATAACTACAATGTATAATGTTTTTTAAAACTACAATTGAAAATGTACAAATTTATGCCTGCATAAAATTATGAGACATCATAACTACCATTTTTTTCTCAAACTTGTTAGATGTATTGTAATCTCCATGGTGCATGAATACTGAAGCAACAAAATCACAGTCATCCACCAGCTCCCTTAAATATCAAAGCTATAACATGCCCCAAGAACAGACCTGTGTTCTTTTATCATACAAAAAATATCTTTGTTCAGGGTTTCATCCCTGTTTTCATCAGTATTTTAGTTGTATACCAATAGGCAGTTAACTTGAGTTCCAGGATTCTTTATCAGTATCAACCATGTTCTCTGCATGTTACCATCAAATTCTCCACATGAATCACTGAAACCAGCAGTAGAGGACAAATGGTCATACGCATGATGTCACCAACCAAATTATCACAGAGAATATGTGCTGGGTACCAAACTTAGGAGTCTATGAACCCAACACTTCCCTGTTGAAAATTTAAAGAGAATTTAGAAAATTTAAGCCAAACAATTCGGTACAGACTGTAGAAAAACGTATCATACATACCATTATATTTTTCTCCTCTACTTCTCTTGATGAAGCAGATAATAATTAAGAACAATATAAGAACAGCAATGAGAACCATCATCACAATAAACCAGGGAGACTGCGCTAGATTTGTCTCTTCTGCAGACTGCATCGCTGTAAATTGAATAAAGGGATGTTACACAATTAATTAACAACAATAGCTGTGTGCTGCTATCAAATGATGCAGAATTCAAAACTAGTAATATTTGACAAGCTACTTTCAAAATCAACTTAGACTTAGGGTAGCTGGAGTTGCGGCAGTCCAAATTTAAGTATATTCATCCTAATTTCACTATTATTACAATGTCAACTAGTCCTAATTTCATCATGTTTATACAGTCAACTTGTCCTAATATCATTATATTTATACAGTCAACTTGTCCTAATTTCATCATGTTTATACAGTCAACTTGTCATAACTTCATCATATTTACACAGTCAACTTGTCCTAATTTCATCATATTTATACAGTCAACTTGTCCTAATTTCATCATGTTTATACAGTCAACTTGTCCTAATTTCATCATATTTATACAGTCAACTTGTCCTAATTTCATCATGTTTATACAGTCAACTTGTCATAACTTCATCATATTTACACAGTCAACTTGTCCTAATTTCATCATATTTATACAGTCAACTTGTCCTAATTTCATCATATTTATACAGTCAACTTGTCCTAATTTCTATTTGTTCTACCTAATAACATAACTTTTTCAACAACAGCATTTAAATGTTAACAAAGTGGCTCACAAACTTCCTTGTTTATATTGGTAAGCTTCTCAAGTTAAATTCCTGTACAATTTTCAATCTTATTTACAATGCAGTGTGTGTGTTTATAAACTATGCATTAAGTTGCATAAAAACAAAGTTTGACTCAATGAATACTTACCTTCTCCTTTTGTGACTATGGTTATAGGTTCAGAGAAAACTTGGTCGTTGCTGTTCACGGCAACCACACTGAAATCATACCGAGTGTTGGGTTCTAATCCTGATACGTTGATCCAGGTGTAAATTTTCTCCTCTACAGTTTTTTTCCAAACTTGTTGGTCTAAAAAACAAGAAGAAATTTCTGTTTACTTTTCAAAACAATATGGCAGATTGTGGACTAACAGTACAAGAAGCAGTAAGCCAAAAGATGATCAGAAATAAGAAAACTCAAAAATGATTTTTTGGAATCAGTTTATGTATCGACAATTGGAAAGGCAGCGCTATTAGACGGACCAACAAATATATCATGTATTTCTTATAGGACTGATAAAAAGTTTATGCATTCAAATTGAGATCTGTAAATAGATTATGCATTCAAATTGAGATCTATATATAGATCATTTATTCAAATTGAGATTTATAAATAGATCATGTATTCACAATGAGATCTATAAATAGATCATGTATTCACAATGAGATCTATAATTAGATTGTGTATTCTAATTGAGATCTATAAATAGATTATGTATTCACAATGAGATCTATAAAAAGATCATGTAGTCCAATAAGATCTATAAATAGATCATGTATTCACAATGAGATCTATAAATAGATCATGTATTCAAATTGAGATCTATAAATAGATCATGTATTCACAATGAGATCTATAAATAGATCATGTATTCAAATTGAGATCTATAAATAGATCATGTGTTCACAAGAGATCTGTAAATAGATCATGTATTCACAATGAGATCTATAAATAGATCATGTATTCACAATGAGATCTATAAATAGATTCTGGTTACTCACTTGTTTCTCGATACCTAACATAATGAGAGGATCCGTAGGGAGCATCAGTATTTGGATCAAAACTCCAAGAAATATTCACAAATTCTTCACCAATTAATTCAATCTTCACTTCTGGAGCAACAAGAGCTGAAATGAAGAAGATCATATAAAGTCTTTACATCAACAATAGTCAGTCAACAGAAAAATAGCCATTATCAACTGTTCATATTTATCTGTTATACATGTAGTTTGATTTTCAGGATTTACATTTGTTTCTAACAGTATTTTATTTATATACTGGCCAAGATATATTGTCTATAAACATTTTAAGAAAGGTTTGTGAAAATTGAATGAAAAATAGAGCTGACGACTTGACATGTTCCCACAATATGTTCCACTAAGATGGACGTTTGATCCAAAGGCAAAAACTCAATTGGCATAGTTAAATGACTAGTGAAATAGATTAATGTAGAGATAAAACAGATCTCAAGTTTTGTTTGAGGTTCTTTTTTTTACTAGGTTTAACGTCGTGTTCAACAATATTTCAGCAGTATTAGGTGGCCGGTTAACCCAACCAGTTTTCCTGGACTGTATACTAACCAGTACTAACTTACCCTTTCACAAGGAGCCAACAACTTCTCCATATATGAAGGAAAATCAACATTTTCGTCAACTTTTTATAGAATGATATGACCTGCCATGACCAGGATTTGAACCCGGATCACAGGGTTACAAATCCTGCTCACTAACCACTAAACCACAGTCATGACATATGAGATTCAGTTTGGCCTTCAAGATAAATGTCATACATCAATATCAGTACTTACGTTTGTCATTTGCAGTTTTTGCATCAAAGTTAAACTTTTCACCAAGTCCTTTGCTTGTTTTAGCGGAGATGTAGATAGTATATCCCTGATCAGGTTCTAAGCCGCCAAGATACGCGTGACTTTGATAGGGATCATCAAATTTTGTCGTCTGCGTAAATTCTCCGATATCAACTCCTTCCACTGTGAGTAGAAAAAGTAAACTACCATAGCTTGTCATTATTAAGATGTAAAATGTATACATATATAATGATGCAAATGAGGGAGACATTAATTATTCTGGATGTTGATTTATCTAATTGAGACTATTTATGGGCTATCCTAAGAAAGCATTTTACCATTGGTCAATTTTGAAATCTAGACTGACAGAGAAACAACCACTTAACTGATTAATATCCAACAGATTATCAAGAATGGGATGTTAAAGAAAAAATGGCCAGACAGACCAATGGAGGGCCGTTACATATGGCAAAAATTTGTCCTAAACAGGGCTCCTGGATTATCCATCAAACATAATGTCTGAGGTTGGTGGGTGGGTGGAGCTAATGACATTAAGGGCAATAACGCAAGTACTGAGTATGAAGTACAACCAATGGTAAAACTGTCCAACATCAGTCTGCAATATAAATCACATGCCTGACATTAAGGAAAGGGAAAAATTGCCTCAGACATGAAAAGATGAATTTAAAAAGTGTATTTAAAAAAAATACAATTTGGACAACCAGTTTCAAAAGTTTCAAAGCGCTTTACCAGCTGAAATTAAATTTAAATTGAGAGGGTCATAAATGAATGAGAATCATTGAAGAAAACTGAAATACCCTTTTTTTACCTTTTCTGTACCCAATTTCATATCCTGTCAAATTTCCATTAGCTTCCTCAGGCTCCTCCCACTCTAGCAGGAAATGATCTCGGCCTCTTGACACAACTCTGGCTGACTTGACACGCCCAGGTACTAAAATTCAACCAATGACAAAATCAACAAGCAGTTATGCGTGAAATAAAGATTTAATAATCTAAATTTTGAGAAAAAAGGTGGGTGGATGTTTGGGCCAAACAATTTTCGTAAGCGACCTTGCATGATTAATTTCACATTTGAAATAAATATTTCAGCAATTTTCAAGGTATGGGCAGGTATGGGAATCTAGAAATGGTTCTCTGTAGCCAAACAAGCAGTTGATTATAATCAAATGAACAAAAAAATCAGTATGTCCATAATCAAAAATAAAAAATTAAGACACTTCACACACTAAGGCCACCATGGTTTACAGGTATACCAAAGGAGGGAAAATTGAATACCAGAGTGGAATTTAATCTTTTGTACATCAAAGTGGTTTTCATTTAGAAATAGTCACTAAATGATGTTTTACTGAATAAAGTAAAAACCAAAATACAATTAAGAACTTGTCTTAATGTTACACCCCTACGGAAAAAAATAGGTACTTCCTTGGTATATACGAATCATAGCAAAAAATACATTGTAAGTTATTTTCATAAGAATTCTCTTAATCTGATTTCAATATGTTTAATGAACATTACACAAAAACTAATGCATAAATACAAAAATAAAACATAAAAGAAAAATCTGTGATTTTACAGGAGGAAAGTTAGCTATACCAGTGTTTCTTTGATAACAGACATTAGCCTGAGCACACGATCTACTCAGGAAATATCGGCATGTGATAAGTTAATCAGAAATAGGACTCAAATAATCAGGGATAAATTACATTCAAATGTTTAAGAAAAACATGAATCTCATGCCAGTCTTGAATTCCTGATCATTGGATCAACAATATTGCTCTCAACCAACTGAGCTTATCATCATAGCTTTTGATTTAGCTTTAATCAAATGGTAATAAGCATTGTCCAGTCAATCTTTCTTATAGATAAGGGATGAAATATGTTGTAAGTACAATAATGATGAACAACACCAACCTCCTTCCTCTGTCTCAAAGGTGATAGTATTACTGGGTTCAGATTCAAAGAATGTGTTCCTTGCAATAACCTCCGCCATGACCACAGAGTAAGGATATAGTGTTCGTACTGTTCCTGTTTCCTTAAAGATGGCACGTTCAACTCTTGAATCATCTTCCGGTACTCTGTCAATTTCCACAGCTTTTAGGGTTGTATTTTTCTGACCTAATTTCCAATACCGAATCTGTAAGATAATTGACCAAATGAAAGCTACAGTATCCTATAAATAATATTAAAAATAACATAAATCAAAAAAACTATAATCAATAATGACATTGATACGATAATAAGAACAAAACAACACTAACTAGAAGTATCACTGAGGGTGATTAAATATCCCCTGCAGAGCCCCCCCTTTTTTAAAGGCTTAATAACTTAGAACAAGCCATTTTGGAGAAGAAGTGCACACAAGATTTTGTCGACAGACAAACAAAAAAGGGGCATAACTCTGTGCAAATTAATCTGAATAATTGTTTTTTAAAATATGCGCAAGTAGACCTAATGCCTAAAGTACTGGCAAAGTTTAATATACATCAAACAAACCATTTTGGAGAAGAAGTGCACACAAGATTTTGTCGACAGACAAACAAAAAAGGGGCATAACTCTGTGCAAATTAATCTGAATAATTGTTTTTTAAAATATGCGCAAGTAGACCTAATGCCTAAAGTACTGGCAAAGTTTTATATACATCAAACAAACCATTTTGGAGAAGAAGTGCACACAAGATTTTGTCGACAGACAAACAAAAAAGGGGCATAACTCTGTGCAAATTAATCTGAATAATTGTTTTTTAAAATATGCGCAAGTAGACCTAATGCCTGAAGTACTGGCAAAGTTTTAAATACATCAAACAAACCATTTTGGAGAGGACGTGCACACAAGATTTTGTCTTTAGACAAATAAAAAATGGGCATAACTCTGTGACAATATATCCAAATGTTTTGTTTTTTTTTAATATGACCAAGTAGACCTAATGCCCGATGCACTGGTGCATGAACATTTCATATGCAATTATAAACATTTACTACACCAGATAGTAATGGCCTATGACCCCAGACAGTAATGACCCCCAGATAATGACCCAAGAAACCAGATAGTGCTCTATGACCCAAATTAGTGATCTATGACACCTAGTAATGATCTATGACCCTAAGTAATTACCTATGACACCAGGTTGTGACCAATGACCCAAATAGTAACCTATGACACCAGGTTGTCACCTATGACCCCAGACAGTAACTTATGAAACCAGGTTGTGACCTATGACTCCAGATAGTGATCAATGACCCCCTGATGAATGACCTTTGAAACCAGACAAAGATCTATGACCCCATATAGTGACCAATAGTGACTTAAGATCCTAGATAATGACCAATTATCTCAGATAGTCACCTATGACCAAAGATAATGACCACTGATCTCAGATAGTCACCTATGACCAAAGATAATGACCAATGATCTCAGATAGTCACCTATGACCAAAGATAATGACCACTGATCTCAGATAGTCACCTATGACCAAAGATAATGACCGATATCCCCATGTTGTGACCAATGAGATCAGGTGGTGACCTAAGATACCAGATTGTAAACTTTGACATCAGATTGTAAACTGTGCAATGAACCATGAAGCAACCCAGCAGTTAAATCCAGCTAGAACCAGTTGATAGAACTTACCAGGTATCCTCTGAACTCTCCTTGAACCATAGATGGTGTGGTATCAATAGAGTCCCATTGGAAAACAGCAACCTTGTCAGTTACATTGATACCCGGGACAAGCTCGAAGTTTGATGGTGAAGTCAGGAGTTCTGAAATGAGTAAACAACATGAAGAATTTAAGAGGAAGAATCATTGAAATGAGTTAGGCGTATCACTGGACTGGTAGACACATCTAAATATCATAATCAATTGTCCTCTAAAAACACCAGAGCCATATTTGACTCTATAGACAGCACAAATTTTCTCAGGCCATCTTTTAGAGAAAGATCTGATTATAGCTTATCATTAGACTTCTAAATACAGCACAAAAGCAGTGTATCAGTTTGTTTGATATTTTAATGGGAAAGGTGTGATTTTTGTGACAGTACTCAGACCTTTTTTATGCCATTTTTTGGTCTGGTATTTGGCCCCGTTCCCCAAGTAAAAAAGTACATACATTTTCCCCATTGAAAAAGAAAAATTGAAAAAATTGAACATGTTCTGTCATCATATACTGAAAACTATTTTTCCCATGGAATTAATCATGTAAAATATTGTGTTAAGTGCCATTCTTCACATTAATATCAACTAGAGCTTCATCAATTTAACTGTTAACTGATGACCTACATGAGTCCATTCAATGTCTTACACATTGCAGGCCCATTAACACAGCAGGCCCTTCTAATCCTCCAATTACCCTATTTCTTTCGCATATTCATCATCATGCCCCTTTTTAAACCCATATTCTTTAAGGACACTGCACTCAATCTCCCATGACCTTCTAAAATATTTCAGACTCAATATTTTCCATAAATGCATGGTTCTAAACCAGTAATTCTAGACTGGACCTAAGTTTAAATATTCTTGCATGATCAACAATGTTGTTTATACAAATATACAGAAAACCAGTCCATGCCTATACAAATATACAGAAAACCAGTCCATGCCTATACAGAAAACCAGTCCATATAATAGTCTAAGTTAAAACATGTTTGGCTGTTCCATTTCACCTATACAAAAACAAGCCAGAAATCATAATGGCACACAAAAATAGTTTTATGGAAGGATCATATCTAAAACAAAATTTCTTGATGTTCACAAATAGTCAAATTACTTTTGTTGGTAGAATTGAAATAATTGATATGTTCCCATATTTTGTCAGTTCATAAAGTATGAGCATTTGTTAAACCACAAATCATTAAAACCTTCATGTAATACACTAGTACAATCAAATTCCAGCATATATTCTATCAACCAGTGAAATGTGAAGAATAAGTTTATCATGGCTTAAACATAAATCATAAAGTGACTTTAACTGAGAATGGCACTCACCCCCTTCTCCAGTATAACCTATATGCACTAAAGATAAAGCAGTACTTTTGCCTTTCTCATTCCAAGCTTCTATATAGATTTCATAAGGCTCATAAATCTTGCCAATGTAGATTTCCTTCGAAGTTTCTGTCCAGTCTGAGATAGTTGTCCTGTTGGTTATGCCATCTTTTTTAATGGTGAGGTTATACCTAAAGTCATCTCCATTATGTTGTATTGGCTTCATTTCCTGTTTGGGAAAAATACTTAAGAGTTGAGATTATTAATTTTTTGAGCTTAGATTTGAGTGTTGATATTTAACAGCTCATTTTTGAGTGTTGATATTTAACAGCTGAGATTTGAGTGTTGATATTAAACAGCTGAGATTTGAGTGCTGATATTTTTTAGCTGAGATTTTGAGTGTTGATATTTAACAGCTCATATTTGAGTGTTGATATTTAACAGCTCATATTTGAGTGTTGATATTTAACAGCTGAGATTTGAGTGTTGATATTTAACAGCTCATATTTGAGTGTTGATATTTAACAGCTCATATTTGAGTGTTGATATTTTTTAGCTGAGATTTGAGTGCTGATATTTTTTAGCTGAGATTTTGAGTGTTCATATTTAACAGCTCATATTTGAGTGTTGATATTTAACAGCTCATATGTGAGTGCTGATATTTAACGGCTCATATTTGAGTGTTGATATT
The DNA here is from genome assembly GCA_008271625.1 of Lutraria rhynchaena. NCBI lineage: Eukaryota > Metazoa > Mollusca > Bivalvia > Venerida > Mactridae > Lutraria > Lutraria rhynchaena. The sequence goes on from VIBL01000036.1 coordinate 1,318,766, forward strand.
TAACAGCTCATATTTGAGTGTTGATATTTAACAGCTCATATTTGAGTGTTGATATTTAACGGCTCATATTTGAGTGTTGATATTTAACAGCTCATATGTGAGTGTTGATATTTAACAGCTCATATTTGAGTGTTGATATTTAACAGCTCATATTTGAGTGTTGATATTTAACAGCTCATATGTGAGTGTTGATATTTAACAGCTGAGATTTGAGCGCTGATATTTCACAGCTGAGATTTGAGTGCTGATTAAGCCAGAAAAGTTGCTAAATGACCCTGGGTGTTGGAGCAACATAAAAACCAGGTGAAAAAAAAACTTCCAACTTACATCCCATTTGATGATAAGCCAACCTGGACGGCTTCTGTCTGTACGTAATTCACGAGGATTAGTATCAGGTCTTTCAGGGTTAGTGTCACACATGGCCATGCTTATCTGGCTTGGCTTGCTCTTTCCAAATCTGTTTGCAGCAAATACCCTGAAAAAACATATTGTGTTTAAGTCAGCTACAATAGTAGTATGTATGTTACATACATATGAATCAGTTCAATACATTTCAAAGGAACTAAATTCACTGATTAACATCAGGAAATTATAATAATGAACATTTACACAAGTCACGTAAAATGGTTTAGTATCATTCATAAATACAAACTTTATTCATATTCTCATTCTGTTGGACAATTTATGCCATATCTTTCTATATACTAGAATACCTAAGGTTTGGTATTAAATAAACACACAGGGAACTCTTAAATACACATTAATCTAATTTTTACTGTTTTATGGACAGCATATAATGCACATAATTAATGCCTCTGTATTGCAAACCAGAACTAACCTGTTCCCCTACATTCCACATGTCACTACAAGATGTTTCAATCAGACATAGGTTACAAATGACGTTATATATATTTCTTTAGTCACTTAATTTGAGTCAAATGTAAGAAAACTCCATTACTTCAGTAACCTATTAATTATACCCAAATAAAAGTCCCACCCAAATTATTACATGTGTGGACTTCTGCAATTAATCAAGTTAATCAAATGTATTTTCTCCCTGAAAGTATTAGGGTGATTAAAAGGGAGAAGAATTAATAATCTAAATATACATTATACTAACATAGAATGGTCAGTCAAAAACTAACCTGAAAGTATAATTTGCATGTGGTGACAATTTGACGCTGGCTTCCGTTTTGTTTGGATCTGAGACGATTGCTGCCTTTGTCCAAATGTGTGGTTCATAGGAATGATTATACTCGACAGAGTAATTAGTGATTGGGGCAAAGTTATCAAATCCAGGCTTCCATGACACAATAGCGCTACGACTCAAACAAGAACTGAATGAAACATCTGTGGGTGGGTCTGGTGGTGCTGCAATTTATATGAATATTCATAAGGATAAAATTGAACTGCATGAATATTCAAAGGTGTAAAGTGTATGAATAATCATTGGAGGAGAAAATACATAATAAATATTCTATTGTTGCGCGGTAAATATGCAAGCATCCAGTTTGAAAAAGAAAATTCATCTGAAATGTATGGATATTCAGTAATGTAATTATGAAGATTCAATGTGGGAGTGAAATGCATACTAACTGGCCATCAGCAAAAGATACTGTGAAAAGTATCATATGGCAAATTCCCTCGTGATACTCAGTCCTAATTGTTATAAACCTTGGTGATAAAGCATGGTGCAGCCAATAAGAACGTATCACTATGATACATTGTATTTGTACCATGTTTGATATGATTCAGTAATGTAATATTTGATTATCAATAAGATTGAACATGCAAATTTCTTTTTAAACGAATCTATGGTAAATTCTCGTGATTCAAAAGACAGCCCAATAAATCTTTCGATGTAAAAAAATAACTAGTTAATCAATCTACCACTTCATAAAACATGATAACAGTAATTAAAACACATAATGGCCCGTGTGCAGTGAAAATACCAGTTTCGTGAAGTTCCATAAAGTATCCTTTGAGCTTGTAAAGATGACAATTACGCAGCCTACAAGGTGATTATTGCACCATGGTGAGAAGGTTTAAAACATTAATCTCCCTCTTAATAAAAGCCAAATATAAATTCAGTGTATTCGGAACAAAATGTTATCACTGGAATCAAAGCATCATGAGCTAATAAATGATGAACTGTATATACATCAAAAAAATCAAACCCATTCTACTCTGTAGAATAACATTCCTGAACTTACCTCTCACTTTGAGTTTTGCACTGGCTGTCGCACTGTCAAGTTTATTGCTAGCTACACACGTATATTCCCCAGTATCTTCACTGGTAGAAGCATTTATGAAAATCTCATTGCCATTCTTGCTTATTCTAGGATTGCTTAAATCCAATGGTTCACCATCCTTTAGCCAAGTTATTTCTAAATTTTTATCCTCATCTGGATCAGTACTGGCTGAGCATTTGAAGGAGGTCACGGCACCGAAATCTATTTGACGGGAATGAGGTGGTTGATCAATCTTCGTTTTCACTGAAAATAAAAAATGGCGACCATTTGAATTTATTTCTTAATTTTTGTTTGTAGTGGGGTGAAAGGTGATGAACTTAGTGGTTACAAATCACTGAAATGAATTTTTCAAAATGACATGTAAAATATTTAGTAAAACACGAGTGGAGTGAGGAAGGATAGAGTGAAGAATCACATACAGACAAATATTTATTTTTCTCCACACTTTCCTTATTTCACCGATACAGATATAGTGAAATATGAATCAAATGTATTTGTCCCCGTTCCCCAAGTAAAGAGTAAATATTTTTCCCCATTGAAGGAGAAATATTTCCCCATAATTAAAACATGAGGGCCATGATGGCCCAGCATCGCTCATCAGAATAAATGTTAATTAACATTTTATTAAAAAGGTAATAAAGGTACACTTGTGGGCAAATAATGGGGAACAATAATAAACTCGATAAAGGACCATCAAAGGACACTATAAACGAATATTCATGATGACTGAAGGACGCCACAGACCATAAGTTCAGCTTCACAGCAAAATTATTGAAATAATGAAATGAAAGTTAAGAGCACTTTCAAAAGAAACTGTGATGCATACAGAAACTTACTTCTGACTAAAAGTTCACCAGATGACTCCAACTTTCCGTATTTATTTTCGGCATAACACGTCCAGTTTCCTTCATCTTTCATTGTGCTATTCTGTAATAAAATTACACAAATAATAAGAATTATATAAATAAATGAACAAAAAAGGATTTAAGAGAAGTGATGTACCTCAGAGACAATTTTCATCTGTGTACAAACTTTTATTCTCAAAAAGGTGGAATATCATGAGAGTGATTGGAGCAGGGTATCTTAGACATCTGGCATACACACATATTCAGTCCTTGCTCAATGATTCAACCAAAAGTTTTATGTGAATTTAAATCACAATAAAGAATAAAAAGGGTGAAGTCACAATGCAGAGATATATTAAACCCAGACAACATTAGATAATGGCTACTAATGATAAAAGGCCACCGTCTATGAATAAAGATTACTCCTAAGAACACATTTCTTAAAATTGACCGTATAAACCTCAGAACAAAGGTCAACTGTGTATAACAGTCATCAGTACAATACCAACTGTGTATTACAGTCATCAGTACAATACCAACTGTGTATAACAGTCATCAGTACAATACCAACTGTGTATAACAGTCATCAGAACAAAAGACAACTGTGTATAACAGTCATCAGTACAATACCAGCTGTGTATAACAGTCATCAGTACAATACCAACTGTATATAACAGTCATCAGAACAAAAGACAACTGTGTATAACAGTCATCAGTACAATACCAGCTGTGTATAACAGTCATCAGTACAATACCAGCTGTGTATAACAGTCATCAGTACAATACCAACTGTGTATAACTGTCATCAGTACAATACCAGCTGTGTATAACAGTCATCAGTACAATACCAACTGTGTATAACAGTCATCAGTACAATACCAACTGTGTATAACTGTCATCAGTACAATACCAGCTGTGTATAACAGTCATCAGTACAATACCAGCTGTATATAACAGTCATCAGAACAAAAGACAACTGTGTATAACAGTCATCAGTACAATACCAACTGTGTATAACAGTCATCAGAACAAAAGACAACTGTGTATAACTGTCATCAGAACAAAAGACAACTGTGTATAACTGTCATCAGAACAAAAGACAACTGTGTATAACAGTCATCAGAACAAAAGACAACTGTGTATAACTGTCATCAGTACAATACCAGCTGTGTATAACAGTCATCAGCACAATACCAACTGTGTATAACAGTCATCAGAACAAAAGACAACTGTGTATAACAGTCATCAGCACAATACCAACTGTGTGTAACAGTCATCAGAACAAAAGACAACTGTGTATAACAGTCATCAGAACAAAAGACAACTGTGTATAACAGTCATCAGCACAATACCAACTGTGTGTAACAGTCATCAGAACAAAAGACAACTGTGTATAACAGTCATCAGTACAAAGGCCTACTACAGATAACAGTCATATTTTTTCTCCTTCTTTCCATCAGTTTGACCATAAATTTTGTAATGACTTTACCAAAATAGTGAGATTTCCAGATGGCATAATTGGGAATCTTGGCCCCTCGATTTTCTGGTTATTCCGTTTCCAAAATATTAACGGCTTTGGTTTTCCATCAATTTCACACGGGAGGGTCACGTCATGTCCTTCTGTGATTCTTATCTTTTCCTTAAAGCCTACTTTAAGCTCTGGCTTGAAAGCTGAAGACAAAATAAGATACAATACAGTTTGATGAAAATAAAATCATAAATCCAAACATGGAACATAAATGAATTGTGGCAGTTAAATAAACAAATAAATTAAGTAAACAAATACTTCTTGGTTTACCTTTTAACTTAACCTCAAATTAAACCAAGAGGTTAAATTTAACCAATGCATATACAATGATCCCAAATTTGTATTCACTGACACTTAAAATAAATTTTTATAGCACATTCTAAACCAACAAATGCAACCAAACACGTCTAAAATGAATCCCTGACATTGGTTCCTCTGACATTTGTTCTTACAGACAATTGTTCCTAAACTATTTCTGACTTTGGTGGACAATGTTTCCTACATGAAAGTGTCAAAATCAAAAATAGCACAGGAACGATTGTCCATACAAACTGTTGTCAAGTTACCATCCACAATGACTGATAAATTACCCAGAATACTAAGAGCAACATCCGCCCAGAGGTACCCATGTGGATTGGAAACATTACACTGTACCACCTGAGCATCGTCCCTGGTCAAGTTAATAAATCGTAACTGTCCTTCACTCAGAATTCTTCTTGAATTTCGGGTCAAACCTAATATAGAGAAAAATTTTCATTTGTCATAATAGGTTCAGCCTATTCAATGAATAAGTATGGTCAAACCTGTGAACAAAGGCCATCATATGAAGAGAAGAAAAAAGACCTATATTCATAGTTGGCCTTTATCCAGGGGTTTATCTAATCTGTATGTATTTCATCATGATTGTGTTGAAAATGATAATCAATCACAGGTAACTTCTATTCAAAGGTAAATGTTAAACTCTTAGGAGAAACACACAGAAAAGCTGTGCATTTGACTGCAAATCATCCATCAATGTAGTAACACAGTATTTTTTCAGCATATCTCATCGTTACAATTTTGAAATGAAGAACAATGCATTCATTTGAAAACTTAACATATAACCATTCAATATTAAGATAACCTCATTATAACAACCACTTTTTTTCTGACTGGTTTTCAACATTTTCCTTATATTTTCAGTTGATAATTTGACCACTTCAATATAAGGACCTACTGTTTTATTTAGTCTAAAAGATGATGAAAATATCATGATTTTAAAGCACTTACTTCCAATAGGCTCTCCATTGATAAACCACTGAACTTTAGATGGAGGTCGACTTTCAGCGGCACATTCAAACACAGCTTGCTCTTCTTCTCCAGCATCAACAGGCTGAGGCTTAGCAGTCCATTCAGGTTTGGCTAAAAATGTAAATAAACAGTGAAATAATCATTATAATACAAATTGTGCCAATCAGTTGGATGGAAAATATAATTTACAGATAAAATATATCTTCATGACTTATTGAAAGAAATTCTGTATAATGTTTAGAGAGTTTATACTGCTGCTGACAAGCAAATGTTTAAAATATCCCACAAAATCAAACCATTTTAGTTATTTTCTGCTGACCAAATTACAAAGTACTGTTAGTATAGAGCATCATAAGCTGTCAGGTGATTACATTATAATAATCATTATAATAATCATCATATCTAAAACTGAAGAATATAAAATACTGTACAGTAAGAAGACAAAGCAATTAGTCTGTTAGGTAGAAGTCTGCTAAAGGCTATTAAAGCAAAGTTGAACAACCAGTCAACAATTGCTGCTTTGCCATTGGTCACTTCATAAGATATAGTTCAGAAATTACCAATGAGATGAGTTTTAGACTAGTCCACACGAACAGTTCTAAATCAAAGACTACAGTCCTTATTTTTAAAATCAAATGACTTTTAAAGTTACAATAAGCAAGAACAGATGCTATCAAACACCTTATAATAAATGTCCCCTCATCTACTAAATACCCCTGATCCACATTGAGAAAAAAATCATGACTTATCACAAATGCTTTGATAGTCAAAAACATTACAAAGCATCCAAAAATCTTTCATACAATATCTTGACAAATTAAAAAAAATCTATATAAAATGTGTGCATAATGTTCTTAATACTTACATAAGACTTTCAATTCAAATGTGTGTCTAATACCCCTGGCCTTACTGACGGCGTTAGTACCAATACACTCATACGTTCCCTCATCCTCGTACTGTACCCTTTTAATTCTAAGCTTTGTATGATCTTTTATCATGTGACTTCCAAGTTTGCCGCCACTCTTTCTCACCCATTCAATATTAGGGGTAGGACTGAAATGTAAAACAGCAACGCATGCAAGCACTGGGTCACTGGGTCTTTGTCCATAAAACCTGAGATTTTTTCTTTTAACAACCATAAATAAATTATGACAATCAATGATGACATTAATTACACATTATTCCATCGGAAAAATTGATTTAAATAATTACAAAAACAAGTATTTGTATTTGAACATTTTAATGAGTTATCTTTTCAACGAAAATACTTCAAAAATAAAACAGAACTTTGTACTTAGAGACTGGTGTTTTACAACCTCAGGCCTGACATCTAAGATCAAACAAATGAACCAATACCATCATTATGTTCATTTGTACACAGAAAAAAACAACAGATTTCCAGGAAATGCCACGTACAATTAAATTTTGCTCATCAAAATGGCAAAGGACATGTTGAATATTTTGAATATATATTTTAATTAATGAGCACATGTTGATTGCATGACTTCCACCGTAGTAGTGATATACATGTACATAATTATAAATATCATGATAATTACTTCATTGATAGTTGATATTTATACGATATTGAATTTTTAAGTATACATATAAAAGTCAGCAATAATCAATATGGTATGAGGTATAATCATTTCACAACAAGAGCAGAGAATATTATGATGACCTGACTGTACTAATATGATAATCATACAAGAAAATAATTTCTTCAGATTATGATTTCATGCTCAATAATCATCATATCTAAAACTGGCCCTTTCTTATTTTCCCCATTGCTCATCACAGGGTTTCATTTGAATGTTTTTTCTCAGGAAATGGTGGTGTTCATAAAAGAAGGGACTGTTTACCTTCCTTCATAGAGCTGAGATATACAAGAATTGAAAGGATGGAATTTTTTTCATGGAGGGTAAAAGTTTACTTACTCGCCAGTAAATATACATTGAAATACAACATAATCATTTTTTAGACCAGTCACCACCTTTTCTGATGTGTAAGCAGTGTCGACTTTAGATTGCACTTGTTTATCACCTGAAAAAACAACAACAAAAAAACCCCATTAAAATGTGGGCAATGATAGCCTTATATATAGCTAACCTTAATAACCTTATGAATTGACTACTTGTAAAACAAGTAATTCTAAGGGCAAAACCAATGCAAACAAATGAGCATAATTTGATCAAACTTAGTAGAATCACTAGGCAGCATTATGCACTAAAAAGCTGTAAGTCATGCAGTTTTAGCCAATGAGATTTTTAAAGGTTTTCCTTATATACTCCTTATGTAAAACAAATAATCCCCGGCCTGGCTAATTTTGAACCCGTTAACCCAAATTGTTTTATTTTTGGTTTCTTCAGAGATTTCCTTCTAGAACTAGAGTAGAAGGCCAAATTAAATTCAGAAAAGTTGAAATAAATGTAAAAGTGAAAAAAATGAAAGAGGAAAAACTCTGGCCTCACATCAAATAGTATCATTAAGATACAAAACCAAAATATATGGGTGTAAGATGAAAATTTTGTAAAACAGGAAAAAATTAGCTTGGTGCTTAACCAGTTAAGACCTGATTGGCAAAATAATCCTAGAAGTTATTGCAAGTGCCAGAAAATCTCCACCAATGAAAACATTAGATATGCTGCTTTACCTTGGTCTACCTTGATAATGGAAAAGGCTCCATAAATGATTGCACCAATCTTAGATAACTCCACCTGACACTGATATTTAAGTCCATCATTTTCATCTGATTTCTGAATGTTGGCAAAGTAAAGATTTCCTAAAATACAAACACATTTCATTATAAGTTTCATTACAAGTTTAATTATAAGGACATAGCAAGAAGCTTGTTTAAATGCTTCATCCTTAAATGAGACAGTGCTGAAAATATGACAAAACATTCTGCAAAATATTTTGAATTACAACAAACCATTTCACAAGATATTCTGAATAAGGCCTGGTGTACAGTAAATGGGACAATATAGTTAGTATCTGAGTCAAAAAATCTATTTCGTAATTTTTGAAAGAAATAATTATTTTTTTAAATTCACCTAATACATCTAACAATGAAAAGATAACTTTCAATCCAAACTATTATTTATTATATTTTTATAACAGCAAAACAAACATCAATTATTTCGTATTAAAACAAAACAATGTATTAAAATATTTTGGTAATTTAGATAAACAGTAGGCTGAAGTGCTGAAACTCAGCACTAAAAACAACTCTAAGTAAAAATCACAAATAATGAACACTAAAATTTACCATCTTTGTCAATCGCAACTCTATTGTCGAGATCCACTCTTCTTGTACCTTCTCCGCCATATTGGTGTTTCGACCAACTAATGAAACCAGGTGGGTCATTTTCAGGTGGATTACATTTCAGTTTAAAGCTACTACCAGCGAGCACTTCATACTTCTTTTCAGCCTTTGGGTTAAGAAAACCTCTGGTAGTAGATTCCACTAATCGAAATTTCTGTGATAGTGAAGTGCCAAACTCATTTTTAGCAATACATTGATACACACCGGCATCATCACTATGCAGTTCGGTCAACTGAATCCATCCGTTGTTTTTGCCCAAACTGATGACTTTAGACTTGTCTGTATCATTGGATATGTACTTGGCATCTTCAAAGTCCATAATATTTCCATTTTTGGTCCATTTAAATCTGTAATACAAGAAAACAATACATTGCACTAGAATAATGATAAAACTTACACTAACATAAGAACATGTGAACCAATCTATACCTCTAACACCCTTGAAACATATTTTTAAATAACACAAGAATTGACAACATTTAGAAAGAAACTTGATTTGTATATGCAACTTACCTTTTTATCAATCAAATCAAAGTACTTTTTAAAAATAAAAAAACCTTATGTCTAGCTCCTTTAAAATACAATTTCTTAGCAACAACAACTCTTTAAAATGATATCCTGATTAGTAATTAGTTAAAACAAAACACAACCTGTATATTATTCAACACCTGATTTTTAATTTCCTTAGTTTGCATAGAAAACAGGCATGTTAGTACAAGTTCGTGATTATGGAAACTCAAAACTAGTGCAAAAAAGGGTCAATCTAAATATACAGCTAAAAATTAGGGAAAAAATCAGTCTTTAAATAACTCAAATCAGTGTAAAATGGGCCATTCTTCATATTGTTGACAGTGTAAAATGGGCGAGTCTTTGTACGGCTTAAAATCAGTATAAACTGGGCGAGTCTTTGTGTAGCTAACAATTAGTGTAAAATGGCTCGGTCATTATAACATGGCTAACAATTAGTGTAAAATGGGTCAGCCATTATAATATGGCTCACAATTGGTGTAAAATGGGTCAGCCATTATAATATGGCTCACAATTAGTGTAAAATGGGCCAGCCTTTATAATATGGCTCACAATTGGTGTAAAATGGGTCAGCCATTATAATATGGCTCACAATTAGTGTAAAATGGGTCAGGCTTTATAATATGGCTCACAATTGGTGTAAAATGGGTCAGCCATTATAATATGGCTCACAATTAGTGTAAAATGGGTCAGGCTTTATAATATGGCTCACAATTAGTGTAAAATGAGTCAGCCATTATAATATGGCTCACAATTAGTGTAAAATGGGCGAGTCTTTGTACGGCTTAAAATCAGTACAAACTGGGCGAGTCTTTGTGTAGCTAACAATTAGTGTAAAATGGCTCAGTCATTATAACATGGCTAACAATTAGTGTAAAATGGGTCAGCCATTATAATATGGCTCACAATTGGTGTAAAATGGGTCAGCCATTATAATATGGCTCACAATTAGTGTAAAATGGGCCAGCCTTTATAATATGGCTCACAATTGGTGTAAAATGGGTCAGGCTTTATAATATGGCTCACAATTGGTGTAAAATGGATCAGCCATTATAATATGGCTCACAATTAGTGTAAAATGGGTCAGGCTTTATAATATGGCTCACAATTAGTGTAAAATGAGTCAGCCATTATAACATGGCTCACAATTAGTGTAAAATGGGCGAGTCTTTGTACGGCTTAAAATCAGTATAAACTGGGCGAGTCTTTGTGTAGCTAACAATTAGTGTAAAATGGCTCGGTCATTATAACATGGCTAACAATTAGTGTAAAATGGGTCAGCCATTATAATATGGCTCACAATTGGTGTAAAATGGGTCAGCCATTATAATATGGCTCACAATTAGTGTAAAATGGGCCAGCCTTTATAATATGGCTCACAATTGGTGTAAAATGGGTCAGCCATTATAATATGGCTCACAATTAGTGTAAAATGGGTCAGGCTTTATAATATGGCTCACAATTGGTGTAAAATGGGTCAGCCATTATAATATGGCTCACAATTAGTGTAAAATGGGTCAGGCTTTATAATATGGCTCACAATTAGTGTAAAATGAGTCAGCCATTATAATATGGCTCACAATTAGTGTAAAATGGGTCAAGCTTTATATGACTCAAAATCATTATAAAATGGGTGAATAATTGTATGGATCACAATCAGTGTAAAATTAGCCAGCCTTTAAATGGCCCACAATGAATGTAAAGATGAGTTTAATGAACAAAAACTAAAATACAAAGTAGGACAGACTGGGTAATACCCAGATCTTATTAGTGTATCAAGGTCTTAATTACATGAAACTAAATTTCAGTGCAAAATGGGATAGGCTGAATACCATAAAACATTAAATGTTTAATGTTTTAAAACTCAGACAAGCACATTGTTTGTGTATTCAGGGTCATTCTGAAATCATTAAATAGAGAGTGAGGCAAGCTAGACAGACCCGTCACCATTACAATCACAACATCCAGTGATAGACTGATTTAGGAATGTAATGTTTGAGAACACAATCAAGCATTGAGATTGAGAAATATTCTCAAAAATCAGAAATAGACTTGAAGAGGGATAAATAAAAGTTCCTGGTTTCTGCTAACCCCACAGATGACGCTATTCTTTTCAACCAAGCCAAGCACAGGACATGAAATTTATGCCTTTTGAATCTTATTTGCTTTAAATTTTGAACTGAGCAACAGGTACCAAGAGAATGCAGATATACAGTATACCAGTATCTGAAAAAAAGCTTGCCAACTATCAATCCTATATTTTTGGGGATGCTAGCAGTAACCAGGAATTTATTTTTGGCCTGACTGCATGATGATTAATGTCTGAGGAGAAAATCATGTTATATACAGTAGCCATGGCACAATAGTCACTTGCACAAAAGTCAACAAATAGTTGCCTTGGTAACAAGATTTCAATGTCATGACCTTTTACAGGGTATCATAAAACCTATATTGTGTTATGACTGATGGTTGCTATAGATGTAAACTGGTATCATGTCACACAAAAATAAACAGTTATTTAGTTAGATGAAAAAGACTAATTATTTAACGACAAATGGTTGTTATGGTAACATGATAAGGTCAGTGTAGTATACAATCTGAGAAAATGAAAAAAGTACCAGTTAGTACAAGAATATGACAGCTTAAATTTCAGTAGGGTTTAAACAATGGGTCTGCCTTGTTTAAGAATACCTGAAGAGCTAAATACTGATTAATGGCCATTTACCCATTACAAATACCAAAATGTTTTAATGACAAATTCTGAGCATGAGCTTCAGATGGATCTCTTACAAGAATTCAAAGATTATGATTCAGGGCTCAACTGAGAAATGGATGATTTTGATTGGCTGTTTGATAATTTTGGCTTCATATTGACCAATGGCAAAGCTTCAATATTATACGTTCATTTCCAAGGCAGATAGCATACAACCCTACTGAAGTTTAAGAATAAACTGTGACAGCAATGATTGAGTACATACCAAATATTACCAAATAAATGCCCCCTGTGGATTTACATTTTACACATTTTTTCAATTTGTAGAGTAATTGTTGGAGTGATATTTGAATGCATTGGAAATAATTTGAATGATCATTAATGCATTAAAAGTGGGTCATTTTTTGTTTTGTTTTCGAAAAGGGGTGAAGGTATTCATTTTGGATGGGGCATTCATTTGGAAATATAAGGCAATTTTTATTAAATATTAGTGGTTGAAAATGGCAATGGTAACAGTTAATGAAGAGTTAATACATAGTTATTACTAATGTAAGATTCTAGCAACTCAACTAGCGAGCTAAAGAAAGACCAAATTGTTCAAGTATCATAAAAATCCAAAATGAAAAAAACATGAACAAAATACCGTAGTTGCCTTATTTAACACAGATAGTCATTGAAATTATTGAAATAAAACTGCAGTATAGCAGAATGATTTCCTCAAAGATTTTGCCTTGGAGTTGAAAATTTAATTAATGCTAACTCAACACTAACCTAAGACAGACAGATGTACGTACAGACAGATGAACAGACAGTCAGATGGAAATCTACCAACTACGAACAGGAAATAGAATCATTCATTTTTACAAATATAAGGCAGTTTCTCCGAATCATTCTTAATTAGTTTGATCGAAAAATTAAAAGGCTAAACATACATAAAATGAAAAGTAAATTTCATGGTAATCATTAATATGAGGTTTCAGATGATAAAAACAGAATACGAAATTTTGAATGATAAACAAAATGGCCTTATGAGTGGCAGGTTTGAAATGCAAATTGTTTGTACTTGTTTTTATTTATTTTCATCAGTTTGCCATTTTTGGTCCACTCAAATCTGTAAAAGAAGAATATTACAATATTTAAAAAATAAAATAAAAAATAAAATCTGTAATAATAACAATAATAATATTTCAATAATAAATATTTATATCATAACATGCAATGCATATGCACAATTTTGAGAAATTAGCTGAAAATTGCAACAAATAGATCAGTTCTTAAATCGGAAAAATAAATAAAGCTGTCGTCATTAAATGTACCGTTAAGTTGCACCTCCTGCCAGTCTAGTCCAAGTGTATATATATGATTAAAAAGATACAGCCAACTTGTGAACAAAGGCCACAAAAGGCAGAGAAGAACTGGCCGTTATAAACAGTGTGCTGTATTCAGAGGTGTAAATAATATATATCTGAATTATATGAATAAACAAGTGCCAAAGAATGTTCACAGGTGGCTCTTATCCACAAGCAAAAATAAATTCATGTTTACCAATACAGCAAATCTGGTAAACTAATACAAGTGGATAATCTTGTTTTTTTTAACTTAGAGTGTAGGTTTTATTTTTGCACAAGTTAGTTTATAAAAAAGTGTAATAGTGTGCTGTATGTTATGATATAAAATAAATAAATAAACAAATAAATAAAAGAGTCATTTATCATTTGGGTAGGGATTTACACATGACAATGATGATACTGAAACAGACCTACTTAAAATGTTTTTGAAAGTGAAAGTTTCAAAACCTTTAGTTGGTCTGAACAATATTACATCAAAGGATCATGATTTATTCATTATTTTATAATTAAAATCTATAAAAACAATTAATTTGATAGTAAAACCAGATTGTGATTGATTTTCATAAAGATGATTTGAAATTTCTGAATTTGAAAAACTGAATCCAAAAAGTCTAATTGTGTAATCAGCTAAGTCTAATTAGTTTATAGTGTCAATCCTTATATAAATATTTTTTATTGCTATGAAGACCCATTAAAAATGATAAGTGACTCATAATATATAATTATGTACATGTATGACATGCTTTTATGGTATTTCAGAACAAAAAAAAACTATTTATTGTCTGTGAAGAGCATCACTCACAGAGTTCTGATGGAGTGCCACCCATATAATTTTAATGGGGTGATGCCCACATAATTTTTATGTGTGTCACACCCACATAATTTTGATGATTTCACAATGGAAGGAAATAATTATATCATTCTCTCATTTGCCTCAGTCAAAATAGGATCAAGTTTTGCTGATAGCAAACATCAAAGTGGATGTTAAATTATTTATTCCTGAAGTTGAAAAATAGTACAGAAATACCATAAAAGCGTGCTGAACTTTCAACTATATATTTTTATACATTTCTAAACAAAATAGAAAACTTAATCAACTCATAAGACAGCATATAACATGCAGTGAAAGATAACGTAACATAATAATGTAGTTAAATCTGTCAATAAAGACCACCTTTGTGACAGAAAAATGTCATCACTATAAACTAGAGGTGACCTTTACTTTAAGGTAAAATAAGCTGCAAGTTTTTTTATTGGAAATGAACTGCAGGTCTTTACAGCTGAGAGATCTCTTTTTATAGGCAGTCTTTAAAGCAGAATAGACTGTTTATAAAAATATCGGAGTATAATTTAATACAATGTATATTAAAAGCGTATATGTTTGTACTAAGAAATTAAATGCTATTTTACATTGACTCACTAAGCATCTTAAGATATAGAATATTTAGACCACTCTCTTACACAAATAAAAACACAAAACACAAAAAGTATTACAAATATCACTCAAGAAAGAAAATAAATATCAAATAAGTAAGCAGTTACCAACTTTTAGTTCTGACCAAGGTACGCAACTCTGAAATCAAATCTTTTTACACAAAGAAGAGTTCCTTCCCTTTTACAAAAATCTCACAAAAATTCAGTAAATGACAACAGGTACATGAGGATAAAAAACAAATAAAGAAAGAAATAAAATTACGTTTTGGGATCATTTCCTTCAGCACTACATGGTAATTCTACCGGACTTTTCTGTGATGGGACAAAATAAATCACGCTCTTGTCCTGACTCGGAATTATGCTAGGTGGTCGGGTCACTGAAAAAACAGAGGATGAACACAGTAAAACCTGTGAGAAGGCAACAGTTCTTTTTTTTCAAAGTAAAGAAATACTAGTGTACTGGTATGTTTTCTTTCCAAGAACCTAAAAATGTAATTTTGACCAGTACAGGGCTAAATTTGTTTTCAGGCTACTTGTTCTGCAGGACGACCAGATAAGAATTTTTACTAATTCTACAGCAATTTCAACTCGTCCTGAGTCAATTTCTACTCGTAAATACGAACAGACGAGTGGATTTGTTGAGCCCTGCAGTATGACCTTGAACTTCCGGGACAAACGTCAAGGTCAAAAACTTTAGTCATATCAACAATAATAAAACTGATGATACATTCAGAAAATTGACTAGTATTTTCTGTAATTTAAGAGAAATTATTCTAAAAGGAAAACCACTTTTTATTTCACCAACTTCAATTTCTCTACCAATCTAGCTGAGTATGTGGGCTTATTCTTTTTAGAAAAAAAGCAGTATAGTTGGGTGGGTCATTAATTAGGGGTGAGGCACTGATTAGGGACTATACGGCACTTACCTCTAGGCGGTTGGTCCAATAAATGCGCATGGTGAAAACAGATGAAGACTAGTGTTGATGTAAAAATACTGTATGGTAACATAGTATCTGGTTGTTATGTTCGGTTATTATATAGCTGACGACCTACGTGTAGGAATGGTTAACAATGATATAAGAACACAGCGATATCTCCCTCTTTGCTACATGACAGAACCGCTGCTACTCTATTCTTATCCTGAAATACACAAAAATATAGAAACATTAAAACTTTGGAAAAAATCCACACAATGTAAAAAAAAGATTAATCTGTAGTCAAACATCGCAGGGCTGTGATAACATGTAGTCATAAAGAGTCTCGGTATAGGCGGATTCTGTGGTCACAGCTACAGAAATATATGAATAAATGGCAAAAGAATTGAGCAAGTCACACTATACAACAACCATTTTCTTTCCTAGATTACAAATGAACAACAGTACAATACCCTAATAGACCAATAACCTTGAAATGAAATTGAATGCATCTGATTCGATATATATATTCAAATTCAAAACATGAGCATGAATATTTTATTGTTCATTAAAATGCTTTTAGCTCAAGGCCTGCATCAAATTCAATGCAAGTCTCCATTTTCAGACATTAAATTCTACAAAACCTCTAATTTCAGTGTGCATCATAAAATTTCAATGGATATTACTCATTTTCAAAGGATTTAAATATTAACTTCATCACTTAATTTGTCACAAGATGACAATGATGGAAAACATTTACTTGCTTTGTCAAAGCAATAAGTTAGATCACCATTGGAATGTGAGAAAAACCCATATTATGAGTGCAACAGCACTTAAGAGAAACACAAAATCAAAAATGATTTTTTAATAATAGAACATTTATGTTACCCACATTATACAAAATGTATGCTATTACTTGCTTGTACTTCTTTAAACAGTTCTAGATGAACAGAAATATGAAGCAAGTGACATTAAAACACAATATTAAGCAGACATAATGTCAGGCAATTGTAGAGCATGAATTATTGATGGTACCAT
The DNA here is from genome assembly GCA_008271625.1 of Lutraria rhynchaena. Taxonomy (NCBI): domain Eukaryota; kingdom Metazoa; phylum Mollusca; class Bivalvia; order Venerida; family Mactridae; genus Lutraria; species Lutraria rhynchaena. Next base: position 1,335,982 of record VIBL01000036.1, read on the forward strand.
TACTGCCACTACACTTGCCAATTAATTGTTCTAATCATCCCATATCATTTTATTCCTAATCAAATTTATTGCTCAGTTCATTAAAAAAATATAGTCATAACTTTTTTCACAAAATTTAATGATAGTTCACACACATATTTTTACTTCACTAGCACAGTTTTTTTTATTTGTCTCGGAACAAACGTCACAATAAAAATCCAAACATGTTGCTTTGCTGATTTTCCGGATGCTAATTTGGTGTTAACCCATTGCCTCATAAGCATATTTTAGATTCTTCCAAATTCAAAGCAAATATACAAAAAATCAATTTATTTTAGAAATTAGGGTTATTTCTCTCTGACAGAGTGGAAAACATGGTGGCAAAAGAAGCCATTACTCTTTACAAGCAATGGCTTCCTTTGTCACAATGTTTTCAAAAGTTGTCTGCTTCCGATGCAGGGAAGTGCGGTATTATAAGGCAAAGGGTTAAGTTGCCGTAAACCAAGACTTTTCTATTTTTACATGAGACTGGATGCTGAATGTCACACTTCTATCTTGTATTTTCATCATCAACTTAAATAACATCCATGTTTATTTTAGGAGTCCTGCTGCAGAGCTTGTCAGCCACATGATTAATCTGCAGACTTTTTATTTGATGAAGGAGAAATTTTAATACGAAGCGCAGACATTACTTAAAGTTTTCAGTGGGAGTCACAGATTTTTACTGCACAAATATTCTCAAAAAAGTGTTCAGCAACTGCTATCCAGTGTACCTTAAAGATGAACTGCCATAAATTCCTGATTTGAAATACTGAGTATTTAAATTACATTATACATTATGTACAGTTGCTGAATTAATAATGGTTCTGAAAATGGAATACAACAATACAAGTATTGCCATAATGGAATATCACGACAAGCCAATGAAAATCTTGTAATAAAGGAGCCAGTTCATATTAAAATTACATTTATCATACAGCAGATACAACAAATAGTAATGTATTTTAAAACATTCATTTTCTCAATTCAACTGATAATTAATGAAATTGAAAAAAGTAACCATTCTAATGCTAACTGAAAATGTCAAAAACCATTAAAAAGGAACTGCTCTAATTGCAACTAAAATGATAAAGCCAATGAAAAGGTAATGATGCATTTGCAATCAAGAAGGCAAAGCAAAAGAAGGCAGCATTGTTGCAAGGTAGAATTCTGGGAGTTTTGTACCTAAAACTCAGTTCCCTAAGATGCCAAAGTCTATATAAACAAGTCTATATCAAGTGAACCATGGCTAAATGTGAACAGATCTATGACTAAATGAACCATGAATTTACATGGAATAAAATGTAAGAAACTCTACCAAACATCACTCATTCAACAAAAATCAATGGATTTTGATGCCTGAACCATTTATACAATGTCTGCCAGTATTGATTTTACTCTTTTAATGCATGTAAGATATTCTAGAACATTGCTCTGTCATGCATTACCATTTATCAATTAATGACAATACAGATAGAAAATGCCACCCATTGAGATACACATTGTTGTTATAGAGATGATGTGGCCACACCCACCCAGTTTTAATCAATACTGTGGGTACAGGTTGGTACTAAGTTTGTTTTCAGAATTTTCTGGGGATAGACCAAGAGTAAGAGGTAAAATGTTCAATACAAAAGAGATTAGCTGAAAAAAAAATGGGAAAGGTGTTGAACATCCTGGGGACAAGCTTGGAGAATGGACAGGGTAACAATTATTCCAGGCATTCCTTAAGAGAAAAGGGATCAACATTTGAATATAAAAGGGGACTGCATGCAGGAGGAAGACAGAGTAGTGAAAATTCTGTGGACTGCTTGTAAAAAGGGACATGAACTTGAATATTTGGTAGACTGACATAGACAGGTAGAATAACCAGACAATTCAAGCAAGGCAGTTGTTCAGTAAATTTTAGTTGATCAGCCCAAAGGTTGTAGACTTTGCAAAATTATGTGACACATATGTCTCCTGATAAGACCATAGTATACAAAATCTAGAAGTGACCGGAAAGTGATAAAGGCCTTCAGCAAATTCAAGTCCCGATAAATCAGTGAAGTATACTCTCATACAAAGCATTCCATATTCAAATTACTATCACCATTTCTAATTCACGAAACTAGGTTACTATAGTATTACATTTTGCCCTTAATTTCTTTAAATATGCACCATCATAATAAATGCCCAATTCTAAACAATGATACACTCCTTAAAGAGAAAACAGAAATCTGTTACAAATGCTTGTTACAAATGCTTGTTACTAATGCTTTCATAATCCCATAAGTTTGATTGTATTCATCTATTAAACATTCAAGCAATAAATTGTCAAGGAGCATTTATTAGGGATCATTCTGAAGAAGAATTTGTTCTAGTTTGAAGAAAACATGCACTTTGTACTATGTATATAAAATTCCAGCATCTATCCACTTCTATAAATGTCAATACAAATGGCAGTATGGTGAATTACTTTTCTCGTTTAGGTTGTTCATGCAGGCATATGTTTTATTAGAATACAGCAGACATATCAATAATAGATCAATAACCCAGAAACGACCTAAAACCTACCAGAGCACAAAAACACATCAACGTCCATTATCTCGTTATGTACATAATGAAACAAAAAGGAACAAATGTATGGACAGGAGTAAGCAGTTTCAAACATCATTAACAAGGCAATTCTGTTCACCGTTCAACATATTTTTATAACATATATATATATACATCAGCAATGGAACAAAAGAGCAGAAATCTAAAATAATTTACATATGATTAAGGGTTGTTAATTAACAGAGATAATTGCAGTTAGTTGACCCACCAGAACTTATATAGTTCATTTCGTAGACATATCTGTGCTATAATATCACTTTTTAAAGTTAAAAATCTTACTAATGATATGCATTTGAGACAACTGATTTTAACATTTGGCAAAAATCCCCTGACAACAAAATATAACAAATTGTATTTACAAACACTGGGTGTCTTAATTTTTGAGTAGAAAAAAATTATCTCAGCTAAGTCTGTCTAAGAAATGGGCCAAGCAATAAGTTTAGCTGGATACTGTACCAGCACTAACCTTGTTCTCCACAAGTAACTGCTTCTCCACATGAATGATCAGCAGTGGAGGACACATGACCTTAAAAGCAACGTCTTCAGCCAAACTTTGTCACAGAAAACATATGCCAGGATCAGGGACAAACTCACAAATTGGACCTAAGAAGAATTAATGCTCTGCATTACACATTGGGCTATGTGAGAAGGCTCTCATGGACTTACGACATATGTGAATGGTGTCGTTATTATGAAAAATGAGGTGGGTGCTCAAGATTCCAGGATAACTACAACAGGATGATTAATTAGATTATCAACTATATGATCATTTTCAGCTGAGCAAGAAAAAAAAGACATTCTAAAATAGGGGAAATACTAGCATTCATGTATTGGTGGTGGAATTAACTAACTGGTTAAATCTGTCTGGAAAAAACCGATCAGTCATCTTTAAATTATCAAACTGCTACTGGAGAAGCCACCAAATTATCTTTGCGGATAGAAATAACATCAATCTGTCTCTTACCTCTGATCCTAAACATGAGTTTGCCAGTAAAGTATTAAAGCCATATGCAAGACAATACTAGTACTGAAGACATACATCATAAATTCTTTGAGTAGCAGGAAGGATTGAACCCACATCACTATGGGGACAGTGCCCAGTAATTACAATACTAAACACTTTTAAAAAAAAAATGAGCACCACAACCCTGATAAAGGAGGTGAACCCGGATAAATAGACTATCATTGTGTCACAAACCAAAGATGAATGACTAGATGACAACACTGATAATATACACAGAAAGACTTTCCACTGCCTCCACACAACTTAAAGTCATTTTATATTAAGGTAACATCAAGCCATGTTTTAGTTCTACCATTTTACTTGACCAACTTTAGGCTGATATGTGGTAACAGGGGTTTGAATGTCCACATTTCTACACCTTAAGATGAATCGTCCACCTCTTAACAACCAGCACACAGTACATTAATACACAGACACCCTCCTCATTACATTACTTGTATATATGCCACAAGTACAAATGAAACAGGAATGAAACCTTGGGAGAGCATAATATATCTTGCATACTATGCATATATTTTTTTTCAAAATATCTTGGTGCTGATATTGAACTGGATGAGTGTCTCAGACAGGATGTAAAAGACAAAAACATATACACCCAATATTCAAGTTTGCACCATTGATGACAGTCATAAAGGGACAAATTTGCATCATATTTCAGTCCAATTGATTTTTTACAAGGCTGAATCTTCCTGTTTAGTATTCAGTTTTGCAGGGAAAAACACAATACGTAGATTAATGTGACATCCAAGATATCAAGGGAAATGGAAAATGAGAAATGTGGTATTTACAAGCTAGAATATTCTGTTGCATATAATATGGCATTTATTGCACAACATTTCTCTTACTGTCTAAGTTCCTGGATAATCATGAGAATAATGGCTGAATGCTGACTTGTTTTGGAAGGATGAATATAAAGCTGAGGTATAGATTATCATGACGTAAATGGCTTAAATGTATTAAGTCTATCTATTTAGCTCAGAGAGACAAGTGAAACTTGAGATTGATCTCAAAACTAAACAAACTGTTTGTTCCAACAAATATATTAAAGTTCAAATGTAAAAAGCTGTCAAAGCAATTTCTGTTGTGCCCCAAGAAAATTAAAAGGGGTATTAAACATATTCAACACAAAATTATCTATGTACCAGCAGAATTGGAGTAAAAGGCCAATAGGAGGTGGTATGAGGCTCAGGTGCTGTAATACGCAAGTGAGCCATTAAGCAAGTAGAATTAACAGATGAACCAGTTAAATTCTGTAGAATATATAAATTAGCCAATCAATATCTGTACAATATTTTAATCCACCAATCAAAATCTGTAAAATATTTTAATCAACCAATCATATTCTGTAGAATATTTAAATCAGCCAAACAAATTCTGTAGAATACTTAACTTGACCACTCCTGTGAGCAGATCTGAAAACAGCATTTATACTGACTTTGGAAAGGATTTACAATCTGTAGGCAGGAAACAGACCAAACAAAAATACAATAGAACAATTTCTAGTACAGAAACTGTATGGGTGGAATATGAACCAAACCATAACTGAAACCAATACCTAATAAAAACTAACAATCAATTACACTGAGAAAATAATCTGATCTCCTGGGACACTATAACATTATGCCAAGAGTTTTGAGCCGAAGTGTCGCAATAATATTGTATTAATGTTACATAAGAGTAGAACAAGTTGATTAACAAAATGAACATGATAACTGATAAAATTGATTACTCTTTTTCATAAACAGTGGTTATATTCTACAAACCTGTTGAGTTTTCAAGATAAGCAGTAGGTAAGCATCAGATTTTAATGTACAGCATATCAACAGCTTTTTAATTATTACATTTAGTCATGCATGGAAAAACAGTTTTTTATATCCGGTGGTCCCGGGCTATCAACAATATAGGCACCTCGCTGTTTCCCTCATAATTCAACTGCCAATCTTTCTCAGAGAATGGCGACATATGATGCAGGATATAAAATCTTCAGTCAAATCAGGTTTGCTCAGGTTTCAAACCTGTGGCATCTCAACAGTCCTAATTGCTTCATCAATTGAACTGGGTCACTAATCAGCAACTTTTGGGAAGGCAGCCATTGGCTCTATTGACTGAGCTAACTTTAACTTAGCAGAACCATTCAGGGACTATGTAACAGCCATACCATATGTTAAAGTACATAAGTTGTCTACACCAGAGTCATGAATATAAACATTAAACCCTTTGCTTCATAAGCTAATTTCAGACTCTTCCAAAGTCAAAGCTAATATACAAAATCAATTTATTTAAGAAAATTGTGTTGTTTCTCTCTGACAGAATGGAGAACATTGTGGCAAAAGAGGCTATTACTCATTACAAGCAACAGCTTCTTTTACCACAATGTTTTTAAAAGTGGTCTGCTTCAGGGAAATGTGGTATTATGAGGCAAAGGGTTAAGTCAGGATAAAACACAAAGGTTGGTGAAACCAATTCTTTTTTTGTAGGATACAGATCAGTGATTGTAAACCCATTAAACTTGACCTAAAATTACCTAAATTTCAAATGTCAATGAAATTGTATGAGTTAAATAATATTTCACAGTTTATTTTACCATCTCATGAATAAGTCTTACAAATTTGAATTTTCAAGCACTAAAATCATGATAAGAGTAAAAAAATATTATATGGTAACAGGGAAAGAATCATTATACTAAACCCTTCTAACTAATGTTATGAAACGCAGAAACTACCAAATACATACAGATTTTTTTCAATCAAATTAACTCGTTTTCCAGCACAGTCCCCATTGAGATAAGTCAGTGGGGCACATAAATATAGTGGTAAATTTACCTTAAAAGTTCACAGCTACTTTCACTGTATAAACTTATTACATTGCAAATGTTGTATTTCCTTTTCTACATCACACAAGCAAGAATGAAAAGAGACAGGAAAGAAAGGGACAGCACGGAGGGAATGAGTCTGTAGATATTAATAAGGATAAAACAGGAAATAAAATGAAAATAGATCTTCCTAACGAGACTTCACAATATGCATTGTGATACATCCGAACAGATACTTGCCTTTACGGGAAAAAGCAAAAAATGGGCAACAGGCAAATAAATTGCAAATGCAGATAATATTTTATGGGATAAAGTCCCTCAAGAGAACTCTGAAAACTAGGTAATTGATGGCAGGGATGCAGACTTGCAGGAAGGATACACATATAAATCTACTTAATTGAAAATTTCAAACTGACAATTCTTATCTATTGATGAATAGACTTGCTTCACTAGTAAGCTGCATCAACAAAAAAAACACATATTTTGATGCAAACATGTTCAATGCAAAGCTTAATGAATTCCATGCAATGCCAAGAATGATGCACAAATGACAAATATTCGGTGACATACCTGCACATGTTGGAAAATAGGAGTTCTGTGACATGCACTTGTTGGAATATTAAGCTTCAGACTAGGAATGTAATTATGACAATGAGTGAGTGCCATTGGGCGTGATTTGTTGTGACAACCACATGGGCAGTATTTGGCAGCAGATATTGGACTACCATGAATGTGTTTTGTCACTGACAGAAATATTTTAACAAGACATGATAACAAAAGCAATAAAAACTTTACAGCAAGCTGAAATCAATTCTACATTTTTACAGCACATTTGCACATTTTATTTAATTCATTATCTGACGTCAAGTATGGTTTGTGTCATATAGCAGCATTTTGCAACTTCTACAGACATAAGGTGGTAAATTTTGTGCCATGGTGTGGTAGAAAACATTGAAATCTCTGTAATTGGCATTTTCATAGAATCAAAGTATGTTCAAGCAAGCAAAGCCCTACCAAATGAGTCAATATATTACTTAGGACTAAAATCGTACACTGAAGATTACATGAATGCAGACTCTAGTCATACAGGACTCTGATGAGACTACCGACCAAAAAAATAAGACGGTCAATCATCTTCTACTGCTGAATATTCATGTAAAAAAATTTCTTGCAGAGAACAAGGTTGGTACTGGTACAGAATTCCAGAAAACTTGTAGCATGCCAATCAGTATATGCCTGAAATGCTGTTGCTTGAAGTATGGTAAAAAAAACAGTAATTTAATTTAATTTGGCCCAGAAGGAATTTGCACTTGAAACATCTATTTCAACATACATTGATCAACAAAACATAATGAATGCTCAGTAGAATGATCCACTAATTTTCCAGGAAATTTCTTCGCATTCCCATTAAGAACATAATTAAATGCACACGAGACAAGGCATGAAAGACAAATGCCTCAATCTCTTGACCACTGGTCAATATTTTCTCTGACCAGAAGCGCCATCACCTTATGTGACCTTTTATGTCTCTTCAGTTGGCCAGTAATAGGTTGGCCATGCTGAGAGGAATGTAGAATTACACCCCATAAATCAACCATTTGAGTTCCCCCCAAAATTGCCAGACATTTTTGTTAGTACATATAATACAACAGCATAGTATAGACCAATCTTTCATATGGTTTGTTAAATATGTTTTTTCTGACAGTCTAATGTAAAAAATGTTAGTATGGGAACCATTCTTGAAATGCTCTCATACAATTGGTCAATTCTCAGATGTGCTATTTAAACTAACCAATCAAAAGTGACTGTTGTCAGACTGGTTTGAAATTCAGTTTGATAACCTTGAACTTAGAGGACAATGATATGCACATAATGAGCTCAAATATTGGTTGGGTTTCCTCTACCACTTGAAAAATGTTTTTAGCTGATAGATATTCAGATTTTTTTGCCAAGGGAATACCAGCTATTATAGATAAACTATTATCAAAATTATGTAAAAGTGTCTGACCACTGGACATGTCAGCCACAAAAAAGAATATCAATTTTCCCTGAATAAAGAAGAAATACTTTTTTTTGGCCTGGAAATTACAAACGGTAACCAATGTCATGGTTGAAGAGCTTAAAACTGTCTCATTACCTTGCAGCATAAATTTTATACATAATACAACAATAAATGAATTCAAACAGTATAACTATGAATTTATTTAACTATGAAATATAACACAAATTTATCAAATTGCACAATTTACTGTATTATCTTGAAAATATTAATAAGTCTATTAATAATGTTTAGTAATTTTCTGTGCACCGCATGCTGCTACACAGTTAACCATACACGATTTTCACACAGCAATTTTTTTTTACGAAGCTGTTCATTTCAAATACACAAATTACCATCAATTATGGAATGAATGCCAATTTCAACATCTGTGCCATTGAAGACATTCATGATAGCCCTTAACAAAAAACATGCCAAAAATCAATGTTATTCAGAATAATAAAACATATAGTTCCCATAAAAAATATTACGTAGATACGGTTTATTCTAACCTATGATTCAATAATAGATTGATTTTACTTGATAACAAAATGTACTATGCAACCACATTTTGCAATATGTTTTCAGAATATGTATGCAAAATAGACAATAAATAATTAAGAAACATTTCAATTGCCAGACATATAGCAATAGCTACTAAATTCATAGCAATTCAGAAACGATTTTATTATAGCTCTTGAAACATCGAAAACACTTTACTTCTTTCTAGTATAATGCAAGTCAGTAAGAATTGTGTAGTTTAAAAGAAAATTACATTTCACCAATTCATACAAAAATATATTATCACAATCATAGTGATATCTATGCTTAATAATTTGTGTTCTTTATGAATAATTACATCATTTACTTAATAACACTTACATTAAATTAAGTCCATTTACAGTGCTCAATATCCTAATATGGTAAAAAGTAATTCCAAATGAGAAAATATTACAATTTATCCAATTCTGAACAACCAATGTGGTGAATCACACCTGCGATACTGAAAAACAGTTATATCCAATATAGTTGACACAAATAATATCATCCGTCATGAAGTGTAATTCTCACGAAGTGTTATTCTTACAAGACGGAAACCCAAGCTCTCCTGTGTGTCATACAAGTTGTTTCAGGACATGACTAAAGGAATCTTTTCCAATCTCGGCCTCCATGTTGTTTTCTGTAGATCAATACAAGATCAATACTGCATTACCCCACCATATACAGAAAACCAATTCTTAAATTCTACCAAGCATCTCTGCGAGTCAGAATACAGTGTGGTCTGAGTCATTGAGAAGATTGGTGAATTTAATTGAGTTCTTGCTGAGAGGTAAGAGCGCTTGCAAAATAAAAACATGATAATCATTGTAAAGTTTGTAGTTTGAAAGTGGAAGATAATTACATCAGGGTCACATCATGTTTGTCACCATTCAACAAATTGTTCTCGCAACATTAAATTATGTACAAATACAGGGTCAGGTTGGCAAGGGACAACCACTCAGAAAGCAAGAAAAGTAATTGGGTTTCCTTGCCAATTTAGATCATTAAAATGTTGCTTATCAATTAGTATCCCGTACATTGGGAAAGGCATTGTGTACCAGCAAGTTGGCAACCATGAACAGTGACCTATGAATTCATTAAATGTTCCAATGAATTACTAATTAATTGAATTTTATACTCTTTTCATTATAAAATTTCACAAGGAGGAAACATAGACATGAAGTGCATTAAAAAATGTTACATGTTCTCACATTATTATAAATGTCATAAACGTTTAAAATTGGGGTTCCCTGCCAATCCACTACCATAGCAATAACTTCATCACAGACTAATTTATTCTATGTGGAACACACACCGTTCATAATCTGCCTCAATCCAAGACAAAAGGAAAATTAAAAAGTGCACAAAAATAAGTAAAAAAAGTAAAAACCTCCCTGTTTGTAATCTTACCACCAGTTACTGTGACAAAAACTAACATTAAATGATTAACAAAATATTCCTCCATGTTATACAATCAGCATTTTGCCATTCAATATGATCGATGCACGAGATTACTGTGCATTGATCCAACTCTATCATTACAATATCGATTGAATTCAAGAAATATTGCAAGCTCTCAATAGGATTAACACAGAAACTTGGCTATTTATACTGATTGTTTGTAGGAATTTAAACTTTTTTTTTTTATTTCACACACTTACAAACAAAGATGATTGCCAATTGAGGAAGCTAATGAATTATCAAATATTTGAATAGTTATTATTTCCAAGAAAATTTGCAAGCTTCCCAAAAGATGCCAGACTGCCTGATATGTCAGGCATATTTCGAGCAGGTCCAATAACTTTTTGGCGAGTACCGGACCAGATGTCCGGCAGTCGGGTACAATTTACAGCATTTATCACTTATGTATAATATTTTTGGTCAGACAATTTTTTATTTGGTCAGACAGAAATTCTTACTTTGCCTGGCTAATGTCAGGCAAGTATTCCAGCAGTTTCGAGAAACCTGAATTTGATGAAATAAAAGCATCATGTTGCCAGAAAAACTGGTTTAGCTTATTCATTTTAAGGAAAAAGATTCTCTATACCAAGTGTAGATAGGAATATTCAATATTCATAATCATGTCAACAGAATCAACACATCTTGCCGATATCAAAATACACTGAACAAATAATTTCTCATCTCTGATTAACTTTCTCAACATGGCTTCCTTAAATCAGACACCAGTATAACTCAGAGAAAAGCACTCAAATGTTTTTTTCTTAGAAATCTTGCATGACAAAGGGAAGCCGACTTCCTGATTTAAGGACTTGGATCATAGAATTCATACAAGCCAATGTCAAGGACCTGTAGGAGGTGAATCATTTAGAAAGGCCTTACAGCAATAAAAAAATCTTACTTTAACAATTACAGAATCAGAATACATCAATACAGTCAAAACTGTGTTTGCGGCCACCTCTGAATGAAGACCACCTGGTGAATAAAGACCATTCCTTGAAAAAACATCACTAATTATTTAGATCAAGCTGACCTTCGAATAAAGGCCACCTGTCAATAAAGGTCACATTTTGTCTTTCCCAAGGGTGGCCTTTGCTCGCAGCTTTGCCTGTACTTAAAATTGAGGAAAATATCAAGATTCAAGACCTACATCAATAGACATGAATATTTCCTACTTTGTCAAAAAACTGAGTGAAGTTCTAGTCACCCACTAATCCACAGCTCAGCTGATCTTCCTACCCAACCATCCCTGAGAGAAAAGAATATTTGACTGAGGTTTGCTGACTTAGAATAGTTCAACGTCAAAAGCAAAAGAAATTTTCTTGTTTCTTTACTTCAATCAGTGCAATAAGATTTTACACAAGTTGTTATACAGTAATATTGAAACAAAAAATGTTTTGGGTTTTATGCCTCTTTTAAACAGTATTTCAGTTATATACCTACGGGCAGTTTTCCTGTATCCTGTACCGATACTAACCTTGTTCTCTGCAAGTTACTGTCAACATGAATGATCAACTGCAGCGTACAAATGGTCTTTGGTTGAAATATCTTAAATCAAAGCATCATAGAAAATATGTGCCATACCCCGGATTCAAACTCACAAACTCAAGGTCTGTAGACCAAATGCTCGACTAATTGAGCTAAGTCAAACTGGGTGGGCTATGGACAAAAATATATAAAGCTCTCCACATTGATATTATGCACCAAATAACTCTCTGAACAAAAGCCAACCAAAGCCACAAAGATCCCTTTTGGCTGCTTTTGTTCACTGGTTGTACAGTTCCTGTATTTACTTCACATGTTAGAGTCACCACCTTACTACACTGAATAGACACTATTTAGGTTAGTCTCAATCTTCTAATAGATTGTAACAATAAACATTATTATAACATATCAGCTACATCATCTTCACAGTACAGCTCATTTGCAACAATAAACACCTCCATATGACAAGATTACAGTAACAACACAACTCATGGATCAGTCAATCACAAATAATGACAGATGATAAGGTCTGACATTACTTGAGAGATTTCTCTTGGCAAAGTTTAACATGAAAGATGTGATCGAAACATAGAAGATAGGATGTATATCTCCATGTCTTACAGCATGGTTATTCATCTGACAAAACAAACTGACACAGACATTCTGGTCAATATTGTCGATATATATCAACACTGACCATCACTCACAGGTCATTTCTAACCTACAATGACCAGACACAATTTCCTAAGACTAGTCAGAATTTTGATCAAGAAATTTTGGCACGACAGTCAAACATGGTTATAGAGAACTTAAATATTGTGAAAAAAAAAACAGAAGAAATAAGGAAATTACTTCACTCTAAACATGCTTTCCTTTACTTCAATGTAATATGGATGTGAAATACGGATATAAGCAAGTAATTATTTGGGTCCCCAGGAATTAACAAATGATTGTTGACTTAGGGTGATGTATGTGGTGTATGGTTTTTTAAAACTTTCATGGATAATATTCCCATAAAAAATTGCTGTATGTCAAATTCAAATCATCAAGAGCAGTATTGGGAGTTGTCATTGTCATCATCTCGTTAGATAAGCTAAAGTTTGTAAATGAAAATACAACAAACATTCATAATAATACATACATAACAAAAACACAGCAATGGTACTAAATCATTTGACAGTTTCCTTCATAAAAACTGTTTTCTAATTTTTAGAAATAGTGACCTTGACCCAAGAACTCCCAAATACAACCGCATTAGTTCTATAATCTTAAAATAGTCATCTTTTGTAGAAAAGAACTATTTATTTATTTGCCAAAGCATAAAATCCTTTCTCGACTGAAAACTCTTCTAATCAAGCATTTTCGTCTGGTCTACTAGAGTCTATATCATCATGAGAAGCTTCGAGAAGACCTTGATGAAACATGCAAAAATTGATGCAGGACCAGTCAACAATCAATTTCATTCATAACAAGAACTGATCTTTTCTGAGTAACAATCAGAATCGTTATGTTTTCCCTGCATTGAGAAATACAAGCGTTTTTTGACAGCTAAATATTTCCAAGCCTATAGCATAAATAACAACCAGCAATAACCAACTGACTGATGATTCATATAATTGCATGTTATAACAAATTATGTATGATTGACATAATCATAGCACTGTATATGAAGCAATTCAGAGAAAATATTCATAAAATGACATTAGATTATACACATGGGCATTTACCAAAATGGTTTTTACTAAAATAGTTTTCACACGCATATATTTTACCGGGACATTATCCACTCAAATGATTCGCAATCATGAAACTTACAAAGAATCTTATTTCTTGGATTTCAGGAGAAATCAGACATGTAACACTGAAACTGAAGTTTTAAAACTAGTATTTACAGACAAAACTGAGAGCTAAGCAGTTGATTGGTTGATTCTGAGTTGAGGCTTAAAATTGACCAATGACATGGCTGTAGTCAGAAAATGGTCATAACAAAAATTCAGCAGTCATGAACTTCTGAACTACAACATATTAAAAGCTTCAGATTGGTTGGATCAGAGCTCAGACTTAAAATTGGTTTATGGCAGGGTTGCATGCCGGGCAGAGTCTCAATCCAAACCAAGAAATCTGAAATATCTAAAATTCTAAATAGTTACACAGTATAGCATGGAAAATTAACTGCTTAATTAATAACCAATAAATGCCACTCAACACTAAAACGATTGTAGGAAACTCAATACTAAAATTCTAAATAGTTACACAGTATAGCATGGAAAATTAACTGCTTAATTAATAACCAATAAATGCCATTCAACACTAAAACGATTGTAGGAAACTCAATACACCACTGATGGTCTTAATTAGGTACTGATTTTTATAATTAGAAAATGGATCACATGACCAGTGGTCACATGTCTTGGTGCAATAATGATCACACAGGGACAGGAAATGTGTGACATTTATGACTGCAGACGATCATTGAGGCATGCGATATAGTGACAAGTCAGTAATTGGTCATACCCCCAGATGCACCCATCAAACACACAAAACTGCAGCTTTAATGTCTCCTAGAGTTAATCACTTGAGATAGAAACTGTTAGCAATGGGTGAAAAACTATCTCAACTTAATGCTGGAAGAGAAATGATTATAGTTTGGTGCCATAAGCTTGTAATGAAGAGAGTCAGGTATCAAATGAAGTATTGTCCATTAGTTGTAAACGAAGGAGAAGAAATACTTTGAAAAGTAGTGGTAGCAATAAAACTGACCTGAAAAGTATTGTAGCAATAAAACTGACCTCTGATTGTTAAAGACAACATAAAACTTAAAATATGTAAATATTTCTTGTTTACCACAGTTTCAGAAATAAAGAGGACAACATACAAAGTCTATTTATTTCAATGACAATATTCAGCCCTTTTTTGCTTCTCTTATTACATTATATCATTCCTAAATAGGGTGTCCAGAAGTTTTTATTTGTAAAAGAAGCAAGGGTCCTTTTCATAGACATATCTTTGAACTTAAAATCACATCAATGATATATATTTCAAACAAATGGCATTAACACCTCACAAAAATTCCCCAAAGAGACATTAAGATATAACATAGTATTATTTTTTCTTACAAACAGGGGGTCTAGAATTTTAAGTTGAAAAATTACTATCTTAGATATTGTCCATGAAGTTTACCACCTAATTGCTCATGATGTAATTTTGAATGGTTGTACATTAATATTGGTTGTTTGAAATCAAACAGATGAAACAATGATTTACTTTATATAATTTATCAGGACTTCATGTTGGCACAGATGTTTATTCAATCGAACATACTTCTCTAAATGGTACTTACATAAACAGAAATAAAATATTCATAACTTTTCACAAAATAACATTAACACTTGACAATTTCATCTAACTTTGCAGCATAAATAATCTACAGGCATAAACAAATTATTAAGCCACATGGGAATTGTGATATTCCTTGCATACAATAATGAAAGAACAAGTTGACAACAGTCATCTGTTGTTTGGGTTTGGTCAATATTTTAGCCAATACCCCAGATGTATTTCCAATATGGCTGCCATGATGGTGTAAACTTTCTGGTTCACTGAATAGCATTATCAGAAAAAGTTCGCATCATTAGATGGTTATGATAAAATATTCATAGGTTTGTAATGATAAGGTGAGAGGACAGACAACATAACAAACTAATCTGTAGGAGTGAATAAACTGGCATTGATCAATACATGAAATACAATACATTGACTTTCCAGCCTAATAATATC
Source organism: Lutraria rhynchaena (assembly GCA_008271625.1). Lineage (NCBI taxonomy): Eukaryota > Metazoa > Mollusca > Bivalvia > Venerida > Mactridae > Lutraria > Lutraria rhynchaena. The sequence continues at coordinate 1,351,732 of VIBL01000036.1, forward strand.
CAATCGCAGAAAAAATCACCCATTATTAAGATGAAATTGTTATGATCAATGTAGCTAAGAGTATGAATAATCCACTCAATAAAAATGTCAATGATAATTACACAGCTACATTATCAGAACGTTACTAATCAAAGAATTATTGACTGGTAGACAATTGATGAACAGAATATTTCATGACATATACCTTCCCAAAACAAAATGTTTTACAACAAAACTGGAATTACTCAATGTAAGTGATTTTATAATCCTTTTAATGTTATCAAATGCAATAAAATATCCTAAAAACAAAAACGAAATAAAAATCTAGAAAATGTAAAGAAGGGATGTTTATTGGGGAATATTCGGTAACCTTCATTCTATGTAGAAAATTACACCATCTTTGACATATTCAATTCAAAATTAAATTAAGAAAATGAACTACATTACCAAGAATTTTTTGCTGTAAACAAATTTAGCATTTTTTGCAAAAAATGAAAATTTGTAGACGATGAAAGAAAAAAAATGAATTTAATCAATTTAATTGAATTTTACAGATTCAGTATAACCACCAGCTTTAGTTCAAAGACTGGGTGTATCAAAGAAAGGTCACTTATATGGACTTCATACAGCATCTCCAAGCAAGGCACACAGCAACACATTTCTCATTCAGGAATCAAACCTGTGACCCAACAATCACCAATTCTGTACTGACTGACTTAATTAAAACACAGCCATGTATCACAAGCATACAGATGAGCATGTGACAGTATGGTAACTTGTTGACTTATGATTTAAACCATTTGAAATCACAAAAGTCATTATTAGTTACATGTATTTTCAGGATCTTGAAAATTGGGGGCAGAACTAGAAGAAAAAATCAATTTATTCCACAGAGAATATATTTCTCTTGACAAACGAGTGCTTTGTAATCATACGGAAATGGAAAACCTCTTGTCCCAGAAGATTTGAGTTCTGACAGAAAACTGATGAAAAACTTCACAAACAGTTGAAATCCAATTATGGAACAACACTTACAAGAAATCCTGAAAGTACATTTCATGAGGGTAAAACAACAGTCAACAGACTCATATCAGGACACTTTGATGTTTAGAACACAATACCTGCTACATGCAATACGAATACCAGCAATAAAAGTTCTGCTAAAGTAACAACTAGACAATAAGCATATTCATTTCAAACTTTTCCCAGCATCAGTCAACAGTTTTAGTCATGAAATAAATGACTTTACCCAGCTTTTGCTGCAAAAGATGGCAAAATGCAGCCAGTAGTTATGAAACTCAATTAGAAGTCTGAGAACGAGCTTCACTATTTGTTTATTCTTAATCTATTAGAAAACAACCAATCATGGGTCTGCATTTTGAGAGCAATCTCAAAACCTCAATTTTGATTCAATTACAGATAAAAATAATTATAAAAAACAACCAATCAGAGGCAGACATTTTGAGAGCAATCTAAGAGCTTCAATTTCAAAATAATTATAGATAATAAAATCATTTCAAGTGAAAATTGATTGCATTTTTTGTTTGTTTACCACACAAAACTGCTTCATCATAGCAAGGTAAAAGCATCATTTCATGTCTGAATAGAACATTTTACAGAGAAATTCAGAATAAAGAATAATACTGCCTGTTGAAATCTGTATTGATTATATCCTGGCTTTAAATGAGTGCAAGAGAAACTCCAATTGAAAACATATTTAATAGTAGCCATTATTTTTTATGGCATCAACATCTCAGAACATAAATGATATACTATGTGTTTGTTTGGGCCAAGCAAGGGTCCTCCGTTCAATCCTCAGTTAGTATCAGTGATTTTTCTCCTGTATTTAGCAGTAATTCAGATCTGAATTTATGAAAGGTACTTATAAAAGGTTTATTTCATTTAGCATATCAAAGTCATCTATAGACTGTAAAAACCATTCATTTATCTCTCCAATAATATCAAATTGCATAAAAACATCCATACTGCACTCAACACAAATTATTGGAACATGTAATGCAATGAAATAAGGGAGGTAATTATCTGGGAATATTAACTATAATTAAATCTCATTATCGTTCCTAAAGTAATCAGGATACTCTGAGACTAATCACCATACTTTATTAATAAATTAGCTCATTTATTAAATGCCTGGAAATAGACTGGAATTATCATAAACTAACACAAACTACCACACATTCCTGACATAATACTTGATTATTTCATGATAGGGTGTATTTCTTTTGAGCTAACCCACAAATTGCACAGTTTGATCCAACGATTGAGATATACTGCAAGTATAATGGATTTTTCGCAGTATATAATGCTATTTTTCAGCAGTTTATCAGGGTGTACACACACAATATAAGTGATAACAACCAACATTTTTTTCCATGTTCATTTTAGATAGATGCAATAAAGAGCATCAACAATTATGTGGCTGATAAAACACATTCTATGAAACATATTCCATGATAAATGAGTCTTTCGTAATCAATGATTTCAAGGTCCTTTAGAACATTCTGCCAATAAAAGCTAATTTGCAATATATATGCATGTAGAGTAAAACCAAAATAATAAGACCACCTTTGGGTGTCCAAAAATGATCTTAATATTGAAGCGGTCTTTTATTATCAAGTTTAAGTACAAAGGCAGTATTAAAAACTGGTCTAAATATAAGAGATGGTAATAATAAGGTGGTCTTGTATAAGAATAACATTTTCAGGTTTTAATACTCCTTTCAACAATACTTGAGTTACATACTGGCAAGTGATGTAGTCTTACTATTAAGGTGGGCACTAGGGGATGTTTTACTGTAGATAACGTTTCATGCAGGTCTTCTGACTAAACTTACAAATTTAGGATGGTGGGTTTTCTCAAAGGTAGTTTTAATATGGCAGTATAGTCAGTGGAGTAGAACTAGACTGACATTCCATACTTTATGCTACAAGTTGCAACATTCTTTTACAATTTTTACAACATTCTAGAATATTTTTCCACAACAATTTGAAATGTTTTAGAGGATTCAGAGTAACACTTTGAAACTTCCTGCAGCAATTTTCAACATTCTAGAACTTTCAGCACTACATTCTAGAACTTCTTCGTGCAACAATTTGCAACATTCTAGAACTTTCAGCACTACATTCTAGAACTTCTTCGTGCAACAATTTGCAACATTCTAGAACTTTCAGCACTACATTCTAGAACTTCTTCCTGCAACAATTTGCAATATTCTAGAACTTTCAGCACTACATTCTAGAACTTCTTCCTGCAACAATTTGCAATATTCAAGACCATTTACAGCTGGAATACAAATGATGTCTGTATGACAGAATGCTACAAATAAAATGATATTCTTTATGACTTCCCTGAGATGTTCAATCAACAACATAATACTGTGTTTTACATCCTGATCATGAACCCCGACAGTTTCAATTCCTTGTCTCTTCATCGGCACTTACAGACATTGCTACAAAATTTGCATTGCAAATTCAACCAAATTCATACTAAGCCACAGACTCTCACTAAGTGACTCATTCCAAGTAATCTGTATTGTTTGGCACTGAAGTCATTCTAGAAAGTATAATATTTTCTTTTCAATTACGATATGTTTAGCAACAGAAGTATCATGAGAGAGGTCTAGGTATTGATTTTATGGAAAACAAAATAGTAAATATCATGTTTAGCAATATGAATGGATTGTTTATTATAGTACTTCTAGTTGATTTATGGGAGTCTTATCTCCCAAGAGACACGGAGTAACTTGACAGTAAATACTAACAAATGACATTACTGCTTTCAATACCTTTGTTATACCTTTAGTCATAATATTACATTTGTTTTTATCTAGTTATCAATATATCTTGTGAGATTTTCTATCACATCATTTTTCTGATATAAGCTTGGTGTGGCAACAAAAAACTTAAAAAACATCTTGTTCAACTATCACTTTTCATTGGAACACGACTGCAATAAAAAGTACTCAGATTAAAAAAAGGATGCTTAAATGTAACAAATAAATCAACTGGCAAGTATGAACAATTACAAGAAAATCAGCATACAATAAGAGTTGGACAAACAGTCATCTGTAAATAAATACCATCATGTGAACAAAGGCCACCCCTTAGCACACATTTATTCATATATACACCAAATGTACCTCTGAATAAAGGACAACCAGACATAAAGTCTGTATTTCTTCTCTTCCTTTGCCTTTGGTGACCCTTGTTCACAGGTTTGATTGCAATGTATGTCATTAATTATACAGATATTATAATAATTATGTTGTCATTAAGAAACGCCATTTCTGACAACCGCCTAGAAAATACACAAAAAAATCAGTATTTCCAAAGACTACAATGTTTTTATTGTTGATCATCTAAATTACAGTAGTATCAAATTTAAGCACGATCTACAAGAAGATGGTCCAGTGTCAAGTTTAACTTCAATCTCTATGATTTAGAGATTAGAACACGATCAACTACAATCATAATGTAAATATTTAGGAAATCAATCCAAATTAGGGGAGGGGCATAATTAGGGGATAGGTATAAATAGGGGAGGGGTTTAAATTGTGGAAGGGCTTTTATTAGGAGAGAGGCATTCATTAGGGTGGGGTGTTTCTTACAATGTTATCTGTAATAAAAATCATCAGCTAAAAAAAAGAATTCAGCCACTGAACTGTGATTCCGTAGTTACTCTTCTATCATACCCACAGGGGATGTCATTAGTGATTCTACATCATTAAGAAGACATTTACTTATAGTATTGACTCACATTCTTTGTTGGCGTAGTTACCACCATCTTAATGATATATTGATCCAGGAAATATACTACTAATGATGTCATGTCCACTCTCAGACGTATTTAGATAAATCAAGACCTATATTTAGAATGCTGCGTAAATTTTTGACACACAATACATTTAGGTAATTCTGTGTGACACAAACCTTGAATGCCGGAACATTGGACTAATGAATGTCAACTAATGATTCATCTACTGTCTGAATCAAGATGCTTGTGTTTGGATGAATCAAGACTTAAGAACACAGTTTTGGTAATTTTGTATGATGCAACACACAGAAATGAATTATTGATCTAGGTGGTATGAATATCAATGATATTATGTCAACTGGATTTTGGATAAAACAAGACAATTTTAGGCACTTGTCACATAACTTGGTAATTTTCTTTGTGATTTTGATTACAAACTGAACATTTATTTAGAAAAATTAAGGAAATTTTTGACACACAATACATTTAGGTAATTCTGTGTGACACAAACCTTGAAGGCCGAAACATTGGACTAATGAATGTCAACTAATGATTTATCTACTATCTGAATCAAGATGCCTGTGTTTGGATGAATCAAGACTTAAGAACATAGTTTTGGTAATTTTGTATGATGCAACACACAGAAATGAATTACTGATCTAGGTGGTATGAATATCAATGATATTATGTCAACTGGATTTTGGATAAAACAAGACAATTTTAGGCACTTGTCACATAACTTGGTAATTTTCTTTGTGATTTTGTTACAAACTGAACATTTTAAAAAATTAAGGAACAAATCAGGAGTGTTGATATTATGATTTGTCTTGATGACCAAACAAATATAAATTTATTTTGACGGATAAGCTCTAAAACAAGTTGAAGATTATTGAAATCATTTTTAATATGGTCACCCACATCATAAAACATGGCTGACCAGGGTTTTGCTAACTGGCCCAACCGAGGAGTAATGAAATATATCAGTGGATTTAACAAACTTCAAACTTTAGATGAATGTTTTGCAGTGCCTAATAGCCTAACAAGTATGTTACATTATGTAGCAGATGTTTGTCAGGCCCAATAAAAAAACATAAAATACGAACATTTCCCAATACATGCCATTTGGGAGGGGGGGCATTTTATAGAATTGTTTTCAATATATACAATTATTATTGCAATTAGGCATTGGATATAATTTGAAAGATTATTAAGCCTTTTATGCTTTTATGATGGGTCACAAATTATTTTTTTCTAAGAAATGTTAGGGGGAGTTATGAGGAAATATATGGTAAATTGAAACAAAAATCAGCACAATACTACCACTATAGTACAGTTTATAGGAGGAACTTCAGAACAGGAAATGAAATTTGTAATTAGTTTATCATGCAACTAGGAAGATGTTAAATCTCTTAGTTTAGCCCAAAGCAGCAGAATAAACTATCAGAAGTTTCATTTCCATTCGACAATACCCAGATAAATTGTATGTAAGTATTTCAAAAGTTTGCTTTTCATCTGTAAAATATTACCTACCCCCCCCCTTCCTCCCTGAGGGCTTGACACAATGAATATTATATAAGAATACAATAGATGAGTACTTCTGTCACAAGAGGAATAACTACTGAAAAGTCTCTAGAACAAGATCTCTGAAATAGCTGAACTATAGTTAATCACCAAAAGCAACCAGTTGAAATGTTTTGATGTATATGAATTTGGATACTTTGTGACTAACAACAGTTCTGACAAGGATGGATATAAAGAGGCCGACCTGACATCAGACCTTCCAAAACATATTGGATAAAATCCATGGCGATCAAATGATAGGAAATAAAATTATATCTTAAGTTCAACACTTTAGAATCAACACTGAATACTGGAGTTCACTCTCATACCCCTTGGAAGTACAATAAAGTCAGTTTCAAATTCTGTCTTTGATTTATACTAAAATTATGCACCCCCAACCCCACTATACAAATCCTGAGCCTCCCCAAACCACTCATATGAGATCTCACTTAACACATAAATAAAATTGTAAATCTTGAATGATGAAAACTAACATTTAATTACTTCATTTTAGACTGATACAGAGGACATATAGGACAAGCTTGCACAGGACCCAGATACATCGTTAATGAATCACAGACCAATCAAAATTGAAACTAAAATTTCTGATTGGTAAATTTTGTAGTACAATTCAAAATTTAACAATGGAAGACATGCATTTTAAAATTTGTCCACAACAAGGATTTTAACCTCAGAAGGAGTAATATTAACAACACAAATTGTAGAAACAGAAATGTTGATGACTATTCACCAATTTCCATTAATTGAAATGTCAGCAAAAACTTTCATTTCATGGATGAAAACACAGAAGAAAAAAATAGTACCACCAGGATTTGCTGAATAAATATGACTGAAAATGTTATATCGATTAGATCAACATCTTGTTAATTGAGTCCTTTTGTTCCTCTAAATTGGAGAGCTACAAAAGCTCGTAACCTTTTCATAGTTCCGAACTTTTCATATTTCCGAAAACAAAGACATAATTAGGTCCCTGACATGGGACTACTGGTCCCTAATGACCCTTACATGTGTTCATTACAAGATCCTGTGATAACCTCATATTGCCTTAATATTGTATTTGTACTTCTTCTGTGTCCCCTCAGATCTTCAATTACATTAAGCTCCTTTTAAAAACCCGGAACAATCATACGCAGGGCTCAATGCTAAACCATAGTAACCCCAAGGTACAGTACAGAAGCAAATAATACTTTTTTGCATCAAAGCCAACATATAGTTATCAGAAAGTATTGACCTTTAAATGAGAAATTCTGTCCTTACAGCATCCAGTCTCAATCAGTGAAAAAGATCCATTTCTTAGTGACAAATGAGTCAATTAAGATCTCCAAATTACACGTTAAACTAGACGTATTACATCAGTTGGTTTGAGAGAAATATCGAGGCAAACATAAACAGTGAAACCTCTCCATTCAAGATCCCTCAAATCCAGGTTGGAAAAAATACCAATACTTTTATTCAGGCCTAACAAAAAAAGTTTTTTTTCTGGTTACATGCCCAAAATAATATGGGTTGGTAGGTAGGGATTTTTTTCTTGTATGTATCGGCAACACTGTTGCGAAAATTACAATATAGCACTAAGATATGGATGCTGTAAAAACTTGAGTCGGTAGGTAAAAGATGGGTCGGTCAGGTAACCGGAAACAACCCTATTTTTTTAGGCTTCAATATTTTTCATAAAATACAAAACAAAATCCAGACACCCTACAATCTGGACTTTTCCCAAAGTCCAGATGAATCTGGGTAAGAAAATTTTCATTTTACTGATAAATACTATCAAATGTTTACCTATCTTCCATGAAATTTCTAAACAACAACAACAACAAAAATAAGCAAAATAATGATAGTATACACATCTCAATTTTCTATAAAGACAAAATGTCTTCTTAATAGTAAAATGAGTGAAATGACAAACTCAAAATTCTGGTTGCACAAATGGGAAAAAGTGTGAGAATTTAAACACAGCAGTAAAAACAAATGCATCTTGTCAAAGAAAAAAATACAAATCTCTCATTATTTAGCATTTGTGAATTTTAAGTAATGGCTCTCATAAGGGATTTAAATAAAAGCCTCATTTACATCTGAATGATATTTAACTTCAGTTTCAAGGTTTATCACTAAGAGAATGAATATTTCCAAATATTTTCTACAGATTTAAATCAGAAAGATCAAAAAAAAGTGCACGTATTTTCACTGACAATAGGAAGAAACTACTGCATTATTCTATCAATGAAATTTGATCAATAAAAACAAAATTTGAAATTATACTCAACTTTATTTTAGAATAATAAGTTTCACATTCACTGTCATATTAGTAATCTTAATGCAGGTTTTTTTAGCTGTTTTGATGAACAATATTCGGTCATGTTCCCAATAGCAAAAGTATGTATTTTCCAAATTGCAAGGCGAAAAATTCCCAATTCAAATGAGAAAAAAAAATGGAAAAAAGATTTAATTTTCCCCATTTTTACTATGTGTTTCGGGCCGAAAGATGCGAGTGCAAATAAAACGAGGGAGACAATTGCTGATTACACATTTTTAGACAACTCTGGCATTATCTTTATACAGTGTAACTTTTTCCCAATTTTGTCAAAAATGTCGTGAAAAATTCCCAATTCTCAGTGTTGGGTCATGTTCCCAAAATTCTAAAAAAAAAAACTGTCATGCCACTGTATTATATTTGTATTGTACTTGTGCAGATAGGAAGTATTAAGATGTTAATACAGCACTCAGTTCTCAAGTCAATAATACCATACTCTAAACATAATGAGAGACACAATTTGTCTTAACTCATGTCATTTACATTTTTATTGATATTTAAAGTAAAACAAGCATTAAGCCTTTTGCATCCCATATGGTAGATTGTCAGGCCAGAATGTGTTCAGTTTTGACTTACAAGAGTACCCAGCGTTTGAGTCAATGACTCTCTGTTGTAAACTGATCTACTAATTCATAGTTCTTAATCAAGGGCTGATTTAGGGTGGGCAGCGCCTTTTTTTATGTTTGTAGGCACTTACGCCACCTTAAGCGGTCGGAGCTGACATGTATCCCCTCTAAAATTTGGAAAGCGTAAGTAAAAAAACGTCAGTTATGTGCCAATTGTGTTCATATTTATGTTAAAAATACTGTATGCACCCCTGGAAATGTTGTCAGCATTTATGTCATGCAAAGCTGAAATATCTTGGGGCCAAATGTTTTGGGGCAGAACATCATGGTCCAAATGTCCAGATACCATAAATTATGTATCTATGATGAAGACATTCAATAAAAATACTAAATTCCTGATAATAAAAAAATTTTGATATATTTATTCAATCATTGTGTTGAGCAAATACAACCTGGCATGCACATGTACACTTGGATAAATTAATATTCATTTGAAATTTAAGTTAAACCATGCAGTAGCCATCTTTATAAACATACAATTTTTTGCATAATTTACACACAACTGCGGTTATGCCAAGATTTTTCTACGAAAGCTGACCTTTGCGTTTCTGTTTTTAAAATGAAAAAGCTTCAAACATAATACTCCTTGAACTCCCTGGAAAGGGAGTGGTCTAACTGATAATATGCAGTTAGAATATTACAATGTTGAGATAGGCATACTTCAAAGGTTATTATAAATTGCAGAATGCTTGTATTAGTGAGAAAGCTAAAGTAGAATCTCACATAGCAACCACCCCATTACAATAGCCATGAATGTCTCTCGATATATTGTCCATATTTCAATTTGATAATGAGGTCCCCTCTAGGTTAAGATCACCATTTTCATGTCCCAAAGGTGGTCTTAATATTGACATTTTGTAGTACTAGTCATCACAACCAGGTGGTTTCTGTTCATAGGTGATCCTTAGCTCATGTTTGTCTGTATCTGTCTTCAAAATAGGAGTATTTCGTGATGTTTGAATATTTCAGAGTCTGTCTACCACAAACACTGTCAGTAAAATGATTTAAGAGATCAATATCCTATGAATAAAACATACAAGAGCCCACAGGGACACTGGATGCATATATTTGTGAGGATTTCTGCACATTGCAAGAGTATAGAAATTGATCATATCTAAGAACCGAAGAAAAGTCCATCAAAGCCTGAATTATCAATGAGATACATACAGCATGAAATTGTGAGGTCATGCAAACTGAATCAAGGCATGATGTTAGCTTTCTTAATGTAGATCTTAAATGCATGAATTCTACTCAACTACTTTCCCAATAAACACCCCCTCAAACTCTGAGAACAAATAATTGTAAACTTAATTTCTTTAATATTATAATCAAATAATATCTTAAAATGGTTCATTCCATTACTACACAAATTCTGTACCACTTTTGGAACATGTATTAGAAAACGTTTGGCATTCTTTGAGGATTTAATAAAACTGAAAAGGGTCTCTGGTTGAGTGGCTGTGGTCTCTGACTAGTGATTACTTACTCCTTACTGCTTTAAGTTCAAACCCCATCCAGGATCAGACATATTTCATAAGTGAGGAAGCTTTCCATCTAGCTTACTAAAGGTTGATGGTTATACCCAGGTAGATGCCTTGGGTCTTTAAAAGTAGGAAAGTTGTCATATGACCTTTGCTGATGGTGCAATGTTCAAATCCAGTGAAAAAATACTGAAACTGCTAGTGACTGCAAAAATTAAATTAGTTCAAAACTTGATGCATTTTCAAAATGTGCTTATAAATCCAATATGACTCAATTTTTGTGACTTTGTGTGTAAGCTTTAAAATAAATTCAAAGCAGAGTACAAGGATCTTCAAAGAGCTGTACACATCTGTCAATATTTCAAAATTGTGTGTAACAGTATGTCACAATAAGACTTATATATCAAAATATCTTATTTCCAAAATGAAAATTTCTTTCAATAAGACATTTCATTCAGAAACAAAATATTACTACAGACAATGTTGTATCCATAACTTCGTTGAACCAAATCAGACAATACATTAAAATCTGCTTTAGACAGTATACACAATTAGTACAGAATTCACCTATGTTCTTCCTAAGCAATTTGCCAACAACCTGCATTTAATCACCTTGGAGAAGATAAACCACTTACGTTATACAACTTCCTCCAACAACACAATAACATTCCAAGCCATTTCAGGAGACAAGAGAATTCCGAATAATTTTATCCGACAGTCACCAGAGAACTACCACCCCTTAAACCCTTATTTATTGTCCTCGCCCACAATGAGGTCATAAAATTGCAATAAAAAGAGACAAACCTTCCATATCTTATTAACCAAGAAGTGGTTAACAATCCAGGCAAAATAATTCCAGAAAAAATGAGCAATCACAGAGAGGTCTAGGACTTCACTCTTAAACACTTGTCATCAAGATCGTTAGACAAGTTTATTTATGTCCACGTTCTACATCGGTAAAACAAGCAGGAACCAGCACGATTTTCTTCTGATTTACTCATACAGAAAATGTTTTACACTTTTTTTTTCTATACAAATGTCCGCAAATCAGAAAAAAATATCCCACTGTTTTACCACTAAAATATCCTTTCCTTTCACCATAAAATATAATCAGACTTGGTATTAAAAATGTTATTATCTATGGTTTTACCACAAAAAATAAACATCCAACAATTTTACCAGTAAAAATTTCAATGTTTATCTTTATCCACCCTATTCCAACTGTTAGATTTTATTCCATTTCAATGCTTTTAAACATCGGTTGAAAATAATGCGAGGCTTGCTTCTATCAACTATTGATTTATTGCATCAGTGAAACAATCAGTTTCCACAACCAACTTCTGTACATCAATTATTGCAATACTTGTATCTTGTCCTATAGAAATTTTGTCCTTCACCAGGTACACAATTTTACTATCAGTCTTGAGTATGTTAACTTCCAGGAGGTCCTAATGGATATCAACATTAAGGTGAATCCATGAAAATAACACAGAGTGATATACACTCACCCGATAATGCTGTAAGAAATAAGGAGACACTGTCATAAAATAAAAAACAAGCCAGCAACGTTTCCCAACAAATCCATTTACTTTTAAATGAACTTTCCTCTCTGGTTCTAAAATATACAGCATAACATCCACCAAGAAACTGTACTCCAAGAAAATTCCTAACTGAATATATTTCTATAACTGCATAAGGTAGGAAGCAAGTTGCATCGCTGGATATAATGTACTATCAAATGTACCTAGCTTTCAAAAAACAACAACACTAAGAACTGTTGATATTTCCACTGACTGATACATGATTGTATCCATGTCAGTCTCTGAGAGAAATTGCTTGTCATGCGTTCAGGTAATTCCATGCAGCGTAACAAGTAGATGTAAGATACCTATCTACAAACTAAGATATCTCAATGCCATTTATCTTGTCAGTTTGTTTTCATTTATACAAACCATTGTTTAATATCAGGGCTTTTTTTCACAGTTAGGGGAAGGGAATTCTTCTTAAATTTGGGGGAACAGAAATGACACAGTATTTTTTGTAAAAAGGGGAAGAAAAAACTTGATGTAAACTGAATTTTAGAGAAAAACTGCATCATTTTTTTCTGAGGGGAAGATGCCTATAAATGGCCCATGCTATAGATGGAAAAAACACCTGAATACACTTCTAAGTCGTGGAAATGAAACAGAAAGTAAAGAAATATGTTTTTCTATGTTCTGATGTGTTTGAAATCTGCTTGTTGTGCATTATGAGAATTATTTTTTTGAAACTGGTTGTCAGAAATCTCAAAATTAGTTATTGCTCTGTGTGCTTATAATTATATGCTTATCAGAGGAATTTTACTAGTTCAAGATGACTGGAAAGTGGCATTAGTCACAGACTAGTTGTGATTGTTGGTATTTTATAAAATGTTAAACACAAATTATATAAAACTGCTTTTGCTAAAAAATTGTGTGAGCAATGATAATTTAAGAATTTCAAAAAGTTAGCACTGTATTGAACTTTTTCCAGATGGTGGGACTATTTGCTGCACAGTGATGTAACAGTGGGTGTGGTTTTGTGGCTATGTTCCACCTGCAAATATGCATGCACGCCCATGTACAGAGCAGAAACAACAAGTGCACTTCATGTATGTCCTAAGGACAATGTGAGTACACCACAAACTTGCTGATTGTTGGGGAGATATGATGGTTCACTAGAGATACCATCCCAAAACCTGGAAATAGTGGACATGCTAATCTAAGAAATCAAAATTACTGATGAGAACAAGGAGGCGAATGAACTGGAGAACCAATTTTACACAAAATTTATTTACTTAGTAACATATGTGAAATGATTTTGCACCAAACCAACATAAAACATAAGGTTTTACAAAAGCAGCAAAAGCATGGATGCATACACAGACAGCTCAGCTTATCTTGGCTGTTCATCACGTCTATAACCTCAAAGCCTCCCACAAAGATATCCAAGAAACCTAGAATTAACCTCATTTATATCTGAACTATAGAAGAAGATCATATCACAAATTAAACCACATTAATTTACCATATTTGGTTGCCTTGGCATTTAAATGGTTTCATAATCAGATTTTATTGGCTAATCAAAGCCAGTAATAAGGCTTTGTCTCCAAAACTCTGAACCACTTATTGTATGCTGAATCTGCATCCATAATTGAGTCAAGCTGCGCACAAGAGGACGTACAATCATTCATCACAATTCCCTGTGGTATTAACAGAGTGGGAAATCAGAATTATGCGAATATTTGACTCAGTATTGAAGAGCACAAATCACATTCACATCTCCTGTTAATTCAGGCAACAAGACTACTTTCACCATCAATTGTTTCATCTTTATTTATAATGGACAAAAGTATCACTTTATAGACACATCTTAGATAAGAAAGCAATTTTGGGCTGACGTTTTCCCCGTAGCTTGGAAAAAGCGCCAGATTTTGTGTTTTTTTTTAAGTATTGTCCCCTAAAATGGCCTCAAGGTCCCGTAAATATCTTTTCCATAGTTCTTTTTCTTTAGACCAAAAGCTAGAAGCTATTTACCGTACATTTTAATAAGCGTCTACGTAACATGACTGTCTTTTTGAGTGGATATTCATTATGCTTTAAAACATGTGGCTACCACAGTCTACGACCTTGACTCATCAAGAATGGAGTCGGAGAAAATGTCCCTCAAAATTTAGAGCTTGTCCCCCAAATGCACACCTAAGGGACATCATGTCCCACAAATGAAAAATTCAAATAAAAACCCTGCCAATGGTAGACATTGCAGTAATTTCCTCAGAAACAGTTGATAACAAATACCTGAACCATTCAAAATAAAGTAATATGTGTACCTTACATAGGGGTGATAAAACAATATTTATAATAAGTAAATTTACAAACTGCTATCTAACCAAACTATGTCTATGAATCAAGCCCCAGGAGTATGAGTGAAAGAGATTGCACCTGGAGATCCACATTTACAAAAGGGGCCACCCACATAGAAATGGTTTATTGATGTAAATTGCTATCATTAGTAATGGGCAAAATGAATATTGATGAAAGTGTGGGTGACATTTAACTGTCAAAACAAAAACAATGGTAGAAATAGAAATATTAGTGTTGCACAAAGATACCCCTATTCACTAAGGAGGGCCTATGACACAAAATGAAACTGCTACGGTCATTAATGGGTGAAACTGATAAGGTACCAGAGACCTGAAACTCTAAAATAACTGCACAGAAAAAACAATTGTCAAAATAGAGGGAGAACGTGAACTGCAAGTATTTTACAGCAACAAAGGAGGGCCTCTCACATAGGGCCCATTTTTCCTTGTGTAAGATATGATTCATGAAAGTACGATGACAAGTTGATCAAATTGATAAAAGTAAAGACAGCCTAAACATGGAGCACACACACAAAACATACAAAAAAAAAATGAAAGACGGTACTGTACCATATTTTCACCAAATTGGGGCAGTGCAACATACAGCGGGTAATTAAAATTTTGCTTGCTTGATAAAATGGAAAGGAATGAAAATACAATAGGTAACTTACACATGCTATTCAAATATCAAATCCATTTACATTTCGTAAACACTGTACAGTCAAACCTGTGAACAAAGGCCACCAACAGTTAGAAAAAAGGCTTTAATATAGTTAGCATTTATTGAGGTTTGCTTGCTTGAAAATATCAATTTTTTAATTTTTTTTATGTGCCTTATTGTCACTGGGGTTTAACACCATTTTTCAACAATTTTTCAGTTATATACAGTGACTGGTTCACCTAACCAGTTTTCAAGGACTGTATATTATCCGGTACTAACCTACCCTTCCACAAGAAGTCGGCAACTTCTCCACACATGGAGGAAAATCAACATTTTGTCAAATTTTCAAAGAAGGGTATGACCTGCTTCGACCGGGATTTGAACCCGGATCTCCGGGTTTCAAGTCCAGCGAACTATCCACTGGACCACGGCCACAGCCTAAATATCAATTAATATGTGTTACAGAGTAGATGGTTTACTAAATATATATAGTAGCCATTATTCACAGGTGGTCATTACCTCCAGATTGCAAGTTTTTTTTTTACTAAAGCAGCATTTTTTAAAGATTCTTTTCTAACTTAAGAAAAAATGCAGTCTGATATAAAATACAAGATTTTTAAATAAATGTATGTTATATGCAGTTATGATTATGCAACCTTTCCGTAAGTCTGTGAAAGCAATTTTCTTCAAGAAAAAAATGTAACAGGTGAGGGTTGTTCAGGCAGTAATCTGCAATACCATTTAACGTACTATCTAATGAATTAGTGAATGCATTTCTGGCATATTTTACATCCATGTGATTAAGGTATATAATTTCTGATAGAATTTTTATAGCGCAATAAAAATGAAAGTTTTTTACACTAAATACATGGTAGTAAAGCAACATTGCTGATAATTATCCCTATATATATGACTGGTTCTATCTTCAAAACGGAACCAAAAATAAAAAAATCTGTTTTTGCAATTAAATGAAACAGAAATGCAATAAAAAAGTTTCATGGAATACTGGAGACTGATTATGTTAATGGACAAGTTAATTCCCATATAATAACACTGAAAAAAGTACAAAATTACGCTTTCATTAATTCTACTTACTCATTAAAAGGTCATCCGGTGCTTTATTGAACCAGTCTACACTTAGTTTTTTATATTCCTTAGTCTGGTCTCTCTTGTCATCTACCAGTCTGTGAAAATGATCAGTAAACCAGTCAATCGGCGCTGGAGAGGTCTGAAAATAAATTAGGAATGGTAAAGAAAACATTGATCATGAAACAATAGCTCATTTACCAGCACGAAAGGTCGTCATGCGATCCCAGAGGAATGCCGATGCTTTGTCCATCTTCAATGAAAGAAGTACAAAATAGTATACAATGCATGCCAGATTTATGGTCATGGCATGTGAATTTTGTTTCTTATGAATGGTATTGTAGAAGCCTGATACTCACTGAGAGGAAGAATGGGCCAATTTAGCACATGAAATTTCTATTTAGAATGATTATGTCAGATTTTCCCATGTACTGATATATTTGTAGCTGTTACATGGATGGGTGGGGTACTGTTTGGTGGAAGGGACAAAAAATCCTAAGCACTGAAGTGTTTAATTACCACTTTTCTATAAATAATTGAACTCCATGAAAACACAATCACATCAAGTTAAAGTCTAATGATCAAAAGCAATAAATCCTTTTTAAGCCTATGAGATGTTATTCAATTTCCAAATTATTCTGCATAGAACGTAATATGTCTCCCCAAAATATTGGCAGTTTTTTACCTCATTTAAATAATGGAAAGTGTTCGAACAGGAAACATGGATTATTTGAATAAGAAGTAACCTTAGGCTAGATGCTAAAGCATTTCACCAAGAAATCTATCTGATATTTTTATAGGTAAAGTCTATTATCTTAGGGACTGTTGTCTTAGAACAGACAGACAGATTGTTGATTCATTCCACCAATATGACAAGCTAGCAGATTTTGAAAGACTGAAAAGGTAACTTTCAAATGGACAGACAGGTAGATTATTACTATTTTCCTTTGAGAAATCCAGTTTAAAAATCATAACAACTTCAGAGTCCATTGACAGACAGATGGACAGACAGACAAACAGACAACAAAATCAAAATGTTCTATGAGTAACCATAAATACTTGACTGCTAACTTTTATAAACACTGAATCAAAACTTGAAATAAATCTGTCCTTTAATTGATGATAAATTAATGTGATACAATTTGGAAGCCATTTTGTACCCCATAATTACTTTATGCACAATGCATTAATGGTTATATAATTTAGTACACAGTGGGAGGGCTTGTCAAGATTTCAATGGGGCTGTCAGCCACAAAATGGTTTTGTAAACATTGGGGACAGTTGGATATCAAATCACCAAGTTGGTTAAATGCACAATTTATTGATTTGTAAAGAATTAATTGATTACAAATAAACAAAAACATGACAATTTGTTGCCAGATTATTGAGCAGCAAATAATTTGAAATTATTGATCTTCTGATATCAAAAGAAAGAGGAAATACAAGACAGTTTTTATGGTAGTTATCACGGCATGTGAATGTTAAAACTACAATGAACTAACAGATTAAAACAATGATGAATGGAATACATGACATGCAGACTGTAACTTACTGTTACAGATATAATGGGAAAAATAAAAAATCTGTCTGAATTGACAATAAAAAATAACTACTTACAGAGCCCTGACCCATACTAGTAGAAGGATAGATCCAAACTATTTTATATATATTTTTTTATGATATTTCTTACATGAACAAATCTAAGACTGACCATGGCAAATTATTAAAAGCCAATCACGTTATCATAAGCACACATTTTTGTCAAGATTGCAATATCGAACTATTGCAAAAATGCAGCCCCAACTTTTAATCTGATTGTGTAACAATCAAATCACTGTCAACATAGAGAAACATAACAAATACTCCAGTCAGGTAAGTCATGTAATCTTTCATTGAATGAATTTGGTGCACTTGTAACAATCAATAAATAGAACTGACACAAGGTAAAAAAATCTAACAATGTTATGTTATAGAAAAATTAATTGGTTCACGGCTATAATAAGTTAAAATACTTGCATATAAACAAACAAACAAAACCATCTTGTTTGAGGTAACATTCTATCATCCACAGACAATTTTTCCAAACTATTAACTTTATTTCTCAACAGATAAAAAGTTAAAAAGGTCTTAAACTGAGTCTGTTTCAAGCATCTTTTTCAGCAGGTTTTTCCTTATATGGTAATCACTTTAATTAGATAAAAGTTTAACAAATAATTAGGCAAGTATTCTATTTGGACTTAAAAAAATTAAACACAAAATGCTGCACAAAGTATCAAGCAAAATATGAAATCCTAGTCCAAGTATTATTTAGTGTTTGCCCTTCATTTTTAGTCAATCAGATGGCTTTAATTTTTGAATGTTCTGATTTCTTATCCAAGAAGGTTACATATTTATGAAGAAATTTCTTTATAATTAAGTAATGTGCCACTTTACACAAAGATGATAGTTCATTTCAGATTGACGCATTAAGAAAGCATGGGTGGATCAACGCCAAGTTAGATAAAATTTTATAAAAATTCTTCAGAAGTAAGTTACCATGCTCCCTTCAATATACTCCACTTGCTTAGGTTACTTAATTCAGAAGAATTTTCTAAATAAACCCTACACTACACGAAAATAGTGCACAGCATGACAGAAGCGGAAATTTGTTGACGACTAAAATAGCCACTCACCATAGACACAAATTGACACTCCTCGGAATATTACCCTAAATAGATGACTAGTATTGCAATCTTTACGCCCACAATTCTTATTTTCTCCAAAGAAGCAGTATGTAGTGAATGCTAACAACTTATTTAAGGAAACAAAATCAATGGTCAGGTTTATTTAGGAACTGTGAATAAGTGCAATCTTGGAGTTTGCAAGATCGCACAAAATAATGGAGAAAGGTGTAGTTACAGTGACATTAGTTAGAAACTAATATTTATTCGATAAACAAATATTACAAAAAGGCCTACAAATGTAAGCTAAGGGGAGGGCTATATTGGTCTAGCAATTTAGGTTCAAATCCTAGATAAAGCACATGTTTGACTGAAGATTTAAAACCTAATTTAATCTATTGTCACAAACACATCAAATGGAAAATTTTGCAGCCTTCAAATATGACACCAAGGGAGAAATTTCCACTTAATCAAATGCATTATCATCATGCAAATAAAAGGATTTTTTTGTAGATTATACATCTGTTTTCATTATTATGTCAGTTATTAGTTATATAATAGCATGCAGTTAACCAGACAAGTTTTCCTGGATTTTGTACCAGTACTAGCCTTGTCCTTCTAAAGGAAACTGTCAACTTCTCCACAAACAGTCCATGGTGGAGCACTAATGGACTTATGTTTTCAACCATGTCATCACAGAGAACAAGCGCTTCCCACAGACCACAAACTCACAAACATAATATCTGTAGGCCTAACACACAACCAATTCAGCAGTACTATTGGGGTTTATCATCAAGTAAACCGTCAACATAGTAATCTACAGTAAAACCTCTATAATGTGATCACCTAGAAAATCGGTCGTAAAAAATGAGGTGGTCTCATTATCAAGTTGAATTATAGGCAAGTTTTTTGAAACCGGTAAAAAAACAAGTGGTAAATATAATTATAAAGGTGGCCATAATATTAAGATGGTTATAATATTGGGGTGATTGCAATATAAGGTTTCATTCAACTCATTTTTTTTAAATTTTAAGTACGCAATACCAAGTAATCATTTTGATCATATAAAACAGTCCAGGAATTAATCTCCTCTGTTTTTGTAACAGATTTGTTATTTTAAACTAATTAGTATCCATAGGAAGGGAAAGTGCAATTGGCAACCATGTGGTAATGATTGTACTTAAAGATCAGAATTTGAAACTGTAGCCTTTACAAAGTGTATACTGTTACATGATGATGAGAGATTTTGAACAATAAAATTGTTCATCCTTAAATTGTGATCACAAGAAGAGAACCTAATTTTTCAGTCAGCCCTTTTAATATCAGTTTTAAATCAACAAACAAAGTATTGTAGATCATTCCCAACCAATTTGAGTAAAATGAAAAATTTCATTCCTCAGCCCCCCCCCCCCCTGATTAGTAGTTCATTTTTTACATCAATTTAAGATCTTACCAAATCAAGAAAGATGATACTAAGCAGCTGTACAGATTTTAAAACTTTTTCAAAACCATTATTATCAATAATAATAATACTAGTAATAAGAATGAAAATGATTAATGATAATTATCACGATAATTATGATAATTATCACGAAAATAATGGTAAAGATACAAACGAAACATCAAAGATAATCTTTTAACCAAAACAAAAATTAAGACTTTTATGTGACAAGATGATTTACAGAACTTCGTAAGTAAAATATTACCTAACTCCTTAACTAATGAGATACTGGCAGAGGTCATAAAAACGCTATTTATTCGGATTTCTTATGAAACTGGTACAATTACAGAAAGCAGATGAATTTTTATATCATACACTAACATTAATCATATTTGTTTTTCATTCAATCATCTCATGCAATGGCAGACATTTGCCAAGAATATGTTCTGTTTGTTTTCACCATTAAGTCCCATTTAATCAAGTAGGCTTGAGCACCTGTTCTGTAATATTGGGTAAGAAATCAATCAAACACAGCGAGAACAATCCTGGTCTGCCAGGAAACCACAGATATCATGTTATGGACCATAGATAAGCCAAATATCAATTAAGCTCAGAATTTACTAGCATGGTTTGTTAATTAACTTCTGGTATTTTTTAGTCAATGTCCAGACAAAAAGTTCAAAACTGAATCAAATCAGAAGAGAGAAAGTACATAACACTAAATAGAAACACTGCAGTTTAAGCTTAAGATAAGTTTTACAGATATTTAAGTTCCATGGTATTGAACAAGAAAGGACCATCTTCAACTGTATTTGTACTTCATGAGACACCACCATGAAATTAAGTCCCTTTGAGCTATTAAGGACCTGCAAAGATCCCAGCTGATTATACAGAGGAAGAAGTGGCTAACCAGGATTTTGTAAGCATGCATACAAGTGGGAATAATCTTTATAGTAATGTATTTATCCATTGTGGTCTTGAAAGGTTCAAACTCATGAGCTTGAAAATAATTTGCAATCTGCTTCGGTCAGACAATTTAAAAATGCTCTTTTCAGAATGTATAAGAAAGAAATGGGTAAAAATATTCCACAAAGAATGACATCCCTAAGTGCCTCCGTGTTTCCTTTGTACAGAAGACATACAAATTAGCAATAACAAAAGCAATTTGTAAATTCATGACAGTTGTCTGAAGCAGTACTTGTCAATAATTTATTGTCTAGCATTACCCAGATAGAACAAAACAGATTTCATCTAAAACAATAATGAATTAACAGCAATCAGTAAACACACGGGATGAATTCATGTGAGCAGACTGGTAGCATGCAATGATGGGTTTTAAAATCAATTTGGTTGAAAAATCCTTTAACCAGTCTGCTCTAAATCCATAAACAAATTTTGATCAATGGTTTTAATCAAAGCTGACACAAATAAACAACCCTTTGTAAACATTAATCATCCATATTTCCATCAGTAAACAAACCAGTTTCGAATTGTTGTAATATTCAATAAATGCATCAATCATAAAATGCTAGTTTCAAAACAAAAACATTATTTTTCACAGAACAGCTTTATTTTTGATAATTGTTAAAACAATGCTTTCCAATTACCATTCGTAGTAATACCAAATATTGATTCAAATAACATTATACAGTCACCACTGTTTTGTTCTAACACAATATTTTTATCTTTAAAGCTGAAGAGTTTATTTTTTGTGTTTCCATGGTAACTTCATTATGGTCTTTTCAAACTGGAAGTAGAATTTCTTTTTTAAATAAATTCTAAGCTGAAAGCTTGAAATTCTTTGAAGAACTTTTCATCAAAAGATGTGTGTTACCTAAGGAATATAGCACAAATTTCACAAAAAAAAAATGAAAAAATGAGGATACCAGAATGTATGGATTCTCTAATGAATCAAAGAATATAATGTTATACCAGTACAAATATAATGAAATATCTTCAGGAGCTCTCGCAAAAAAATTCTTAAAATGGCTTCTGCGATTTTTGAAACAGATCCGGAACAGATATCTGATTATGATATTGTTTTAACATCACCCCTGCCAGTTGACACGTTCAATATTGATTCCCACATTATCACAGATGACTGAGGCAGCGCTTAAAGTGATGGAAGTCATGTGATATGTTTAGGTAATTATCTCCCTTTATTGATTACTCTTCAGCTACTCTCTAATCTCCTTTTCATTGTCAGCTGACCACTACTGACTAAAACAATCATTTGTCAAGTGTGTCAGTCAATTGGTTCGAGAATTGGTTTAGCAGAAGTCCAGTGGTCAGTTATGGTCAGTTTCTGACCAGAAGGACGTGGGCTGGACATAGTTAATTTCGAACAATTACCAGAAAAAATGTCTTTGTCAACTGGGAGAAACCAGAGAGGAAAGGATGATTTTATCATTTGATGAAAATTAATGATATCTTCATTAATAAGATGGTTGTTAATCAGAAAGAACATGATACAGAAGGCTTTGAGATTTAATTAAAACTTGGAAGGCAATTAAGATTAGACCAATTACAAATCTCATTTTTATTGAGATCTTGCTACAATGAAAACAACAGATTGGGAAGAATAATGAGAAATAAATCCATACCAACAAGTTTCTCATTATGCCCAAATATGGAGAAAACATGTCACTCAATGTTGTTACGAATGTTCAAAGTTATAACTTTAGATCAATTTTAATGATAACAGAGAGCAAAAATTTGTTACTTTTGTATTGAATTTCAATGTCTAAAAAATTCTCCAGCAGAAAATAATAGAGAAAATTCAGATCATATTCAATTAAAGGCTTTAAAACGAAATATACAACCTCTTGAAGACAGTCTAAAGTATCGGCAAATCTTACATTTCTGAAACAGTTTTGAAAGCCAGTTCAATGATTCTTTGTAAATTTTGAATTTGTGATGTTAATCTTGAGACAAGCGCTTTAAATAGATAGATTTTGGTCTGTAATTATTAGGATCTGAAATACAGCAGCATGGCACGATGCATTGGATGGTTAACAGTAATTAAAGCTCCAATATGTGACACTATAATTGCCATTGCACACGTCATGTAATGGAATGATTTTAGACCAAGTAATACTGTGCATAGTGATGTACTTTAAGTTGTCACACTATAATAACCTGAAGACAGTAAATACCATAACACAATGGAATGGCCAACTCCCAGAGCACATTTCTAAGCCCATTGATGGCTCATTATTCTGCATTTTCAACAATAAATTTTGTCAGCATGTTAATGATAGTCTTGTCAATAACACAGAAATGTGAATCTTTATGTTTTCTATAATGCTTGATCATTTAAGCTCTTCACATAGGAGTCAGAACATTTCTATCTCCCAAAGGAAGAGTATCTGATATTTAAATTAATTGCACATTAATCATCGTTCTAATGCTTCATTCAATGACCTATCATTTCTTATGGAGTTTTTATTCATAGGCACACGTTTTCACAATAACACTTTCATTGCTAGTGGCAATCATGTACAACAATCATAAATCATGACTCACAATAGACTGTTACAACTGTAACAATGACCCAAAACAACAACATTTACAGGCAGCAATCATCTAGTACTTGCTTACCAGCACATAATTCATGGCAGTAGATGAGGAAAATTGGGCAGAAATGTTATTTCAATTGGACAGTATTCTCCACATGGTCACAGTAACATGACAGAATTACCACTGGGGACTGTGTTATACATAACAATAATCAAATTATTCAATTATTTCTTATTTATATATTCCAGCTGACACTTGCACAATAGGCTGTGACCTCTTATTATTGTCCATCATCTATACATTGCAATTTAATAATGTACAGAGCAGGTTTTAAAGCAGTGAATCTATGAATAAGAGTTCAGAGGCCAGTCTGGAAACTGAAGCTTCTGACTGGCTGCTGAGAGATGCAATTATCAAATTGACCAATGACAGGGGGGCAATTTCAGACTAGTTTCCTTTTTTTCCTTCCTTCTCAAACTTTTTCTCATTTTGATCTGACTGTAGTTTTACCATGTGGAAATCAGGTAAGATGTATACTGAGCCCTAAAATCCAGCTCCCAAAACCAATATCATCTTCATTAATGACTGAGACTTCTCCTATCTAACAGAAATTCAGCACAACAAAATATGCTACCAGTTATGAAAGATCTTAAAGAACAAAGTATCGAGCAATGAACTGGAAAACTTGACTTACATTTAACATTTTTATCTTGGCCATTGTATGGAATTAAACAGCTTGATGTCAAAATAAATCAGTACTTAATTACAATAACTTTGTGTGAAAGAACAAGATTGATGGGAGTTACACTGACAATAGTTGTCTAACAATTGATTAGGTGTACACAAGTTAGGTGGTCCGGATCAAGCTGTGATAAGCCAATGTCATTATCCTCAACATAATAGTAGGCAGGAAGGAGGTTGTGGCCATATCTAACCTAAGTTCATACCAATACATCTAAGTCTAATGGTTTGACTGCATTCAATATGGTTAATGTAAAATCACACTTGATGCGAGAAGAATCTTTTGGTATTGATTCATCTGACACATAGCTGAGAAGAATCTTGGGGTAAGCCATTTCAGACTTTGGCCAATTGGGAAGAACCTCACTGTACAACATTTGTGACAATGGCTTACTGGGGAAAATGTTTCAACCGGTCTTTGTGACAGAATCCAAAATACTAATGATCGATCTACAAATGTATTTCAACTGCCGCAACTTTTTGAAGATGTATAAATACACATACAACAAGTATAGACAGTGACACTATTTAATTATGATATAATTAAACCTCAGATATATTCTTTGACACATTAGTCACGGGACATACATAATGCAAAAAATTTTCAAACAACTAGTAATGTTTCAATAAACCATCATGTCACTTAAAAGCCACTAGCTCCAACAAGAAGGCTGAAACAGTCAATAACTCTTCATGAAAGAGGTAGAATTTGCCACAATGAATCTTTACAATGGAGGTAAATATTGAATAATTCCATAAAAATCAGGATTAATCAATATTCAGAAGCACTTGAAGAACCAGAAATGAATATTTTTCCAATAAAACACTACAATTAAATTATAAGTGGAATGTCTATTGAAGAGCTGAAATAAAGTACTCCAAAAAGCTAATTTTCTGTTTTGTTTTCAGAGAAGTAAAGCAAGAGTTAATTCAAAACAGAATGCCAGATATTGTGATCAAACATAACAGAATAGGCCATTCCTATAAATCTGTTGGTACACATACCCTTAGTGCCATAGTAGAATTTGACCTCACTTAAAATCTTGCATTGGGCATTCTATACAGAATATTATGACTAAAAATCTTTGAAGACAAAATTTTCTTTTAACCAAATCTTACGGTCCTGCATACCAAATTTTCAGGTCCCGCATACAAAAGCTTAGGTCCTGCATACCAAATTTTAAGGTCCTGCATACGAAAGCTTAAGATCATGCATACAAAAGCTTAAGGTCCTGCATACCAATGCTTAAGGTCCTGCATACCAAAGCTTAAGGTCCTGCATACCAAATTTTAAGGTCCTGCATACAAAAGCTTAAGGTCCTGCATACCAAATTTTAATGTCCTGCATATCAAATTTTAAGGTCCTGCATACAAAAGCTAATGGTCCCCCATACATAAGCTTAAGGTCCTGCATACCAAATCTTAAGGTCCTGCATACCAAATTTTAAGGTCTTGCATACCAAATTTTAAGGTCCTACATACCAAAGCTTAATGTCCTGTAAACCTCATGGTTGCTGAAACTGAAGTATTTTTAATATGATCTTTTTTATATGATAAAATATTTATATGAATTAAATCTACTATAATCATGGAAAATCTAAGATATATACACACTTCCTGGAAATATCTCTGAATGCATCAGAGTAAACAATGATAAGTGGAAAGAAATGGTGTGAATAGATGTGTTCTATAATACTATTATATTGTGTTAATGATGGAAATATAGGACCATTGAGTACTTAATTTGAATGATAATTACTTCCATGTGGAACCTTTTATTGTGTTATGATAGGACCAAATAAATAGTGAAAACTTGCAGACAGGATCTGTGACTGCGTGAGAATTTTGAGCCATTTATTTCAAAATATGAACAGGTATCATATTTTATAAAACGATATAAGATATAGTAAAAAAAAATGAATTTTTTAGAGGCATCAAATTTTCACCCTAACTAAAGGGCTTGTGTTAAGGTACATATCCAAGATTTAGAACAAAACAATCGTAAAGCAGTTTCAGAAAATTAAAGCTTCCTAACCTTTTTATACCATTTTGTTATATTTAAATGGGTAAAATTTGATTTTTCCATATTTCTTCCATAAAACATTCACAATAACAAAAAACTCTTTTTATGTAAAATTTGGCCATTTTTTAAGAGATATTCAGTTTATCAGGAAGCATGTTACATAAAAAAATTAACACTTTCAGGGAAGTCTCTTCATATAAACATGCTACTGTCAGATACTGAATGACATTTTGAGATACTTGGGACCATAATAAACCAAACAGCGAAAGTACAAAAAAAAACAACAAAAATTACAAAATCTAGAAGTTTTTAGCAGAAAACAATTTTACAAGCATAACTTCATCTTTAATTCCACTACTTAATCCTATTAAAATCAACAATCAAAGATTTATGCCATTAACACCCAATACATATTTTATCAATTAGATAGAATTAGAGATAGCCTTAAAAGCCTGAAATGAGTCAAGTGTAATAAGCCTGATACTTGATCTCAACATACAGGCTTTAGAGGTAACAACACATTAGTTTCAAGTTGCAAGTGGAAACAAGCGGGTTCCAACCCATAACAAAAGGGATCTTAAATCTTTAATAAGGCCTGTAATTAACAAGCCCTTAAAATCAGACATTATCTAACAAACAAATACTTCACTTACTTGGGATCAATTATGCATTCAGAACTTAAGTCCAATACGATTTTAATAGAAGTTAAATAACACAGTCAAAAGCAGAAATGCAGCAAATTAACCACCAAACCAAGTGCTTTATGCCACCAGTAAGTACCCTACAGCTGTTCAGAGCAATGGTGTAAATCCACTTGTAAGCTATATCAAACTGTTAACAGAGCCAAGGGACAATAGCTTTGATAAATTAACCCAATACTGCAACAGTGCGTACCAGTAATTGTGTACAATAGATGACCCAATATGTATAATAATGACATCATACAACTTGTGCCGAATGCTTTCCAATATCAATTGATTTTTTCCTCCCATCATCCATCATTCAAAATGAAGTTGATAGCTAGTATTACAAAACTGCAGTGTTAGAAAAATAAACATGGATACTTCTGATAAGAGAGGATGGTTGGTCCAGTGTCTGAGGTTAAATAGCTTGAGACTGGCCTCAATGTTAAATATCATTTTTCACTTCAAATGCCTGCAAATGAATTGTTATAAAATTATGATGATATGAACCGTACAGTACAGTTTAACCTTACATTTGAGGCCACCTTTTGGTGAATAAGAACACTTTTTATGAGGAGTGGTCCTTATTCAGATGTCATGATAAACTGCAGATGATTATATTAGAAATAGAACAATTGGTTTTTGCAGACAGGTGGTACCTATCCACAGCTTGTAAGCGTAACAAATTAAAATCTTTCCTTGATTGATAAAAAAGTTTATACAATTGCTTAGAATTAGAATAACAAAGATTCTTAATATTAGTTTAAAGATCCAAGGGCACAAATCATAATTTAAATAAAGGCTGTGGGTCTTATAATTTTATTGAAATACAATCTCAGAAATGAAGCTTTTCCATTGGTCCATTTCAAAACAGAACTTCAACTTGTAGTGATCAGATGCTTGAGTTTGAAGATGAGGCTAAGAATGCAGCCCAATCATTGGTCAATATCAGAAACAACCAATCAGGTACCTTTATCTCAAACAGATGGTAGGGTACAATGTTTGTCCCAATGGTTTTGACCTCTGCAACTTAACCTTTATTTTTATCTATCCAATAACAGTAACAAGTATTTTTGGGGAACCATATATAACTGCCCTGTACAACAATTACTATTACTCAGGTACTTTATGATTGGCCAAATGCAAAAAAGTCTTAAAATAATGATATACAGCCTCTTGGCAAACATCATGCTTTTTACTTCAACATTAATTTGTCTACCATCTACTATACAATATGCATATTCTCACACTGGGGACTAATAGCTCTGAACAATAGCTCTTCAAAAGGGAGGGTGAAAAGCTAAAAATCAATGAGACTGGTTCTTTGTTTATATACTTGTGGTATATTTTCACTTTGAGGCCATTTACCAAATGATATGTAAACCTCTGATCAGACAATTTATGAGAAAAACTCTGTCATGCCCCAAATTATTACTCAATAATTCAGGACCAGTATTAATTATTCAAGGGAGGTAATCAATAACTCAGATGATGCACTAAATAATTAAATTCTAGGGAGGATATGGTTCATGTAAGCATTTGGTAAAAAATTCAGGAGAAACAAGTCAATAATTCAAGAACTGAGATAAACAAAATGAAGACAATCAATAATTCAAGGGAGGCAATCAATAACCTTAGGGAGCTAATCAATAATTCATGTTTTACAACCAATGCATAAAGAAATGATATGGCAGCATGGATCATTTACATAGTAGACAACATAATTAATTAGATAAGGCAGATTTACATTATTCTGATATTATTATTAATTAACTGGTGCAAAAAGAAGCAATTATCAGTACAGTCAATCTGGTTTCATAATAATGACTTTACCTTGGCTTGTTTTTATTGCTTTTTTAATGCTGCAAGGCAAACATTTTCAAAATTAAGAAAGCTTTGCATGAGTAAATGTCATTGTACCATCTAATCACTCTAAGGTTCCCTTAATTTTGTTTTAAGTTTATGCCACAAAAAAGTCAAAATGATGATAATTATCTAGAATTTCATCCCAAACGAAAGAGCCAATAATTACTTTCTAACCATATTCAACATTCACATTAATTAAACTTTAATATACTACAGAATTTAAGCAGCAGTTTGCCATGAAACAACATTTTTTGTAACAGAGAGGGTTGTTCCCAACATAAAATTCTCCGAAGCTAAATCTTGTACATGCAATAATATAATATGTTATATTGATATCTGTATTCTGGTAAATTGAGTCAATTAGTCAGCAGTATGAGTGAATGATCAGAGACTGTAGCTAAAACAGTAATGAACCTCCATGGACCAGCACAAAGTAAAAGGTCACAGATGGATATTATATGCAAGACTTGCTTCATGCAAATATGTTCGTTTTAGTCCAACTTTTTGCTCAATACCACCATAACTACAGGCTGTCAAGTGACCCCAGTTGAAAAAGTAGGACAAAAATAGGGCCATCTATTTTTTTTTAAAAAGTAGGGCTTTTACAATAAAAAGGTAGGTACCTACAGGGTACTTCAGGCTGGTTTGTCCAGCATATGCTGGAGGTTCACAACCTTTTACTGACAGGCAGCCCGCAAGGGGAATTATAACATCTCGCTGCATGTCACCACCATGAAGCACCCTCCAAGTTTACACTTTATTGTACAACATCAAATAGACAGTCTACAACATACTTATGAATAATCATTATGATGAAAGTACATATAAAGAAGTAATCAAACAAGATGACTATTTATCAAAACACTGAATTCACACTTTTAAAATTCAGTTTTTAGAAAAGAAGGGATAGTAGGGCTTTTTTTCACAAAAAGTAGGGGAAAGTAGGGCCCACTTGACAGTCTGTAACTGTCACCTGTGTTTTTATTGGCAAGGGAGAATTTTGTGCATTTTTGTACTGCATTTAAGTATGGATTGTTGAAAAGCAATAGAGTCATTAATCACTTAATTAATTTACTAAATCATATCACCATAGAATTGTAACTTCAAAACTGGAGAAGTCTCCAGAGAGGTAGGTCAGTAGATGTTTGAAAGCTTAGTATTGATCTATCCAATCCAATGCTTGATATATCTACTCATACTTTTACTGTATGCATAAAAAATATCTGCAATATTCATAATACACATCTTACAGTTAATAACAATGGAAAGAAAAACTGCATTATCATGCTTGTATCACATGAAAAAAGGGAGAAAAGTATCAATAAGTGACAGTTTGTACAGCTTACAATTACAGACACATGCTTTACATTTAAAATAACAAACATTCCCAAGAGACTACGGAAATTACATCATTAAATTAACTTGTGTTTCTAAGACATGTAAATACTTCAGCTTACAGACTTCAATTAACAATGATGTG
Organism: Lutraria rhynchaena; assembly: GCA_008271625.1. NCBI lineage: Eukaryota > Metazoa > Mollusca > Bivalvia > Venerida > Mactridae > Lutraria > Lutraria rhynchaena. Next base: position 1,382,526 of record VIBL01000036.1, read on the forward strand.
CAAGCATGTGCAGTGACGAAATCAATGTAAACAAAACTTAACAGAACTATAAATATTTATTAGTGCCTCAAAAGAAACACAAGCCAGCCATTATACAATTCTTATTTATGTTTAATCCAAATTGACAAATTCTGAAAGTACAACAGTAACTCAACCACAAGGGACTAGTTTGTTACAGGGATGGTTTAAAATGGTGTATTCATGCTTAAAATTGGCTACAGCAACAAAACACATTCAGTTCATACATTAAACACATGTAATATATATACATTACCCCACCACCCTGCAGTTCAGTAACAGACCGTTCCATAGCAAACCCTTCTGGAGGCTGTGTTTTGTCCTCCACTTTTTTATGTTCCTATGCTTTTTTGTACATGTTTTTTCTAAGAATCTTTTTCTCATCTATTTTTGTAATGTAAGGCCTAAAAATCCACACGGACCATAAACAGATTTAATTAGTATGTACATATTTATAATGGTGTAAGGACTAAAATGGACACATGGACAAAAAGCATATTCTTTATATCCATGTATATACACCATCCCAACAAAATACTAGCCCCCATGGTCTCAACTAAGTATTTAGACAACTACAGAATAATCCCGTATAAAAGCCCCTATCCTAATGAAGGGTCATACCTTTTTTGTGAAAACAAAAAGTCATAAATTGTCAAAAATGCTTCAATAATTTTATTTTGGAGACATTGACCATTTTTATGACTGGACACAAAAACAACTAATTAGGCTGTTGAGAATGGAGACTGGTCTCTGAACACTAATGTCCCATCAGGTCAAGAGCTAGTGAACTATTTCAGTACATAAAAAAATGAAACCGTAGCCTCAAAAGGGAAAATTGCAATAATGAGATAAAATGCATACACAGCGTTCTAATAATAATTCATTCAAGCAGCCAAGTTGGAGGTAGTGCAGAGGAAAATTGACTTCAAGATATTGATGGCAGACATGAATGCAAATATTAATAACAGAAATAACCATGCAGAAATCAATCATGCAATGTTTAATAACTTCTTCACAGGGCTGTATTTTTAAGAGGATTATAAACATGGAGTCAGATTTTTTCCACCACCACAAGTAGTGTTTTATATTGACAATCTCTTCCAGTTATCAGGTTACGTAGAGACTAAAACAGCAACATGCCTGAGAGAGACAAAACTTGAGAATACATGGAGAACACTGTTTTACAATAGTAGATCGATACGTCAAAGAAATATAACATTTTAAAACAACATGTTTCAATCACAGCCAATTTAAGGTTTTGTGATTCAGGCAAACAACATTCCCACCCTTGTTTCCATGGCAACATTCAGTGTGAGGTGTAAGTTTTGAAACTGATTTTCAAAAATATAAAATTATGATATTATAATAATTTGCTTTTCTCAAGAAATAGTGTGTTTATTAGGAAATATTCAATACATTTTAAGTTTGTCATCTTTTGAAGCAAACAGATAAAGCATTAAATCATAAAAAATATTATTAAAATAACAATACTAAATCCCCCACATCTTTCCCTACAGGATCCACTTCTGCATTCCACGATAAAACAACCTAAGCCAGGGTTTTCATTAAGAAATTAAGAAATTGACTAATTTGCCAAAGCAACAGATAAATCCAGCAAAAATTGTTAGTATTTTGGCGAAAAATTTCAAAATCTTGGAAAAACAACAGATTCAAATATGTTTTTTACCGATGCTTTCAATCGGCAATCGTTTCTTAATGAAAACCTTGCGCAACTGAACTTTAATTATCAAATTGCTGATCCTGGCTAAAACTTCACATGGAATCGTAAACCATCCAGTCATACTGAGAACACCAATATTTCATTACATTAATGAGGCTGAATCTAAATATCAAAGAACTCGATCAATACATGATTGACATTATTGATAATAAAATAAACAATAGGCTTTAAGCACTCAACTCCAGAACGATATCAAATAATTATAAAAGTAAAAACTCACAGAAAGCCTGGTTAAGGTGTTGGTATCATTTAAGCGTGCTTATTTTATGGCTATATCAGGAATACAGAATAGACCAATTAAAACTTAATTATAGCATATTTCCTTTTTTCACTGGGGTTTAATGTTGCTTTAACAGCCTGGGTCATTTGGCGACTTTACCAGTTTTAATGATGGAGGAATTAAGACAGAAGACATACACCTGGGTAGAACCACCAACATTCTGTAAGCTAGCTGGAAAACTTCCTCACATGCAATATTTGTCTGGTCCCATCTTGACCACGGAGGCCAAGAGCATATTTCCACTGTTAATGGTAACAGATATATTAGTAAGCATTTTTATGTTAGTTCTACAGGAAGTAACTGACAGCATTTCATTTTTATCGAGAAAAAAAAAAAAAAAAAAAAAAAAACACAAACTTAAATTTATAAAGACAAGAAAATATTTCAAATTATTTAATTTAACAAAATGTAACATAATCATTTTCCAGTTTAAAAAATGTGTCAAATACTGATTAAAACAATATATTCACAGATCAGATGACATGATAAAACAATTATCACAATCATAATTACTGTTAGCTTTCATTGTATCTTCCTATTATTTGGTGTACATACACAAGGCAAATTGAAGTATTCTCTACAGTTTCTTCCAGTCATACAAACTATTGATTCATGATTAATTCAAGAAAAGAAACAAGATCTTCTCCATCTTGTAACACACCAAAATCTTTCATAATGTAAATAAAACATCTCAATAGATGAGCAATATGCCGGTAGTGCTGGGTAGGTTGGGGGGCAAACAAATGACTGTCTCAGTTCTCAAAGACTTCTTTTTATTGACAAACACTGTAAAAACTCATGGTGAGATACCAATGAAAAATCATCGGCTTCTAAATGCAAACCTAGCTAGGAAACCACCTCAATTTTCAGACCAATTCACAGTAACAACCACTTATTTTCAGACTAGTTGTTAATAATTCCTCACTATTTGTTTTATTTTTGGCCATAAAGGGGTCTTAAAATCAATACAAATCTGCCAGAGAAATAAATTGACTTAACTGACTTGTGATAAAAACTTCCTTATTTAAGCTATTTATGCTACAAAATCAAATGATCTGTCTGCAAGAACATCAACTTTTCAGTATAACATATTATCAGCAAGGAAACTAATCGAAATAATTCAATAATAATTTTTCCAGGTTTTACACCCGCTTCTGACAGGGTAATGTCAGACATACATGTATCTATGGGCAGCAGTTAACAAAACCAGTGTTCCTGGATTCTCTACCAGTACTAACAGTACTCTCCATAAATAACAACCAAATTCTCTGCATGAATCACTAGAATCGGTAGAGGAGAATGAATGGTCTTAGATGCGAAGTCTTCAACCAAATGTCTAAGTGAACATGTGCCCTGTACAGGGTTTGAACTCAGAGACCCAGGTGAGAAGATCATAAACTCTACCTATGTGGCTTAAAGAGGATGAGCGAAAAAAAAATTACAAAGTAAAATCCAACACAAACACTTGGTTTCTACGCATTCTAAGATAACAATAACCGGCATTAACACAGGATTTTTTGCTAATCTCTAGTACAACATATCAGCTTGTAAAGAAATAAACTTACTTAAAAAAAACACACAAACCTATAATTTCTAAGCACACCATCGTTATAATACTAAGTGTTACCACTGTACAATCATTGAAAGAAATAATATTGACTCACTGAATCCTCTAAAATGCATAAATTCTTGGCTAAAAAACACCAGAAAACTCAGCATTAACTTTTCAAAAGTATTGACTAACAAGTATAATGCATTACCATGGCAATAGAAAAGATGAAATTGAATAACTTAACATCAGGAACTCTTAATTTTGAAGAACCCGCACTTAAGTATAATAAGAGTTACCTCTAATGATTCATTTGTTATAAAAACACCACAGAAAGACAAGAATTTGACATATCAAACTTGTAATAGTATATTTTATTACATGTTGATACCTGAATCAATTACCATTGTCTTGGCCTAATAATTAAACGCAGACCCCACGTGGCTTCTCTTACCTTTCTGAATCTGTCCTCATTGTTGCCATGGACACAGATTGTTCAAATTAACTTCAAACTCCATCAATGCCCAAACCATCATAACTCACAAAGTAAGTCCAGAATAGTAAATTACTCATCAAAACATACAATAGTCCACCATTTTTACTCCCATTCATCAAACTCTAGTTTGTAATGATTTCAGCATGGGTGGGGTGTTAAGAAAGTATTTCATGGGTGATTAGCAATATCTAGACTAACACTAGTGGTAGTCCAATCATTTTCAAAGCTGTACACTGTATGAGATGAGAGAAAGTTATACTGATGAAGGAGCATTGTACTGACATGAAGAAAATGACTTCATAAAATATCATGGCTGATTTACGAATGTCATCATTATATATAACAAGTAAAAAAACATCTTCAAAGAGTTCCATATTTTTTCAATGTCAAAAGCAAATTGTCAGCAAAGAAATTTACTTAATGATGAAATATAGATACCTAAAACAATGATAGGATAAAACACTTTTTTATTAACTTACAAGAGGTAGCATGATTTATAAGTTTAATTAACCAGAGCTCCATAGAGACGCACAAACGCTTGTCTGTTTTATATCATTCCATTTATAACATGCAATTTTGACCAAAACTTTTAAGTTAAAAACTCCAAAAATACAGCTTTCAGAATAATGCCCCTTGTCTTGCAACTGTGCCTTGCCATGGTAATCAAGTAATCCAAGTGTTGTGTTGATATCTTAAAAAATGTTTGAGTAATGGACTACATGAATGTTTTTGCATGACAATGACAATGATGACAAATACTATGACAACAACCCAGCCATAATAATAGCTGGATATTTCCTTTGAAACAGATGAGCTAAAAACTGCTATCTTAGCAAAGATAAACATGTATCCATGAAAAGGGTCCCGGGCCTGTTAACTGAGTGGTTGAGGGTTCCCCCTGACAACTTGACTGCAGTATCTTTGGTTCACTAATTATAATACTCAAGGTTACACTATATTGTTATAAGTCATAGAATAGAAGTCAAGGAGTTCACAGGAACCAAATTAAATATTTTGCATAATTCTCACTGAGTTATCAATATGAAGGAACAATTGTTCAATACCTGGAAAAAAGGAGTTCATTGTACTAAAGATAGACAAATATACTTCATGAAAGCTATCACTTCCAGAATGATAATTATATCTAAATAATCTTGCAACAAGAAGATAAAACAATCAAAATAAGCACAGATTACTTTTAATTACTGGTACTCTTAGTTACAAACTTCACACAGAGTTCAAATAAATCGAAGCTACTGAATTCTGATTACAGAAGTGGAATTCATCACCAACTTCACACATATTACAAATACTACAAGACCTCCGTACTATCTCACAATACAGGAAATAAGACATAAATCTTAAGACTGGGGTATTTATGAAATGATTTTGGTATTAAACTGGAATGGTAGATGTTTGCCAAAGAATTCAAATACTTATGAGCAGATGGGAGCATAATAACAACTAGAAAACAGAGAAATAGAGAGAGTGTTATCATGAATGTTATAAAATTATGTGTGGTTACATAAACAGCAAAACATATGATTTTCCATATTGTTCATTTGAAGTATTGATACTGTTCAGGATCAATACAATACATAAGGGAGTTGTATAGTGACTTATGTGTCTGTTTGCTCAACCTTGAGATTAGGTGTTCAAATCAGCCAAGGTCATAATCTGACAACAGGTAAAGTTTATATGTACAATGGAACTACACATACCTGGACCCCTCTAATATGGAAATTATCTTAATCTGAACAAATTTTCAGGATAGATTTTGTATTCAATATTTTTTCAAAAAGGATTTGAAATTTTGTTTAAAGATAAAAAAATCTTTCTCATTAGAAACCCTTTAAATCTAGAAATGCCTGACTCACGTAGGCCTAATTACCATTATTGGTTACCATTATTCACAGGTGGTCATTATAAAAAGTTTGACAATACTTAGTTATATACACATCTATCACAATACTCCAGGCTTCTCGAAACTGCTGGAATACTGCCTAACATTTGGTCAGGTAGAGATAGAATTTCTGTCTGACCAAATGAAAATTCGTCTGACACAATATATTATAAATAAGCAATGAATGCTGTAAATCGTGCCCGACTGCTGGAAATCTGGGCCGGTACTCGCTGAAAAGTCACTGGACTTGCTCGAAATTTGCCTGACGTCTCCGACAGCTTTTGGGAAGCCTGATATTCATAAAATTACAAGATAATGCAGAATAAAAAACATAAGGTATCAGATGTACAACTACGACAAGTGACTATAACCAATGTAATAACATTTCAAAAGACACATCAAAATATAATGCCAAGCTACCAAGCAATAACAACGAGCACTGTTTAAGACCACATGATGTTAATTGTTTATCACATACTTTAAGACAATCAGAAAACATTCCAGAACAACAGAAAATAAATTCTAACCATGGTACAGACAATAATTACCAGAAATATGCAAGAATTAATGAACAAGATCACAAGAGTATTTTGTACGACATAAATAACAAAGAATTACAAGTTGTTATAAATAAGCACAATCATAGCCAGCCAATTGATACTTCAAAATAACCCACATCATTACAAACAATTAACTGTGAAGAAATGAGTGACTGTCATAATGGAATAATGCATTCATTTACAATACAACAACTAAATTCTCCTCCACAAGTGAAAAGTGTAATTTACTGTCATTAGCTAAATAGATTCAACAGCAGACAAATTAAAAAAATCAATGAATTTACTTTTCATGAACAATTTCATTCTGTATTCAAATTAGGTTGACGTTAAATGTAATTATATAGAAACTTTATCTCAATATCAGATAAAAGAAGTCCTATTGTTACAGATAGTATTAAAATACACTACAGTAACTATAATGGTAACCTACTGCAGGTAATTAAAATGTCAGAAAATATACAGTGATCCAGCAGACAAAAGCCTACAAAGGGAGACAGGAATATGGAATGTTTGCACAGGTGGTCTTTATTCAGAGGTTTCATTTAACTACAATACAGGAAAACCTCAATGTAACCACCATCTTTGGGGACCAAATCCATTGGTCTTAATATTGAGGTCATCTCATTATTAAGTTGAAACACAGTGAAACATTCAAAACCAGATGATAATAACTGGTCAATATATAGGTGGTCTTATAACTGAAGTGGATGCTATAAGAGGTTTCACTGTATCAAAACATGTGTTTCCTCACAGGTGGACATAAACTATGGATTTCGCAGAATTTCTTAATTCAAACGCATTTTACATAACAAATTACAAAATAAAACTCTGAGACGTATTAAGTTGCCAATAGAAACAAGATTTAAACATAGAGATTAATCTCAAAAGAATATCATGCAAGTCAGCAAAAATGTTTAACATTTATTCGTTATGATAATGTATTATGAAGATCCAAGTAGGGTGCTTCACTGGTATCTAAGCATTTTAATAATGCAGTATTTACCAATATTTAGTCTCTTCAGTGCAACAAGTTTGTAAATTACTTTTCATAAATGTGAGTTATGACCTTGTTGCACTTAAAGCACAGTATGCTGGGAACCAGGTTACCTTACTTTATGACCCAACAATAAATGATTGACTCAAGTATCTTACAATTATTTTCTGAGATGATTTAACATTAGAAAAATATTGACTCAGTTTAAATATTTTTTTGACACATAAAACTCTGAACAGCTGCATTTTCAGGATACAGGTGTACAGTGAAAACTTGATGGAATTTTAGGAACTCAACGACTCCTTGAGAATTTTGATCAAGTATTTAAACAAACAGAAAAAAGCGAAAGGAAAAATGTTTTAAAACTAAATTAGAAAACAACTTTTACATCCAGGATAATACAAATATTTAGACAAACAAAACACTACATATATTTCGTAGGCCGAGTGAATTAAATCTATTGATTCTCATCCCTGAAGAGAAAATTTGTCCAAGATTCTTCTTACACACTCAAACATGAGCTACCAGTCACTGGTGAACAGAGGCTACCTGAGAACAGTGGCCACATTTTAGCACACATCTATTGGTACTTTGAATTAAGAATACCTCATAGTAATGGCCAACTGGGCATAAAAGACTGTATCATCCCTAAATCAGGTTTGACTGTGAAGTCATCATGTTTAATTTAAACCACAACAACAAAATACTACAGTAGCAAACAGGTAGGTGTCAGTCTTTCATAATTATATTATATATGATGTTTGCCTAGGTTTTAATACTAATATGCACTTTGCATACATATAAAAGGGTAAAATATTTACAATAGATGAATAAATCATGAAAGGATTGTCAGTATACTGTAATTTTAACACATAATATCCCACAGATAACTAAATTTCATTTCAGGTATAATCTTGAAAATGCATTAAAATGGATGTAAAAACTGCAAGTACTGGGTGCAAATTAATTATTACACTTTCTTCATCAACCGTGTAATATCTCTGAAAAGTTGTATTGAAACACAAACAAGAAATCAGATTTTATCAACTAGTTTAATACTCCGAGCAAACACAAAATGATAGTGGCAGAAACCTATCAGTTTAAAATCATAGATTTGGTTTGTTTGACATGTAACAACTAAGGGGAGTGGGGGAGGGTAGTTGACTCATAAATAAAACATAAATAAAGAGAGAAACTTTTATGTATCATCACAAAAGAGTACATCATAAATTTAACAAAGAATGCTATTTTGTACATCTTATTACAGATATTAAATTATTTGTAGTTTAGAACTGAAACACAAAGGAAAAGAGGTAGATATAAAATATTTTATATCTGAACCTTTTGTGTACCCTGTAATAAAATGTTTGATAAATGTCTAGAAAATCATGACATAAAATTGTTATGAGAGAATTTAGTCACTCCCAGTTTGTTTGCTCTGAGGACATTTTCAAATTCATCAAGTTTTAACTCCTCCGTGAAACAAACCTGTTTCATATCACAGCATGCATGTGAATTTTCACACCAACCATATCCAGAAAGGAAAATTAGTTTCAGATCAACAAAGTCCACTTTTAATCTATCCTGCACCTATTCATATTTTTTATTTATTCATTATTTTTCTTACTTTCATTAATCCCAAGGCTGTCTAAGCTTCAAAGAGCAGTAAAACTAGACTTTGAGGTTACTTATATGAGAACTGAGACTTGCATCATAAACCTAAGTCTCTGATTGGTTGATTCTGAGCATGAACTGAAAATCAACCAATGGCAAGGCTTAATTTTAAGACTTGTTCATAAACAACCAGCAAACACAATTTCTAAGCTGCATTAAGTGACCACATCCCTAAGGCATGAGAACAAATGAACTTCTTTTTCTTTTCTTTATTAAGCTGCCTTTCGTGCTATTTTTGATCATTTATCAATAAAAGGCTTAGTCCACTTAGTATCGTTTCAGTCTCAATGTTGATAAAATTATTGAAAACTTGAAGTCGAATTTTAAGCAAATTCAAGATGACACAAGAGACAGCATCATCTCATTCAACTACACAACATCAATATGTAACTTCTCACATAGAGAATAAAGATCAAGGGTTCAGCTCAATGATGTCCCCACAAGGGACTCGCTCCTCCCCCCCACCACCAATAAGACTGGAGACCAATCAATACAAAGGAACTTAAATCAAGCTCCAACAAGCAACAAGTGTACGCCAGTATAAGAAAGAAGTCTATTGATTTATTGATTACTTTACAACACAAGTTTACAAAGAGAAGGTCTGAAATTAACTGAACTTAGTATCACACATGTTTCAATAACAAGTTTGTGAAAAATTCATAGCAATTAAGTTATTACACAACCTCTTGAAAGAAAATATGCTTGTTTTAGACCATAGCTATCAATCATCTTATTCCATCCCTGCTGACAATTATCATGATTAGCTAATTTTACCTCATTGCCACATTACCTCTAAAACTTAGCTAATTTAAGTAATTAGGCACTTCAGAATAACTAAAGCACTAGAAACAAGAACTTGTATTTGCTTCCTAAATTAACTATCTTGAATTACATGAAAGTGCACCAACTGAACACTTTCCAACATACCTGTCCTATCAAGATTAACGAAGAAGTTATGAGATTGCAAAAAGCAGTAAATAACTACGTATTTCATATACACATACATTAATCTAGTATCAGGTCTATTTCAGCATCCAAACAACAAAAACAAAAGTCAGTTACAGCATGTTGTATATGTTACATTGCCATTTAACATGGTATTCATCCTCAAGAACTTAACAACATCAACATTAATTATTCAGCTAAGGAAATAAAAATGATTATCATATTTGTAAGTTTACTGTATTATAGAATCGATCTGTTTGCCAACTCTTTTCAGAATGCCAAATAAATTGTTTGGCAAAAACATCATTTGGTCAAGTACATAAAATCATTTTTGATGAAATTCACCATGAGCCAAAACAAAATTAGTCTGAAGTCTGGATATGAACATGGATGTTTGAAAGTTATGTACAAACAGATATTTGCTTAGAAGCCTAATTAATACAAGAGTAACGAACATCTTTCTGCAATCAACATAAACTTTTGGCACTAAGCACAGAAATTAAATGCTCAATTAAGCTTTCTCATAGCTTTTGGTCAAAATTTAAATAATATTATCACAATATTGATAAACATTTTTAGTATTTAAACTTATGACTTATCCTAATACATGCAAGCATTAACACTCTACAATGCTCAGTGTAAGGACTCAAAAGCTCAAAATAAACATCAGGAAAAAGCACCATCACATTTTTTTCAGATAAAAAACGATTCTTGAAAACAATTAAACAAAAAAACAAAAGTAAATTTTTTCAAGGAGAAGCAAGCTGGAAATCATTGATTATGAGAGGCCCACATTTCTCAACCATAAGGAAGATTGACAAGAATCCATTAAATCTAATTTTGAACAACTCATTGTTTAGAATGTAATTAAATTGATAAAGGGAAACACAATTTACTGTGCAATATAACATAGTTATAGGATAATCTTGATTATATTCTATAGCTTGTGAAACAAATTCCAATAGATTTGAAAAACCAGGTACTTGGGTTTTGTTGTAAATCTGATATCTATATATCTTGCTGTTCTGAAATGTTTTAAACCCTACAAGATATACAGTAAATCCTCAATACGAAGCCAATTTTTGAGACAAAAAGTGGTCTTTATATCAAAGTGGTATCAATTTAAAGTATAGAGGATGTATCAATAACCAGCCTGAAAATTAATTGGTCATTAGAATGAGGTGGTTTAAATATTGAAGTGGACACAATACAATCAATTGTAATTGTACATTATTGCAGTCTGCAGTTATCACTCAAAACTCAACAGTCCAAATGATTGATTTGAAGTTGAATATGACCAATTACAGAACTTCTTCAAAGACTCAGTGTTAAAAGGAAGATAAACATGACTAAAAGTTTTAAACACAAGAAAAAAAAAATATCTCGGCATGTTTTGCAGTTGAGTGCACTTATTGCCACCACAAATATTTTGCTTCCACGAGGAACTATACATAGCAACATCTCTGCTACTACTCAAGTACTGGAAGTTAATAAGTATACCTCGTTGCTCATTTCATAAGTGAACTATTTGAAAACTCATCACTTTTCCTAAGCTAAAATTGGATTCTGATTTACTCAAAATTATCTTAAAATCTATCAAAAATGCATTATCACCAAGGAGGTAGAAGTACCTGCAATCAAATACAAATACCTGTGAAAAAAGATAAGAGAAAGGCCGTCTGCTTACAGATGATAATGATTACACACAGCAGGGATGTTTCAGATCAACTGATTAGATACATGCAGACAATGCAGCCCAAAACAGCGAGATACTCACCGCTACTGACAGAAAACATTTAAATGAAAACCATAAATGTCAGACGAGTCAATAAACACTGATTGTACTAATGTAGAATGTGTGTTTAAATGTGCATATCTTGCAACAAACTTGTCAATAATGTCAGGATCAATGTCCATAGAGTTGTTTTATATTGCCACAGAAATTTTCAATGCCAGTGCCACTGCTGTCCATTGGCAGATTCCACAGAATCTTTGCCAATCACCATATGGAATATGCTTTAAAGCTAAGATATTGTGCTGTTCTTAATTGAAGGTCATGCTTCATACTAAGCAATACTAAGCATGGAGCCATACAAGGTGCTACTTCATAAAATTCTAGGGAATGCCAGGTACAAATCCTTGTAAAATCCTGGGACCTGCCAGGTACCAAACTTTATAAAATCCTAAAACCTGCCACTACCAAACTTAATAAAATCCTAGGACATGCCAGATACCAAGTTTTATACAATCCTGGGACATGCCAGGTACCAAGTTTTATACAATCCTAGGACATGCCAGGTACCAAGTTTTATAAAATCCAGGGACATGCCAGGTACCAAGTTTAATAAAGCCAGGACATGCCAGGTACCTAACATGATAGCAAATGCCAAGCTGGCTGTTTCATATGCTGTGAGCCAAGCAAAGGTCTAGAATGATCAACAAATCAATCAGAACTCCATGGAATGATTTTACTAGATGACAATGTGGGTTTGTATAGAACATCCACAGGTTATTTTAACTTTTCAAAATATCAGAATCCCCAGAGCCAGGCACTCATCAATTTCTGACAGCTGTTATCAATTAAGCCACCATCACATGAGGGCAATTAATGATGCAACTAAATTCATTAGCCTTCATATCTGGAATTCCATATGAAACATTAGCTCTAATGAAATATTAGTTATCTCTAGTATAGACTGAGCTACCCAAAATTAATCATCCTGTGATATTGTATATTCAAACAGAGCAAACTTAGTCCTGATCTCAGACTGTTCTTTTGTGACATGCACCTATTCTGCAAATGATAACATTAAAAATGACTTCTTCACAGAATGTAACTACTCTGCAAAGAGGACAAAAAGGTATCCCAGCATGCTACTCTTCAGGCAAGAGGACAAAAAGGTATCCCAGCATGCTACTCTTCAGGCAAGAGGACAAAAAGGTAACCCAGCATGCCACTCTTCAGGCAAGAGGACAAATAGATACCGCTACTACAACTCTTCTGCCAATGGGACAATTGAGAAATTCTTATGGTGCTCTTTCTATTATAGTTCAATATGGTAATTCAGTTTCATTGAAATATCAAACAAACATCAATTAACCACATAAAACTCTGATTCTTTCAATACCAACCAAAACAAACATTTATTAATCTAATAACTTTATTTGCTTGTAAAGCACAAGGAAACATGGAAAACAAATACATGAGATGTCTGATATTCCACTAATAACAAATTTGCTGACAGAAATTCCCTCCTCAAAATTCAATAAACATGCCATGTTTCTATGCTGTTCTGCTATTTTGCTTTAAATGCTATGTAATAATGCACCATGCTAATTCTATACCACTACATTGGCAATGTCGATGATGTTTCACCAACTTTCTGGGACAGTTTCAGGAAATTAGGATTGTTTACAGAATATTAATGACACAGAGACTGGCATTAGACATTTTGGAACCATATTCTGCTGTACCAAACAGTCAGAGACTTTTTGCATAGAATTTAGTCTCTGTCTTTCTCTGCGCTATTTTTATTGGACAAAAAAACATGATGCATTAAATTTTGTTCATTCATTTCACAGATTAGGGTTTAAAGAATTAAAACCCCAAATGAGCCAAACTCAAATTCTCAATTTCAAAAAAGATCAGTATTCTAAAATGAACTATGTCAAGATTATGAAATATTTTTAACAGTATGCTAGTCATCAGACAAAAGTTTTACATATATATTGCAAACTCAGACATATGTAGAGAACAAATATTAAATTTGAGTCAGGAAACTGATCCTAAGTTCCCAACTTTGAACCCATGTCTTCATTTCATAAACTTAAAAAAAAATAATGGAGTCAAATCTGTACAAGTTGTTTTTATAAAGTGATAAAAAACACGTTTGTGCAGCAGAGAGGTTAACCAATGATAATGATATTTTTATGTACAATATAAGTTTAGTAACAATCAGTTTTGATTGGCTGAATTTGCAGCAATTAAAAGTATAAGTAAGTGGAGTTTATTTGTGAAATGAGAGCAAGACAGAATGAATTTCAGATCTTATAAATGAAAGTTAAAAGGAAAACATTCAAAGTCAATGTGAATCAATTTCATTGAACCAGACTGCATCAACAAAAAGGTTGAAAAAAGTAGAAATGAACATGATATTTTAAAGGAGCTTCTGGATAGACAAATATTATTATACCTGTTCAAAATAAATTGAGAATAAATGTAAATAGACAATCAAAGTCAATAAAAAATGATCAACCAATCAAAATCAATTAAGTAATGGTAAACCAATTAAAATCTATATACAATAATGATCAACTAATCAAAATCTATGTACAATATTGATCAACCAATCAAAATCAACTTAATGGTAAACCAATCAAAATCTATATACAATATCGATCAACCAATCAAAATCAACTAAGTAATGGTAAACCAATCAAAATCAATAAAACATTGATCAACCAATCAAAATCTATGAAATATTGATTGAATAATGAGACAAAACAAACATGACAGCAGTACAGTATTCTTTATAAACTTTGAAAGGATTTTACAACATTTCACTGAACATTTCTTTACATTTAGGTACATAGTGGGGTTATTTCCTATCCAGGAAAAATAATCCATACCTTTATCAGTTACCATATGAATTTTTTTTCAATTTAAGCTGCTGGCACCACTTAATATTTCTGCCCTGTCAATGCAATGCTTTCAATGTATAAAAATAAATATAGAAACAAATAACCTAAAATGTTTGCAAACCTTATGTATGGTATGTTTGCTTTCAATGTTATCAGACTGATACACAAATGGTAGTATCCCAGTGTTATATTGACTGAAGCATAGAATATCAACCACAGTCACAAATATGGGGTGACAATGGCAAAAGGAAAACAAATAATATGTGTAAACATAACCTGAAATTCACAGGAATTGATTGATGGGGTAAGAACTGCAAGGTGTTGCATACTGTTCAAGTGCTTTTCAATAGTATCAAACTGATGGATCACTGACATTCAAAGTAAGGATTTGATTTTCTAAATTACAACAAAACCTCAATATAAAGACCATCTTTGAGACCAAATACAATGGTCTTGATATCAAGGTGGTCTCATTTTAAAACTGTGGAAGGAAATATTAAAAACCACCACAAAATAAGTCTTTGATATGATAAATAGGTAATAATGTGGTTGCTAAGAGAGGTATAACCATTGTATAACAACTTATAAGCCATACAAATTAAATCTGACCCTGATGAAAAATAAGAAGAATGAATAGGTTTAATGGCTAAGGACTACATACATTTAATTCATTTTTTCTTGTCTGAAAGTTATGATAACAGAAAATTAGTATTCGGTAAAAAGCCATTCAGTTTTGTACAGAAGTCATGTGACCTAAACAACCTGTTTCATGAGCAACAAGCAACTTCCCAGCATGATATGAGAGACATTTCCATTGTAATCTAGCCTGAAACATTCGCCTATATTCATGTTTCTGAAGCGCCTGCATTGTCAATACACGCGGGCTGATTTTAGAACATGGGAGTGATATAATGATAGGATGCAATATATTCAATGCATTAAAATGAGCAGAGCGGTAGGAGATTGCCCCACAGTGACAAACTACGCTGTCAAAATTTTCTGGTGAATATTGGATGGAAACTGTTCAAAAGTAGACAAGGCCTGTACCACTGTTGTTGCTGAATCAGTGGCAATAATTCAAAAAGTGCCAAGAGCAATTTAGCTGGCTTTTGAATTTGGCTGAGATATTGTGCCCATAAACATTTCAACCAAGTTTGGTGAAGACTGATCAACTCAGAGAGGTACAACAATCACGAATGCAGCCTGCCCGCAACAGGTGTTCCAATAATAAATCAAATCAAGACGGGTGTATAAAAGAGCAAGACTAGGACTAGAACCTTCCAACTTTCAAATGACAATGTTGCAATTTGCAGTCTGAGCTATCTGTGGAAGTTCATACTTTGTGTACTCATACTTGAGTAGAGGTATAACTCAAAGCATGAAGACAACATTTTAACCGAGCTGTACAAAGACCCAAGACAAAAATAAATTTCTACTTATTCATTAACAATGGTGATAGAGATTTGTAATAAGTATTAAGTAGGATTTAAGTACAACACACGGAAATGATCAATACGAACTGCTCTTTCGAACATCATAATTCCAGTAATAAAAACGACAGAAATAATTTTGTATTGAGCGCAGATGAGCCATTAAGTCAGCGAATAGATACATGTACTCTAGCAGTTCATCAAACATTTATGATTCAATCAAGTTCCTTATATTCCATCAATTCCAGCATTAAGTGACACTGGCCTTTAACTGGATATTGTCTGTGTCTCTCTGGAGAGACAAGAATATGGCTCCGAAATTCAATTGTTTGGCCAGATTATAGAAGTCTCCAAAATGTCACGGGCTACTAATGGTATATTAAAGCACTGGGGGACTTCAATATGAAGATTTTGATGTCTTAATGAAGCTGGGTTATGGAATTTAAGGGTTCACATTTAACTGCCTTGTAATGTTTGCTTTCATAGTGGCATACTTGCCTAAGACCAGAACAATGTTTAGTAAAACCAGGGCTAGAATCCAGGACCAATCACTAACAGGGTGATTACTCTTCAAATAGAGCTATCTAGTGCCCTCTGCTTATAGCATGCGTGGTCTGTAGCCTTACAGTATGTGTGGTATGTAGGCGAAGGGTAACTGGCAGGGTGAATTCAATTCAAACAAATCTATGGGTATAACAGAATAACTAGGAGTGTATTACTCCACCCCTGATGTATTCAGAGCAGAGGCAACAAAGCATAGGCATCAGTGCTATGCAACCATCAGTTACAGCTCTGTGCAACATTTGGTAGCAGTTGATAGTTTGTGTAAAGTTCAAACCACATGTGGAGATTGCACAATCCAATCAAGCTTGACACATAATTCTTCATACAATGCTTTATCTTACAAACTCTAGAACAGAACATTTTATGATCAGCACTGGCTAAAAATGATATTTGTATGATTCATGAGCACAGTAAATCCATACACAGTAATTATGTGTTGTTTTTAAAATCATGCTAGGCGACTGGTAGCTGGAAAAGCTTTTAAATTAAAATATGAAGGTTGACATCTCAATTTTACATCTAACTGTGCATATAGTGTCAATGGTACATTCAAATTTAAATTGCTTCTACATTTTATCAAGGTTTTATCCACAAATGTCATTGTAAAACATACTTGAACGGATAGATAATTCTATTGTGAAAAGTGCCTATATAATTATGTGTGTCTGGACGCCTGGTAATTCTGCAAAGAACGCCATTAGCAGACTGGAACAAAATAATGCTAGAAAATTGCATAAACCTTTTTAATGATATGATTTCAGTGTAATATTTATGAATCTTGCTAAAGGCAAACTAGACTTTAAGACATAATTACATGATGTACTCTTAAACTGGAGGTAAAAAAATAAAATAATGTCTGTCGGATCATACAGTTTTTCATATCCCTATGAAATGTTATGGTTTCAAACACACTCATTCTACATAAATAATATTTTCTAAGAAGGTTCTAAGCTTCTTAGCATCGTAATTCTCTAAAGAACAAACATCTTATTGATCTAAAAAGTGCAAGCTCTTCAATTAGAGGTAAAATCTTCTTATTATATTCAAAGCATAAACTCTTCAAAGTGAAGGTATAATTCTACAAATACTTACAAAACACACTGTTTTCCACCTATATATTCATCCTGTATTCAAATGTAACATTCAATTGTACAAGAATAATATGCAAATTGCTTAATGCTTTAATAAATGAACTTTACTGTACCAAACAATATAGAAATGAATCATGAATTTAGCTGTCATTGATTTACAGTCAAAATATTTAGTACAACAATAAAATATACCAACTATAACTGTGCATTCAGTGATTTGAAATTAATGATGTAAAGTAACACAATCACTGATGCATTCAATTTATTACATAAACTTTTTTATAGATGCTACTTTTTTAAACTTTGCTATATTTTCATGATGGTCCTTGTGTGATGTAAAAACAGAGATAACATAAACAATTATCTGCATAAATTAAAACATTGAAAGTTCGGACTATTTTGATCCTTGAGAATTTGACTTTCTCCATATTTGTCTGAAATTTTGTTTCAACTGGTCAATTTTTATCCAATTTATCCATATATTTATCGTCCATGAAACAAAACTCAAATTTCAACAAATAAACAAATAGTCAAGGTTACATGATGAATCGATGATAAAAATACAGCTAGCCTAGTATTAAGTAAAACAGAAATCAGCACATTACAAAGTGCAAAATTTATGATTTTTTTTCTTTGAAAGAAACAAATTGCATACCTTGAGATATGATGTATTAATTACTCTTGTCATAATTAATCAAGTCAACTAAATGTTTTTGGTCACAAATAATTCACAAAAATTAAATTTTACCTCACTTTTCATATTAATATGAACTATTAAAACCATTTAAAAAAACAGCAGTGCATTAAAAACCTTGAAAGATCAATACACATTAAAATATATGCCCAACAAATATTTGCCTCCTTAGGGAGAAAAATGGTAAAAAAAGGATTAAAACTTACCAATGCTTCAAAGTCGCCACAGGACACAACAATTCAATCCAACGAATGATTATCCCACACAAAATACACAATCCAAATAACTTCAGTGTTTTAACACCACTGCAGGAATTTCGTTCACACAGCTTGTAACCAAAAAGCAACTGTCACTTAACACTGTTTGTATCCTGGATGCTTGTCTTCTAGGAATGAAATATTGACAAAATCGTGCGCAATGGCTGAAGAAGACTCACTCAGTCAGTTTCTGTTATTTTCCAATCATAGACAGACCGACCAGTGTTTCCCTAGCAACGACAGGATAAAAATCAATAAGTAAAACATGAAATGCTCCCTTCTATTAATTGCCAGTCAATATAAGTCTGTCAGAGGGCATGCAATATACATATTACTTCATGCTTGCGTGACTATAATAAAAAATAAAAGATAATGTAAAAATCCCAATGATGTCCTTAAACGTAACATCTAAAATAAATTGTATGGATTTTTACATCCGGGAATATTCTTAGAAAAAAAGTATGTAAACATAATGCAGCCTTGCGATTGGCTGATTTTGTGACTGTGCTCAGTATAAACCCATCAGAAACTCATGCTTTAAGTCTGGTCAACAGACTCAAAGTCCATTACCGAAGAGAAGCCACATATAACTTTCATAAGTTAATCTATGTTTTCACAAATCGGTTGAACAGAAAACAAAATCTATGACTAGATTTTTTTTTTCATTATGCATGCAATTGTTTGCAATTTTACCCATGAACAGTAATTATTTTGTATGTATATTTTGGTGAATTCATTTACTTGTACCAATAATAATTCTGTACATTTAGCTATTTTTTATCAACAATTATTAATCAATTGCAAAAGTAGTGAAAAATGAAAACAACTAATATAAAAACAATTACACAGAATCTTAAAGTAATCCAGAATGGAATATCCGACCCCTTTAAACTCGAATCAAACAAAACAAACATGTGTACCTCCAGCGCAATGAATTTTAACAATGCTTATCTACAAACACAAATAAAAATCAAATCAAACACATATCAACATAAATCTACCACAATATGTTCAAAAACATGCAATTTAACATCCATCAACTTTGATCCGTGTAAATTTGACAAATTATCGGCAGATTACTTCCAAGTAATCTGGAGACATAAGAGACACGAATTTGCATGTGAGTCTCTTTGATATTGAAAATTAAATACGATATACGTTCACATGTTTACTCAGGCTATAAATGTAGCTGTACTTTTTACACAGCAGTCAATGGTGGGCGAAATGAATGACTGTACAAAGGATGCTTATATTTAAGTATGAGTATTACAACATTTTTTGTTCTCACTATACATTCATTATCGGACATTATTCTTCATTAACTGTAATATACCCAACCACAATGACTCTGTCTGAATGGTTACAAATGTATTTTGGGACACAAAATTAATGCTGTATTATCTAAAAAGAGCATTTAACCACAGGTTCTCAGTTTTAAATACATACAGCCTTAAAATGATGCTCAATTATGTACAGTACAGTAAAACCTCATTTAAAGACCACAACAACACTTAAACCGCCTCATTTAAACAACTGCTTATATTAAGATTTTATAACTATTCTTCTTCTATATTACAATTTGATTATGTGCACAGTTTTCATTAAGAACCGATTGCCAATTGAAACCAACAGTTAAAAACATGTTTGAATTGGTTGTTTTTCCAAAATTTTTTAAGTATTTGCAGAAATATGAACAATTTTCCCTGAATTTATCTGTTGCTTTGGCAAAAAGATCGGTTACTTAATTTCTTAATGAAAACCCTGTACGTGACATTGACAACCAGACATTGAAGATATATTAATTTTGCACCTATGGATGGTCTTGTTTTAGTAAGGTGGCATTGAAATAATTAGTAAAGATTAATTATCACTTCTCCAGCATAAATCACAGAGCTGCAAAACTGGTTCTTCTGTGAACAGTTGTCAAATTTGAAATCATAAAGGGGTCACAGAGAGAGTGTTTGTCAGGGGCTTGTTTTACTATAGAGGAAACTTTTTGATGATAAGGAAATAACAATTAAAAAAAACAAGAGTAATAAATATCACATACACAAGAAAAGTTCTAGCCACGAGAATTTCACCTTTTTTAAGGATTACATTCAAACATCATAATTAAGACCACCTCTGGGACTAAAAATGATATGAAAAGTGATATCAAATTGAAACACTAAGGAAACATTGAATACAAGGTTGAAAATAGGTGGTTATTATAGTGTGTTGGTCTTAATATTGAAGAGGTTGTTATAAGAAGTTTAACAGTAAATTATTGTGTTGTAATACATTTAGAAAAACAAAAAACAGACAAAAAAAATTTGATTCCTAACCTACAAAAACAATTTCTTAGCAAATTTGCATTCCTCATACTACAATTTATGTAAACTAGGTATAATAATAAACACTATGATTATGAAAATTATCCCAATTGTTGGTAGCGTCTAGAACCCGCAATGTCATGATTATATGCCACAAAGGAGACACACTACCTAGTTGAATATTCATTGAATTTTTGTAAGAAATTGACAGTAAATCGGCAGGATACAAAAAAATCTCACATAAAAAAAAATAAAAATTACTTACAGGTTACTCAAGTCTACACTTAAAACTTCAACATTCCTTCACTTTATTACAGGTCAGATAATCACAGCTCTTTGATTATAGTTCACCCACTAAGTATACAAGTTTTGTATAACAAACACTATTTTTGTTGGATAAGAAAATTGTAGGATATTTGTATCTTATTTTCATAGTGATAGGAAGATGAAATGCTTTTTAAATGACAGGTTATCAGGGTGAATAATAAAATGGTTTTTAAATGACATATTATCTGGGTATATCCCCAACAAATTCGAGGTGCAGGTGAAATAAAGTTTCTCTGTGATCTGTAATCATTAGTTATATCAAGATCAGTTTTTGTGGTGATTTAGCAAGATCTTTACAACTGAGCGCTCGGCACAAACACCACAAATATAGAACGACATGAACAATGACCACAAATATATAACAATATGAACAATGACCACAAATATATAACAATATGAACAATGACCACAAATATATAACAATATGAACAATGACCACAAATATGTAACAATATGAACAATGACCACAAATATATAACAATATGAACAATGACCGCAAATATATAACAATATGAACAATGACCACAAATATATAACAATATGAACAATGACCACAAATATATAACAATATGAACAATGACCACAAATATGTAACAATATGAACAATGACCACAAATATATAACAATATGAACAATGACCACAAATATGTAACAATATGAACAATGACCACTAATATACAACAATATGAACAATGACCACAAATATGTAACAATATGAACAATGACCACTAATATACAACAATATGAACAATGACCGCAAATATGTAACAATATGAACAATGACCACTAATATACAACAATATGAACAATGACCACAAATATATAACAATATGAACAATGACCACTAATATACAACAATATGAACAATGACCGCTAATATACAACAAAATGAACAAGGACCGCTAATATACAACAATATGAACAATGACTGCAAATATATAACGACATGAACAATGACCACTAATATATAACAATATGAACAATGACCACTAATATATAACAATATGAACAAGGACCGCTAATATACAACAATATGAAAAATGACTGCAAATATATAACGACATGAACAATGACCACTAATATATAACAATATGAACAATGACCACTAATATATAACACTATGAACAAGGACCACTAATATACAACAATATGAACAATGACTGCAAATATATAACGACATGAACAATGACCACTAATATATAACAATATGAACAATGACCACAAATATATAACAATATGAACAATGACCGCAAATATATAACAATATGAACAATGACTGAGTTAAAGATGAGGTTAAGGCAGATAGGCTGGTACACCATATTTATAAAAAAGGGCCACTCACAACAAGATTTCTACCAGATTCCAGACATGTACGATTTCTACTACCAGAATCCAGACACGCAAGATTTCTACTACCAGAATCCAAACACGCAAGATTTCTACAACCAGAATCCAAACACGCAAGATTTCTACTACCAGAATCCAAACACGCAAGATTTCTACAACCAGAATCCAAACACGCAAGATTTCTACAACCAGAATCCAAACACACAAGATTTCTACTACCAGAATCCAGACACGCAAGATTTCTACAACCAGAATCCAAACACACAAGATTTCTACGACCAGAATCCAAACACGCAAGATTTCTACGACCAGAATCCAGACACACAAGATTTCTACTAGCAGAATCCAAACACCCAAGATTTCTACGACCAGAATCCAAACACGCAAGATTTCTACGACCAGAATCGAAGATTTCAACCAGAGTCCGAGCCCCTGAGATTTCTGCAAAAAGAATCCTGACACACCAGACTTCTACCAGTATCAAGACACACCAGTTGTCCTCCAGAGCCCAGACAAACCAGATTACTACCCATATCTGGTCGTGTAGCAATTTTCTACAAGAATGCGGACACATCATATTCTGTTCAGAATCTAGAAACTAAGTATTATATCCAAATACCATCACTGCCCATCAATCAATGTTAATATACATTTTGTATCATGACTGTAACAAAATCTTGATAGATCTTGATACAGATAAATCATTTTTGCTGATAAATGAATATAAATAGTTCTCTTATCTCCGATAGAACATATATATTACTCATAAAAAATCTCATCATTATGCAATTTAACATATAGAGATGCAATTATCGCCAAAATCCTTTCCTGTGTAAATGGTAATTTACTTTAAATAGAGTATGGAATTTTGTGAGAATTAACAATTTCTGGTGATATATCCCAAACTGCAGTGGCTGCATCAATAGCATAATTAACACTGGATTAAATGTATCATGGAATTTCAATGGATGTGATGATTAAAATATAGATTAACAATTTATTATGGACTTAATAATCCATGGAAAATGCTTAAAAGAAGGGAATCTGAACCTGGACCTCTCCTTACAAGACTAAAATTTGGACTGGGTTTGTCTCCAGTCAAAAACATCATTTACATAATCATGTCCTACAGCAAATTACACTGATATTTCCTTTCACAATAAGTTTTGATGGCTTTATATAATACGTACAACAAATTAATCTTTTGATGTTCATATTTGATACAAATTGTATTGAAATCAATATTATTTGGCTATATCCAAATAAGCATTAAGATGGACAGATGGACAGACTTATAGACAGACAGATAGATGGACAGGCATAAAGGCCAAAACCAATATGACTCTCTGCATAAGGAGATAGAAACTTTGCATTGTTCTGAATACAGTAATTAGTTACTTGATCAAATTGAGCCTCAGGGCTCAAACCTGCAGCCTAGCCATCAACCATCTGGTACATCATACATAACCCTGCCATACTAGTGTTTTGTTATTGATCTAACTGGTACTATCACAAAATAGGCCAAAAGGCCACATCAGCGCAATATTGAAGTAATTCTTCCTTCATACAAAACATGAGTTACAGTCAAACTGCTCTGATTGGGAAAGCAATTATTTAGATGTGAACAGCAATAAAAATGTTGGCGACTGATTTTTGATTAGATTTAATATTACGTTTTGATTGATGATCAAGATGAACATCAAACAAAACATCAAAAGCGTTTCATTCCGTTTTTGATACAAAAATATCACAAATATGGCTGGAGCTATCAAATCGTAAAATAGATCACAGTTTTGACTGTAATCATGGGTTCTGTGTCACCTATGGGTGTAATAACTATTCTATTAACCCTGTAATTATTGTATAAAAAATTTATACATCATAACAAATATCAATGTTGAGCAGGAAAAGCCCATGTACACACGTAAGTTTGAATCATAAAACATACTTCATAATTGTGATTTTAATTACTAAGCTTGCATGATATATAGGGAGATAAGTATTCATTAAAGCCCAGAAAATTTTGTATGAATTAATCTGTATGTTTTATAAGTGCAACTTCAACTTTTTCAGAAATTCTGTCATTTTATCAAGAAAAATAACACAATTACAATAATACTTTAAAAAGCACACAGCATACACCAATAATATCATCTTCCTGTGTTTATTTATATATTCTTCATTTCCCTTAGCTTGCACAGGGGCGTAGACAGGAAAAATATAACAGTACACAAGCCAAAGGTATGTATGAGCACAAACAGGACATCTCTGAACAGCAGTCACTCTAGAGGACAGGCTTATCAATATAAAAACTATATTAACCTCTCAGTTGTCCTATAAATAAAGGTCAAATTTCTTCTCTCCTGTCATCAACTATTGTTCATAGGTTTGACTATGCATTAAAATTTTTGACAGACAGAATCTATATCATCTGACATTACATGGTAATAAATTTAATAATAAACCAGTAGTTTACAAGGAGAGTTATGGCACCTGGTGCTTGTTATTGATGACAGTTTTACAGCAAAACACACACAATTGTCAACATTTAGTTGACCTTTGTCTCTGGTATAAATTGTACACCATGTGGAGATTGTGGTATTTCATAAGCTAATATCAGCAACTTGGTTTGTAGCAACTAATTTCAGTCAAAATTATTGTTCATGTGTTTCATTGAAACCACACATGGTAAGATATATTCAAAATATTAAAGTGGAGTATCAACTTATAGACAAAGAAATCCATACACACGTGGTCACAGTACAGTCAAATCTCGCTTAGAAACCACTTCAATATTAAGACCACTTCATTATAGCAACCACATATTTTCAGACTAGTTTTCAACATTTCTTCTATAAATCAACTTTATAATGAGACCACATCCATATTGAGACTGATATTTTAGCCTCAAGGTGGACTAAATATTGAGGCCTAACAGTCTTTTAGGAGAAACATTAAGATGCTCTTAATCTATAACTGGATATCAAAATTAACAACAAAATGGCCTTAAAAGCAACCAAAGCAATAGAGAAATCAGAAGCCATGAGCCTATACTGAAAGAAGTCATGACTTTAACATAAAACATGTGTGACATTTATTTTTGCAATAAGTACAACAATGTTTATGATACAGCGATAGTAGCGTCTATATTATACCACTGAATTTTCATCAATAAGAAAGGTAACCTTCATTTAACTTAATTAACATTCAAACAGCAAATATAAAATAACTTGCCACCTTTATGTTACATATTTACCACAAATTACATTAAAGTTTTGTAAGTTTTGGAATTTTGAGTGGATTGGGGTAATTTTCTGTGACTTTGAGTTGATATGGGTAATTTTCAGCTCATATTTCTCTATCATAACCCTGACAGATGTATGAATAGTTTCTGTTCATTTAACAAGTGATTCTAATTTTCTGCTTGACAAATCTATAGATCACAGATAACAGAATTGAGAGTCAAGTATTAAATGTGCCTCATCCTCATTCAATTAACTCAAAAGAAACATTTTCACGCATATTTTAATCTTGTGAACCGTGATAAATTAATGTGAAGGGTTTAAGCACAGTAACTGAGCCCAACTTCTGACTCCCTTCTGACAATATGGTCAATTAATTTTCATTCATAAATTTCACTCATCTGTGCATTAGGAAAAAATCAAACTGATTTACAGATATTTTTAAAAGAAAGAATATCATTTCATGCAATAACAAAATAAAAACCTGTTGAATTTAATAGCAATTTAATTGCACTAAGGATAAATTTTGCAAAGTAAGTTTCATCTCTTCCAAAAAATCAGTCTTCTTTAAATTTGATAGGGCAAGACCCAAATGCATGGCTAAATGTACATACTATTTAAGTACATAAATATGTAACATAATTAACCCTAACCCTTATTAAAGTATATAACAGTGAGTATACAATATATAAGCATATAATATAGGTGCATAAATATATAAATGAATATCTTATATTATATAAGTCATAATAAAATAAGACACCTGCCATTTAAATCGGAATAATTTCTTCCTATCAGCAGTGTTTACATTTAAAATTTATATTTAATTGAATAGACGAACTTGAGAACAAAAGATGTAAAAGAAGAGAATTATGTGGCAATTATGGACAGGTGGCCTTTATTCATAGACTTATTTTGTCAATAAATATATCAATAAATGTGTGCTTATTATTTGTGGTTATTTTTTTCCGGGGTTTAATGTCACACGAATGGCCAGGGTCATAGGATGGAGGAAAACCATAGGTGTACACCTAGGTAGAACCATGATCTTCCATCAACCAGCTGAACAGTTTCCTCACAGGTGAAATTTGTCTGGTCCTGTATAGGATTTGAACTTTCAGCGGTAAGGTTTGTTTGTTTTTATGTGACTTACTGTCTTTTGGGTTTAATGCCGTTTCTCAACAATTTTTCTGTTATATACAGCAACCCGTTCACTTAATCAGTTTTCCTGGACTGTACACTAACCAGTACTAACTTACCCTTCCACAAGGAGCTGGCAACTTCTCCACATATGGAGGAAAATCAACATTTTTGTCAAATTTTCATAGAAGGGTATGACCTGCCACAACCAGGATTCGAACCTGGATCTCTTGGTTACAGGTCCAGCGCACTAACCACTGGACCATGACCGTGGCCCTACAGTGGTAATGGGCTAGTGATTACTTGTCAGAGACCATAACCATTCAACTATGAAGTATGAGCTAAACAGCCACTGTTTTATTGGTGACCTTAATGAACAAGCTGTCATTAACATCAAGTTTACCAGTAAATAAAATGAATATTTCATCCTAAATTACTGACATCAAAATACAACTAAACTTTGCAGATCAACAAAACATAAAGATGGAACAATCATGACACCAATCAACCTAATTTGAACAAAACATATCAATTTCACACTAATGGTCCTTCCTTTCAGCTAAATGTCCCATCATACTAAAATAATGTCTTCAAAATTGTCAAACAAATGGCTCAAAACATGCATCGCATGCATTAGCAGCCGCACGCTTGATCAGATATTCCAAATTTAACCAGAGAACATCTTCTGAATCATGTGACTGAAAACTGAGACCACATGGCATTGTAATAAATTTCTTCCAATCGAGTAACTTTTGTCTCCAACTGAATCAATGAAATATTTAAAATAAGTCAGTGGATGCTGTCCAATACACATCAGATATAATTACAGTCACTTAGGAAATCAAAATATACATAAATTATAGACAGGACTGACGTAAAATCTAATTCTGTCTGAGTACTCCATTTGTCTTATTATTCCATATTTGTCGGTTTCTAACATCTGAAGTTAACCAGTCAAACAAAATGTCACATATTTCTGTTTCTGATGAGAAATTATAAAATAATAAGCAAGAGACAAACTCGCATAAAAATTGACATGTCAGTCTAATTTTAGTAAATTTATGGAAAGTAAGTCTACCTTTAATACAGGTCTTGACAAATCCACTCATCTGCTTAAAATTACGAGTAGAAATTGACTAAGAACGAGTTTAAATTGCTGTAAAACTAGTTAAAATTCTTAGCTGGTTGTCCTGCAGGATGAGAAGTCTGAAAAAATCTGTCAAGCCCTGCAATGGTATTTCAGGTATGTTCAGACAGATGGTGGATCTAACCATCGCTCCTGGATTCTGTAACAGTATTAACCATGTTCTCCAACTTCTCATGAGAAATCATTCTGATCAGCCGGCTGTGGATTTTATCCCAAGGTTATGAATCCATATTCAGTCAACAATCAAGGTTTTCTCAGCATTTTCCAAAACTAACCATTAGCAAAGCGGAATTCTCAGACTCATCTCCAAACTTTCAGTTTTCAACAAAATGTCAATGCAAACTGATACGTACTTAAACACAAGCATTAGAAATGGATACAAAAATGATAAATGAACATTAATTGCTGTTAAAACTTTTTTAAAAAAATTATACTTAATTCTAATTTCTCATGCAAAAGCCACATTATTTTCAATTCAATAGTTTTGAACCTTTGTAGCCACTACACTTATATATAAAAATGGGAAAAGCCTGGTATGTGTACATTAAATGGTCTTTTCACATGGAAAACTCATAATGGCAATCAATAATAAATTTCAGCACAAAAGTAAACATAATAATTATAACTGATGGAGAAAAATCCCTCTAAATAGGAGAGTAGCAGACGCATTGATTGAAGCACCTCTGAAATGAAGAGTAGCAGACATGTTGGCTGAAGCACCTTTAACATTTTAGTAAAGCATTCATTAATAGAATGATCACCTGATAAAGATTTCATTTATTGACTGATTTTGTTCAATAATGCATTTTTTATACCATTCATCAATAATTTATCATCAATACAATTGTCAACACTACAGCTATATCATCATATCAGCTCAGATAAGCTAAATTGCATGAATGCACATACATGATGGAAGATAAATTACTTCTGTGAAAGAATTCTGTGATTATTGGAAGCAAGTATCGGTGCAAAAAAGAAACATTTCATTAATAAAATTGACAAATATTTCATTACCTGTCAAAACATTTATTTCTCAAATTGATTAGAAGTAAACGTCTACAGATTAAGATTATGTAGTTTGAATATCCGGTGAGATCTAACGTGTCACAACTTTACTCAACTGTCAATATTTAAATAAATCATTGATTATCTTTAAGTAGAGAAATAACTCAAAAGTTGAAGTTGTGTTAGTCCAAAAGGTTCATAACATTATCTTCCAATCCATTTGGTAGACACAGTACCCAGTAAAATGAATTCATTCAAGTCTGTCCACATATTGAATATTGTCACAATGAATATACAAATATTTATAAACAGTGAAACTAATGCTATAAAAATATTACCTGTATGAATTAAATAACTACAGCATTTATCAGAAGTTAAGAAAATTCCAATATTCAAGTACAACATAAATAAATCAAACACAAAACTTTCTCGCTGCAAAGAACTCTAAAAATCCCTCTACAAACATCTAAATCTTAGACACAAAACTTCACAAAATTTATCATAAAGTTTCAGCGATGTATATAAAATGCTCAGTTGACTCACTAATCCGGTGATAAACACCTTTTTGTTGTCACCTTAACCATAAAAACTTAAACCAAATATCTGAATACATAGATAATCCAAATTTAATTAATTTTTCATTATATCTGCAAATGGGTTGATCAAAAACAACCCAATGACTGATAATAATTTAATCCAAAGATAAAATTATGTATAAACTATGATAAATAACTAAATAACAGTGGTATTATATTCACAATGAGCACAATGGAAAAAAAAGATACTTATGGAATAACAAAGATTAACAAATTAATATTACAAACTATTAGCTCTATTTGTTAAAACCGCTACTTACAAAGTTAAAATAGTAAAATATATCCATAAGCTAAATCCAATGCAGAATGTGTACCTGTGTCATTTTAAGACTACAAATTGAGATTAAAGAGGCAAGATCGATGTATGTGAATTTGTACATAGACTTGAATCGAGTCAATTTTAGTTTAGTGGACAGAAGGAAGCTAGTGACTTCACAGCTTGTGGGGTTAAGTAACAGGTTGGCTAATATTAGTATCATACCAACTTAACATAATTCTATCTCATAAAATGACCATTAACGGAACATAAAAAGACAAATGACCTTTAATCCACAGTATCAGACATTTGGTTTAAAGTAGCACAACTTGTTTACATAGTAATTTAGCAATAAAATGCCTAACTGAATCAAGCTATTATAGTAGGTGTCTCCATTGATATCTGCGGTCTTTTAATTGAATTTTTATTTATATTGACTAAGTTTCACTCAAATTTGACATAATATTTGTAAAACATACAGTGCATTAGATGGAATATTAAAATAACGTCTCATTACAACAAGGTATTTTTATACACATATGGTTATTGTATACATACAGTAAAACCTTCAAACATCTAAATTACACGGATGAAAGAAGAAAATTAAAAAAAAAAATGGAAATCTTAACCTTAGTGCTGCGGAAACAATAAAAACCAGTAGGGTCTGGGCCTGGGAAAACTGGAGGTTCTGGAAAATTACGGAAAACTTTTAACCATGAAATTAAGACCATTTCATTACAACAACCACATATTTTTGGATAAGTGTTTAATATTTCCCTTGTATTACAATATATTCAAAACATAACAAATAAAGGTCATCCGTGCACAAAATCCAATATTTATTTTCTCTCTTCAGTGGCCTTTGTCTACAAGTTTGACCATACTAGTTCAGAAATATTGCAAGTTTAAAATGATGTAAATAAGTTAAATGCATGTATACATAAAACAGAACAACATACAAGAGACACATATACAATTCTTTTTTAAATTGTCATCATTTGGCTAGCAAACCTATTTCAGGACTTATATAAATGAATCAGGAAGTAATATCTCATCAATATTAATATCATTAAACTAAAAATAATATTGATAAGGGTTAAAATGGCCCCTTATATTATTCTATCAAAATGCTAATTAAAGACCCCCAAGCCCAGTTAAACTGGTAAATGAACCACTTCCTCATTCCTTAATTCTAGAAAGATTGACATTTTAAAAGTCGGGGGGGGGGTTTAGACACATCTGGTGTACTCTGACAATTAGCCAGCAAAATCTTCTGATACTAAACTAAAGTTTTACGTCAAAATAAACCCATGATCACAGATACCTTATTGGCACTACAGTAAAATAACAGCAATTAGTGACACTTGTATGATTTCATTTTGTTCCAAGTTTCTATACAAGAAAACAGACTGAGTAATGAACGCCTGACATAAAATTGTAACATTACTCAATTATTGCAAAGAAACCGATACAATAGTTTATTGTCGAACCTTCCCAAACGTTCCCACTAGCTAAAAGCTCACAGAGAGTGTATCAGAAAAAATGCGTACAATGGAACTCAACTCTGGTAGCTTGGAAACTTAATCAATTGAAAAAATTGAAAACCATTTTTTTTTCTCAGAACACTTTGAGTCATCACAATATAATTCAGATTTTTATGCTATCCACTTTGTGGTTAGGCAACTTCAACAAAAGAAGACTTCACTTTTTTCTACTTTTACATCAGAGCTGATCAAAAAGCATGATCATATTCACTATTTTATCACAATTAACAAATCAATCTTTAAAAATGAATTCCACGCCTCCTATTTTCAACCATATTTGTTTTCATGCCTTTTTATTCATATTTCCTTTTATATGTTTTAATTCAATAACAAATTTTATATACACATCAATAGATAATTATTTATTTTATTTGCTTAAGTCTAAGCAATTGAAAAGACTACATTTATCTGTATTTTCCTGCTTACAGAAACTTTTTTAACAAAATCCTTTTTCCTTCCAACATTAGAAAAGTGTGTGAAATTCACAGAGTCATGAAAAATCTGTCAGCAAAGTGTGAAGATTTCCGCAAACAATGACACCAGACGGAAGTACTGCAAAAAGGGATCAAAGGCTGAAAATCCCCTAATTTAACACATAAGTCAAAATATAGCTTAAAGTATTACCTAAGGCATGAGCTCTATGTAACACAAAAAGGGGCTATTGTTACCAATAACATCAAAGCTGTTTACGTTAAAGTATTTACCCAGACTATAAAAATAAAAACTAATACAGAGGTAAAATAAAACCTTAATATTAAAACCACCTCTGTGACCAAAAAAATCAGTCCTGATATTAGGCTGGCCTTTTTAGGCACATGGAAATAATTGTTGTATTAGTGAAATGAGCCAAAAAGAACATCATTCTAATAAAATCTTATTACCTAAGATTTCATTTGTCACACACAGTTAAAACTGTACACAAAGGCCACAAAAGAGACTGAAGAAAAAAGGGCTTCTTGCATAGCAAGTCTTTATTATGAGGTAAATATGGTATTCTATAATATCAAATGTGAGCTGAAGAGCATCCATTGTTCAAATAGCGGACATTCACAGATTCATATAGCCACCATTCACAGGTGGCCGCCAACTCAAGTTTCACTGTAAATTAAAAGCTATTTTTGCAATAGAATACTACCTTTTCTTTATTCAACAATAAATGAATAAAATTCAAATTATTTTATCATACTTTAAGCTAGACCATCAAAAACTGTCCCCAAATTTTGTATATATGTAACATTACACAAGTATCATTACGGTACAGGAAATAGGAGAAATGAACAAATTGTTGTCAAATAATTACAAGTAATAAAATAAATGTCCTGTTGAGAAAAGAAACATTATGACACAATGAAAAGTTAAGTTATGCATTCTGCCTCCAAGACAATAAAACGGTTTGAAAGAAATTACTTGTTTCCCAAACATTTGTCAATTTCGGATCTCTGCAGGAAGTGACAAATTACTTTATAATACTGTGATCAACTTTGATTCGTCCACTTGACGCCAATTATGTTCCCCTGGACCCTGAAAAGAAAGAATTAATTGAGTGAGAAAGGTTTCCCCTCAGTCTAACTCTATTGAAAGCATTATAGAAAAATATTTAATTTGACACAAACATTCTAATCTAACTCAATAGACCAGTCTAATAGATTGTACATAACATAATTATTAGAACTTAATAATTTTTCTTCAATAAAATGATTAACTTAAAGAACACCCACCCAGAATTCAAGTCAGTATCCAAGGTGAAAAATCTAGACTTTTTCATGTAGCGCATGTAGTAAATAAAAAAAATTTCTAACTAGGTTTACCTAAAATAGTTCACAAGACTATTATTACATCATATTTTTATCACAATGTCCCAAATGCAAAACCTTAAATAAAAATTACAAAATCCCTTAAAATGAAGATTGTACAGTGAAATTATAAATACAGTAAAACTTCTCACAGTGGCCACCTCTATATTAAGACCATCTCATAATAATGACCACTTTTCAGACTAGTTTTCATATTTCTTTGTAATTCAAATTAAGACTGATTATTTGGTGCCAAAGGTTGCCTTAATACATAAATATCAAGATTTTGCTGTAAATAATTTTTGGTATACAAATCGAGTTTAATTCATGATTCTGTAGTAGAAATAAACATACATATAAATGTTCCCTTAAAATCAATAAGTTAACAATAATAGGTCAATAATGGTTTATTTAATTTTATATCAGGAATGATGAAGTAAAAGCATGAATCTTACATAAAAATGACATTCAAAATTACCATGAAATTTCGAACAGTGTACTATACTGTGCTAAGTATTGCACACAGCCTATCTGTACCATAATTTGTATTTATCAAAAATACCCTAAATTTACACAGTAAAAGTAATCAAAAATGTTTCATTTAATTTATGTTAAAAATTACACTTATCACAAATGCTCTAGTGATCCGCAGACATAGTTACAGCGATTTTTTTTGTATATTTTACAGCCAAATATCAACTGTTTCTCTTAGCCCAAAAAAGGTATATTTTCCCCTAGAAGTGCTGTATAAACAAATGATAGTTTTTTTTCAAATTTTCCCCTTTTTCTGATTTATAGCACAATATTTTCCCCTCCAGAAAGCCACAGGTAGTTTTGAAAATTCCGAAAAAATCACTGAGTAAAAATACATGTACATTTTTTATTTCAGAAGATAAGTAAACATGTGGATGTTTGTATTTAACAATGACTTTAATACCTGTCCTGATAAAATGACCTGAGCATGTTTAAGGTATGACCAAATGACCTGAAAATTTAAAAAAAAGGAACAATCAACAAAATATTGTAATGTGATTGGACATACATAAACAAAGTACAGGTCAAGTCCAGCAGATTATTTGATTCTTGACCAATGGTCAAGATACAGTACCAAATCCTTAAGGTCATGTCCAATCTAACACTAGTGTTGAACCTGAAGAGGACAATAATATCATGTAAATGTAACAAAAACAGTGGGACTTTTTTATGTCAATATTAATTCACTTTTCATCAATCAAATGACTTTAACTTGAAAAACCATTATCGCTGTAAGGGTCAGAAGTGATTTTAAACTCATAATTAAATTGTTAAATCCGATTTCTAGCCTTTAAAAATGAAAGAATGAAGGCTGATTTTTAATTGGATTCATTATATCAAATGAATTTAATCAAACTCCTAGCAAGAATTCACTCCATTACAAGTTATTGTTACAATGACCCACCATTAGACTCAAATGTGAATAAAAAACACACAGAGCACAGAGGACTAAATGCTGTTTTGCTATTGGTCAATTTTAAGTGTTCGTGTTCAAATCATCCAATCAGATGGCAAGATTTCTGAGCTCATTTTTTTCTTCAGAACTCATTGCAGGTCACATTGGGAACATCAAGCTATTTTTTGTACACAATGATAGATCAGATGTTTTATATATTGACAGTGTACAACGTCTTTGTTGGTTTCTGCCTTACTTTTCAAAACATTTTATTAAATCTGTTGCACTCTTTAAGAGTTAATTAGGGGCTTATTAATGTTCGACAGTTGACAAAACCCTTCTGATCCCTTACACAAACCCCTATTGTGATGTTTTAACCCCACTCAATGTGATTACCTCAGTAGAATTGTGGTTCAAATAAATAGACATTACGATCAACAAAAGCCCGCATTGAGAACATCAATTCAAATTTCCATCGATCACCTCCAATTCAGAGAGCTGATAACCTCCATATTGAAGAGCATCTCACAGGAGCCTGTAGTCAATGTCTGAAATCAATGATTGAAAATAATGGCTGGATTAGTGCGCCATGGGTTTATATCAATGAATAAAACTAATTAAGAAAAAAATTGCATTAGATCAATAACAGATCTATAAAAAAGATGATACACATACAAGTAGGACATAATGTAACAAGTTGCTCATAAAATGGGGTGATACTGAGCATCAAGATAACAATTTTTTTCATTGGGTTTAACACCATTTTTTAACAGTTTTTCAGTTATACACAGCAGCTGGTTCACCTAACCTGTTTTCCTGGACAGTCTTCCAACCAGCGCTAAACTTACCCTTCCACAAGGAGCTGGCAACTTCTCCACATGCAGAGGAATATCAACATTTTTGTCAAATTTTCATAGAAGGGTATGATCCACTGCTACTTAGATTTTGAACCCAAATTGTCGGGTTACAAGTCGAGTGCACTAATTAAAATTACAATTTTAAATTCACAGCAGAAGTTACATTGATTTAATATTATTGGTACAATCAGTTGAAATAATTGTAGTGAAATGTTTCCTGTGTTTTATGGAAGCCTAGGTAAGAAGGAATCATAGTACACCTACAAACCATTTCAAAAACCCATTTGTTGGTAATGAGCATAGCCTGAGCACAGTCTAAAATTAACTGAAAGTCAGGCTGTATTGTGAAGCAGCCAGTTTTCCTTATATGGTAAAATGTTGTGTCTAAAACCTCAACAGATTCAATTTATCATATATCAATCAACCTAAAATGTACTCTACCTTTCACAAGGCTGACTACTTAATTTATGTATATATATATATATACATGTACTAACATTTGGATGAGAATTCGATGCATCATGACTATATCTAAGACTCTTCCTGTATGATTACTCGTATTAACTTACTTGGTTTAACACAGTTCAACAGTAAATCTTATGTTAAGACTTCAGACAGTTGATCTAATCAGTGTACCCCAGTTACCTACGTGCACTGATCCTTTTCCCGCTAATATGATAAGTGCTTGTCACTTTCCCTCATAGTACAGGAGACAAACCACATTTGGAATTATATCCTCCATCAAATTGTCACCTATAAACATGTACCCTTCCACCAGGCAACAAAATGTAGACCAATAGCTAAACATAGCTAATGTTTATCTTTTTACTACGCGAACGAACGGAAAAAAAATGTATTTT
The DNA here is from genome assembly GCA_008271625.1 of Lutraria rhynchaena. Lineage (NCBI taxonomy): Eukaryota > Metazoa > Mollusca > Bivalvia > Venerida > Mactridae > Lutraria > Lutraria rhynchaena. The sequence continues at coordinate 1,419,221 of VIBL01000036.1, forward strand.
GTATCTTGCATACCCATGATCTATTGATCAAGTTTAATTCAAATAAAATCTATCATCAAATGTATTCACATTTAACTTAGCAACTTCCATATCTCATCACATATATGAACCAATTATGTAATGAAGACGGGTTATATAACTATATTCAGCCACAAAATGTCTCAGAGAGATTTGTACCTTATTTGAATGTTAGATTTGAATATAAAAATATATATATATAAATGCACTAACCCAGACGTTTAACCAACAGTTCATATATATGAGTACAAATCTAAACTTCTAGGCACTGTTTCTGTAAATTTCTATTATGACATACTGTTGGTTAAATGTCTGGGGTAGTGCATTTTAATTTGCATATTTTTACCTTTTGATTTCTTTCTTCAAGACACATGTACTCAATATGTTTAAAGTCTTCATTGTGAACAAGTAATTGTGCATCACAGTGTGTTCAAAGAGCCATGATCTAAAATATAAAGCAATGTAAAAAACTGTTATTACATACAGTAGGTTTTTTCTATAATGGTACAATATATATAATGACACGATTTAAAAACTGTGCATGGAGATCATACACATTAAAAATTGACAAGATAACATGATTTACATTTTATTTGCATTAAATGATTTACAAATCATATTTCTAACATTTTACCACTTTAGGAAGATTTCATTGAATATTTCATGAGAATTCGGACGGTTTAGGAACATAAGGGTCAAAACAAATGTCCAGCTGTGTATACCATGCACAGCCTTTAAATCGTGTCAGTATATTATACGCTCTCATCTAACATTGTCAGGACACAGCGTTTTTTTCACTTTTAGGGGAAAGGTGGCCGGGCCCTAAAAAAATGGAGAGGGGAAAAATAACATCTTGAGCTGAAATAGGGGAACATTAACACAACAAAGCATACAAATCCTTCCAAGATTTAATTAGTGATAGGTTATAACCTCAAAGGTTACATACAACAGAGCTATCCTACAGGTCAACTTCACAATCTTTTTTACCAATAATGTCTTAACAAATATACAATTCAACTGAAGGGGAATTTTTTATGATTTGGGGGAAACATGTTTCAGAGAAGGAATGGGGCTGAAATTCAGTCCTATATCAGTCCCCAAAAACCTTTGGCACATCAATAATCTATTTAACAATTCCATGACATTATATCACTTTATACTAGCATCATGACTTCATGCAACCTGACACTGACAGGCCTAACCAAAATAGCTTCATAACTTTACCTTTAACAGTACCTGCACTTCTGTCTTATGTTTTCAAGAGAATGTAAATACAGTCAAGTACAGTTACAGTGAACTCACGATATAGTGAAAAATTGGATACAATCAAGTATTTTTGTTTGCTTCCTGTATTTCATCGCAGCCCCTTTTTATGGTTTTGGGGAACAGGTATCAGGTCGCTTTCATAGGGGAAATTTGCATCATGAAGCACCAAATTGGAAAATTATCAAAGGTTTATAATCATGAAAGAATAAAACTAAAAGTTATGTCTAAACTATTCTATATTTACCAGAGCACTTAACAGAATATTTTACAAGATTAATTCTATGGAAAAAATAGTTTTAAGTATACGATAACAGAACATTTTCATTTTTTCTTAATTATGGGGTAATTTTTCTCTTTCAATGGGGGAAAATATATACTTTTTTCCTCTGGTACTAAAAAAAGGCCAGCATATGGATATAGCGAAATATGGGCATAATGAAGTGATTATTTGGGTTCTAAGGGGGATCAGCTATAACCGTGTTCTACTGTATCAAATCTTATTCAATCACTGTATCAACTGAAGGGAGAGAACAATAGTGTACAAGTGACAAGCAGTGTCTGTTTAAACATCCTAGAGTACTTAGTTATACCCACAAAGGCACAGTTAAAACCAGTCAACGAAGGTATACCAGTCATCACATGAGAGGAAGAAATGACCTTTAAGCACAATTGACCTTTACTAAGAGGTCAATGTAGTCAGTTCTACAGAAAAATATGTGGTAAGAAGTTGCTGTTGTTCATGAGGTGGTTCTTAACTTAGGGTAGACTTTATCTTCTTTGATTCTCAGAGCTCAACCTGCCTTATTTTCTGACAGTGCATTTTGCCAGCTTATGAAACACATTCCTGAACAAATACTTTCAATTAAGACCTTTACATGACAAGCTTTAATAAGGCAGAAAATTGTAGTTAAATGGATATAATTTGACATAAAAATGGTGGTATATGGTGCATTCCGTGTTATGTTGAACCGATTTAAAATCACAATGTTATATAATGACTCACTTTCGGTATTTTTATGACATTGGTTTGGTGCAAATCATATTGAACTTGGTTTTGATAAACTGGCAATTATGTACATTAGTTTAGTTTACAGACCTGCATGGGTATGTAATAATTACAATATTGAGATGTAACATATACTTACTGCACCAAGGACAGGGGAGGCAAAAATGTCACCAGTGACTCATTTGTTCACAGATCGCATGTATATGATACCATTATATGTATAGCTGGATGTATCTCAATACAAGTAGTTGGTTTTATCCTGAATATGTGCAGATCATACTTGTATTATGCATTTAATCAATTGGAATATATGTCTATACTCAGAGCATCTATTCTCTCAGTCAACCCTTTTGCTGACATAAGTACGGATATACCCATCTGCATCAGTTTCAGCATATTTGACTACAGAACGGGTATACCTGTCTTAGTTTACATGCACCTGCCGCGGACCCCTCCAAGAAACAATGGCAACTGTCTGAAAGCAATGAACACAGTACGGGGCTTCCCAGGATCGGCACACTCAACGCCCCAATTTTCAGCATATTTGCCAACAGGATGTGTACACTTATCCTAGGAAACCCCGCCCGGCACCACCACCCCCAACCAACCTCCACATCCTCCAGAAAAATCTCTGGCAAATGTATGTAAACCATGCAACAAAATCACCGGCAGTGAAAGTTACAAATTAGATACACAAGTTCACATAACATACAAAGCATAAAAGTTCCATGTTTCAGCGAAGGTCAAAAATTAAAGACCAAGCTTCCACTAACATCCCAAAATTATGAAGGATCATCAGGTCAGTAGAACTTTATATCAATCAGAATTTTTAATTCTGAGATATAGTTCATATGAAAAAATTGACTCAGACTGAAAACCATGATGGCCCTGCATCGCTCCCAAGAATAAATATTAATTAACTTGTTACTAAAAAGGTATTAAAGGTACACTTGTGGGCAAATAATGGGGAACAATAATAACTCGATAAAGGACCATCAAAGGATTCTACAAAGAATATTCGTGATGACTGAAGGATGCAACAGACCAAATTTGGTGATGATCCAATTACTGGTTCATGAAAGAAGTCATTTTAAGGTATTTCTATTTTTAGCTCTAGCGGCCCTTAATTGGGGCCAACCATTTTTATTTCAGCAAATCTGATAGAACACTATCTAAAGATGCTTAAAACCAAGTTTGGTAACAATCCATCGGTAGAATCATGAGAAAAAGACATTTTAAGGTATTTCTATTTTTAGCTCTAGTGGCCCCCAAAAGCGGCCGACCAAATTTATTTGAGTAAACTTGAGAGAGGACCATCTAAGGATGCTACAGACCAAGTTTGGTGATGATCCATCCATTGGTTACATGAGAAGAAGACATTTAAAGGTATTTCTATTTTTAGCTCTAGTGGCCCCTAATAAGGGCCAATCATTTCTTTTTCGCAAATATAATAGAACACTATCTAAAGATGCTAGAAACCAAGTTTGGTAATAATCCATTCATAGAAACATGAGAAAAAGTCATTTTAAGGTATTTCTATATTTAGCTCTAGCGGCCCCTAAAAGGGGAGAGAGGACCATCTAAGGATGCTACAGACCAAGTTTGGTGATGATCCATCCATTAGTTCATGAAAAGAAGACGTTTAAAAGGTCTTTTTCACAAATCTGATAGAACACTATCAAAAGATGCTAAAAACCAAACTAAGTATATATCTGTCAGCATGTTAAATAATTGAGTCTCAATTATTTAACATGCTGACAGATGTATACTTACAGCAAAAACAAGACAACTCACAGGAATGTATAGTAGCATTTACAATATTTCTTATTCAGCTTTTTGCACTTATAGTAAATTCTCAATAGCAAGACCACCTTTTGAACCAAAAATTATGGTCTGTGTCAGCCATGCCAATAAATAAAATTTTCATCAGTTTATGAAGTGGAAACTGTTAACCTAATTCTTAATAATGGTGATCTCGACCCAAGAACACCCAAATATGATCCCCAGCTAGGTCTCCATAATAACTTGCTACACACAAAATTTAGCAGCACAAGGTCAATCTCAATTAAAGTCATGGAATGGAAACCATTTTTTTAAGTTACAGCCAGCAGGACTGAGGACATACCCCAACCTAATAACTAGGCTGATCAAATTTGTATGCATCTATACCAGGGTGTCTAAAATGACTTTGTTTAAATAACCCTGATTTTATTAACACCTAAATCTTATTAGAAAGGTAGTGAATATGATGTAAAAGGAATCGTAATTTGCAACCAAAATTTCATCTCTTTTGTGATTCTATTTAAAATGTTAAACTAATAAAATTACAAACTACTGCAAACTTGACAGATGTTTTAATATTGTAGATGACTAGGAATAAATATTTTATACAGATTAGGAATAAATATTTTATAGAGGTTATAAATATTATTATGAATCTTAATGGCACTCACTTCACTGAAAACAAATAATTAACTAAAATTAACTGAAATAAGTAAGTTCAATTTAATTTAGAAAATAATAACCCAACAGAAATGACCAGTCTAAGAGACAGAAAGGTTAACTTAACCCATATAGTCCAGATAAAAGACAGTGATATGAAGAAACAACTGTCTTACATACTCACAAAGTGGATTTCTGTGCATGAAACATGAGCAGAATGAGATGAAACTACATGAAATTACTGATTATTATTATGTATATTGAATACAGTGTATGTCATAGGTAAATACCTGATGTTTGTACAACAGTAGTGTTCAGGGTAGGTACATTCTGATACTTAAAAAACATTAAAGACAACAATTTCTTTTCCTTCTTTGATAGGGTGCGGTAAACAGACCCTACCCAGTTGAAACTAAAGATATTTCTTCCAAAATCCTAATCTAAAAATTCCCAACTTTGACATCACAATGTGCATTTTTTCCCAACTGAAGCAGACCTGGATCCTTTCCAAAAATTGAAAAAAAATCACTGAAAAGATAGAAAACACTAATAATATTAACAACTGAAGCAGACCCGGACCCTTTCCCAAAATTGAAAAAAAATCACTGAAAAGATAGAAAACACTAATAATATTAACAACTGAAGCAGACCCGGACCCTTTCCCAAAATTGAAAAAAATCACTGAAAAGATAGAAAACACTAATAATATTAACAACTGAAGCAGAACCAGACCCTTCCCAAAATTGGAAAAAAATCACTGAAAAGATGCAAAACACTAGTAAATATGCATTCAATAAATACATTATAATATCATTCCTGCAACAACTAAATAGACTTACAATTTGAAACACCAATAATAAGTGATTGAAGGTTAAATGACAAACTAGAATTTAATGCAGGCACATTTTTTGAGTCCCACAACATATTTGCCGTTCTAGCCACATACATATACATGCATAACCTTGAAAGCAACAGATTACAGGACTTTCCTAGATGAAAACTTTGTATAGGAAACAATACTCCTGCAAACTATTGTCAAATAGCAGTAGAGTGATCTCCCTTGGTGAGGTTTCATGTACAAGAAACAAAAAACAGTTTCTACAACAATTTTATAATAATAATGATATTTTAGAATAATCTCCCTTTATAAATATATATATATATAAAAACATTTATTTGTACAAAAGGAAGATAACTTATGCTTGTTCACAGGTTTACAAAAGAAAAACACAGAAATGTAATTTTGAAGGCAAGTTTTTTGCTTGAGCACAATAACCAGCACACATAATATTTCAGCACAAAATATGAATTTTGCCTATATTCTGCACTAGTATGTACCACATAATATTATATATAGAGACAACTGTATAGTATATACCTTGTTCTCCGCAAGTAACTGCTAACTCCACCTATATCAATGTATGAGTAAGAATTGCCTTAGTTATAAAATCTATAACCACAGATAATATATCTCTACACAGATAACATGTGCCATGCCCACGATTTGAACTGACAAATCTTAAGTCTGTAGACAAACTCTCTGCTAATTAAGCCAATAAACAGTTGAACACATATGCTATTTTTTGTACCAAAGAAGTTATAGGGCCTAAAAAGGTCTTTTTTATATAAATCATGAAGGTATGATAATCAAACAAGTCATTATTAGACTGCAATAAACTCTAATGGATGAGATCAAATTATTATAAATATTTGACTATAGACAGTACACCAGGACTACTGATAACTATTTGTGAACATGAATTTATCAGAGCATGCATTTTCAGTATTTAGAAGTCCAAATTAACAAATGTCAAAACTATACCAGGACAGTATTTATTGACATACTATTTATCGTAACCCATATCGTTGAGCAACTAATTTTCAAATAAACCAACAATAACTTTCGGGGACTTCAAAGGTAAATTTTGAACCGGAATATTAAGAATTGTGCAGTCAAAACCTTTTTTGGGAAAATGAGCATGAAATAATTATGTAACTCAGTTTCAGTGAAACAAAAGAACCTAGTTTTCACCACAAAAGCTTATTGTCAAAAACTGCAGTTTATCGTGATAGCATCCCTCAAAAAAAGGTTTTGAATAAACACAAGGTACACATGTCTCCAAGCTACCAGTTTTAATTTCCTTTTAGTAAACTCAAATTTTTCACATCTGTGATTGCATAAAAGTCTTATTGCATCATTTAAAGTTGCATCATTTACAGCTGGACAACAATTCAACATAGAATTCATAGATACTCTGGAGGTAAGATTTTTATAATGAGTTTAAAAGAGTTTTTATAATGTAAGTTTTATTCAATTTGAAATACCAAATCATATTACTTTCCATGTTGATATTTTGTTAATTATTAAGTCAGAATATAGCTTGAAACAATAATTGTCAAACTAAACATTTTATAGAGTCACGTCAATGAAATGTCTATCAGTGTTGATTGATGAAGTTTAAAATTATAGCCATACCTGAATGCTTAAAAATATTGGACCTAGGGAAAAGCCAGATGGTCCGGAAAATTCTGGAAAACTTTTAACCATGTAGATCATTGAGTTTACAGATCACAGGTTCTAGAGTTTGAACACTTCATGCGCCACATGTTCTGTGTAATGATTTGATTTGTAATGATTTGATTTGTGCTGATCACTGTTGATCATTTATCAAGAAAATTAGACAGTTACTTGCAGTGAACAAGGTTTGTACTGGTACTGAATCAAGGAAAGTGATTAGATTGATTACTGGCCAGTATATAACTGAAATTAAGTTGAAAACAGACATAAAAATAAAAAAAAATAAAAACCAAATGTAAAATTATTATGATAATTGTTATGCAAGAAAATCAATTTTGTAAATCAGTGATTCCGATTTTATGTTTCCCAACATTTTCGTTGTATAACTGTAAACTTGCCTTTATGATATGCAAATTAGTGACATGGGAAAAATGAATTGCGTGTTAAGTTGTCCAGAATAAACATGTGCCTCCCTCAGTGTTGAGTCTCAACCTCAACATTTTACTGTCTGAGCAGCACAGATGAGCTCCATGTTTACAGTCTAAGTAACAAGGATAAGCTTCATACTTTACTGTCTAAGTATCAAGAATAAGCTCTATGTTTTATTGACCAAGTAACAAGGATAAGCTCTATGTTTCATTGTCTAATTAATAAGGATAAGCTCATATTTTACTGTCTAAGTAACAAGGATAAGCTCATATTTTACTGTCTAAGTATCAAGGATAAGCTCCAATTTTTATTGACTAAGTAACTTGGATAAGCTCAATGTTTCTTGATTAGGTAACAAGGATAAGCTCTATGCTTCATTGATTAGGTAACAACGATAAGCTCTGTTTCATTGATTAGGTAACAAGGATAAGCTCTATGTTTCATTGATTAGGTAACAAGGATAAGATCTATGTTTCATTGATTAGGTAACAAGGATAAGCTCTATGTTTTACTGTCTTAGTAACAAGGATAAGCTCTATGTTTTATTGTCTTAGTAACTAGGATAATCTCCATAATTTAATGTCTAAGTAAAAAGGATAAGCTCTACATTTCATTGACTAAGCAACAATGATTAATGCTATATTTTACTGTCTAATTAACAAGAATAAGCTCTATGTTTCATTGACTAAGTAACAAGGATAATCTCTATATTTTACTGTCTAATTAACATGGATAAGCTCTATGTTTTATTGACTAAGTAACATGGATAAGCTCCATGCTTTATTGACTAAGTAACAAGGACAAGCTCCCTATTTTACTGCCTAAGTAACAAGGATAAGCTCTATGTTTTATTCACTAAGTAACAAGGATAAACTCTATGTTTTATTGACTAAGTAACAAGGATAAGCTCTATGTTTTATTCACTAAGTAACAAGGATAAGCTCCATACTTTATTGACTAAGTAACAAGGATAAGCTCCCTATTTCACTGTCTAAGTAACAAGGATAAGCTCCATATTTTACATAAGCTCTATATTTAATTAATAGATGAAACCCGTTCAATTTTGTAAGCCAATCAAAATAGTTCATGCTTACAGTTCAATCATTAGAACCACTCCAACTTTTGAGGTGTAGTAAGAGTTTAAATTACAAATTATTGCCAAACAGACTCATATCATATATGCACAACAGGTTGGATATCATGTTAATAGAGAGGCTCTAATTTTGGAAATGGCAAACTTGGAAATCATGTTGAAGACCACTGTCATTAATTTAATAAGTGGTATTTATCCATGAAATATAAATAGCGAGAGATCCGTCAACCATCCGAAATTGTCGGTATCCGAAATTGTGCAGCAATGCAACTTCCAGTATGTTCCAAACTGCAAAATGACAAGCTCCAAAAATCTGTTATTGTTTGAGAAATTGTAAATTGGACAAGTATGTTTACCAAAATCAGTAACAAAGCAGGTCTCAGTTCAATGATAATTAATACTTATTTACATATCATATCAAACAGACAGAAATATATGAGGACCATGCTGACCATGTCACATAACTTTTGATGGGGTTCCCTTTTAACATGTGTGGGCCAAATACCCATATTTTTACTTCACTAGCAAGGTTATTTCATGAAGAAAGTAATAAAGAACGAAAAAAATCAAAATCCACAAATTTATGTCCCCACGAAATAGCCATTTTAGTAAAATCCATGAATATAGAACCCAACCAAAATCAATGATACCACAGTATTTGTTACATATATTTGTTATAAAAATAAGAATTTAAATCAGGATTGGTTTGTAAAATGTGTGTTTCTGTTCATATAGTAATTTAAAAACATACATTCACACGAAGATCGATAAGATCAGAGAAGTATACGATATGCATATAGCATACGTCTTTGGCAGGATATTTTAATGGAAATGAGGTAATCGCAAAAAATATGCGCGACCAATGTCCATAACAAATTACCACAATTTCCACACTATTGTTTGTCTGGTGTAGTTTTCACTATTTTACCAAATATGTATACTGATTAGGTGAATAAAATTTCACATTGAAATGAATTGTTTTATCGATTATGTCAATGAAATATGGAAACAAGTATACTCATTCACTAAGTCATACAGTATTTATAAACCGGCAATTTAAATACATGTAGTTAAAAAATCGTATTAAAACATACTTAAAGCATAATTGATGCTGAAATAGATTAATTTTTTTATACATATAGCAGTTTAATAACTTAGGTCAATAATTCACAAGTAATACCAAGTTGTACATCAATTAATACTAATTTGTACCTTACAGCACACTTAGATTTTTTCAGTAATTTAGCAGGAGTACAATTTTGTCCGGTCAAATTGGGAAAAAATGTGCAGTGTGCAGCCAACCTTGAGAATTTTTAGGTCTTGAATTGGGAAAAAATGTCTTTATTTTCAATGGGAAAGGGTCTGTTTACCAACCCCAAACAAAGAAGGAAAAAAATCGCTGGCATAGATTTTTTGATGCGTCATATGGAACTGAATATTTAATAATTGCAAATAACTTTTTTTTCGCACTAAGGCACTTACGCTACCTTAAGCATCAGTATACAAATAAATTACAATTAAGTTATCAATATGCTTCAACAAAAATCTTAAAGTGTTGATGAGTGCACTGTTGCCATAAAGTAGTTCTCAACAAGGTGTATGTGGTTAATGTGCTCAGTTCGCCTCCATTTTATACTCAGTGCACAATATTTTTAACACATAATTTAGATGTAAATGGCATTATTTGTTTTTTGCGTTTGTTAACATATTAGAGCAAAGAAATGTTGCCATTCATTGACGTATATTGATTTAACAAAATGTTCCCATGTATGTGTTGTTGTTGATATTATTCTTAAATGCATTAAATTTTCCTGTTACGCTATATAGTTATGACCACTGTACACATATCTTGATTAAATGAGAATGTTTGTCTAGGATTGAAAATAAGAATTTTTAAGCATCATTTATGATTCAGCAAAATGGCACAGAAGCGGTTGAATCAAATTCAAAACAACATCTTTGGACAACCATTACAAACCTTCAATAAAGGTGAGTTAACAACAATGTTAATGCCTCTAACCTTTATTTATTAGAAATAGTTAACCAATTACTATGTATTTGCTTGTTTACTTGCTTTCATTAATTCTTACAACACATACAAACGGAGTTTTTGTAATCAGTAGACATTTTGATCTGGCCAGTGCTATAACCCACCCTGGTGGACTACTGGTTAATATGGTGCCCACCCAGAGGACTAGTATTATATATCGTTCCAACCCAGTGGACTAGTAGCATTTTTTTCCTTTTGGGAAAGCATGAACTTGGGCTCGTTCAAAAAGTTTCAACCATCTGCAGTTATTCTGCATGCTATTCCAAGGTGGAGCACCCCCTGAGGAGAAAGTTTCATGTCCCCAATGACTTGTATGTTTCTGTGTTTTGGTTCTGGTGGGATTTTGGGTCTGGTGGAATTTTGGGTCTGGTGGAATTTTGGGTCTGGTGGGATTTTGGGGAAGGAGGGATTTTTTCTACATGGTTGCGTCTGGGAATCCTCTTATTATCTATATTTTAAAATAAGCGTGTGAAATTTTCAGGAAAGCTTCCTGGCAAGTATGAGAGGCAGCAAGAACCAAGAGCAGGTGCATCTACAAGTAATTGTGACAGTATAAAGGGGCTAGACTCCAGATTTATGATTTATTTTTGAATTATAGAAACTCCTCCCATTAATTATAAATTATAACAAATGTGAATTTAAAATGTGTCAAGCATTTTGCCTGAATTTATCAATACTATATTTTCACATTTATATTATATCAATGTAATTAACATTCATAAATGGGACCAACCCTAAAACATGCCTTTTAAAGGTTTTCATTATCACAGCTCTCTGATGCAGATCTGGAGAGGATTCCCCTTTATTGTCATTTCATACATTTACAAACTTTACAAAACTACTTCCTACTTCATTCTGAGAAAATTTAATTTGATAGGCAAAACAATTATTGTTTAGCAAAGACTGAAAAAGCTAAAATTAACATTGTTTATCTATGCTTTTTATGTCAACATTGTTCAACAATGGGGTCATTCATCTGAAGAACAATAAAGAATGCCCATCTTTGTAGAATGATTATATCAAGGTGTAAAAAAGTTCCTGGTTTCTGCAAACCAGATCAGCCAATTTTTTTATTATTTCGAACCAACACTTTTTAGCCTCGATCATTTTTTTCTGAGTTATTTTTTTCATTTCTTTGGGTCCTATGCGATGTACATGTATAAATGGAAGTACAAAACAAAAAAGGATTTGTCTATCCTACTTTCCTATCATTTAATTTGATATTTTGGTAACTCTAGTTGGTATGCTTTGGAAGTCCTTTCCTATGAACTTTACCTCTGACGTTTAAATACCTACATACTGACCCTCTGTTTTGGAATGTTAGCAGAGACCAGGAACTTTTGACAAAATGTAATTGATACAATTATTCTTACTTTAGATGCAAAACAAGGAAAACCAAAACTGGAAGAATATGAAAATGAGGCGATTGGTGAGCATTTACTAGTTTGCACATACATTCTACATCAGTTCAGTCAATTGCAAAAGATAAGCAACAATAACCTTTTTAAATGGATTTTACCAGTTTTCAAAATTTTAGTGAAATATATACTGGAAATTAAATAAAAAGGCAAAAAGTTTTGAAGTTACCTTGAAATATTTTCCTGTCTTATATTGCAAATCTAACCAAACAAACTAATCAATATGCAACAGGGTGCAACATTGCAAAACATTTTATTGGTTAATTCTACACCTTTTACGAGAGATACCATTAGTTACATGGCCTCTTACTGACCCAATACAGTGTGATACAGGATCCGTAAATAAATATTAGGCTCCAGAAATAACTCTTGCCCAATATCTATTTACTGATCCTTTATCACACCGTATCAGGTCAGTAAGAAGCTGTATAATGAACATATCTAACCGAATACCATTCTGTTTTAGCAAGTTTTCTGCATCCATATCAGTTGTCTGCATAAAACGGCATTTAACTGCGGCCATATTTGTTTACAGAAATTACTTCACTAAGAAATGAAATGAGGATGATTTGGCAAAGCAAAAAGTTCAAGATTTGTCACAGTTGTCGTTCCCTTCCTTTTCCTACATTTTCTTATTTTTGAGAATCAAAATGCTAACTCAGCCATTCTTATTTTGAAAGTATTAATACAGACTGGCTATGAATTGCAACTGACCTAATACGAGAAAATATTAGGTCAGCACATGACCCGACTCAACCAATCAATGGCAAGCATCCCGTACGAGGTTAGACAATGTTTCATGTCCCCAATGACTTGTATGTTTCTGAGTTTTGGGCGTGGTGAGATTTTGGAAGATATGGTTAGGAATCCTTTGATTACCTACACATGTATTTTAAAATAAGCATGTGAATTTTTCAGGAACGCTTCAACGGAAGAATGAGAGGCACCAAGAACCAAGAGGAAGCAAATCTTCAAGTAACTGCGACTGTATAAAGGGGCTAGACTCAAGACTCATGAATTATTTTCTGAATTTTAGATACTCCTCTGATTCATTATATAGATTTCAACAAAAGTAGATTTAAAACATGTCAAGCATTTAAATGTTGTTTTATTTGCCAAAAAAACAACAACAGCACATGTTTAAGTCTACTGATAGTTTGAAGGAAGTCTGATACACAATAGAAACATGATAAAAGTATGCCTGAATTAATCAATACTATATCTCCACATTTATAATACATCAATGTAATTAACATTTATAAATGGGACCAACCCTAAAACATGTCCTTTAAAGGTTTTCATTATCACAGTTTTCCAATACAGATCTGGAGAGGATTCCTCTTTATTGTCAAATCATACATTCATATACACATTGTAGACCTTAAAACTTTACAAAACTACTTCCTACTTCATTCCAGGAAAAATGAATTTGATAGGCAAAACAATTATTGTTTAGCAAAGACTGAAAAAGCTAAAATCAACATTGTTTATCTATGCTTTTTATGTCAACATTGTTCAACAATGGAGTCATTCATCTGAAGAACAATAAAGAATGCCCATCTTTGTAGAATGATGATATCAAGGTGTAAAAAAGTTCCTGGTTTCTGCAAACCTGATCAGCCAATTTTTTTATTCTTTTGAACCTAAACTTTTTTCAGCATCAATCATTTTCTTCTTACCGGCATTTTCATTTCTTTGGGTCCTTTGCGATCTATAATGGAAGCACAAAACAAAAATTAGTTTTTCTATCTTATTTCCTGTCATTAGGATAGCTGGATACTGTTTTCCCACTCATATACAATCTTGCGTAAATTACGTAACAAGATCAGAAATCATGCAACACATTTTGCTCTGGTGCGAGATCGCACGAGTAGGAATATGTTTAGGGATAAATCGCCAATTTTCTGGAAAACCCCATTACAAAATCAAAATAGACAAGCCTTGATTGGTGCGTTGTTGTGACGTATACAACAACCAGGCTGGTTTTGTTTATTCTAGATGGCAACTATGCTTTTATGTTTAAAATCAATAACTTAACAACTTAATGAGTTAAGATTTCTAGAGAGAAAACACGATAACTTTTCTTGTTTGTACGAAATGAACATATAAAAAAACATTGAAGCCTAAGCACAAAAATGGTTTGATTTGTATATGTATGTGTTTTTGAATGCTCATACCGCCAAAATACTTTTCTTACTCCCAGATTTCAGACCTAGGGGGTAAGCTTACCCCAATTTCAGAAGTGAGTGGGAACACAGTTGATAACTTCAGTTGATAGAATTTCTGTTATATGAACTATATCTCTGCAGTTCTGTTTACTTACTGACCCTGTACTTTGCATTCTTCAAATTTACCCAAGGACCGAGTCCACCAAACTGGCCATTGGTCCAGTAAATTTGAACGTTCAGTAGTCCTATGGTCCTGTAAATTTTTCAGTGATAATTTAATCATATTTCAAAACAAAAAAATGAAATATCTCAATCACTTGAAAAAAGATGTTTTTTTCTTTACATCAGTCTTTTCCTTGTTAAATAAAATTAAATTTTGAGGAGAATAGTATTGCTAAATCTACTATCCACAGTATTTAGCCAAATTTTGTGTGCACATTTTTGGTCCACCAAGAGTTCGTTTGGTCCAGTAAAGTTTGCATTTTCACTCTAATGACTCTCCAGTGCTTGAAAAAGTTTTTCATGGAGACTAATTTTGGGAATGTTAGCAGAAACCAGGAATATATTTTTTGACCAAATGGAATTAAATACTATTCTTCTTGCTTTAGATGAAGAAAAAACAGAAGCACAATTGACTGAATATGAAGACGTAGAAGTATCGGATAAAACTGGTGAGCATTTATTAGTTTATGCATGTGTACCACATCAGTTTAGTCAATCATACAAGATAAAAAACAATTATCTTTTAAGGATGTTATACCAGTTTTTGATACATTTAGTGGAATATGTGCTGGAAATTAAATAACAAGGCAAAAAAAGTTGAAGCTACCTTGAAATATTTTCCTTTCTTAAATTACATATCTAACCAAACAAACTAATCAATACGCCACAGGGTGTAACATTGCAAAACAATTTGTATGATGTTCTTCCTCTCCTATTGGGGTAATAACGAGTCTTCATTTATAGTTATTTTTTTTATGAGGGATACAATGATATGCAGACTTACTGTTTTTTGAAAGCAGTACATTTTGAGCAAAAGCACAACTTCAGTTTAATTCCTTGTTAGAACATATGATCTAGGACTACATCAAGTTTTGGATGTAACATCAAATTTTAGGACTAAATGAATTTTGATTGTAGAGAATTCATCTCTGAATTTCAGATATTTCTTTATAAATAGCAATTGATCAATCCAGTGCACCTGTATCATCAACCAACTAAGACAAACTGAACCATGTCCCTAGCATCAGGGTTAAATGTGCAGGCTTTGCTTCAGGAATGATTTCATGAGGGTCAATTAGACCTCTCTAAGCAAAGATAACTCTATCTACAGTACTTGCAAAATCGTCTAAAAAAGTTTGCTGGACTAGTTTTAAAATTTCTTCTATACAAACTAGGGATGGTACTATTTTTAAGTTTACCTCAGCTTGGATATGTCTATGAAACAACAGCTATATTCATGACATTTTTCATTTTTCCAGACATCTCAAAACAAAATATAGAGTTCAATGAACAAAGAAAGCTACTGAGGCTATATTTTGATCCTGCATTCAGATGGAGAGATAATGTCTGCTCATTTCATCTGATCTATTTTTTGGTCTTCCTGGTTCAGGTAGTCAAGGTTGCCTTGGTAACAGGACAGGTAAGTTATCAATTAACATGAACAAGCATTATTCAATTGTAAAACTTAAAATTGATCTCAAAGCTCAAGAATCAAATTTTCAGCTTCACATTCTCAAATTTATATAAGACTAGGAAAAATTTAAATACCTGGTTTCAACAAACATCCCCCAAAAATATGGGGCCAGTAGGTCAGGATAACTTTTTTTCAAGTGTCAGCAGAAAATAATAGGGTCCAGTGATTTTTAGGTATTTTGGGAACGGGTCTGGGTCTTCTTCAACTGGGTAAAAAGGAGCGACGTGCAGCCAAAATTGGAAATTTTTAGGTCAGCATTGGGAAAAAATGTATTCATTTTCAATTTACCGGACCCAAATGAAGGAAAAAAATTGCTGGGATCAAAAAATTTTTTTGGGCAGCATTCACTTAGTCAGTTAAACTTATACCTTGAAACACATACACTGCGCAATTAAATAAGTTTATAAGGAGATTGAGATTTAGTCTGTGAGACTGTCCATAAATGGAAGCTATTTACAGTACATTTTTATAAGCGTCTATGTAGCATGACAACCTTTTTGACTGGTTATTGATTTTATACTTCATAATGTTTATGTAATGTAGCTACCACAGTCTATGATCTTAACACGTCAAGAATAGAGTTGAAGAAAAAGTCCTCCACAATTTTGTGTTTGTCCCCTAGAGTGCAAACCAAAGGGACATCATGTCTCCCAAATGAAAAATCCAAGGGAAAATCCTGAATTGTGAAACATTGCAGAAAGCTTTTTCATATTTTTACAGTCCAGTGTAAGGGAGACAATCCAACAATGAATTGTTAGCAATATCAAAAATGAGCTCCCTTTACATATGGCTCTTAATTCTTAAATTAAGATTGATCGGTCTCCCATTCTCTACAATGCTCAAACAAATGATAGTAAATAGACATATTCCCAGTTACTGTACACAGTGAAATATTTACACAATGTGTATTTTGAAAACACTAAAATGTCCAAATTTTGTGAACAAGCCATGTCCTGTTCAATGTGTTCCAATCTGGGCACAGCAAGATTCATAGATCTAAGACAAATTTAAGAATTTCACACAGTAGTTTTGCATCACATAAGTACTGTAAGCACAAATTTTCCATGAATCACATTACATTTATGATGAAACATTTTCAAACAAAACATGTTTTATACTTCCAAGAAAATATAAAACTGGTAAACAAAACTAAAAAAGATATATTCCAGATGGTTTATTTCGGACATGACCGTGCAAACTTCAGCGAATTGGTCAACAGAGGACACTTAACTCTTCGCCACATGCTTTTGGAAAACTGGTCGGCATGTAAGTACAAATATTTACGCTAATGTTATAGTTCATAGCAATTTCTAACATTATTTTATAGTCATTCAAACTGTTAAGCATATATAAGATTTAATTAGATTAAATAATAAAAATTATTATTTAATAATAATTATAGGAACATAACTAGGATTAGCTCCTTCAAATGCTTGCCCATCTAGCTCAAAAGGAAGCATGATAGGCTGATTTACTTCAGGTCATATGTTCAAACCCTGGCAGAGAGCATGTTCTCTATGATGATTTGGTTGAAGACATTATGTCTAGATCAATTCATCCTCTATAGTACTGCTGAAACACTGGTTAGTAGGAACACTACTGAAACGATGGTTAGTGGGAATAGTACTGAAATACTGGTTAGTAGAAATACTACTGAAATACTGGTTAGTAGGAATAGTACCGAAATACTGGTTAGTAGGAACTCTACTGAAAGAGTGGGTAATAGAAATACTACTGAAACACTGGTTAGTAGAAATACTACTGAAACACTGGTTAGTAGAAATTCTACTGAAACACTGGTTAGTATGAATACTTCTAAAATACTGGTTGGTAGGAATAGAACTGAAACTGAAAGAGTGGGTAATAGAAATACTACTGAAACACTGGTTAGTAGAAATACTACTGAAACACTGGTTAGTAGAAATACTACTGAAACACTGGTTATTATGAATACTATTGAAACACTGCTTAGTAGAAATACTACTGAAACACTGTTTAGTAGAAATACTACTGAAACACTGGTTATTATGAATACTACTGAAACACTGGTTATTATGAATACTATTGTAACACTGTTTAGTAGAAATACTACTGAAACACCGGTTATTATGAATACTACTGAAACACTGTTTAGTAGAAATACTACTGAAACACTGTTTAGTAGAAATACTACTGAAACACTGGTTATTATGAATACTACTGAAACACTGGTTATTATGAATACTACTGAAACACTGGTTAGTATGAATACTACTGAAACACTGGTTAGTAGAAATACTACTGAAACACTGGTTATTATGAATACTACTGAAACACTGTTTAGTAGAAATACTACTGAAACACTGGTTATTATGAATACTATTGAAACACTGCTTAGTAGACATACTACTGAAACACTGGTTAGTATGAATACTACTGAAACACTGGTTAGTAGAAATACTACTGAAACGCTGGTTATTATGAATACTACTGAAACACTGGTTAGAAGGAATACTACTGAAACACTGGTTAGTATGAATACTACTGAAATGCTGGTTAGTATGAATACTAATGAAACACTGGTTAGTAGAAATACTACTGAAACACTGGTTATTATGAATACTACTGAAACACTGGTTAGTAGAAATACTACTGAAACACTGGTTAGTATGAATACTACTGAAACACTGCTTAGTAGAAATACTACTGAAACACTGGTTAGTATGAATACTACTGAAACACTGCTTAGTAGAAATACTACTGAAACACTGGTTAGTATGAATACTTCTGAAATACTGGTTGGTAGGAATAGAACTGAAACACCAGTTACTAGAAATACTACTGAAACCCTGGTTAGTATGAATACTTCTGAAATGCTGGTTAGTAGGAATACTACTGAAACACAGTCGAATACCCAACCCCTACCTCTTAATTAAAGCACATTGGGTATACATGACAACCATTGGTGTATATTACAGTTAGGGAGACACCACCTTATCCACCAACAGCAGGAGAGTTTGCTGTATACAGACTTGTTGATGCAGAAAGTAGAATTAATTATGCAGTAACAAATGTAGGTACAAATATGTTTAAAAATGTCACTTTGAATATTTTTTACTCTAGAAAAATTTCAATTTTCATTGCACGCGTGTCTTTCTGTGCTATTTCAGAGAAAGAATTGGCCTTGGGAGTCAGACAAAATTTCTTGACTTAGGGTGTCTGTCACATGACATGTATATAGACTGTCCTAATAAAAAAACAAAGAAAACGGCTCATTGCAATTTTCTCACGCCAACTTAGCTTGCATGAAGTCTCACATTGCAACACACTACCTTAACCAACTTACACCACTCACATAAAAAAATAAAAAATTCCCGCTTGGGACCATCACCTTGGAATTGTCTGAAAAACATATAGTGTATATCTGATGAACATGATATTGGCACTCAAGTACTTATTATTGATCCTTAACTTATTTCCGATGCATTTCTTTAAAAATAACATCTGGCACAAATGATACCATTGCCATGTATAATTAAACAACAAATATCTAGACGCGGATGAATATGTCCAGTTGTTAAAGGAAGTGATTGATTTATTTTACAGTACTTCAACATTCAACATGACACTATGGGCTACTACACACGAATCGAGACAGACAACATCAGCATGACTATAAAATACTTCCAATTTCCAGACAATAACGCCAATGAAAGCCAACATCAGTTAGAAATTCAAGGTATCATGTACTTTTCAGTGTTAGTCAAAATGTTCCATTAGCCATCACGCTTGAATCATCATTCGTCCAGGCTTCATACTAACAATAAGAATTGGCCATAAACCATGACATGAGCACGAAAATACAAAACAAATCATCTGTCGACTTTTAATAAAATGACCAATAGCTTTTCATATCATCTCTCGATAGTGGTATTTTAGAGGCGCATTGACATAACGTGTTTCAGATATACCATTTATATAAATGACAAGCTACACTTTCACAAGTAACTGCAACATTTACAATTGAACAAACCAGACCATGTCATAATAGAAGTCTTTGGTTGAATGAATTTCATTTTTAACATTAACGCAACTACATGTAGTTCACTATTTTCAGAGCATGAGATTTCACTTAATGCAGGCCTATCTACCAAGCAAATAAATGGGAGAAATGTTTATGCCTTCGACATAATGAAAAACTTCCGAATGAATAACCTGAATGATCTTATGCAAAGGTGGGTACAATTAGCTTGCAATACTGAACCATTCTTTTCATTGTTTTTAATTTCTTCACAAAAATGTACTTGACATTTTAAGCCACAGAACTTTTGAATGTACTCAAATGGATTGCCATACGTCAAATTGGTATCTAATATGTATGCTGTAAAACAAGCTATGCTTAGCGACCATCTCAATTTAAAAAAATTTGTACTAACTGGTTGTCAAGCATGTTACCACTAGACCACCTGCCACTCATTCATTATGAGACAACCTCAATATAAAGACCACATCATCATAACAACCAATTCTTTTCTGATCCATTTTGATGAAAAGACTACAGTAATATTAAGACCAATGTATTGTGTTCTGAAGGTGTCCTTAATATCGACATTTTACTGCATATTTTTTACTTTCAACAAAAAAACTTCCAATTTAATAACTGTATTTCTTCCAAAGAAAGTAGAATTTGGCAAAGAAAAACTTTTGTTTTACTAATTGTTTCTCTTAAGCATTACTGAAAGGCAATGAAAAAATACATTTTAGAAGAGAAAACTTGTTCTGTAGTTTTCCTACTCAGACAAGAATCCCATAATTCTAATTCATTGAATACTACTTTCCAGAATGCTATCAGCAACACTGTACTTCACACTTCATTCAGTTCGTGTTTTTGAGCAGTTTGGCCATGGAAAGTGCTTGCATATTCAGGGTTGGGTAAGCTTTTTAGATTCCTCAAATTTTTTCCAATGGAGTTTAACATCGAACCAACATTTGGTGACTTTCCAGTTTAAAGTTAAACAGTGAAGGAAGACCCCAGGCTTACACCTGACCATGAAGACCCCTTGGAAGCCTTAAGCAAACACAAGAGTACTAATATGGCTCGGAAGGTCAGTCTAAAAATCGCAAGATTTGATTGGCTCCTTTCAGACTTATAACTGACTAATTACAAGATTTCAGTCTGAAATCAATTTTCTGGTCATGACTTTGAATAGCTAGTAGCGTTACTGGCTAAATATGTAAAAAAAAGAAAAAAAAACGTTTAAGTTATTTACAAAGATTAAATATTATACTCCCAAATTATGCAACAAAAAATCTCATTGATTGCGAAAAAATAGCATTTTATTGCGATAAACACTGTACCCTTATACTGACTTCATTTAATCAGTGAGAATCATCTAGAGAATGCCACTGCAGAGGGCTATGTAAGGTACAAATTAGTATCAATCAATACATAGCTTAGTATCTCTAGAATAACATTGACCTAAGAGGTTAAATTGATAATGTTTACTGAAATTTATCCATTCCAGCATCATTTATGTTTTAAATACATTCAAACACAAATTATAGATCTATAGCAAATTTAAATTTCCAGTATATTGATAGGTTTAGTTAACAAATATCATTGTTTTGATACACCACTGACATAATCAATAAACCAATTTTATTTTATGGTAACCATTAATTTAAACAAAATGAGTAAAGATTGCAACTGATTTGACCTGATGACCTACTTTTTTTACCCATATTCGAACTTGTCCAAGATACCAGTAAGGCAAACATTCTGAATAGGTTTGGTGAACATCCAATCAAAATGGTGACCAATAGTGTTCACAAGGTTTTCCAGTAATATGACCCGGTGACCTAGTTTTTGACCCAAGATGACCCACAACCAGATGGTCTATATTCAAAGATGATTTTTAGTACAAGTTGTTTGTGAGAGTAATGAAGCACCTAAATGTTTTTGGATCAATGATAAATTTTTAAAACTAATTATAATTCAGGTAACATTCAGCGATGTAGACAACAATGGACAAGTGATCATCAACCTGGAGACACTAACAAGTAGAATTCAATGCAAAGACATTAATCTAAACATCTCAGGTAAGAAGTATATCATAACATACGTAAGCAGTAGAAATAATATACTGGAGCCTCCGGTTGTAATTACTAGCTCCACACCACTGTAAGTTTGAATCCCATTAGGGACCAACTTTCACATTAGAGGAAGCTGCCCAGCTAGCTTATGGAAAGTTGACTTCTTCCACTGTTAAAGCTAGAAAGTTGCCAAATGATCCTGATGTTGATGCAACATTAAACTCCAGTGAAAAAAAATTAAGCTGACAATGCATATGTTTAATGTCTGTATTAACACTCCACTATTTCTGATTAAAAACATACAATTAGGAACCAGGGGGCATCAGAAGTTTCTTTGAGGGCTGGTCTGAGCAATTTCGTTTTCTATTCAAAGCATTATCATACGCCGCATGCTTTCAAGATAGACTTAGGTTCCGTAACCAGTTATTACAGAATCTGTCATACCCTCATTCTCCATGGTGACAGCAAAGGTAAAGATGTTGTCTGTTTTTCCAGTCCGTCCGTCTTTCTTTCAACTTTTGAAAACCACTGAAAAGAATGCAATAAAATTTGAAATTATCTGTTGAATTGTCTCCCTCTCTTCACTTCAGCTTTGTTTGTTTGTTTTTACGTGACTTATTGTCAATTGGGTTAAACGCCTTTTTCAATTTCTCAGTTATATACAGCAACCTGTTCACCTAACCAGTTATCTTGGACTGCATACAAACCAGTACAAAGTTACCCTTCCACACGGAGCCAGCAACTTCTCCACATATGGAGCAAAATTTTCATAGAAGGGTATGACCTGCCGCGACCAGGATTCTGACCTGGATCTCCAAGTAACATGTCCAGCATACTAACCACTGGACCAAGGTTGCCAGCGGCCTCCACTTTCACTTTTTCTTGATGTATGTATTACAAAAGAATATAAAAAGTGCCATGCATAGAAAGACATTACAAAATAGGGTTTTAATTAGGACTAAGAATACATTCAACGCTACCTTACTGAGAATTCCTTAGTCCACAAGTAACTGTTGATTTTTCTATACAATCAGGGCACAACAATTTTTTTTCAAGCTACTCGTCCTCCAGGACGACCAGCTAAGAATCTTAACTAGTTCTACAACAATTTCAACTCATCCTGAGTTAATTGCTGCCCTGTATCTTAAATATCATCTTAGTCAATTTCTACTGGTACAAGTGGATTTGTTGTGCCCTAACATTGTAACAGTTTTAGTGAATTCATGGGATCTAAATTTTTGCTTCATTATACACATTTTGCTATACTTATAGCATTGAAAAAAGTCAGACTTGTTCGGGGAAAATAAGTTACCTCAATATATCTGATTTTTCTCTGTAACAACACTATAACCAAGTTTTACCTCAGACAAGATGTCATTGGGAAACCAATCTGAATTTAAGCTAAGTTGATGGTATTGGATAGTGGTCACTAATAAACTTGTAAAGAATCATTTCCACTCATTTAGTATGATTAACACTAGAATTTCTACTTAAACAAGTGACTAGTAATGAAACATTGAAAGAATGCTACAATTGTTTGTATTTCAGACTGGAGTCTCCCAAATACTAGCCAAGCACTGGGTATGGCTGTGGTTGTGTTTAGTTCAATGTCGATAATTTACACCATGATAGCAATTGCTTTCATGTGTTATGTGTGGTGGGTAGGTATACATTATTTTGTAAACTTAAACTGCCACTATTGTTATCATCACCATCTTCTTGACTACCACTATCATCATAACTGCCATTACTGCATCTATCTCAGGGCTCGACAATATTTTTTCAGGCTACTCGTCCTCCAGGACAACCAGCCAAGAATTTTAACTAGTTCGACAGCAATTTCAACTCATCCTGAGTTGATTTTCACCCTGTATCTTAAACATCATCTTTATAATAATGATGATCACTTTTTCATTATCCTTAATGCCACTTATTATCCTCCCCTTCAACAACTACATACTCATAACTATCACCATTCACATCACAAGTCTAGAATTTTGTTACAGAAAACCAAGCAGTTCATGAGAAAGTATTACCAAATTTATTATAAACCAATGGATAGAGAAGAGAAAGATCTTCCGATGTCAGAGTACTTGAAGTTCCTCAAATTCTGGGATGTAATTGTGATTATATCTGATATTCTGACATTATATGGCACATCTTTTATTGTCAACCATACTGAGGTATGTACATGGATATAGAGACAAGAAAACGATTTGTTTAAAAAACAGTCAAAAATCCAACCCCCTATAAAATATGATGGTGTTATGATGTTTCATGGTATTAACAAAATATTGCTGTATTTTATGCAAAGCTCTCATTTTTTCTGGATATTGTGCAAATGATCATCAAAGAAATTCTTATATGTTTTTAATTTTAAAACAAAATTCCCTCCAATGCATTCATCTGAGCGTTTCAAGTTATCTAGGTCAATGGTATAGACGTAAAAATTTTGTGACTGGTGTTTTTGTGGGTTGCCTCAAATCTACTGCTATCGCTCAATGAGACATACACAAAATACCATGAAAGCTCGTTATACCATGAAAACCTGTCAACTCGACCATACCACCAGACACAAACCCGGACTTGTTTATCCCATTCTAGGCCTATCAATAGTTCTGTAACCATTTATCAGTAATTTTCATTGTCTGTCAGAAGTTTGTTTTGCAAAGTTGCATACATTCCTCACAAATCACATAACAAATAGCAAACATTTTCAATGTCACATTCGTTGTCTGACTTTCGTTTGGACGCCACTTTTAGCATTGCATCCGGGTTCCTGCAAACATTTTTCAATAAGCATATACCTCGCTATAATTGTACAAGTCTCTATAAACCAAAGGGAAACAACACAAATTATTAGCAGATAAATAGAGCATGCAATGTCTTCCTTCGCTATGAAAAAATGTGATGACTGAAAACAACCATTTTATCGATTTTGGCAGAAATTTTCAATGAAAATTCTTAGTTTTTCATTTCTCGTCCATATTGCTGTATTTCATATCAAAATCTGTAGAAAATACAGCAAAATCGTAAGAGTAAACAGGTCTGCAAACCCAACCAGCCACCAAACCAATCAAACATGCTGACAGACAAAAGCGGGGGACAAAACACTATCCCCTTTAGGGGTTCTACCTTTGGACTATCCACAGCAAAGCTGCAGATTTGATAAGCCCAACCCCTAACTTACCCTCAGGGAAACAAAAATATAATTTTATAAGTAGATATATGACAGACAACATCAAACATTAATAACAAGCTCAGGTTCCCCCTTGGCTCATAGTTAGCTCATCATTTATTTTAAAAGGTCTTGCCATATCATATAGATTTTTGTGATCGCATAGCAGTTTGAAGAAGAAATTTAGCCAGAATTGAGAGCATAAACAATTTAAAAAACAAATTGGGTCTTTGATAGATCCCTGACATTGTCACAAATAATTTGCCTCCATATTTTCAGCGGGATCGTTGGATAGTGGAGACCCTGGATTATTACACAGTGTGGCTCAGTGTAGGTGGTATTCTTGGCTGGCTCAGTTTGTTCCGCTTCTTTAAATTCCACAACAAATTCAATGTAAGACATATTTTTGTTTTGCTTTGATATGTCTAAATTCATATGGTGTTGCACCTTCAAGAGCCAAATCAAAGTTGCCATCATAGAAACATTCTGATTGGCTGATATAATACTACTTTTGAACAGAGTTAACTAAAAAGTGTTCATTTTCGCCATAGTATTCATGGTACAGCCCTTTGCCTCATAAGCATATTTTGGACTCTTCCAAATTCATAGCAAATATACAAACCATCAATTTATTTAAGAAAATTGGGTCATTTTATTTCTCTCTGACAGAGTGGAAAACATTGTGGCAAAAGAAGCCATTACTCATTACAAGCAATGGCTTGTTTTGCCACACTGTTTTCGAAAGCTATAGGCTTCACATACAGAAAAATGCAGCATTATGAGGCAAAGGGATAGGAGATATAGATTTTGTAGCATATCTGCTGCACTGTGCTGCATGTTCCGCAGAAGGAATGTAAACAAACACCCATGAACACAATGTTGATTTATAATATCAAGCTGTTATACAATACCATGATTGACTTTATACAGACTCAGTATCCCACCAGCATTGTTGTGCGTGTCGCAGATTATGACAGTTCCGTATTATGTCCACGTGACTTGGTGTAAATATTGGGTCAAAGTTGTTCCTTACCCAACAATAACTTGCCAACATTCAATGCGCGGTGTTACACAGGTAATATGTGTCGCACGTGACCTGGGTATACACATTGACTCGACCACATTTGTTCAAAACAATTCAGTTGAAGAGTATTAAAAACTATTTAAATACACTAATTACATAAAAATAACCAAAAAAATATTACCTAATCGCCATATCTACTAAAATTCTTGTTGAAGCAGACGGTAAATCCAACTTCTTCATGTTTGCAACTGCAAATGGTGTATTTTATATAAGGGAAGTAACTGTGTAGAATTATTATTCAGATCAAAGGATAGCTTTTTTTCTTCACAAAGGACAGCTCTGTACACGAAGGTACAGAAATGTAATTATATATTAATTACTTTATTATAATACACATTTCCAGTTGTTATTTAGCACGTTATATCGTGCATTTGGAGATGTTCTGGCATATCTGCTTTGTGTTATGGTCCTCTATGCGTCATTCTGGATTAGTGGCTACGTTGTATTGAGTCCTTATCATGTGAAGGTAAGCACCGTGTGGCATGTTTATTTGTTACAAAAACGCTGTCCTTATTGACTAACGCCAATTCCTTCTTACATCATCGACATTCGTCATAATTAAACATAAAATATGAAGTCTTTCATATATATTATAGGTGTTACAGACGAAGCCAATATAAGAGACTATTATACATACAATATGCATCTACAAAAGAATTATTTAGCAGCCGAAAAAAAACATTTATAAAATTTTAGTGTCGATAATCATTCTATGTCCGAAGCAGAACTTGATGGTCAGACATAAGTTTTCATCTCGAAAGTAGATCTCTATCCTCTGTAAGGGTCGTGCATCACCAGACGAAACTGTTGCATAATAACCAAAAAAGGTACAGGTATAACTTCTGACGGAATACACCGATGTGTTCTGAATCAAGCGCTTCCGCCTAACTCTGTCGGATATTGTCAATTGTATAAGCATTGGGAATTTAACACAGTGTATTGTAAAATGTCAATAATGGTATAACCTTTGGTACCCCAAACAATCGTCTTGATATTGAACTAGTCTCATTCTCGAATTGAAACATATAAGAAATAGCAAACCGGTTCGAAAGTAAGTGGTTGTGACAATGATGTGGTCTCAGTATTTAAGTGGTCGCTATGTAATTATCATACTGTATTTTTTAAACAGTTTAGTACACCAACTTTGGCCGCTGAGACCCTAACATCAATAGTGAACGGAGACGAAATATTTGCTACATTAGCGATGTTAGAGAACGCCAAGACAGGAGGTGTGTGGGTATGGTGGTTTTCAAGAATTTATATCCTCTCCTACGTTCATAAATCTTCATACGTTTCGTTATATTTATCTACTTGATAGATTTGTAATGAAATATTTTTGTATTTTCCTACCTTTCATTCTTAGGAGTTTTACAAAACAAGACCAGAGGAGCGCACTTTAGGACCATTGGAAAGGGCTTTGCGTCGATACCTGAGTGAAAAAGATTCTCAACATGGAGTTAAAGAATCAATCTATGGACTACTTTCCGGTCCACAGTCGTCTCATTCAGCTGCTGCAAAGATCCTGATAAAGGAATTTGGTAAGCTTGTCCGACTTGATAACGATAAAAAAGACATCGTTCTATTGAAAACCAAAACACTGAAGAGCTTTATCAACGACGAAGACGCGGATGTAACCGGTCCCACTTTTGAAATAGGATTTCTGAAATTCTCATTTCTTTCGTTTCCAAAGAGAGGATAAATACAGACATATTGTTTGTCAATTATTGAAATTACGCTAGAAATCAACCAATCACAAACTCTGAATTATTGTCTTTGTATTTCTTGAATTTCAAGCATGTATGGAAATGATGATTGGTATTAATTTGGTTATTTTGTATATTCATGTAGTATAAATAAGATTTATGTTATTTTTACTGGAATTAATGCAGCATGAATAGCCAGGGCAATTTGGCGATTTTCCAGCTTTAACGGAGGCGGACGACTCAAAGCGTATACCTGGGTAGATCCAGCAACCATCCTTAAGCTAGCTGGACAGCTTAGTAACATGTGAAATTTGGTCCCGGCTTCCCGGGTTGCATTCGAATACACATCGGTGTGTGGCTAGTATTAATGTTTTAAACTTGGAATTTTGCTGAGTTAATTCGTCTATCAATTGCTTTTGTTTTATGGATGAAAGTTAATTCCACATTATATTTTATGTTGTAATATGTTTGGGTTGTAAATAATATTGTACATTTTTTAACTAGCACAACATTCTGCGATGTTTATGTAAATATGTGACCATACACATGTGTTGCACATTAAATTACTAAGCTGCGAGTTAAATCTTTTAAAAATATGTTGTCAGCAAGTTCTTCATGTTTGCAGATACAGTGAAACCCATCTGCGACCACTTCAATGTTAACACCACCCCATTATAACGACATTTACTTTCGCACCAGTTGTCAATATTCCTGCTTTGATTCAACTTGATATTAAGTCCATCTCAAAATTGTGGCCGACATCTTGGTCCCCAACAGTGGTCTGAACATCGAGGTTCAATGGTGTACTGGTGTTGTGTTTCCTTTGAAAATCCAGGAATTTTAACAAAAGTATACATAATGTGCACTAAGCAGCCTGTGCTGTAACTAGATATACAGTAATACAGTACCTCAATATTAAGGCCACCTTAAGGACCCGATAAAATGGTCCTAATATCGAGGTGGTCTTATTATCAAGTTGAAATAAAGAGAAAATACAAAAAACCGATCCTTAAATAAGTGGTCGTTGTAATGAGGTGGTCGCTTAGTGAGGTTTCACTGTATGTACAAATGAATACGCTTAAATTTCCTTTGGCTTCTGTGCCGTTTGATAAAAAGAATGAATTGAATAAATGTATACAGTTACAAGAATTACGTGATGATTAGTCAAAATACCAGTAACGCCGGTAACAGCATGCAGATGCCATGTATCTACAATGTAACAACCAGAAATTCTAAATTCCCAATACGGGTACAGAAACATACATGCACAGAACACTTGTATGTGCTGTCCCAATAACCACACGGGTTATACACGATTCCGGATTAGAAAGGTTCAGATTAGAAAGGTTCGGATTAGGGAGGTTCAACTGTACTTCTAATAAACTGATACCTGTACATCCAGCTTGTACTACTTACGTCATTCTCCCAGGACTGAGCATTGAGAGGAACAAAGTTTCAGTGCTGACTCAAAGTCCATGTATTATCAAATAACTAATTTTGATTTCAACTTTGAAATATCACGTCAATATGCATCATGGGAAATGGAACATACCATTACTCTGGCCATTATTATACACAACATTCTGCAGAATAACGCATAATATGATCAAAAAGATGATCGATATTGATGCAATGATCAAATGTCTGTTCTTATCACTTGCGCAAATTACATGGATAGAACAACAAAAATAATCAGATTTCAATATTAGTCACAATTCCAACTGTGGGCATAACTTGGGCACATTTTAGCACTGTATATCCTATACACCAATTCTTATAATTAGTCCTTTATTTACCTGCACGAACCTGTCCCCCGCATACGGTGAGCAACTGACAGCTATTCTCTTCTTTTAGTATTAATTTAAAGTTATGGACAATGGAATAGACCCTCGATGTGCAGTTCAGTAATGTTACCATTTGTTTCGTGGTTTAACGCACCACCTACAGCCATAGTTATACAGTGACTTTTCATGCGATGAAGGGAGACTCAGGGCGTAGACAGTGGACAGAACAAAGACTTTCAAAAATCTGAACAACTTCTTCAAATGTGAAATATTTCTGGTCCCGATGGGAATTTAACTCTCAGTGGTAAGGACCAGTGATTACTAGTCAACGACTACGGAGGCCCCTTGGTCTGGTTGAGATCAGTGTAAAAGTAAATTCGGAAAATTGAAATGAAAAATATCAAAATTAAAAAAAAATAAGTATAGTAGCAAGTAAAGTTAGCCAAATCATTGTTTGTTAAAATGCTGTTTACCTTCGGCACTCCAGCATTTTCTGCTGTTGAGAAAAATCGTACTTGTGTGACGTACCTAAAAGGCGTTTACTTTACCCTATAGCGAGGACCGAGCGCTATGGTAATACCGTGTGGTTCTTCGGCCGTTCGTTTATGCCTAATGTCTATTTCGGTAAATCATGCAACGTTTGGCGGATTTTGCCGAAGATTCTTGTTTACTTTAGTGTAAATAGTATTCAAGCATGGGCCAGAATATGCCGAAATTATTCGACGTCAGCGATCAGTTTAGATTATGCATTTTTATTTTGCTGGTGATATGGAATCAAGCAATAAGTAAAACAAAAACAATGGTGCTGATTGATTGATTCAGGAAAACAGTATACCGGGTTGTAAACAATGTCAAAGATTTGTTGTCTGTCAAACATGTTTTGTTTAATTCTTCACCGGGCGATAACACAATATATAAAACACACTTTTTCATTTTCTGGAAAATAGGCGCGCTAATTCCGATGTACAGTAGATTAATTTTTTTTGTGGCCCGAACTATGACAGATAAAATGTGATGGAACTTAGTGATCGCAATCACTGAAATGGCTTTCAAAGCAGGATTAATTCCTTTCTGTGGTAAGACTACATTCGCATATAGTAATTATCAGTTACCATGTTTGGAAATTACCCGTTAGAACATGCAAACATATCGATAGATGAATCTTCGAACCACGGATTGTAAACAAGATTACAGCGCTACAAGGAGCCGGCAACGTCTCCACATTGTGGAGGAAAATCGACATCTTTGTCAAATTTTCATAGAAGGTATGACCTGCCGCAACCGGGATCGGAATCTGGATCGCGTACCTAATCACTGGACGACGGTCGTGGCTTGTAATATTCTTGGAAAAGTTGAAGCCAAATATACAGCCACAGACGTTTTAGCCTATGACTGGATCGTAATACTAAATATTCAAACAATCAGGAACTACGGGAAAATCTAATCAATAAATGATTTTATACTAAAATAGACACCGACGAACAAATAAAGGTATACCTAAAAAATCTACAAAACAACAGCTAGTTGATAAATCATAGACGATATTAATGTTATGTTTGTATACGTAAAATTGACTCAAATTGGCTTGTTTTTAATACCCGAAAGTGCTCCTGGATTTTGTACCAGAAGAAACATCGTTTTCAACATGAAATTATCTAATTAGACTTGATAATATAAACCTTTTTTCTTTCTGTTTCTTTGAAATCATGCTTTTATATATTTGAGCAAGAAAGAAAGAAGAGAGAAAATAAATAAATAAAATACACGGAAAACGTGTCTTGGGTTGGATTGAACCAACGACGGTCATCTCGCAAAAAGTATAATACTTTGCACCTCACGGCCCTGATGGCTTATTAAATATTTTGCCTGTTTTATATTAAGCAAGTTTCGTAAATCTAAGGGAGGTAACTATTCTATCATTAAGTAATATTATGCGTATTTTGGTAAAAAAATGTGCTTCTCAGAGAATAGAATGACTTTTCATTCAATGATATTGGTGTATAAAAATAGGGACTTTAAAACTTTTGGTAGAATTATTTGAACGAATTTTGTCCATATTGAATGAACCACGTTCTGCGTAAGTCGATTGTTGGCGCGACAATACTAAATATATTCTTGAAAAGGTCAGTGGATGTTCTATTGAATTGAAAATGAAACTTGCTCCAGATATATTTATTTTTGAGAGTATGATAGAAATGGAAGAAGAAAATGCAAGCTTCTACTTTATATACAACGTTACATATACTATGTTGTTTACAGTTTGATTAAACGATGACCATTATGACTGCTGCAAGGTGTGAAATGCATTAATAACGAACATGGATTTGTACGGTGTGTATATATTATGCCCTGGAGGTACAAGTATTGACTACGGGGAGGTAAAACAACACTTAAGATTGCATATTTCATTAATATTAATTTAATTTATGGTTCGAATATTACCAAATTTTGCCAACAGATTGTAAATTACAAAGTGAAGCGCCGTTGTATGTTTCAATTGATTTGGTGCTACAGGGATATTACTAAACATGAAATCACACCTGAAACATATTGTTATTCAAATTTTGTAAAGATTTTCCTAGTGTTGACTCGGTCGTATAAAAGATAGAAAAAAAATACGGGGCTTAAGTTGGTCTCTACAGGCCTTCGTAATAAGACGCATTGCGTCTACGTTTCTATCGTCCTTCGGTGTCGAGGGACGAATACCCGCATGATGCGTGTATGAGGTCGCACGGTCATGCAAAGCTTCCCTGTCTGTTTGATCCTGTAAGTCATCTCCCTTAGTATTATTGTCTGTTTGCGCCTTTTAGATATCACCATTTAGTCCGAAGAAATACGGAAGTAATTTATGACCGGTTGTCTGTATTGGCTATTCCTCTAAATTATTTCTTTATACAACTATTTAACCTTTATATTTAATTGTTCGTAATCTTCCTTTTTAAGACTAAACCTCACTTTTCACCTGTAAGTAATTGTCCTTTGAATTTTTTTCGTTGGCTCCGATAAGTTCCTGCTCTCTCATCGTTGTCTGTTTGCACCAATAAATATCAGCCAGGAAGTAGGGAGATGACGAGGGAAAAAAAGGTATCAGAAGGGCTAGTAATTTGATATGAGCGTTTTTATATCTGCCACATGAATGTTTTTATACAAAATGCAAAAGCTCGGATACCTTATTCCACTAATAAGACAAAGTGAGATCGGGTGGCCAAAATTCTAGAGTTTCGACTGTACAGCGGTCTAATGTCTATGAGATTTTAAGAAAATACTATATATTCCAACGCGCAAAAACGCTCAAGCCCATGGCTGTACCGATTGAGTTAATCGAATAGCTCAGATTGATAGTTAATTTCTTATTACACTATATCATGTATTCATAAATCAGATTAATCATAATAGAAAAATAAAAAAATAGAAGCTAAACTTATATAAATCTTTTAAACTAAAATAGCTATGAACACAATATAGCTATTAACCCCAATTTCTTAAAATGTGTTTTTTCTGCGTGATTGAAAAAAACATGTAGATGATACAGAAGTTTTAGTTGGCTTTTGTATGTAGACAAACTGTCTATTTCTGTCTGTGACACAAAATCCAGAAGAGGTTTAAGTACAAAGATTAAATCATATTTCACAACATATTTTAAAATCTGTCACATCAGCAATAGACTCTGGATATAGATTCTAGATATAAAACATAAATGGTCAGTTTAAGGTATCGCTGTATCATTTATCCGAGAGCTGGATATGTTGATCGTGATTTATTTCCCTGATAAGAATAGCCAGGGATCATAAATTCGGATTCAACTATCGGTAGAATTCGGAAAACAGTCGATCACTTCCGATTGTTGCCGATTCGAACTTAGTCAATTTACCAGTTCCTAACATAGATCGATGATCTGCTAGGATGAAAATCTGATAAGCGCAATTGTTGCGTATGATTGAAGACAAACCGATTGTGACAATTTTGATACTTAATTGTAGAAAGATAAACAGTAGCTCTTGATGTTAATACCATCTGAGTATCAAAGACATTATTGAAATGGCCTCATTAACAAGTCCAAGTATAAAAAACCGGTCCAAATCAAGAGGTCTCCATAATGGAGTGGTCTTAATATTTAAATGGCCATTAACTACGTACTAAAGACTCAATATCATTATCAGAAATCTTAATTTCGGTCATTGTTGGTAACAGCGCTTCTATTAATCATGTATTAGTTCTAATTTGTTTTGTCCACAAAAGGTTGTTTCTGCGCATTATTTTCAATTATTAAAAGCAACAGCAATTAACAAATGCCACAAATAACATTGCTATTCCAATCTTCATTAAGAGTTATAAATGTTGAAATCTGAGTCCCGGGAACGTTTGGGTACATAATTGAAAAAAAAATTAACTACTGAAACGGTTAAATATTCTAAAACCCCGGAGAAAAGCCACAGTCTGGATGAAAGGAAGCTAACGGAATATTTGATCATTCACGTACTGTCAAAGACTTAAGTAAATGAAAATATGGATATTAAACTAATGCTTGTTTGTATATTGTTTTGCACACCATTAGTGTCCGGCAGAATTTCACATGCTTACTACAAAAAAACATTCGGCAGCACCGCGCCTTTAAGCACTCAATGTTTGCTTGAAGATATGCATAACCAAAAAAGTGTCGGTGCTCGAGTGTCAGATGAAGACGAAATTTGTGAACTTCAACCATACACCTGGTTCCTGGAAGGAAAACACTTCGAAACTGGATACACTTTCATTGAGAATATTGAATTCGGACAAGTGTTTGATCAGGGAGTAAGAGTCGTATATTTTCATCAATTGCCTTATAAATAAACATTCACCAATCTTCCCCCATTTTTGCGCTGTGTTTTCATATTTTGGATTTGAACATTTTGATTTTAATTTATAAAAGCTGTACCACAAAATACAGCGTGTCATAGATCAACCTTTCATTTTTATCATAAATGTCTGGAACACAGCTCATTCTTACACAGTTTCTTTAAATGAAAAAAAACTATTGCGAGTAATAACATTTTTACCACAATAAAGTCACAAGCGGTATGGATACAGCTGTAAAATGTTATGCGTATTAATGATCTGGCTATATTTCATAAAAAGATAGTTTATGTAGTTCTTTTAATGAGAAAAAATGAACAGAAATACAATTAAAGAGAGTCTGTGACAATTTCTTTATTTGAATATCTATAAACTACGTGATATATTGTGGAGAAAGTAATTAATGTATTATATCGCGCCTTCAGTGTTAGTAGCACGCTTTCGAACCACAGCCCACATCATCATTGTCAAATGCTCCATCGTCAAATTCTCATGTTGTCAAAAAATGTGTGAGTATGTTAGCCTGCGGCGGCTGGCTTATATGCATGTATTAATCAATTACGCTGTTTACGTTCATTCGCTGCTGGGTGAATAACTACATTAATGTCATATTTCAGGAAACAAAACCATATCTAGTTGAAGTTATGAAGCCATTTCCGATTGAATCTCGACATGTTACCCGTTTGCTTGCGAACAATGATACTCTGTAAGTATATAATCGAGTGCTGTTTCAGTTTAGCAATAAACTGAGAAGTCGCAGTTTGTTCTGGGGTTGTAGTGTATCGCATGGCCTTGGTCTATATTGACACTGAGCGACATGGTCAAACATGCTTCACATTTATTTTATGGCTGAATAATTATAAGAGAAAAACATCCATCTTAACAGAATAACACTCTTGCATGATGTTTTGACGTATTTCAGCGTGCAAACACACAGAGTGCGATCATTCCTGCCAATTCGTCAAAATATTTTGGAGAAAAAACATTGTGGGAGAAAACTAAAACATTAAGATATCCTGAGGTCAATTTGAACAGTGTTCGTTTGTTTAAATTGAACATTCACTAGGATTATCTATGCACTGTAGAACGTAAAGGGGCTAAACTTAATATTTTCATTCATATTTCGAAATCTGCAAACTCGTTTCATCTACCAATTTTATCATATGACCTAACCATTGCATGTCTGTGCGTACAGAGCAACCTATCCAGACCGCCCCTTTCATTCACTGGTATGTTATTATTATTATACGTAGCTTTAGTTCGTTTTTCTTATGACTTGATTGATATCTATTTTTGTTTTCAGTTTTTTCGTTGCCGTATATCTACCGTTGTCAAATGAAATAATGACTGAAATGAAAATTTTCAACCCACATTCAATGCTAAGGTACAGTGTAACAGAAATCATGTACCAACCTTCCATTACATATTTAATCGAAATTAACTTTGATGACGTGTTTGTAATGGAAGTTGATATTGGCGCTAGGAAAGCAATTGTAAGTTAATAAGCATGCATTGTTTTCTTCATCGCTTCAACATTATTCTCTCGTTTCGCTGATGTTACATTAGTTACATAATCATACATTCTACAGATATTATACCAAATACAAATTATGGCACATGGTCATATGGAGGTAGTGTTTAAAACTCTCCATTTATTTATACAATTATGTCGACAATAATTGTTATTTTAAGGCTATTGTTTGTAATGTATCCTTGTCTGCAGAGTAGTTATCGTCATTCAAAAATACGTAAATTACGTGCGATATTAGTTTGTAGAAGACCGACAAAGGATAATATTTATTTCAAATCACTTGCAATGAAATCTGTATAATGGATTTATTTATTAAAGTATACAATTATGGTTAACTTTTTAAAACTATAAATTGGTGAAACTTGATATCACCAAATGGCCACTTACGTTATCTTAAATCGTTATTTCTCAAATAAGTAGTCAGTATAAATGCTGATATTTGAACGTACCTTACACATTGAAATAAATTCACATGCAAGTGAAGTAAATTACATGTATTGGTGTTTATGCCGCAAAGATGAAAATGTTTAAAACTTAGAAGAAAAATACCCTTGTTTTTATATAATAATTAATATCACTTTGTTTTAATAATTGTTTTTCTTTTAAGTCTACGGTGAAACCCTACAAGAACGCTGTACAAAGTACTTCTTGGATCAACACAGGAGATGCATTTGTTTATGTAGGCACAGAACCTCCAGTTATTCGCTGGATAAAATATAGCAGAAAGTTATAGGCATCGACGGGGCTGCTAAACTCCTGCTAATGTTCTGTAATCTCCTTTTTAGCTGCAAATTTCTTTCTATTTCATGATATTTTCACACACGGAATGTTTTCTATACTTAGTCAGAGAAACCGCATATTTCACAAAGTACAACATAATTTTGGAGAAATACGTATGTTTTGCCTGTTTAGTCTTCATAAAACTTTCGACTTTTTGTTCAGTTATATAAGATGGTATTACTTCAGGTTTAAAACCCCATTATTTAAGAAAAGTAATTTTGGAAGTTTGGGGACAATTTACAAGGCCATTAGTAAAGGAAAAAGATACTGTAGATTTGACAATACTGCTCTATCGTTGATCGATCTCCAAAGGTGGCTCTTTTCCAACAAAACCTGGATTATACGTCAGCTTAGCTGGAACAACTGTGGATTGTCTATTGTCTTACATGCGGCTGCCGATGTAGCGCTACGGAAGTATATATTTATCCAACTATGTATATTTAAAAATGTGTTATATTGAAATCATAAAATATATGTGCAATTGTTTCTGAGGAAGGAATCCTCACATTTACAAACGTTAGAGAAAAGAAATAGTATATGTACATGTTATTTTTGTGAAATTGTTTCCATCTCATATGAAAATGTTTTACTGTTGTACTTTTTCAAATGAAAATTTATCAAGATATTAGTAAAATTCAACAATATATAAAAATTAAACCATTTTGTGTATCAGTCAAATGTTGCTTTTTTTGCATAAGTATTATTTAATACGCTGTTGATGTTGTCTTAATGTGATATTGATCATGAATAGGTGAAAAAAATGTATATTAGTAGAATGTTAGGCAATTCAGACTTTTTCTATAATAAACTATGGTATATTATTCAATGCTAAAAAAGTAGACCGTGCATATCGGCAGTATCGTGAGAAAAGTATATCCTTTTTTGATTGACTTTCGGTTGTGCGAGTCGAGTATTGAACCATGACCATAATATTTATTGAACCATTTACTTGTCTTTGTCTTTTTTTAGCAATGAGCGATTGTTGAAGTTGTAATAATTTATGAATGTGTAACTCATGCATATCCTTTCAATATTTTACGCCCATTGCTTTCATTTGACAATATACATGTACATTGATCAGGCGACCGATTTAAAGCTGACTTTTATTGTTGGTTAAGTAAGATTTTTTTTAAGTGAAGTACAAACCGTTGAAAAATTGAACCCTACCAAACAAACGGTCGGTCAACATAAATGTACGCATGCTCATATTCCATGGGATCACTTCATAAATATTGGATTTGGAATTCAGTCCCAAAGGTCAAACTTCTGATTGGTTGGTTTCTGGGATTATACAGATTCAGATCAATG
Organism: Lutraria rhynchaena; assembly: GCA_008271625.1. NCBI lineage: Eukaryota > Metazoa > Mollusca > Bivalvia > Venerida > Mactridae > Lutraria > Lutraria rhynchaena. Next base: position 1,457,598 of record VIBL01000036.1, read on the forward strand.
CCAGCTGCGATTTTGGAATAGACTTTTTTAATATATCCTGTCTCAGTCAAGATGTTCAGAAATCTATTTACCAATGTCTAAAGCGACATTAATAAGCAAACTTAGTGCTTGCACTCTCGTCAGTATTAATATATGTAATATAAATGAATCAATTTACTTTCATTGATTTATGGAAATGTACTGTACATATGTTTCTTTATGTAAATGGATAAGTTTATTTTAAATGCTTTGCGTTTTTTTACATTAGTTGCATCTTTGCAGTCAAGTTTGTTGATGTTATTGAAAATAAAATAAAAACATGTTTTGTTTTAAATATTCCTATGACCCAGGGTCACTTAGTAAGATGATTAAACAAATATGCAAACCATCCCCTCACAAGGCATTTAACTCTAGCTTAACTGTACTGTTAAATATGCATGAATATTAATGAAAAATATATTAAAACCTTATTTAGTGACCACCTCAATATGAAACCATCATACAGTTATGACGTCACAAGGCAAGGGAAGCAACTCTCACTTTTTTCGGAAATTAGGTACAGTGTTACAAATCTGCGTTTTTCAGTCATTTAAATCTATTTTAGAGCCTCATCGGCATACGTGCTTACCTAACCCCTAACCAATCACATTCAGATAGTTAATCAATATTATATTTTTATATGAATATCACCTTTAATTAGGAAACACGAGAAATTAATGGCCCCATTATCATGTCAAAGTATAGAAAAAAACTGGTTCAAAACAAGAGGACATTGTAATAAAGTGGTAATTAAATGTTTTCGAACGACTCAATATCATTATCAGAAATCTTAATACCGATCATTGTTGATAACAGCTCTTCTATTAATCATACATTAGTTCTAATTTGTTTTGTCCACAAAAAGTTGTTTCATCAGATGATTTTCAATTAATAAAAGCAAAAGCAATTAGCAGATGCCATTTGCTAAGTATTGCTATTATATTTATGCATTTACGAGTTTATCAGCGTTTTAAAGGTTGAAATCTGAGCCCCAGGAACGCTTTTGTACATAATTGAAAATCATGGTTAACTAGCGAAACGGTTCAACATTCCAAAACTCTGCACAGAGTAAAGCCATGGTTCGGCAGAAACGAAGCTAAGGGAATATTTGAAAATTCACATATGGTCAAAGACTGAAGTAATATGGAAATTGAACTCATGCTTGTTTGGATAATTTTGTGTACACCAATTGTGTCAGGAAAAATAACATCTTCTCATTACAAAATAACATTCGGCGACACCGCGCCTTTAAGCACTCAATGCTTGCTTGAAGATATACATAACCAAAAAAGTGTTGGTGCTCGAGTGTCAGATGAAGACAAAATCTGTGAACTTCAACCATACACCTGGTTCCTGGAAGGAAAACCTTTTGAGACTGGATACACTTTCATTGAGAATATTGAATTCGTACAAGTGTTCGATCAGAAAGTAAGAGTTGTATGTTTTCATCAATTGTCTTTTAAATAAACAGTTAATTTCTTTAATTGCACTCATCATGTGACAGATGCTTACGTAATGGAAGGCCATATTGAATGTTGGCCTCAGTAAAGTTCCAAGTGGTTTTGATTTTAATTAATAAAAACAAATGCATAACACAAGTACTGCATGTCATCCGGGTCAACATTTCATGCTGGTTATACACATCTGGAAAATATTATATAACACCGAGACCGCCGGGTCATTTTGAGAGCTGTTCATATTATACGGGTAGTCTTTTTCATGAGTAGCCAAAACTGTAAATATCGCTGTAATGCTTTGTTTGCTTTTCGAAGTATCCACCAACCCAATTGCTCCTCCCAACCCAAATCGCGCCCTGACTCTCAATGGGGCCTTGGAAGTTATGATCACAGAAAAGATGTTCGCTGCTAGATGAATAACTACATCAATGTGATATTTCAGGAACCAAGACCATATCTAGTTGAAGTTATGAAGCCATTTCCGATTGAATCTTCACATATTACCATTTTGCTTGTGAACAGTGATACTCTGTAAGTATATAATCGAGTGCTGTTTTAGTTTAGTAATAAACTGAGAAGTCGCGGTATGTTCTGAGGTTGTAGTGTATCGCCTTGGTCTATATTGACACTCAGCGACATGGTCAAACATGCTTCACGTTTATTTTATGGCAGAATCATTATGAGAGAAAAACATCAATCTAAACAGAATAATTCAGAGTGCAAATACTTAACTAGCCAGTGTTTGACGTATGTTTTAATTTATATATCATACTCCAAAACTATTGCCTAACCAGTATACATGTACAACAATTCAAATTAAGTTTCTTTTTGTCAAAGGTCAATGAAGGCTATTTATATTGAACATGTGTATCGCGTGTTCATTTTGGCTCATTTGCACAGTCCGTACAGCGATACTTGCCGAATTACTTTACAGGGACCTATATGACCATTATCACTTTGAAAGTCAATCATTCATGTCTATTCATCAAAATATCTTGGAGAGAAAAAACTTTGGCAGAAAAAGAAGGAATTGTGTTATTCTGAGGTCAATTTTAACTGTGTTTGCTTGTTTAAACTGAATATAAACCCGCAGACTATTATATCTGGGATTTCTGTGTGAAGTAGAACGTAAAGGGGCTAAATATCATATTTTCAATCATATTTCGAAATCTGGAATTCGTTTTATCAACCGTGTTTATCATAAGACCTAATCAATGCGTACCAAGTATCTATGCGTACTTCAGGGTATTGATATATTTATTTAGCAGTGCAGAAAACTACGCACAGTACTAACTACGAGGTAAAATTTCTAATACAATGTATGTTTAATACATATATATTATTATTATTATTTTTATACGTAGCTTAGTTCATTTTCACATCTTTGAGCTTATACATGTACAAAGTTAACTTTTATGAATCATAAGTGATTTCTATGTTTTCATCGTTCATCGTTTAAATCAATAACCTTTAGAGCCTGGCCTTCTTCAATGCAAGCGGCCTTCAGAGCGGAACATGTTCGAATTCTTGATTGGTTTATGATTTGATTGATATTTATTTCCGGTTTCTTTTTTCAGTGCATCCATTGCCATGTATCACCCGTTAACAGGTGAATTAGTAACTGAGATGAAATTCTTTAACCCACCTTCACTCCTAAGGTACGCTGAAATGGAAATTGCGCACCGACCTTTGACTACATATTTAATCGAACTTAACTTTGATGACGTGTTTGTAATGGAGATTGATATTGCCGCAATGATATCATTTGTAAGTTTATAATCATACATTGTTTTCTTCATGGCTTCAATGTCATTCTTTTACATCATTGATGAAACATTAGTTACATAATCATACCTTGAAAAGATATTATACCGAATATATATAAATTACGTCACATGCATATGGTTATATTGAGGGAGCGTTTAAAACGCCCACTGTATTTGGACAATTATTTCGGTATTAATTGTGCATAGATGATTGACTCAAATATGATAGCTAACCAATCAGCGATTCGCTTACAATATCGTGAACTTTTGTAGTCATGACGTCATGAACAGTGCAAAGATGGTTGCTTCACGAATTTAAACACTCTGGTTTGCCAGTCATTGACTCGCAAACTAATACAGCTTTATTTTTGCAATTTACTGCCAATTTTATCTGTAATATAGGATTACGCTATTTTATCAATAAATACTGAGCATAAATGCCGATATTTGAGCATACTCATAAATTCACATAGATTAATTATTGGTATTTATACTGGAAAGCTGAAAAAGCTTATATATTACGCTAAAAATAATTAATACCACTTTGTTTTAATAATTGTTTTTCTTTTAAGGCTACTGTGAAACCCTTCAAAAACGCTGCACAAAGTACTTCTTGGACCAAAACAGGAGATGCATTTGTTTATGTAGGCACAGAACCTCCATTTCTTCCCTGGATAAAATATAGCAAAATTTTATAGGCATCGATGGATGCTTCTAAACTCCTGCTGTCGTTCAGTAATCTCCTATTAAACAACGATTTTCTTTTTATTTTTAATAATATTTTCACATGTGAAAATATTTCTGTCCTTCGTCAGAAAGACCGCTTATTTCACAAAGTACAAAATAATTTTGGAGAAATACGTATGGTTGTCTGTTTAGTGTTCAGAAAAAATCCGACTTTTTGTCCAATTATATAAGAGAGTAGTACTTTCGGTTCAAAAATCAATTATTTAAGAAAAAGTAATTTTGGATGTTTGGGGGCAAACTACAAGGCTATCAGTAAAGCAAAATATGTCGTAAATTTGACAATTCTATTCAATCGTCAATCCAAAGTTGTCCCTTATGCTATAAAATCTGGATTAAACGTCAACCTAAAAGGAACAATAACTGTAGATTGTCTATGTCTTACATTTGTAGTAATTTAGCGCTACGGAAATATCACCGACAAACAACGAAGATATAAGAGTAGTGTCAGTAATGTACCAATGTAGAACAATTTTATTACTGACATAGTCACAACATGGTACCATCATGCTACCAACATAGTACCTACATAGTCAGGCGTGCACCTGCTAATACGCAAGTGAGTCCACATCATTTTCCCCCCCAAAAAGAATAAATAAATTAACAATAATATAATAATAAGTGACATAAATTACGTAGGGATGGTAATATGGCTTTTATAAGAAATTAAAATCAATCAAATTCTTGTTTGAGATGGCGTTAAACTGGCTACTTTCAAAATGTATCATATTCTTGAAGCCACTTCAATTTAGCCTGTGTACGCATCTGATATTAACACCATAGTATTAATGTTTTACCAACGTTACAGTACCAAGGTAGTATGATTATAGTACCAATACTTTCAACATTATAATATCAACATAAACTAACATAACAATCATTTGGATCAAGCAATACCAATATAGTACTAATATAAAAACTGTTAAGTACCAACATAGTCACAATATGGTAAATATACAGTACCCACATCATACCAACACACTACCATCATAGTACCAAGATGGCACTAACATTGTTATAATGATTTGTTAGTGTTGTTGTTGTTGTTGTTGTAAGACAATTGTTGTTTTACACATTTTTGTTAAGATGTAGAGATTAACTGAAAGAAAATAAGGAGGTGGGCATGATTTTTGGCGAAAGCAAAAGAATCCTAGTGAGTAATAATCAAAGAACAAATGTTTTGTATAGGATTTTATTTAGTTTTTCTGTCTCGTAGCATGAGATTAGTTGTGCTTTATATGTCTCAATATTGGGAAAACTATTTGTAATTTTCTATTTATACAAGTAGATATATGGCAATAAGTATCATGACTTTGTTGATGACAGTTAAGTCTACATGCTTGTAGTAAATACTTTGTCCAGTCCACTGACAAATTAGGACAATTTGTATTCATCCAACTATGTATATTTTTTTAAAAAAATGTGATATATTACAATCATGTAATATATGTGCAACTGTATCTAAGGAAGGAATCTTAAACTCACATTTATTCGAGAAGAGAAATAGGACATGCTAAGTTGATTAAAATTGTTTCTGTCTCATAAGAAAATATTCTGCTGTTGTACTTTTATGATGAAAATTCTTTACAATATTAGTAAAATTTAACAACATATAAATGATAATCTATTTTGTGTATAAATCAAATATTTTTTTCTTTCTTGCTTAAATATTATTTACTATGCTATTGGTGTTGTGTCAATGTGATATTGACCATGTATATGTTTAAAGAAATGGTGTATTTGCAGAATGTTTGGCAATTTTGTCATTTTCAAGAATAAACTATGCGTCGGGTTATTTCTACAAACCCGTATGTCATTTTTTCCCATTTTGAGCATTCAAAGTTTTAAACTGTATTAAATTTAAGCGAGTTAGTTGTATGTGGAATTGGGTTTAACACTATTCAGGATTGATCTACAAGAAGGTAAGTATGATCATCGTTAAGAGCTCATCGAGACGAAAAATAAATGATACAAAAATCTCAATATTGCCAACAATTGAGTTACGGGGTTGTAGAAATAAGCCGGCGTATAGTATATTATCCAATGCTAGCGAAGATAGACCACGCATGTCAGATGTATTACGAGGAAAGAATATCCTGTTTATACTTACGAAGTGTAACTGGAGGTGTTAAACTCGGACTTGTATTAGTAGAGAATTGAACCATTACCGTAATATTTATTTAACCATTTACGTGTCTTTGTCTTTTCAGTAATGTTTAATTATTGATGTAACAATTTATGTATGTGTAACTCATCTGTAACCTAATATATATACTCAAATGCAAGAGAAATTGTGCATGTTTTTTTCCACATATAACTAGATCAATGGTTATAATGTTTAACATGTAAACCATGTGATGCACAGATATTTGTCTATCAAACAACGGGTACATCCTGCCACTGTTTGTTTAAGTTTTACGCAACGACTCAAAAGAAACGTTTTGCACGATTTACCCCTGAACTGTTTGAATAAATGTGTTATCGGTCAAAAACATATCTCAACTTCAACATATTGAAGCTTTGATGGTGCTTAGTAGGAGATTCTGTCAATGTTGTTGCTCCGGTATTTAATTGACACAGAAACACTGCAAGTAATATTTGTTCAAGGTTAAGGCAAGCGGGGACATTTTTTATCGTTCTCGAACTGGCAGGCCTAGCGTAATTGACGTCAGATTAAACCGTCATTAAGAACTTTAGACCGTCATTGAGACGTCGTATTTTTACAGGTAATACGACAATCCTCGATATAAATTGAAAAAAAAAATACATGAAAGTCATGAAGAGAGTCAAACATCATAATTTAATCACTTAGTAAAATCCATTAGCGCAGTCTGCATATTTTTTTTCCATTTTGACCCTTACCATTTTTATAAACACGATTAACGCGTCTCTATGGAAACCACTATTTTTGAATTAAATTTTGTAGGCAACTGAATAAGCTAAAAAATGGTACCCAACATAAAGAACTTTCTGTGAAGAAAATCTGACAAAATTAACCAAAACCCTATGGACAGTTTCTTTTGCGTTTGAGTATATATTTAATTACAAATGTACTATGTTTTCATTTGACAATATACATGCTTTAAAACTGATTTTAGGTATGATTAGTTACGTATGATTTTTCAAGTGAAGTACCAATTATTGAAATTGTACCCTACCAAAAATGGTCTGTTAACATAAATGCATGTATGCTTAGATTCCATCCCTTTATAAATATTGAAATTGGAAATCAGTCTCTAAGACCAAAGCTCTGATTGTATGGTTCCTGGGACTATCTACAAACAGATCAATATCAGATGCGATTATGTATTAGACGTTTCTATATACTAAGTATCCTGTTTTGGTTAAGACATTCAGAAATCCATTTACAAATGCCTAAATTCATTACATTATCTGAGCAATCTTAATGATTGCAGTCTTGTCAGTATTTTGCAATGTGAAGGAATCAATTAACTTTTAGTATTTTGTGGAAATATATTTATATGATGGCGTAACATCAACATTTTCGTAGTATTAACGAAAAATTGCTGTATTTGTGCAAAGTTTCCATTATTTCAAGAAATTTTGCAAAATTTAATGATCATCACAGAAATTCATTATCATAAAAATCTTACCCGGATTTTAAAACAAAATTCCCTCCAATACATTCATTTGAGCGTTTCAAGTTAACTAGGTCAACGGTATAGATGTGAAAGTTTGGACTAGAGTTTTCATGGGTCACCTCAAATGACCTCAAATTTACTGCTATCGCTTGATGATTTTTTTTGTTTTATTACATGCTTATCTTGACATGTTTTATATGAAGAACCTGTTGGTAGCCTATCTGCTGAATATTCAGCCGCAATTAAAAGCGTTGCCTGGAATATGGATTCATTGAAAGAGTCTTAACTATGTTTTCACAAAAAATAACAAAATTAGTGCCACCTGTTCGCGGCTTATTGTTGGACAAAATTGGCAAGCTAACAAAACTGACAGACCATCTGAAATTGTCTCAAATTTGCACAAATGGAAACTGAAACAAATGGAAACAAGTTTATTTAAATACTTTGCGTGGCTTTAACATCATTTGCATTTTTTGGCAATTAAGTTTGTTGATGTTGTTGAAAATAAAAAAAATACAATAAACGTGTTGTCTGTTTTAAATATGCTTATGACCTAGGGCAGGGACGCTACATTAGTAATGTAGAGTCCCTGTTAGGGTCACTTAGGAAGATGGTTAAGCAAATATCTTCCTATGCATTTTGGAGACCATTGACGGTAAAAATATGAAGATTGGACCTGACTCTGTTCATTTCATACCAAATATTTGCCACAGGGTTCAACCGGGACTTGAACTCAAAACCTCTAGGATCAATCAGCGCAGTATTCTACAGACAGAGCTGACTTAATATCAAGTATTAACTTTTCCTGCAATTCCAACATTAAACATACATCAATAAAAAGAAGAGATACTTGAATGATATAGTTCAACTTTAATATATTTCACACGCATTATTTAAATACTTACAAATCTAATTAGTTCAAGATAATAAATTCAAGGTTATACCAGTATAATGCACACAAATACATAGGTGTATTAAATAACATATCAAAAACTAGACTTTACATTTACAATTTCATTTAGTAAGACTGGAAGGTTCGAGGCTGAAATCTCAATTTCACTCTTGATGTATGCTGGTTGAAACCATTTGGCTGTTTATAATATATAGTTATACATAATCAGAACAGGTATGCTGACAGAATAATGTGATATTAAATCATCTTTGTTTTATCAGCAAAATATGACATTTGAGCTTGAAGACCATCATTAAGTTCTATAGCCTTCAACTATAGCCTATAGTCAATAGCCCTAATGAAGGGTATAATATTATTAAAATTAGTACTCTGGGTACAATGGATTTTTAGCTTTCCATAATAGGCCATCCATAAAACCTGTTGGTTTGTGGTTACATTACATAATTTTTATGTAGGCAGGCTTTTTTTTTTGTTAATATTATATGCTTGCAATGAAAATGTACCTGCTTTTTTAGACCGAATTAAAATATTCCCTCTTTTTTCCTCTTTCTTCAACTTGACAATAATTCTTTCTTCAACTTGACAATAAAAACGCATCAAAAATGAAAATGAATTCATTGTGGAGTCCATTTAACAATATAAAATATGTACCAGTACTTAACTAACTAACAACAAAAACAAATCCAAAGTCTACAAAAAGAAAGAAGAGCATATGTACAGTATTGATACTACGATACCAATTTATGGTAGACACAATCACCTAACACCCAGACAATAATGCTATAGTATACATATATGTAAATAACTGTTGCTTAAAAATGTAAAAAAGAAAATAAATAAAATTGCATTGTAAATATTGTTTGATAAAATAAGTCATGTGATACACAAACATTAGCATAAAACAGGGTGTTAAGTTGTCACGATCAGGGACGCAGGAAATTGTTTGATTGATAAAATGTCACGTGACACACAAACATTAGCATAAAATGGTGTATTGATTAGTCACTGATTAGGGATGCAGGAAATTTTTTTATTAATAAAATGTCACGTGACAAACAAACATTAGCATAAAACGGTGTGTTGATTAGTCACTGATCAAGGAGTAGGAAATCTTTTGTCATGGAGCAGAATGATGTTTTCAGAGTAAGACTATGAACAGAGAGCCTTCTAACTGTACAATTATAGGTGAGCTAAGAGTTCACACACAATCATGATGCATCAACTTATATTCAAAGAGTATTTAAAGAGAATGGGTATACACCCCACTCTAGAAATTTTCTAAGCGGACATACATATTTTAGACAAATACCTCCATGATTATCTAATCAGTGGAAATTAGCTGATCCATGAAAAAATCATACCGCTGATAAAAATATGAAATCATTAAAAATATATAACACAATACATTAATGTTTCCTACAGGCTCACTGTAATATCAATGTTAAAATGCTTTTTTCATGCATAAGTATGCAAACACATTTTGGAAAAAAAAAACATCAATAAAAACATCAACCAAAACTGAACTGAATGATTCAAATCATAAGACTTGACTCTTACAGATGAAACCTTCCATTTTGCATTATTTGCCCCAGTTTTAGAAATAACACTGGTCTTCCATTGGGAAGTTTTTTTTTCTATCTGTCTCTTCCATCTCTAAAAATATATACTATTTTTGAATCCAAATCTTGCCTAAAATTTACACACCCAATGTTATCATGAAAAATGAAATTCATTTTGTGGTGACTTGCAATTATAGAAAAAAAAACACCAGATAAGTAGTTCAACAAAACAAACAAGAGCTCTGTGGAGTTTTATATCATTCTACACAGTAAGCAATTTTGACCAAATTCTTATTAAAAAGGGGCATTACTCCAAAAATATAGCTTTCAGAATAATGCCCCTTATCTTGCACCAGTGCCTTGTCAAGATAACCAAGTATCCAAGCATCATGTTGATATCTTTAAAGGTGTTAAGTAATGGGCTACATTAAAGTTTTTGCATGACAACAATGACGACAACGATGCAGCAATCATGATAGCTCGACTATTCCTTAGAAACAGACAAGCTAAAAATTGTGACACAAAATTAATATAATTATGTACTAATAAATACATGTAAAAGCAATGACAAATTTAATTTTCTTTACTGAGCCCAAGCTAGGTAGGATTATGTTAGGATGTTAAGATAATAGGAATATGTTGGTTTAAAGATGATAGGAAAACAACAACACAGGAGGATTATATACAGCATTGAGTAAAGGTAAAACATGGCACATGAAGACTATATTCAAAGGAAAATAGAATCTGATCTACATAATGATCAACCATTTTCTTTTGCTAAATCACGATGAAAACAATGTTTATTTGAATCACTCTTCTCTATGTAGCAAAATGATACCAAGTCATAGTATCTACTAAGGCATGATCAGGGGGTTATATATTTGGCTATCAATCACAGCGTGAAGTTTAGATCATACAGATCTATGTCCAAAAGACATTGAAAATTTCAATTCAACAAAATCACAAAAAAATGTGCTTGTTCAATATTGTACCACAGTTATAAGTATAGGCACTATCAATATAATAAAATACATAAAAAATAAAACAACAAAATATTAGCACAATCAGAAAGGCTAGATAAAAGTCATGTTTACAGTTACTTAACCAAAAATATGGTAGGTAGGTCACAAAACTTTTCTTGTCTGATTTTTTTTCCAAACATACCTTTCACACTTGGGAGATATAATTTATTCCAACATAATTTTAGATTTGTTGATAGTAACTTTAGGGTTAGTGCCAAACATAGTGTTGGTCATGTAACCGTACACACAACTGTTTTTTCTTTGGCCTCAGCATTTTTATCACATATATAGTTTTTTATCAACAGTCATTTCAAACATAATCTATCACTTTTTTCTATTTTTTTCACCAGGGTTTAACATAGCACCAACTGCCAGGGCCATTTCATGACTTCCAGCTTTAACAGTGGAGGAAGAACCCAGCGTACAGCGACCTTCTGAAAGCTAGCTGGAAAGCTTCATCACATGAGAAAATTTCTTCCAGATGAGATTGAACTCACAGCTGTTAGCAGCAAGTAATTACTAGAAGTAGTATTGGCAATTTCAAGGGATATAATTATTGCTTGTATTTCAACATGCATACATACATACATGAGTATCTGTTTCAATACAATTCAAAACTGAAAAAAGCCTATGAAGTCAATGAAAAGGGTGGCAATCTCTGTGATATCTATAACTACTAGTGAATACAATGAAAGATAACACATATGCATGAACATTTCGTCCATCAAAACAATGCTACTCTACATTAATATAAAGAGAGACAATCTATTTTCTATTTAAAATTTCTGGTGAATGTAAACCAATACACATATATATATATATATATATTAGAGGTGTCTTTGGTAAGGATTTTTGTATCGATATATCACTAGAGAATTATTGACAATACAGCGATATATCGATTGACAGGCATATATGGCAAAAACTCTTACATTTACCCTCAGAATTTCAGCATACGGGTCTTTTTTTTTGTTTTAAGAGGGTATTTACCAAATACAGTTGTTTGATCATATGCGTAGTGTAAACAATGATCAAAGATAAAGGCTAAATGAACAGTCAAAACTGAATAACTTGTTTCTTATTATTAGTTGAACTGTAAATGAGTTAATGACTAGAAACTTCCCTATAAACTTTAAACAGCATAACAACTACTGGCATCACTTTCAGATAGCAAAACAGTACTGTAAACTCAAACTCGTTACTTGATATTTTAAAATTGGAATTGATATCAAATCGGATTACAAAGATCGTTGATATATCGATATCGGCGGAATTGATTATACCCCTAATATATTATATATGAATCATTTTCACAATCATGATGTTATTGTCCTATTAAGGAAAAAAGAAGCCAAAACATTTTTTAAAGTTCAAAAATAAAACACAGACAACCTTTGACAAAACTATATACAGGCAAAATTCTTCAAAGTGTAAAAACAAAATAAAAAAATTATATTTACCAAAATATTAGTCTCAATAATAACATACATACATAAAGGTCCCATTACATTACAAAGACATGAAAAATACACTATAATAATATACAGTGTATTAAATATCAATGTTTATACTGAATTAATTATACTAATTATACTAAATTATTTGTACATATCAGCAAAACTCACTAAATACTTTTAATACTTTCCTCAATATCATCCAAATATATCACTAAAAAAGCTCACCAACAGCAACAAAGCAAAAGTATGTCATGAGGTTATAAAACTTGAAATCTGTCTCCAGGCTCAAATCTCAATTTGTGTTTTCAATATTTCCCAGTTTATAACAATAAGATTATATTACAATTACAACAGATTTCAGTATCCAAATTAATTGAGAAAAATATTTACTTACACATACAGTACATACAATAGATTAGACTGATAAAGGTTCAGATTGTAACAGAGAATTGAGCTCAGAGGCAGTCCTCAAGCTTTATAACCTAAGACCCAAATTACAGGTAAATACTGCTTCAAATACAAGGGCCATAACTCTGATCTATATGATAGAACAGCCACAACAACACTGCTGTGGATAGTTGGGGGCATAGACTTTCTTATCAAAACCATACACGAAGAAATCAGAATCATCACCTTTCCACTTGTACAAAGCTTGAAGGACTGGGATAATTCTCACTTGATGACGCTGAAAATACAGAATATCACATGATAGAGAGATCTGTGGGGTAGCAACCACATAGTCCATGTACATTATACAAATGGGTGGGGTAATGACAAAGGAATGGGTGGGGCAACAGCAACAAATAAAGACAAATTTCCATTGTAAATATTATTTTGATAATACAGTACAACCTCTCCAAAGCAACACCCTTTGATAGATGCAAAATTATGTCCTTGTTGAGAGGTTGCCGCTCTAGATAAGTTAAATAAATAGTCAAATTGTACAGAGGGGAAAAAGTATGATGTTGTTGAAGGGAGGTTGTCGCTCAAGAGAGGGCCGCTCTGGAGAGGTTGCACTGTATTAGTTAAGTACTTAACATACAATTAAGCACTTAACATCAATTGGGTAAATTATATGTGCCAAAATAAGTAATTATGGCAATCAGTGGCCCATATGCTATGAATTTAAATCTCACTCAGGACCAGACAAATTTCATCTATGATAATGCAGTCAGACTAACTTATGGAAGGTCGGCAAAGTCTACCCAGGTGTATTCTTGGGGATGTCCTCAATCATTATGGCTGGCAATTGCCAAATTGCCCTAGCTGTAGGTGCAACTTTAAAACCCAGAGGAAAAAAAACCTTTAATACAAAACAAAACAAAAGTTTTCAAGAGGCTGGTTTTTACTATAGGAAAAAAGCTGTTCTACAAAAAAATACAAACAAACAGATAAAATAGGTAACAGCAATGTGGGTATATTATAATTCTAAAATCCTACATCACAACATACAAATAATGCAAGTACATCTAAATTTGTAATTCCTGAGAGGAAAACAACCAGAATATGAATCAATCACTGAACGCAAGTCTGCCTATCTCAATAGGTATAAGTATACCGCCTGCCAGTATATGATTCAAAATACTGTGTAGTCGCAAATTTTCATGAAACATTTAATTCTTTGGACTTCTTGAGCTTAACCATGAATTCAAACGCCCAAGAATTAATATGTGAGTAAAGTTACAAATGCATTTGAATATACATCTATCCAAAATTTGAAAATCCATGAATTAAAGGACCCATGAAATTATGATTAAGAAAATCCACGAAATTTGGTACCCTGGAAATTACATGTGTCCACAGTATCGTTGATATCAGGTTAAACCCAAACAACATAGAAAAAATATTAATTTCACTTTCAAACAATTAATTTTTATGACTTGATAAATAATCATATACATACTTGCAGCAACAGTTTTTCTGCAGGAAATGCCGTAGCATGTTGCTGGACAATCCTTTGTGAGGCATTGTTTATCTCAGCATCGGGGAAATGGTTGATGGGCCACACCTGAAACAGTTCCAAGTAAAATGTAGCATTGTAACAGTTTTGGGTTGGCCTTGAAGCTATAAAACTTTTGATTAGCACCAAAGCTCAAACATCAGTACAATGCCTTCAATGCAATAAAGTTAATTACAATTAAATTGTTTCACTTTTTCAAAAATTACTGAGCGTAAGTTAATCAAAATATATGAAATATATACATGTGTATTGGTGAAAGTTGAGAATTAAAATTATTAGGACTTCTGGGTAAAAAACAACAACTTCAAGGTTCATCTTTGACCAGAGGTCTCATGTTATTCCATTATAACACAAAAACAGTCTGATTAGAAATGGATAGATATATTACAGTGGTTATAATACCTACTTTGCGTTAAGTATGTGTAATTGAACATAAATTGTCAAATATATTGAACCTTTAATTAGAAATGTATGAAAAAATTTGTTGTTATAAAATACAGACCCTAATTTGTTGTTCCTGGAACGCAATTTGACCTTGAACATTTCTAATTAGATGGTCCGGCAGGGCAGTTCTCTCTACAATATGGTCCTGCAAGTGGTTAGTCCTGTAAGAGAATTCATAATAGTCTGTAGATAATAAGAGACAACAGTTTCAATTATTCACTCGTTGTTCCTTACTAATATCATGAATTAAAAACTGCAAGAGAGAAATTGAATATTTATCAAGCAGTGAATATTTTTATTGAACTTTCAACATTTATTCTGTTTTGAACTTTCAGCGTTAAAAAAGAATCATTTATTTATACTTCAAGTGGTAAGTTTACACAGCCAAAATTCCTGGGTTACAAACCAGGGTCTAAGATCATATAAATGTCAGTTCCTTATTCTGAACACTGTAATCAATTTTTATAACCTTAGGGCTAGATCTTACAATTCTATCTGCAAGCAACTGACACCAAGATGTTTGCAAGGAGCCACACACAGTTGATCTTGACATATTACAACAAACAGCTTAATTAATAAAGCTAAGTATACATATATACATATATATATCACATGTTTGATACAAACCAGGTAATTGTTAACTTGATGTAACACTTCAGACTACAGTGACCTTGACAGCAGATGCAGGTTATCATTCCCATACCATGACAAGTCATACATCTGTAATCACACATAAGTTCATAATACAGGGACACCTCACTAAGCAACCACCTCAACATTACAACCACTTCACTATAACAACCTCTTACTTTCAGACTGGTTTTTAACCATTCCCCTCTCTTTGAACTTGATAATGAGACCATCTCATTATTAAGACCATTTTTTTCAGGTCCTAAAGCTGTGTCTCAATATCAAGGTGCTACGGAACTATCATATTATCCACAAAAGTCAAATACAGTAAAACTTCAAAGTTTTGAGAAGCAATCGGTACAGATGACAGATGACATGCTCGATATAAACCAGGTGCTAATAATAATGATGACTAAGTAAGTTTTCTTGGTTCGTACTTATGTGCAATAATAAATGCATTTACATAAATAATATGAAATGCTTATGTAACTGTAGTATAAGTAGGTCTGGTGCTGTCGATATTGTTGTGTTCAGAGTAAAAATTATTATTAAGATCTGCTAAAAATCAGGATGCAAGAACATTACATTAAATACAGAACATATTTCTTATAATTAATGATTTATCTGGTTGCGATAAAATCATATGTGTTAAAAATATATATTTCCCGACTAACCTATCTACGATAAATTTTGTGTCCACTAATCTCCAAAAACAACTTAATTGATCACTCTGATCTTAAGATCGACCCAGCCTCATTAGATGGTCAATCAAGCATATCCACATGGTCATGATGTCACATATTTGACGTCACTCGTTTGACCAAGTAATTGCAATACACTAGTATATACAATATTGATTAAGAAAAACAGATCTGTCGAGCCATGCACATCAACACCCCCACGTCAGAAAGCCATGCTCCTGCTGGCTTTACATTAAGCCAATTAGACACAAGTATATGCTGACATAGAGTAATTGCATGAAGTAAAACATAATATAACATAAAGTACACTAAAGTAGACATGTGAATGCAAAGTCAGATATTTCTCCAGTATTTAAAATTAAAGTTACTTGGAGATACACTATAAATTATTTTTAAATTAAGAATTATGCCCGGTCCAATAAAATCACTAGCAATAGTATCCTATTACATCACATCCAATATTGTCACTGCACAATTCAATTATAACACAAATCTCTGTATATCCACTGAGGTAAACTTTCCTGAATCAATACTGTCACTTTCAATAAATTTAAATAGAGTCTGAGGACCATAGCAGTGCATGGACTAGTCGTCCCCGGTACAACTGGCGAATACCCAGGCAGTGTCATTCGTCAACACCGCATGGACCCACTCAGTCCAGAGCAGGCATGATGAGTACCCATCCAGTGCTCCGTGGAGGACAAAATCACCGAAGGAAACTACTCCAGTCACAATGTATAGATTATAAGTATAACTCAAGTATTTAAAAGGTGAACTTCTAAGAACAACAAACGTTGGCACCTGTATCAATGAGGCTCATTTCCTTGACTGCCTACTTTCTTTATGGTCGGTCCGAGTTCTTTGAATAGACCTGACATTTCTCTCCACCTTCTTCACCTCCTCGTGGACAAACCTGGTGTATTTGGCCGTCTCTTGGGTCGATTTGGCCATCTCCATCAACAATTCCCTTACGGCTTAAAGTTCCTGAACCACAGCTCCGTCGTTAGTTTCAGAAACGGGCTTCTCCCCTTTGAACAACGGGTCCGACCAGTCCTCCACAGACGGCAGTATTCCCTTATCCTGTAAAGGTGTTGCTGGACTCTGAAGGGTAGGCGGACTCACAGGGCTCGTAATTAAGGGCAGTAACTGTTCCCGTACAACAAGAGGGGGTGTAAGGAGTGGGCGACTGGCCGGCGGTAAGAGGGATTGTGACGACATAATGGAATCTGATATCTTCCATGCCTTTGTGACTGGATCTAGGGGAACCTCCGGTTGCTGCAAGGGAAGTTGCACCAGCACAGTTTCTACTGGTGTAGCGGTGAACACGTCCACAGGACTAGTGGCAGCCAGCAGCACATCTTGGAGCCACATAGGAAGAGTGGGCACCACCTGAACCACAGTTGGAGCCGGCGAGGACACAACCCTCTCCAGCAATTTCTCAACATCCACTGAATCGCTGGATTTCAGTAAAACGGACGACAAATCCATCTGACCACCATGTCTCTGAACTTCGGCCAGATGGGGGCCCCACTTATGAATATGAGCCACTAGAGCATCAGCCTCTGTTGTTCTGAAGTCACAAGTAGCACAGTAATACGGCACGTTTTGGGGTAACACGTGATGCTTCAGTAAATGGTTTATTACGCGACATCGTCTGTCGACCTTTCCGCACTTCTTACAACGATAGGTTATTGATCCATTTTGCATATGGGACTGCATGACTGAAAAAAATAAAGTTATAAAGTGCCATTATAACTACTAATAAGACCGATCACCTTTAACATCACACATGTAACATCGTTGTATGCTTCGCTTGAGGCCCAGGACAGTGATCTGGTGAAAAGTCTAACAACTCCAATGATCTAGAGAGGTAAATAGCTGACAGTTTCCTAATCAAGTAATAAGTCAAACTGGACTGACCATCATGATTACTGTTTCTATGCATAAGCAGGTAAGTTTATTTATTTTATTCAAAATCACCATAACAACCACTGAACTAGCATTAAAGTGTTTATTCTTATAACTGCAACACGACACAAACATTAAGTAATGTGTATATTTTAACAATTTTTCCTGAACACAAATCCAAAAGGAACTGTCTGTAACTCATAAATAAAAGAACGGTCGATGAGCACTTATAATATACAACAACGGTCACAATTGCACTAATCTCCATAGCGGTCACATAGCATTAAATTTAGCAACATTAACAAACACTAATTTCAATTAATGGTCACAAAGAACTAATTTCAGTATTGTTCAAAAGAGCACAAATTATAGTAACATTCACAAAAGCACTCTTTTAGTAACGTTCACAAAACACTAACTTCAGTAATGTTCACAAAGGTACTAATTCTAGTAATGTTCACAAAAGCACTAATGCAACTTTAGTCTGCATTTTGCGCACCAAATGCAACTCCGAATGTTCGCACCTCTGTAGGATTTTAACTTGTCATGGTGAACAAGGCGGTCATGTCCCTGTCCGTCTAGTTGGACGATAAAGTTAAGTTCTGACAAATATTTTTGTTACCAAAAATGGCCCATCAAACGCTCGGGTAAGTTTTGGATGGACCCCAACTTTTCTGGTCTCCTACAGACACCACACCAGGTCACCACTTCTGTAATTATGAGACATTATATTTATATCGTAACTTCTTTTACTGTACTTTGCACTCTGTTCTAGGTTCTCTCGTGCAATCTGGTGTGCTTTTAACATCTGATACTGGAGTTTTTAACGTGACCATGGACTTTTGTCCCATTGCTTGGCTGTCCTCCAGGAACCGCATTAGTGGGGAAGACCGTACTTGGAAAATACATCTGACCCAACAAGGATAAAGCGATTTCCCCTCGACATTATAGGAAACGGCCCCGAAAAATCCAACGCCAAGACGTCCCAAGGTGCACCGGCTTTAACGTGGCCCATTGGTGCTTTGGGCCTCTTAGCAGGCTTTCGGTCAGCTGGTTTCTGGGTGGAGACCTTGTACATCTAAAAGTGAAAACTCATCACGTATAGCCTGATACACGGGCCCAATACCTGGGTCCTCACGCTACTGCGTAGCTAAATCTTTGTTTGACACATGAGTTGTCCAACTTGGATGATCGTTCACCCTAGCTTGTGAAGTTGAGGGTCCCTAAGTGTCATCACTTTTGGTGGTAAGTATGGGGAGCGAGGTTGATAGCTTGCAAGCAACCATTGTACTAGAATCATAAGTGCCAGCAACGTCATCTACATCAGCATGTACATCAGTTGTGGTGATCTGCACCATATCTGCTCATCTCACGCACTTGGAACTTGATGATAGTACTGTACAAAGTAAACGACCACAAGAAGCTCTCTCTCAGTGACTCAGTAATTACACTCAGCCTTATTAAGTGCACGACTACTGTATGAAATAACGTGTTGGCGACCATCGTTAAACTGGGCCAGTACGTCACCAATCCCAATGCCTGACGCGTCAACATCCAAGATAAAATCACCTGTATCTTTAGCAGGGTATCCCATCACCTCTGGACTAACCAGCACGTTTTTAAGATGTTGAAAAGCTGGCATCCCAGACGAAATCCATGCCAGTTTTTGTAAGCTCTATCAACGGTCTGGCCACCTTTGCGAAATCTCGAATGAATCGTCTGAAATAAGAAGCTGTAGCCACAAATTGCTTCACTTGCTCTGGCGTCTTCGGCAAGGGCCTTCCTATGATCTTACACACGTTGTTAGGGTTGGGGTGCACACCATTACCAGAAACAACATGGCCCAAAAACGCAACCTCAGGCTGGAGCAGAAGGCATTTATCAGGTTTTAGCTTCAGTCCTGCATCTTTCACACTACCGAGAACCTCATCCAGTCCTCACATATGTTCGTCAAATGACTTGCCAAAAACAATGATATCGTCGATATAAACTAGGCAAGTAACCCGTTGCGGCACTTGCAGAGCTAGTTCCATAACTCACTGGAAGGTCCCATAAGCGTTGTTTAAACCAAATAGCATCCTGGTAATTTCGTAATGTCCGCTCTTTCACTATGACCATGGGCCCGAGAGTTACCTTAAAATGCCCACTACTCCATTCCTTAATCGGGGTACCACTAGCACTGCGTAACTTCGCTGGCCCATTAAATGTCGGTCTCATCTGAGGATCTATCCAGCAGAACACTCATGAGGACAAAATAGTCCTTGACTCACCAGTGTCTGCCGTAAACAACACAGGAGCACCACACACACTTCACCATGTATATAGATTCCATCCCCTGCCCCTCGAGAAAAAGCTTCTTGAGTTTTCATAGACGTTGTTTTGGCCGTCACCATCCACATCTCTGCTTACAGGGACCCCTCTGGCCGCAAGAGAAGGCCCTTGGATGTTTAAAGGCTCAGGGTTCGATACTCCGCTCAACCACTGACATCTGGATTTCTCCATTGTCCTTCTCAAACTGCTCAGTTGTTTTCAAATCCCTCTGCATTGAGGTAACCTGTTTGTTTGGCATACGTCTGACCCTGTTGTTCGCTTCCGGTTACGAAATGCCTACGCTTTTGTTTGTCGCACGTCTAGCCTGAAAGCGATTCTTGTCTCCACGTGAGCTGTGTCGCATCTGTTTCCAGTTTACCACTTGGAGAACAATGTTTTTTGGCTCCATGTGGAATTCGACAGCTAAGCAGGCCTGGTCCTGGTCATCCAGCATCAGACCAGATTATCATCACGTGTCCGGCGATCACGGTTACGGTGGGCTTTATCATAGAGTGTCTTTAAATCCGCCGCGTAGTCCTCTACAGTCTCGTTGATTTGCTGGTTAGGCTTGTTGAACCGTACGGCGTAAGATTGAGCCGTTTCTACAAGTCTAAAACGGTTTGTTAGTTTGCCCGTAAGGTCATCATAATCCTCAAGCACACGTGGGGGAAGCTGTGTGAACACAAATTCACTGGCGAGTCCCTCTAATTTAGGAAGGAGATTATCGATCATTTCATCACATGTTTAGCCATGCCGTCTGGCAATGGCTTCAAACTTCGCTATCCAAACGGCCCAGTTCTCTTTGCCAGAGAACGGTGGAAATTTCGGCAGCACCCGTCGGCACCAATCATCTAAGTCCGGGCACACATGCCATTTCGTGAGTTTTTGTGATTAGGAGTTGTCCACGGTTGCGGGTTCTCATCATGGTTGTAATAAGAATTATTAACATCATTGTACCTCTCAAAGCTCATCCACGATGTCGACGACATTGTCAACGTCGGGCAAATGCCTCTCCTGTCATTGTATAATCCTAAGCGCATCGTGAGATGGACAGTCTGGCATCATCTGGCCCTCGCGATCACGTATGACGTTTTTAAAACTTTGCAATTCGGAAACAACTTCACGCATAACGTCCGTGACCCCTGCCATCATCTCCGACAGTTGGGCATTGTGACCGTTGTTACTCCTGTTAACTATCATCTCCGAGCGCTTGTTAGCAGTCGAATCGTCTGAAACGATTAGGGGTGGCTGATCTGTGACGTCCACGACGTAGTTCCGCATAGTTCCGCACTCATTCAACCAAGTAATTGCAATACACTAGTAAATACAATATTAATTAAGAAAAAAAAGATCTGTCAGGCCGTGCACATCAACATTAATGCTTGTGATAACAAAGTTTTATTGAACAAAGAAAAAAATAAAGACACAAAATTCATCCTGTGCCATAATTCAAATATTTTAAGTACAAGAGAAAAACCACTGGTCCTGACCAGCACTGGGACCTATGACTCCTATCATTGTAGGTGGACACTTTTAAACCATCTTGCTAAAAATTAACCCTAGAATTGGGTAGGTTTCAGTAGCCCAAATTCTTACAAATTACAATCAGTACAATTGGTTCCTTTGCAGCCCTAAACCAATTAGAAGTGAAATGCCCTCAAGAGTAAGAAATAAATGAAGAAAGTTAAAGGGGGGGGGGCGAGGTAGATGAAGCTAAAAAACAGTAAAATATAACATGCATGTGAATAGCACATAAACAAGACGGTTACTTTCAAACCACATTTCCACCGTACTTTCTTTTTATATTCTCATTACATCTACACTAGAGATTGTCACTGAAGGTAAAACAAAATATACTAAAAGTTCTACATGTTCCCAATGCTTGGTTTTAAGAAAGAACCAGAGAAATTATGAAGCTAATAAACTCCTTTCAACATGCATAAATACCTCCTCCTTCCATCACCATGGCACCAGTGACACCTCTCAGTCTCATGTTCTCCATTGCGGTATACAGATTTATGTCCACGGCCACTACAACTACTGCAGCGTACCTAAACAAAATAGAAATATACTACATGTAAACGGAAATAAAAAAAATTTCATTAAGAACTAACCATTTTTATAACAATTTTTGCTACACTTTTTTCAATGTAACGCGCCTTTGCTCACTGAAATAAGAGCATATTTTCATACACAACAAAATCAAGATAATTTTTATTTGAAAACCTTAAAAGTCAGAGATTTTTTACTCTAAAGAGTAACTGTAAGTCAAAAACATGAATAATTTTTGGGAAGAAAAAAATTTACAATGACAAATAAAAATTCTAGAGTCAGTAGGAAAAAATAGGGCTGTCATGTTAGTGGACACCAAGAACTTTTTATTTTATGCCTAGTTGATATTCAGCACATAAACACAGGTTTAATCATGGGTGAACATTTTCAAACAATCGGAAATCTTAACCTTGGTGCCGCAGAAACAGTAATAATCAGACCTGTGAAAAATCAGAGGCTGCAGAAAATTCCAGAAAACTTTAACCACGGGTTTAATAAGCTTTTTTCTTACCCTGCCACGACCAAAACATCTGTGACATCGAATTCTACCCATAGCCAAACAGTTGTGACATGGCTGAAAATTGGAAGGAGCCAATTACAACAGATTTTAAATCATTACACATATGGCAAAACAAATATTGCACAGAATTTTTTTTCAAAATTGCAATCACATCACTCTTTATCAATTATCTCCCTTTATCGTGAGATTTACATTTTAATCAAGAATCACTATTTTTATCTCCACTTTAATACATCACCAAATGGCTCCAGGAAGGATAGATATATCGTGTCCTGACCAACCATGCACATCTATATCTAAAATTATATTTGAGCTGAAAAGAATCACAACTATGCAGCAAAGGATAAAATAAGAAAATGAGACATTTTAACTCCAGTTGATTCATCAAAATGCAGATACATGTTGCCACGAATTCCAACCTATGTATGGCTGGACATAATCTCTCCACTCAAATAATAGTTACAAACATTTGCATCAACAATGCTTCAAATATGCAGCTTCCATTCTAAGAGTGCTACACCAACATTAATCAGTACACTTTAACTGAGCAGGCTTTAACTAAGCAGACTTCAATCAATGATTAGCCTAACTGAGGGTCTAGCAGTATGGATGGACAGATGAATGTTGCAGTCACTGCATACCGCCCCCATGGCAGAATGCTGTAACAAATCAGCCAGTGGAAGATAATATATGAAAAAAATTCAATGATCAGATTACTTTGATAGAAGCTGTATGAGGGACTTCAACCTCCATTTTTTGATTGTGAAACATTTTGGTGGGCTGTGCTTGAATTTCCCAGGGTCCTGGGGCTTGTCCATTCTGCGGTCCATCGATTGGTTGACCTATAAATAAATAAATTCCAAGACATTCTTAGGCAAAGAAAATTAAATAAAAACATGCCTCCCTAACAGTAGGATTTTCAGCTATTTGACCTGGTACAAAGGTCAAGGTATAAAAATAGGCTAAAGCTAAGACAGTATTTGTACAAAGATAAAATTACAAATAAAAAAAATCATAATACTAAAAGTTGCTAAAACATAATATCTATACAGATTTATCCAATAGATATTTTTGCACCAACAGCCAAGGTCATATGATGACTTTTGTAGCTTTTAACAAGGAGGAAGACCCTAAGTATGTACATAGATAGATATTGGTACTATTTTTTAAATTTCCAGAGTCAATTCACGTCAGTCAAATCAATTAGAATTCAATCAAAATTGAAAAATCTTTCTAAGCAACAACTTAGATATCATAATAATAGCAACCACTAATTTTCAAATCAGCTTTCCATATTTACTCAGTATTTCATCATGATAATGTGACCACCCCTACATTAAGACCATTTTTTAGTAACTAAAGGTGGTCTTAATATTGAGGTTTGACTGCATTTCATGAGCAAGAATTGAATGAAGTACAAAAGGTATATACAAACCAGAATAAGGCATAAATGCCCACGCAGTGCAGCGGCTTTCACCAAATGTCTCCAAGGTGTACTGAAAAAAAAACATCATATTTAAAAAAATCTCCAGAGAGTTACAGAGTACAAAAGAGAAATAATTATTTAGGAGCACTTTTCAAAAACTTTATTAATTCGAGAAATTTAATTGGGCACGGCATATGCATTTACTTAGTGTTAAAATCAATTAGAAGTTGAGGTCAGTGTCCAACTGTTACACAAACAAAATATGGCTTACGTGAAAAGCACTTGAATGAATCAAGTCAGTGAATTTCAATTGCTCAGCAGCACCTTTACCATAGCAACAGTTCTCAGCTACAAATGCTAGTAGAGCTTGACGAGCCTCCTCCTCACCAATTCTTGGAAGGCTAAATAGTCATAAATGATCAGCATTAAGTCATAAATTATTATTAATAATAATAATATGAGTAATTCACAAATTGAAAATTAGCAGAAAACAATGGCAAAGGGTCCAGGGGGGATAATGGTGAGTCCAAGGCAAAGCCCTTCCAAGATATATTGAAGACAAATTTATTTTTGACATTAGTTTACGCTACAGATTGTTGATTTTTTACTGTTTGACTAAGGTACTCCAACTAAAAATGTAAGAATAAATTTAATTTGGCAAAATGGAAAGGTATTACTAAAACAACAACTAGAGACAGGGTCGTCGTCCTACTCCTCCCAAAAATCCCACTTGATTAGCATTGATTTTAAAAACAAAAATGTAAAGTCACTGTTTTTTGTATTTCTCAAATAGGGCAAGTGTTGTTTCAGGGAAAATCTAATATGCAAGGTTACGAGGTTATTTCTCTTCAATTCGTGATTTTGCCAAAGTATTTAAGACAAATCTGTCACTTACTTTGAAATTTCCTCTCGCTGGGGTGGAGTTCTGGTAGCATCCTCATATGAAGGAGGGGGCAACATAGCACCCCCAAAATTTGTGTTCTGGTATCCAGGGACAGTGTCCATCTTCTCAAGGGGTGGGGCTGATGGCTGGGCAGGTACAGCATTTGGATTGTCTTCAACATCTTGTTCAGGCATTTCCCCCTTCCACTGTGGCTGTACAGCCTCTGGTCCAACACCTAGCATGAAAAAAAACCCAGATAAACCCAAGTTATATACATTAATACAAAAAAGCTCCAAAATATATTAAAGATTGGGTGGACACATTTCTTGGACATAGACTGGCTGCCCACAGTAGGTGATAACATATGGCCCATCTCAACAAAATTTGAGAACATACTGAAATTAATTTTCTTTTTTTTTTTCATAATGTAAATCATAAGTCACAAATTATTTACATACATATATTATTAGACACTATTTTTTAGAATTGACACAAAACTAATTTCCAACCGATATTGTTAATTGAGCAGATACTGACACAGTGATCTGACTAGATAGTAGATACAGTTTAGCAAACTGACCTGTTAGTATGTTTGCACACAGTTTTGTAACTTGTTACTACTAGTAACACTGACAGAGTTTTGTTAAG
Source organism: Lutraria rhynchaena (assembly GCA_008271625.1). Taxonomy (NCBI): domain Eukaryota; kingdom Metazoa; phylum Mollusca; class Bivalvia; order Venerida; family Mactridae; genus Lutraria; species Lutraria rhynchaena. Next base: position 1,483,618 of record VIBL01000036.1, read on the forward strand.
TACAAAAATACTTACAGTCAGTTTGTCCTGACCTGTTGATGACAACAACAGTGGCTCTTCCTTACATTCATTACTATTTTTGTCTAGAGTAGCTGATGATGAGAGTATAGCATTGTAGGAAAGTTGGTGTGTTTCACCTTTTACGCTTGGTGGCACTCATTTGTAAAATTTGTAGTTCCACCGTTATTTTAGACTGTCTACATAAAGTACACATGGCTTCTAATTTGCACAAAAACTTATCACTTTTACAGTGTTTTATGTGAAAATAGCACCAAGTATCACTTTTTGCTGCTTTGTTTGGGTTTATTTCATATTCATGATCACTGTGGGTCACCATTTTGGGAAGGGACGCTAATCATATCAGTTAATAGTTTCATACTGGTAGATATCGTACACTGAGCATTTTAGAACTGCGATTATGGGGTGCACCAGTGAATCAATCTCCCCTAATTTTAAAAACATTAAAATAAATTTTCTATGAACACTTACCAGCTGGAGGCCCCATCTGGGGTGCAGCCCCTGGATATTGTCCCTGTGGTGGGCCTCCTGGATACTGTCCTTGAGGTGGTGCTCCTGGATATTGTCCCTGTGGGGGGCCTCCTGGATATTGCCCCTGCGGTGGGCCTCCTGGATACTGTCCCTGTGGGGGGCCTCCAGGATACTGTCCCTGTGGGGGGCCTCCAGGGTACTGCCCCTGTGGGGCACCTCCTGGATATTGAGCTGCAGGTTGTGAAGGGTATTGTGGGGTTCCTGAATAGCTCATAATTCCAGATCTGAAAGCAGAAAACTCTAAATATTCAAAAACAGTTAACAAATCTATTGTATACCTTTGCACAGATCCAACAGGAGTATTTATAACAAAATTTTACAAATGATAAATCTCATGATAAAAGTTGGATTCCAATAAGCTCCCAGATCCCTAATCAAGTCAAAGAGCCCCTTAATTATCCCCATACTAACCATGTACAGTGTAATATCCGTCCAGTTTTGATTATATTTATAATACCTCATGTGACAAAACAAGGAAGATTATGTACAAAAATCAGATGGCTACAAATCACATTTAACCACATATCAAAAGAAAGTGCAGTAAAAACAAATTAAGCATAATTACTGTGACCCTAGAATTGGTTTCTTCTCATCCATATTAGCTGGAAAATCCTGTCACACGAAAATCGTTTAAAATAATAATCAAGTGAAACAGAAACTAAAAAGGACAAAATTGATGTAACACCGGCTGGTATAATCTGTTCCGGTTTAAAGTACATGATAAATGTAGATACACTACAAGATAGTATTACCAGCTATTTCACAATAGTCTGCATGTTAAGTTAAGTGTGTGGAAAATATTTAACCACATAAATCAATTGAATGAGATTTAAGAATACAAACAAATCAAGGTCACAGATTTTGTCATAATAATTTCCTCATTTTCAACACAGTAAATCATGAATAAACATTTTTAATCAATATGAACAAGCTATTTATTATCAAGAAAAATGCTCATTTTTCACTGAAAAAATATGGTAGGTTTTCAAGAATTCGATGATTTAACCCAGAAATGATCAAATTTTGAAATCATTGATTCGGAATGTAATTCAGTTCCAACAACAAGACTATCAACATTCACACACAAATGATTAAATCAAAAATATATTTGACAGAACTGACAGAAATTTGATAAGAAAACTACAGAACAAACAGGGAATTTAGTACAGTTATTTCCTAGCTGGTTATTTAATGTGTGATAAAAGTACTGAACCTGTTATTCTGTCCATCTGTATGAGTATAAGTTTAATGATGAAAGTGCTCAACAATATTTTGTTGGCCTAACGAATGATAGTGTGATTAAATCATGATAAACAGTACAGAGACAATGATAAACTAATTTTATTAATGGGGTTAATGTAATATACACTTTATCTGTACAGCATACTTACAATATGTCACACTATCTTACCCTAAGCTTAATTGATAGGTGAATCATGTCTACACAGATATTTAACACACCTAAAAACAGTTTATAGTCCAGTTGTTTCACTGAACATAAAAAAACATTATATTCACTAATATGTATACAAACTTGACTTCAGAAGTATACTTGCAGGCTTCTTGAAACTGCTGGAATACTTGCCTGACATTTGGTAAGGCAAAGTTAGAATTTCTGTCTGACCAAATGAAAGTTTGTCAGACCGAATATATCATAAATAAGTGATAAATACTGTAAATCATGCCCGACAGCCGGACATCTGGTCCGGTACTTGCCGAAAAGTTATTCGACCAGCTTGAAATTTGCCTGACATGTCCGACGGTCGGCAACTTTTGGGAATCCTGTACTTGTCAGTTGTTTGGGGTTTTGTTTTGTTAGTTTTTATGTGACTTATTGCCACTGGGGTTAAATGCCATTTTTTAACAATTTTTCAGTTATATATGGCAACCGGTTTACCTAACCAGTTTTCCTGGACTGCGTACTAACCAGTACTTACCCTTCGACAAGGAGCCAGCAACTTCTCCACATATGGAGGAAAATCGATATTTTTGTCAAATTTTCAAAGAAAGGTACAACCGGCCGCCACCAGGATTCAAACCCAGATCTCCAGGTTACAAGTCCAGTGCACTAAGCACTGGACCACGGCCTTTGGACTATAAATGGTGCCTGTTTTCAATAGTATTGTAGTGGGCAGTTAATCTGATCAGTGTTCCTGGATTCTGTACCAGTACTAAACTTGTAACTGCCAACTTCTCCTCCACATGAATGAATCCATTCAACTGTGAAAAAGGAATATACAGTCAAAGTGTTTGACGTAAATGTTTTATACAGCTCTGTAAAATTGGTTCATATTCAAGTGGTGTTTTGTACTTAACATACAAACACTCATCAATTCTTAATCACTACATAAGTGGTTACGTGGACTTTGTGAGTCATATGAATATTTCATTGAGGGATTCTCTTAAGCATGTGAATACTTTGACTGGTTATTAAAGCTATGAAAAAATTATAGACCTCTCCTAACCCTACTAGCAGTGAAATATTAGTTCAAAAGAGTTTACAGGCAAGCCACAAAATGAAGAATTTCAATGGCTAACATCTAAGTGAACTAAGAGCCAACCAATGAAACATTTCCTTTTCAAGTGTTGTCTCAAAACAAAGATTTACTACAACCTTTGAATACAGCTAAATTTAGGAAAGTTTGTGAATGTAAATGTTTTAAAAGTAAAAGTTTATGGACTGGTTAAAAAAAATAAAATAAACTTAAAAATAAATAAGTTAAATAATAAAAATAAGATAAACTTAAAGGTAACAATGTAAACGAAATAATAAAATACATCATTATATGAGAATGGAATTTAGTAATTGTTGGTGTTGTTTGTTTATACATATGTGGGAAAAAAGTAACAGGAAATGAACATATAAATAAAGCAAGCACACCCATTCTGTTTACAAGTGCAAAGTTACCTTCATGTAGCTATGCAAATAAATTTGAATTTATCAGGTAGAAACATACATTTCTTTTAAATAACTGAGAATACAAATTTCAAAAAAAAAAATATTCTTGAGTGGTTGTTTTTTACCAAATAGAGCCTAACCCCAGAATGGCATCAATACCCCTCACACAATAGATGAATCAAAACTTAAGAAAAATGGAATGTTCAGCCAACCGTGTTTTATCACAGAATATTGTAAGGGTTGATTTTATTGACTATCATGATGCAGATAATGTAACAATTTCAGTGTTCATGACTTCATGACATGATAAAACACACAGAGAAAAGTTTCACTCTGCGGTCACACAGAAATTACTGTCGTCCACATATTACAGTCACTTTTTCCTGGTCCAAATTGTTTGTCTGTAATTCACTGGCCGCATGTCTCGATATTACGGTCGGCGGTTTCCAAAATATGGTCAATTATTACGGTCCCGAATCTTAAAATATTGCTGTTTAATGTTCCGTACTATGGTAGGGTACAGATTTGTTCATCTTTAAACCTTACCCGATGACATATATCTGATAAACAAATTTGGCTGGACCCCATGAAAGGTGTGTAATAGCTTTACAGGGAGGGAAATACCACACCCAACAGGTAAGGCAAAATTGTCTAGCAGATTTGAACCAGATCTCAACATATATTTGAGATGTAAAGGGTCTGAAAAGGAGAAATTCTATTCAAAACTTTCATCAGTTGTCATGCTTTAAAAACTAAAATCCCAGATTTTAAGTTTCCAACTTTTCTCCATTAGTGCCTACTAAAAATAAAGAAAGCCCAGGCATTTTTCAATCACTAAAATATGTTTTTATGAAAGAAAGTTACGCACACAATGTGAAAATCTGAGTCTCTACTATATAATGTAATACCTACAATGCATACTGCATGTATTATCACCAAGTTCTCATTCAAAATTGACATAGGCATTAAATAAATTGTTCACAATTCTTCATTCAAAACATTTGCCACATAAAATTTTGGCATCAATTGTACTTGGAGAGCATTGCAAAAAGCAGTTGAAAATTACAAAAAATATGCAAGCACAGGGGTGTAGAAATGAGCCGGAAGCTGGAAAAATCAATCAGATATTGAGCATTCTCTCCAGCTTTTTCCCCACACGTGGCATTGCCCCATTGCCCCAAATTAGGGGAACCCTCACATCCCCATCTACTTTTAGTAGCTTACCAGCTACATGAAAACATTTCTACACTCTTGCATTTATAGAACTGAACAGGACAAAAAATGTTAACACAAGAAATGAACACAGGAATACATATTGGTATTTGAGACAGATATACATGCTACCAAGTAATACTTGAAATAATCATTTGTAAAATCAGATTAATTCAAATGTGTTAACAACAACATTACGAAAAATTGGACCGTGATTAAACCACACTGCATTAACACTAATTACAGGGACATTGTTAGTCAATATGATTAGTATCATACTACTGACTGTAAAAATGTCAGAATTGTTAAATATTTTAGATATTATGGGTCACCAGTACACTGACATTAGAAAAAAAATTTAAACCCCACTTCAAAATACAATTAACAGAATAACAAATACTGAATAAATTATATTAGGCAATTTAGGGTTAAGATCGAAAGTTCGATGTCGCGAAATCATGTGACAAATAATTAATTATTCATAGCTTAGATTCAGCGTTTTGTCAGCGATATTTTAACCATCCCACTTATTCATTCATGTTTAACCTACTTCAACAACTTTCACCATAGACAAGTTAAATCACTTACTTGAACCGGATAATATATCAGTAATAAATTATCTCCCAGCGGTTGCAGCCGAAGGGTCACGATAAGCTGCTGACCGTTCTAAATCAACCAACACGGTAAGTCGGCTAGTTTTCCATTAAGCCCAGCGAAGCGTCAGATCCGCATTGAGCGTGACACACATTTTGGTTAAAGTACATAAGTAATTCACAGAGGTGTAGCATTTAAGTGGCGGCTCGAGGGATATTTTTATTTTGACAGATGGGTTTAAACGTGTACCAATTGTTTTTTGCGGCCTTATCATATGTAAGATTTAATTAATGTCATACGTGTACATTCAAAAATTAACACAATTTATGCCAAGAATTCTTTCAGAGTAATAACATAATGTAAAGACTAATTAATACCACTACAATTTTTTGTTTAATCAAGTACTTGTGAAAATGTTAGCTGTTAATGTGGATAAAACTTACTTTGTGATTGTATCCTAGCCATTTTCAAGAATTGTTTACCTCTTTGAATGATAAAAGCAGAGACGTATAAAAATTTATTATACGTCTCTGATAAAAGTAATCAATTTTTACTCCAGATCGAAGCCATACTTAAGTTAGGTATTTTACCAAAATTTAAATATACATGTCTTACATACATTTTGTAGAAAACTGTCTTGTGAATTCTCTTAGTGATACATGTATCGTGTTTTTGTGATAAAATGAAACATGGTGATTATTAAGACTTTGCCGAATTGAATTAATTAGATACCCAATTAATTTGTTGTTTTATTATCTGAATATTGATTTCTATTTTGCTATCCTTGTGACAGAATTATTAAAGTTACTGACTGAACAGAACTGAGGGTAGTTGTTCATTCATCATACATGAATCCTATGGACCACTCTGTGTCGACTGCATATTGCATGCATTATGTATCTGTCGCGGGATCTCGTGCGTTGTATGTCAAAAGGTCACATTATCTTGAACGTCTTTCAATAGTCCATCCAAAAATCATTATGCCGTATATAAAAAGTAGGGACTATGTATGTATAGTTGTGGGATATGTTTAGATAACAATAAACCTCACATTCTACATTTACGAAAACATGTACTGCTTAAACAGATAACACATCTATATTTGTATATGACATAATACTGAGTACACATATTCAGGGACTCTATGTTACATTGTAATGTAGAGTCCCTGACATATTGTAACATAAAAACGATGTTGCAGCTTTTAAATGTGTTAATAAAATGTGTTATTTTTCGTATATAAAATTGCATAATTAATGTCATTTCATTATATCTGTTTATGGGAATTTGATTTTCAAACGTACACATATAGGAGCACAAATTAACAACAATGTTTGCTTTTCACAATTCTAGCCATCATACTCTTCCCTCTCTGTGCTACTAAATTTCGTGATCAGCATTGAGTAAGAAGTAAGCAAAATAAGTAAAATCAATTATGATGTAGAAACGATAACTTTTAGATGTCGATGTAGAGCCGATATGGATGGCGATATCGGCTTGATGTCAGTCCAATATAGGTTTGCTGGCTGGGTACCATCATTCACTAGTATGTAAATATTTTCAAAAATCAAGAAAAAAACGTATCCGATCAAAACACCTCGTGATCATCCTAACCCTTTCAAATTTGCTTCCTTAATGAACATAAATATCCATACAACAAATTCATATTATAAACTCTGCATATTTATAAAAGAAATTGTTTGCAAAGTTTAGTACAAACAGGGACTCTACTTTAAACCCTGATATTAACAAACACTGTCGACTTCCATACTGTGAAAACCCTTATCTTTTGTCTTTTCATGTATTACTGTAAAAAGAATAATGAATTGTACGTTATATTTATTCATGGACCCCTGATTTATTGTAACCTTGCTAAAACTTAATGTTCAGTTTTTTTGTAGGCCTCCTTTGTAAGTACAATCTCTTGTAGATTATATATCTCATGATGCTACCGTACCAATCACAGGGAGCCCCCTGTGGTACCAATACTACGTGATTGTGTCAGGCATTGACAGAAAACGACATCGCCTAGTGGCAAGCATTTCTCAGTTGAAATGAACGATAAATGCACAATTCTTCTGATTAGGTTAACGATACCGTGGAATATGCAGAGAATTAGTGCATCGTTTATAATGAGCTTCGCTCGATTTTATGCAATCATCTTTGGTAACCGAATGTGTTCAGTCCCCGTGTCTTTATTTCGGACATGTGACATATTTGGATATTTCATGGTGTGTTTGACAGCAACCTTGTTATACATCGTTTATATATCACAATTGGCGAGTATATGAATGTTTTATATGTCATAAACTACCTGAAATTTAGAAAAACACGACGGTGAAACGATACAAAATTAGTAAATGGTGACTACTAAACAGGCGCGTACCCAGGCTAAATTGAAGCGGATTCAACATTGACAATAATATGATACGTTCTGGAATTGGGTTGTTTAACCCCATCTCATCCACGAATTTGATTGATTTTAATTTCTTATTGAAGCCATGTACCATCCCTGTATAATTTATACCACATATTATTACTTTATTTTAATATTATTATCTTGTTTGGAAAAAACAAAACAATGTGGACTCAGCTGCGTACTTGCGTATAGGCGCCTGCTAGAAGGTCTGAGAAAGTTACAAATAATCTGTGAAATTACACAATTACAAATACAAAGACCAAAATATGGAAAAAAAATGTTACAAATGTTTACTGATCAATGATGAACGTAGTGATATTGGTGGTGGTGGTGGGGGTTGAAAAGAGCATGACATGGTCTAATAAATGTCTGGAGGGATTTGTATAGAGCATGACATGGTGTAATAAATGTGTGTGTGGGGGGGATTTGTATAGAGCAAGACATGGTCTAATAAATGTCTGGCGGGATTTGTATAGAGCATGGCATGTTGTAATAAATGTGTGGGGGGGGGGTTGTATAGAGCATGACATGGCGTAATAAATGTCTGGGGATACATTTTTTTCATTTTGTTGACAGACAAAGTTCTAAATTTCAAAGTCATTTTTTTAACAGGCTACTTTGCTTTTATTAATGATGAATCTTTCAACTTATAAAAGATAAGCATGCACGACCTTGGTTCAGTGGTTAGTGCGCTGGATGTCACTTGTAACCTGGTGATCCGGGTTTGGTTAAGTTAGTACTGGGTAGTATACAGTCCAGGAAAACTGGTCAGGTGAACCATATAAAACTGAAAAATTGTTGAAAATGGCATAAAACCCTATGAAAAAAAATCATTTTAATATGTTTTCTCTTAATTCATGGAGCATTTTTTGTGAATCTCAATAATCTCAAATATGTAAATTTACAGATTATATATAAAATCACAGATAATCTGTAAATTTAGCACTTTTTTGGACCTGACAAATGTAAATGCCTTGAAGTGTGCCCTGTGCGGGACTTGAATCAACAACTAGCATGACACTCTACAGTCTGAGCTAACTGTACACCTAATTCCTACCCACATACATTCACTTCTTTTTTACCCTTTTTTTGACCTTGGGCAACCATGCAATGTGTAAACCAGACGTGTGCCCTGTATAGGACTTGAACTCATGATTACCAGGTCACTAGTGCTATGCTCTACCAGCTGAGCAAACTAGAAGGCTGATTTTTATACACCAGAAGGGTAGTATTATGTTATGGCACTGCTCATCCTTTTGTCCATCCGTCTGTCCGTCCATTTTCCTTGTACAGACAACTGCTCCTACATTACTTGACCTATTTTCTTCAAACTCTCACAGGTGATAGTTATTGATGTCTAGTTGTGCATAGAGGGAAGATAATTCACATTGCTCTTTTTTGTGCTGAGTTATTGGCCATTTATATATTTTTATAGCAAATTCTTGTGCAGACAACTCCTCCTCCTTTACTTGACCTATTTTCTTCAAACTCTCACAGGTGATAAATATTGATGTCTAGTTGTGCATAAAGGGAAGATAATTCACAATGCTGTTTTTTTACTGAGTTATTGGCCCTTTTTATATTTTTACAGAAAATTCTTGCGTAGACAATTAGACTTTCATATTTCAATTGCGAGGTGTTTATTTTGCTTCCACAAAGATCAAAGTATCTCAGTTGTGCAAGAGGGAGCATAACTTGTCATCATAGCATGTTATGGTGGTACTCATGTTAACACAGCCTTTGGGCGTATTTTGCCCCACTCTGCGGAGCTCTTGTTACCTTTGTACTTGGTTATGTTTAAGGAATTAATACAGCAATATTTTTCAGAAATGACAGACTCCTGTTATGGTAGTAAAATAAATAAAGGTGCCTGTCCATACTACACACCCTTAAAGATCTACTGGTATAAGTGACCGAGAGGCACACCAAATTGCAAGATGCCTCAGTAGCCCCCCAAAAAGTGCGTAAGAAGTACATGTAAGTGTTATTCATTTGTAAAAGCTGTGTTTTTAAGTGTGAAGAAAGCTTTCAATTAAATGTTACACCAAATTGGGGTTTAAACTACCGTTTGCTGTTTTTATGAGTTCATTATTAGTGAAATGGAAAATAGAAAAAATAAAATTAATTGAAAAAAAATCATCTGATGCAACAAGGAAAATTATTGAAATGAAAGAATGTTTTATATAATTGTCAGTGTAAAATGCATTTAAAATATTTCAGAGGCAGAAGTCTCAGAATCCGTGGTCAGAAGAGGAAAATTGTTGTCACATTAAATGTGAAAAATACACCAAGGGTAAACCAGAAATTGGTGTGCTACTGGAAAAAATGTGCTGACATTTTGAATTCGTAATTCCCAGATCACTTTTGTAATGGTATGATAACTCTCTTTATATAATTAGTGGATTTTAATAATTAGGTAATAATGATTTCATGATTATATTACAAATATATTATCACTGTAAAAATAATGAGGTATCTTTAAAAAAAAATAGTAATCTAGAACAGTCAGTGCTTATTTAACGATTTATGTTTATTGGCATAGGAATATAATCATAAAAGATCGTAAGAACCATAAAAGATCCTTTAAGAGCCTTCAGTATATCTAAAAAATGAAAATACAGTTGACTCTCGTAATGGCGAAGTCAGTTAACATGACCTTTTTGTTATGACAAAGTATTTTTTAAGTCCTGATTTTTTCCTTCTGAAAGTATATAAATTCTGTCGCTTAAGACGAATTTTGCTCTCGAAATTTTTTGTTATGTCGAACTAATTTTGAAGTCCGAGTGAACAATTTTGCACCTAATTTTTGTTGCTTGTTATGAAGTCAGACAATATTATGCACTTGCCTCCAATGTTTTTCACACCTTGCTGAGTGGACAACAAGTTCGATTTAATTTTTAGTCAATAACAATAGGGAGATTATTATTGTTTACTCTTAAATGCAAACATATCATCATATGTAACTTAATAGCGGACAAAACGTTGGATTTGTAAAACATGTCATAATGAAAGGTATTTGTAGTTTAGTGTATTTTTTATATAAATCACCATACATGAAGTAAATATCATTTATTTATTTATTTATTTATCTATTTACTTGTAAATGTATAATAATAAAATATCACAAATAAGTAATTCTTACAATACACACACCACTTATCATGAACTAGTGATTCTAACAACAGCCAAAATGTTTAATACAATACCAGTAAGCATCCAACATTTATATCAAATTTTTGTTAAGACGAAGTATTTTTCGGGCCTGAAAAAGTAGACATAACAAGAGTTGACTGTAGTAACTTTGGTTTTATTGAAGTTGTTCATTGGTGGTAATACCGGTAAATGGTGCTACACCCCTGACAGCTCTAAGCACCAGTTGTACTGGTTTGAAGTGGTATATTTCTATATTATCATGCAGAAATGATTTTTTCAGGAATTTCCTGCAAGTCTGTCACAGAGCCTTTTCATAGTTCCCAATCAAGCTGATGTGCCATGTACCAGCATGAAGCAGAACAGTAAATGTGTAGAAAAAGATACTCAAAGACGTGTGTCTTGCAGTGAACTACAACAGGTTAGTTACCAGTATAAATGTACTTATGACACAGCACTTCAAACAAACATTTTAAGGCTGATTGTTCAAGATAAAATATTTTTATATACCAATCCAGACTCCTTTTCAATTGATGAATGAAGCAAGACAACCCTTGCCATGTCAGGAGAGTTGTCACGTGTTTAGAAGTTGTTTCAAAGATACTGTCTAGCCAGCACTTGGCCATATCCATTTTACTGAATAGACTAATGGTGTATAATTGTTATTGGAAATCCATCCAGCTTCATTTTTAACTCCTTAAAGGCATTGCTGGAAAATTCAATTATAGGGGGCACTGGCATTATTTCCTTTGGCATTTGAACTTGGTCTTTTGAGTACTATAAATGAAATATACTCTTACTAGTGGAAATTGTGTCCTAGTTGGTCATCAATAAATTTTCTTGGACATCTTGTTGGCCTGGCTTTGTTACAGGATTCATAAAGACAAGTACTGATAAAATCCAAGAACTTTTTGAGGACATAAATGTTTATTTTCTGGGACTAAATGTTGAAAGAATACCTACCTTTTCAAGTCAATATTGGGCCTTTTTTATTTTCGAATTTCATCCAAATGCCATTATTGACTTCACCATAGTTAATTTGATTTAGTAGGAACACTTACAAAATATCAATGCCAGTCAAAATACAAATGTGAACTGATTGCCTGGCCATCATTAACATATTTCTAAATAAAAAAACATGTATGTCCTGTTATTTGTATATTATTTATGAGTTTTTCAGCTGGTCAAGCTTTTCTTCCAGCTTGCTTTCCAAATTCTTAATTGTCTGAAGCTTTTCTTTGGCTCTTTGTCTGCTTGCATTTACCTGAGATGAAAACTGTAGCTTTCAAGTGTGCTTAGTTGGTCATTCTGAGCTTGTTTCTTTCTCTTTTTTATGTATCAAATTACACCAAGAGTTGACTTTCTTTTCAATTTTTGACTTTCACTATGTTTCAGTTGCCTTTTAGTCTCAAGATAAATTTCATATTTATGCCTTGCATTTGACACACTTATCAGGAGCTGATTTGTCAAAGAGACATTAAGTATTCCATTGGCACCCTTTACATGTTCATGAATCCATCTGTGTGCAAATACAGTTTATTCCTTTAAGTTTTCATGCTCTATTTTTAGCTCACCTGAGCACGTAGTGCTCGGTGAGCTATAGTCATCAGTTGGTCTACACTGTCGTCCGTTGTCCACACCTGGGGGTTGTTAATGCTCTAGTGGTCACACTTTTGAGCGAATTTTCATCAGACCCGGTCAGAATGTTTCTCTCAATGATATCTTGGACAAGTTCGAACATGGGTCATTTGGGGTCAAAAACTAGGTCACCAGGTCAAATAGAATGGAAATTTTGTGAACACTTTAGAAGTCACTGATTTGATTGGATCTCCTTGATTGTCAGAATGTTTGTATTAATGATCTTGTAAAATTTGGCAAATATGGGTCATCTCTGGTCAAAAACTAGGTCACTAGGTCAGAGCACCAGAAAACCTTGTTAATGCTCTAGAGGTTGCAATTTTAATTGAATCTTCATTCAACTTTGTCAGAAGGTTTTTTTAATAATATCTTGGACAAGTTCGAACATGGATCGTCTGGGGTCAAAAACTAGGTCACCAGATCAAATTATAGAAAAACTTTGTTAACATTCTATGGGTCACAGTTTTGATTGGATCTTCACCAAACCTTATCAAAATACTTGTCTTAATGATATCCTGATTAAGTTTGAACAATGGTCAACTGGGGTAAAAAACTAGGTAACAAGGTCAAATCCTAGAAAAAACATTGTTAACGCTCTAGGGGTCGCAGTTTTGATTGGAGGTTTACCAAACCTTGTCAAAATGATTGTCTTAATGATATCATACTTAACTTTGAACATGGGCCATCTAGGGTCAAAAACTAGGTCACTAGGTCAAATCCTAGAAAAGCCTTATTAGCATTCTAGGGTTCTCAGATCTGATTGGATGTTCACCAATCTTTGTCAAAATGATGTCTTAATGATATCTTGGACAGGTTCGATTATGGGTCATCTGGGGTCAAAACTAGGTCACCAGCTCAAACCTTGTTAACCCTCTATAGGTCACAGTTTTGATTGGAGGTTCACCAAACCTTGTCAAAATGATTGTGTTAATGATATCTTGGTTAAGTTCGATTATGGGTCATCTGGGAACAAAAACTAGGTCACTAGGTCAAATCACTGGAAAACCTTCTAGAGGTCACAGTTTTGATTGGATCTTCCTCAAACTGTGTCAGAATGTTTGTACTAATGATATCATGAACAGGTTTGAACATGGGTCAACTCCTAAGGTAAAAAACTAGGTCACCATGTCAAATCAAAAGAAAAGCATAGAAGTTGCAATCTTTACTCAGGTGAGCGAAAAAGGGCCATCTTGGCCCTCTTGTTTTATTAACTGAAAACCATTTTCCATAGTAGCCTGCCCATGCGAAAGTATGAGCAAAGACCTTCAGTTTTATGTGTGATCCTATATCTGGAATCTTATCAGGAAAGTCATGCTTCTGCTTAAGTACATCTTCACTATCTACTTCACTGAGCATTTTTTCTGACAACAGGGACTTTACAACCTCTCTGATTCTATCCCGAGCCTTTGTTGAATCACTAGTGATTTCATTGGGGTTCAATAATGCAATATTTCTGACCAATGCTTAGGCCAGACTTTTTATATTTTTTGTCTTACAAGAATCCCGATTGTATTTTTTCAGAAATTGAAAAAAATAAAATCTGAATTTCCGATTTTTTTATTACCGACCGTAACAAAATAGCGACGAATCTTAAAAAAAACGTTAATTGGTTGAGTACGAAAAATATTTTGACGGCAAAGTCCGTAAATCCAATCGTATTGATCCGGCAAATAGCTTTTTGCGAAGAGCACGCCCTTTGCGGAATAGTCCGAACACTTCCGATAGCAAGTGCGCTGTGCGAATCTATTGGCTACAGGATTTCTCGGTGCCCGGTGTTCACTTCCGGAAGAAACGAAAATCATTTGAAATGGAAGAAAATTTGTTTTTTGAAGCAGATTTCAGGGGCTTTGGGGTGACAGACTGTAAGAAATTTATCACGGGCAGGCCCAATGAAACCATCGGGGCAGTGATCAGTCGCTATGTCGGGGAAACTCAAACTATTAAATCAATTCGCACCTCGTCATCTTTGTCACCGGGATTGTTCACATCAACTGAGACAGAAACGTCATTGGCTGTCTTAAAAAGCTTCAATAAAATCTACATAATCGTCGAACTTGGAGATGCAGAGGGTATTGGCTATTTAACATGATTGCTATTAAATTTAAAATATATCTTGATGATTACATGGCTTCTATTAAATTGATTTCTTCACATTCATACGTGCACTAAAAATCTCCCGGGTACCTGACGGAAATCAGTGGCCTGCATGTATCCATTTGACCGGTATGTACAGGCTGATCTAGGTCATGGCCATGAGGCCAAAACAGGCTGGACATTCTTCTAAAATTTTTGTTGTATTTTGTGGTGTTCAGTGCTGCATTGAACAGTTTTAAGAATCTCATGCATGCACCTGGTAAACCTTAAAACTTCCATAGAAGTACATGTAAAATTGGATGTTTTGTTTTGAATACAATTTTAAGACAGAAGTATCTGTGTTTTCATCCTGAAATTGTTGTAAGTACATTGTTTGAAAAGTTTGTAAGTTATGTGCAAAAATACATTTTCTCTTTTTTTTTTTCGACCTACCGTACATAATTTTTTAAAAAAATTCTCATAAGACATAAGATAAAAAAGTGTGGCCTTACACTTCTAAGATTTTTTCTTTCATCTTTTTCAAAGTATTATAAGAAACTCTGCACTGTACCCTGAATTTTATCAATTTCCTGTCACAATTTTTGACTTTCTTAATCTTAACCCTTTTAACAATAAACAAATAACAAAAGACCATGGTTTGGTCCAAAATGGAAAAGCAAGGAAAACGTCCCATAAGGTAAAGGCGAAATACAGAAACAATCCAAATGAGGTAAAATTGCTTTGAAAAGATCTCATCAAGATCTAAAAACTTTCTTTCAAATCAAATAATTACTTAAATTCACCAGTTGGAGAAAACGAAATACAGAAATGTATCAGTAATTGAAATACATTGTAATGGCAAAACCCTTAGCACTAAAGACCAGATCATGAACGAATACATAAAAATGCCAAAGATATATTAATGCCAATTTACTTCAATCTATTTAGCTGCGTCTTAATCACAAAAATATTAACAAAATGTTGGATGGACTGTTATTCCTATATATAAAACTACTCAAAGATGCCTGTAACTGCCGATTTTTAAGTTGCTCAGTAATTGCTCATTTATTTATATACAATGTGACGAACATATATCCTTTGACGTAAGTTTTCTTTTATCTAATTGGCCTTTTTAAGCTTAAATCAGATATCTTGGAACCTTTGGAAGTAATTAAAAATTCATAATTCTCACACATACACTTAAATGATCATTGCTCTTAATTCAATGTGTTTCTTATTTTTAACACAAAGTCAATGTTGAAGAGTACATTCATGCTTATAACACTTAAGTAAAGGGCAAGCAATTTTTGAACTCGATGGGAGTAGAGATACCGGTTTAAATGTAACCAATTACTGAAAATTCAATAATTCAAATCGCTTGTCATTCAATTATATTTATTTGAATGAAAGATGATTGATAAAATTTGATTAAAGTACAGTATTGCAAATGATTAACACACTTGTACAAACAATGGATTTGCAAAAAGTTGGAGTAGGCTTAACATTATGTTGGAAAATAATATTTTTCCAGCTCTATGTTTACTCTTGGTAGATTATTCTTTGTTACTATAAATAGATTTTTACCATTTGTAGATTTTCTTTGTTTATTCTAAGGCCTAAAAAGGTTTGCTTCTGGTTATCCGTCCCAACTTTTACCTGCTGACTCATAAGTTTTTATGGCATCCAAATCTTAGTGCTATATTGTAATTTTCACAACAGTGTTGCCGATATATGTAAAAAACATAGAAGAAAAAATCCCTACCTACTGACCCATATTATTTGGGCATGTAACCGGAAACAAAACCTTTTTTTAGGCCTAATACATATTATACATTTTCATTTAAAATTGATTAGAATAAGAATATTATTCCATTGATACATTGTTTTTATTTAACACAGTCCCATAATACATAGAATTTGTAGACAGTATGCCTAATTTACGCTTCCTACAAATGTTTGTTCGGGACATTTTTAATTTCAATGTTTTAATGCTTGTATAATGTGTTAACTACAGACTGTATAAATCATGGTCAAATGTGATTGCGAGAGCAAGCCTATATGATTATAACCAAGGTGAACTAATTTTGTAAACTTAGGTGCAGATTAGAAACCAGTATATATATTGTAAAAAATTAAAGTGCATGTACATGTATGTACCAGTACAGAGAAAAACAGTAGTTGGAAGAAACTAAAGCTTATTTAAAAACATTAATACACGACTCAACAGAAATTAAAATTTGATTAATCTTGTATCGAAATATTATAAAATATGTAAGTTCCTTGACATATAGACATGGAAAAACAGTAGTTCTTAGCACTTCAAGACTTAACGTCCCTAACAACATTACATACAGCAATCTATAATGACTCCTCAACCAATGGGGGGGTCATAGTCATCCAAGTATATATACATGTATGAGTGTTAAATACTATACAAAGATAGATAATTTCACAAATGAAAATATGGCAACAACATGCATACGTAGAAATAGTAAAACAAATCACTAGACATTCTAAACTGCTACCTATTGATGGAGTAACAGTACATTTCAAAACACAACTGTGTGTAAAATATGACAATAGTTACAAAACGTCCCAATGCATTAATGTCACGAGCAGTTCACGTGAATGTTTCTCCACTATCGGGCCTGTCCTTCTGATCACACCAGAAAAAATTATCAACAAGAATGGAATACCGTGAAAGCTAGATAAATTCTTTTCAAAACGATGAAGGAGCAACTCTAAAATAAAATTTTGCTCTATGTATTTACTATACGAATTGTGTAGGGGTAAAAAGTATTGGGGAAAGCAGAACAACGTCAGTAAAATTCATAGAAAAAAAACCTGGTAAAAGCGGGGAATTAAAGTCGCATTTCATGTAACATTGCAATAGTTTAAGATAAGGATTAGTATAAGGTAACTTTTCTTTTGCAATGTTTCGTTTTGTTGGTTTACTGCCACTTGTCAACAAGCCTTTTTGAATTCATTTGTTCTAATTCAATAGCATTAATTGCACATTCACATGAATGTCAACTTTGAAATCCAATTCTTGTTGTTACCCACATTTGAAATCATGAAATAATATCTAGTATCATGCGTAATAGCCAATGAGAATCCGTTTTTGACCAGTTCTTTGGTATAATGTAATTATATTATAATCGTTTATCATAGTTTTATGCACTTATAAAGCAATATAACCAATGCTTGTTGACAGATCCATGTCCTCAGAATCACTTGTCCAGATTGCAATATTGTCAGTTGGCACAGACTGCCAGACAGTCAGACAGAATATTATATGTTTCATGATAAGAGTCTGGGCTCCCACTTTTTGTTATAAATGTAGAGATGAAAGCTGGGCATGCAACACAGAGTTTTCCCTGCATAGACAAACATCTTTTGATATAATTTTTTTATGTCACATGTTTTTTTCCAAACAACATCAACATTTTTGTCCTTACATATAAGTGCCTGTAATGTTGTGTTAGGAATATTTAAGTAAATAACTTATTTAACTGAAAGTCATACACTGTTCGGATGTTGGCAGCAATATCATTTTTGAATTGTTACATCTTTTAGCGTAATTCTGGTTTTGTCAAGAATGATGACCTTAGAAATGGTACTGGCAGCATATCTTGAAGTCATGACGTCATAGTTGAACCCTGTTACATCATTGATACATTCATGTATTGCATATGACCCTAGTGGTGATAATTTTCCATCTTGACAGAAAAACACTTTCAGTTTCTCCCCTACAAAGATGGCTATTTCTTTAAATCCTGTTGAAACGATACCAGTTTTCTAAACTGCTGACGTTTCGTTGGCACATCTGGGTGTTCAGTATAAAACACGGTCAAATGTGATTGCGACAGCAAGCGAATATAATTATCACCAAGGTGAACTAATTTTGTAAACTTAGGTCCAGATTGGAAATTGGCACTTTCTATGTCTTGAATCTTTACTTTGTGTTACTTACATTTGATAATTTGAATCATTTAGGTCTGGGTATCTCATTGATTACCTTTGATGCAACATTTCCAGCTTACGAAGTAGACTTTCTTCCGCGCCTCATAAATTTGCCAAAAAAGTTCTTATTTTCTTTTGGCCTCTTCTCTACCTCTGTGGTTTGGTAGGCTTGTTCACTTGCACTGTTTTGTGGTGTACTATCCATCACTTGATCGGATGCGCAACACATTTCATTTGCAACAAGAGGTATCTGTTCCATTTGCTTTGACATGGCATCTTCGTTATCATTCAGGTCACTGACAATATCATAAAGTTTCTGATTAAACAGTTGGGTAATTCCGAGCTGTTCTTTTTTGAGAGTCTGCCTAAGGCTTTCGTTGGGTATGAAGGTTCCTTCCGGATCAGACATCCATTCATTGCTGTGACTTTCGAGACCCTATTTAATGGCTACCAATTCAAAGGCACATTGGTTGAAATTCTCATCTTCATCTTTAAGCTTTTCTAGATTTCTTTTCAGTTGTGCGTTGTAATCATCCCAAAAATTTGTTTTCCCTCAATATTTCATCTTCAATTTGGCTAGCATTCTTGATTATGAATTCTTCGCAATCTTGTGCCATTTTGTCAAGATAAGAAGTCAGTTCTTATGTATGTCTCTTACATCATGCAATAGCTGTTCTTTCAGATTTTGTGTTTTTGTTAACTGTTTTGATTTATTCTCTGTGAGTTGCATCACAGTTTGTTTGGCATAAAGATGTTCAAGAACGCATTGTGCTCTTTCATTTCGAATGTCTTGAATGTTACAATTGTCTGTTTACATCTTGGCTACTATGCACGAACCGCATAGTTTTAAACACATTGCTGCGGCTTTGTTGTCCTTATGTTGGTCACAAGTTGCCATTGGCATCAATTGTTTGGTTGCCATAATTAATCGATATAACTGAAATGTAGTGCACATGTGACTTGTTATTATTATCCAAGGTAAGATGAATAATTAATATATTTGGAACAAGATTGAACAGTATTATCTGAAAAAATATGTATTATATATTTAAAACAAGATTGAAAAAAATATCTGATCTACGACCATGGTAGCGAATTGAGACAGGATCTGTCGAACCTAATGTCCCACTTTCCAGATCATGCGTTCTTATTCCTGGTATGTCTCATGTAATACATACGACGTTTCATACATAAGACAACAATATCAACCATCTTTTGACACAAACCAATCATCGCAAAAATATCAAAAGAGAACAAAGTAATGCACAAATAATTCAAATTACATGGAACTCGCTTAGGGTAGTCTGACACTAATATATGCTGAATGTTTACACTAATTCAAAGGGAAAAAGTTAGTCTACTAAATTACTTTGTAAACGCTTACAAAACATGATGGAATTTGCCCCTGTAAGTCTTCCTTATTTGATTTTTTTTGGGTTTTACATCTGTTAACAACAGCATCTCAGTTTACATAACAATTATTCCTTGATTCTATACCAGTACTTGCTATGATGATCAACAATGGGGGACGGATGACCTTAGATGTAATGACTTCAACCTAATTCTCATGCAGAGATATTATATAAAATTGCATAAAGGAAATTGGGTTATACAAGAAAATGTGATACCTTTTTATATATTGCCCTTTTAACTGTGTGTATGTTAATACACTGTGTATAATATTGAAGATTAGTTTTTTAGCTCACCTGAGCACGTAGTGCTCAGTGAGCTATAGTGATCAGTCAGTCTACTCCGTCGTCCGTCGTCCACACCAGGGGGTTGTTAATGCTCTGGTGGTCACAATTTTGAGCGAATCTTCATCAGAATGGTCAGAATGTTCGTCTCAATGATATCTTGGACAAGTTCGAACATGGATCATCTGGTGTCAAAAACTAGGTCATCAGGTCAAATAGAATGGATATTTTGTGAACACTCTAGAAATCACAGATTTGATTGGATCTTCATGAAACTTTGTCAGAATGTTTGTAATTATGATCAAAAACTAGGTCACTAGGCCAGCACACCAGAAAATCTTGTTAATGCTTTAGAAGTTGCAATTTTGATTGAATCTTCATCAAATTTTGTCAGAAGCTTTGTTTTAATAATGTTTGGGACACGTTTGAGCGTGGGTCATCTGGAGTCAAAAACTAGGTCACCAGGTCTAATCATAGAAAAACCTTGTTAACCGTCTATAGGTCATAGTTTTGATTGGATCTTCACCAAATCGTGTCAAAAAGATTGTTTTAATGATATCTTGGTTAAGTTTGAACCTGGGTCATTTGGGGGTCAAAAACTAGGTTACCAGGTCAAATCATAGAAAAACCTTGTTAACGCTCTAGGGGTCACAGTTTTAATTGGAGGTTCACCAAACCTTGTCAAAATGCTTGTCTTAATGATATCTTGTACAGCTTTTGGGTCATCTGGGGTCAAAAACTAGGTCACCAGGTCAAATCTTTGGAAAACCTTGTTAACCCTTTAAGGGTCTCAGTTCTGATTGGAGGTTCACCACACCTTGTCAAAACGATTGCCTTACTGATATCTTGGTTAAGCTAGATCATGGGTCATCTGGGATCAAAAACTAGGTCACCAGCACAAATCACTGGAAAACCTTGTTAACCTTCTAGAGGTCGCAGTTTTGATTGGATCTTCCTCAAACTTTGTCAGAATGTTAGTATTAATGACATCATGAACAGGTTTGAACATGGGTCAACTCAGGTTAAAAACTAGGTCACCATGTCAAATCACAGGAAAAGGATAGAAGTTGCTATCTTTACTCAGGTGAGCGAAAAAGGGCCATCTCTGCCCTCTTGTTGTCACTGCGAATCAATTTTAACCAATTAATGTCAGTTATCCTTCATTCTAATTAATATTTTATCCTTTTACACTGTTCATACTTGTTGCTTTCCCTTTTATTTAAAATGCATGCTTCATGACCATTAGATTTCGGTGCCATAAAACACCATTATACCAACAAACATACATAAAATCAGATTCTTGGTAAAAGTCATGTTTTGTATATAAGTCCGTTCCCAGCTTTTAACCATAGTGGATTCAAATCTATTTTTATAGTACTGACAACTCTTAAGACAACAAAGCTGATATGTGTCTTTAAGTTACATCCAATCGTTCTAGGCACCACAATTTAATATATGTACCATTGACAAATTTTAAAGTTCAACACTTCACATGTAAATGGCCATTGTTAACCTGAAAGGAATTGTAATTTAGCCCGAAGTCTAGATTTGTTGTGTGTGTTGTAATAGTCACATGTATTTCTGTTTGCTGTGCATTATTGTTTGTGTTTTGCTAGAATTAATCATGCATGAGCATTATAATATCATGTCCAAAATCCTAATCCGCCCTAAGTGTTCTGATTAATTGTCTAATGTTGTAATCCAGATATTTATCCGAAGCAGTATTTTTTCATAATTATACATAAATACATTTGTATCATAACTTCTTTTCTCGAAACAGTTACTGGTGAATATAGGTACGAGTGTATATAAATGTCCGATGTAAGAATTTCAAGTTAATATATCCACCTTTTAATTTCTTAATGTAAAACAGTTATGTAGCTATTGTGAAACATGCTTAGGGTCTATTAACACTTCGAAGAGTTGTAAATACTAGTATATTAAACGCATTTATTAATAAAGTTGTATTATTCAATGCCATAAACTATGTATGAAGTTTGTGCCCGCAATGATGTGGTACGGGATTGCTATAAGGGAGTACGAAGGCCATCATTACTTAAATATGCTCATACATGGTGTTTTAAAGTTCAATGGACGTCAAATGTTCGCAAAAATTTGATCAGGGAAAGTGGAATATTTTTATTGTGTTAGTGTTTTCTCCTTCAGTAATTCCTTAGTAAAAATAAATTCGAAACATGTTTGAACGTATTGCTCACTGCTTATACAGACCTACATGATACGATACTCTTATCGTCCCGGAACGTACCACAAAATATCGGTCTATCAGTGTATCTCAACAACTCAACGGAAGTCAGACGTGAATTTGTGCACAATCAAATGTTTTGTAGGTGTCATGTATGCATACAGTCAAATTAAGATATTGACTGTTATAGTTTTATGATCCGTTCTATGATATAACTGATAAGTTGCAATTTATTATTTATATGGTACAATAATTGGCACATGTTTGCCAAAACAATTATTGATCCAAGGTGTATTTACTTGATTTGGTAATCTTAGAAACAAAATGTACAATTTCATGTCTTAATGATCAACATTTTAAAATACTGGTAGTACATTATTGTGTTGCTTTACAGCATCTTACAGGGTTAAGTATTGTTGACAGGATATTTTAGGTTAAGATTTTCATTTACAAACAATGGATAACCTGGTTTTTAAGTTCAAAAACTGCAAACTAAGATGTCTATGAAACAAACAAAAATAATCCGGATGCACACTCTTTAATACAATAGTTCACCCTTGTTACTACTAATGTTGAACTCGACAATTACAAATCAATGCTTCATTTTCACTAACTGGATAAACAAGCCTTTTTATGTGATATTCAAACAAATGAGTAATGGACTTCAAAATATGCCGTTCTCATACCTCCCTGTATTCATTTAAAAAATAAAAATAAATTAAGATAAAGTATTTGATTGTGGAGTTTAATTTATGCACTATCCTTTCAAATTTAAAAAAGCAGATGGAATGGTGGATATATGCAAAGTTTTGCTATTTATGATAATTATAAAAACAAGAAACAGTAGCAACAAGCCATGTTTTCAACAGTTTTGAGGCGGAGACTGTTTTCCTATTTTTAGTATTAGTACCTTTGACATCAAACCCAGAATTCCTATATATACAAACACAAGCTAGGTCTCCATAACAACTGGCTGTATACCAAGGTTTTGCACTGGCTGTGTACCAAGGTTTTGCAGCAATAAAATAATCTTAACTAAGTTATCAAACGGACACCAATTGTTTGACATCGCCATCTGACTGACGGAGAACTTAACCCATTGTAATATACGGGCTTTTCGACTTTGTTACTAAAATCACCACAAGGAAACTACTTCAATACTTGAAAAAAATTAAAACAGAAAACACAGAAATAGTTCTCAGCAACTAATTTATATAAATCTACACTGTGTCTTTAAATGATTTTTTCGAAATGGAAAAGAGGCTCACCTTGAAATCTAATCTAAATACTGTTAAGGTTTGATCACAAATGCACACACGTTGTATAAAGAAATACTTTGGAGATCAACATGTGTTTCCAAATATTGATCAATTAAAGTTGGATTGTTACTATATAAATAGTCAGCCCAGTACACTCCATTTAGAACAGGAAGTATTAAAACAATGCATTCTTAATATATCACAACACAAGTTAAGCTCGTAAAATACTTCTATGCTGATAAGCATTTGATTTTAACATGTTGTCAACTTAAATAGTATGCATTTGTGATACAAATTAGTTTATTTGGTGCAAAGGTCAGTCAGTTGTGTTTGCATGGTACATAAATCAACACAAAATTTTGTTTGTGAAGACAAAATGTATATTGTTAATCTAATCAGGTGAGTTTGAATACGGAATTTGTTCGCCTGAAAGCCCTTTCTTGTAATAAAAATTATTTTTCAAGAAAATAATTGACTTCTTCCGGCAGATTAAACATGTTGCCAGATGGAGCGAAAACTTAGAAACTGAATGCATTTGTAATCTCTTGATTTGCATCCTTATTATCCTTATTGCATCATTATCCTTGCTGCATCCACATGTCTTTTCCATATGCGTGTACATGTATAATGTTTCTTAAAATACTGTAAGTGAAATGTATGGCGTTTTCGTGTTTCAATCATCTTACCTAGTACTGATGTTCACCATCAGAAGGTGATGTGTTATGTGCAAGACCACGGTCTGTAGCACCAAGGTCAAGGTCATATTTAATATACATGTATATAGAATTTTCGTTTCTCAGCCATAACTTTCCAATTTTTGAATGGATATTGAAATTACTTAATACTGATGTTCACCATTAGAAGATGATGTGTTGCGCGCAAGACCAAGTAGCACCAATGTCAAGATCATGCTAGTATTTAAGTAATTTCAATATTTAAAGCATTTTTGTGTCTCAGCAATAGCCTTCTTATTTCTGAAAGACTTTTGAAATTACTTGGTACTGATTTTCATTATCAGAAGAAGATGTGTCGCATGTAAGACCATGGTTTGTAGCCAAGGCCAAGGTCATATTTATGGTCATTCATTATGTATGGACTCTGATGCTGTAAATTTGTGTCTTGCCTATAATGTCTTAAAACCTTGATGGATTTTTAGTTCACCTGAGAACGTAGTGCTTGGTGAACTATAGTGATCAGTCAGTCTACTCCGGCGTCTGTCGTCTGTGGTCCACACCTGGGGGTTGTTAATGCTCTAGTGGTCACACTTTTTAGCGATTCTTCATCAGACCTGGTCAGAATGTTTGTCTCAATGATATCTTGGGCAGGTTCGAACATGAGTCATCTGGGGTCAAAAACTGGGTCATCAGGTTAAATAGAATGGATATTTTGATAACACTGTTTTGATTGGATCTTCATAAAACTTTGTCAGAATGTTTTTATTAATGATCTTGTAAAATTGGGCAAATATGGGTCATCTCCGGTCAAAAACTAGGTCACTAGGTCAACACACCAGAAAAACTTGTTAATGCCCTAGAGGTTGCAATTTTGATTGAATCTTCATCAAACTTTGTCAGAACGTTTGTTTTAATTATATCTTGGACAAAAACTAGGTCACCAGGTGAAATCATAGAAAAACCTTGTTCACGCTCTATGGGTCACAGTTTTAATTGGATCGTCACCAAATTATGTCAAAATGATTGTTTTAAAAATATTTTTCACTAGTTCGAACATGGGTCATATGGGATCAAATGCTAGGTCACCAGGTCAAATCATAGAAAAGTTTAGTATGACTCTAGGGGTCACAGTTTTGATTGGAGGATCACTAAACGTTGTCAAAATGCTTGTCTAAATGATATATTGAACAGGTTCGAACATGGGTCATCTGGAGTAAAAAAACTAGGTCACCAGATTAAATCTTTGGAAAACCTTGTCAACCCTCTATAGGTCACAGTTTTGATTGGAGGTTCACCAAACTTTGTCAAAATGATTGCCTTAATAATATCTTAGACAGGGTTGAACATGAGTCATCTGGGGTAAAAATCTAGGTCACCAGGTCAAATCGTAGAGTGTTGTTTCTAATTATTTGTCTAAAACTCTTAAATTCATTTTTGACCTTAAGCGCTAAGGTAAGGTCATATTAAAGGTTATTCATTATTTATGAAAATTTCGTTGTACATTTAATTAGCATACCAGAACCAAAGGTTCAGGGTGAGCTGTTACGATGGGTAGGTGGATGCTCTGGCGTCAACAATGGTCTTCTCCTCAGAAACTACTAGTCGGATTGACTTCAAATTTGCTGTACAGAAGCCTTTTGAGGTTCTAAATGCAATTTGCTCATATTGTTCTGGTTGACCGCTTTTTTGGGTCACTAGAGCTAAAAATATAAATACCTTTAAACGTCTTCTTCTCATGAACCAATGGATGGATCATCACCAAATTTGGTCTGTAGCATCCTTTCTCAAGTTTGCTCTTATAAATTTGGTCGGCCCCTTTTAGTGGGCTGCTAGAGCTAAAAATAGAAATACCTTAAAATGACTTTTTCTCATGTTTCTATTGATAGATTGTTACCAAACTTGGTTTTTAGCATCTTTAGATAGTGTTCTATCAGATTTGCGAAAAAAAATTGGTTGGCCTCAATTAGGGACCGCTAGAGCTAAAAATAGAAATACCTTAAAATGACTTCTTTTCATGAACCAGTGGTTGGATCATCACCAAATTTGGTCTGTGGCATCCTTCAGTCATCACGAATATTCTTTTGTAGTATCCTTTGATGGTCCTTTATCAAGTTTATTATTGTTCCCCATTATTTGCCCACAAGTGTACCTTTATTACCTTATAAGTAACAAGTTAATTCATATCTATTCTGGTGAGTGATGCAGGGCCATCATGGCCCTCTTGTTTGGTGTATGCTGTCTTTTCCAACATATTGTTCACAGCTAATTTTGGTCATATGAATACCTACTTAATGGGTTATGAGAAAAGTGTCAAGGAAACTGAAGCTGAAAATGTGTTGCAACTTTGGGCATATATGTCAAATTCTGTGACAGTTCTTTTTTTCACTGGGTTTTAATGTCGTTGTACCAACAGCTGGGGTCATTTAGCGACTTTTCAGCTTAAACGGTGGAAGAAAACTGCTGGTGTACACCAGGGTAGAACCACCGATCTTCTGGGTAGAACCACTGCTGGACAGCTTCCTCGCATGTGAAATCTGGTTTCGGATGAGATTCGAACCTACAGCTGTGAGGTGTAAGGGACTATTAACTAGTCAGAGATACTAACAACTCGCCCTCGGAGACCCCTAATGATAGCTGTGTTCAATTCATGTTACATTTTGTTAAGTGAAACAGGCAAGTTCACAAAAACTGTGTTATTCTAATCTATTATAACTATGAATATGATATAAATCAAATACTAATGAAGACATGAGTTTTTAGTGATTTTACAGCCTACACAACTGTATCTTTTGTGATATGAGATTGATACAGATTTTCAGTAGTAATAACATGCAAAAATCCCACCTTCCCACAAAAAACACGCTGAAACATACAAAAATGGGGGGCGAAATACGGTTTCCCTGAGATGACATTTAAGTAGATGAGTTATTTTATATTCTAAACAAATTTATTCAATCATATGATGAGTGTGAATTTAATCAACATCTTCATGCATTCTTATTTTGTATAGTTAGTGTATCACAAGTCCGCAGTTGTAAGTAATAACAAAGGTAAACAACTTTAAATAGAATCTTCCATCATATCTCAGATTTATGATTTTCGACATACTACGTACTGCAGTCTTGCTCATGCAATCACATGTAACTTTTTCTTACACGACCACTTCAAAATCCTCCAGAGCATTTTTTTGCTATGTTTTAATGTATTAAGTGACCTTTGCTCAACGTGACCAGCAACGGCTATATGGTCGACAGAATGCGGCTGATCTTCATAAAGCGACCGTGTTACACGTCAAATTGTTACTTCCCATAAGATGTAATATGCAAACGCAGGTGTGCACAATTAAGTCGGATAAAAACGTGTCAATCAAATCATCCAAAACAAGAAAATGATCCGCCTTTATGCATAAATGCAGTAAATAAACCTTGACCTAATATAACCGGCTGTTTTTGTCTTAATCGTTCCACATAATCAAATTAAATTCAACCGCTACTGTGAAGTTATTTCCATTTAAAATATATTTTGTAATTTCTCATGGGTATATTTTAACATAAAACATCATTTGCTATAGTAGAATTTGAGAGTGCACATAGTCTGAATAGACTATTGAATCTGGGAGTCATTTCTAATTATAAATCATGCGGAGAGGTGCAAGGGAATATAGTATAGTCATGTGACCTAGAAACGCGTCGTCAAATATATGTGGTACGTCATCAACCATGAAATTTATTTCTATTCTGTAAATCATGAATATAATGTGCCTGTTTATACACTCAGTTGAATGAAACGTGGGGATGACGTCACTGATGCCAAAATTGAGGTCTGTTAAATCATCATTTTAAGATTACCAGTCAATATGAGTTGATATGTCAAATATTGTAACATGCATGACGCAACTTATTTCATTTATTGCTGTATGCAAAACTGGATGGATATTACGTGATATGTAATCAACGTTAAAAAGTATGACATGACAAAATACATTATTTTAATCAGTCTGGATGTTTTCATTGAATAATCATTATTACTACTATCTGTAACATAAAAAATGTCCAGCAGAAAAAAATGATATGCATATACGTGAAGGGAATAAAACAATGTAACTTTTACGTAAATGTATGTCACGGTTAAATTATCTGCCACTTCAGGTTTGCATTAAGAATCCGTTTTATTAAGAGGACACTTTTGGTCTTTCCCTTGGGCGGCCTATTGATACAAGATTGACTGTGTAATATTTCATGATGAGATGTATAATGTCAAACTTTTAGATAACTGTGACTGTGTAAAGACAACAATCATGATATATTGAGTGCAGAGATTAATTCAACATGCGGCACTTCAGTGAGATACAATGTTTTCAATAATTGCAGTAAGACATAGATTTTAATCCTATCTTTGGGACACAACACACGGTCCAAAATATGATGTAGTATATGTATTCTGGTCACAGTTGTGTGAGATATTACTGTATACATTTATAGATAACGAACTGACTAATTAATGGATGTATTATGATCTAAAAATATGGATGTGAATGTCCTAGATCTTATGTGATTCTGGTGGCCGTAATGTGGTGTACCTGCTAAGCTGAGACTGACATGATGCTAATATATCCAGCTGTTGATGTTTATCGTTGTTCTTCAGTATTGTCCTAAGTATTAAAATTCACCATGTTTAAAATAAGTACTCAAAGTATAAGTCCGGGATTTTTAAATAAATAAAAAGTTAATTCAATGTCACATAGATAGTATCCGGAAGCAAAATACGTAAGTTTCACACAGACAAAACGTAATAATACGCATCACAAAGACAATTCAATTTAATTCAAAGTATATACCTCTGTCTACTATTTTTTTATTATAACTAAACTTCACTTATTTACAGGGCCTTTCTGTACAAGGTGGGGCTTATTTCTTAAATACATTTAACATAATTTATTAACAGATTGGCAAAAATGAAAACACTTTAAAGGACTTCGACACTTCTACAGATGTTTGGACAAACAAAGGTAGTTTTACTCCATATTAAATTAAAAATTCTTATGTGCCTTCTTTAAGTCTACAGTTGATAAGTAATCGGACAAAAAGTATGAACAACAATTATTAAATTACCTTCAGGGAGACAGAGCAGGTAAAATCAGTAATATGCATAGGAGGTGGCTTATCTGTTACTATAAGGGTTTTGCTGGATAATAGCTGTTAGGGGTCAGTGAGTTAAGACATACCTAATTATCCAAGTCATATCAGCAAAGAGGTATATTAGTCTACAATAGTTTTTTAAGAAGCTGTCAGGTTTTAATACCATATGT
This sequence comes from Lutraria rhynchaena, assembly GCA_008271625.1. Lineage (NCBI taxonomy): Eukaryota > Metazoa > Mollusca > Bivalvia > Venerida > Mactridae > Lutraria > Lutraria rhynchaena. Next base: position 1,513,253 of record VIBL01000036.1, read on the forward strand.
TAATTTTACACTATTTGATTATAAGGGCAATATTTCATAAAAATATAAACAAACAAATTTGAATTATTATATCAAAATGTATTTACATAGTGCGTGTGTCACACGCATTTGAGCCTTGAACCACGCTCACACACTCAGTTGTCTAGAACACACGCATATTAAAAATATTGTCCTCTAAAAAAATGAAAAAGGCAAGTTACAAATATATTTTGAACAATAGACTATCAGCGTGTCTGCTTTACATAAAAATCGAATATTTCCGCTATGTAAACAAGTGTCTGCATTCTCATTTCAGCAGTAACTGTTCGCATAGCCAATTTTATTGATTACGTCATACGAAACAGTGCTACCATACACTTTACATGCTGAATTAGCTATATTTCAGGAGCTTCCGGGGGCCTCCTTGACCCCTGGCCAGGGCGTTGCCCTGGACACAGTGGGGGTCCTCGCAGCCCCCTGGACCCCAGCTTTCAAAAATCACACACCTGAAGCCAGTGGGCCCTTGACAGCTATGTATTTAATAGAATTAATATCTGCATTTCATGACATTATCTTTGATACCAAACATGAACTGGTTATCTTTGATGACATGCAGAATGTAATTTACTAATTTTATAACAATTTGGCGACTTATGTAATAAAACAAAAGTGAAAAATATGCACCATTAAAGATGAATGTAGGTGGAAGGAATTGTCTAATAGCGAAATATTGCATGACAAAATATACATACAAAAGGTAATCTTATGATTTATGTTTCGTTCACAAAATGTTTGTTCAGTGAATATAAATATACAACAACGCAAACTTCTTGTTTAATTTAACTGTAATTGATAGTTTACTACATATCATGTTTTGTTTAATTTTATGATGTCATGCTTTTTTGTGCTTCCACCTAAAATGTTCAAAATTATTATTATGATGATAATGTTTGATATACATTTTTTTGAATACTAGTAGATTCAGTTTGTGTCTTATAAAAATGTCAATTTTAGTTCTGATCATTATAACCTTTAAAGTTAGCCAATAAAATTTTACCACCCTACGTTCGTCCAAAAGCTGCACCATGTTCTATACACAGGGAGCTAGCACGTTGAAGAGACGGTGTATAATGGTGTATTAGGCTTAAAATGGCCACACGGACCAAAACCACCTATATTACATATATACATATGCAAGGGTTACAACTTCCGAAATGACAGCTTCTGTACCAAGTTTGTTTAAAACTACGTAACTTTTAATAACTTCTAATAACTGGTGTCTACAGATAGCTAATACATTATACTACACATAACTAATAAACACTTTGTCAAATTCAAAACAATAAAACAGATATTTAATTTATTTCCTACGAAAAATCGCCAATATCGTCCAGTCGAACGCGACCTCGCAACACCAAATTGATCAGAATTACCATACTAAATACACCTTAAAACAACAGGTAGAGGAATGACAACGCGAGCTAACCATAAATATCTCTAAATTACACTGATACAGCACAAAAGAATAATCCAGGAATAGTCTTCTCACGTAAAATTAACAAAATCGTCGACTCCATCATAGATTTCTACCTCGCTACGGACAAAATGCTGTGCACGTGTACTTCTCAACCATTGATCGTTATTTCTTACGCTTTTATTCCACTTTCAGGCTTGCGGCTTTGAGCACTTGGGCTTCATTTCGGATTGATGATCATTATGCTGGCTTGGTCTTATTCTAGTTAACACATGCACTTATCGTGAATTATCGATTACTTAAGTCGAAACGAGTAAGGGAGCTCTGGATTATATAACGTTTAGTAATTTTTACAAATGTTTGTCTGGATTGGCGTACATAACTCCAATAGTTATCAATAACAAATTGGCCCTAGAGATTTTCCCTTCTTGTGTATTATTTTAATCCTTTGGTGTTTCCTGGTTGTTTTTTGCTGTCTGTCTATTTGAAGCAATTGTCTCATAACGAGATGAGTCGCCACGACGAGACATCGTAACTGTAAGAATCTTATTTACTGGTTGTAATTGAAACAAATCCAATACTGGTAGACCGATCCTTGTCATTCATACCACAAGTCCACATCGCAATGTTGTTTGTTACACACACGGCTAGACAGTCGGGAAGAATATCATATGTTTCATGTAATAACTCTGGCATTCCGGTTTTTGCAGAAAATACGGCAATGGAAGATTTGCTTGCAACACAAAATTTATCTTCGTACAAAGAAATATCTCTTGGTGAGAAATTCTCTTCACATTTCTTTTTCCACACGACTACAGCATCCTTTTTCTTACAAACAAGCGCTTTTAGTGTTCCCTTACGCATATTCATGTAAATAACGTTGTCAGATTCGAAGTCGTAAACTGATCTTGAATCAGTAGCATCCGGGTTAGCATTTATACCACAACTTTTTATTATTTTGCCAACTTTGTCAAGAATGTCGACCTTGGAGCTAGTACTTATAGCGTATTTTGAAGACTTGACATCATAGTCGAACCCCGTTACGTCTGCAATGGTCCCCTGTACCACAAAGGAACCTACATTTGTAAGCTTGCCATCTTGCAATCCAAGTTTAATAATTTGTTCCCCAGCAAGCACAGCTATTCGACGAGATCCTATTGATACGACACTTGTTACTTGCTTGGTAAACTGTTTACGTAGCGTTGGTCCATTTGGAAGTTCAGTGACGAGTACTAATGAGCCATTTAGCAATCCTAAATAATTTTCTCCAAGATAAACTAGTTTCGTACAATTGGGCGTTAAGTCCGGAATTGATAATTTCTTGTTTACCGCATTTCCAATCTTGAATGGACTGGATTGAGGAAGTGTAACAGCGACGTATTCAGCTGAGCACGCTTTTTTAGTTAGGTCCGATAAAGGCCTTCTAGTTGATGACTGTTGAGTGTTTTCTTTCCTTGCAGGTTTTTTCTCTCCCTTTATGAACTTCATAAGTCGCAGACCCTTGCTGTCTTTCATTTTCTCTGAACTTTGACTGGAGTTCGTTTCTTGTTCTGTAGTGACATCTTTGACAGTTTGTTGTAAATCTCCTCTCGAGTAAATTACTTGATCAGATCCGGTACAAATTTCGTCAAAACGATCAGAACCGTCATGTTCTGTTAATACGTCATTATCACTCGGATCACCAACGTCATCGTAATGCTTTTGATTAATGAGATAGGCAATTCCAATATTTTCTCTTTTTATGCACTCGCTAAGTTTTTTGTTTGGCTTGAAGGAACCCTCGGGCTCCGATCGTTTTTCGTTACTAGCTTTAATAAGTTGTTCTTTAATGCTCGTTACTTCTTCGTTATATACCTTAATATTCACATCTTCAGCTTTAAGCTTTTCTAGATTAGTTTTCAGCTGTTTTTCGTGATCATCTATATATTTGCTTTCGGATATAATTTCTTGTTCGATGGTACATGCATTCTTATTTATTAGTACTTTGCAAATCCGTGTCTTTTCGTCGATTTGCGAGGACAGTTCCTTGTGTAGATCATCGATATCTTCCAACAACTTCTCCTTCAGTTGTTGTGTTCTTGATAGCTGCTTGTCTTTATTCTCTGACAGTTGTTTAAGCATTTGTCGAGCATATAAGTGTTCAAGTATGCATTGGTGCCTTTCACTTCGAATGTCATCTATTTCTTGGATGTCACAATCTCCTGACTTTGCTTTGTCTACTATGCATGAAACGCAAAGGAGTTCGTATTTCTTTAAGCAAAATGCCGCAGCCTTTTTGTCTAGGTGTGTGTCACAAGTTGCGACCACTGGCGTAGGTTTACTTGCCATTTCCTCCCGATACACCTTTCCTGAAATGCAATAGACAAAATAAAACATTCATAATTGAATCGAATATGAGTTCTTGACTTGATATTTCATTTTAAACGTAAGTGTTGGTAAACTCGCCGCACCGATATGCTTTAGAGTATTTCGGGGAAAACTGCGCACTATAAAAATCAACCTTATCACCCAGACTGCATGGCCGTATATCAACCGTCACAGCAAATCATAGACTCCCAAAAACATAAAAAAAATCCGCCAGCATTATCCCCAGAAGTGGAGGAGCACTCAGATACTGAACACAGTTAACATAACCACTTTTCAATGGTACTGAACTAGTGCAAACTTAGTTTTCCGCATGTGACTACCAACATCTCTACATAAACAATCCGTTGTGGGGGGACAAATGGCCCTTTAATGCATGTTTTCAACAAAATCATCGAAGAAAACATGTGCCGCACCCAAGGTACGAATTCACGACACCGAAATTCGTAGAATCAATCCTCTCACAATCAAGCTAAGTGCGCAGGCACTGTAGCAAAAAAATCCCGACAAAACGTTCAACTGACGAGATCACAAAACCCATCCAATAGAGGTCGCCCCAGATACCTGATTAATATACCAAACAGTTCGCGATAAAATATTGTTACGGTGAAGAAAGTCGTTTCATAGACGTTTCCCTAAATATAGAAAGTTTTACACACTAAACATGGAATTGGTAAGGCCAGAAAAAAAATAGTTGTGTTTACGGTTACCCGACCAACCTTAATTTTTAGGGCCGACCCTAACGCTTCTAACCGCAAGAAACGTGGTGCGAAAAACCGGAAGTACGAAATTTTTGTGGACGGATGATATTGCGTTCAAGCAACAATTTTTAACAGCAAATACGTGCGATTACACGCTGTCTGCCGACTCTGTACATCACCAACAAAGCCAAAGTTGTCAATCAAATTCACCAATAAACCAACGTCAGCTTCGAACGCAGGATGATCGTCGCTACCAAAATCGTAGCTCCAGCGTGAAAATAGGCTTCTCCGTGAATGGAATTGTCCGAAAACGGTAATTTAATTTATCATATTTCATTGAAATTTGAATATACATGTTTTATTTATACCGTTACAGTTTAATGACAATTTACTTTGACGATTTGGAGTCCAAAAAAGGCGAATATAGCCACTTCAGGTTTAAGAATGACAGTTTACATTTTCTACTTTCGGTTTGGAATTTGGTCGCTGATCGAGTACAAACGTTGTGCTGGATTTAATTTTGTTAAGTTAATGAATGCTTAAAGTAACCAGACATTTATTAAGAATGCATGACTGCTGCAAAGACATGGTTTAGAAACACAAATAAATAGAAATCATGGGATATTGGTAGACTGCCTGATCTTTGGATGTTTAGCCTTTAGGCTGAAAATAGAGATACTCATAATTAATCAATCTAAAGTGTGACTGACAACGAAATGAAAATGATTAAATTTTTATTTTAAAGTATTGTTCATTTTTAATCTGCATTTCAGGCCAATGCGATCAGTTGATGTGTTCAACTTATACAAAATACCAAAGGAGACAAGAGTATCCTGTGTGATGTTTTTTGTGTTACCTATCCTAAATAAACGTTTGAACTAAAACAGTTCTATCTTTTCTCTTTAAGATGAACCAGATTCCACCAAGCTCAGGAGAGCTAAACCTTTAACTCTCTCCCCTTTGCCACTGAAAGAAGCTCAAATTAATATTTTCAATATACCTTTAAAAATTCCCAGTTGTGGCAGGTCATACCCTTCTATGAAAATTTGACAAAAATGTCGATTTTCCTCCTCATGTGGAGAAGTTGCCGGCTCCTGGTAGAAGGGTAAGTTAGTACTGGTTAGTACATAGTCCAGGAAAAGTGTGAAGGTTAGGTGAACCGGTCACTGTATATAACAGAAAAATTGTTGAAAACAGTGTTAAACCCTGGTGATTATAAGTCACATAAAACAAACAATATAAAATTCCTGGCCAGAACATTGGAATCATTCCAGAAAATCAAAATGGCATGTTCGCTAATTGCCATGAAGATTAGTGCTTGTCAATATGTCCAAGAGAGGAACTTATACTAGTCGGTATGATCCAGTGACATGTTTGATGATCTCTAATCATCAGTTGCACCGAAAATGAAAAATTAATTTGGAGAAATTTCACATAGATTGTACATGTTTTGCTTTGTTTGATTTCTCCTGAACATGCCAATTGTTTTAAGGTGATTTTTAGATACACAAATTGAAAAATACATGATTCATTAATATGCAGGGGCAATCTAGAAAATATGATATCAGATACATAAAATATTACATGGAATTAGAATCAGAGTATAAAAATTACCTTCCCATAGAAAGGGGTCATCTCTGTATACATAGTTCATAATTACTGCCCAATATATATGAAAAATACTCAATATAATACTCACCTTTATCATTTTCATTGTTAGAATAAATAATTACAATCTTAGTGTATCCAATACAATTATACAGTGTGAGTCGTTGCTGGTTAATGCCTCATTCACGCAAAAGAAAAGTTTAGAAAAAAAAATAGAAAAGAAAAATTTTTCGACCTACCTACCCTAATTTTTTGGTCAAGTAACCCTAAACACAACTATTTTTTTCTAGCCTAAGAATTTTAGTTACTTCACTTTGAAACAGCCTGCGAAAATGACTATAAAACAATCGCTAGAACAATTATGAAATATTGGGTTTCTAAGTTTGAGGAATACTACCCAACATATGTTCTTTTAGCTGCTTGACATTTCTCGTCATCAACGACAGGTAATTACTAACTTAACCATATCACAATTTCAGCTTATACAAATGCAAAAAAAAATCTATTACACATTCATACATAATGATAGCAACGAGATATTTATCTACAAAACGTGACCGAATATCTGCATACACGACCATAGACTTGCTTGAAGATAATATGTAAATATATATGTAAACTTGACATATGTTAAGTATAAGAATTTAAATTCAAAAGTTTGGTATCTACACACACGTACATGTACAGCTGTTTGATGTATGAATGAATCGCACAATATTGCACTGCATTATAACGTTCGGTAAGATTTCAACCGAGTAAGACGATGTTGACATTAAACCCTTTTTTTACATTTTGCCTCAATTTTGGTTAAACTTTAAATTATACTTTATATCACCATTGTAAAGAGGAAGGATAGCTTGAATATGTCATGTGTGGAAATATGTGTGGAAATATGATATCGTACCATGTTTAAATAACCCAACTACAAATTAAATTTTGTCAACATTTGTATACGATTACGTGTTAAATCCGGCCGAGTTTCGGTACGTCATAGATAATAAAAAATGCTGTGGAAGATAATTATTTTAAATAAAATGTACCATTTTAAAAGCTTTCTTTTTAAACTGTATTGCAATATGAGAAAATTACTTGGATAAAAATACAATCATGATAGTAATTTAAGATTAATTAATGTCTTTTTGTGATTTCCCTGTACATTAATTAATATGGACAGGTTTCATTTGACATCGTTTTAATGTTTCAGGGAGGTAATAATTACGGTTTAATGAAATATTTTAGAAAATCTTCATCTTTTAAAACTGATCATTGGATTCTAAATGTCGAAATGGAAGTAATCCATTCTTCTTAAAAATACGAACTTGCAAATAGTTAAAACGCGACGTGGAGAAAATTCATATCCTATCTTCCCATTATTTAATCTGGTTTCGTTGTTGTGTTTACATTTACTGACGACTTATTTTCATGGTTGCCGACCTATCAGTGGCGAATCCCAAATATTTTATCACATATGATCACTCACATGGACTTACATGTTTGTACTGCGATATATTTGGTCTCTCGTATAAACAACTTTATAATTTCTGAATGTATTTGTTAATGAAATTTAAGGTTGTCAAACACACAAGGAATTGTACGGAACAAAAAGGCATAGAAATTACACTGATTGGAAAGTTGTTTTTGTGACTTCGATATCACTAAGTAATAAAAGATTCAAAAGTTTATTGGCTTATAACAAAAATACATTGTCTTCAGCCATTTAGAGAACATAAAACAAAATGGCATAGATAGAAATATACAATGTACAACTATAGATTATAGATTAAGACAATAAGTAAGTTAATTTAAGAAACAGGTACATTGTTTAATTAATAAAAATACAAATACATGTAGTAGTGTTTCAAGACATATTATTCTGGTTACAAACTGTGAAAAAAAACACGAGTGTAAAATCAGAAATCAGTTTTCTTTGTATTGTTAATGTCATTCAAATTTCTGATGCTATTCCCGAAGTTCAAAGTAAGTTTGAAAGATTTGAAAGCCTATTGATATATGCAAATTAATGTTCATTGTCATACCATGTATTTGAATGTGGTAAATTCATGTAAAATACAGTCAGAAATATAAGGTAAAACGGTTCTAAAAACGATACATGCAAAACAGCATTAGCACACAGATAGCCTAAAATCTACCACCGCGCGGCACGAACCTGTATAGACACTTCTATACAGTCACACCCGTATTTTGTAATACAAAACCTTCCTAACATGACTCTTTTTCTAGGAATCCTTTTCTCAGTCAAACTTGTGTACTGAGGACACCCTGCGGAAAACCATAAGTTGTCCTCTGTAGACAGATGTCCTTTGTTCACAGGTGTGATGGAGTAGAGTATAAAATACAAAGCTCTCTCTAAAGAATGATATTTTTGGACTCCTTCCTGGTATACTAATCAGTACCTTACAAAATAAACATTCTTGTCACGTTCTTACTGGAAAAAATACGAAACAAACTAAGATGTTAATACATTTTATCATTTGATTCACAGAATAAGCACATTTTACAAAGAAAATCTCGGAAATTCAATGTTTGATACATGGGCTGCTAGTTGCATTAAAAAGCATGACAAATCCAGCCCTATTTCTTAGCCGGACACATTTCATGAACATCAAAAACGAGATATATCCGAAAATGAACTATCCGATATTGATACTCTTTCGTATGTTTTTATTTTAAGGAATTCATTCCTTTGATACATACGGACACCAATTTTATAAAAGAAATCACTTGGCACAATGTTTATCAATCATAAAGAGATGACAATCATGAATATTGGTCACGATGTTAGTATACACTAGAAATTCCATAAATTGGTAGTGACAATGGACGTTACGAAATAACGTGCGTAGTTGAGGCATGTTGCATGAATCAAGTTGAACATAATAAGGCGTTGGCATGAATGTTTTTAAAATTAAAAAATCGTAAGATTAAATATTACTGGCAGGCCTAATGATAGACTGATTGTCTATGGGTATCTTTAAATTTAATATTTGCACCCTTGTGTGACAATTATCAATTGTGCAGGTCAAACTTTATTGTCTCAATCCACACTTAAATAAACAAGCAATTAAACTTAGGATGTCAATTTACAAGTGTCATGATCACATGAACCAATCAATATCTTGGCTTCAGTTTGTGGTATCACATGTTTGTTGTCCAAGGTCAAAATGCCGATTCGGAAAACATTTTTGGTGTCTGCTGTCCGCGTCCGGCAAGTGTCTGCTATATAAGGCAGACTAATTTTAGGACTGTTTTTTCTTGTTGGAGGAAAATACAATTCCGTTTTAGGCAGGTGTCCGTTGTTCACGGGTGTCCTTTAGCAGAGATAGATGCTGTATATTCATACCAAACTTTATCGAACAATACAGTCTACAAAACTATCAGCATATTTCACACCAATCCCAACACAACAACACAAACCACAAACAATCATCACAGTCCACACCAATCCCCACACAATACAGTCCACAAACAATCATCACAGTCCACACCAATCCCCACACGACAACAGAGACCACAAACAATCATCACAGTCCACACCAATCCCCACACAATACAGTCCACAAACAATCATCACAGTCCACATCAATCCCCACACAACAACACAGACCACAAACAATCATCACAGTCCACACAAATACCCACACAACAACACAGACCACAAACAATCTTCACAGTCCACACCAATCCCCACACAACAACACAGACCACAAACATTCATCACCAATCCCCACATTACAACACAGACCACAAAACAATCAGCAAGGCTCACACCAATCGCCACACAACATTGCAATCCCAAAGCAATCAGCATGACTCATACCAATCCCCTCACTACAACGCGGTCCACAAAACAATAAACACGGCTCTCATTAATAATGTAAAAATCACCAGATACTGAGAATAAGTCGACCATTAAACTTGTTGGGCTCGGATTTCTGATGCTCCTCATTTTTATGATACTTATATATTTGAAATATAACGAAGCAAAATAGTTAGATTTGTGAAGTGAAAATTACGTTGGTACTCTAGATCACTTAATAACAACGAAGTACAACAGTAAATTAGTATAGAATTAACATAAGGTAGTAAATAGAACAAAATGCATAAAATAAAACATAAATACAAAAATACAAGTAAGAATACAGTTGGTTCTAACCAAATGCAAATTGAAATGCTTACCTTAACGAAGTTTATAAAATCTCAAAAACTCTTATCTGTGTAGACGGCTTATTGATCAAGGTCGTGTTTACGAAATAACGCATGTTACCGAACTTACGCACATATATTTAGATTGTATTCAATTCAGTACTGGGCTCGGCTTAATCATAAATTCCCTGAATTTAAACCCGGAAGATAATGCAACGATATTATCACTAAATCACAAACTATGTAAGAGTTTTATAATGTTTTGAAGTGTTAAATTTCTGTGTAATCGGTTAACAGTAAATGAGATGATATAATGTCTATAATATTTTATTCAATAAACCGTACCTCGAGGTTAACAGTAAATGAGATGATATAATGTCTATAATATTTTATTCAATAAACCGTACCTCGAGGTTAACAGTACCTTTGGAAGCAAAGAAAATGTCCTTATAATCAGGTGGGCTTTTTAACAACTTGAAGTATTGAAAAATGTATAAAACCGGTTTGAAAACAATTAGTCGCATTAATAAAGTTGGCTTAATGTCGAAGAGGTCGTTTAGTATGGTGTTACTGCATAATTTTTTATACATGTACATGGAGATTTATTCTAAGGAGCGAACTGCATGTATTACTGTAAATATCATTTAAAAACTAGTTAATAAAATATACATTCTTATGTTTATGACACCAAGTTGGCTTCTCAATTACAAAATCTGTTCGGCCGCGACCGTGGTCCTGTGGTTAGTGCGCTGGACTTGTAACCCGGAGATCCGGGTTCGAATCCCGGTCGCGGCAGATTATACCCTTCTATGAAAATTTGACAAAAATGTCGATTTTCCTCCATATGTGGAGAAATGGCTGTGGAAGGGTAAGTTAGTACTGGTTAATATACAGTCCAGGAAAACTGGTTAGGTGAACCGGTCGCCGTATATAACTGAAAAATCGTTGTATAATTATGATCCATTCCAAGATAACAACAATTAATAAGAATTTCAGTATACTCTGCTGTACTATAAATGTCACTTCACCGTGTTCTAATAAAGACACTGTTCATATAGAGTGTCCAAACGCAAATACTTTATTATCGCAATTTTACGACTGACTTTCGAGCAATGAGACAAATCCAATGTTTGTGGACTGGTCCATATCATCAGAACCACTAGTCCACATCGCAATATTGTCTGTGACATAGATCGCAAGACATTCGGGAAGAATATCGTATGTTTCATAAATTGCGATTGGCTCACCGCGTGTCATACAAAATGAAGCTATGGAATATGTACTTGCAACACATAAACAATCATTGTTCAGACAAATGTCTCTTGGTTTGAAGTCTTCATCACCAAATTTCTTCTTCCACAAAATTTCACCTTCTGTTTTCTTACAGTCAAATGACTTCAAGGTTCTCAAGGAGATGTTCAAGTACCACACGCGATCAGATTGTAAGTTATACACCGATCTGATGATTGAGGTATCGTCGTTAGGCTGTGGAAGTGAGATAGTTTTTATCGTCGCCCCTTTTTTGTCAAGAATGATGACCTTTGAAGTGGTACTTATGGCATATCTGCATATCGTGACGTCATAGTCGAAACCTGTTACATCTTTTAAAGTTCCTTGTATAACATATGACCCACCTAATGATAATTTCCCATCGTGTAATCGCAATACATTCAGTTGTTCACCAACAAGAACAGAAATTTCTTTGAACCCTGTTGAAACGATTCCAGAAACATGTTTTCTGAAATGCTTACGTTGAGTTGGACCATTTGGCAGTTCTGTGACAAGAACTGTTGAATAAGATTGTGACAAAAGTCCAATGAAATTATCTCCAAGATGAACTAACTTAGAAAAGAAAGGTGCCGATTTGAAGTTGGTTCTTTCTATGTCTGGAATCTTTACTGCTCTGTTTATTAGGTTCGTCTGCCTGAACGATCTTGAAATAGGTTGAATGGTTCCGTCGCATTCTTGAAATTGCACCTTATTTGATTCGGAAACAGGTTCCACAGATGTCGGTTTCTCTGCATTATGTTCATGTGAGTCATCCTTTCCTTTCCTTTTGAAGAAATTGAAAAATCCTTTACCTTTAATCTCTTTCGTTTTTTTCTTCATTTTTGTTTTTTCGTCAGATTCCACCTCCTTTTGCGAATAAAAAACTTGATCTGATCCGACACATATTTCGTCTTTCTTTTGTTTTGTCTCTTCTGTTGCTATAGCGTTGGTATCATCGGTGATACCAAGGCAGTTTACTTCTTGGTAATGCTTTTGATAAATTAGATCAACATCTACCAATGTTCCGCATTTTAGACAATTACTAATGGCTTCATTTGGTATAAAGGAACTCTCTATTTCAGACTCATCATAGTAAGGACTATTAAGGGTTTGTTTTATGGTCGCTATCTCTACAATAAATTCCTCGAAATCCACATCTTTGAGTTTGTCTAACATGTTTTTCAGTTTCGTATCATGTTGATTAAGATCATCATTGTCTGACAGTATTTCATGTTCAATTTGGCTTGCACTTCGTTTAATGGATACTCTGCATTCCTCTACCATTTCATCGATTCGACGTGCTAATTCAGCATGCAGGTCCCCAATTTGTTGCAATAAATTATCCTTTTCCTCATGCATTTTCGATAATTGCTTGGAATTCTTATCCACAATTTCTTTTACCGTTTGTCTCAAGTTGATTATTTCCAACATACACTCTTCTCGTTCACCACAAATGTCTTCAATTTCTTTGATACGGCATTGCCCAGTCTTTGACTTTTCTACAATGCATTCAATGCAAAGTAGTTCGTAATGATCAGTGCATATTGCACGAGCCTTTTTATTCGCATGTTCGTGACAAAAAAGTGAGGATAGTTTACTTGCCATCATTTATGTGCGGATCTGAAATGTATTTCAATATGACAGGTTTTCAATTAAGTCTTTCAGATATTTTATGCCCACTGCAACTAATGATTAAAATAATAAAGTTGTTGCCTTGGACCATTCCCGATGTACCCATAACACCCAATCTTGATTGACCTTCACCTTGAACAGATTTTGACTAATAATGTGTTAAAGGGGCAGTTTCTTGGTTTACTAGATTTCACAGTCTCATCTTGCAACAACATAAAGCAATTATGTTTACTGACTACTTTTCTTCTACTTTTTTCACATTGACCTCTTTTAGAATGTAAACTCTTTGACAAATATAGCACTGGGGTTATGTGCGTTTATTAAACGCTGCGTCTTGTATTTTATTCATTGCGCAGAAAGACCTACAAGGTGAAAAAAACGTTTGTAATACTTACAATGAAGAAACTTTACCGACAATTGTAGTTCTTAATACATATCAAGGCCTTATGCAATTCAAAATACAAAATCAATAGTTGTCTTGTGTAATAAATCTTCATTTATTTGAAATGTTTGGCTTTTTTCAGTGAACAATAACACGTCGATATTGAGACTATCATTAAACCAAGAAAAATGTCATTATATTGAGATTATGTCTATTAGGAAATAAATTGCTATTTTCATGCAACACTGTGTCTTATACAAAATCTAAATTACCGACGGATCGTTCAATTACCGGAACAGCCAATGGAATGCGTCGCTACAGGTGCGTAGCTGGAAGTGCTTTTTTCTACGCATAAAAAAGAAACAAAATAATTACGATTATCTTCAAATTTTCTACTCTGATCCACTGAATCAAAGTAATCCGTCAATTGTTTTGTTTCCATTGAGCATCATTCAGTTTTAACAGTTATGACACCATTTATAAATCAGTATGTTTAAAAGTTGACTATAATTTTTATATTCTCGCTAGAAAGAAAATACATGCCAGATAGACCCATAATATAATACGTCGAATAAGGGTATAAAATGATTTGAAACGTAAAACCACTTGAAAGTTTTTTCACAGTTTTGTGAATCCATAGACAATTGTACGTTTATCATGATATATTTAGTTCGTATGATAAATCTCACCTGTATATCTAGATATTATAATCAGCATAAACCATAATATCCATTCTCATTGTAAATTGAACGTCTTTGATTAAACATGCTCACACCTCATTATCGTTACGCGTTATTTGATCAGTTTCAATCATAACTGCACAAAGAACCCTAATTTAGTCAACACTTTGAATGCTGCTGAACTTATATTTGCACTTATTCCCTAAATCGCCTAAAAGATCTAACAAAAATACTTCAGATTTGTTTAATATCGAGGAGTTTTAAAACCGAAAGTAACACGGCTATTTTTAGATATGAATCAGGAAATCGAACTTCGTTGAAAAGTTCTCATCTTAATATCGTCTTAATAACTTTTTTCCATCTGATTATTAGTAACATGGCATAAAAATGATGACCATATGACAAAGACTAACCTCAGTGGACTTTAGAGGTCCTGCAACACATACTGGACAATGACGGACAGGCATTCAAAATTCAGAAATGAGAAATTCAGAATAGTTAACTTCGACATTTTTAACGATTTGATTTTAAGCGATAAATTGTAATACTTTACAATTCAAAACATAGCGGCAAATTGATTATCAATCCCGATAAATACATTATACTAATGTGCTCTATGTGCTCTGTCCACTATAAACTGCCCCCAAACTAACTAGAATGAAGAGACTCCAGTCAGGCAGCATGGTGTCACATTCCGCACATACTAATTTCCAATTTCTTTACTTAGTGAGCAGCCAAGGCTAATTTGGTGGAAAGTTTGACAAATAAAGGGAGTAACTCCAAATTGAAGTACCAATATCATGCCTGTGTACAACCTTCCCAAGTTTGGTGCTGTTTGCATTAGAATTATACGAATTAGAGAGCGAACCATACAAATTTTACAAAATTTTGACAATTGAAGTGCAACAATTTCAGTTTCATAAATGTTGACAGATATACTCAAGTTAATGAGCGGACATCACAGTGGACGCCGCCAGCCCGCCCGCCGCAGGTGAAACTATAATACGTCCCGTTTTCAAACGGTTTCTTAGAAGATTGGTAGCAGACGATATACGTGAATAAGTATGAATAGTATGCCAAAACAGTTATAACCTTTATCATTAACATTTATGCATTTGAAACAAACAATTATGGATATTTCTGAACCGTATACGTCGGAGCACTGATGTGGTAGCTAAGAAACCCTAAACTATTAAACTGGGGGCATTCATATGTATTGGTATCAATTAATCGAAGGCAGAGATATGAATTAACCGCTCACTGGCATTTGGCAATGCTTACTATTGTTGTTCAGCATTAGAAAGTCAATCAGACCACTTGCACAAAATCGTTTGTGATTTGCATCGCTTATCATCATGCTTTCTATCAAGCCACGAGGTCGCTTTTATCCCGCGGAATCAATGAAAGAAAATCCTAATATTGTTATCTGACGCCTTCCTTTATTTTATGATTTGTGTAATAGATGTTGGGGATTATCTTAGATGTGTCATGTTGTGATATATTGGTATTCCCTTCTATTTCCCATGCTTCAAAATGTCATGCCCGGTATTAGTTAGTGACGGTATTAAGTATTAAATTATTTTTTTGGCTGTGGTGTTTAAACCATTCTTCTTACATTTTACTATTTCACAGATTTGTTGCTACTGCCTGTTCATTTGCTCGGTAAAAACGTGCCCCACATTGTTTCCATGGAAACCACACACCAAGCGCTCTATCGAGGGAGCCAACCGATGGTGTGATATATAATTGGGCGGAGGTGTTTCGTAAAAAGTCTTAATTATTTACACCCTGTGAAAAATATCGAACATTTATTATATGATACGAACTATATGTAAAAAATCAATCATAGCTTGCAGCATAGCATTTCCAGACTCATTCAATACCCCAACTGCATTGTTTATCTTCACTAGTCCTTCAACAGATACCTTCAAGGGCTGTGCCAACTGCTTTGCTTTTTCAAAGTTCCCAGCCCTTGCATGAAAAAGGGCAACACCTGTAACATATCAAGAACATACTATGAGGAAAGCATACAGTACTACTACCATTAAAATAAGTGGAAAGACGAATGTATCAATGCGTTTAAACACGTTTGAGCTCGTTTTCAATTGTTACATGCATGTTTTATCACCACATGTGTTTTTATCATCAGTCAGTCAGATCATTATGGAATAAATCAATGAACTGAACTCCAGATTTATTATTTAGTTTTCGAGATCTGGCTATTTTATTTTTCACTTAATCAAATCAATACGTATGAAAGATATGATTGTCGTGTTTATTTACTACAACGCTAAACATGATTTAATACACATAACTGATGAACGACGAATGTAATCAGCGTATAAAGCTTATACAGAGAACAATGAAATACCGTAAAGTAATTTCCTAATGAATCCAGGAAAACATGTTAGATTAATTGTCTACTGGTAGATAACCGAACTACTGTGGAAAACAGGCATTAAACACTAAAATATAGTTACTATGTATTAAAATGAACACATAATATAGAAGTATTAAACACAACTCTTACCAGTTGAAACATAAGAAGCATGAAAAGTCTTGTCAAAATCTCGGAGCTCGTGTCGAATGGGTGAATAAACTTTTGCTTGAGAGAGAACTCCGGAGTTCACAAATGTACCATGAACCATATCAGCAAGGAATAAAGAATTATGAATGAATTCGTGCACAATTTGTTCTGCGTAGTGAGGAACTGACTGCTCCTTGTAGGCTCGAGGGTCTTGCCAGATAATGCCGAATGCAGAGCTAATGGAACCCCCGGCGAAACCAGAATGTTGCGCCTTGTAGTACGCGATACATGCTATAACCTGACTAATTGCATTATACAACTGTGGCATTGTATCGTTAATATAGTGAAGTGCAGAATTCACTCGACTTGATATCGCCTCCTTTTCCTCACTTGTATATAAATGTAAACCTGCATCAACGAAATCCTTACTGGTTTCCATAAGCCCCGATCGATTTAAACTGTCTACTACGTCTGGGTCATTAAAGCTTAAAACAATTTTCTTTGCTGACACTGGTATTTTTAGTGCTTGATGCTTTTCAAGAGCTTCGTAAAACGCTAGCTTTTGATCTTCGTCAGTTGTTGACTTTGCCGAAAGCCCTAATAAACCCAATTTCTGGTTCATGAATCCGTTTTCATACACAAAAGGCCAAAATAATTTTTCAAACACTGCTGACGATGCCATATCTTTTACAGCGTTATCTACTGAAACGGCTGGAAATAATTTCTGAAATTGTTGTCGTGCCGTTTTGTTATTACCAAATATTGACACTGTTTGTATCCATTGATTGAAGTAATCTTCAGCGTTCATCGGAACATGCTCCCTTACTTGCGTCGCCACTACTCTATACCACTCATTTTTGTCTTGAGCCATTGCATGAGGAATGTCAATGTCATGTTTTTGACTTCCAATAAATTGAATTTCCTTGTATATTTTTTTCTGACCATTGTTTGATTCATCTGGCGTTTTACTAGAAAACATCTTACCTTCACTTCGTCTAACAGTCAAATCTCTTTTATTATTATACATCATGGTTTGTGGCATATTTTCTTCGGCATTATACATCATTACTTGCTGTTGTTGAGGTTCTTTGTTTGCGTACATCATAACATTTCTACGACCAAATTGGAAATCTCCTTTATTACTGTACATCATGGTTTGTGGGGTATTTTCTTCGGCATTATACATCATTACTTGCTGTTGTTGAGGTTCTTTGTTTGCGTACATCATAACATTTCTACGACCAAATTGGAAATCTCCTTTATTACTGTACATCATTGTTTGTGGGATATTTTCTTCATCATTATACATCATTACTTGCATTCGTTGAGGTTCTTTGTTTGCGTACATCATAACATTTCTACGTCCATCTTCCAAATCTCTTGTATTACTGTACCTCATTGTTTGTGGCATATTTTCTTCAGCATTATACATCATTACTTGCATTTGTTGAGGTTCTTTGTTTGCGTACATCATAACATTTCTACGACCAAATTGGAAATCTCATTTATTACTGTACATCATGGTTTGTGGGGTATTTTCTTCGGCATTATACATCATTACTTGCTGTTGCTGAGGTTCTTTGTTTGCGTACATCATAACATTTCTACGACCAAATTGGAAATCTCCTTTATTACTGTACATCATTGTTTGTGGGATATTTTCTTCAGCATTATACATCATTACTTGCATTTGTTGAGGTTCTTTGTTTGCGTACATCATAACATTTCTACGTCCATCTTCCAAATCTCTTGTATTACTGTACCTCATGGTTTGTGGCATATTTTCTTCGGCATTATACATCATTACTTGCATTTGTTGAGGTTCTTTGTTTGCGTACATCATAACATTTCTACGACCGAATTGGAACTCTCCTTTATTACTGTACATCATGGTTTGTGGGATATTTTCTTCGGCATTATACATCATTACTTGCTGTTGTTGAGGTTCTTTGTTTGCGTACATCATAACATTTCCGCGTCCAACTTCGAAATCTCCTTTATTACTGTACATCATGGTTTGTGGGATATTTTCTTCATCATTATACATCATTACTTGCATGTGTTCAAGATCTTTGATTGGGTACATCATAACATTTCTACGACCAAATTGGAAATCTCCTTTATTACTGTACATCATGGTTTGTGGCATATTTTCTTCAGCATTATACATCATTACTTGCTGTTGTTGAGGTTCTTTTTTTGCGTACATCATGACATTTCTGCGTCCAACTTCGAAATCTCCTTTATTACTGTACATCATGGTTTGTGGCATATTTTCTTCGGCATTATACATCATTACTTGCATTTGTTGAGGTTCTTTGTTTGCGTACATCATAACATTTCTACGTCCATCTTCCAAATCTCCTTTATTACTGTACCTCATGGTTTGTGGCATATTTTCTTCGGCATTATACATCATTACTTGCATTTGTTGAGGTCCTTTGTTTGCGTACATCATAACATTTCTGCGTCCAACTTCGAAATCTCCTTTATTACTGTACATCATGGTTTGTGGGATATTTTCTTCATCATTATACATCATTACTTGCATGTGTTCAAGATCTTTGATTGGGTACATCATAACATTTCTACGACCAAATTGGAAATCTCCTTTATTACTGTACATCATGGTTTGTGGGATATTTTCTTCAGCATTATACATCATTACTTGCATTTGTTGAGGTTCTTTGTTTGCGTACATCATAACATTTCTACGACCAAATCGGAAATCTCCTTTATTACTGTACATCATGGTTTGTGGGATATTTTCTTCAGCATTATACATCATTACTTGCATTTGTTGAGGTTCTTTGTTTGCGTACATCATAACATTTCTTCGTCCTGTAGTGTCATGATTGTTTGGTAATTGTGTTTCGCTTCCGTGCACCAAAGCACCAAGTTTGTTTATCCTCATGGTTGGCTCCTGTTTTCTATTTGCAGCTGATTTCGACTTGATTAAATTTCTCTGTACATCTATTTCGTTCTCCGTACCATCATCTTGGTCCATATCAGTGCGGTAATGGATTGCTTTCTTGCCATCACGTATTTGTTTTGAATACCGACTTCTCAGTTGTTGTAAATATGCTTTGAATTCTCTATCCTTTTGCTCCTCAATCTTCCTTAAGGAAATATAACCATCACTGTCAAAGTTACGAACATTCCACTTGAAGTTATTTTCTTTATATCTGTTGACATTTTTGTACAAAGCGTCTTTGAAGGAAGACTTGGCAATCACTGAAATTCAGAATATTATTACATTGTATACGCAGTAATAATGGATTGCATTACTTTTGTTCTGTCCCAATATCTTTTGGTTATCTGCAATGAATGTCACGCAGTGGTAAAAGTACTTTCTAGTCTATATTTCACCTACGTTTGCGGTACAAAACCATTAGCCCATCAGTTATGGCAAGTGATTTGATACAAGCTACTGTGCTTAGGTAACATGTAAAATTACAATGTACAATTACAACAGCAACAATTAATAAAATAAGTTTATATACAGCCAAACCTGTGTTTGCAGCCACTAAAGCACCCGAATAAAGGTCACCATGTGAATATAGGCCTTTCTTTGAAAACTGACATTGATTATTTAGAACAAATTGACCTCCGAATAAGGGCCATCTGTTAATGAAGGCCGCATTTTATATTTCTCGAGAGTGGCCTTCGTTCAAAGGTTTGACTGTATTACTTTAAAAATATTTCTTGTGTTATCCGCGTTTTCAACAATTTCCTGGATTCTGCATCAGTACTAACCTTCATTATCACAAGTAAGCGCCAACATTTCCATATGAATGATTCATCCATGAAGGACGAATGACCTTAGATGTTATGTTTTAAATCAAATTATCAAAGAGAACATCTATCTCGACCTGTGTTCGAATTTCTCAAAATTGAATCTGCCAACTGTGCTGAGAGGACTAGCAAAATCAATTTGTCGCAATAATGAGATAATACCGTAATGAATGCTTTCCCAGACACATTGCTTACATTAACGTGATCAGTTTTAAATAAAGGTTTCCCACGCATTGCGAGATTAAAGATAACAGAATGACTTGTTTTAAACCACTGTGTTTTTACTAGTCGTTTCATATAAAGGGCTGATTGTCTCGTGATTTTGTACACCATCGGTATGTAAATTATAGGCTGTAAAGTCCCTTTACTGCGGAATTAGATTTGTGAAAGCAAGAGGTGTATGTAAGGAAAGTACTTTATCAATTTCTTAAAATCAAGACTGAAAGAAAGTATCAGTCAAAATCACAATCCTTTATTAACTAGTCCCGGACTCAGTTTAAACATATAGTAAATAAACATTGGAATTAATCATTGCCTGTTGAATTTTTATTTCCATTCGAAGACGTTATTTGTGTCACTAGTAGAGTAAACAAACAGAGAGTAGATAGTTATCTATGTCACCATATCTCATCACTCACCAAATATTACAATATTGAATGATTAGTATGTTTATTGAGAAACAATCGTTGTAAACAAATTGCAAGTGGTATAAATAATATTTCCAGAGCAAAGTTGCTGGCATTGTGGTTAAAAGAATAATTAATTGTCACTCTCCAGTACGTTAATTAACTCCCTGGGCGAAAAAAAATCACCTTTACCACAAATTATTTTACCGATTATTTTTATCAATTGTTTGCTTTTTTTGTTAAAACTTACATGATATTGAAAGTTGAATTTAATATACAGTGCAACCTCCCGCAGAAACACCCTTTGGGAGAAGCAAAATCATGTTGTTGTAGAGAGGTTGTTGCTTTACAGAGGTTAAATTAGTTTTTAAATCGTAATGTGGGAAAAATCACCATGATTAATGTGATGAATATGTTAAATACTGGCGACTATGGTCGCTGTGAAATTTTGTTGGATTATACATATATATAAAAAGGCACCGAAATCAGGTAGGCCAAAATCTGCATCTCGTAAAGAAATCGTTTCCAAAATAAAGGAAATCATTGAATGAGATGCCAGATTTACAGTTCGTGATATTGCACGAAAGGTAGGCATATCACCATCAACGGTTCACTTTATTTTGAAGAAGCATTTGAAAGTCAGAAAGATTTCTGCTAGATGGGTGCCACATTTGTTGACTGATGAGCAAAAGAGGAAACGGGTTAAAGCGGCCAAAAAGCTGCTTCAAATGTTTCCAAAATGTGACAAAAAGCAGTTTGCCAATGTCGTAACAGGTGATGAAACTTGGGTCCATTATTTTGAGCCCGTCAGAAAGGTTAGCATTAAGATTTGGGCCACTAAACACAGCAAACGCCCAATAATTGCCAAACGGTCTTTGAGTGTGAAAAAGGTTTTTTATGCAATTTTCTTCACTGGTGTAGGAGTCGCAATAAAAGTGCCTGTGAAAAGGGGCAAAAACATCACCGGAAAGTACTACAAAGACGTAGTACTGACGAAACTGAAAAAGTATTATCAGAAACGACGCCCTGCCACTGGATTTAAATATATCCGTTTTCTACATTACAATGTCCCCGCTCATACTTCACCCCCCCTCCCGTATTCCCCAGACCTTGCCCCATGTGATTTTTTTTGTTTCCGAAACTGAAATCATTTCTTGCCAGGCGGAAATACAAGTCCCAACAGGCACTTCGATCTGCCATTTATCAGTACCTTATTACTGTGCCCAAATCAGCGTACAGTGACGCATTCAGGAAGTGGATACATCGGCTGAAACTTTGCATTTCTAGCCACGGGGAGTACTTCGAGTGCTTGAAATGAGCACTTTAGGGCTAACTTGACATTTGAAGTCTCAAGATAGAAATACGCAATTCTTTTCGAACATCCCTCGTATGTGTTCGGAGGTCGGCTGAAACAAGCGAGCAGCCAAAGAAAGGACATACAGTATTCCTAAGGCTAGACCACCCCGCAAAGACCCTAGAGTAGATAGGTTATTGAAGAGGTCTTCAGCATAATTCAACCTGAAAATGAGAGTTCATAGGAAATAAATAATTTGCTTACCGATACCAATGACCGCTGTGACTAGAAAACTTATCTTAAACATGTTTGCGAATATATCGAATTTTACAAACCGATACTCTCTTTTATAGTAAATGTTGTCCGCATTTTATCTGTATTTGTGGGAATCAGCCACCTGAAGGAAATCCGTGTAAAAACAATGGGACCAATCGGTATGTTTTCTGACTTCTCTTGTTGTTTATTATTCATTAACCAGTTTTTGGACAAGCGTCACCTGTAAACAATTTAATCAGATGGTTTGTTTTATTATCATTTATCACAATAATGCACGGACGTAAACAAATGTAACACCAATCTCCTTTTTATACTCTCGCACATCTTAGTTGTAAGGGGGTATACTGGTTTCAGGTTGTCCGTCCGTCTGTTTGTCTGTCTGTCTGTCCGTTGACGAAATTTTGTTTGCGCTTCTCCGAAACGGCTGGTTTGATTTTTTTTTATAAAACTTTACCGACACATTTGGTCTACTTGCACATATTATTAAAAAAAAACAAACATTTATTTGGATTTATTTGCATGGAGTTATTCCACTTTTTTTATTTGTCTATAAACAAAATCTTGTATGCACTTCTTATCCAAAACGGCTTGTAGGATGTTTATAAAACTTTACCAGTTCCTTAGACATTAGGTTTACTTGCGCATATGTTTTTAGAAAAAAATGTTCGGATATATTCTCACAGAGTTGTGCCCCTTATTGATTTGTCTATAGACAAAATCTTGTGTGCGCTTCTTCTCCGAAACGGCTTGTTGGATGTTTATAAAACTACCTGTTCATTAGGCATTAGATATCATTGCGCAAATTGTAAAAAAAATCGGATTTATTCTCACGGAGTAATGCCTCCTTTTTATATGTCTTTAGACAAAATCTTGTGTGGGTCTCTTCTCCGAAAGTTCTTGTTTAAATTGCGTCTGGTCACTGATTTTACATATGGTTTAAGTTCCTAAAATTCTACCCAGGTTTGTTTTTGTTTTGCATGATTTATATTTTTTTAATTTTCCGCCATTAATTACTAGTAATTATACTAGTCAGCCACTTTAATTATTCGACTGCCTGCTTAATCCAAGTTAATAGTAGTGTTTACTGGACTGCACTAAATCGTGAATAAATTAATCTTATATCTAATTGTTTGTTGTATTTCTACCTTTGTAACAGAATTACAATTTCGGTTGAATATCAACATGCAAATCGTTTTTTTTTGTTGCATCTCGTATGGAATGTTTTATTCATGTACATCAACAACATCCAAGACTTTCAGACTGATATTTGACATTTCCAGCCTTTAAGGTATTATACCCATAATGTCCTCAATTAGTAGTTAAAAAACACCCATTAGAGTTATCATCCCCTTTAATTTACATTGAAATTTGTAGGAGTAGCCCATTTTTCGAAGAGTGAAGAACAAGGAATAATCATTTCGACGAATAGAGGAAGTACACATGTATAAAGAAGTTTGATAAGCTACGTGTATTGATAAGCAAGTGCAGGATCATTACGAAAGTTAACGCAATTTAAAACGCAAAAAATCCTGTTTTCAAAAGATTGTTATCAAATATAATAATGTTTACTCTATTGAGTTACGAAATCTGTATTTTGATGCATTTAATGGACGTGTTTATATTACAATGCACTCAATTAACACTTGTAAACGGTCGAATTATCAGTGCAAGTTTGTAATTGAGGGAAACAATTAATCTTTGTCACGTTTCTTCTCAACAATGTTGTTCTAATTATGAACAAAAGTACCGAATGATCTGTTATCTACAATAACAACAAGATAAATATTTTGGAAGTCATTTTTGGGGGAGGGAGGTTTGGTCCATTTTCGATATTATTTTAGTCATATGCCGACATGCAGTGATCTTAATCAGTTTACCTGTACTTATTCTAATCCTAACCTTGTTCTCCACAATTAACTGCTCCATGCTCAGCTTGAATTGTCGGCGTTGAATGACGAATGATCCTACATGCAATGTCTTCGATTAAATCGTCACAAAAAACTGGTGCAGCACCCCAATATCTATCCAGAGTTGTCGTTCGTTATCTCTCACATACATCTCTGTCAACATCTCAGCTTTTTACAAGATACTTGTAAAACGGGTAAAATAAAATCACAAATGGTACAGAATTTACAACTAAGTGAGGCAATTTCTTTCGCAGTATACATTCAAGACAAAAGATGTTGTAATTTACAGGAAAAACAGACAAATTATTTATTTAGCAAGCACACTATTTTCCGAAGGAAAATGTATGTTTACTTTTGGTAGTTAAGGCACAAAAGCTGAAATGGAAATGAATCATAGAATTCGATGGTAATCATGTAAAACTATGACAATAAATGCACATTTAGAGAAAACAAAAGCGTGATTTTGTGCACTCGGACACATGTTATGTTTTGAACCACTTTTCAGACGTTGACAGAGATGTACCTGATGGATAACGAACGACAACTCTGGGTAGAGATTGGTAGCGCCCAGGGTGAGAAAACACAGCAACAAGAACAACATAAACAAAAACAACAAATTGACTTCTTTCGTTGGAGTTATCTTGCTTGAAATCTAAAAATTTAAAACTTCCTGGCAATCATTTTTCAGTGTCACATATGTTCTCTAATTAAGGAGCTTCCGGGCCCAAGAAGTCATTGGCACTCGGTTTCCGTGTTTTCAGCTCACCTGAGCACAAATTACTCAGAGTGAGCTATACTGAGGGGTATATGTCCGGCGTCGTGCGGTGTCGGTATTCATATTGTGAAGACTTAAAAGGCCTAATTTTTGGCCAACGGGTTATGGAAATTGGTCAGTGGCTTAGTCTTGATGATATCTTGGACGAAATTAAAAAAAGGGCTATGCGGGGCCATTAACTAGGTTACTGGGTCAAATGGAAGAAAAACCTTGTGAACACTCTAGAGGCAACATTTTTCATCAAAGGTTCTTGCAAATTGGCATAGTCATGATGATATCTCGGATGTGTTTGAAAAAGGGCTGTGTTCGAAAATTAGGTCACCGGGCCATTCATGGATGTTGACTAAACCTTGTCATATTGTTTGTCTGAATGATATCTTGGACATCTTTGAATATGGGTCATCTAGGGTCAAAAACTAGGTCACCAGATCAAATTACTGGCAAACCTTGTCTTAATGATATCTTGGACATGATTAAACAAGAGATATCTGGGGTCACAAACTAGGTCACTGGATCGAATTGCTGGAAAACCTTGTTAACGCTCTAAAGGTCACAGTTTTGGTTGGATTTTCACCATATCTTGTCAGAATGTTATCTCAATGATAACTTGGACAAGATCGAAATTGGGTCATCTGGGGGTCTCAAACTATTTACCAAACCTCATCAGAATGTTGGCCAAGTTTGAACATGGGTCATCTTGGGATCAAAAAAGTAGTTCATCAGGTCAAATCATTGCAACATTTACTCAGAGGAGCGAAGGAGGGCCATCTAGGCCTTCTTGTTTATACCCGTACAGGCATTATTTTTTAATCTAAACTCATAAAATAAAGCAAATCTGTCATAAAATACCTTCATGTCATGGTAAGTCGCTCTCCATATTTTCAGCGTGGGTCCAGGCATTCCGTCTTAAATGCGTGCGCTTTTCGGGAACCCCTCTTGCTGTGTCTGTACGGGTAAAAATATCACGGACACGATTGCCTATGCAAATAGCTACGAAACTAAAATGTTGGGGAAGGTTTGTTATTAACCGAACGGCATGTGCAACTTTAACTTTTGACTTCATTGAAAATGAGGCATATTGCAACGGATAATTGATCAATTTTCAAGACTGAAAACTGACCCCTTCCGTTAAATAATGACCCTATCACGCGTGAAAATTTGACCTTCGTTAAAAATGACCAGCCTTTTAGGGTTATTTTTCACGTACTTGGTGTACAATTTGCAGTTTTTCTTTTATACTAGTATTCTTTGTATTTTCAAGTGTCATGATCTTTTTTTAAATAATGCCGATGTTAATTGATAATAAAGTCATTTCGTTTGAACAGTCGCTGAGTTTCTTGAAGATATATATTTTTGTGTGAACACATCTAAAACAGGTTTAAATTTTGCGCCGTTTCAATGCGACACTGGTTTAAAGATCTCAATGTCTGTTTCCGAAGCGTGTCACGGGAATCCTGGAAATTTCATATATGAGAGCTATTGGAGCCCAATTTCAGCAACTTTCCCTAATCTCTTCGCAAGATGCGCCGCATTAATTTGCATAAAAAGTATTAAAAGCAGCTACAAATGTCATCTTACGCTATCAGCATATTTAAGAGGATGGTGGAACATCCTTCGTTGGGCTACCAAGAATGTCACCAGTACGCCCCAACATCAAATCCTAAACCCGCATCTGTTGTGTATTGACTGTTATGTACCTTATGAATTTAGAAGTTGCTTGGATTGTTTGTTTATTTTCCTATAATTCATATTTAATTGATGGCAACAGTTTATCGCCTACCAGTAAAATCATGCAATTGAAATACAATTGTAACATTCATTTCTCATGTTTCTGTAATAAACTGCAGTAGAGTTCTGTGCATTGGCAGCAAGTAGGGATTGACGTTATCACATGCTCGCTCACTCATTTGCATGATGTGTGGAAGCCAGGTTTTTAATTTTCTATGCTTTACGCTACTAGCAAAATAGCATAATTTTTATGTTGTGTTGTCATTGTTTGAGACATACTTAAATTGATGCACCCCCCCGCATTTTAGAGAAACTAAAGGGTTAGTACACTGTATGTTGCAAAGTTATTTACTGGTACTCATTGAGCACAATGACTGGCACACGGGACTGGAGTGGATGGGATGACACCCATGACCTCGATGACAATACAGAATATAGACACGAACAAAATATAAAAAAATATAAAAATATAAACAGTGCTTTAACGAAAGCTACGCTCCTACGGTATTGTTCTTTTATGCATTGAGTCGATCTCTGGGTTTTAGTTATCAACATAAAATGACCCAAGGATTATGAGATACAGAATTAGAATTATGACCCACATTATTATTCAGTCCAGAATGTTGCGTTATAACACCTGTCAACACATTTAGGACATGCCTGTGCTGGAAATTTTCGACATGTAAATTCAACGTATTATTAATGCATGAATCATTCAAATAGGCTGCCTCAGTCTCCAGATCCGAACCAGTGCTTCCTTCGGTAACAAAATACTTAACATTATCAATGACCTATTTCCGCCTAGGAGAATCTAATGGGATGGTGGATCAGGGAAATTTCAGTAATATAGTGTATTGTCTAAAATCTCACAGACATGTGACCGCTACAAGGACCGGCCCCCTAGAATTTTGGCCAATGTATCCGCCCTTGTACCTCATGCGTTGTAGTACATGCCAATGTCCTGTTAGTTACCCCACTTGAGACAGCTGTGGATGGTGAAAGAAAAACACAAGGATTTGTTTTCACCTGGGCTCGAACCAGTGATCCTAGCACTTGAATATGTGTCTCTTCCGCTTCAGCATGGCGAGCAGGTGCAGCGGTTTTATAAATCTGTGTGGGATTCGAACTCACAGCGATGAGGGGCTAGTAAATGAACAGCATAAGACCATGACCTTTCAATCGCGAAAGCCACTGGCTGCTTTGAACCATTTATTTATTTTGAATTTTCACATCTTTCCTAAATAAGATATGAATATCCACATGACATTGCTTTTGTACTTTATTCATTCCAACAAACTGAAAATTCATGCAGTTGTCTACTTCTCAAAGGCTGATATTCTGTACTTCTCAACTTTTGCTAAGCACCAAGCGTTTTAAGTGTGAATATTTTCGACATTGATTTGATTTCCGATTATGCGCTGTTGATAAGATATTTATGTATCAGATCAGTTTTTATATACATGTTAAAGCTGTCAGAAGTCACCAAAAAAGAAGACCCTAACTGTTGGTGCAATGTTAAAACCCAGGGAGAAAAAATAAACACTTTCACCTGTGAAAACAGTAGTTAATCTGTTTATTGCACTGTTTATAGTAACTAGGTGACATTTTATATACAATTATTTCACGTTGTATGGTACCAGTTACACATGCTTAACTTTAATGCCCTTTATTCTCTGCCTTGTACACATCAAATTTTAGCCGGTCAATTTCTTGTACAAGGACTGTTCTCAATTATTACTACCAATTCTTTTGTTTACACGGCTAATTTATGTGTTCTGTTTAAAATGCTCCATTACTTCATTGTCACCCCTTGTGTAAACTGCATTTTTACCTTGAAATTCTCACTTTTAAAAAAGTGTACACACGCATATAAGGTGAATCCAGTTTTCTGTCAGATATTTCCTCTTCTGATTTTTAATGAAATATAATTATGGTAAGTGTGAGTTTTAAGCAATTTAATTAAGTATTATTTCTTCAAATGAGACTGTATTACTTTGGTATTGTTAGGACCTCCACACAAACATTGGGGCCTTAACACTTAATACAGACCTCCATACAAACATAGGGGCCTCAACACTTAGTACAGGACCTCCATACAAACATAGAGGCCTTAATACTTAGTACAGGACCTCCATGCAAACATGGGTGGCTCAACGCATAGTACGAAGCTTCCATACAAACATACAGGCCTCAAAACACAGTACAGGGCTTCCAAACTTAGGGGTACTGAGGTCAGTACCTAGTACGGTGCCTCTGTGCAACCAGTGGGGCATCTGGGGTCAACAAATAGCCTCACGACCACAAATACAGAAACTTTCATATAAAGCAACAGTTGGGATCAAAATTGTTATAATTTAAGTTGGACTAATTATCAAGTTGAACTATAGTCTGAAAATGAAGTGATCTTTACAACGAGGTAGTCTTCATAGAAGTTAGCCCCAACTGAAGATTTTCTTTGTAAACATAAATACACAATAATTTATTTCTATTAACTAATAAATAATTTATTAAAAAATCAAACACATTATATATGGTCTACTTTTAATCCATTATCATTACAGCAAATAATGATACATTAATGATAATTTGATAATGTTCATTTTGTTACTTTAAAATTGGCATTCCAACTATAGATGTGTATAATGGGACTAACTTTCAGTGTTTACAGTACCGATTTAAATATCAAGCTCACAGGTATGTGTTGAAATAAATCTTTGTTTTTATAAGAAATCAGGTGACTGAAGGGACACACAGCTTTTTGTATGAGACAAGATTGCAAGATTTAGTGTGTTTTCTGAATTTGTAACGCAGTTTTTTATTGGTCAACTGAATCTTGTTTTGTAAGTTATTTGAATATAACCTTGTAATTCATTGGATAACACCTAGAATATTGTCCAATCAGATTCACTTGTCTAAGAGCGGGAAATCAGAAGCTGTTGGACAAGCATGCTGGTCAGACGTGTTTTTTGATTGAGAAGATTTTTGAAGGATTTTGGCAAGGAGTTTACAGGTAAGTGGACTTGTTACAATTAGCTTTTATGTGTCAGCTTGTGTAAAGTACTGAAAGCGTGGTTGTTATATTTCGAGTGGAAAGTTTTGTTTCCTTTAATTTTGTGAAATAGGACGTCAGAAGTTGACCCATGACAAAAGTAAAATACCTCAAGCCTATCCTTCATTCATGTTTTATAATTGATCATTTTTACAGTTTATTTCTAAATGACAAAAAAATAAAAATATTGGATAAGTCCAGGGAGGTAAATTTAATCTTAATTTTAATGTTTCAAGCTAACTTTAGTGGTGTTCAAGCAGGGTCCACCAGCGTCATTGTGTGGTTGATTCTAACCTATTGTTCATTAAATCATTGGTGTTTAGCTCGACTACTCGTCAGAATAGGTAGAGCTATTGTACCCGCTCAAGCTTTGGCGTCAGCATTGCGTTTGGTTAAACATTTTGCTGGCTGTAGTATAGCTAACTTCTTTCATTTTTGTCCAATCAATTTAAAACTTTGCATAGGGGTCAGGGAATATCTAATCTAAGGTTATTTGTACTTCTTTATCCTAAAGATGTTTTTTTAGATTTTGGGGCCTTTTCAACTTAGCTTTTTTGCAAAAAGAAAATGTTTTTGTTAAATAACTTTTGATTGGATGAATATTTTTCAACCAAATTCGTTACATATATAGTTTGTATGAAGGTTTTTACGTGACAAAAAGTTTTGGGCATTTGAAGTCGATTCCAAGGTAAAGGTTATTGTTAATAAAGTAGAAATAAATAGTTTTTGATCAATTATTTTACTACAGATGAATATTTTTCAGGCGCGTAGCTTCTATTAGGCAGTACTAGGCAATTGCCTAGACTCAATTTCCAAAAAATTGGAATCATGTAACTTATGTTAAAATGTTTCATCGAAAATTGATATCTTTGACCATTTATATAATTAAAACTATTGATTTTTTTTTCATTTCTAATGGTCATAAAATACCCCGAAATAGGCGTGAAACGCACTTGTGACGTATTAGAATTTTAAAATTTTCCAGATGGGGGGGGGGTACGCCCTCGGACCCCTCCAGAATTTTGCCTATACTCTCTTTTTAGGCAAGCTACGCCCCTGTTTTTCTACCAAATTTGTTACTAAGACAGTCTGTATAAAGGTTTAGGTGTGGAAAAGAGATCAAGCCACTGGGGCCAAATTTAAGGTCAAGGTCATTGCTAGTAAAATTTAATTGAATATGTTTTGATAAATTATTTTTGTTTGGATCAATACTTGTCTACCAAATTTGTTTCATAGATTGTTAGTATGAAGGTCTTGATGTAAAAAAATAAGGCCACCTGGATCAATTTTAAGGTCAAGGTAATTGTTACTAAAATCAAAGGAAACAGTTTCTTATCAAATACATGTATTTAGATTTGGATGAATATTTTTCAACCAAATTTGTTACTTAGTTTGTATGAAGGTCGTGATGTGGAAAACAGATGGGGCTACCGGGGCCAATGTCGAGGTCAATGCTAGTAAAATTGAAATATATAGGGTTTCGCTAAACAGAATGTGCTGTACATAACTTCATGGATATATGTCACATTCAGTGACAGTTCTTGTTCTTGTCTTTCACTGTAAGTTTATAGTCTGCTGATGTATATTTTATCCTGAGATTTGGTAGGATATACCTCCTAAAGAAGTGCTTGTGCATACTTGTTTCTATAAATTTGTCCAGTTTTACATGTGATTTTTTTACAATATATAACACAAAAAAATTCAAGCTGCTTTTAAGTCTCCATTTTTTCTGATTACAGGTTGATATATCGACTCCATGAGATCTTGACTTTCACTATGTTAGTGAGCAATCCAAAGGGTATTGCTGGTTTTGTGGGCAAATTGACGCACTGACCATATTCTTGGCACAGTTGAGGTCCTACATAGTGGCTTTGGCTGATATGATGCACAAATCTCCCTTCAAAGTAAGTGTTGTTGATTCTATATTTAGTTTACACAGTCGTTTGGCCATTTTGGGTGGTCAGCCTTTGATCACCTTTTAAGTAAAAAAATAATCTATAACTGCACCATCTGCTCCTTAACTTGTGGATTTACTTCAGTTTGAGTTGTATTTTTGCTTTTAACATTGAGGTTTCATTGTATATAATTGAAGAACGTATTTCACAAGCACATACCTCATTTAAAGTTTTTTTTTGTTCACAGAAATATGTGTAGACGCCTGCAATTTCTGGGTTTCTTTGCGAATGCAAGCAATCAATGGTGGAAATCAAGCTGTGTAATTGGACTATAGACTTGACGAAGGAATTTAAAGATTGTATATTTTATTTTTGTTATGTTCGGTCCCCGAGGTTACAAAACTTGAGAATAGTCTCTGAGCCCAAATCTCAATTCTATTCTCAAAGTATTATGTTTGAAAGGAATGAGCTAAATAATGTTTAAATATATATTCAGGTTAATTATGTTGTCAGAATAAAGATATGAATTTTGAGCTCAGAGACAAGTTTTCTGAGTGTTGGTTTGTTACTGTGTTTTGAGAGGTTGGATGCACAAACAGAAATACAGCACTGTGCAAAAACCAAACCCACCAACACTACTCGCAGGCAGTAGCGACAGGCATGTCAAAGTAAGAATTGAAATCAAGGACACCCTACTCATAAAATTCTCTTCCATAGAAAAATTGAGAATATGACTTAAGCAAAAATAAATTCTGAAGCACCAACGTAAGAAATATTCTCCAGAATTCATGTTGGTTGATGGTGCGCATTAATCAGTTCAAGCACCGGGCTTGTATTCAAAGGCATTTTCCTATGGAAGGGAATTTTTTGGTCGAGTTGGGCGTCTGATACCAATTCTTACTTTGACATGCCTGTCACTGCTGTCTGTGAGTAGAAGTCATGTTGATGGGTTTGTTTTTGCACAGTGCTGTGTTTCTGCTGTGGTTTACTATGATGATGCGGATAGTTTTTACATGTTAATCATATTTTGTTATACCTTTACATATATTGTGGAAATAAACAAATACCATGGTTTGTTAGTTGGCATTTTTAAATATATGTATGAAAAATAAATTTAGGTATGTCACTTGCTTATTAACACTATGAATTAATAATCAAGTAGTATACGACTAGTGACTGACCTAAATCTTATAACAAATATTGTGGAAACACGAGGAAATAAAATGAACAGATTTATTTACCTGCATAACAATATTTCATAGTAGTCATAGGAAAAGCAAGTTCAGATACAGTGAAAAAGTAACACAAGAAAAGTAGCAAACTGGATACAATAAGAACAAACTGGTAGCAAGTATATTGATCCATTTAATAAAGAAGTGAAAAAGTAGGAAGGGAAATTTTGTATAAAAAAAAAAAAAAAGAAAAAAATGCCAAAATTCAAAGGGAAAATGTTGATAAAGTCCATAATCTGTTCTGGACTTTTCACATGCCACAAAATGTGAAAAAATGGGCTCTGGTATTATAGCTGTACCTTTTTCAATAGCCATTAAATACCCATTTGAAAATAATATTTTTAGTCATACCTATTAAAAATCTGTATTACAATAAATCTCAAATTCTTAACACATGAAACAGGAAGAACGGAATTGGGGTTACATGTACATTTTTAAAGATGCTGTAGCCTGTTTCATAGAAATATTTCTATCCTAATTTTCATATTTTTTAATCTAAGGTTACGGTTAAACCTCCTATTGTTGTTTTTGTATTGTCTATTTTCAGCTGTTAAATGTGTCCGCAATGTGTACCATTTTTAGGATCTTTGAGTCTAAAAACTACCATCTTAGCAGTGATATATCTTTGAAACAGGCTACAGCATCTTTAGAAATATACACAGCTAAAACACGGTTTTGGTGCTGATCACGTTTTTTTTATATCAATGGCACAGTAAATATATGCTAGATAGGTACAGTAAAACCTGTGAACAAATGCCACTCTTAGGAAAGACAAAATGTGTGGGCTTTATTGACAGAAGGCCTTTATTTGTAGACCAGTTCTAAATTATTGGTGACGATTTTTCCAAGAATGACCTTCATTCACAGGGTGGTCTTTATACAGAGGTGGTCGCAAACACTGGTTTTACTGTACTAATTTTAAAAAATGACTAGCCTGGCAGTTTCCTATTTTACTTTTCTGCTCCAAAAATGGCCATTTTTAGAATTTCGTAGTCTCACTTGAAAAGAAAATCATTTTGATACAAGATGTTCTTACTTTCAATTAGAAATGATGCATGAATTAGTATGTTTTTATGTAGACATCTGTCTTCGTTGCTTGAATTAATGAAATCAGTAAAAAATTTAGATTTTATAAGTACTTATTGTTATATTCCAATAATTGGTATAAAATAGCAGTTAATTTAACTTGAATTCACATTAACCATTAATTTATTTATTATGGCAAGTAAAAATAAACATGTTTCAGGGCCAGCCCAGGTTTGCGCATGAATGATTGTTTTTTTTTTCTAAATATTGGAATTTGAAATTCTGTAGTGTCTGTAACCATTCAATGTCTATGTTGCAATAGCTTCATTATTTCTCATTTCAAAATTATAAATCCTACATTAATTAATGTGTATTCATGTTATGTCTAAATTTGTAGTGCTATGAATTAATGTCATTGAAAATTAATGCGTAGAAAAGGTTACAAATACTACACATAAAGGTATAAAATGGAAGAAAAAAATCTTTTGATATACCATAGGATGGACATGGTGGATATAAAAAATGATGCAAGCATGTTCATGAAAAATCTAACTGGATTTGTGCAAACTATAAACTTTGTAATTACCCCCAGGAAATATGCTATCTAAAATTTACTTCTTTGAGCAAGTGAGACTACTATCAGCACCAATACCGTGTTTCAGCCTACATGTAACCTTTATAATGACTATCTGAGATATGAAATTCATTTTGGATGGTTTGAGGGTCAAATAAAATAAAAACTAAAAAACAACACAACAGATTTAAGCTGTCTCAAGTTCACAAGCCTAACAGCAACATATCTGCTTTCATACTCGTCTTGGTTATTCCTCTACAACAATATAGAACCTGAAATCACAGTAAAATTTACAAATAGTGAGCAGTAAAAACTTCAATTCATGGTAAGATGTTTTAAAAATTCCACATCCAGACATGTGAGGAGCTTTATCAACGTGTTTTACTCTATAGCATCTGTAGACAAATAAAAAAGGGGACATAACTCTGTGGAAATAAATCTGAATATTTGTTTTTATAAAATGCAACTTGATATAAAAAGCCACTTAGGATAAAAAGTGCACACAGTAGACAAATAAAAAAGGCATAACTCCGTGAAAATAAAGTCAAATATTTTCTACAATATGCGCAAGTAGACCTAATGCATAATGTCTTGGTAAAGTTTTATAAAATCCAACAAACTGTTTAAGAGAAGAAGTGCCCACAAGCTTGTAGATGGACCGATAGACTGACGGGTGCATTTTTGAATTTCTGTATCTCACTAGTTGTATGTATGTTGTAATATTTTAAAACGTTGTAAAGGTATTGAAATATTGTTTTAACAACTTTGTACTCTACCATTAATGAAGATCAAATTTGCCATTTTGAATTTGAGAATTTCTAGAGAATGACTCAATGGTTTGGCACAACACTATTGCAAATAGTATGATTGGATGGAAAATAGTGTAGGTATATGTGTTGAAGATTTGATGAAATTAGCTTTGGTTTATGTGTAGGAGATTTAATGAAAGTAGTGTTTGTATAAGTGTAGGAGATTTGATGAAAATAGTGTTTGTACATGTGTAGGAGATTTGATGAAATTAGCATTGGTTTATGTGTAGGTGATTTGATGAAAATAGTGTATGTTTATGTGTAGGTGATTTGATGAAAAATAGTGTTTGCATATGTGTAGGTGATTTGATGGAAAATTGTGTATATTCAAGTGTAGGTGATTTGATGAAAATAGTATTAGTATTAGTGTAGGAAATTTGATGAAAATAGTGTTTATATAAGTATGGGTGATTTGATGAAAATATTATTTGTGTAAGTGTGGGTGATTTGATGAAAATAGTGTTTGTATGAGTGTTGGTGATTTGATGGAGATTGGTGATAGTGATAATGGTCAAATTCATAATTTTGTCCCCATTGAAGATTATTATTATATATCTATATTTGATTAAAGAGTTACCTACCCTGTTGCAACACAGGATAAACTAGTGACTGTGTCTTACATACTGAACAGTCTAATTGACTAAGTTTATCACTTACTTTGACATATCAAAATAATCATCTTGCAACTAAGAGTTTTATCTCTATACACCTAGTGATTGTATTGCAAATCAAATAACTTACTTTTTTGCTTGTAAAGAGTTAATTTTTCATTAAATGTTCCACAAAAGCATAAAATTAAATGAGATATCTATTTCAGAGCATATGTGAATGAGTGGTTCTTGTGTTTTTTCTAGTCTTAAATCCATATATAAAGTAAGTTGTTTTGTCTATATCTAATTGACTGAGTAGAATTCTAATTTCTTTATATCTTCAGATTGTTTGTACACAATTGATGCAGCTCAACAATGGTGGGTAGGGGAAGCTTCAGAGTATGGTATTGTTGGTGAAAATGAAGGACTATTGCAACATTTTGAGGATATAAGGAATCACGGCTTGGTAGACAAGGTGGAATTGGTTTCACAATTTAGGAATTTTTAGAAGTTAAATACTTGTTTATATGATGTATGTATAATATTACTGTGATGTGTATGGAAGTATGTAGAATATTACTGTGACATGTAAGGGAAGGATGTAGAATTTTGCAGTGTTGTGTATGGGTGGGATGTAACATACCAAGTCTTCAAACAAGTCACATACCAAGTCTCCAGACAGGTCATATATCAAGTCTCCAGACAAGTCACATACCAAGTCTCCAGAAAAGTCACATACCAAGTCCCCAGAAAAGTCACATACCAAGTCTCCAGAAAGGTCACATACCAAGTCTCCAGACAAGTCACATACCAAGTCTCCAGAAAAGTCACATACCAAGTCCCCAGAAAAGTCACATACCAAGTCTCCAGAAAGGTCACATACCAAGTCTCCAGACAAGTCACATACCAAGTCTCCAGAAAAGTCACATACCAAGTCTCCAGACAAGTCTCCAGACAAGTCATATACCAAGTCTCAAGACAAGTCATATATCAAGTCTCCAGACAAGTCATATATCAAGTCTCCAGACAAGTCATATACCAAGTCTCCAGACAAGTCATATACCAAGTCTCCAGACAGGTCATATATCAAGTCTCCAGAAAAGTCACATACCTAGTCTCCAGAAAAGTCACATATCAAGTCTCCAGACAAGTCTCCATAAAAGTCATATATCAAGTCACAAGGCAAGTCACACATCAAATCACAAGATAAATCACTTACCAAATCACAAGATAAATCACATACCAAATAATAAGATAAGTCGCAAATCAAATCATAAGACAAGTCACATATCAAGTCTCCAGACAAGTCTCCATAAAAGTCATATATCAAGTCACAAGGCAAGTCACACATCAAATCACAAGATAAATCACTTACCAAATCACAAGATAAATCACATACCAAATAATAAGATAAGTCACAAATCAAATCATAAGACAAGTCACATATCAAATCATCAGACAAGTCACATATCAAATCATAAGACAAGTCACATATCAAATCTCCAGACAAGTCACATATCAAATCATAAGACAAGTCACATATCAAATCTCCAGACAAGTCACATATCAAGTCATAAGATAAGTCACATATCAAGTCATAAGATAAATCATAAATCAAATCATAAGATAAATCACATACCAAATAATGAGATAAGTCACAAATCAGATCATAAGATAAGTGATATATCAAATCATAAGACAAGTCACATATCAAATCATAAGACAAGTCACATATCAAATCATAAGATAAGTCACATATGAAATCATAAGACAAGTACACATATGAAGTCATAAGATAAGTCACATATCAAATCATAAGACAAGTCACATATGAGTCATAAGATAAGTCACATATCAAATCATAAGACAAGTACACATCAAGTCTCCAGACAAGTCACACATCAAATCATAAGATAAGTCGCATATTAAGTCATAAGATATGTCACATATAAAATCATAAGACAAGTACACATATGAAGTCATAAGATAAGTCACATATGAAGTCATAAGATAAGTCACATATGACGTCATAAGACAAGTCACATATCAAATCATAAGATAAGTCACATATCAAGTCTCCAGACAAGTCACATATCAAATCATAAGATAAGTCACATATCAAATCATAAGATAAGTCACATATCAAGTTATAAGACAAGTCACATATGAAATCATAAGACAAGTCACATATCAAGTTATAAGATAAGTCACATATCAAGTCTCCAGACAAATCACATATCAAGTCATAAGACAAGTCATATATGAAATCATAAGACAAGTCACATATCAAGTTATAAGATAAGTCACATATCAAGTCTCCAGACAAATCACATATCAAATCATAAGACAAGTCACATACGAAATCATAAGATAAGTCACATATCAAGTCTCCAGACAAGTCACATATCAAATCATAAGATAAGTCACATATCAAGTCTCCAGACAAGTCACATATCAAATCATAAAATAAGTCACTTATCAAATCATAAGATAAGTCAGATATCAAGTCTAAGCATGAACATTTAACACTAGACATGGACACTCTACACTAAACATGAGAAATTGACACTAAACATGAATACCATATGCAAAAAATGTACACTGTACACTAAACATGAACACTTGATATGCCATTTAAGGTATCGTGAGTGGCTATATGGTGATATCAAGTTTTACTAATTTATAGTTTTAAAAAGTCAACCATAATTGTATACATTAATAAACCCACTATACAGAGTCTATTGCAAGTGATTTGAAACAAATATTGTACTTGGTCTGTCTTCTATAAACCAATATCGCACGTAATTATAACGATCACTACTCTGTATATAAGGATATATTACAACAATTAGCCTTAAAACAACAATCATGGTATCATGCAGGGAATCGTGTCTCAGATTTTTGATAACGTCCTCCATTCAATAGATATTTGACTTTAAAGAAATTCCGTAGCCTGAACCCCGCTGAAAATTACGTAATACGTCATAGATAAAAAACGAAAATAAATATCAAAATTCTGTGACACGGTTCCCTAGATAAGCATTTCCGCTACAAAATACCGAAAACCGCTTTGAAATCCATCTTCAAATAAGGCGGCAATCTTTGTTCAAAAATAGCACCCACTGCGTTTTTTTCTAAGCGAGAAATTAGCAATAAAAGTGTCAGATCATTATCACCTCGTGTAATCAACAATTATTCTATAAATTAATACAGCCTATTAAATTTGATAACCAATCAAATTCTTTCGTCGTTAGCGGATCAATTAGTTTGTTCGATAGCTTTCAATATTTTACCAAAATGTACAGAGTTGCTTAATAAAAGTGCACGTTGAAATAACTTTATTGTATTGATTACATCGATGAAATATCGAAAATAATAATTTTCGTTCACCCAGTCTCCCTGTATTAATTTACTGGCAATTTAAATATATTGTAGTTTTATAACTTCAATTGTGTTTGAAACCTGACTCTGGAATATAAAAATTTAATAAAACTTGTAAAAATGGTACGTCATAACATTAACGGGGTAACAATCTTTGACAGCTCGTTTTCTTATCGTGTGCGTTTTATTGCAAGGTGCATGAAGTGTCTGCATACCATATTGCCGTTTATTATATCTCCCGCCAAAACATAAATAAATGTGTGATGCGACATAATTATATAAGGTATAAATTGACCCATATTATAGCATAATTAGCAAGGCGTTAGAGTATGATATGGATATCATACTTCAATAAGACCACCGTTCCGGATCAGTTATTTCATCACATATTTTATATTAAAAGTACATTAGATGCTAGTAGCCTAATCGACCAAGGTGTTAATGAATTCACACCTATCTTGCACATCAAATGATTGTTGCAGTTATATTTATTACGTAATTTTCCACCATAAAGTTTCCATTTTCACTATACGTCACGTCACTATGGTCAAGTTGTTTACAGGATATAGATTTATGCAGTTCGGTATCTTTAGCATTCGTAAACCAACTTCCGCGAGAAAGAGATTTCTAACTACATTTTTCACTTTTTGAGAACACTCTAACACCTTGCTTAACCTTATTTTTCTTATTTCCCATTTTAATCCGCTTGATGTTGATAATCTGTCGAATTTCAAATACTTATGTTAACATACGGCAAGCGATACCAAATTTAATATCGATTAATACAAATTTGCCCCTAAGGAGCCCCTTACAACGCTGCCTCCTAGATCGTTCTCGCTGATAAAGTGGAGTCGATATGGGGGTGCAGTTTTTATCGCGATAAAACACTATTTTTGCATATTCGGATCGATTTTTTTGTTGCATGGTATGATAGTATGATATTTAATTATTGTTAATAACTTAAAATGTCATTTTCGCTTATTTTTACGTTTGTAGCCACTTACGCTACCTTAAACAAAATACTATTCATTGTTCTAATATCATTCATGCCTTTGATGTCATAATAGACTGCAATGCTCGTCTACAAAAGAATGACTAATATTAGGATTGTCTGTATCACTGGACGAAAATACTCAACTTTAGATAAATTGTTACAATAATAAATATCTCTATTTAAACTTGTAAATCATACTACTACTGTCTGTGTCCATAAAAAATCGAACGACATCCTTAATATCTTTTAATACAACTACACTTACTTCAGATGAGGAGATACGTCTGGGAAAGTAGACACGTATACATCACCACCACCCATACAAACATCAGCTGTAACATGATCAAGTCTTGCCACATCACTGAAGTGA
Source organism: Lutraria rhynchaena (assembly GCA_008271625.1). NCBI lineage: Eukaryota > Metazoa > Mollusca > Bivalvia > Venerida > Mactridae > Lutraria > Lutraria rhynchaena. The sequence continues at coordinate 1,554,354 of VIBL01000036.1, forward strand.
AATATGATATCACATAAATTATTAAATGCAGATCAAATACACTACATTTGAATGTTTTACATTTGGCAGAAAACAATCAAATAGTTTATTTCTTACTATTGTCAACACTAAAAACATTATACAAAAACATAATGTATAACAAGTAATGAGTCACACAAAACATACCTGACATCAGATAAATCAAGATGATTTAAAATAAAATATGCATTCAATATATATTTAGTTTTCAAATTTCTGCGACCAAAGATCAAAAAGTACTAATAAATACAAAATGTATGTGTATTGTGTTTAAAATAAAACATTGTGAGCACAAAACTTTTCTCACAGGGTTTAACGCCATTTTTCGACAATTCTTCAGTTATATACAACGGCCAGTTCACCTAACCAGTTTTCCTAGACTGTATTTTAACCGGTTCTAACTTACGCTTCTACTAGGAAAAAGCAACTATTCCACATAGAGGAAATTACAGACCAATAAACGTATTTTAAATATTTCAATCATCACAAATACAAGCAAACCTTTCTATGAAGATCAACTTTGGGAACATCAAAATTGTCACTGTAGTAAGTGGTCTTTATACACAGGTTAAAATATACTACTTTTGCTGGTATTAGAAATAAAACCAGTGCAGTTCACAACCTGCAGACTCAATTCACTGTTTGGGCTTAGCAGATAAAACATGATTAAATCTTTAAAACAAAGGTTTCTTGTTACTTTTAATCTGAAAGAGCTACATAAACTCAATTTTTGCACTAACCCACTAGATCAAATTCTGGGGCAAGCAAATTCCTAATCAGGCAAGTGAACTTTCTCATTAACTTCCTGTTTCTAATCGCCAGTAAATCACCAGTTACTGACCCTTGAAGATTGAGGCATTTTCCATCTTGACAGATGGTCACATGACTCAAAGAACCAATCATGACTACTGGCACATATTCATTTGTCCTGTGATAAAAGAAAGCAGAATTAATTCTCAAAATAATACTTGGTAATGAGGAAGTAACTAAATTTTAGCTCCAAGTGTAAATACACATGCTCGTATACAATAGGGCCATGATGGCCCTTTTTTCGCTCACCTGAGTAAAGACTGTAACCTTTTCGGTTTTCCTGAGATTTGACCTGGTGACCCGTTTTTGACCCAAGTTGACCCGTGTTCAAACCTGTTCATAATACCATTAATACAAACATTCTGATAATGTTTGGGGAAGATTCAATCAAAAGTGTGACTTGTTGAGTGTTAAAAAGATTTCCCAATTTTGACCTAGTTTGTAGCCCCAAATGACTTGTGTTCAAACTTGTCCAAGATATCTATAAGACAAAAAGATTCAGACAAGATTAAGTGAAGATCCAATTAAAACAATGACCTCTTAAGTGTTAATAGGGTTTTCCATTGATTTGACCTGGTGACCTAGTTTTTGACCATAGATAACCCATGTGTGATCCTGTCCAAGACATCATTAAGACAAACATTCTGACAAGGTTTAAAGAATATCCTTTCAAAACTGTGACCTCTAAGAGTGTTAACAAGGTTTTCATGTGATTTTTTTGCTAGATAGTGTGCATATAAGTGTGTTATCCCCATGCAGAATATTGCCATTAACGGCCAGCTTAAGCACTTCTATATGTACATCTACACTCAATTTGTTGCAGATCGTTGGTTGGATATGCTAAAAAAATTAAATAGATGCACTTTCATTAATATATACTTCTATTTAATTTATTGGCAAAAAGAAGCATACTATAGGAATTTGTTGATGATGGAAATAATCAAACAGCACATCCTATAAATGTTGGAATTGTTCAAATAGAGCGTCAACATGAGCCTGATGCTACAGTTGGTGGAAGCAACTGAGGTGATCAGTTAATTACCAAAAACGTTGAGGAATTACATTTTACACTATTTAATACAAATATAAAAAGTTTTTGTCAAACATTTTTCTTATATTTCCAAATCACAATATTATTAACTGGCCTGATACTTAAAGATCAAAGTATCTAATTTTGGTTTCCATGAAAATATTTTGCATTTTTTCATCATTTAAATGATTCAGTACTTCATGGTTTCAGTAAATTTTGCAGTTAAGATGCCAGTGAAATTAATCAAGCGTCTTACAACTCGGAGTCAAGCTGCCAGTGAAATTGATCAAGCTTACATTCACTCTAAACTTTTGAAACATAGGAGTACATTTACCCTATTTTTTCAAGCTGGGAGTACATTTTTCAAGCTGGGAGCACATTTACTCTCTTGTTTTCAAAACTGAGAGTACATTTACTCCCACCAAAAAAAATTATCTGGAGCACTGCTAGTGACCTAGTTTTGACTCCAGATGACTCATTTTCGAACTTGTCTAAGAAATAATTAAGACAAATATTATGATAAAATTTGGAGAAGATCCAATCAAAACTGTGAGGGTTAACAAGGCTTTCCAATGATTTGAGCTGATGACCTGGTTGTGGCCCCAGATGACCTGTGTTCAAACTAAATTAAGTCTTGTCCAAGATATCATTAAGACAAACATTCAGACAAGGTATGATGAAGATTTACTCAAACCCCCAGGTGTGAATGACGGACCACGGAGACTGACTGATCACTATAGCTCACAGATATATTCTAAAAGAATATAAAGTCATTAGTAGCATATTCTAAATTATACAGCAAGAATCATAAATTGCTTGCAATACATTTGGAGGTAGGCAAATAAAAGAGAAATTATTTTCAAATTTTGCAAAGATAGGATTATGGTTTTTGCAGGCAATACATCATCATGACTTGTTAATCATGTGTGCCCAATCTATTTAAAATCCATCCATGAATGACAAAGTGACAGACTAGACATGAAATCCAGACAGAAAAAAAGATAAAGGGAAGTATTTAAAACAAGAGGGCCATGATGACCACGCATCCCACACCAGAATGCAAGTTAACTCATTACTAAAAAGGTAATAAAGGTACACTTCTGTGCAGATATAGGAGAACAATAATACTCTTGATACTACAAAGGAATATTGGTGATTACTGGAGGATGCTACAGACCAACTTTGGTGATGATCCAACCATTGGTTTATGAAAAGAAATCATCTTAAGGCATTTCTATTTTTAGCTCTGAAGCTGACCAAATTTATTCAAGCAAACTTGGAAGAGGGCTACACCATCTATCTCCTTTTATCTTTTAGCTCTGGTGGCCCCTAAAAGGGGCCAACCAATTTTATTAGAGCAAACTTGACAGAGGACTATATGATACTATAAACCAAGTTTGGTAATAATCCATCCATTGATTCATGAGAAAGACATATTAAGGACCATCTAAGGATACTACAAATGAATATTGGTGATGTTGGCCATCTAAGGATGCTACAAACCAAGTATAGTGAAGATACATCCATTGGTTCACAAGAAGATGTTTAAAGGTATATCTATTTTTAACTCTAGCAGCCCCTAAAAGGGGCTAATTATTTTTATTTGAGCAAACCTAATAGAGGACCATCTAAGGATGCTACAAACCAAGCTCATTGATTCATGAGAAGATGTTTAAAGGTTTTTCTATTTTTAGCTCTAGTGACCCCTAAAAGGGACCAACTGGTATAATGTTACCGAACTGCAATTGGAACATCAAAAGTATTCTATATATCAAATTTCAAGTAAATCGGACCATTACTTTCAGAGAAGACCATTGTTGACACTGGAGAATTCCTCTACTCATCCTATCAGCTCACACTGAACCTTCCTTCCTGGCGAGCTAAAAATCAGAAAGACAGAGTTATAGTTCTTGAAACAATACACTTATCATGACTTGCTAATCATGTGTGCATAGTATTTTTAAAATCCATCCATAAATAACAAAGTCACAGACTGGACATGAAATCCAGATGGGCAGACACTGCAATCACTATATGCCATCTCAACCTGATTGGGGCATAAGAATCAAGAACAATTTTTACTTGAATTTTTGGCTTTGTTTTAAGTTAATTCACAGAATAAACAAAATATAGGAATAGTTAGCAAGAGGTCCAAAAAAATACTGCATTCCTCCCTGGACTAACCTGACGTAATTATCCATTGTATTTTTCACATGCACAAAGATGTAATATGTTGATTTTGATAAAACTTAAAATAAGAGGGCCAAGATGGCCCTTTTTCGCACACCTGAGTAAAGACTGTAACTAACTTGACCTGATGACCTACTTTTTTGACCCCAGATGACACATGTTCAGACTTGTAAAGACAAACAATCCAACAAGATTTGGTGAACATCCAATCAAACCTGTGACCAATACAGTGTTAACAAGGTTTCCAGTGATTTGACCTGGTGACCTAATTTTTGACCAAAAATAGCCTTTTTTGAATTTGTCCAAGCCACTGACCAGAGCTAATTGACTATTGTAGGGAGATGGATGTTGTAAGGAGATGGGTGCTGCAGGGAGATGGTGTATGGAGACTGTGTAACAAGGTAATACGTGAAGTATGGAGATAGGTGGTGTAAGGAGATAGATGGTGTAGGGAGATAGATGATGTAGGGAGATAGATGGTGTAAGGAGATAGATGGTGTAAGGAGATGGATGGTGTAAGGAGATGGATGGTGTAAGGAGATAGATAGTGTAAGTAGATAGGAGGTGTAAGGAGATAGATGGTGTAGGTAGATGGATGGTGTAAGGAGATAGATGGTGTAGGTAGATGGATGGTGTAAGGAGATAGATGGTGTAAGGAGATAGATGGTGTAAGGAGATAGATGGTGTAGGTAGATAGATGGTGTAAGGAGATAGATGGTGTAAGGAGATAGATGGTGTAGGTAGATAGATGGTGTAGGGAGATAGATGGTGCAAGGAGATAGATGGTGTAGGTAGATGGATGGTGTAAGGAGATAGATGGTGTAGGTAGATAGATGGTGTAGGGAGATAGATGTTGTAGGGAGATCGATGGTGTAGGTAGATAGATGGTGTAGGTAGATGGATGGTGTAGGTAGATGGATGGTGTAGGGAGATCGAAGGTGTAGGTAGATGGATGGTGTAAGGAGATAGATGGTGTAAGGAGATAGATGGTGTAGGTAGATGGATGGTGTAGGTAGATAGATGGTGTAAGGAGATAGATGGTGTAGGTAGATAGATGGTGTAAGGAGATAGATGGTGTAGGTAGATGGATGGTGTAAGGAGATAGATGGTGTAAGGAGATAGATGGTGTAAGGAGATAGATGGTGTAAGGAGATAGATGGTGTAGGTAGATGGATGGTGTAAGGAGATAGATGGTGTAAGGAGATAGATGGTGTAAGGAGATGGATGGTGTAAGGAGATAGATGGTGTAGGTAGATAGATGGTGTAGGTAGATAGATGGTGTAAGGAGATAGATGGTGTAAGGAGATAGATGGTGTAGGTAGATGGATGGTGTAGGGAGATAGATGGTGTAGGTAGATGGATGGTGTAGGTAGATAGATGGTGTAAGGAGATAGATGGTGTAGGTAGATAGATGGTGTAAGGAGATAGATGGTGTAGGTAGATGGATGGTGTAAGGAGATAGATGGTGTAAGGAGATAGATGGTGTAAGGAGATAGATGGTGTAAGGAGATAGATGGTGTAGGTAGATGGATGGTGTAAGGAGATAGATGGTGTAAGGAGATAGATGGTGTAAGGAGATAGATGGTGTAAGGAGACAGATGGTGAAAGGAGATGGATGGTGTAAGGAGATGGATGGTGTAAGGAGATAGATGGTGTAAGGAGATAGATGGTGTAAGGAGATGGATGGTGTAAGGAGATAGATGGTGTAGGTAGATGGATGGTGTCAAGAGATAGGTGGTGTAGGAAGATAGGAGGTGTAAGGAGATAGATGGTGTAAGGAGATAGACGGTGTAGGTAGATAGGAGGTGTAAGGAGATAGGAGGTGTAAGGAGATAGATGGTGTAAGGAGATAGATGGTGTAAGGAGATGGATGGTGTAAGAAGATAGATGGTGTATGTAGGGAGATAGATGGTGTAGGTAGATGGATGGTGTAAGGAGATAGATGGTGTAAGGAGATGGATGGTGTAGGGAGATGGGTGATGTAATGAGATAGGTGGTGTTTGTAGATAGGCAGTGTAAGGAGATAGATGGTGTAAGAAGATAGATGGTGTAGGTAGATGGGTGGTGTAGGGAGATAGATGGTGTAGGTAGATGGGTGGTGTAAGGAGATAGATGGTGAAAGGAGATAGATGGTATAAGGAGATAGATGGTGTAGAAAGATGGATGGTGTAAAGAAAGATGTGGTGTAGGGAGATAGGTGGTGTTAAGAAAGATGTGGTGTAGGAAGATAGGTGGTGTAAAGAAAGATGTGGTGTAGGAAGATAGGTGGTGTAGGGAGTTAGGTGGTGTAAAGAAAGATGTGGTGTAGGGAGACAGGTGGTGTAAAGAAAGATGTGGTGTAGGGAGATAGGTGGTGTAAAGAAAGATGTGGTGTAGGAAGATAGGTGGTGTAAAGAAAGATGTGGTGTAGGAAGATAGGTGGTGTAGGGAGATAGGTGGTGTAAAGAAAGATGTGGTGTAGGAAGATAGGTGGTGTAGGGAGATAGGTGGTGTAAAGAAAGATGTGGTGTAGGGAGATAGGTGGTGTAAAGAAAGATGTGGTGTAGGGAGATAGGTGGTGTAAAGAAAGATGTGGTGTAGGAAGATAGGTGGTGTAGGGAGATAGGTGGTGTAAAGAAAGATGTGGTGTAGGGAGATAGATGGTGTAAAGAAAGATGTGGTGTAGGGAGATAGGTGGTGTAAAGAAAGATGTGGTGTAGGAAGATAGGTGGTGTAGGGAGATAGGTGGTGTAAAGAAAGATGTGGTGTAGGAAAATAGGTGGTGTAGGAAGATAGGTGGTGTAAAGAAAGATGTGGTGTAGGGAGATAGGTGGTGTAGGAAGATAGGTGGTGTAAAGAAAGATGTGGTGTAGGGAGATAGATGGTGTAAAGAAAGATGTGGTGTAGGAAAATAGGTGGTGTAGGAAGATAGGTGGTGTAAGTAAAGATGTGGTGTAGGAAGATAGGTGGTGTAAAGAAAGATGTGGTGTAGGAAGATAGGTGGTGTAGGGAGATAGATGGTGTAAAGAAAGATGTGGTGTAGGGAGATAGGTGGTGTAGGGAGATAGATGGTGTAGGAAGATAGGTGGTGTAAAGAAAGATGTGGTGTAGGAAGATAGGTGGTGTAGGGAGATAGATGGTGTAGGAAGATAGGTGGTGTAAAGAAAGATGTGGTGTAGGAAGATAGGTGGTGTAGGGAGATAGGTGGTGTAAAGAAAGATGTGGTGTAGGGAGATAGGTGGTGTAAAGAAAGAGGTGGTGTAGGAAGATAGGTGGTGTAAAGAAAGATGTGGTGTAGGAAGATAGGTGGTGTAGGGAGATAGGTGGTGTAAAGAAAGATGTGGTGTAGGGAGATAGATGGTGTAAAGAAAGATGTGGTGTAGGGAGATAGGTGGTGTAAAGAAAGATGTGGTGTAGGAAGATAGGTGGTGTAGGGAGATAGGTGGTGTAAAGAAAGATGTGGTGTAGGAAAATAGGTGGTGTAGGAAGATAGGTGGTGTAAAGAAAGATGTGGTGTAGGGAGATAGGTGGTGTAGGAAGATAGGTGGTGTAAAGAAAGATGTGGTGTAGGGAGATAGATGGTGTAAAGAAAGATGTGGTGTAGGAAAATAGGTGGTGTAGGAAGATAGGTGGTGTAAGTAAAGATGTGGTGTAGGAAGATAGGTGGTGTAAAGAAAGATGTGGTGTAGGAAGATAGGTGGTGTAGGGAGATAGATGGTGTAAAGAAAGATGTGGTGTAGGGAGATAGGTGGTGTAAAGGAAGATGTGATGTAGGAAGATAGGTGGTGTAGGGAGATAGATGGTGTAGGAAGATAGGTGGTGTAAAGAAAGATGTGGTGTAGGAAGATAGGTGGTGTAGGGAGATAGATGGTGTAGGAAGATAGGTGGTGTAAAGAAAGATGTGGTGTAGGAAGATAGGTGGTGTAGGGAGATAGGTGGTGTAAAGAAAGATGTGGTGTAGGGAGATAGGTGGTGTAAAGAAAGATGTGGTGTAGGGAGATAGGTGGTGTAGGGAGATAGGTGGTGTAAAGAAAGATGTGGTGTAGGGAGATAGGTGGTGTAAAGAAAGATGTGGTGTAGGGAGATAGGTGGTGTAGGGAGATAGGTGGTGTAAAGAAAGATGTGGTGTAGGAAGATAGGTGGTGTAAAGAAAGATGTGGTGTAGGGAGATAGGTGGTGTAAAGGAAGATGTGATGCAGGGAGATAGGTGGTGTAAAGAAAGATGTGGTGTAGGGAGATAGGTGGTGTAAGTAAAGATGTGGTGTAGGAAGATAGGTGGTGTAAAGAAAGATGTGGTGTAGGGAGATAGATGGCAGGGCTTTTTTTCCTTCTACAGCAAGGGCCATTTATAGGTGTCTTCCCCTCAGGAAAAATCCTTAAATTCATGCAGATTTCCCCTAAAATTCAGTTTGCTTCAAGTTTTTTCTTCCCCTTTTGCAAAAATACTGTGTTTTTTCCTCCCAAATTTAGGCCCCTTCCCCTACGCGTGAAGAAAAGCCCTGGATGATGTAGGGAGATGGTAGGTGTAGCCTAGGGAAATAGATGGTATAGGGAGATAGAAGGTGTAAGGAAAGATGTGGTATAGGGAGATGGGTGGTGTAGCAAGATTCTTATTTTGAAACTATAATATCAAAAGTTTATACAAATTGGAAAATGATTCAAGCCTCAAGGACGGTTCGTCATAACAATCAAGAGTTAAAACATCAAATAACAAAAAAGCATTACCAGAAATATCTCCAGAAATAACATACATGTAAATACACAGTAATAATTGTGTTGTATTATGTAAACCTAATTAATTAATTGCACAATGACTGTTTCAATGTATGTGTTTCACTATTTGCATATTCTTGTCTTGTACAAGAACGGAGAGGCAGGCAGCAGCCATTATTGTTTATTAAACTACTTGCGGAACACTCGGATCTTTACGTAGACTATTGCAGTCCGAGACTGTGCACTGATATTTCAAATTACAAAATTTTTGTAATAATATTAAGAAAATTTTAAAAACAATTATTTCTACCAGTATATTCACCGTTTTCATTTTTCTTTCAACTATTTTCATACATTAAACCATAAGCAAAAATAAAATTCGAATTTCGTTAATTTTGTGTCGCTCTCAGCAACTTTCACGACCATTTTCAACAACATTTCTTGTAATTCAGTAATTTCACAATTTTCGGACATTTTGTTCCTCATATATTTCGGACCTAAATTCTGCTGAATACTGCCCTGCATTACAAACCGTTTATGGTTCATCAACGCTGTTTGCCACAGTGTTAGTTCAATTATCGTTGAGCGACTTCGCGCGTTTTGGGCTGCATTTTTAAAGCTCTCACAACCAAGTACGTAAATATCATAACCACATACCTGTTATGGTAAAATTACAGAAATTATACTAAAAACACCAAAAGCTAGCCCAAAGTTACCTTTCATAAAAAGGTCACAGAATACGGTCCCATTCAGCTGATATATGCACTATAATTAAGTTTGAGTGTTCTAAATACAAATTACAATTTTACCTGCTACAAACAATGATAAAAATGTCTTCTCCACTACTCGAAGCTATACTATAAATTAGTTGTGGGAACTAGCCCTGACGCCCAACAGTAACAGTTATTACTGTTTTTGTTAATTAATATTTGCCACACGTGGTTGCAACGTGGTCTACAACGTGACTAGAAAATTACGAAAACATAAAAATACATGTATAAGGAAAGTATTCCACATAGATACGTTTGTCGCCATACAAATTGAGATACTGATAAGCCAAACACTTACCTAAGCATAAATATATTTTCACCACAACTTTAAATTCAAATACAAGCAAAACGACTTGACTGTGTTGTAGGTACATGCGGTCCAAACTAAATGCACGGGAAAAACGCTCATTTGAGCGTAGGAATACAAGGCACCAGAGCGTTACTTAAGAGGCTACATTCGGGGTACAAACAACCGAGAATATAATAATTACACGTAAGCTACTGTTAATTTAAATCAGAAATGCGTACAGTCATTTTATTGCTTTATGCAAACCAGAAAGTTTAGAAAATACACATTTTTGAATTAGTTTCTTGGCTGGCTCTAAGAGAGCCAGATAATATTGAGATATTTAAACATTACTTTTCTGTTTTACTGCAAAATGATATTAGCCTCCCCTTTCATATTTGCTATAACATATTGTTTCTCTTCAGTCAAATCAAGTCGAGTATCATTTATGAGACACATTTCATAGTTACTACTTTAAGAACTATGTATATCATTAACTAACCACAGTACAATTCAGGCCGCGGCCGTGGTCCAGTCGTTAGTGCGCTGGACTTGTAATCCGGAGATCCGGGTTCGAATGCCATCCGCGGCAGGTCATACCCTTCTATGAAAATTTGACAAAACGTCGAATTTCCTCCGTATGTGGAGAAGTTGCCGACTCCTTGTGGAAGGGTAAGTTAGTACTGGTTAGAAAACAGTCCAGGAAAACTGGTTAGGTGAACAGGTCGCCGTATATAACCGAAAAAATGCTGAAAAACGGCGTTAAACCCCAGTGACAATAAGTCACATAGAAACAAAAAACGAACAGGTACAATTTGATTACCATAACTGAAATTTTCCTTTTGTGGAAGCATGACATAAGTACGTGTAATTTTTATTGAGAGTGATTACAATTACTTACATATTCCTAGTATGGGTACATGGCACAAACCCGTTTATACTGTTGTCGTAAAAAATCGCACAAGCTAAAAGTTACAGAACATTAGTTCTGATTGAATACCAGTTTGTATTCCACATGATATAGTTTTGGCTAGGTTTATGTTTAAACTATAGAATCTACGGTGATGATTTGTGTGGTAAATAATTCCTATGAATTCAGAACATTCAGTTCATAGATTTGTTGACATACATAATTAAAAAGTGACGCAAAATACACTCGTAGACAATCAAATACCCAAGAAAGGTAAAAGAGTATGAATGCCGTTACTTGCAAAAATTTGATATATCAACTGAATCTTGATTACTTGCTAAACATAATTAACCTGTATCATTTCAAAATGTATGTTGTTTAGCGAATGGGTAAATCTTCGGTTGATGCACAGTTTGGACTAAGACACAGAAAACATTAATCAATATAGAACAAACAATGAAATAAACAATTCTTATGTTTCAGTTTCAGTATGGTGAAAAATAGTAATATTTATAGGTTTATTTTCGTGTTAATTAGAATATTAACCACATCCAGTATCTTATGTTACCGTCCACCGAATATTATCATCGGAGCATTTACATCCTGCGTGCAGAAAATACATTTTAATGAGCCAAATACGGGTGTTATATTCAGTAAATGTATCTATATTTCAGATATGTCTCTATAATAATGAGACATTATTTTACATTGACAGCTGTTATAGTAATCATGAAATAACGTATTCATGAAACATGTTTATTTAGATGTATATGCAAACAATTAAGCATACGGGTCATCTGAGCTTAAAGGCCAACTGAGTATAAAGCCAACTTTGTATAAAGTCAACCAAGCTTATGGCCAACTGAGCATAAATTCAACAGAGCATAAATTCAACTGAGCATAAATTCAACAGAGAATAAAACCAAATGAGCTTTAAGGACAATTGAGCTTAGCGGCAAACAGAACATTTCTCTCGTGTTCTTAGTCTGTACAAGCAGAGCTTGATTCCACATTTTGACTTTTTGTCGTTCGAAAACCAATGCAATTTATCGTTTTATTTTCAAATTTGACAGTATTAATTATATTTATGTATGCGTCATTTCTTATGTTTTTATAGTCATATTTTTCCACAGCAATCAATGTATTCCAGGCAACCAATTGTATTTACAAGTTAATCACGTGGATTGTCTAATTTCTTTCTTCAAGATATGATTTCAATACATTACATTTTACTCACAATGTGGTCTCAAAGCACGAATAATTTTAATAACTTTAGACATGTGTCACACGAGTGATATGTTTTGTTACTTCCCATTCTCCTACTCTTGCTCTCATTTCTGCTCACTCTTTCAGATAATGCGAGGAACAGAAATGCATGTTACTGAAAAGTTGAATTGTCAAAAAGCCGGAAGTCTTAACCTCGGTGCCGTGTGAACTAGTTCCCGTTGACTCTGGTTGTACATATGGCCAAAAATTTCCTCGACACTGATTGGTCAGTTTTGGTGCACAGCAACATGGACCAATTTAGGTGCCGCGGAAACAATAAAAAACAGTAGTGTCCGGACCATAGAAAACCGGAAGTTCCGGAAAATCTGAAAATATTTTCGGCCGAAATGTCTCAAAGATTCATACACACAGCCGTATCTCGAACTGGTGACATATCGTTCAACTGTAGAGCACTCAATCGTCTATTAGAGATTGATTTGCCAGTCACTGGCGAAAGGATCTGTTTGAAACACTCACATATCAATAATAACGATGGAATCTATCATTCTAATAATAGTTCGGGTCGTTACAGTAACAACACACAAATCTTTGATGGGTGAATCATATCCAGTACTGAATCAACAATTACAGTCAATGTTTTATTTACATCTAACTAGTTGGTTAGTTAAGTATAGCTAATGTTTTGCTTGTAACATATATCATAATATTATGTATATGCAAAATCGATAAAAAGTAAAGTTTGTATTTTATTGTAAACCAACAATTTTTTTATTAAGTTTTGTTTTCGTTATTATGTGACTTATTGTCACTGGGGTTTAACGCCGTTTTTCATCATTTTTTCTGTTATATACGGCGACCGGTTCACCTAACCAGTTTTTCTGGACTGTATTAACCAGTATTAACTTACCCTTCCACAAGGAGCCATCAACTTCTCAACATATGGAGGAAAATCCACATTTTTGTCAAATTTTCATAAGAAGATTATGACAGACCACGACCGGGATTCAAACCCGGATCTCCAGTCCAGGTTACAAGTCCAGCGCACTGACCACTGGACCACGGCCGCAGCCCTTTTTTATCAAGGTAATAGTCATCAAAAAGTATTGGCGTAAAAAATGATACATCAAATTTATTAGAATTAGCATTTAAACTCAATATCGAGTTTTTTCTGTATATAAACACACAACAGTATAACATGAAAAAAAATTAAAATACCAGCATGTATGTAACTCATATTTGTATGATATGAATAAATTATAAGATTATTATCACAGAGAATATATTTTAAAACCATCCATACATTCCTGTCAGTATATCATATACTACAATAGAGCATTTTGAAAGAAACTACAAAATAACCGAGTACCGATGTCCACGTATAGCTATTCCCCGCACAATTATGTTGTTTGTTCGCCCAAATCATCTGACAGACTAAAAGCGACTTCCCTATTAAACTATCTTCATGTGAACCACGTCCCTATCGTCATGAAACTATCGTTTACACATTTACATTACCAATGGTCAATTGTCAATTAACATTCCATTGAAAGCGGCGTTTGTGGAGTTATTTACAATATTCATTTACACATCAGTTGGTGCCATAGGATAGTTATTCAAAGCGTTCACTTCACACATCCATTGCCACTTGTCTTTGTAGTGTTTTATTCAAAGATTGATCATGATTCAAAATTCTATGCTAAGATGGGCTTTATAAGATTCATAGGATCCACAAACTGCCAAGACAAGAATGCAGCGGAAATTATTCATGAATAATGTCGCTGCGTGTAATAAAATCCATGTATTAATTACTACAATTACTGAAGAGGTTAGTTTGCCTGACATCATCCCAGAAATTTGAACAAGATTGGATGGCGTTTGGTGCGATATTCTTGATGGTTCCAGATGCCACAATGTTTTACTGAGTAAATATGTTAAAGTACGAAAGTACTGAATGTTTATTACTGAAATACAATGTAATAGAATATTACATTAATTCATAAACTAGCCAAAACTTGTTTTAACGTATTTTTGCAGTAATTAAATTATTCTATAAATCCAGCATCCAAAGGCTATTCGGTTAATAGTTTCCGATTAGATATCTACGTAACATGTCACACTGAAATAAATGAATCATCAACGGTTTAACAATTTTTCACCATTATGGTAACTACATCCAGAGCAATCCAGACATTAAAACATTTGAGACAATGTAAGTAAGACCATAAGCGGTATAATTACCGAACACATATCTCATATGATAACTGTATTACTATGATGTTTTTATATGCCAAAGCTGTAAAGAATAGAAGGCGGGAATAGTTAACACCACTTGCAAAAAACGCCACCTAAGCAAACAGACTGAGTACCTGGCTATAAGCCCACCATCCCAGTATAACCTAACACATGCACATAGTTCTGCAAAGAAATATAAAAATATTGTAAAAATGCAATAAAACGCAAACATACCAACACAGCTCCAAAAAAGCCCTTGTTAGTAGCATGAAGTGAACCCCGACAAATATGTGTTATTTCATTGAACCAACATTTAATCCTTTGCCTCATAAGAATATTTTGGACTCTTCAAATTCAAAGCTAATATACAAAACATCAATTCATATCAGAAATTGGGTGCTTTCTGACATTGTGGCAAAAGAAGGCATTACTCATTACTAGCAACGGCTTCTTTTGCCACAATGTTTACTAATGTCCTCTCTTTCAGATGCGTGGAAATGCGGCATTATGAGGTAAAGGGTAAAAACCTTGAGAAATTATGATTGAAGGTATCCCATGATGAATATGATATAAACGAGGAACAGGGTCAATTCACTGATGCGCGGATGTGAAAAAGATCTTCAAATTATTGTTTAATACTTTAATGCAACTTTGAATTGCAAAGACATCCCGTCCTCAAAATGAAATTTCTCATCAAGCACTTTAAAGGGACACTTGTAAAATTAAATAAATAAATGTGTACATGTATATTGTAAAACGGGATGCACAAGAATGTAATAGAATTTACCTCGAACTAAAATTTACTTACGTACCTTTCAAATATACTTGAACAATTAGTTTGAAATTAATGCTACGCCTTTCAAGCGAGCTTTAAGTTGGCAAATGAATTTACTGAGTGTTTTATTGCATAAATATGTTTTGAAGACAAACCTTATGAGTTAATAACAGGGGCTGCATGTGTTGGTGGGACGGGTTGGTAATTATATGGATCAGGTGCAGGCTGATTCGACTGTGGTAACAAAACTTGTTGACTTGGTGCCAACTGGTCTGAAGGATCACCTGAGTAAACAATAGAAATACAATTTTAATTTGTGATAAAAGTGTCAAATTATCAAGAGTAATATTCCATACCCTTTTTCTTAATACAAATATTGGAACACAACTTTGTAACATGTTTTGATATTAATGTAGACTAGTAACATAACAACATGTAAACAATTGTGACTAAGTTCTTAGAGACATTTCATCATTCTGCCGTCTGATAATGTGTTGATGAACCCAATTTTGGATCAGGACCGATATAGGGCGATCAAAAAACGGCTAGCTAACATCAGCCCGGCAATACAATCTCGGGTAACAACTTTTTCTCAACGTAGTTAAACCAGCCAAGCTATTAATGCAGACAATGGAGCGCACATTAGGTCTTGTGTTGAACTATGTGTATCGCCTTCAGTAAGTATAATACGTTTAAGGGAAGAATAAAAATACCTGATTGCAAAGTTGCTGCATCAATAGCAGCATTGTACTTTGTACGATTATTTCTCTCTTGACGCTCTCGACGACATTTTCTTACTTTCCACCAAATAAGGAAACCAGCCACACCAATCCCTGGTATAATAGCAACATATCGCATCCAAGTTGTCCAATGAATCTTTCCTAAGTTTTCAGCAAAACTTGACGCTACAAACCCATAAAGGCAGTCAATAAAACATTTAACAATGACTCTCAAACCAACACCAACAATTCCCGTGGTACGTAGCAACATATAGAAACCAAGGTGTCCAATGAATCTATCGTAAGTTTTCAACCAAACTTGACGCTACAATACCCATGGTAGAATGAAAAAGGTAAAATGAAAAACTTACAAGAGTCCTCTCTCCAAGGTTTTGTATATACATGAATATGGACGTATTCGGTCGTCGTTTCAAATGGACTTCTCTTCACAATGGCAATGTAAAATGTAGACGCGAGATCTTCACAGGTGTCATTTAATTCAGATCCACAAGTAAATTCCTTTAAAGGGTAAGATTAATGTGAGACTTAGACATTTCAGAAAATTGTTGTGTATGGAAAAAGAAACACATTTCATACAGGTAGGCTATCCACGTACACTGGTCAATTTTAATGTTTGTTGTACATAAATATGTACTGGTGTTAACGGTACTAAAATACATGTACTTTCATAGATTAAACAAGCAAAAAAAACACACAATCATGAGTTGGAACTTGGGTTTAATTATCATTGCACATAACTTCACAGGCAGCTGAATTATACATCACATTAGGACGAAAACAGATACTTTATCGATTGAAGGTAAAGGAACGTTTAGCAAACATAGCAATTAAAAAATAAACAAAACAAAAGAAGACAAAAAACAATGAGTCACTTACACCGTCGTTTGAATATGGGGAAACTGAGTATTTATGGAACTCTAACGTCGTACTACATTCCAATGTCATATCTTCAGGTTTGAAGCAAATTTTATTATCAGACGATTTATTCAACACAAATTTTATTGCGCACCGTTCATTTCCTGTTGATTGACCTTTATACACGAAATCAACGGAACCATCCTCGTCTAAATTAAAATATTCATCACACGTGTCCTCAGAAACAATCACCTCTTTACCTGCAAAGAATGAAAGTCACATGAATATTAGATACATGAAAAATAACAGAATTGGGTGAAGAAAATGCAGAAGATGGTGGTTGTTGTGGAGATGACGATTGTAGTTATGATAATGATCACGTTGTAGATCGTGAAAGTAATAGTAATGGTACCGATAATGGTTGTTAAATATGTTAACAAACACAGGGAGCTAGCACGTTGAAGGAATGGTGTATAATGGCGTATTAGGCTTAAAATGGCCACACGGACCAAAACCACCTATACAGTATATATACATATACAAGGGTTACAACTTCCAAAATGACAGTTTCTGCACCAAGTTTGTTTAAAACTACAGTCGACTCTCATTATCTCGATATCATCGGGACCGTCAGAATTAAGTCGAGATATCAGTTTGTCGAGATATCAGTAGTTGGGGTATTTTTGTTGTTTTCCTAAAATTCAGCAATAGGATTATTCCTTTGTTTCTCTTGTAGCTAATATCCTCGCTGGTTGATTAAAAACGACTAACATTGAACATGGTATAAATATATTTCGGTATTTTGCTCCATGTGAGTTGTATTCATTATTTTTGGTCGTAAATACCTTATTGTTCCGGGATAGGCTTTTATATAGAACACTTAATGTAAAGGGGCGTTACTCTGCAGTGCTTGAACACCAGAAAAATTACACTTCGTGAGAACTGCAAATGGTTAAAAACAACTAAAACTGAAAACATGACACATAGTCAATTTGATATTTGTGTTTCAATATACATTTTAAAACGTAAAACAAGCACAATATTACAACTTTATATAGATAAATACGCAGACAGTAACAATTCAGAAGCCATAGTCGTTCTCTTTCTATTAGAGATATTAATATCAAAGAATGAAAATCAGAACTCTATTTTTACATCTGGTAAAATTGATCAATTTTTGACACGAATTAAATGACATTTTAATTGCATAAACACTTTTGTTTATTCGTCTTGGGTATTTAAACAAACAAACGTTGAGTAATTAATAACACTCGTTTATAGCGTCAGTTTGCGACACCAATTAGTAGAGAGTGATTATCGGCGCGTGGTGTTATTCACACCTCCCGCGGTCGCCACTGATTATTTCTCGAGTCGAGATAAACTGTGAAATCATATAGCAAATTAGAAGTTTGGGACTTAGATTTTCAAGTCGACATACCGGAATTGTCGTGATAAAAAGATCAACATAAACATCCATTTTTATTATAGATAAAGAAGGAATAATTTTGGGACCTAACAAATCTTGTCGAGATAACGGAAAATCGACATATGAGGAGTCTAGATAACGAGAGTCGACTGTACGTAACTTTTTAAGAAATCGCTAAAATTTCTAATAACTAGTGTTTACAGATAGCTAATACATTATACTACACATGACCAATAAACATTTAGTCCAATTCAAGACGATGAAGCAGGTATTTCAACTTTTTCCTTCGAAAAATCGTCAATTTCGTCAACGTGCTAGCCTACTGTGTTAACAAAGGTAATAACGCAGAAATAGAGCCTTCACGCCGAATTTAGCTGTCCGTCATTTTTGATAAAACCATCTTGTGACGCTATATCAGTTTTTGTTATTGTACATCAATCTAGCGTTAAATCCATTTGATACATTAAACAACGTACCTGCACTGACAAGGGTAACAAGTCCTAATATAACAACAGTACGCTCGAGCATAGTGGTATGAAGGGATGTCATCTGAAATAAAACACTTCCGGTTTACTGGCAAGCCATAACAATGGATCAGTTAATTTCTGAAGAAGGCAGAAACACTTATGAGAAAAAAGAATTAAGACTGTTAACGTAGAAGCAAATGAAATAAATAAACTTGAAATGAAAATGTACCTCACATTCTAAAAAAGTGTTTTGATGCAAGAAAGGTAGTATTTGTAATAGGAACAGACACGTTGTAATCAATTCATTTAACATTTTTTTTGTGTACGGTACGTTTTTTGTACGTTTATAGGCGGAGCAAATCTGAGAATGAGCCAGTGCGCTGTCAATAAATTTTCTAATTGGAAATACCCGAGTAAAATTATAAGAAGCACAACAAATAATCGATTAAATTTTAATCAATAAAATAATAATTTCGATTTTCTTAAAAGTGATAAGCGGCATAACATCGACCATTATATAATGACCTGTTGACACATTAATTCATGGGTTAACTCCGGTGAACGTTGTATCACCGTATGGGTTCACAGACACATTAATCTATATACACAACCAGCCTATGTGTACTCAGTGTGTGGCTATAAATAGCAACTGATAACAACTAGAAATGATGAATAAAAGCAGATTTAATGCCCTTACTCCACATTACCCATTATTATTGAAACGATAAACTTATATTCAAACCGTTAATTGACAAGAAACCTATTTAATATAAGAAAACAATGACTTACAAAATGTACTTACATGAAAAGAGAGACCGCTGAGTATATGTACAGTTGCGCTAAAATCCGAACTGAACCGTTAGTACGTTGTACGGCATTATCCCGGATAATTTATTTAACATTACTACTCGTTGATTTTTTTGTATTACGTCATGATTATATCAAATTGTGTCTTACTAGTGTATTAAATATCTCGACAATATCAAGCATTATTTTTGACCACAATGACACAATGGGGTCAAGGTCAGAGCGC
This sequence comes from Lutraria rhynchaena, assembly GCA_008271625.1. NCBI lineage: Eukaryota > Metazoa > Mollusca > Bivalvia > Venerida > Mactridae > Lutraria > Lutraria rhynchaena. The sequence continues at coordinate 1,573,815 of VIBL01000036.1, forward strand.
TGTGGTGTTCTGGGTAGACCTGTTCAATCTAAATTTATCAGTTATAAACATTGCGGCGTGTTTTTCGAAAACAATCTGATTCTTAGCGAAAATCTTACGCAAAAAAACACAATTCCAGAGATTCTTAGCCTTAAACCAACACACTAAACAATTTAACATTTTTGACTAGATTCACAATCCAATCTTCAATGGTTTCTCTACGACTTCTTAACTTTAAATATGTTAATTGTTGTATTATATAATAGATATTGGATATTCGATATTGCATGCTTGCTGTGATGATTTCATGTGTTTGATAAGTTCCATGATTATTCTGTCGAGTGTTTGAGGCTTTAATTGTGAAGGACCTATCTGTTGCTCACATAAACATGTGTCATTCTGAAATTCTTTTGAATTTATTCAAATTAAGCCACAGCACCTTATGCGACAGATTACCAAATCAAAGACAAGGTTAAGTTTTTATTCCTTCAATAGTTTAATAAATAAACGGACAAATAGTGCTTTCTGTAATATTTATTATAAATCTTTGTTATAAAAACACAACCAACATCTGTCATACCATAATTTAGAAACCGGTATAAACCCTTCTCAGCGAAAACTTTCAGACCATACCTCCAGACCTGGCATTCATAACAGTTTCGAACAAGACAAGTGCGCCTAATATCACATCAGCCAACGAACAGTCACACTCTTAGACTGGTGGGAATAGACTGGTTTCAAGCCACGACGATTGCACAAAATAATTACAAATACTTTGAGAAATAAATAGAGCCTAATATCTAACAACATTAACGGCAAGAGACATAAGGCGGTTAAAAGACAAAAGATTTAAAAGAAACACAAGCTGATAAAAACGCTATGACTTATAAACATACCAAAAAATGAATGTAAAAATGAGAATTACAAACATTATTTATAAGTAAGAAAACATTTTATGACAACAAAAAGATATTTCCTCAGAACATAATTAACATAATAAATGAAATTATACAACATTTATATTACTTGAATTTAAATGAGTACAAACTACTCAAGCAATTTGTAATATGAATCGAACATATTGATCATGATGTACAAACCAACACAAAAGGAATCAATCATTCAATAATGAGCCCCACTGATGAGTCATTAATTGGGAGACATTCGGAGAAAGAACACATGACGGAAAGCAACATTTCTGTAAGTAATAAAACGGGGGTGTTTTGTTTACTAATCAAATCCCACTGATCATTATTTTGCGAATTAGTTATTCGTAGTGGAAAGGATCTATTTGAAACATTTGCATATAAATAATAATGATATCAGAGCACATTGACATATAAACACATAACAGTATAATATAAAAAGATTCATACAGCTGCATGTACATGTATAACATTTTACACTTGTATGATATCAGTAGTAGCAAATGAGGCTCCGTGGAGGTGGTTCCAGTGGTTCAAGTCACAGATATGGGTCAGTATACGTAATTACCGGGACCAAGGTTTGTAACTATCGCGCATGTTCGTGACCAAGGTCACATATATGTTCCATATATAGGTCAAAGATAAGCCAATCGTGTCTATAAAGAACATGTTTTACGCTATATTCACATTACGACGGATCATCCAGCTACATAGTTGGAACTGAATTCATAAACTGGTGAGTACACTATTTTTTCTATAGAATTAATAAGTATTTCATAGTTATAAATTTCAACCTTGTCTATATCTTCATCAAGTGTTTGAATTTACGATGGAATTTATAAAGTTTTTACTAAACTTTTTTACTATGGCAGAACCTAAGCTGATAGAAAAAACACCAATCAATAATGAGAATAGTGCTGTTGGTAATGACAGTGAACCGAAGATGTTGCAATGTCAGAAGTGTGGCTCTAAGTTTCAAAACAGATCAAATTTCATCCATGGTGTTTCAAGATACATTTAAAATCAACGTTGATGTTTGAAGAAAATTGGGAAGTGGCGTTGCTAGAATTTCGAGTATTTTCTAAGACAAAAAAAGCACATACAGTTCAAACCAAACTCTGTTCATACGTTCGAATACATATTTGTGGCGAAAGTATCGTATGATTTCTTCCAGTTCCCTTTATATAAGTTAAATCAAGATGATGTGAAATTAAAGTTTTTAGAACATCTCCAGCATTCTCTCTTCTGCCAGGAGAAGCAAACCCTGCCTACAAAATGGATATACTGGACATTATTTTGCTTGCAAGAAAAAATTTTGTGTCTCCCACGGTGATTTACGCTCATAATGAAATGTTGCACAAACGCAAACTACTTTTATCCCGAAACAGATACATGCTTACGAAGTATTACGACTGGTAGCACTATCTTTCACTTGGAAATTTTATTTCAAGGACAGAAACCCAGCAAACAGTGGTTGGGTTAGTGAAATCATCAAGTACATCTGGTAATTATGTGACAAATCCATTTGATTTTTAAAACTGTAACATCACATGTAACATCTATGTTTGTATTCTAATGGAATGCCCGTCATGGGTAATCCGTTCTTGGAGCAGATCAATGGCAAAGATATGCCAGAACTTTGGTTAGCATAGCAGTGTGTGGACGTACTAAAATCTGTGTTAACACAATTAGTTAAGCCACAACCTTTGCATTCGCTTGACGAGGCTCACAAGGCTGTAGTTAGAGCGGAAGCGACAGTTAGTGATTCAGCGGTTGAAGTCTTCAGCATAACAAAAAGAGACAATACTGATGAAAAGCTGGGACTTTGGTGACAATGCTGGAACAGTTGTTCAAAATAAACAATCAGACGCAAGGCCAACAACAGCAACAGCAGCAGCAGCAGTACCACGATAGAGGATAGCAGAATTATCCATCAAGACCTCCCTACTGGAAACAAGGTAGGAGTAATTCTAATTATTCTCGTAATGAATCATAGGATGTCAGTCAGTTAGTTATGCAGGGAGCATGGTCACCTTGCTCCTTCCTGTAAATCTTTACGTAGACCTAACTTTAGTAAGTTCATGGACAAAAGTCTTTGGAAAGACAATCAAATTCAACATATGCTGAAAGGTCGAGTGCTAGTACAATCTCTTTAATTGCTCCATTTAACAAAAATATTGTATAAATTAGGGTAAATAATGCCAAAACACAAGGTTTTATTGACTTTGCGGCTTCAATTTCATGTGCATCAAAATGTTTTGTTAAAAAGGATGGTTTAGACTTAATTAATATTAAAAGCTATGATTTGCAACAAGATTCGGTTGTAGGAGGCAAAACTGTCAGGACAAATTGAGGTTGCACTAAAAATAGCTGGTTGTCAGTTTGCTTATAAATTTCATGTGCTAGTATCAATGTATCATTCACTTATCATTGGTATTGAGTTCATGTATGACAACAAATGTTCTGTCGATATAGGCAATGATACCCTTTTCATTAAGAAAGGCTTATTAAACACCAAAATGACGGGATATGTTAAAACAAATACCCAAATTTGTCTTGTTGCTCGTGAGGAAATCAATATTCTAGTCAACTAACAAAAATGTTTTAAGGGTGAAACTGTTCTATTAGAACACGTTCCCACCGACAAAAAATAATTTAGCTCGGTGTCTTGTTAAAGTAAGGAAATTTAAGAGGAATAAGAACTTCGGTCTCTACCTGAAAAGGACAAGAAAAAGTTGCAACGACATAAATAAATTATTCGATAATTTATCACCAAGAGTGTGTCCACAAAAAGAGGAAAGGGAATACTTGCAAAATATTTAAATTCTTTTATAGTAGTAGTTAAAACTGTGGTAAAAGAATTAGAATGGCAGAAGATATGACGTTAGCATCTAAACTCAAGTATGAATAAACTGTGATTTTGTAGTTTATTTTTTGTTCAAATCAATATAATTATGTTGTGATCTTGTCTTTCTTATTTTGTTATGAAAATTAATATCGACTGTTGAATGTCAGAAGGGGCTATCAGCAGTTTTCGCCCAAAGTGACAATTTGGCATATTTGAAACTATTTTTACCTATATTTCTTGCGAAAAAAAAATTAAGTAAAAATCCAACTATAAACAATATTTATGAGCTACCATGCATAGAGTCTATCAGCCCAGGCTAAATTAATTGCCCGCCAGAAGGTAATAAGAGCAAAGCACGTGCTGCCATAAGTTGCTAACAGCAGAATTTTGTGCTGATAGGTCATGTGGCTTTTGTTTATATTTACTCCATACTTATCAGTGTTAAGCTATGAATTATTTATCTTATTAATAGAAATGTACTCCTTGTAGAATGTTGTTGAGATAACACTTGTAGAGATGTTCAGTACTAATTAAGACTTTTGAAAAAGAAAGTTGAGAAGACTGTGGGAAAACGCATCAGTTATAGATTTTCGTAAATTTAGTTGATTAAAATGCTGTAAAGAAGATAAGATTATATTGTTTTAGTTTAGTAATTAGCTAATAAGTGTTCATTTAACATTTAAAGACATAAAATGAATAAGAAATAAAAACATAAATGTAAATATTTTATCATCAGAGCTGTTATTATTGTTCATCTGTTGACTCCTTCTGGCAGCTGAAATTAGGTGAAACCTTTTTCTTTTAAATTCATAGTTTATAAAATATTTTTTTTGTATTTAACATTCACTACATGCTTCATAAAAATGAACTATCCTTTTGTAGTATGTTATGCTTTCTTATGGGTATTTTTTCGGCACTTATTGTTAATAGCTCCTTTTGGCAGCCCTGAAATTCTGATTCAGAGAATTATGGAATTTGATTGGTCAGATGAGAAAATTTACACTGCCGTTCCACTTGATTCGTGGCTGTATCAAGAACAAGGCCATCTCGATGGTAATTGAGTTATTGTTACATAAGATTGTTGATGGTGCACGGAATATTGAATCACAGAATAAAAATCATTTTCATTTTCAAATTTAAACTTTGGCTTTGCCAAACCTTTTAATAATGGTACTAGCAGAGTTAATGTAAAACATAGTGTTTAGAAATATAATTGATATGTCTATAGCCATAGTATCAAATAAAATATGTATAAATACATTTACATCATTTATAGCATTAGTTATAATGTATTTTAGAAATGGACCAACAGTCAAGTTTGCTGTCAAGGGAGAGTCCAATACAACAGTCATCTCAAGAACGACATGAAAATGAACAGCTTAACATTTCTGCAATGAATAATCTTTCGGACAGAAATCAGAATGCCATGGAACTGTTTGTAGAAGAACATAAACCAGCTGCAGAGCCCATGCCAGCAGAATCACCGACTGAAATGGCACAAAATGTACAGCAGCAATCTAAGAGAGCAAATGATAGATGATGTTCATTTTGCAAAGGACCAGATGTTATCTGAATTATCTAAACATATGGTTATAAAAATGAAAAATAAACAAGTAACGATAGGAAATCGGTAAGAAATAAAACAACAGCGTTTTATTGATGCTCATCCTAAACAAGAAGAATCTGGTTCGGATAAAGAGCAGACATCGGTAACGGAATCATCAGATGAAATCATTCCATTGATACAGCAACAGAAAAACATCATCATAGAAGGCAAACTAAAACGAAAACAGATTGTCCCTATTAACGTGACGGATCATTAAACTGAAGAGAATAGTGATTTTGATGCAAACTATGACCCTTTATTTGATAGTTCATCAGGTTCTGATGAATACTAAACTCCCATCATAAAAAAGAGAAGAAAAAAGTGGGTACAAAAAGAGATACGTGCTCTGAAAAGAGAATATGGCAGGATGGAATATAATACTCTGATTTTGTAGTTTTGTTTGATTTTACAGTTATTAGTCATTTAGTTTTAGTATGTTGTTTAAAAGCACTCAAATAAACAGAATCTTGGTCGTTAAGCATTACGATTTAGTAGATAAATGATAGATACTATCATGGAATCAGAACACAGACTCCCCGCAAAATAATGTCAGTATTTAAACCTCACTACGAACTATCGTTAACATGTAGGCGCGAAATAATGGCGCAATACTTGGACAAAATACGCAGCGATTTCACCACATCCTTATGCAAAATAAATTGGCTCAAGGATTGGGTTCAAAGACAAAGGATTCGCCCAGAAAAATAAAGTTTTTGCGATAAAATCGCTCACATCAATCTGAAATTGCGAGATCTATTAAGAGTGATTTATCAAACAAAGCTATCCAACATGGCTATGACACTAAAACCTGACGAGTTTAGTAATTATTAGGTAATAGTCTAGATGTATCAAAAGCCAGGCTATGCTAGAATAAGAATTCTATTAGACATGTTACAAATGTTTCCCACTTCAACACACCATAAGCTGTACATTAGTGCATGTATGAAAGAGATTAAACTACGTTTATGTGTGGATGATTGTAAGTTCGTGTAAATGGGTTAGTGAGAGAAAATAGTGTACTTGAAGCGATGACGTAGTATAACCTCCAGAATAACTGGCCTAGTAACATGCGCAGTCGTAACCTAGGTTGAGTGTGTGCTGACTCAGGTCAATGACCTGACCAAAATCTGGGACTTGAACCACTGAAACCACCTCCATGGAGTCCCATTTTCTAATACTGATATAAGTTAACTTAAACTTAAACTTAAAGATTCATATAACTACACATACATCACATGCTTGGATGATATGAATGAATTAAAAGATTATTATCACAAAGAATAAATTAAGAACGTCCATTATATACATCCCTGCTAGAATTTAGTGTTCAACCACATAATATCTTCCAAGAAAGTACAAGACATCAGGTTCTGCCGTTCTCCATACAGTTATGTATGAGAGCTATTCAAAGTGGTTACATTCTAACATTCGATGAAACTATGGGCGATATGAAGCCTTCTTTGAATTCAACTGAGAAATATGTGAAGGAAATCATTCCATTAATGATACATAAATGATTTAGTACCCACGCACTAAATCGAATACTAATCTAGTAAAAGGGCAATTTGGCGTGCCCTCATTTAAAACATTTGTTCCGTGATGCAGTATAAGAAAACCAAGTATGTTATAGTTTCTGTACATATAAATACGACAGACCACTCTGGAATGATGAAATACTTGAATCATCAGCAGTACAACTATTTTTCATCCTATGGTAGCTTTATCCAGATCAATCAAGACATAAACTCAACTATACGAGTACATAAGGCAGCCGAATGATGATGGGGTTGTCTGGATGAGTTGGAGAGCTAGTGTCTGGATCTTAAAAATTAAGGAATCATAACTTTACAATAAATAAAAAAATTGTAATTAGAGTACAGTGCAACCTCTCCAGAGCGGCCCTCTCTAGAGCGACAACCTCCCTTCAACAGCATGCTTTTTCCCCACTGTGCGATTTGACTGTTTATCTAACCACTCTGGAGCGGCAACCTCTCAACAACAACATAATTTTGCGTCACCTAAAGGGTGTTGTTTTGGAGAGGTTGTACTGTAATTAGAATTAGTACATACAATTGAGACAATAATAGCAAAAACATTTGCGTTATAATAACCAATGGCACCTCTCATACAGTACTTTTATTACTACATGTACGATGTTTTATATGCTCAAGCAGTAGGGAATAGAAAGTGGAAATACTACATGGGAAATCCCACCTAAGCAAACAGATTGACAACCTAGTTATAAGCCCATCACCATGGTACCCACTGACACATATGCACGCATAGTTCTACAAAGAGTCCCGTCATATATGTGTTCTTTCATTGAACCATTGCGATACCAAAAGCCTTGATAAAGTCTTTCTTAGGCATCCTAAGGTGGATATAATTCAATGAGGGACAGGGTCAAAATCACTGGTTCATGAATTTTAAAAAATCTTGTACTTATTGTGTTAAATACAATTTTGAATTTCGAAGACACCCGTTCCTTGAAAATGAACTGATTCATCAAACAGTATTAAAAGGGGCACTTATAAAATTAAATAACTAAACGGGTAAATGTGTAGTGTAAAACGTGCTGAACAAGAATGTAATAGAATTAACCTCGAACTCAAATTTACTCATGTACCTTCTGAACATACGTAAACAATTTGTCTCTGTTTTTAAATGTAACCGCTAATGTCTTCAAGCGAGATATAAATTGGGTAAGGAACCTTATATCAACTGAATGTTTTATTGTGTACAAACTATTCGAAAACCAACCTTATGAGTTAATAACAGGAGCAGCTTGTGGTGGTGGAACAGGTTGATCTTTACAAGGACTAGATGCAGGCTGATTCTGCTGTGGTAACAAAACTTGTGGTACTACAGGGTTTAAAGGATCACCTGGAATATTCAGTAGAAATAATTTAATATGCGATTTAAGTGCCAATTTCTCAATTGTAACATTCCATACCCTATATCCTGACACAAATATTGGAGCTTATCAACCAGATAATAATTACACCCAAGTTCTATGAGACATTCCACCATTCCGCCAGCCAATCATGTGATGATAAACTCGATTTTAGACTTTTCTTGAACGACAGTGGGTGGTCGAAGGACGTCTAATGAACATCAGCAGTAACATGTTCTCAGCAAACAAATTGTTTTCAGTGAAGTTAAACCATGCTAGCTATTAATATGGGCAATAGAACGAACATAAGTCTTGCCTTGTGCTACGACTTTCACCGAGGCTAATTATAACACATGTACTTCAAATACATTTAAAGACGCGATAAAATCACCTGATTGTTTAGCTGCATCTTCAGCAGAGTTATTGTACTGTACACGATTATCTCTCTCTTTACGCTCTCGTTGACATTTTCTTACTTTCCACCAAATAAAGGAGCCTGCCAAACCAATCGCTGGTATAATAACAAAATAACCCAACCAAGTGGTCCAATGAATCTTTCCTAAGTTTTCTGCAAAACTTGACGCTGCAATACACATGAAGGAAATCATTAAGACATTTAACAATGACATTGATTACCGACGATGGTGATGAAAACAAAGCTTCGGCAATTGATTAATAATATTGTCGGTTATTTAAGAACAATTTAACAGAGCTCAGATTGATGACATCCTTCTGGCAAACATTTCTATAAATGATTTCTGTCAAGGAACAATTAGACCTGAATTTTAAGTGAGCTAAGAATTTACAATGTGAACACATGTCCAACACAAAATTATATTCCTGTTAAACCTCGAACTAAAAACGTCTTTTAATATAGACCACGTGTTCTGCCAGTACCTTAGTATCTGTTGAAGGTTTGACAATATCGGACCAGTAAGTTAAAAGATTAAGTATTTCCGCTTTGTTCTAAGTAAGCAAGTTAGTCTAGACGAATCCATAAATTTCGATTCAATTACGGAGTTAACGCATGGTATGAACAGTATTTCAGCTATATACATCCGGACAGAAAGTAACTACAAAATACCACAATCACTCAGTGGAGGGTAAATAGTCTATGACGTAATTACTTAAACCAAGTCGTCATAGTGAACAAGTTCTTGGAATCGCTAAATTTAGATTTGTTCACTAAACATTCCATTGAATGAGTTAAACCGGTGTGTCTGTGCAATCGAGGGAAAAAAAGAATGGCTTACATGAGTCTTCTCTCCAGGGTTTTGTATATACATGAATATGGACGGATTCGTTTGTCGTTGCCGATGGACTTCTTTTCACAATGGCAATGTAAAATGTAGACGCAAACTTTTCACAGGTGTCATTTAATACAGACCCACAGGTGAATTCCTGTTGAAGGAAAAATCTTATATTATTAGTAAGTGACACTGATAGTTCAGAGAAGTACATACAGTACAGTGCGTGTTAAAAACCTTGAAAAAATCTACAAGACTAGGTTTTCGCACAACGAATTGAGTGGATAATTAATTCATAACTATTTTGATTGTTTTTAGCATAATCATTTAACTGAACCTAAAAACTCCAAAGTTACTTGTTTCTTACAATCATCTGTACCACATGAAAATCAATGTAATTTCTTCCCGATTGACGGAGCAATATGTTTTATACTGGTGGGTATACCAAAAACAAGGGTTGATTTAGCACGTCATTAGAACTCAGGTGAGCTATAATAAAAAGAAAACCCAAATGAGTCACTTACACCGTCGTTTGAATATGGGGAAACTGAGTATTTATGGAGCTCTAACGTTGTATTACACTCCAATGTCATATCTTCAGGTTTGAAGCAAATTTTATTATCAGACGATTTATTTAACACAAATTTTATCGCGCACCGTTCATTTCCTGTTGATTGACCTCTATACACGAAATCAACGGAACCATCCTCGTCTAAATTAAAATATTCATCACACGTGTCCTCAGATACAATCACCTCTTTACCTGCAAAGAATAAAATTCAAATAAATACGAAACAAATGAAGAAAATAATGAAAACAATGCTGATGGTAGTGGTCAATTAGACGATGACAGTGAACGTAATGATACTGATAATGAGTATGGTGGCTGTGGTAATTACGGTAATGCTATTGATAAAGGTTGTAAATATGGTGGTAATGATATTTATGATGTAGTGTTGATGGGAGTAATGGAGATGTCAGTGTTTTTGGCGGTTATGGAAACGAAGATGGAGTTGTTGATAATAAAATTACAATTCATGGAATTCATGGAATTTGTCAAAAAAAACGGCAGCATCAAGAACGGTAAATATGTACACAGGCATTCAGATGGATCTCAAGATTCTATAAAGAATAAAATCAAATTTATCTTTCAATCATTGCATAGACGCACTTGCATTAAGGCAAGAACAGTGAGTGCTTCATAACAGTTTAACGTCTAAATTAATTGGCCAATCATTGAATCAACAAATGATTTACAAAAATGTCAATACGTATGCTTTAACAGAGAAACACGAATGCATTTCCTGCGGTATGAGTTCTGTAGGTTCGAGTAAGAACAAAAATACATAACATCTCTGGTAAATACTCCCTGACATTAATTACTCTGTTTAGCACATTACCAATTTACGATTGATTACTGGCTTTATATATAGTAACAAATTGCAATAACAGTTTTGCCATCAGTGTGTATGTTAGATTATCTGGCTGCTTTTCTAATGTGAATGAGTTCAACAGAGCTTCAACATAGACAAATGATTTTAATGTCTTAATTTAGAGGTACAGAAATTTCTTTCCTAAAGGTGTACGTTGATTCAAGTAATGAAGTTGCAGTGAATGATTCCCCATAGTAGCATGATAGGCTTATTTGTCATAGCAATATGTTATCATCTTATTTCATAATACATTTGCCTCAATTAAGTAAGGATAAAATACCTTAACATAAAACAAAATAATACAGTGAAGGCCTCGTACAGGCTACTGCCAGGGGAGATAATTCAATTATGTGAGGAGGCTAAAAGGGGCGCCGCAGTTACCTTTAAAAGGCGAAATACTTTTGAAATGAAGCATGAGCAATTATCGTAAAAGGATTAAACTCAAGAATACTGCTTTAATCCAAAACACATTTCATTTGAGATTGATTACGATTAAAAGTACTATCAACATGCAACAAGGATTTTGATAGAGTTTTTTTTCAAGAAACAGCTAATCTTCAGATGGAGTGAACATATTTTGAGTGTCAATAACACAGTAACACGGAGAACACTATGCTATATTCAAGTCTAAATAATGTTTTTCATTTTTATAAACTTTGAGCGATTCTTTCTTAATATTTCTTGTTTTGGTATTTTTAAGTAAATCGGGAGTGAAGTCCCTTTATTAAATCAAACGAAATACCTGCATTGACGAGAGCAGCGAGTCCTATAACAACATAACGCGGCAGCATGGTGATAAGGAGGAATGTTGCCTGAAATATAACACTGCTGGTTTACAGTCATCACATAACAATAGATCATTCAATTTCTGGAGAAGACATTAACACAATCGATGACAAAGAAGACAGAAATCTATCAAAGATGCAACTGAAATTAATGAAATTGAAATGGGAGAGAACCTTACATTCTTAAAATAGACGATTGATGCAAGACCTGTTTTATTTATAATAGGAACAGGTATATAGTAAATATCTACTGGCATTGTTTATGTAACATGTTTATACAGCAAGAATGGATATAAATGTATAAAATATCGACGGAGCAAATATTACAATGAGACGTTGAATAAAAGCAACATACCGTATTGTCGATAAAACGAAGTTAATCCACGAAGTAATTCTTATAATTTTCATATAACACGACCGATGCAGAAGATTCAGACAGTCGACGGTCAATTAAAGGTTTGTTTGTAAACAAATACGACGGCAAGATCCGGTGAAAGGTCAATCAGCGAGCTAGTTCATCGACAGGTCAACCAATACACTCAGCGTGTCTCTATACATACTGATGTAGCACTTCATGTATCAACTGATGAATTAAAGCAAAATTAAGCGCACTTATTCATCATTATCCATTATTATTGAATTAATCAACTTATATCTGACCAAATTAACTGTTACTGATTAGTTCTAATCATACCAAACAAATATTTAACAAAATCTACTTTCATGAAGAGAAAGACCGCTAATCTTAACTATAATTGCTCTAAAACCCGAACCGAGCTATTCGTACGGTACTATCCCGGATAATTTTGTTATGCGCTAGGACATCAGTCTTGTTTCTCTATTAATGTTAGATGTTCTTTGCGCTGCTATGTTATCGTGTTTTGGTGCGTTTCTTGGTTGTTTGAGACTTTGAGTGTGAAGGACAGAGCTGTTGGATACATAAATATCATGTTTTTAAATCCTTTCTTATTTATTCCAATGAGCCAGGACAACCTAAATCAAACACCTTATTAATAATATAACGCAGTGAACCCTTTTATGAATTAGTTAACAACTATAGTTCTCCATAATATTTATTATAAAATTTTGTAATAAACAACATGACGAGTATCTGTTATACCGTAATATAGAATCACATAACAACCACAAGACCTCCAGACCTGAGCGTCCAAAATGATTCGGACCAGAAAAGTTCACATAATATCAGCGTCTTCTAAGTAACGGTCAGTCTGGTGACTAACATATACATGGACTGTTTCAAATAGGCAGGCCCTAAACAACAATAAGTAACAATTATTTGCCATGAGTATTTAACAGATCATAATGTAATTTTTATCAGAGTAATGCACATTGAAGGTGACATAAGGACGCAAAGATGGTTAAACGACCATGGATTAAAACACAAAGCATTAGTTGATAAAACACACACAAAAACAGTTATAAAAATACCGAAAATGAATTTATAAAAACGGGAACTTTGTACATGAATTAACAATGAATAAGAATACATATTTTATGACTAGATCTAAAAAGCTGCACAGACAAGATTATACAACATTTCATCCTATACTCTGTATACTATACAATTAATTAGTATATCCTCTAATAAATACAGCAGACATAATATTATACCTAGGGATGTCAATAGAAAAATGGATTTAAACTGTGAAATCGGTCTCACTACCTCGTTTCACTACCTCGGACCAAGTTGTGCATTTGGAATCCTGGCTTTATTCTTGTCACCGGCGTTCGTTAGTTGTATTTCATATGTTATTACAAACATTAATAAAAATTATTAACATAATTCATACAATAACAAAGATTACATATATCCTTGTGTTGTGTTGTTCGACATAATACAGGGATCAAACATTTATAATGCAATGCAATAAAAATATCATTCAACAACCAAATTAATCCACCGACAAAGACGATTAATCAAACATACGAGGAATGTCCTGGAAATTCGCGGAATTTCTCTCCAATGTATCGTCGCCATCCACAAATAAATACAGCAAAATTCGGCAAATGCACAGGTTTTGAAAAGTGTTCTATGTCACGTGTTACACTTTACACGGTTCATAAATAATAATCCGTATAATTTCATTGTAACAAACAGATCCAATTGAGGAAAACAAAACGAGTTTTCTTGAATACAACAAGAGGAGTGTGGAGCTGTACTAAACATGCTATGTTTGTAACTTTTTTGTAAAACGACTTGTTGTTAGATGATATCATATGGTGATTCTATAAAAGTTACACACGACACAAGCGCGCACATTTATATATCATACAAAGACACGTGATACACGTGCATCACGTGATACACGTGGTTCATTGCTTTGATTCTTCTGGCGGGGCTGTAAGAAGAAGTACATAGATTACAGTAAACTTCAGTATTAATGCTATCTTTTCGGACCAACGAAAAATCGTTTTAACATTGGGACTGTCGTTTTGGACCAACGAAAAATCATTTTAACATTGCGACTGTCATTTTGGATCAACGAAAAATCGTGTCTCATAAGTAAAACGAAATATTCAAGAAATATAGAAAGAAGACTGGTCTGAAAGTAAGAGGTCTTAACAGTAAGGTGATCACTTAAAGAGGTTTCAAAGTTTATTTAATAATTGATTTTATAAAAGGTTGCCTGCTCTGGTAGGTCGTATATATTGAACAATATGATATATTTGGTTACTTTCTATTTTGAAAGGGGTAACTTGTAAGGTTAAGGTATAAGTATTGTGTCACAGACTAACTTATGCCGATCAAGTCATACGGTGAAAATAAGTTCTGGGCTTTCGCTCCAGAACTTTGAGTTAAATCCCGCATAAATAAGCACCAGTTATACTAATACGTGACGGTATGAGTAAACTCGATCATGAAGTACCTGATTCCATTGTAGCAGCATCAATGGCGGCATTGTATTTGACACGATCTTTTTTCTCTCGACGCTGTTGGCGACATTTTTTCACCTTCCATCCAATTAGAATACCCGCGATCCCAAGCCCTATTACAATACCCACATAACGCAACCAAGTTGTCCAACGAATCTTTCCTATGTCATCACTTAATGCTTAAAACAGAAGTTTTCAGGCTCATGTAATATTCAGTGAGCGCGTAAAGGTAATGATATTCATACATAAAAAGTAGTCCTTTATCTAATTTATCCCCGAAAAGGGATTGGGCGTCAAACTTAATTTCAGCCTTTAGCCAACACAGAATGACGAAATGACCAGTACGATATAGTCAGGATCAGTGTATAAATTCTAAAAGACACAGAACTAATAACACAATTGATGAGATTAAGGTGAATACTTTCAAATTGAAAATGCTGACATGTATATATATCCCAAAATAGAGGCCCACAGAGTTCATATTACGAACTGATCACGAACAAAGCGGTAAGGGTGATACTGTGGTTTCATTAATTCTCGCACGGGTTTTAATTTGTGGGTCGGCTGATCCAATATAACTTATGCGATATTCGAAATTTGGCGGTATCCGAAATTGTGCTACTATACAACATTCACTATGTTGCGAAACTGGAAAATAACAAGCTCCGAGGATCTGTTAATGTTTGAATAATCACCATTTGGAAAAATATGTTTTACAATATCATTAACGAAATAGGCCTCAGTTTATGTTCAATGATAATTAATGATCATTTACATATCATATCGAACTGACAGAGATATGAGGACAATGCTGAATGAAACAGTGTTAAACCAGCGGACACGACGCACCTAAAAAAGGGTGTGAACATGGAAGGCTCCTTAAATTTTTGCACAATCTCTGCATGATTGCCAGTTGCGAACTTACGTCCACACGAAATAGCCATTTAGCGAAAACCACTAAAATTGGGCCGAACGAAAATAAATGATACAAAAGTATTTGATGCTACTTTCACGTAAAACAGAGATGACGATAAGATTACAGGTCAGAGAAAACTGACTGTATTGGTGTATTTGGTGTACTTGACAAAAGTATGTCAGTGTTACAAGTAGGAACAAGTTACCAGACTGTGTCAAAACACTGTGTGCCCGGAATATATAAAGTCAGATTGCAAGACTGAATCAACTATCTTCATGTAGTCAGTCCACTGAGTCAGTATTTGCTTAATTGAAATATAAGTATGAAATTGTTTTGTTTGGTGTCAGCTCTAATAGTGAATAATTATACGTAAATAATTTGTTAACTTTCTATTAAAAAACTTATCATATATAATGAAAATAGTCATTATAATGTAAAGTTTTCAAGTACTAAACATATCCAATATGTATCGGTGCGCAATGCAATACGGAAAGCAGCGCGACACGATTTGGGGAAACAATACACATCCCTAATATCGCCCACCATTAGAACAATCTTTTCGGTCATCATTTGCTTTTGTACAAGTTATTATATGGAACATCCGCCTTACTGTAAACTCCGTGACGTCAGAACACTGACATCCTGCTCCCAAGGACAAAGTCAAAGACTTAATGAATTAAATAAATTAATGATTTAATAACAGCTGTTAAAATTTGTTCAACCATAAGCCCAAAATAAAATACAATCTTACATGATCCTTCCCTTTCTTTGGCATAAACTTGAATGTGCAATGATCCACTGGAGTCCACATATGGTGTTTCTTTCACCAAAGAAACAAAATATTTATCTACATGTTTTTCGCAAAATTCTGTAAAATTCGTCGAGAGACAAGTGATTTCCTGTAAAATGGAAATTCTATAAATAAGGTGTGAAATAAAAAATACTCTAACAAGAGAATAACTAGAACTTTTTTATACCAAATATCAGCTCAATAT
This sequence comes from Lutraria rhynchaena, assembly GCA_008271625.1. Classification (NCBI taxonomy): domain Eukaryota; kingdom Metazoa; phylum Mollusca; class Bivalvia; order Venerida; family Mactridae; genus Lutraria; species Lutraria rhynchaena. The sequence continues at coordinate 1,590,338 of VIBL01000036.1, forward strand.
TACGACCACCTTGTTATAACAACCACTTTTTTCGGACCGGCTTTCAATAACTCCCCTTATAATTCAACTTCATAATGAGACCGCCTCAATATCACGACCGATTTTGGGGTCCCGAAGGCGGTCGCATTATTGAGGTTTTACAGTCCTACTATTTCACACTACGCACTATTGGCTGCACATTTTATTTATCAGAGGTGATCGCTTGGTGAGGCTTTACTGTAATAAATTCCACGTTTTAACTTACAAACAAATCAACGTACCAATTACATGTAGAACGAAGAAAATTATAAAAATAAAACACAAACATACACGTGTTCTAGTGTTTGGTGCGCTGGACTTTTGGTGCGGCAGGTCAAACCCTTCTGTGAAAATTTGACAAAAATGTCGATTTTCCTCCATATGTGGAGAATTGCCGGCGCTTTGTGAAAGGGTAAGTTAGTACTGGTTAGTATACAGTCCAGGAAAACAGGTCAGGTGACAATAAGTCACATAAAAACAAACAACACAAACATCCAGAATAAATACAGGAATACTTACACCATCATAACTATAGATCGATACAAAATATCTGTGATACTCAATTTTTGTACCGCAGTCTAATTCCACTTCTACAGGTTTGACACAGATCTTATAATCCGATGTATCGTCTAAACGAAATTCTATCGTGCATTTCTTCGTGTCAGTTGATTCACCATTGTATTTAATATCAACCGATTTTGTGTCTTCCAAGTCGATTACTTCATCACACGTGTATTTGTTAATAACCACATCTTTTCCTACAAAGGAATTTAAGCTACCCTCATATTTGTATTCATTCGATGAAGTTCACAACAATAAAGTTCGTGAGTTTCCGATGATGACTAGAATGGTTTTGGACGAAAATTAGAATGGTAACAAGAATGGTTCCACGATAACTAGAAAGATTTTAGTGATAACTAGAATGGTTTTAGTGATAACTAGAATGGTTTTGTGTGGTAATTAGAATGGCTTCCATGATAACTCGAATGGTTTCCTCGATAACTAGAATGGTTTTCATGATAACTAGAATGGTTTTAGTGATAACTAGAATGGTTCCATGATAACTAGAATGATTTTCATGGTACTTAGAATGGTTTTAGTGATAACTAGAATGGTTTCCTTGATAGCTAGAATGGTTTCCATGATAATTAGAATGGTCGTCAATGATACTTAGAATGGTTTCCATGATAATTAAAATGGTCTTCAATGATACTTAGAATGGTTTTCATGATAACTTAGATATTTATTTAGATGTCAATAACTCATTTGATGTACATACAGAACAGCATTCGACATATTCATCCATTGGTTAAGTAAAATTACACAAGAAGTAGGTCGGATCATATATCGTTATACAGTAAGACTGTAACATCGAGACAACATTTGGGACCAATGAAACAGTTGAAATAAACTCGTACAGGAAATATTGAAAATCGGCCCGAAAATAAATTATCCAAATATGAGGTGGTCTGACTGACGTTGAAGATAATTGGGGTGTTACTGTTGTCTTATACACAGGCGGAAGATAGAAACTTGTATTAGGCAAAAAGACCTGGTTCCCGCATACATCCCGCAAAAAGTTGGGATAGGTAGGGCGGCAGAACTTTGTTTTCAAATACATATTTAATACAGAGTTATGGTTCGTACTAAAATGAAAATATCCGCGATGACAAAAAATGCGGCAAAAAGGTCAGAGTCGGCAGAAAAGATAGGGTAAGGCGGCTTAGTCGACCCCAGGAACTTAGTTAAAATTCGTGTTACGTGAACAAATGTTCTAATACACCAGGTACATTACCTGCAACGAGAGCAACAACTCCTAGAATCAGGCAGAGATAATCGAACAGCATGTTGCTAGGACAACAATATCTGTACAAACATCTGAAATATAGAATGTTTGAAATAACCACTCATATAAAGATTGATTGATATCATACGAATGTGATTAGCTGTTTCTGATTGTTTACATACGTCGAATAATGTTAATACTGTCACACTCCAACGAGTGCAAGTTATACTTATCATATCAGGGAGCTGGGAGCTTTATCCATCATTTTTGGTCTTTCAAACATTCAGCACTGTTCATGGTCCCAATCAAAATATTCACATATGAACTTACGGATGTAGAAATAACGAACGAACGAACAGACGGACGGACAGACGGGAAATGCTGACAAACGTCGGTCAATGCACCTTGAAATATGTAAACATGTGTCTAACTTGTATAAATCGCCCTATGCTAATTCAATTCACGAATGAATCTTTCAGTTACACCCGTGTATGACAAACTACCGTAAGAGTTCACCTGAGTTCAGAAATAAACCTGCATGATGTATCGTCATGTAGACTGGGGTTCAGTTAGTACACAAGATAATCACAGTTTACATATTCAGAACGACAAGTAATTACTCTCCAACTACACTATATGTTTAAGTGAAGAATTAACGAAACATCACAACTTAACCCTTTGCCACATAAGCATATTTTGGACTCTTCCAAATTCAAAGCTAACACACAAAACATCAATTTATTTAAGAAAATCGGGTTATTTCTCTCTAACAGAATGAAAAACATTGTTGCAAACGAAGCCATTACTCATGACAAACAATGATTTCTTTTGCCACCATGTTTTCTAATGTCGTCTGCTTCAGATGCGGGGAAATGCGGTACTATGAGGAAAGGGTTAACAAAAGCTACATAAATTAAGAGCGCTAACAACAATTTAGGACAAGATGTAAGGTACGTGTATTTTAGATCATTCGTCGCGCGATATGCTTGGTTACCCAATGACCACATACCTAGTATACTTTGTGGAGATAAAATCCAAACCTGTCCGTTTATCAGTGACAATAATTACTCCCACACTCGATTTTGATGGACTACACTATATATCCAAGCTTATCTTGCACACGCGCATGTTCGTTTACTAATCCTAACTAAAACGTAATTTGATAAAATGAAAAGGATGGCTCTCATTATCAAGTGTGCACTCGACAAGAACGGTTGAAATAAATGATAACCATTCCTCGTTAAAACAATACTAACTATGCGGCTATGTTAACAGACAGGAGTTGATTTATGCGATGTTCGTACTACTCTACAAGTTAAGTGTGGAGTACACGGGAGAATTACGTAATACAGATGCAATATTACACAATTATTTCAACATGATTATACAGTAAACCTGAGTAAACCACCGCCAGTGATTAAATGCTCACATGTAAACAGTAGTCGCCTTTATTATTATTTTTTACAGTCATTATTACTACAGTATAATTACTCTATTAAGGTCACCCCCCGGACCGACATGAGTTGGCCTTGATAGCGAATCGACCTTAGTAGTGAAACATGCAGACAGTTGAGCGTAAGTGTCCTATCTTAGATGGTCATTTTTGTCCTAATGATTTCCAGTTCTTTTAAGGCTCAAAACAGCATATATCTACTGCAGAAAATATTGCATTTAACTTTAAGTGTCATAAATGAATATTTAGTTTAAAATCTAGATGCAGCTCGTCTACAGAGTAAATTATTACCCACCAGTATTTTAAACAAGCCGCGGCCGTGGTCCAGTGGTTAGTGCTCTGGACTTGCAGCCCGGAGATCCGGGTTCGAATCCTGGTCGCGGCAGGTTATACCCTTCCATGAAAATTTGACAAAAATGTCGACTTTCCTCCATATGTGGAGAAGTTGCCGGCTCCTTGTGGAAAGGTAAGTTAGTATTGGTTAGTATATAGTCAAGGAAAACTGGTAAGGTGAACCGGTCGCCGCATATAACTGAAAAATTGTTGAAAAACGGCGTTAAACTCAAATACAACTAAAGTATTTTAAACAAAATCAAAGCACTGAACGTACTGTTTGAATGTGATTAATGTCATTAACACCAAATAATCAAAAGTCCTGCAACCGGGGAAAAATTGCATTTTTTGTAATATCAAGACAAGAGTAAGGTTTATTGTTTGATAAATGCATAAGTGTAATTATAAAAGTAAACTGGAGGTGGTTGGAACCTAATATTTTATAATCAAGGGCGTGGTCTAAATAAGTAGTAGATGTAATGTATGATACATTATACGCATCTGACCATGTTTGAAGTTTGCATGCTATTTTTGGGTATCGCAGCAGAAATAACTAGACCAATGCTTTTGTCATAACAATAATGTATGTTGTATGAAAGTACATGGATATTGTCATCATCTATCCATGTTCAAAGTTAAATGACAGTGTAGAGCAATTATGGTAGAATCAAGAACATGTGTACTATTAAGTGTCTGTTTTAACAGTATCAACCGGATTGTAGTCAAGGCAACTAGTGTATTGCGATATATTTATGTTTATTTTTCACTTAAGCACATATTGAAAACTTTTAAGAAATTGGCGAAATGGCTTCATGACTTAATTTCACAATGCAAGAATTACCACAGGAAGAACTGATCGAATGTGCACCCACTAATTTACCAATCAAACAAGAAAGTCATGATGGCTCTGGTTCAACCAGCTTGATTAAATGTAGTATTGATATTTTCCAACCACTACTTTAAGGACTACCAGTCAATACAGAAATGTACCAAATATCTAAATTATTGGCCATTTATTTTTTGAAATTGCAAGAGTCATTTCTCTAATGTTTAGTTTAAATTGGCCCAATGGTTTATGAGGAGTCATTTAAAGCACGTGTTAATGGTATATGACACACAGACAATAGGCAATCACAAAATCTCGCCTTAGGCAAAAACAAAATTAATCTTTTAACATGTTTATTGAGAAGACGATAAAAATGAAAAATACCATGCTACAAGTTATTCTCCAATACAACTTGCATCATTAAGGGAAATTTTCAGAAAGATAAAAATGGCATTTTGTACGGTTTAATGTACAAAAAAGAAACAAAAAATATCGTTGTCTTCGTCTACAACAAAATATCAACATCTTCCTTCCGAACATCCTTTCCAATTCCAGTCTCACCCAGATCCTTTATGCTGTTGTGTGACAGCTATGTTAAATTAATGAGTACTTTTTTGTATGAAGATCTTAATACTGATAAATTACTTCACTGTATGCACATTTCTTATAATAATTGCAGCATTTAATGTATCTGTTTAATCATTGTAACGTGTTTACATATTTACAAAATAATAGAAACTTTACGCTTCAACAAAACCATTGATGGATGAGACACGAAATACATTTAACATATACACAGCCTGTATTCAGAAATCTAGTTGGTTTATTTTATTAATGAATGTAAACTAAAAGATAATAATTATAATAATTTTAAACAATAAGCGTTATTGTCCCCCGTCATTGTTGAATGTCTTGGTGGAACAAGTTGTAACATGGAATATCATAAATCACTGTAAAGCTGATTGATAGAAGAGTGAACACTTTAGGCCCATTAAAAGGTGTTGTTAATACCATCTTCTAGTTTTACAAGCAGAAGCTGGAAGTTATGCTCAGACTACGTGCAAAAGTCTTTACATAGTACTTATAATATATAATCATATAAACTATTATCTACCACTGAAGTGGTAAATGCCTTATCGGAAAATAGTTTCCCTGACCAGTTTGAATAGTTATATCACTTGACTTAATATTTTATGCATAGTCCACTGAAGAAGTAGATAATTATATGCTATTCTAGAAGTTTTTGTGACTAATTTCATTTAAGAAGTTTTCATGCAAAGCGTTCAAAAGATATTACAGAATGAATTTTAGGGAAATGATTTTCATTACCTGAGATGTACATTTTTTGAAAGGTCTTGTGAGTTGTTGATCTGGAGCACAATTAGCTAGAGTTAGCTTTTGCCCCATGCTGCAACTATAACTTCATAAAGGTTACTCAAATGTTATGTTTGCTGACTGTTAAAAGCCGGATGAGCAAGCATAGAGAACCTTTTCAAAGAATAAATTATGAACTTCATGGATATTCACCATACAAAGTCCTTAGTATTTTTTTCATTCATTATAATTTTTAGCGCGGAAAAATCGCTGATTTTCACCCAGCTTTCGTAATTAGTATACCAGTTTCCAAACACATTCGACTTGGCAATCTGCCAAATATTACACAATCGTTGGCTCAAAATCTTAACAACTACTACTGATTTTGTTACTCAGCAGGAGGAATATAGTCCAACGTTAGTATTAATAATAAGTAAATGAGAAGCATTAAATACCTGAAAGTTTCTAATGATTAGTCTTTTTTATTATTTGTTGTTGCTCTTAGACTAACCAGTATGATTGTCCCTTGTTCGTTTGTTTGGAATTTATAGTTTGTTTATGTATTAATGCGCGATGTTAGTAACCCGGAAATGAGGACAGGTGCCTGTAGTGCTACGATTGAAATACCATAATAACGAGCTGTCTGACATTTACCCGCCAATGGCGGGAAACACAGCGTTCCTTCCATGCTGTGACAAGTCGGTATACGTTAGTTAGTTTGCGTAAACATCTGTGAACAAAACAAGGTAGCCCAATTGTGTTTTACAGAAAACTGTAAAAAAACAGCGAAAATGCGAAAAGAAACCTAACTTTTTCTTATGTTAGGCTGGTTCTGATCTCTTCGCCATCGAAAGAATCATAAATTACTAGAGTCCGACAGCAGTAAGGGATAAAATCCAGAATGGTTTCTAAACCGGTCCCCGTTCCATGTTTCAGTGCACTAAATGTGGCCTTTATTGACAGATGGCCTTTATCCAAAGGTCAGTTTGTTCTAAATAATCAATGACGGTTTTTTAAAGAATGTCCTTTATTCACAGAGTGGCCTTATTCGAAGGTGGCCGCAAACACAGGTTAAACTTGTCATATAAACAAACAAAACAGCAATAGTTTGATCATTTACTTTCGTTTCATACTGCAATAACAAATACCCGGCTGCGGAACGTGCGATGTGTTTCCCTCATTTTGAGTTTTGTTAAGTATGACAATACTATTGTCGGTTCGCATAAAAGAAAAAATGTTAGTCGACATAAATGTTTTGAGAACATATACGTAAAAATTCCGCTCTCAGTTGAAAGACTTGCTCATGACAACCGGTATTTTCTATCCTTTTTGCCATTTTTCGACTAGAAAGCGGACAGTTTACGAAACTCTTCACAAAACATATTTACGTCTTTAAGCACTTTTCTTTAAAACCGACATTATGTTGTGACAAGAATACACAGACAAGCTCTACAAAACATTCACTGACCTCATCACCTAGGAGTAGTGTAATAAGTTATCAACATATCAAAGCCCGTTCTACAAAAGTAAGACGACAACGATAATACGACAGCAAAATTCTGGTCTGGTGTAAAGTGTTAAATTTACCTGTTGATTACGTCGGATGTTGCCATGTTATCCCGTGTTATCCTTGTACGTGTCCACAGCCGAAACAATAGACCGCAATCGGGCATTTTGGAAACTGCAATGCCATCTAAAGACTGTCGAATGTTGCGTCAGATATCAACTTCGAACATCGATCTATCTGTGTAGAAAATGCCTAATCACGGGGTTCTCGCTCGCGCTCTCGATGTTCACGTGAATTCCGTGACCAGGTCTTTCCTCGGCAGATAGACCTAGTACTCCGTCAATATCCGGTACATATAAATTAAAACCTCGATGTAAATATGACTTTGTGTCCTAAATAAATCATTCTAACTATAGAGGTGGTTTCATAATTAAGTTTAGATATAGAAGAAAATAAATAGTCGTTATGGTGAGGTGGCATCAACATTTCGGAGTGGGAAAGAATTTGTGATGTGTGAAAGAATATTACGGAGTGGAAAGTTATATTTCAGATTGGGACATAATATGTCTTAGAGTGAATTGATATTTCAGAGAGAGAGCTAATACTTCATGTTGAGAATTCTTCTCTATCCAGTGCGTAATGTTTTAAAAAAGTTAGAATACTCCAAATCATTTAGTAATAAGAATATATTGATTAACACAGCTTTCAAAGCTCCTATAAAAACGTTGTTCCATTAAAAGCCGCGACCACGGTCCAGTGGGTAGTGCGCTGGACTTGTGACCAGGTCGCCCGGGTTCAAATCCCGATCGCGGCAAGTCATATCCTTATATGAAAATTTTATAAAAATGTTGATTTTCCTCCATATGTGGAGAAGTTGCCGGCACTTGTGGAAGGGTAAGTTAGAACTGGTTAGTATACAGTCCACGAAAACTGGTTAGATGAACCGGCCGCCGTATATAACTGAAATATTGTTGAAAAACGGCGTTAAATGAAACAACCTGACTATTGAATGATGTGTAATCGAAAGAGTGTATCGTGATACGTTTTTGTATCAGTCTGCCAATAGTATCGTATCACCACTGACCAGGTGATGCACATCATTAAATAGTGTAAATATAATATCATGTGTTGTCTTCAACTGACCATAAAAATAATCAGTACCAAGACATACAATACAAAACAGGAATCACAGTACATATGTAATCATTGTTGATTTTTTTACAAGATTTGCATAATCTGAACAAGCATGATAACAACTGGATATGTAATATTAGTAGAAAATGGAATTCACAAGAACAATATAAACACATTATCGTTAACTATAAAATATATGTGTATATACTATGTATGTAGATACTTAACACATAGAAGTAACAATAACGTTTGAGGTAAAAATATATTAAATTTCTGAAAAATCACTAAAATCACAAAGACGTAATTATAAAAAAAACAACGATAAGAATTTAAGGCATAAAAACTGACAATTCAAAAACTGCAAACAAAGAAATAAAATGCTTTCATCAACAAAAAGACAAATTAGTAGAAACTATCAAATAACATGAGGTGTGTATGTACTGACAATACTAAAGAAATTATCTTCTAATTTGTGTTTTATTTTCAAAATCGAGAATCTCTTATTTGATAATATATAAAACGAAAAGTACATCAATGATATGTTGTGTTAATTTAGTTTGTGCAAAACGTTCAAAATATAAAAAAAACTCTTTAAGTAAATTAATAAATCTAGGCTATAAATAATAATAAGGATTTCATCAAGCGCAGATTTACAAAATACGGCAGGTATAAGTAAAGAAACGTCAGTTAGGTGCTGATTGTGTCCATAGTCTACATAAACATCGAGACTTTACGCTGAACCTTAAATCCTGTACACCCCCCCCCCCCGTTTATTGAGCTGAAATTCATGTTCATACTCTAATGGCATCAATCAAATCAGAATTCATTGACAATAAAGCGATATTTTTATAAAAATCATCATTTAGATTTCCTGTTCAGAATATTCGGCTCTTTTAACCAAAATAATCATACTCAGTATATAAACATTAGTGTTCAAGTTTGTATATCGCAAATTTTATTCATTTAACGCATTCGCTTCTGTCGCTGACAATGCCTTGGTAGCATAACTGTGTCAATAAATGTTTAATTCTGACAAAAATGTGTCTCAACTTATCAGATCTTCACACACATGGCTATCCATTTGAGGTGAAATACGTGTAAGAAATAGAATGTCATAGATAGGAGGTACTTAAATCATTTACCTTCCTCTAACGGTAAAGGATTAAGCAACAAATACATAACAATAAAAATACACTCGAAACCAATATTAACAGCTACAAATAACATTAAAATAATGTGTTAAATTAGGTTTCAACATTCAGTCTATGAGAGAAGAGAATGTACTTGATATAGAATACATCGTGTCTATTTGAATATTGTCAGGTTTTTTTTTGTATCATATATATACATGTAACAGGTCAAACCTTCAAATGCTGATTGTCTGATTACTTGTGTGGTAAGCTGAAATACCACCACTCCCATATTTTGACACATATCTTAATTGTAATCACTGTTTTTTTCCTAAAATAATGGTGATAATAGCTGTATTCTATATAAATAAGTTGCACTCTGTGGAATGATATAAGCATATCCCAATGTATAAGATATAAGTAAGTGTCTAACCATCATACAGATTGTATACTGAATGTAAAATAAGAGAAGACATGAATTATAACAATTAAAGAATATCCATTAACCAATGATATGATTCATGTATCATGTATGTGGTGTCAATATCCTGGTTAAATCACTAAGGTCATACTTCCCGGGTCTCATTTAGTCGTCAGGCTCTCATAAGAAGGTGGTGGCGCTGATGGATTATCTGCAGGAGCTAAAACAAGACATTAAAACAAATAAAGTGATATACCAATGTTATAAATTGTGCTTCAAACAATTACATGTATGATTTGCCGAGCAAGATCGAATCCCTTATATTCATGAACAACTACTCTGGTGCACATTCACGTAGAAATTCTTGTAATTCGTTTTGAAGCATGTTTTCATCTTCTGTCAATTATTACCAAACCATTTCTCAAAAATGATATCCATAATGGTTTTTTTTATTATATCAGTGTTCCCACTCATGTAAAATCTTGCATAAATCCCGCAATAAAATCGGAAATCACGCAACACATTTTGATCTGGTGCGAGATCGTACACGTACAAATATGTTTAGGGACGAATCGCCGATTTTCTGGAAACACCCATTACGATGTATGCGTATACATATCTATTTTTTTTAAAACGTTCATGCCCCCCATAATACTTCTCTTACCCCCAGATTTCAGACCTAAGGGGTAAGCAAACCCCTAATTTCAGAAGTGAGTGGGAACACTGTCATATAGACGTTTTCAAACTGAAGTATGTTCGCTTTAATTAGACATCAAATAGAAAGGTATTTTCCGCCAGGTCTGTACATTTCGTGAAAAAGGTCACATTTTGCAACATATAAGATGGATGAGTAGTTCATATAAGAAAATACAGAAATTGTTTTATGTTCAAGATATCATGAAACAAAGTCATTCAGCTAAGAACGGCATATTCTAATGTACATATACGAATACAGTCTTTTTAAAAAGACTATGTAAAGAATTAATGTGTTCTGTGGCATGAAAAGTGGCTTTGTTGGCAATATTCTTTATGAAAAACGCAGTCCAAGCATGAGACACACAGGTAGCTAATGCTGTTCCGAGACAATTTTAATAAAATGTATGTATAATATTTTTTTCCAATTGTGATTTGAAATTATTTGTGGGGAAGTTTTCAATTCTCCGGATAAAGCCCTAAGAAAAATACCAGTTTATAACAACAGGACTGGTTTTGTAAAACTGGACATTGTATATAAAGTACAGTTGACAAACGGCATTTAACATGATCCAAATAAACGAAGTAAAAACATTCAAATAAACCAAATTTCTGTACGAACAATGACGAATAATAATATGTAACCACAAACCTGAAGGCGCCTGTTGATTGTAATTGAAACCAAATGCCGGCTGATTCTGTGTAGGATAAGCCGACACTGTCGGATGAACGTTAAATCCACTCGCAGACAGTTGTCCGGAATATTGGTTTCCAAAGTTTACTGGTTGCTGGTTTCCACTCTGTTGGTTGGCTGTTATTCCGTAAGGATTTTGTGCATTTACACCTATTGAAAGTCAATTAAAAAATCAAGACATGAGCTGACAGCATTTGTATTTAAACTAAAACAAAACTCAAATATAAACATCTCACAAATTAGAAAAGCGGCGAAATGTTCAATGTGACCATTCGGGATTTTTTTTAATTTTTGGAATAGCAGATTGCAGATAATAATTTATGGGTACGGAAAATTCAACTAACGGTGACTTACTAGTTTAACATACACCGAACATATCTAGTTAGGTCATTGTTACATACTTCTACAAGTAATAATGTTATGTGAATATACGTTTTGTGCAGATGCTTCATTAAAAATAGAAAGATTAGGCATATAGCGGCCCCCCACATCAAAAGTTAGGGATATCAGTTTTACAACATTGTGAAGAATCCACACATATTAACAGAAGGATAAAATGATACGTGTATGTCATTTAATTAATTCAAGCTTTGTTGATTGCTTTGTGGACTATGACGTTAGTGGTCTTCGGTGAATAGGTGAAAGTTATTTTTTATGATCTGGAATGGGTACGGCCCGCCTGCTTAACTCAATGGTCTTGAATAGAGAATGAATTTTGTGCTGGAGTAGAATCCAGGAAGGCTATCTAGGTTGACTGAATTATAATTTAAAATACGGCTAAACAGCGTAAAACTCGAAATAAATAAATTCAACTAAATGAGTGTTTCCACGATGTTTTGTTAATACTCATACTATAGTATTTATTAAGCTTGATTAAAACAGACCGTGTGGTTGTCTTTCATGTCTGAACGTTCTGTAAAACATACCTGTCTGTACAGTAGTGAAACCAGAGCTATTGTTATAATTTGCCAGTACAGTTGCACCCTGTTGTTGCTGTTGTCGACGTATTCGTAGTCTAACCAAAATAACAACAACCACAATGAAAAATGTTGGTATAATGGAAACAAGACTTATCCACCAATAGGAGTTCGTGTCAATGTCAAAATCTGATGAAATAAAAAAAATACTTTAAATGGTCGATATTGATAAAGAAATACTAGTAAGTATTTTTACCGGAGCCAAACCATCTAGTTAGTCAAGCTGCTTACCAGTGAACAGACACCAGCAGTTTTATTTCTATATAAATTAATTATGTTTGTCTTTTAAACATAATGTCTACTAGAAGCCATTCGTCCTATATCGTTGATTTGAATAACTGATGTGGAGAAGTTGCAAGAACATGGCCAGCACGGAATTCAGGAGCACGGGTAAGATTAACTTTATTCAGGCAAAAACTGAAATACTGTTTGAACTGGGCAAAATGCCAAAGATATATAAATGTATATATCTCTATATATATCTCATTATATACACAATATTGAATTATTCATACATTTAGACAGAGAGATTGTCATCATGAAGGAAAACTTCCTGTGTCGTTAAAATCTGAGACCATTATACACATATATAATATTATTATGATCTCAGCTGAAATTTTAAAAAATACTTTGTTTGCCCTTTACCGATCCAAGATTTAAGTGGGTGGGTCGGAAAAATATTTAATTTTATTCAAAGAAAATTAGTCATATAATTAATTAAATATAATTTTAGTAGATCAAGATACCAGTATCTTCTGACAGATGCTTTTTGAACACCCGCGTTTTTCTTAAGCGTCGGAATAATTACGATCATCTTTTAACCTAAAGTGTGATAATGCACGGAAATACATGTATCCTATTGGCGAAAATGAGAAAATAAAAAAATATTTTTCTAGATTTCGGCAATAAATTTATGAGTCGGCGGATTTTTGCGGTCGGAAGGTATAGGGCAAACAAACTTAATTTTAATTTAAGCCTGACACAAAGCTAAACAAAATATTCAGTAAATGAAAGATTGTGTATTAACCTATACAAGTATTGATTGGACATATTGTATACATGTATCTATTATTTGAATTCAAACCTCACCATAGCCTGGTCTCTCTTTTGCATAGACTTTAATTTTGAAGTCCTCATTTGTTGCTGAGTATGGATCATCCTTTTTTATGACGAGGTAAAATGTAGACACGTAATCTTTACACGTTTCGTCGTACGGATATTGATTGTTCATACTACATGTGAGCAACTGTAAAAATAAAATACGTTATCAGGATATTACAAAATAAAGTTACAGATAAAACTCGCACTGATGACGGGTTTTTAATGTCTCCTCATCAACTTGGGAGATAATGAGAGCATCATGTCAATATTGGGACCAATTTATTTGGTTCCAAAGATACAAAACTATAGATCGACAGCTGGCAATAAACAATTTCATCCTAAAGTCATCTTTACCTAATTATAATTACATAAAATTATTTATTCTTAACATTGACTTTTTTCAACAGACAATACATACATCACCACGCGTACATGTATGTATGCAAAATTGGATTTCCCTGAGTACTATAAAAATTGTTCTTAGTCAGTACATGAACACAAAAAAAACGAATGGGGCAATAATGACAACTATAAGTATTTAAAATATGGACTTTCCAGTAGGTAATGTATAATATTTAAGCATGGTTTACCAACAAAAAGTTGACAAAACAATATTTTTAAAAAAATCATATAAATGCAACATGAGCTAGAAGTTTTAAAATGAGAAATGTCCAAACTTTATAAAAGTCTTGTACATCATGCTCTGCTGACATTTTTGTGACAAAATACTTATAAAAAAACTTGTATTTTTACTAACTTCACCTAACGGAAGACAAAAATCTCGACAAAATTTATTTATCAAATTACTAAAAGCACTTTAAATATAGAACATGAATGACAATAAGTCTTACATATTATCAAGTTTGTAATTAATACATATGGTACTTGTACAGTTGAAACAACAAACAAGTTTTAAATAAATGAGAAATAGAACAATATGAAATATACCACTGTGGATAATATCAAAGCTTTGAAAGTGACATAAAAATTTCCTGGTTACAAAGAAAAATCGTTATTTTCCACATCATTTCATCAAAAAGGAAAATATTAGTTTTCGTGACACCAAACAAAAATATTTTTTTGCAATTGAAATCTAGAAAATCCTTCAACATGATTTTTATTGTGAATACATCTGTGATAGGTACTCTTCCCTTTTGCTATTGACTGGGACCAATATACAATGTTTATTGGTCCCAGCTATTGACAATCTCTTGTAGATGAACGAGTAAACTTCAAATGGGTGAAATATTGCCTGGGACCCTTTCGGCTTAATAGTAAACACGCAAAAAAAACCACTAAACGACCTCTTCAATATTAAGATCACCTCATATTATAACGAACACTAATTTTCGGACATGTCACTTTTTCCCTTAGTTTGTGACGTCATAGTTGACACTGATCATGGCAACTACTAACTATATAAGTAATATAGCCTATCGTTAACACAATTGTCAACAACGTTCTGAGTGTATTTTTTATTTGATAATTTATCATTTATGGAAGAACATTTCGTCCTACAACTGTACCATTATGAGCCTTTTGACAAAAATAACAGTGAAATCTGACATAGCTAGACCCATAGGCGATTCCGAAGATGAGTGTAGACAGGACCTTTAAAATGATGCAGCACCATGTTAAGATGAGTTATTTATTTACTGACATTCATTCAAACAAGCGCAATAGAATTCACCATTTAGCAAATAACCAGAAAAATATCATCAAAAATTCAAACTAATATATGTATGCATTTCTCACTTAGACAAGCCGTACATTGATAATCGGCTGAAATCCTTAATCATGAGTAAGTTAAATTCCAAACACATCGTTGTACACAGAATGTACACACATCAATATTTCAAGAAAATGTAGGTCATGCTTTAAAATGTCGCCAACCAATCAAAATCAAGAATTCATCGATCATGTGACAAGAATCCATACGGCAAGTGATAAGCATCGGTATTTTCAAAACTCTTTAAAGTCGCCGATCGGTACAGATCATAGAATGTCACATGCTGTTTTGTGACTGTTCGAATTGTCTATACAAAAAAAGATGCGTTTGATGGTGCGACAAACAAGCTTCAATTAATTTCGGACATCATAGATCGATTTCAACAAGACATAATATTTATATTGATTTTTTAATTATGCAATCTTAACAAACAGAGCGGGGCGCATTATTTCTTTTGAAAACCACCGGGTTGGTACGATATGATATGAAAATTATTTCGTTATTAGACATCAAAACCAGGAGTGGTTTCAATAATTGAACCATAAACGATTAGCAAGTTTGATTACAGTTGTACGTACAGTTTCAAAACGTTCTCGATCCGTAGCTGTTTTTGGCATTGCGGTCTGTCAAAGTTTCATTAACATTGTAGAAATGTGTGTCTAATTTTAATTAAATCAGTAAATATAACAAAAATAGAGTAAATGAAGTAAATTTGACAAAAAAGAATCCTCCGGCCGTAGAGCTGTACTTGATTTATTTATCAAGGGAGTTAATTTTCGCCGAATAATTAGTACGCTGGTTTCAAATTTATTTGATATTGACTCTTTATTTTTGGTTCATATATGACTTCAATAAAAATATTTCTGTAAAATGCATTTAATGAGTGATTTTAATCGACTATCTACGGTAACTTGGAGTAGACAGTTCGTAGACAATATATCTCCGGTGGGGGACAAAGCCGACCATGAATGTGTGAAATAATTGAAGATGAATTTCAATGCGGTTTTTGGAATTTAACATATCATTCAATATTTTGTGTTCTCACACAAAATCATTAAAATTGTATTTTCCATTACGGACCTTAAACAATTACCAAGTTTCAACTTGCTCCATATCTCCAATCAACATCTTTAGAGTTTCAGTTAACAATTACATAGCATGTGACAATGTCATCAAGTTCTTATGGCACCGAAATATTCAGGAAATTGAAGTGTTGCGTCATAGCGTTCTTCAAACACACACACAGACCCATAGCACGTGTATTATGTAAAGTTCTCGCATGATCAGACAGTTGTCGACTTTCATTGATTATGTGTTTTAGATCACGACCTTGAGCAGTGAAGTTTTAAAACGAAGCTGAAGCAATCAGTTTGTGTAAAATCTTGACCTGATTACCGCTAGTGAGAACAATATTTTTTAGAATTTACCGTGTTAGAAATTTACTTGTATTGTATCGGGAGTAACACTTTATACAGGTATATGGCTGCTTAAGTTTAAATAGCAACTGCACGTTTTTTGCTTTGAAGTTTCGTAAAATGCTAATATTTATAAAAAAGTTAGTTTAGTATAATAAAAATTGATTTTAATATCTAAAAACACGTTTTAGCTAGAGTTCTCTATTATTCGTATCTTGGCGGCTTTCGATAGTCGCATGAATATTCGTATCTGAGCTGTAATGGGATAAAAATTCAAGTTGGAATGATATTGCTGTATTGATTATGTCATTGAAATATCGAAATAATAATATTCGCTTTCTATGCCTACAGTATTAATATACCGGTACTGACAATTTAGATATGCACAGGGGCTCTACATTACATGCAGGGATATGCTGTAGTTCTATAAATCAGGTGCTTACGGAGCTCCTTGGAACCCCTAGACTGTTCGCGTTTATGTCAATAAGAGGTACAGTTTTTATCGTTATAAAACGCTATTTTTGCATGTTCGGCTTGAATTTTTGGTGCATGATATCGAAGTATAATATTTAATAATTGTTAAAAAAAATAAATGCTTTCAACGCCTTCTTGACGTATTTAGGCACTTACACAATATTAAGCTCCTATGAATATGTATATACTCTGTGTCAACTATGACGTCACAAATCAAGGGAAGCAACTCTCCCTGTTTTTTCTCGAAAATTAGCTACCGTGTTACGAATCTTTGTTTTTCAGCCTTTATTTTATAGCCTTATAGTGGCAAACATGCTTACTAATGCTTATAAACAATTAAATTAGCGACAGTTAATCAATTATATATTTTTTCTGTGTACATGACCTTTAAGTTTGAATAATTATACTTACTTTAACTATTCATGATTTTTACTCTGCTTATAACATGCACAATATTAACAGAAATACAAACTTACGCCATCATTGATGCTGTTGGCCACAAAATGATTCTGGTATTCAACATCAGTACCACAATCTAGATTTAGTTCCTGAGGTTGTACACAAATCTCGTATTCAGAGCTGTCAATTTCAAATTTTATGTTGCAGGAACCTGTCTCTAAAGCAGCACCGTTATATCGTATGACGACAGATTGTTCACCATCCCATGAATATACGTTATCACATTTGTATCTCGAATCAAGCCATAACTCATCTACGGGAGATATTCGTAGCAAAATATTAAAAAATAGATATATAGTTATCCAACGAAAACATTTGATAAATTCTGATGATAGATATTAATTGATAACAACTATACATAGGATTGAAATATTTGTTAGAGTTCCAAATTTTTACCGGAAGTCTTTTATGTTATATTACATACAACATGCGTGCATGCTTCGGCAGTCACATATAAGTTATAATATGTAAGTTTATAGGACATAATTTAACTGGCACTCACGAATACTCGTGCAAAACCGGAAGATGTCAATCGTGAAATCAAAAATCTTTTTTCATTATTACATGCTCCGGATGAGATAAACGACTGGGCATAAAATGGCAAAAATAATAAATGCTAGTTAAATGGTGTCAGTCTCTAACAATTCAACAACAAATTTATGCAAACTTAGCAAAACATATTTATCTGTGATTTGGACAATTAACTGAAAGAAAAATGTTTTATTTGTACATGTGTAATCGTTTTGCACTTACACATTCTTCAGCTGAAAACTGTAAATGCTACATAATAGTTGGCTATTAGATTTTACGCCTCTGTATAAAGACAGGATGGTCGTGACGTTATTAGCTTAGGTTAGGTTACTACCGAATGGGTAAAATGGAACAGCTAACAGTCGACCGTATTTTATCGTAGAATAACGTATGGACTGATTTCCATACATGTCTATAAATACAGTGTTGCGGATCGTGTTAGAATGTATAATAAGGACTTCAAGATTCCGAAAATTAAATAATAAATCTGTAGTCTAGTCCTTTTAGTAAGGAGATTTATTTTAATACCTGCGTTAATGACAGCAAAAGCTCCAACAAGAAGACAAAAAGTTCCAATCATGTTGTTATAACTTCACCAGCAGATTGGGTAGCAACTGAAATACAGATTTTGACAAAGAACTTTTTAATTTTTTATTTCATCATATGTAAAACTGGACAGCTTATAGTGGACCCATGGGGGAAGGGAATGTAAACACATGTAATAGGGAGAACCCCTGGAGCGCTGGCTATGTGTACTGTCTATCGTACAGGACTGAAACAAGACTAGTGTGAGCATCTAATACAGTCAGCCTTCACATAGTGACCAACTAATTTGAGGGTTAGCTCATTATAACAATCACTTATTTTCCAAGATCAATTTTCAACATTTCTTCCATATTTCAACTTGGTAACGATACCATCAATATTAAGACCGTTTTCTCGTCCCATCAGATGAGACTATTGTACTTTTAGTGTGTATTTGTATAAATATGATATAATGAAACTGTTACATACGGAACTATTTTCTTCTCTTATGCTTCTTAGATATCAATTCATAATTTCAGGTTTTATCACAAAAAATGTTTTTTTGCGAAAGCTTCAATCTTGATGAATACTTCTGCGAAAATTATTTATAAGCGGTCTAAATTCGGGCCAAAAATTGTAGCGTTTTTGTGATTAAAAGCAGAAATACCCTGATTTGTATTTCCGCGTTAATAAGCATGTTAGATTCAAAACAAAACAAAACAAAACAAAACAAAATACTGCCTAACGGAACTAACAAGCTGAGATGGTCTCATTATCAAGTTCAAATACTGAGAAATATTGAAAACCAGTGGTCATTATAATAAAGTGTTTGTAATATTAATGTCATCACTAAGTGAGGTTTACTGTACGTTATTTCGACATCTCAAACAACGTACACACATTACGAACCTGCTTACTTTATATGTCAATGCGGTGTAACCTCAGCCTTTATAACAAACCTGAGATAAAATATAAACTAGTTTAAGTATTACTAAACAGAATTTATTTATTCAGTGTAAGATTCAAACTCATACTGATGTATGCATTAGTTCGAGTATAACTGAATGCTTCTAGGTTCAGATCGGTCTATTCAAACAATGGGATTCAGTTATAACCCTCGTCAGTTATGTTTGATATATCAATAAATTAAACATTCATGTAAGATTGTACATGGCTTTTTCCTATGACATCTACGACTGGCAAGTCTTTCCATCATAAATTTAAAAAAGGTAAATCGTTCCTCCTTTAAACTTACGTATCTTTTTGCCTCATCGATTTATGTTAAGTGTTTTAAATGTCATTTTACGTGATTAACGTAATCGATCATTCAAAATTCGTTCGTTTAAAATCAATCCAAAAGCTAAGATGGTTACTTATGGTTTTATACCCATAATGTCCAAAGTTATTAAGTCAACATGGAACCAGCCGCGACCGTGGTCCAGTGGTTAGTGCGCTGGAGTTGCAACCCGAATCCCGGTCGCGGCAGGTCATACCCTTCCATGAAAATTTGACAAAAATTTCGATTTTCCTCTATAAGTGGTGAAGTTGCTGCCTCCTAGTGGAAGGGTAAGTTAGTGCTGGTTAGCATACAGTCCAGGAAAACTGGTTAGGTGAACCGGTCGCCGTATATAACTGAAAAACAAAATGGAGCCGACAGACATTGGGAACTTTTATAAATTTTATAGGTTTCTATGATAGAAAATGATTTATCATGAGATTTTTCAAAAACAATGACAATTCTTTGAGATGTTGTCCTATTAAATTAGCATTGAAGTCCAGGGGAGTAGCCTATTTTTCAAATATTAAAGACTATTTTTATGACAATAACATTTCTGAACCGGCCTGCCTAATTGAAGACCTACATGAAATTGAAGACCCATGGAAGACCTACGGAAGACCTACACAAATACAGTATATATACATCAAAACTAATGTTATTTTCGTATTCAGCATTATCAAAATATGCATTAATGATAAAAAAATGTTTAAAAGTCGTCTAAAAAAGGATTTTGAAAGCATTTATTGTGGGACTATTTTCTACCGAACGCGCGGAAGAACGACAACTCTTAATTGTGAAGTGTCTACGTTTCGCACTAACGCCCGTTCATCCTATCATACATTCATTAATTTGATTTAATATTAAAACATAGTTTTTTAATCTAATTGTACTTTAGTACATACATAACCATAATGAAAAACATACTGAATGATAGAAAATATAGATATTATAGATAGTAAAATAATTATTCGTATTGCATATATAAAATGCTGTTTACGTGAAGATCTATACAAATACAGTATATTGTACATCCAAACTAATGCATGCACGTTATGTATCCTGAACAATAAAAAATATTGATTTTCCATGTTTGTAAATTTGATACCAATTTGCTACCGTGTGCAAAACATGCGTTAATTCCAGCGATTTGCGATAAGTTTATTTGTACAGGGACTCTACATTTTGTACCATTTTGATCATTTGTAATGATAATTGTAAAATGCTTGGATGGCAAAGTGATACAAAAAGTTTGTTCTTTATTACTTTTTAGAAATATTTTACTTAAGTACTTCCTGAGGAAAATTAAAAACAAGGACCATATCCATGTCGTCGGTTTTTATATTTTTGTCGTGTTTGTACTGCTTTTGTTCTGTTTTGTGTACCATAGGCAAGTATTTTCCGATTTGTAAAAAGTTCTAAGTTATAATTTATCTATACCACCGAAGACATAATTATAGCTATGAGTTCTTATTTCCTTGATATTATTACAAACATCAATTTCAGCTTTGATCATCATAGATTATCTCACCGGGTG
Source organism: Lutraria rhynchaena (assembly GCA_008271625.1). NCBI lineage: Eukaryota > Metazoa > Mollusca > Bivalvia > Venerida > Mactridae > Lutraria > Lutraria rhynchaena. Next base: position 1,611,671 of record VIBL01000036.1, read on the forward strand.
CTAATTACTAGGTGACAAATAACGATACGGTTCGGTGATGTTACTATGTTGTAGAGATAAGCATGACATACAGTTTTTTGGCGTCCGACTCAGTGGGAGACTTCCTGTCAGCTGGGACATAATTATATAGTGCATCGAAATGCGCATTTCAAGTTAGAAAAAGAGCTAAAACTAAATATTTTCATCATGATATATTGCAGAAATAGATTTTTAAGGACATATATTTCGGTCGAAATTTGGAGTCCGAAAATCATATACTTCATGTTGGGAATGCATGTAAAGTTATCAATTATATTCAATTTAATGTTGCAATACAGATAGAAAAAATCTAAAACCGAATAACTTAGTATCTTATAGCTATACATGTATATATTAAGTGATGTGGTAGTGTTAAGTAGAAGCCAGAAGCATATGTCAGTAATGAGAGCGTTCTGTTGCGTATGGATATCTATAATAAAGAGATAAAAAATGATTATTTGATAATAAAAGTTTTCTGTTGATAATGAACCATATGATACCATTTTATATAGATAATTCCTGTATCAATGAGGGTATCATGTTGTTAAAAATGGATTATTCCTTAGAATAGTTTGTTATTATACTAAAATAAATGTCAACATGTTTAAAATAACTCATGTGTCAACAAGGACCACTTAAAATAAAAAAGAGAAAAAATTAAAAAAGATACTTTATCTTTAATGCAGGAACCACAACAGTTGTGCTGCCTGTGCCTTAGATTTTATTTGTCATCTGACAAGATTTTATGTATTTTTCCAAGGCTTGGTAGACTGAGCTTTTTACAGCCCCGCTTGGATTGAGAATATTCTCAAGATTAAAAACCAAGCCTAAGTTTACAAGGGCAGCTTTTAGCTCTAGTCTGGGAGTGAAGTGACTTGAATTTTTGGTTTTCTTTTAGGTACTGAAGCCGGTGTACTTTCCTTCACCATGTGTAGAATTGAATTTGTTAAGTTTTGTAAGTGTTTCATGATTATAAAAAAATCCCTTATATAACGAATCTTGGTAGCAGTTTGTCATCCAAGCAATTTACAACAATTTTAATAACAAATGATCAAAAGATAACGGTACCAATCAACTTCTCTCTGTTTCCAAGCAATTTGCAACAATTTTTATTTTTTATGAATGTTTGTGCGTGTGTCTAATTTTGTTACCAACTTCAGAAGGAAAATCTATATTGTTCTTTTAATATGTATTTATTTTAATTAAATATAAAATGATTGGATTAATAGCTATACTGTATCTTTCATACGTGCTGTACATTTTTATAATGATTATACACATACAAAGGTGTTACTAAATTTAAATGAATATGAACATGCGTTAAAACAGGTGACTGGACGAACTGGCGTTTAAACGAAACGTCGACTCTTCACAATAGTTGTCTTCCTCCGCGCGTTCGGTAGAAAATAGTCCCACAATAAATGCTTTCAAAATCCTTTTTAGATGACTTTTAAACATTTTTTTAATCATTTATGCATATTTTGATGATGCTGAACACGAAAACAACTTTAGTTTTGATGTATATATACTGTATTTGTGTAGGTCTTCCGTAGGTCTTCCATGGGTCTTCAATTTCATGTAGGTCTTCAATTAGGCAGACCCGCTTTATGAAGCAGATATGTCAAAAAGTAGAGTGTAATGGATATAATACCTTAAATCAGTTGAGTGAACTTGAATTGATTTAAGTACATATATTAGAGAAAATACATATACATAAAACTACCTACCAGTAGACTTAAGCCAAACTAGAGAATTATCTTATATATCATATTCGGAGTACCTTTGTCTTTTTTTAACCCGGTTATTGGTACAAACTAAAGCTGTTCGTTGCGATATGGCGACTTCGACACGCATGACAAAAATTGTTCAGGTACAACATGACTCGTTTAACAAATTGACGAGGCAGAACAAAAATGTACACGTAACGTAATTCATAGAGGATTGCAATTTCGTTTTTAGGATGGCGATGTCACTATGTAATGATCCAATGCAGTTAAGCTATTTTTAAACTACCCGGGAGCTAGGTCAGACTATCTGAATCGTTTACTTGATTAAGTCCACCGAGTTATAATCGCCCTAGGTCGCCATCATTAATACTGATCGATGAGATACGGTATTTATTCATGATACCTGGGACCAATAGTCCCAGATGATACAAATTACACAAACGTATCACCTTCGTTGAACAAATGGAATTTCCTTAACATGTAATATTATGATTATTCTTGCTAAATCGTCACTTTATGATGTATAAACATCTAGAACAACGTGGAACAAGCGGCTCGTTTCACACAGAAATCATGCTAAATAAAATTATTCATTAATACACTAGACTATAAGTGATTGTATGGCCTAGGGTGAAACATCTAAAATTGGCATGAAATATTCAATTAAATAATCGATACGGCAATGCTTGATATATTAAGCGATCAGTCAAAGTAGGTCTATTTCAGACTTTTTAATTCCGCTCATTTGAAAACATTCACCGAGTATTGATTCACAACGTCGAATAATCATATTACTAACTTAGTGTTTCTAACACGAGAAATACATACAAAACTACAAAATCGAGACGCGGTCAAATGTTCCATTTCAAGGCCCGTGCACTTTAACACAAGAAACCTATTTAGTCAAATATATGATGAAGATAACAAAAAGTATGTAATTAGTATGAAATACATTGTGAACAACTAAATAACAAAATAATAACTTACATATTCTGATCTTATCGGTAATCAAACCTATTTCCGATCACTGGGAATGTAAGCGTTAAAAAAAGTTATTTACACACGAAATACCATTTCAGTATTTTGCAATATTACGTAGTTGATATCTGATATCATTTTATTTAAACACCTTATCGTTAACGAAACGTCAGCTTTTCAATTAAACTGGTACCCGTTGACTCTGGTGTAATGCAACATGGAACGGGGACCAGTTTACTTTTCGAGACGCTAAACCCCGTACCGGACTAATTATACGGTATACATTCTGAATTATTTCCCTTTACAGTCAAGCGACTCCGTACTCACAACCGTTTGAACGTTTAATGTAGCGAGATATTCCATAATATTGTGATAATAAACACTAAAGACATGGTTCCCAAAAGAGAATATTACTACATGTACTGTGTTCTCTTCAATGACTGTTTGAACCACTCAAAACAATGAAATTTGCAACTACAGGTATATTTACCGAATAATAATCTTTGTGTATTTCACCACTCGATACATCTGACAGTTTCTGGTTATGATGAAGGAATAAATAACTCGTTTCCGCAAACAAATACGTAACAGCGAGTGCGATGGAGACTTGGTTGACATGATTAAGGGTTGATATTCCACATTGTCACAATCGTTACCACGCCATACTTCTGTATAGCGATATCACAAAAGTAAAGTAATGAAAATGTCCGGTATAGACAATAAAAATACCTACAAGTTTCAACAAACCTGTCATCAAACTAGGCGTGTTTTGTCCTCCATTTTTTGTATGTTTTTACGAGTTGTGTGAGATTCATGTTGGTGGGTTTTGGGGGAACTATTTTGGGATGTGTGTTATTTCTAGGCATCATGTTCTTATCTGTTAGCTATAATTTGCTAAGTCTACACAAAATACCCGGTTTCAAATTAAGTTTTTAACATATGAAAAAATCTAAGAGAACAAACATTTTTAAGTTGGGTGATTTTTACAACAAAATAAACAATACATAACAGTTTTCATAAAATACATTCAGATAATATAACAAATAAAACACGATATTGTAAAAGGTAAATAGATATCTTAAAAATGGCACAAGCAGACAGAAAAAAATCCAAAAGGGCAGCAATCGACATATTAAGCACATCGACATTTTTACAGTCACATAATTGCACATATCATTGATGCTGCATTTTAACATAGTTAGAGTATTTTCAAATCAACATAAAATTTTCATGCAGCTAGAAATTTATAAATTATGTATAAATAAAATAAAACATACAATACAGACAACCATATAAAAACAATCAATAAACAACAATATTAACCCCATAATTCTCAGCTGAACATGAAATAAGAGAACTAAGGTTACAAGTAGAACAATTTCCTGGTAATAAAAATATTGCAAATAATTCATCAAAAAGTAGAATATATAACAAATATGCATTAAACCATTACTTTCCCAACTTTGCAGGGACAAAAGCACGAAATCAGAGGTGATTCATGACAAGAGGTCATTTCCTCATTAGACTTTCATACGAAGGAGGAGCTGACGAATCGTCCTCCTGAGGCTGAGCTGTAAAACAAAACAATAACGTAAAGTACTGCCAATACCTTAGAGGAACTAGGTTCAAAATTAATGTCCTATAATAGTAGTATTAGTAAAAAAGCTTATTTAATTTAGAAAACTTCGTTTAGCCGATTGTCTTAACAAATACTTTTAAATAGGACAAGACCTTCGATGTCAATATAAAAATACATTTTAATGATGCGTGCACACAAAGACATCACTTGATAAAAAAAATTGGCAAGTGAGGAGTGTGAAACTTATGGAAGTAATAATCATATCATTTTTATGTATTATTTTTTATACAAACCAAAGACTACTGGTATTTGTAAAGAGACTTGTGGAAGAATTAATCATATCATTTCATATATTATTTGTTATACAAAAGACTGCAAACCTGGAGGCACTGGAGATGTTTTCACTTCACAATAGCGTTGTGGCACAGGCTGGTAGTTGTAAAGTCCAGATGTTTGATGACACTGTGCTGGATATGCTGATACTGTAGGGTGAACGTAATAACCACCAACTGACTGACCTCCGGAAGTAGGGTCAGTTGGAACTGCTTGTGGTTGGTTCCCTGTCCGTGGCAACAATGCTTGCCGACAGGGAATTGTTCCAGGATTAGTATTACCAACGTTCGTCTCATATCCACCTTTAAAAAATCAATGCAATAATTGTCAAGTATGCACCATTATCATTGAGTGAACAGAGAACTGTGTCGCGCCTGGAGTTCGAACTCACGAAGCCTAGATCTGTAGACCAAACGCGAATAGGCTGGCTGAGAACACCGTTTTATTATTTGCATGGAGGAAATGACCAATTTAATTTCTCAACGGTTAATAAGCGACAAAATACACACAGAAGCACAAATTAAAAGCAATGTAAGAAGAATGGATTTCAATATTTATGACATAACTATATATATATGTATATATATATATATATATATAGTTAGTTACTTACTAGATAAACTTACTAGAATATATATATATATATATATATATATATATATATATATATATATATATATATATTTACTCATTCATATAATTATTTTTCATACCTGTCGGTATAGTTGTAGGACTCAAAGCAATGTGATAACTGACTTGAGTATTGCTATATCGTTGTTGTCTACGTTTTCTTTCAGCATATATAACAGCGCACACAATAATAATGATAATGATGATTACTGGTATCACGCACACAATACCAATCCAATAATTGGAGTGCGAATCATAGTCTGAAAGAAAGTTCACAGAGCCAGGGACGTATATACCACAGCATGTCCATGATAGAATATTTAATTTGTGTCCCATTTACATTTAAAACTCCCTTCATAATAAATGTTAAAATAGCAAACAACATAAAGCAACTGTATTTGAAATATTACGATGTTTCATGGAACCCATAATTAGAAAATCGTAAGTATTTTACATCAGAATCAAAAATTCCATTGTTTTGTTCTAAACTTACCATAATTTGGTCTCTCCTGTGCATAAACATGAATTTCGGCACTTTCGTACAAGTTTCTATATGGATCGTCCCTTTTAATGACAATGTAAAATGTGGACAAAAACGGTTTACAAGATTCATTGAAAGTCCCATGTTTATTCATTGTACACGTGAGTTCCTGCAAAACAAGGTGGTCAATAATGTGCGCACAAGAGTTACTGAGTATCAACTGAAAATAGCAACAGACTTAGAGAAATATCTCATGTAAAACAGTTCATTTATCTTAAGTACATTGGGAAAAATCAATCGAATTTCAACAATAAAAATCTACTAAGCAACACAGTGATCATGTTCAAAAAAGTTCTTTGAAATGTTCGACAACCTATAACTAACAATGTTATTGTACGTGTATTTAGTTTTCAGTGAAATCTATCTATTTTGACAAGTACTGAATATATATATCATTCGCCATAGTAATAATAACTTTACAAACTTACACCATAAATGCTACTGTCAGCTACAGAATGATTCTGGTACTCAATCTTGTGCCACAATCTAGTTGTAATTCTATAGGTCTGACACAAATCGCATACTTAGATCTGTCGACCAAATTGAATCTTGTCGCACATGGCTCAAATCCTAATGGGTGACCTTCATATCTTACGTAAATGGACTTGATTTTGTCCAATGGAAAATATTTACCACATGATCGCTGGGATGTAATCACTAAATTCTCTGTAAAGGAAATAGTACAGAACTAACATTTCTCAAAATGACTGTATCAATACTTAAAAATCCTACCATTTTCGTTATCAACAAAATAATTAAAATAAAAATTAAAACACAAACTTAAATTTCTAAACTTATTTTTAAACATGAAAAATGGTCATTGCAAAAACAAGAAGTAACAGACGGTTGAAACATACACATCATATTTTTATTTAGAAACAACAGTCACTGCATGAATTTTGAGGAATTTTCTACACATGTAATAAAGACACATTAGCATGATAAATGCAATATATACATGAAATCTCTACGGACAAGCCAATGTCAGTGACAGCTGTCCATTCGGACTTTGAGGATCAACTAAGATATGACTGGAATTCTTTAGGTTAAATCAAACAAACTCTGTTTGTTTTTGACTGATGTGCATGTATATGTATATATATAACATGGCTAATACAACAACTAAAAAATAAAAACACATTGTAAAAATAAAGCACATTACCCGTAAAGATTATGCCAACAGCGGTCAAAACCAACCACAAAGTTTTGATCATATCACGGCGAATATAGCAGTTCTTGCGACAATTTCTTAAAGTAAAAACAACAACAACAACAACAACAACGACAACACCAACAAAGTAATTGCTGTAACTCAACGTTTAGTATAGCAAACAGCGGGCGTTTGCTCACACTTGGCACTAATGATATTGAAAAAAGTTTCATCCAATCACAACCAAAAACAGGAAGAAACTTGTTCGTGAAATGATAGTGAAATACTGAGATGAATAGTTCTGGTCGCTATATGATGCGAGCAACTGGAATTGGTCCGTACTTAAAACCAAAATACGATAGGGTGGCCGTAGTCTGTCAGAGGACGTCGGAATTAGACAGACTAAAGGACATACACAACTAAGGGCAGACTAGCGTTATCGTATAATGCGACACGTTTCACATTCAAAATTTATATGCATCAGCATCAAGTAATTTTAGACGCCACAGAGGTAGATTATATGAATAAGAACGACTCGCCACAATAACGACTCGTTATATTACCGATTATATCATCCGCTGAACAAATATCAAGGTCTGGACCGATTCAATTGGTTATTATCCGCCTTGAATATAATGTGTAAAATACATAAGATTATTAACGAATTATGCGTTCTTACGTGATCACAGCGATGAGTTAATTAAATAATTATACATGTATCATAAATTTATACAAGTATGCAAATGAATAAGCACATTTGAAATGGACAATAATGGTTTGTGCACAGGACACGACAACATTTATGATACTACAACTAATCAAATTACTTACCGTGCGGGAAGGGTGAATGGGAACCAGTTAAATGATATCACTCGGTAGGGCTAAAGCTCATCTCTTTACGGGCATACCAAACACAGTAATCTCCCTTTAATCAGGGAATCTACAATGCAATGTAGTCCCTGCTTTAACACGCTTCATTAACAGTTATTTATTTTTACATTATCCTGTGATATATGCAATCCATTTTTAAACAACACCAGTCTGTGAACAGATCAACCATAGTTGGTTTTACATTACTTAGGTAGTTAGTTCTATATTTTTTCACATTAGCTTCTTAAGTTTTTTTTCCTTTTTGTGAACATCTTGATGTTTTGTCATACTGGTGCTATGCAACTTACCATTAGCATTTAGCAGATATACATAATGATACTGTAACGGGTCAGTTAGAAGCTGTGTAACAAATTTATGTTACCGAATACAATTCATAAATCAATTTACCAAACTTTTCTGCCACTTCAGCCATTTTTATTTTGGAATTATGATTACTGACTGGATATGAATTGCTACTGACCTAATACAGGAAAATATTCGGTCAGCACATGACCCAGCTCAACCAATCAACAGCAAATATTCCGTACGATGGAAGATAAATACATGTATTGCTATTGTGATGATGGCAATACCTTAATGTAACATGAGAATGGTTTGTCTAAAACAGGGCAAATATATTATCTCAAAGTTATGCCATACAATTTGTGTATTCCGCTAAATCAGGGAATCTATACCCATCTATATCTTACATGTGATGTAGAGTCCCAGACTAAACAAACAAATTATTTCATATTCAGTGAATTTTTATTACCAAACAATAAACAAAAACAATACAAGTTCATATAGATAAAATAAATGAACTATATAAATAAAACTATGACGTATTTGTTGAGTATTATAAAAATAAAACAAAACGAATAATTATCTATGCCTCTAAAAACCTAAAAAACTCCAATTACAAAGAATATAACAAACACTTCAGTTACAATTGAAATAACATTTGATCTAAAAACATGCACATGTTATAATACTGACAAAAAATAAATCATCAAAGGCCTGAAAGGAAGCTCACTTCCTGGACATGTACCACTTTAAATCATGATCATTACCAACATCATGAAGATGCTGCCACAAGACAGTACGCCAAGCGTCTTGATTCATAAATTCATTGATTAACAATAGTTTGTTAATGCATTCACGCTGACTTTCATCCCAATGATATTTGAAAAAAATTTATGTGATTGCATGAGATCTCGTAGTTGACAACTCTCTTTTTAATATGAAGAGTTTGATCAAGCACACTGTTTTCCACAGATACTGGATTAAACCATCACTTCACAGATGGAAATTTCCCATCCCAGGAAATCATGTTCAATATTCAGATCTTTCTTTCATAATTTTTTCATCCATTGCAAAAACAATCGAAGGGCATTTCGTCCGCCTACACAAATTTGACCAAAGGGGAATTTGCCCTCTAATAAAGTTTGCAATAATACAAAGACATTTCAGTGCAAAAGTTTGCTTATTCATGACTAGGATTTTCATGCTCAATGTATTGGAATAAATAAAAGGTATCTATTCTATTCCATATTGCTCCTCTGAATTGACCACTCTGTAAAAAAGACTCTAAGGGCAGAACCAATTTTGACACTGGAGCATGATTTGATCAATATTAGTAGAGAACAACTTAACAATATTACAAATTAAATAGCTAAGCTCTAGGTAAAGCGCTTTCAGCCAAGGTTTTTAAAGGTTTCTCTAAATAAGTCTATGTAACACAAGTGACCCACAAAGGCGGGGCCAATTATCGACCCCCTGAGGAATAATTTCAACATTTTTGGCAGAGGATTACAAGACAATGCAACAAACAACAAATCTAAACTCTAGCTGTAACTAAACTCACTAAACTCTAGCTGTAACTAAACTCTAGCTGTAACTAAAAGTATATTTTTGACCAAAGGATTTTACCAGGCTTTCCCAATATAATCTTACGTAAAATCTTGACAGGTGATCATAAAATGATAATTCCTGTGAATTTTGATTGAAATTGGCTCCATGGTTACAGAGGAGAGTTCATGTGAAACAATTGTTGATGACACATGTGTCACACGATCGTGCTTCATGCTCAGGTGAGCTATGAATGTAATGTCAACAGTACATTGATAATGGCATTAACTCATTTATTCAAAGACTTTCGTATGAAGGTGGGTTAGGCAATGCATCTTCTTGGTGCGAAGCTGTAATAAGAATAAAAATCAAAACTTCTTAGAGTCATCAAAGTGTGATTATTCTGCATTAAAAGTTTCTCTACTTCAATCATCGTATTACCTGGGATCAATTGGTCCTAGGTATTACCAAACAACGCAGAGCCATTGTATTTTAATAAAGGAATGTACAAGGTGTGATACTAAAAGATTATTTAGAACCATATACAGGACACACTGTGTATTGTAGCAGCATTAATAATTCAATATGTAAAAAGTACAACTTAACAAAACATACTAGGACCTATATACAAAATGTATATATCGGAGAAAAAAGTCTCTGTAAATCTGAGACCATCTAGTCTGCATTTATTTCCAGAAATACAGACCAACACAAAGCTGGTTAAGTAACGATTTAGGATTTGCATACATATAACAAGTTAGCTTAAGAAAGCATTACAATAAGATCAATGAAAACACAAACCTGATGGGGAAACCACAGAAGACACTTGCACATTATCATGTTGAGGAACAGGTTGGTACGTTCCAGGAGCAGACTGATACTGAGCAGGATATGCTGTAACCATTGGATGGATGGTGCAGCCTTCTGTAGACTGCTGTCCACTGTTCTGGTTATTAGAAGGCACTGATTGCTGCATCCCTGAATATGGTAACAATATTTGTTGACTCGGCGCTACTTCAGGGTAAATTTTACCATCGGTCAAAATTTACAAAAACTGTAAAGTAAAACCACATGAAGTGATCATTCCCTGTAATGACCACTGTTTTAAGGTTTTCAATATTTCTTCAATTTTTCAATCTATCCACCTGTATATAAAGACCACTCCAATTGAATTAAATACCCAAATTTTCGACCTGCATTACACAGATAATTTTTACTGTCAAACCTGTGAACAAGGGCCACCCTTGAGAAAGACAAAACAAGGCCTGTATTGACAGGTTGTCTTTCTTTGGAGGTCAGCTTGTTTAAAATAATCAGTGATGGTTTTTCAAAGAATGGCCATTATTCACAGGGTGGTCTTTATTCGGAAGTGGCCATAAACATAGGTTTGACTGTTCTAAGAATTAAACAGAGGAACAAAGAATTACCTGTTTGCGTAGTGGTGGCTTCAACAGAGACATTGTACCTTATTTGAGTATTTTTAGACTGATCTTGTCTCTGTTGTCTAAGTTTACACCAACATATAAACACAGTGAGGAAAATCAATAGGACCACTGGTGTAACACAAACAAAAACCAACCACATGGATGTATCATCATCATCATCATCATCGTCATCTGAAAATGTAACTGCCTAATAAAACGGTTGCTTTAAGTTAAATCAACCTACGTAAGCTCTGCAACCATAGAATTAAATTATGAACATCTATAACAAGTAATAATTACCTTTTCCATTGACATACCTATACATATACATGTATTCTTGTTCCGATGTATGCATGCAGTCAGAGACAAATTGGATCTTTTTTAAGCATTTGAATACATAGTCAATCTTGCTCATGTGACCATGTGTACTGAGTGACCTTTTTCATAAGTGACTACTTCAATGTTCCCCCTGAGCGTTTTTTTCACAATGATTTTAATGTATTAAGACGCCTTTGCTCAGGCTCCAGGGTTCCCACTGTCGCCCCCAATGGCGCCAAATGCTGACAGCGCAACCAGTGACCACTTATTCTTTTGCAAGATGCGACTGATCTTTTCATTAAACAACGGTGTTTCCTGTCAAACCGTTATTACCCATGAGACATGTAAACACAGGTGTCCACAGTTAATACAAATAACGGAATTGGTCAAAAAGCATTATTCGCATAAAAGCTGCCAAAAAATAAGGTTTAACAAGAAATGACAGGAACCGTCACAAACCAGGTTTTCCTACTTAAGATGCTTACCCTATTCCTACTTTCAATCATAGGATGGAAACATTTTGCCTATGGCATGCACAAGTTTGATTTTAATAGCTCTTGCACAGGCAAAATAAACGAAGGGTCATAATTCTGCCAAAATGAACATATCACAAAATGCCAACAATACACATTGGGTCACTTGATGACAACAGTTCTATGAAAGTTAAAGGAGGAGTTGTACAGAGTATTTCTCAAATATATTCTAAATACTAGTATCACATGCGCACAAAATACACAAAGGGCCATAATTCTGCCAAAAATGATTGAATCACAAAACCCCAACACTTAACATGTGCAGGGGTATTTAGTGACAATCGTTCTATGAAAGTTTGGTCTAATGTGCTGGAGTAATTGCTGACAACATTTTTTGAAAGTTTGGTGGAAATCCCTTGAGAAATGTAGGTGAATTTACACACTGACTTTTTATTTTACTTTTGTGTAACACTGACCTTGACCTTTGACCTAGAACCACTAAATACAATCCCAAAGTAGGTTTTTATGTAAGCATGCTATATAAAACATTTGGTTAGAATTTGTCAATTAAAACATGTTATCGAGCGGAAACCAATTGTGGACACCCACTGCTCACCCACCCACCCACATGCAGCAATCTAATAACCAGAATTTCCTTCAGAAGACCAAGGTTAAAAAAACATATTAAATCTTCACAAACATTACTTCATAGCTCTATGCGGAGAGTAATAGTATTTCACAGAAAAGAATTTCTTTGCAAGAGATACCACAATTTATGTGCTCATAAAATCAAAATAAAACAATACTTGACAAATAAAATACTAGTTGAGAAATTTATTTGAACTAAATGTGTCGATCTGTACTTGGATTCATGGCACACAATCTGCTTTGGTTTATGTCAAGCCTTACCAGATTTTGATGTCCCTTTTCCATAAACAAAAATATCAAAATGCTCAGATGATTGCCAAAATGGCTCTTCCTTTCTAATTACAATGGAATAACCAGGTGTGAAATCTACACATGATTCTTCAAAATTTTCAAGGTGTTGCTTTTCACAGGTTAACTTATGGAATAAAAAAGAACACAAAAACTATTTTACATGATATTTAGTAGTAAATAAGATGAAAAATCTTAATGTATATTGATATCATACATAGTAAGGATTTAAAAGCTGTGATAATTTACAGTAGTATTAGCTTTGATCTTCAGTTACATAGAAAGTTTCTGTCCCACAATAAGAGTGTGCTATTTTACTTAAAAAACAGCCAGCTGCGAGGTTGAACTGCATTTTTCATTATTATGCTTAAAATATCAACAAAATTAAAATTTCAATATGACGCTAAACCCATAATGGACTATTTAGTAAACACATGTATACATTGTTATGATTTTTAATGAGAATTTGAGTCTCCTTTAATTCAGAAGCCCTAACAGACAGAGTAAGTACAAATAATTCAATATAAAAGGCTGTATGGACATTTAAAGAACAAAATAAGACTATCATTGTTATAGGATACCTGATATTTTGGGTACTCAATCACAGTCCCGCAATCAAGGTTTACAGATAAAGGTCGAACACAAATCATTCGGTCTTCATGATTATCCAGCAGAAATCGTGTTACACATGTTTCTAGCCCTATACTTTGACCTCGGTACCTTAAGAAGATGGATTCAGTATCCAACTTAAACTCCTTCCCACAATCATCTTGAGAGTCAATTATAAATTCTTCTGTAAGAGGAAAATATACAGACAGTTTATTCTTCAATATAAAGATCAAATCTTTTAAGTAATAACAATGTAATGAAAACAACAAAATTAAATATTAAGAGGACATAAGATTAAAATGACATAAATAAAATACATGTGCTGGTACATTCATTGAAATCAATTAAATAGACGATAGCTGTTTATAGTCATAAAACATAATAGCTTATAAGAATGTCAATTATTGTGAAGTACCCATCCCTTCTAAATCATCACATGTATACAGGCTTCTCGAAATTGGTGGAATACTTGCATTACATTTGACCGGGCTAAATGAATATTTGTCTGACCATATACATTATAAATAAGTGATATATGCTGTAAATTGAGCCCCACTGGTCAGGTACTCCTCGAAAAGTTACTGCACCTGCTCGAAATTTGCCTGACAAGTCCAACAATCCGGCAACTTTGGGAAGCCTGTGTATATATAAGGTAAAGCTTATAATTTATACAGATAGTGCTTAGTGGGCACTTAAATATTAAGACAACATCTATTAAAACTGTTTTTTTTCAGACTGGTTTCCAACATTTTTGGTCTCTAATAGTGAAGTTTATCACATGAATATATCTGTAACATCTGAGACCATTATACACACATGTGTACAAGGGTCACAGGTAACATCAAACTTAATACCTGCATTTACAAGAGTGACAATCCCTAACAACAGATATAGGGGATGGATCATACTGTAATGACTGCATTGATCAATATATGTAGTAGAATCTGGAAGAAAAACAAATTTTGATACTTCAATGTTATAATTATGGTCCAATTCCAAAAAGAATAAAAATAAAAAAAGAAACAATGAATATGGGCATCTAAAATATCAGTCACTAATATTGAATTGGGAGCGAGAAAAATCCATTGTCCAAACCGAGAATCGAGCCAAGGACCCCAAGCAATGTAGGCAATGCTCAACCACATCGCTAAAAAAAGTGACCCCATAATCCTACAATCACTACATTCTCTTAGATAAAATAAGACAAAAACATATTAATGGACTTAAAACCATTTGTTCAAATGTTATGTAACATATAAGACATGAAAGTACAACGTGCAATAAGTTATTTAGTTTTTCGGAGATCATATAATGGGTGTTACTTTGGATAATCAACTTAACACTGGTCAGAGTGAAGCATCATATTTTAACGTAGGCCTCGAGTCCAGAAGGGCTTCAATCAAAACATGCCTTTTACATGGTTTAATTTATATAAATAACTATTCGCGATATCAACGGTCAATCGATGGTCTACATATTTTAAATACTATGAATTTGAAATATGTGACAGAACGTAATTAACTGGTCAGACACGAACTCCATTCAGCTCTTTATGACTTGAGTACCAATGATATAGAAAAAATACTCACTACAAAATGAAAGTAGGTCGGGTAAATAATTCAGTTACGCTAAAACCCGAATCCGTCCATCAAGTACGTAGTTGCGTCCCTTGAAATCGGGGGCCGCTGAAATGAAATAAATCAGGGACTATTTATCTGTGATTGGATTTGCATAAAGTAAAGTTTAAGGCAGAAATTAGGAAACAAAGAAAATCTCGAGAAATTAAGCTATAAGTTTAAACAAAATATCTATCAGCTTTGTAAGTAAATACCTATAAAATGCAAGTTTTTGAATGAGTTGCATTTTTTGTGCCTGACCTGTGACCATTATGCACGTATGTATATTATGGTCTCAGGCCAGACTAAAGAGTCCATAGACTGACTTGAAAAATCCATTCGATGTTCTATACCTACCTGTTTAAAAATGGTATAAAATGCGAATGTTTAAATCTTTGTAATCAAATTAAAGCAACTGGAACTCTCATGTGATATAAACTAGTGTTTTAAAGCTGTAAAGAGTAAAAAAATGAATCATTCATTTTTACAGAAGTTTTGTGTTGCAATTATATACCGGTGATAGTTAAACAGTTTCACCGCAAGAACATTCAGCAATGGAGGCGGGGTGGTTGTAGACAAAATGTCTTCACCCAATCATCATATGAGCCACATCCGAGCTTAGGGGTTGGGATTTGATTAGCTTCCAGTAAGTGTATGTGAGCCGCCATTTTGTATTTTTAAGCTGAGAAGGTAGGTTATAACCTACTCGACTCGAAATTCTGTAACCTCGTTATTTGAGTTCAGTCTCAAATGGAGCTGGGAGCTCATTTCTGAACAGAGAGACCAGTATGGTAAGCTGATCGGATGCCTTAGGAGCTGTGATTTATTTGATAAATGATACATGAAATTGTGACAACAGTTTTTAGACGTCTTTGTGAAATTCAAGTTTCATTTATATATGTATGGAAGTGTGCAACATTTGGTGTTGTGTTCAAATTGTATCAATAAATAAACAGGCCAATTAAAAAATCGTCAATTGATAATTGGTCATCATTGGATAAAAAAGGACCCTATGGTCAAAGTTTCAACAAAATCACACCCCTACTATTTTTGCCATCATCAATATAATTGGAAACAACAAAATTTTACAATATATTCAAAAATCTTTATTTACTAAACAACCATTTACTTATAAACAACACAGAGTAATATAATATCAAGCATAAAAAATGTAGCGATAAAATTACAACATAAAAACTTAAAAAAAAGAACATAACAATAACAAAAATGATTTTGATGACTTTCTAAAATTCTCACATCATAATACCAAATATAAAAGCATGCTCATTAAAGCAGTAGATGAAAAGAAGAGTGGTTAAACTACAAGCAAAGAAATATATACACTTAACATACCAATCTTCAAATTCTTGCACATTTATCTCAATTAACATCTAATTGATCAAAATTTTACATCTGTTATCAAAGGCTGAGTTTTATTCGTTCAGAAATCTTAGACTTTGTTAATGATTTGGATGCTGAAGCTCACAAAAAAGTGGCCGCATTTGCATATCTTTATAAATACACTGTTATAAATAAGTTAAAAATAAGGCAATATATATGATAATCAAAGTGTTAAGATGTGCATACATTACTCAGACCTGGGTCTTTATTGACAGTCAGTAATGCACTCAAATAAGTCTGGAATGTGTATCCAGTAAAAGTAACTCAGAAAAACATGAAGACAAAGAATTCTAACATTAACTCATCACGGTATGGTATATTAGTATTTGAAAGTGGACAGACGTGTTGTAAGTGCTAAATTAATCAGTGTCAGATTAAATTTAATGAATGCATTCATTAAACAATGTCGAAGTTCTGAAATGCATTCCCAATGATTATTAGAATTGTTTCAGTTAGAAATAATGAAACACTCTCCGTTTCATGCATGTAATACGCTTGTAATGTAATACTAATATACTCATTTTTACGATATTTGATTTTGCCCTATATTTGATTAATCCAATTTATATGATAAAAACATCTAAATAAAGTAATGTAATGTACACATGTACTAAAATCACATAAAAAACATAAATATCACACAGTATGTATTAAATAACAATTAAACAATGACATGAATTTTGATAATACATTACAACATGGGGGTCTTTTAAAAAGACAAACAATTTTTTGACATGATTTGAACATTTTAACCATACAGCAACATTTTTACATAAAATGTATCACATAAAATAATTACTATAGTACAAGCGAAAACAACAACTTTAAGTCATTGTATAAAATATGCGAAAACAAAAAATAACAGGATTATGCAGAAAATTGGAGTAAATAACAAATCTATGATAGATTCAATATGGAACTGCATGAAAATGTGCATGGTAACATAATGCATGCTAATCAGGCTACTGGCCTGTTTAATAGTGATTCATGAGTCCAAGGTTACAAACCTTGAGATCATTGTCCCGGCTCAAATTACTATTTTGTTTTCAACTTTCTCCCGGCTCAAATTACTATTTTGTTTTCAACTTTCTCCCGGCTCAAATTATCATTTTGTTTTCAACTTTCTCCCGGCTCAAATTATCATTTTGTTTTCCACTTTCTCCCGGCTCAAATTACTACATTGTTTTCAACTTTCTCCCGGCTCAAATTACTATTTGGTTTTCCACTTTCTCCCGGCTCAAGTTACTATTTTGTTTTCAGCTTTCTCCCGGCTCAAATTACTATTTTGTTTTCAACTTTCTCAATTTAATCATTATAAGATAAATTTACTATCCCAACAGAATTCTGAATACAAATCAATGGATAAAAATATTTATTTACACACTCTGCAACACAAGCAAATTAGTCTGATACAGGTTATGAACAAAACTGAGATCTGAGCTCAGATATCAATCTCCAGTTTTATACCTAGGACTTCGATCTTATTGGAAAATATTAACCACATACAGCCAGTTTGACAAGTACTGCCAATAGACATTTTTTAATGCTTTTCACATGATTACAATATATCAGCATGTCATGATTGCAAACACAGCAATGATTAAACACAGTGCCTACTTTCATGATTTCCATGACAATCAATCAGAAAGTGTATATTCGCCTATTGCCAGGTATCCAATACATGTCTAACTGTAGAATAGATTTTACAAACAATAAATTTGTAAGATAAAAAAAATATATTTTACAAATAACAAAAAAGGAAATGTATTGTCAATCTGGTTCAATGGGGTTCAGCATTAAAACCCTTTTCTCACAAACCGACAGTCTAATACTGATTAATTCCCTACATTCCTAGAGTAACCAGTTTAATACGAAATACAAATAAGTACAATATAGACGGAGATTTACAGTGATGAGTATTATGGTACTTCATTATTGATTGTGCTTGGTCATTATAAATCGCATCCATACCTAAATGTAAAGCACACAACATCAATGATAAATTAATGTCTGACTTTTAAAGTCCTCATCTCCAAGAATGATGACTTTACAACTTAATCTATTAAACTCTCGGCCACACGATGTAAAGTATATATAAGTCACATCAGTACTTCCACATCAATACTACACTTTTAACAGAATAAGAAGTCACTGTACAAATACTGTTAACATGTTTCATGAAGTTCTATGAACAGTAAAAAATTTAATAAAGGCAACAAATCAAGACTCCTCTATTAAAATATGTATTGCCATGTGATAAGAAGTATTTCTGTACATCGATGCATGGACTTCTACCAGAAGAAAATGAGGTACAGCATGTGATTTCACTATTTTGTGGTGACATCGTGAAGTTCCCACTTCACGCGACCTCATATTTTCAAAAGGGTTTCATAAGATGGAGGAGGACCCATGGAATCTTCTACTGGTGGAGCTATAAAAAGATGTAATGCCTTGTTTAAAGATTATACTGTAAATGGAGATTATAAAAATTTCCTTGAAATAATTTTTGTATGCTAATCCATGGGAATAAAGCAAGATAGAGATAATAGCCCCAGAAGTAGAGCCATCAATTTTAATAACACAAAGAAAACAACAACCGAGTCTAATCAGGAAATTAAAATACATTTAACCTTAAAGAACTCTAAATATCTGAGACAATCAATATTTAAGACTGATTAATACAAATTAATAATAATAATAAAACCTGATGGATTTGCTGGAGGAGAAACATGCATCCCCCTGTGCTGTGTAGAAGGAACAGGTTGGTAAGTATACGGCCCAGGTGTAGGTTGACTCTGAGGTGTAGGATACCCCGTTACTGTCGGATGAACGTGATAACCACCAACAGGTCGTTGTCCAGGATATTGGTAGCCATGAGCAATCGTTTGTTGGTTACCAGAGTATGGTAACATTGGCTGACTTGATGCTGGACCACCTGACAGAATCAATGCAAGAATAGAAAATCAAGTTTCAGAATTATATAAACCACAGTATCTTTCACGTCACAGATTAACCAAACTAATCAGCAGAGCTAATCGGAGAAAATTTAACTAAATTAAGCACAGCCTTCAAATAAAAAATTAAAGTAGGGATCCAGTGCTTATTCATTTAAAGGGCAGAAACTCTCTCCATGTGTTGAAGCAATTCAAAACTGAATAATGTATTATCACACAGAGTCCTATAATTACAAAGGTATTACTCCAAAAGTGCAGAAAGATAAAAACACAAAATACAAAACAAAGGTACAGTAAAACCTTGGTAATGAGGCCACCTTTGGGACCCGAAAAAATGGTCATAATTATGAGGTGGTTTCATTATCAAGTTGAATTATTAGGGAGTTATTGAAAGCTAGTTTCTTTCTTTCTTTTTCCCTTTCTTCCTTCCTTTCTTTCTTTCTTTTTTTCTTTCTTTCTTTCTTTCTTTCTTCGTAAGCAAGATATAAGGCCAAAAAGTTAGGGCAGGTGAATTTGGAAAACTTTTCTTTTTGATTTTTTTAATAAGCATTTTGTGTGAGACGAGGTAATTTCATCCCAAATCATATTGTACAATTGTATACACTGCATTGACAAATTGTATCACATGACCTGAAACAGACAGTTTCCCAGTCAGTATGTATACATCACTTAAATACATCTGGATAGACAGTATAATCTTAGATTAACATTGTCCAGAAATTATGGCGTTTTATTCTGTGTTCCCAAATTGTAAATATTCAACATGTGATGAAAATGTGCCCATGCATAAATTTCCCAGGGGTTAAAAAAAACAAGCTAAGGTAAGTAGTTGTATTACTCTTTTCTTTCAGTATTATTTACTGTTAAAAAAATTCTTTAGTAAAATTTTATTGTTCGTACATTACACCTGGAGTATAAAAAATGCTGTACAACCTCTACCAACAACACCAAGGCAGAGCAAAGTACAAAGTAATGTAAATTTCCCAAAACTTACTGTAATGCAACAGCGCAACCTCTGCAGAGCAACATACCTGAGAAACTAGTGATAGGTGGTTGCTCTGTAGAGGTTGCAATGTGGTACAAAAATTATGTACTTGAAAATAATATTAGCACAATGCTAAAAAAGTTGGTAATACAATATTGTTTTCCAGGGGTGGAAAGACAGAATCCCAAGGTCAGGGTCATCAGCTACAAAGGGTAACTTAATTTAGAGGTACAAGCAGCACTGGAGTCTGCTTTATGCATTTCTAATCTGTGGATTTGCCAAGATGCCTCAAATAGCCGATTAAAGTCAGATGCAGTGTCATCTGTTTTCACATAGACTCGAACACCAAGGTGAAGGTCACCAAGGAAGAGAAAAATTGATGCGTGATGAGACAGACGATGCAAGGAAAGGGTCCACCAGGAAATTCAAGCAAATATAATCGTGCCATGTACTCACTGGTTTTCCACTCACAATACTGTACATTACAATCTGGGGTAGCCCCAAGATATGGACAGTCTGGGTTTATTGAAAGCCCTAAATACTGACACATCATGATGACAGATATTCGTCATATTTTTAGTGTACCATTTTCATGCAGTATACTCCTTGTCTCTTCCATGCGAAATTGATGCAACATTTGTTAAGTTTTTAGATGTAAAAAAATTTTGACAAATGCTTCACTAAGTCGACTTTTTCTTTTTGCTTTGAGGTAGAAATCAGTTTGACAGACAAATGCATCGTATATACTAGTATAACTTTCTATAAAAATGTATCCCTTTTCAAAGCCCTGCTTTTTCGTCTTTCTTTATATAATCACAATTTGTAATACAAAAATGTACAGAAAACTAAAGAACTCCACTTATTTTTTTACTCCACTCAAAGAACTACAAATGATCATTTCAGATTATTTTATAGGATTAATACACAGAATGCATATGCAATTGATAAACTGCACTTATTATCTGGGGCATGGTTGTTAACAGCATACCCTGTAGTACATGATAGGTCTGTCGATATGGTGTATAGGATTGGTAGGGTAACCCTAAACATGACAATTTTTTCTGGCCCTACCTTTTTTATATCAGGCTGAGAATAGTATTTTGTTGTGAGATTTTCTTTGTTCAAGTTAAATTAGTCAAACAAAAAAAATGATATTCTGATTCTACGCACTGCACATAACACAGTTTACCTGTTTGCACATTAGTGGCACATGTAGCAGTATTGTACGTCACTTGTGTACCTCCAGCCTGCTGCTGTCGATGCCGATACCTTATTGAGCACGCAATTACACAAATGAATATGACAGCCACAGGAAAAATACAAGCAATGATAATCCACGTGTAGAAAACTGAATCAACTGAATCAACTGAATCAAAGCCTGAAAAAATTTAATTCTTTAAGCTTTTTCAAGCACATAAAATAACAGTTAAAGACAAATATGTTCATGAAAATGTTCGTCCTTGAACCACTGAAGACATTATATTGCAGCTTTTTGTTGGTCAGAGACACTGATTGAAGGAATCACATCTAACATCTCCAATTCATTCAATAAAAGAAAAAAAGGTAGTTTTTATAGAGGTTAAGGGAGCCAGTTAGTAAAATAGAGGCCATGTACACTAGAATACAATTGTAGATTGGCAAACTGTCTGCCACATAAAACTTATGTAAAATCCAATACAAACAAAGTCATTCCTGAAGTAGTTTTTTTTAAATATCTGTCATCAATCTCAATATAAATATCACAATTATTCAATTGAAAATACAATTCCTGAGACTATTTCATGCAATAAAAAAACAACTTTCCAATTAACAATGGTAACATTTTTGTAAGAAAATTTCTTTTCAACTGTTCCATCAAAAGATTTTCTTACAGAAATTTGCTTTCTCCATTTATTGAAATTGTTACAGATGAATACTTGTGAACTTATCTTAAAGTTGTCTGCGTGCACTAATCTTACATCAACTTTTTCATTTTGGTTTTGTTTCAGCTTCATTATTCCCATGCTGAGCCATGCCTAGATCAAACCTAAGACTTATTGATCAACAGTCAAATCCTACCCTAACTGAAATGCCCCAACAGGTTTCCACAAATGATGAGAGAATCAGATTAAAATATGTAAACCAGCTACCTCTTTTTAAAAACAAGAGTGCCATGATGGCCTGTATTTGCTCAGCTGAGTAAAGATTGCAACTCCTAAGGTTTTCCTGTGATTTGACCTAGTGACCTAGTTTGTGACCCCCATTGACCCATGTTCAAGCCTTGTCATGATATCATAAATACAAACATTCTGACAAAGTTTGAAGGAAGATCCAATCAAAACTGACTTCTAGAGTGTTTACAAAGTTTTTCGAAGATTTGATCTGGTGACCTAGTTTTTGGAGCAATGATGACCTATGTTCAAACTTGTCCAAGGTATCATTAGGACAAACATTCAGACAAGGTTTGGTGATCCTCCACTGTACTTATACAGTGCTTATAAAGTGCTATCTTCTTATCAAATAAGCCTATTCAAATGACTTGGAAGCCTGAATTTGATATACAAATTAAAAGACAAATTTTTTAATCTGTACCATACTTTCACAAAGACTTATATAATTATGTAAAATTGGAAAGGAAGAGGCCTGACACCAGTGGGTTCAACAGAATCTGTCGTTTATGTCTTTACTTATTGTACCAGGCAATTGATTACAACTACGTATACAAGTGTCTACAACTTTACCATAACGAGATCTCTCTTTCGTATAGACATGAATGACATTATGATCAAACGTCGACTCATACGGTTGTCTCTTCTTTATGACGATAAAAAAGTTTGACACATAATCTAAACAGGTTTCGTTAAACTTTCTCACTTTATTCATGTTACACGTCAGCTTCTGTAAAAGAAATAATATTAAAAGCATAAGATATCACATACTAGTACCTAACAGAGCAACATTAGTAGATTTATCTCTGTTTTTTTTTTTTTAGATTGAGTCAAACCAAGTTCTAAACTAATTATTTAATATATAAGGATGTGGAAATGTTTCCATGCATCTAATAAGCTACTAAAAGTAGAAGGGGGTCAGAGGGTTCCCCTAGGGGAAAAAGAAGCCAGCGAGAATGTTCAAACAACTGGTAGATTTTTCCGGTTTCTGGCTCATATCTACACCCTAATATAGAACTTAAAGCCACTTGAATCCAGACTATCAACAGAAAATCAAATGGTGAAAACAGACAAAAGTCAGGTCTGTTGATATATTATGAATTTTACACTTTTCTGTATAAAATTTGGTACAACTATACAAACTAGGCTACAGTACACTTTTGTGTACTTAGATATAAAGGACCATTACATGTATACAATTAACCACAGGGGGCTAGCACGTTGAAGGGATTGAGTATAATGGCGTACTAGGCCTAAAATGGCCACGTGGACCAAAAACACATATATCATAGGTGTTTTGGTCCATGTGACCATTTTAAGCCTATAACACCATTATACACCATCCCTTCAACGTGCTAGCCCCCTGTGCAATTAACATGTGGAATTCATAATTATCAACTGAAATATTCAGGAAAATTAGAAAACCAGTCTCAAAGGTCGTCATGCTAATAATCCTAAACATATTATACAATAATGAAATTCTTTTGAGCTAGTTCTGTGTTTTTCAAATGATGATAAATATGAAGAAAATTTATCTGAATCCCTTGTTTATCATTCAAACATCCAGGTGACTACATCATGATGTACAGTATAACTCCTGATCAAGGTGACTACATCATGATGTACAGTATAACTCCTGAAAACTGGGCACTTTCCAGACTGATCCAAAACTCCTGTTTTCTGAGAATTCCAGTTTTCAAAGAACTATTGAGCATAGAAGAGAAAAACTGGGACTTGAAAAATTGTCTGATTTTCAGAGAATTGTGTTTTTCAGGGAGTCCAGTTTTCAGGGTTTTTCCGGTGCAGTCAATCTTGTATTAAGCGACTGCCCAAGGGAAAGACCAAAAGTGGTCTCTTAATAAAAAGGTCTCTTAATACAAAACCTGAAGTCACAGATAATTTAACTGTGACATATATTTAGATAAAGTTGCATTGTTCCCTTGCTCCCCTTTCCATGATTTGTACTTAGAAATGACTGCCTGATTTAACAGTTCATTCGGACTACATGTATTCTCTACAAATGCTACTTTCACCAAGGATGTTTAATGTTAAAATATACGCGCGAGAAATTACAAAATACTTTTCGAAGGCAAATGACTTCAAAATAGCAAATGAATTTAATTTTGTAGTATTGAAGGATCTAGAATAAACAGCTGGTTATATCAGGCTAAGGTTTATTAACAGCATTCATGCATAAAGGCGGAGCATGGTCTTTTTTTTGATGATTTGATTGGATGATACGAAATTGTACATCATTTACACAGTCAATTAGCGACCATGTAGTGTTCTTAATATTTTTCACAAGTTTGACTTGGATTAATTTTGGACACCTATGATTGCAAATCACATAGTATTGGAAATAACGATTTGACGTGTAACACAGTCACTTAATGAAAAGATCAGTTGCATTTTGACGACGAATTAGCGGTTGCTAGTTGCATTGAGCAAAGGTCGCTTAATACATTAAAACATAGTGAGAAAACGCTCAACGGATTTTGAAGCAGTCACTTAAGGAAATGGTTGCTTTAAAATTATCACACGTGGTCGCATGAGCAAGATTGACCGTATATTTCTTCCTACAACTATGAAGTTTATTAAACTGGTAGCATAAACAGGTCGCATGAGCAAGATTGACCGTATATTTCTTCCTACAACTATGAAGTTTATTAAACTGGTAGCATAAACAGGTCGCATGAGCAAGATTGACCGTATATTTCTTCCTACAACTATGAAGTTTATTAAACTGGTAGCATATAAACATATTTCTTCCTACAACTATGAAGTTTATTAAACTGGTAGAATAAACACTTTAATAAACCATTTATCAAATTACTTTACAGGGTGAAATATGTATAAAGCAAGGATATAGCTTACGCCATCATGGATGCTCTCTGCTACAAAATGTTCCTGGAATTCAATAACTGTACCACAATCCATCCTTATAGCAGTGGGCTTGTAACAAATCACCGCATCAGAATTTTCAACCATAGAAAAATGTGTAGTACATTTTTCAAGCTCTACTGGTTTACCTTGGTACTTCCAATAATAGTAAGAATTCTTCCCCATGACGTACTCATTTCCACAATCATATCTAGAGCT
This sequence comes from Lutraria rhynchaena, assembly GCA_008271625.1. NCBI lineage: Eukaryota > Metazoa > Mollusca > Bivalvia > Venerida > Mactridae > Lutraria > Lutraria rhynchaena. The sequence continues at coordinate 1,637,307 of VIBL01000036.1, forward strand.
TATTGTCAGGTCATCTAGAATAAACGAAATTGTATTTTTGTTCTGTCAAATACTGGCAAGCATGAAACTTAACAAGTGTTCCAGGATTCTGTGCCAGTACTAACCTAGCTAGCAAGTAACTGCTTATAGGCATATTTTGGACTCCTTCAAATTCAAAGCTAATATACAAAACATAAATTTATTCAGAAAAATGGGTTATTTCTCTCTGACAGAGTTAAAAACATGGTGGCAAAAGAAGCCATTACTCATTGCAAGCAACGTTTTCGATGTATCTCACAACAATAAATTGGTAAGAAATGCAATGGTTTTCCATAATTTTTCCGAACCTCAAGTTTTTTTCCCAGGACTGGACCCTATTGGTTTTTCATGCTTCCATGGCACAGAGTTTAGATTTCCGTTTCTTTCACCCATGGAAATATCAAACCAGTGTATATATACATATATATCTGTTAAATCTTAGATCTTATATGACCTTGTACCTGCAATAACAAGACTGACTACTCCTAAAGTCAGGAACAGGTTTTTCATAATGCTGTTAACACATCACATCTGAAATATAAAATGCCATTGGTAACAAGAACCAAAATATAGGCATTACTAAGTAATGCAGATTCCTGTCATTACAATCAATAGGTGAAAAAATTGTTATAGACTGACACAATTTGGAAGCTGGTTCCAAGGTTATACAAGACAGTACCATAGCAGACCTATATTTGAACCAAGGCAATCTAAGGAGGGTCCAGGGGCATGCTCCTAATGGTTCTGCCATTTTTCCTCATTCTTTGCCCAAATTTTAACTGAGGCATGTGCCTTGGTGTGCCTCAGAGTTGCAACAGCAGAGCCTCAGATTGGTTTCCAAGATCAAATCTCATATTTTGTATAATAATCTTTGTAATTATAATAATTTCAAGATGATGCTAATCATGCATACATCATTCTGTCAACATAATAAATCTAAATTTATATACATGTATAAGCATTAAACAGAAAAATATTTTCTATTAAAATACTTTAAGAATGAGTCAGAAACTGGCCTTAAGTTTTATAACCTCTTGGACATGATTATTAAGATGCTGATATTGTATAATGGGGATCAGTACAATTTCAGTGATCCAAGTTTATACAAGATATTAACCCTAGTTAAGATTATAGGAAAGTGTATTTAAATGAAACGCAATTAGGTGCAGAGTAAAAATACTGTTTAGTTCATTAACTAGAACTCATGGACAATTGCAGTAACAACTACCATATACATAGGGACTAGATATAAGGTAATGATGACTACTATATTAATGTTAGGAAAATCCTCGTGTATCTGTATCCCGTGGTTTTAATACGTTATTTCTTTATTAATGATATGCAGATTTATGATATAATAATCTGTGACAGTTCAGGAATAAATGAAGCATACAAATACACGTAGCCATAAAACATAACGGATTAAAATAAAAGCAACCATTCAGAACAACAGAAATTTATCAATGCCACAATTAACACATTATAAATTATATAAAAATACTTACAGCAAAACGAAAGTAGGTCAGTTCAATTCTTCAAGGCTAAAACCCGAACCCGATCGTTTATGACATACTTTCGAATTGCTCTCCCCTTGTCAAATAAGCGTGATCGATCCTAAAAGCTTGATTATAACAGGGACTCTACATTACATAAAAGAGATATAAAGATCCATAATTGTCAATGAAATTGATCAATCATTATTATTCCGTTCTGATGATTAGATGATGATTCAAGGTTGTGGCTATCAATCAAATCATTTGTGACGCAACTTATTTAACTAAATTTATTTGATAATCTATTGCAGTGGCAGACCTTTGATTTCGATACAATGTCCATAACTAGCCTCACTACAAGGAACAATTTACATCGATGTACTGATTGATACGGTTAATTCTGTCAATTTGGGCAGGAACTCTACATTACGTTATTTATTATTTTGTAATGTAGTGTCCCTAATTTAGATAAGCATAGGCAAAACACATAGAGAAAATTTCATTTCATAAATCAACATTGAAAGGATTGGTACAGTGGAAACCCTCTAAACAGGTTCCCTTTAAATCAGCCAAATCTTCTGGTCCCGACTTCATTGCTATATAATTCAAAAATCCCCTTTAAACTGTCACCTCCTCTAAACCGGCCAAATGACCTGGTCCCAGACTCGGTCGGTTTAGAGGGGTTCCACTGTACAAAATTCTAGCAGTAAATATATTTGTCCATGAGTCATTCCTCATCCATAGTAGGCCAGTCATTCTACGGTTTGACCTCAAACTAATTGCAAAAGAAAGTATTTTACGATAATTGTATGCATTAATAGTCTTAAAACAGCATATCAAAAGTCTAGAAAAATCTCATCTAAAATCTTATGGAAAAAAATTATTGCAATCCTAATATAATTCGCCGTGAAACTACATACAGTCAGACATTGACAATTGTTCTCCTTTATTAAAGTCAAAGAAAGACATATTTTTATTTAAAGACATGTGTCTGTTTTATGGCAAGGTGGCGAAGTATGAAGGGAGCAAAAGAGGGTTTGGTGTATACCCTGTCAGAACTCTGCAATTTCCGTCTGTGATTACCACCAATTGCCAAGAGCGATCCGACAAATGGGCAATGGCAATTCAGCAAAGACTGGACACGGTTGCAGACTTACCAGCAGCTGATGCCATTTATCATCAATCATGTAATGTGAATTTCTGGTAACCTTTGTTAGTTTAACATTTATATTCCACAATGTTATTTAGCAGTGCCTATAGTCTGACATGTATGAAGCAAAAAATACAAGAGCACTCTTAATCGGGGACGAATCGGCTAAAAAATACGAATAAATTAGGGGACGAATCAGGCCAAAAATGCGCACTTACTAGGGGACGAATCATGCCAAAAAGTACGAATTAATTCGGGGACGAATCACGCAAAAAGTACGAACTTACTACGGGACAAATCAGGTCGAAAAGTACGAACTTATTACGGGACGAATCAGGCAAAATGTTCGAATTATCTAGGGATCGAATCAGGCAAAAAATACGAACTTACTAGGGGACGAATCAGGCCAAAAGGAACAAACTGACCAGTGGACAAATCGGACTAAAAAGTTGAACTTACTAGGGGACGAATCGGTCAAAAAGTACGAACTTATTAGGAGACGAATCGGGCCAAAAAGTGCGAACGTAATATGGGATGAATCGGGCAAAAAGTTCGAATTAACTAGGGATCGAATCAGGCAAAAAGTACGAACTTACTAGGGGACGAATCAGGTCAAAAAGTACGAACTTACTAGTGGACGAATCAGACCAAAAAGTACATGTCTCAACTACACAGTCTCTGAAGTTGTCATGGTTACCCATCTTTAGATGGATTTTTCAAATCAACCACAAACAAACCCTGCGGCATGTAAAGAAGCAACGCGTTGTTTTAAAGGTATTTTTTACAGTACTACTGAGAAGTCCACTCCAAATAAAACACTTGCTTTGTTTCTCTGACTGAAAGTCTATATTGACAGGTTTGAATGTATTTTAAAATGTTTTCTCAAAATCTGTTAAAAATGCATGCTCAAAATGGTTAGTAAAACTTATATTACATAATGATGACAATGTGACATGTTTAATATGCCTATAAAACCAGTCAAACTTGAATAAACTGCCACTATGAATAAAGAAGCCATTGCTTTTAATGAGTAATGGTTTCTTTTGCCACCATGTTTTCTGCTTTGTTAGAGAGAAATAAACCCAATTTTCTTTGCGCATAGAATCTGTTTACTACTTATTGAATATCTGATATCATTTAAATGATGTTCTCACAGGCATCCTGTAAGAGAGTTAGTATAATATTTCATTGCAATAGGATATTGTCACTGTTACAGCAGGAATCATAAACACAAATTCTCTCACTCCTCCCTCTCTCTCTCTCTTTTCTTCCCTCCCTCAAGTGTTTGAAAGATAAAACGTTGTTCTCTAACAATATGATATATTCTGATAAAACTATGATGCAAACTAGTTTCATTGATATTACATCAATTTATCCCATATATGTTTATATATAAATACATATATGCAAACAGTAAGAAATGTATTCCAGAACATGTTGTTGTTGTTGTTTTATGCAAATGTGTTTATAAAACAGTCGCACAATTAAGGTTAAGTTAACTTATGTGATGGTAACAGTGTTTCCACGACACCTTCCGGTCCGACCGTTATTTGCTTGACCAGTATCTCAAAGACATGACAAAAAAAACTATTTTCCACCACTAGATTTTTCAAGACTTTTTTGTGTATTTCATGGAGATATGAAAATCAGCAGTTCATTTCAATTGCAGTTAGTTTGAGGTTTGGCCATTTTTGTCGTAGAATGACTGGCCAATAAACCATTTAATGTGAGTTAATCATTTTCTAAATATGTCATCAAAGCAGAGACTGAAAAGGGAAGTTATTCTTGAACAATTTATAAAAAAGATTATAGAGTTGTTTCCCTTTGATTGTTATCGAGAAGGCGTGTGTAAATTCTCAATATTGCATTTACGCTTTTTGTCTGCCATGTACGTGTTTTTTTCTTCATTCTACCACTGGCATTATCATTACATTCAATATTCGGAATATCGTTTGAGAGTTAATGCATTTAATGTATGGTGCCATAGTCGAACAAAATATATTTGATTTCGTAGTTTATTTTCAATGAGCGCGTTAAGAGGGTTTGGGCCCATATATCCTCTACCTTTACACAAAGTTCTAACCTAAAAGTTTTCTCCGATTATGTTGTGGTTTACGATGAAAGATACATTTAACGTGCTTTTTTCTTATATATTATCATCTGAGCGAGAAAAGGAAAGGCGATTTCTGTATATGGGAATCCAGTTAAACGGCTTGACTATCGTCTGCTTCATCGAGCTTCCTTACCTCTTTAATAGAATGTTAAAATCTGATTCGTCAGCGGCTTGGTTTCATTTTGAAGCACCTAACATTAAAAAATATGAATCCAAATTATTTTGATCAATAATAAGATATTGAGTTAGCTTCATACTATTTTTAGAGAAGGTATATAGAGAAATTGTTGAAAGAAAATGGCTGCAAAGAGAGGTTTTTCGACGTAACTTCTTTAGGAACGCGTTCAGTAACAAATTTGAGATACAGACTGGGACCTATATACCGCACGAAGCAATGTGGGATAATTCTTTTTAAGTTTATATTGAAAAGTTTGCATTCTCTGAACACCAAAACACGTCTGTGTGGTATATTTGTTTGGAAACAGACCTGAAGGAGCCCAATTCCCCATCAGCGAGTGAAATTAGAACAGACATAAGAGTCAAACGCGCATATGTATTATAATATTATAGACCAGAAGTGAAATATATAGACTCGGGCAACATGAATGACGTCTGCGATAGATTTATCGATTATTATTTCCAGCGCGTATTACATTGGCAACCGCTTATGGATATTCAAATAAACTTCAACAAGGAACGTTCTGTCACTATTCCGACTGTCAAAATGTGATAAATTTCTTAGTGGTCGTCCAAGTTCCGTGGTAAAAGTACAGTAACCGGACATGATTCCGGACATGAAACCACAAAAGGCCATCTGTCTGCCTGTCGATATTAATTATCACACATCAAAGAGACACCGCCACTGTGATTTGATTAAAGGATAATTTGTTGACAAAACAATCAACGTTGTCGAGTAATAAACAGGTTTTAATGAAGATAGTAACAATGCTCCTGAAACTGACAGAAACTGATATTCAGTATCAAAATTAAATGTCGATTTTTATTTCATGGTAACTAATATCTTCCTTGGAATCTTACGTTTCAATTAATTGGATGTGGTCCGTTCTAATAGTTTGACTACCATGACGGTTCGAACGATAATAAATGCCTTCATTCATGATGAAAATAAACCGTTATTTTGTCCGAATTCTTGAACGCGCAGTTTCAAATTACTCATGTAAAGTGGTCAATTATCTTGCCTGAGAAAATGCGAATCTCAATTTTTCAAATTATATGCAAATAAAACCTGCCACCTAAGATCCGGTTTAAAGAGACACCTTTACGCATTTTTTTTATCATAAAAGATGACTTTTCAACTCAAATAACACGCTACTAGTTGCCAACACTGATGCGCGCGCGTCACGCGCATGTCAAACGGCCGAAATAAGAACGCTGCGGCAGACAAATAGCAGACGGCAATAAATCACGCGGACAAAATACATTAAGAACTGATAACTTACTTATAACCGTGAGAAAAATTTGAATTCATTTATTTAAGTGAGAAAATTTTATATCCTGCAGATATATTAACTTTCAGACATTAACCGCGGACCTTTTTTTTCATTTACCGTGGTCCGTGTCGTCGACTTTCCCCAGCCACCTACGAGACGTTAAATCCCGTATGGACCTTTCACGACCGTCTTTGTAACTTACGGGCATCAAATTTTCACAGCATTTAAACTCGCTATTAACCTTCTCGCACAGAACTCATCTTCATTAACTATTCAATCAGTAGCATTTTTTGTTTATAATTAGTTTATTAATTAACTGAAGTGTCGTAAATTCTGCGAAGAATGCTAAAAAGGCTGTAGGCGAACGAGCAAAGCAGTGTGTTCACGGAGCACGTCCGTTGATTTGATCTATTGCACTTTTATTGTTGGGTTCTAAAATTTCAGTCATTTTCTATAATAGTTCTCCGGACACGGTACTGTACGTTAAACCTGAAACTGTCGCGACAACATAGGGAGCTTCAATCTACATCTTGGGGTATTTTAAGAATAAAAAAGCTTTCAACAGACTTTTTTCTAATTGGAATATTCTTTATTGGTCTATTAAATATTCATCTTTATTCATAAATCGTCACGTGAACCACGCGATTGTGACGAAATTTTCAGACATGACCACAATACAGGTAACTGAGACAGACAGGAAAAATTTGTTACTATTCTCGGAAGTCAGAACATGACTACGGAGGAATAAAAATCTCTGTTGATTGTTTGGTCACTGAACACTTTGACCTACTTACTGGACACGTAATGTATGCAAGCCATATTGACTGTTGAAAAAGAAACAAGAAATGTTTGCAGAAAACGTACAAGCTACCTTTCCTTACGTTTGTGTTTAAACTTTTCTCTTTTTTGTAAGGTTTCCATCTGTTGTCGAGTCTAAAATTGTTGCTGACGTAAGCAAGATTAGATAAGGACGTCTTTCTCACTGTATAATTAATAGATTGCTAAACGAGCCCCTATCAGTGCGGATTTTAACACCTGTTCAGAATTGCCTTACCTACATTGAATATAGTAGACAAATATTAATGATTCCAAGACAAACAAAATTTATCATTTATGAAAATATTGACCAGGCGATACTTCAAAGAGACCGACTTGTGTCAAGCCCATTTAACCCTACTGTTCAATGTTTGTTTTAAATTCGATAACAAAATTGTGTACAAATTAATGAATATCAAAACCAGAGTGTTTGTGACAAACTGGTTAATTTAATCATTTCAAATTAGATATAACAGGAGAAAAACGAGAGGCCATACATACAAAAGCACACTTGTTACGTATACGGAATATTATTATCTCCACTTTAACGTCATGCGTTTCCAAGGGTGGAGTTTAAAAGTCGGAGCCAGCTTGCACCTCTTTCAAAATCTTACGTACCTGTTTTCACACGAAGTTGAAAGGAAAGTAATGCATATATTGTATTTGTTTCGTCCGCAAAATCGTTTTTTTTTTATTTGAAATGAAAGAGTGTTGCACAAACCTCGCCTATTTTCACATTAATTGTACATTAGTTGACCTAATAAATAAAAAAGGCTACTGAATACAATATATGTCCGCCCCTGGTAAAAATATGAAGGTAATAAAAGCCTTCATTTTAAGACCACAATTGCGACTAAATAAATGTAGTAGTCCAAGCATTAAGGCAGTCTAATCATCAAGTTGAAGATTAGCAAATAGCAAAAATAGCGAAATATTGAAAACCAGTCCGAAAATATTTGGACGCAATCTCGAGGTGGTCTTTGTACTGAGGTTTTACTGTATTTTTCCTAATCATTTGGAGGATTTTAACCTCCGGTCCTGGAAAAAAATAAATAGTTGATAATGCATCCAGAAAAAAAATATGATAAATCTTTTTATTCTCCGTTAGTAAAATAACTCGTGTCATATCTTTATCATTCATATGTTGGTAACTATAGCTTGAACGATTATTACACGTTACTTCATACGTTATTGTAATCATATCAAAATTCAACAAACAACTTTGACTGATCAAAATGAAAAAAATTCTTAAAACTGTTTGGTTGCAGTGGTAATGTCTAAAATATGGTTAAATATGTACTTAAATTTTTATATACATGCATATGAATTCTTTTTTTATTTAAATAAACGTTGTTTTACATAGTGCGCGTTATTTTATCAGTTAACTGTAGCAAAAATGACCAAATTCGGCTCTCAACCAAAATTCCGATACCGTCTGAGTGATAGTTTATAAGCGGCGATCTTCGGCAGTTGTAATAACACCGTGCTTTACTGTACGCGACCATATCGTATTTTTATTCTCCAAACCGACAGCGGGATTTAAATAATTATACAGCGGACGATTTTATTAAAGATTGTAATAAATAGTGATTGTATTAATAATAAATTGTAAAAACATCTCTTTATGACATTTGTTCATGATTTAATTTGGATAATTTCGATAATAAAACGGACTTTCTGCTGTAAAACACTAAAAATTACAGTAATTGAACGGTACTAAAACATTTATATTTGGACTGCATCTCTCCGGTGAGCGACGGGGGGTTTGTTTTGTGTTGGTGTCAAAATAACGCGCTTGATTTAGTTTTACTGCGCGTGTAAGCGTATAAAATGAAAATGCACGGTATGGATGCTTAAGAACTCAGTCAAGCGGATCGACCGTTATGAATCTCGACAGTGCGTGAAAAATGGGGTTCGAAATTGACAGATTTGTTTGCAAAGTGTCGGAAGACCGGAAGTGCGCACTGTGCTGCCTCGTGCTCGATAATCCAGTTAAAACACCGTGTTCCCACGTGTTCTGTTCTGGTTGTGTTCTACCCTGGGTCGTTAAGCACGGTGCGTGTCCGTTCATGTGTCAGTCTTTGAACACTGGCGAATTAGATAATGTGCTTGCGTTAAGGGAGCTTGTTCTAAATATGAAAGTAGTTTGCGAATATAAGAGTAATGGATGTACTAAAGAGTTACGATTGAAGGACCTCATGGGTCACGTGGCGGAATGTAACGCGAGACCCGTCGTGTGTAAAAATAAGGGCCGTGGGGCTGAAATCTTGTCGAAAGACCGAGTGTTGCATGAGGTTGACGAATGTGAGTTTAGACTAGTTGGAGTTTGTGAACAAGGATGTGACATAATACTGTCGTATGCGGAAGTCGAGAAGCACGACTGTGTGAAATCGTTGAAAGCGCGTGTTTCTCAGTACGAGGGTCACGTGCAAATTCTAGAAAAGGAGTTAGTGGAACTGAAAATAAAACTGAAATCTCGTGAAAAAGAGCTTTTGACGAAAATTTCTGCATTACAGAAACGATACCACATGCAGGGCGTCAAACTTGTTAACCAGATTAGAGATTATGAAAGCCTTTTAGCTGATAGCAACTCGTGCAATAACCAGGTATGTGTCTGTAGTGTTATATTTATCTGAAACACCCTTCTTACATCAGCATATAGTATAGTGTAGTACAGTATTGTAAAACTGAATGTTAAGACTAGCCTGGGCTTAATTTGTCAAACTGATGTATACGATCAAATTCTTACATTTTGTGCATCGGAAAATCAGTCATAAAAATCATCAGACTGATTATAACAATCTGCTCTGTTTTATCCTGTTAAAAATTGTCGTATATGAAACTAAACAGCATATAGCAGTTTTAATACCATAGCTTGTATGACGTCATGTTGATTTGCCTATTTTTTAGTTTGAAATCCAATTTGGACAACCTCACACGAAAAGGTTGCTCATCTGACACACAACTGCTAAATGACACATTATGGAAACTCATTGAAAAAAATTGTCGTGTCGTGAAGCCGGGTTGACTCAAGTCTCTCAAATGTAGTTAATTTAATGCATAATTTACAATAACGACTTAATTGTATTTTAATTACATCGAGTTACGCGGTGGAAGTTTCACGTTACCTTCCAGTATTAGTGAATCGATATGTTTAATAAATGAATGTTAATTTATTTCTTTAGAGTTTACGTTGTATGCCTGTATTTTCAACGATTTTGTACCTCGAAGTTGGCCCTCTCATTTTGAAAATTAGGACTAGCGGTTATGCGGAAACATCAATGAGAAAGTAGCATGGCCAAAACATTTTCCGATTTTTTTTCGGGGTAGTTCAGTCTCATTTTAAAACGAAACAATTCTTGGGTCTATATACATTGTAACTTGTCAGATCTTTTGAGATCGGTCCTAAAACATAAATCTCTCATTTTGTCTCGCTATGTGTTGTACTTCATATTATTAAACCAATGATGATATTAATCATACACATTCTGTGAGTTAAACTGATCTGAATATGTATTCAAACATAAAAGAACAATATATTTTCAACCACAATACTTCAGGTATGAAATGATAAACTGAACTGTTCTCAAGTTTTATGACCTCAGGACTTGGTTGGTGGACTTCCCAAAGTTAGATTAATAAATTAATATCAGAATTGTCCGGGATTTATTCGATATTTCACGAAAAGTAGAAACAAATCTTTAATCATAATACACCGTAAACATTTAATTTGTGTTCATAGTTTTATACAAACACGACCATTCATACCCTTAAATAACTACGCTATAAACTATGGTAGCTGATAATACCCGATCCATTACGTAACCAGACCCGTAACCACTTAACATCGCAAATATGACAAACATTTAGTCGTGTGGCTGTACTTGACAGATGACAATGAGTAAACATTAGATAGTGAAAAGGGGGATCTTGATTCATTTACAAAATAGGATGTTTGCAACTAATTTGGATCCTTTGTGATATCGAGAAAAAGAAAGGCTGTGTTTTCGCAGCGAAGTGTCTAATTGCCAAAACATCCCGTTCTTTTGTATGATACAAAACGAGTCGTCTTGTCCTGCTTAATTGTAAGATTTAAGGCAAAAAGTCAGCCATGTCATTCTGTACAAGTGATCCAAGCATTTTTATTCTGTTTGCATTTTAGGGAATCCAATATGCCGTCTTTTACACGTATCACGACCGTGTACACGCATTTTAAATATGACTACGTCTTAAATTTCAATCAGTGCTTGGCATTGCACTTTGATTTGTAATGTGTGATTAATGATCACATGATCGTAAGTGTTAAATACAAAAATATAGAAACAGGGTCTGTGCGGTATGGGCAATTTATTGTTTGAACAGACGAACGTATATAAAAAGAAATACGTTTATATACTTGTTACAGTGGAAACCCTCTAAATCAGTTCCTCTACAAACCGGTTTCCCCTCAAAATCGCCCAAATATCCTGGTCCCGGGCTCGACCAGTTTAGAGGGGTTCCACTGTAATCAAAATGTATGTTGTTGATTATGCTGACGATGTTGACGGGAAAATTCAAGTTAATTCTATTTCCGAAGCAGACGATATTTATAAGAGAAAAGCCGATGTGAATGGCGTAATTGGACCATAAACGAGAAGCAATTTCTAATACGAACTAAGAACGTTCACGAAGATAGGCCTGGCTACACCCTCGTAAAAAGCCGCAGTGTTTTATGTTTCCATGCATAATAATTCTTAAACTTTGACAATTTAACTAACAATACCAGCATTTTGGTCACGTTTAATACAGACTTTTTCAAGAATCGCAGATGCAGGACACCACTAAACTCGGTATAAAAAAAGTCGCGCGAACGACTTGCACGTGCTCGACCAAACGCTGCAAAACTGCGTGGCACAACTAATTAATGCTTGAAAACGACTCGTGAGATTTTAATTCTGTGTCATTGTTGATGATTCCCCCACCACCTTTAATGTCTCAAATAATATTTATAAGAATAATAATTGGTTGATCCTATTCTATATTTTGAATTTAGGAGTTTAGCTGCATAAAGGGGAGGTTATAGAATAGGTGCCGCCGGATTTCTCATTTATTGTCCTAAAAGTTAGGCAACGGTCTTTTCATGATGACAACACATTGTGAAGATCACTCGCCGTTGCTCAAATTTACCGAACAACATTGGAATCTTGTTGCTTTGACCACGCTCATTAAGAAAATGAATGGCAATGTGACGAGTTTTAAATCTTGACCATTGACCCTAACGCTCACGTTCGTTTCCCAGACTTCGAGATGTCTATGTGATGTCAGTTATTCATAGATGTCACGAAACCTTTTTCTTACCCGTGTTATTTCATCAATAAGCATTGAAATTTCATGCATTGAAACTTCTTCATGACATGAACCGTATGATCTCTACATTCCCCGCTTTTATCAGATCTTATTTTTAAGGAAAGGAAACTGTGTGTTTGTCTGACAACTGGGCTGGTCCGACAAGCGGAGTATTGTCGTACGAATTGGTTCCACACGCAACTGCATTCATTTTTATACAAATGAATTCTTTCGTGCAATTTATAATCTTTCAATTGAATCATTGAATCATTTTCACCCGCATTTAGCTTATTCACACAAAAAGGTCATTTTTAGCCCCAGTACTACAGATTGCGTGACGCTAGAAATAAGATTTAAAGGAAGAAAGCGATATGTAAGCGAAACCCCCACGATGAAAGTGCTATCAAAGGCGCATATGTTATCACGTTATAATGATGTACGGTCATTTTCCTGTATGATGTTGTATCGCAACATCGGCTGAGGTGAATTTATTGAGTGTTATTTCTCCTCCACATTTAATGCTAAGTTGACAGAATTTTGTATAAAAACGTTGATTTATGGCCGAATAAACTGAACAAGACATATTTATGTGTACGAAATAAACGGCTACATGGCTTATACCGCGGAGTTAATGTTGGTTTTAATGGATGCATTTCTCACATTATTTGGCATTTTTGTGAAAGAAAATCGGTATAACCAGTATGATATATGGCCAGACCCTGTCTTAGGTGAACACTGATTTCTGTGTGGTACGTACATACGGGTGGTATGCTGTGTGTGGTCAATATGACCCCTTCCGAGCTTTAAGGACCAACCTGTCTGGGTTTTTTTCATGTAAATGTTTGATAAGAGATATTTTCCAAAATAACCTCTGAAAGTACTATAATTTATCAGAACGAAACATTTAAGATAACTGTTTAGCTTTCACCAGTGCTACAAAGATAATGTAGGTGTATATATAGAAAGGTCTACTATGAAAACGGTCTTGTGTACTCTGTAGTCGCTAAACTAAGATAAAAAACAAACACTCCATGACTATGTTTACTTTAAAAATGTCGTCAATGATGCTAAATATAGATTTTCTCTAAATAATCTATAATTCAATCAGTCTTTAAGGCAGAAAATAAAATTTTAGTCTGTATTTGCATTCATAAACGGTTGAAACCTCGAGTTGTATTTGTGGTGTGATAATATCCCCCGAGCATGTGGCACTGTGAGCTGAATGCAGTACCTACGCATTGGACGTAACTTAAGTGTCCAGACTAAATTAAAATATCCGTACATCCATTTAAAGTAAAGGGTAAACTGATATACGACACATATGGGCCAAAGAGACCACTGAAGGGGCGAGCAAATAGCGGAATGCTGTCTCTCAACACAAAAGGTCTGTTATTACAACATCCGTAGTTTGTAACCCCCGCAAAATAAAGAAATTGTAGCCTACAATTAAAATGGTCTCTTAGTTCAAGTAGTCTTCCAGCTAGCTGGACGGCGGTACAATTCTTTCGACGTTTATTGGAAAACAAACATAAATACAGTATGCCGTGTGGTTTTAAAAGAATTTCAAACAAATCAAGTCACAATGTGAACCAATTCACTCAACATTGTAACAACCAACTTCAACAGAGCAACAGTGATTCGGTTTAGTTCATGTAGAATGCATATCTAAATTCATATTGACAGATTTGAATTTTTATCTCCGCAACATGTTGTCACTGCTGTACCAGCACATGCTGTTACTTGCGTATTGGACAAATGCACGAGTGTCCATTAAAACACAGCACTCAGAACTCATTGTTATCTTGTGATGTTATCTTAATTTCATGTTTATAGAAGTACTAGCATGTTTCACAAAACACGCGACACTTCAAAAGAATGCACCGACCCGTTGCATTAATTGTAATCTTGATTTAAAATGAGTATGTATCATACTGGAGTGGAAAGATCTGAAAAAAGGTTGTGACAGGAATTGTCATGTTCTTGTCTTTGAAGTCAAAGTAGATCTTTGATATATAAAAGATGTGCTTAAACGTAGAAACAAAGCCATAATCTGTTGCCAGAGGTAAGGACTTGGCTTTCGATTAAAAAGTCGTGTTTGTTTAATTTCTTTTGATCGGACGTGGAGGATTTTCTTTCGTTTGTTTGTGATTTCGTGGTATTTTATGCTCCGTCATGATTTTTGTGTTACTCTAAAGTATATGTATTGTCCAACCTGATTTAATAGCCATGCGTTGATAAAGTCTCTTTGTGAACTACGGTCGTTCTTATAAACATAAGTTTGGACATTTTGGGTATAAAACATTAAACCTCTAAACAAATCATATGTCTTTATAATGCTTTCCTCTCATAAGAGCTATTTGTTCTCAGGTGTGACTTTTCTCTTCAGACAAATTGATAATTCTATGAACAGATCAACTAACCCAATAGTACTGGCGTAATTGCGAGGACTCATTTATGCTACGAAAATCACTTTGGTTCTTGAGCTCAACCAAACGCAATTCGATTTTTTAATCAGTACAATGTATAAATTTACAAACTCCGTCAAATGAATGAGCCGGGGAAATATACGGATGCAGTTTTTACTTTTTCAAATACATCGATCATTTGTTTGTATGGCATTACCATTTCGATAATTTGATGTCTGGAATTCAATCAATTAATTGAAAGGTAGACATTGCATAATTGCGGCATAACAGTGACAAGGATTTGAAAGAAATATCAAGTTAATGTAGGCTTAATCGGAATACATGTAGCTTACAGGCAATACATGTATAGTATTTTATTAAAGTAGTACTATATCGACATGAGTTTGATACATAAAATGAAATATATATAAACAGAACTATTTCTAACGTCTACTGATTCAGTTTCGAAGCGCTCGTTCAAGAATTTAGGAGTAGGAATCATAGCTGTCTAAAATCAGGACTTGGTATGTATCTATATGCGATTAATGTGGACAAGTTCTTATCAAGTTACGTGATGTGAAAGCAGAGCATGTCTTACACATTAGCATGCTTTTCAAAATACGTAAAGCTTGGATATGAAATCGAAACAAAAGTTTGAAATGGATTAAACAAACGAAACAAGCCCATTGCAGACGACATTTGAATCTTGGCGGATTTCCGTTTGCCCTTGAACACCTCGACCTGAGGGTCAGAGGTATGTGTCACAAACAGGTGAAAAGATTACCTATATTGACAGGAATGTGTAATTTACGGGAAAATCATTTGTCTTTATGAACGTGTTTATGCAAAAATTTGGCTTTGATCTCCTTTCATGTCGTGGTATATTGAAGCAAGGTTTTACAAACAGTCAGTACGTGTCTTCTCGCAATGAACAAACGAGAATAAAAAAGGCTTAACATACAACATTGTCATTATTTAAGAGGTGTTAACTCTTTTGATCTTTCTTATCACCAAAAGAACACAGGTTTTTAATCAGCATAGAAAAATCAACTCGTGTGAAAAAAAAATGTGTCAGGATGTCTTAAAAAACGGTTTGGCAATTTGCGGAGCGGGTTTTATACTGTTAGCACAGTTACTTCCCTTGTTCGATGACGTCTTTGCCGCACGTGAACTGCGTGGAAATCATGATTAATTCTAGACGCTAATTGACTAGTATTTTTACAGTTGGCTTGCAGACGGTTTTGTATATTATTATTTTTTAATGCATATGTGGGTAAATTTAACTACATTGATGTTGAAATTTTATTTCTTGAATTTATTATGTAATCGATTTGATTTTTTAATCAAAATGTATGTTGCTGATTATTACGCTGATGATGATGTTCACTAGAAAGATCAAGTTATTTTTTTTTTCGAAACTGACGATATTTATCAGAGAAAAGCCAATGTGAATGGTGTAATAATTTCCTCAGTTTTACCATGAAATTTTATTCAAATCACTTGTTGACGTTGTAGTTCGCAGGCATTTGAATACAATATAAAGTAG
Organism: Lutraria rhynchaena; assembly: GCA_008271625.1. Taxonomy (NCBI): domain Eukaryota; kingdom Metazoa; phylum Mollusca; class Bivalvia; order Venerida; family Mactridae; genus Lutraria; species Lutraria rhynchaena. The sequence continues at coordinate 1,653,624 of VIBL01000036.1, forward strand.
CCAAAGATTTTTTCGGAGAATAATTTATTTTTGCATATACTTTTAGAAGATAAGATTATGTCTTTCATACATAAATGTGTGTTGTAAGTACAGCAAAATTAGAAGCTAACAGTGCTAACATAATTCCTTTCTTCGCAGATAATTTCCAAGTACAGGTTTATAATTGGACCCATGATGCTGGTAGTACCATATATTGGTTTGAGTACAAATATCGCGATATTTCTGATATAGCTCCACTTCATGCTTGTTTACTGGTATTTTTCCAGTATTTTTTGTCCCCCTAACCCCAGAATCCGGCTTATTTTGCTAAAATAATAAGAATTCTGGTGTTCATTTATTTTTTACTCCTTTTCACACTAGTGGCTACCAATTCTGCACTAAAACCAATTCTATCCCTCCCTTTTATGCATTTGTTTCATTTTCCATGAAATCGGACAGTTTTGTTTACGTCAGTCAGACAGTTAATGACATCAAAATCCAGTGAAATAAATTTTGGTACGGAAAATACAGTGATGCAATTAATATTTTAAAATTAGTTTATAGTTTTGTCCCATATGTATTTCTTCAAAATATGTGTTGATATTTCATTGACTTCAAATAAAATGTGTGTGAATGACTGGATAGGATATTTTGCACATATTAGTAAATTTGTCTTTATCTAATCAACATTTTGTTTAAGTTCACCAGTATTGTGAAGGTCTGGTCTACATTTTTAATGCACATTTGTTATATGCACACAAGCCAACTGTGGCTGTCTGTCATTTATTTTGCCAGATTTTAATTGACTGCAAATTTTCAATGGATGATTAAGATCAGATTTTTAACTTAAATTGGACTATGTTCAAACTCAAATCCCAAATGTGGCCCCTGTCGCTGACATGTAAAACAGACAAGTGTTGGGGCCACTCTGCAGAGCTCTGGTTAGTAAACTTTGTTTCGACCCTTTTTTTTGTTTGTGGTCACTAGGAACCAATCATATTCTTCTTTATATCTAGAGGTGTCATTGATAAGGATTTATGTATCGATATATCAGTAGAGAATTAACAATGATACAGCGATATATCGATTGGCAGGCATATATGGCAAAAACTCTTACATTTACCCTCAGAATTTCAGCTTACGGGTCTTCTTTTTTTTGTTTTAAGAGGGTATTTACCAAATACAGTTATATTTGATCATATGCATAGTGTATTCAATGATCAAAGATAAAGGATAAATAAACAGTGGAAACTGAATAACATGTTTCATATTATTAGTTGAACTGTAAATGAGTTAATGACTAGAAACTTCTCTATAAACTTTAAACAGCTTAACAACTACTGGCATCACTTTCAGATAACAAAACAGTACTGTTAACTCAAACTCGATACTCGATATTTTAAAATTGGGATCAATATCGAATCGGATTACAAAGATCGTTGATATATCGATATCAGCGGAATCGATTACACCCCTATTTATATCAATTCTGAACAACCATCAGTTAATCTTGTCATTTCTCCTTATATACCATACAATACTCTGCAAGTAACTTACCAGTTTTTATGTGACATCTGAGGTGGAGATGGCAGTCAAATGACATTGGATACAATAACTTGAGCAGAATTAATCATGGAGAATTTAGACAGTAGCTTTTATGTAATATAGATTTCAATTTCTCCAGATGTGAAATTGTCTTCTGTTTCTGGCCGTTGGTTTCACATTTAGTAATAAAAATCAATTTGTTTTCCTCCAGTAAAGGTTTAGGATGACATTATTTGTGACTAATAAAGATATTCAATCATTCATCCCAATTATATCAGTACCATTAATATTTTCTGTGTAAATACAATACTTTACTGATGTATAATAGATTTGCATATTTTGATGCTAATCTGACATTTACGACATGCATTTGTTATATCCGTTAAGATGATCAAAGTTGCTGATTTCTAGTCACGCTATTGTTGTTGGTTGAACCCCATGGATTTCATTTGCCTGATGTCATAATTAAATGATGATACCCAGTACTTGGGAGTCTGTATTGAGTTACAAGGGGTGGAGGAAAAACAGACTTTTGGTGTTGTATGTCAGCAATTTGCCAAAACTCAGTGACTTGGAAGCTTAGATATGTCGACAGTACATTTAATTAGCCTCTTTTTTCTTCACAAATGTCAAACAAAGTAATTTGTCGCTGGATTAAGACTTCTTTGTACTGGCTATCACATTCATTAATTAACTCAATCATTTCATTCTCTTAATTTCATTTGATTGACACTGTAATCCGTGTGTATCCTTTGTGGATAAAATTTTATCATTCAGTTTTTTCTTAGTGTGTTGATGCTCAGTTTACATTTCATTGATTTAAGGAGCAAGAAAAGTCTCAGATAATCCGAGGTATTAAACAAATTTGAAATGTAGCAAGGTTTAACTTAAATTCACAGATGTGGTGTAAACTTCCAGAAACTTTCCATTCTGTAGCTTTTTACTGTCTGAATTAGAGGCAGATATCAGTGGTGCTTTCTGTTTACTGCAGACATTTCAGCAATTTTTTCCTTCTTTGCTCAGGTCCAGTAAATGGACTCTTCCCAATTGAAAGTAAAGGCATTTTTCCCAATTCCCGACCTAAAAGTTCCCAATTTTGGACTGGACCCTTTCCCAAAATTGCAAAAAATAACTGCATTTAGTATTAAATCTTATTAATAGTAATTAATGAACATGATAAAGAATTGATTCTGAACTTCTCTTTCATGAAAATAATGTGGTTTCAATTACATTGTATATTGATATGACTGAGTCATCAAAATTCATTATCCTTTATTTTATACTAGCTCTTAAAAGGGAAATGAATTTGTATCTGATGACTGTTCATTTGCTACAGTCGAGAGATCTGATGAACACTAAATTAAGATCCGACAATTGTTCCATTGTGTTTTTTTGAAGAAGTGGGTAGATGTTTAAATTTGTCAATTAAATATGTTACAACTAATTTGTCACACTAGTGACTTGCCCTGCATGATTTGACAGATAAAATGTATCAACAGTCTCTGGCGGGCTTCATCACTTCTTCACAAAGGGATCACTTTTGTTATTTCTATAGTGATGACACTATACAATTGGTGCGCTCTAATTTCTCCTACAATCATCCTGGTACCCTAACCTTACATCATAGAAAGGTCACAAAACATTAATAATCTGCTGTAATGTTATAGAAAATGACATGTAAATGACCTTCTTGTTTTATTGAGGAATCCCGTGGCTCCCTGGTAGCTCCCTAATCCCCGTTTGGTATTGATTCCCATGAAAGATCAAAGAAATCACAAAGGGCGACTCCTTCAAAAGTTTTCCAAGTCTCTATACCAATTATTCCATGAAATTTAAGTGATTTTGTCTTAAACATCTGCTAGCCTAATTTTGGTGTTTTTTTGTACTATTTTCCAGTGTGGCAGTGATCAGAGGATGACGTTAGTTCTGGAACGAGCCACTGGAACGCTTGGATTTAATATCATGGGTGGGCTGATGGTAAGTAATTTTACATAATCATGATATTCCAATAATTCATATTTTGATTCCCGCTTCTCCTGTTTTGATATTGTTGATTTATGGAAAAATTAGATCTTGGAGAATGCAAGCATGATTTACATATGATTTACATATTCTTTAATTGTCCCATTCAGTTTTATCTGAAAATAACACTTCGCATTTTCTATTTCATGTCAAATGTATTGTTACATTGAACAATATCATTATATAAATTTTATATGGGAGAAAAAGAGTAGTTCAGAGAATATGTAACAACCAGTGAAAACAGTTCATATTCATTGAAGAGAAGTTGTGTGTTTTTAAAAAATATTCTGAGTTTCATAACCTTCAACTCAGTACAGTTTGTCATTGTATTGATGATGTAATAAAATTGCCAATAAAGATTGTTCAAAGTGAATGGAATCTTTCATGCAATGAATAGCGTTCTTTGATATAAAAGCAGATGGTATATTGAAAGGTTTAAATAAAAATTGATTTAGTCAGTTAAATTGTCACTGTAGGTTTAAGTAGGTTTAACGAATCCTTGTGATGGGGGATCAAATGTCACCAGTTTAATCTAGCGGTAAGGTCAGGATCTAACAGGGCGAAACATTGAGAAACTTCACCTATATTTATTGACAAACAATTCTTTCAAGTAGTTTCAATATTTATGATCAGCTGTTGTGGAATTAAAGACACAGCATTACAAGTTTAGCTAGCACTTGTTTTATCAATTAAAGAGGCTTTGTTGCAGATTGAAGTATAAGATGTTGTAAACATTTATGAGAGTGTGGCTTTGACCAGTTATTGATTACAAAAGATTTTTTTACTATTTGATATGAAACATGATTCAAAAACTTTTGCAAGAAAGCTCAAAAAAGTAAATTGCAGAATATTTCAAACACTGAATTTCATTCTTTCCTTTCACATTTTTTTCTGGTCATTTTATGGGAAATTCCACATTAAATAATAAAGGATTTTTTGTTGTTGAGGAATTGACCTAATATTGACTGAGAAAATCTAAGTTATTGGTCGCTAAAATCAGCTCTGTAATTACTTGAAAATTCCTTAATGAAAATATGCAGTTCATCTAACCATAATCCTCCTTTAAGTTGACAATTACTAGTTCATTCCTCCAGAAAGTACCCTTGTTGTTGAGACTTTCAATCATAAATTTATTTAATCTGACAAGAGTTGTCAGCCCCAGTGGTAAGTGAACAATGCCGATTCATGATTTTAATGAAGCATACCATACTAAGTGTATGATGGTATCTTTATGAGTCTTTGTGTACAATTATTAATTTAGGTTTAACCAACTCTCAACCATCTTAAAAATTAATTGAGTTACAACACTGGCAGGCTTTTTGAGAGTAAGAATAAGGGAACTTTCTGGTGCCATTTTAGGATTTGGATAGAATTAATTTCCTGTGGGCAGATTATGAAATGAGGGCAATTTTGATTGGTTGTTCTAGAAAAAAGTGAAAGGACTGATTTAATTTTTATCATACTTTCTTGTTATTATTCATGACAAGTAAATACAGTATTAAAGTTCCTGCCAAAAAAATCCAGACAAGCCTGAGACAAGTAAAAATTTCTGGTTAAAAGGGTGTCCAGATGAAAAGGTTCTGGTTCTAGGGATTCCAGTGTATTTTGTGTGCGGTTCATCTTTGTTTTGATCCACAAAAACTCTAATGATAACAAAGCTTGTAATTGGTGTGGTGAATACATTTCTCATTCATATCTTAGTCATCAAATTGTGCTCGATTTTTTTACTTCTTTTTTAAGTGTTTGGTCAATTTGATTGATCACCAAAGCGTGTGATATGGAAGAAAATTGCGTTTGTTGTGAGATCATTCCTTCTGCTTTAGAGTTCCAGGAACCATTACTCATCTGTGCAAATCATCAATGAAACTTGGTTTGTTTGCGATAAAAGTCAGAAATTGGCAGTGAATTACTGGATAATTGTATAATATCTAGTTTCGTCACATTCTGGTTTAGAGTCCTTAGGAGTGTATGATTGAATTTTAATGAATACTGGAAGGAAAATAAGGTACTTTGTTTCTCCTCTGCCTGACTCAAACTGTCTGCTACTGACAATGATGAAATAACTGCAGATAATATAGTGATTAAATAGTTGGCCAGCTATTGTACAGAACCCTTGATTATCTTCCAAAATATACTAATGAATTACTTTTAAAGATTGTTTTGTGTCGATTTGCGTCATGTATTTGGGACTAACACGAAATAAAACTGGGTTTGGAATCATATCTCTGTATGCAGTCATTCCATTGGTCAAATTAAAGTCTAGCTTCAGTAACAAGCAGTTGGGTGTTTTAGATTTGAGACTGATACTGAACACTGGAAGACAATTTCTATTCATTTACCTATAAGATAAGAATTTTTTATTTCTGACAGACATTGCTTCATATAACTGTTCTTTTAACAGTTTATGGACCAGAGTTAAATAGCTACATAGAGAGAATTTAATGATTTGGTTATTTTCAGCTGAAGATGGAATTGGTGTTTTGTTTTCTGAGACAAGTAAAAAAAAATTTCAGTTGAAGTTCCTTAAATTGTGTTTCCTTGTTAACTTTCTTGGAAATGGGCATTATCTTTGTAAATATTGTCACTAGTTTTTGTTTCCAAGGTAACTTCAGATACTAGCTGCCAATCACTGGTGTTTTAATGGAATTTTAATTAGTTCCATTAAAATTACCAACCTATTTAGTTGAGAAAATGTGAAATAAAATACTGAAATAATGTTGTGTAATTTGTTTTCGTCTAGATTTGTGAAAGCAATTACTGTGATTTGTTAATTTTAGCCCAATTCTTACATTATTGTAATGGTGTCTGTTTATAATGTTTCTAGAATTATGTGATTATATTTAAAGCAAGCTTATTTAAGTAGCAATTCGATGTAAGATTAGTTTCTAATGTTCGGTATGTTTCATGCTGACTGTTGTTTTATTATACATAATGTTTCATTCATGACTCCTTTATCACTTGATTCTGTCCAATGAAATGCAGACATTTTAAAAGCCTATTTTATGTACATATATTTTATATTAAAAGTATATTTTATGTTTAGAAAATAAACGTGTCACACAACTCTAAATCAGCTGAGTTTCTGTATTGCTGAAATTCCCCTTTGTTCAAAAAGCGAAAATCCCCACTTCTAAGTGCCCTGGCCTCATTTCCCCAAAATATAGATAGAACCCTGATAGAGGTGATGCTGCCTAAGTCTGATAGACACAAATTTTGTGAAAAATCCTTTCACATACTAAAAGAATGGGTTTTTTTGTTGAGTTAGAAGGAATAATGACATTAGGCTAAGGTTGTTATTCTTACACATGGACTGGCTATCTTGTGAAGTTTGTTGTAGGTTCCATTCTCATTTTTATGTTATTTTTTTCATTTGTTCAATTCTGTCACTTATTTCCTCTCCTTAAGTTGTTCCATTCTGACCTGAGCAGACATATTGTCTGACTGTCAATAAATTACTTTGTACACTAGTCGCTTATTACATTATATGAAAAAATACCCGTATACATATTCATTATCTGCCAATTTTACAGACTTAACGTCATTTTAGACTAATTTGTCAATTGTTTTTAGTGTCTTAGGTAAGAATTAAATCTTGATTATAACCAGGCACCCATTCCGATAGGAAGATTTTCACTGATTTTTTTCCTTCTTTGTTTGAGTGCAATAAACGGACACTTCCCAATTGAAAATAAAGACATTTTTTCCCAATTTCCCACATAAAAATTCCCAATTTTGGCATCACACCGTGCAGTTTTTTCCAATTGGACCAGACCCAGACCCTTTCCCAAAATTGCAAAAAAATCACTGATTTTACTTAAAGGTTCATAAATTGTACAAATCCCTCTTTTAGTGAAGTTTCTATGGCAATTAGTATCTGGACTCTTCAGAAACCATTTACTCTAATTACAGTAGCAATAAAACCTGGTATCTGTTTAACTGCCCAGCGGTCAGTCTGTTGGTGACAGGTGGCATGGATAACAAATTGTGCATGTGATTCATGACATGCGCAGGAGTTAAATGAAATGCTTTGACAATACCAGACAGTTGTAACACAATTTCAGTATTGGTCCTGGTCTATTGTTACTGTCTTCAATGACTGATGTCAGCATGTTGCTGAAAGATGAACCAATGTTTGCTTAACTCATAACATCTCCTGCTTTAACAATTTGATAAAATGTGAAGTTGAGATGCAAGTTATTTAGACTCAGATAGTACATTGTCCAGTTAAGCTCCATGTACCATACAATAAGTCAAATTTTAGAACTATTGTTTTGTACTTAAATGGGACAGTAGTAATGTGGATTAAGGGTCCGATGCTCAATGTGAAATTTGCCTGATTGAACCCACAAATGTTAAGATCATTACTTCCTAAAAGGCACCAAGGCAGGTCTTTCCATTGACTGATTTGAACATTAATCATGCGAGGAATGGTTTCATCATTATCAAGCTGAAATGTGTATTGGATTAAGTAAAGGATTTTTAAAGCTAATTAATGTCATGGGGTTAGAATAGGAGTTCTTAATGTTTTATTGACCAATGGCATTGTTGTATTCTGGACTGGTTTCCAAGTTCAAATTACTGCCAAATGGCTTAGAAATTTTCCTGATATTTCAGAATGTGAAATAAATACACTGTAAGTCAGTTTTTGAGTTTATACAAGGAACTGAGTTTTAGGTAAGTAATGGAATTATTCTCCATCATTCTGTCAACCACATGAAATCTTTCCATGGAGACATCTGCTGAAATTCATCAATTTCAAGTATAATCATCTACCAACCATTCATTAAAAACTTTGAAGTTAAGATGTATCATTTTGGGTGTGACATGGGATGCACATTGCAACCAGTATATGCAAGGTTGATTAATTACCAAACTGAATGAAAACTGAACTCTCTTAATTTTGAAGTATGTGGAGTTCTGTGAGTTTGACAGCCAGCATCTGGGTATTTGGCACTTCATGTGGAATGATTTAATATTGTGACTATTGCATATTGTACATGATTTATTGTAGTGGATTGCTTCTGGATACCAGTACCTTGAAATACAATTTCCTGGCATTGATATTCTTACAAAAAATTCTGGAGATTCTTGTTATGAATAGATTTACCATGCTTCATTAAATGGTTATCATCATCATCCATAGCTGTTGTTGCTGCCGTTAGTTTTTTTGAAAAGTCAATGCTGCATAGAAAGTAGGGCTGCAATGGTTACCCGAAATATCTGAATTACTCGAATCCATCTTGAGATTCGCGGATATGGATCTAAATTTTATAATTTCAGTTCCTGGATGGATATTGATAATAACTACATCTCATGGTTGAAATGTCTTTTTTTTGTTTTAATGAAATTCTTTTGCAACATACAGTATTTGTTTTAATCAGGCCACCACAAATTCCAAAATAGTGTATTTTTGATGTTCATCTTGTTAATAAAGATAAAGGAAAATAATGTTAGCAAGTCATTATGCCTTGCAACTTATATTTTGGTTATGAAATGAAAACAAGAATATTAATGCAGTGCCATTTTATTTTACACTTTTATGTTTGTTTCTCACTGGATCCAATCCAAAGAAATTCATTGCACTCCTAATGGAAAGAATGAACTAAAATTTGGTGGCAAGTTGTACAATTTATTGCTCGTAAATCATTTAATTGCAAAACACTAATTGAGTTGAAAGATATGGTATGGTTTTGGTTGTTTAGAATGATTTTTGAATAAACTTTGCTTCATTTTGCTTCACTTCCTTTGTTCTTTATGCATCGTACAAAAGAACTTTGTGGATCCAGCATCAACTTGCTTCATATTCGCATGCACCTGTCATAGTGCTGATTTCGTCAATGAAGTTTATGAGAAATAATGAATGTATATTGCAGTGAAATCTAATAAAAACATGGAATTACTCCACCCATTGTTTGAAATAAAGAAAATTACCAAAAAGCATAATTGGATGATTGAGTTATCTGTGGAAACTTGAGGCAAATTGAGCTGTAATTTATTGTCAGGCAGTCAATTCACTGTTGTCCCAACTGGACTCTTATTTTCACCCATAATTTGTCTCCTATGACCTTGAAATACCTTAAAGCAACCTTAAGCTTATCATGTTGCACCCCAAGAAAGTGAATGACTGGTTGAAATTTACTGCTTACACTCTCTAGTAGCTATAATTATTCAATTGGTCAAGACTTGTCCTATGGAGTGTATGCCACCAGGGTCATTGTGTCGTATTAAGTGACATTGGTTTATTGCCATATAAAGATTAAGCTAGGGTTGGCAGTGAATGAAGCTTCTCTCATTGCTCAGACAATTATTGCTACATTTGTCTAGATTTTAACCAGATGTTTGTTGACTACTGATTAGAAATTGATCACGGTTGGGGAAATCTTTGCTGATGCGGCTTGACGGGTTTTGTGTGAACACTTGGCATGTTGTAAAACTAAGTCCCCCTGACTGATAGATAAATCATTGTTGTGTAGGGTCGGCTTGGGAGTTTAGAGTGATACTAAAGTGTCATTAGAGAATTCCAAACTTTCACAAGTACTCTTGTCAACTGTCAGATGATGGTATTGAATTTGACTGAGTGAATAAAAATGGACTCGGTTTGAAAAGAAGCAGTTACTGCTTGTTGTGTTTTCTCCCAGCTTGTTGAAATAGTAGCCGATTATTTACAAAAAAGATCCCTATTTGATAGATATTTTGTTGACCTTAAGGAATGATAGATAATGTTGGCTGTCCCATTAAAATCTGTTTTATATCTGTCACATATTACTACAAATCTACCGTAACTACCTTGGGAAATACATGTCAGCTTGAATTTTATTATATAATGGTTTCAGATTGGTGTTTAATTGTTTTGTCAACTTGTCAACTATGATGCTGGATATTTTTGTTTTCTTGTTGTGGTTTTGAAAACGAACAAACTCTTATTACATTTCTTAGATAATCTATTGGTGACTCATAGAACTGTTTCTTTTATTACATTCTTTTATATGTTTATCTCCCTAAAGACCATTCTTAAAACCATTTGTTTCAAGTTCCCTGTTGAATTAACCCAGACTCCCCATCTTTAGGGCTATTTTATGATTGATTTTTGTTTATATCTAAAAGAATATGAGAAAAGCTTAAAAAAGAATTCTCCCATCAATTCTGAACCAAAAGATTATTCGTTGGATCATGTATAACAAGTATTCTTATGAAAGCTTTATTAATTTCTTTGTTTTTGCTAAAAACAGTCCAAGTCCTGTTTTCGTTATGATTTATTTGTCATCATAATGGTCGCATTTCTCCCATTTGTAGGAAATACTGAATCATGTTGTCCCATATATTTCATAATGGGTTCCTCCCCTAAAACATTAGGGGAAGCTGTATAAATGAAGTCCTGAATAATTAATTTTCTTGATGTATTGACAATGTGATATTTGGTTTGTGATAATAGTGAGAAACAGTACAGTTATACTGGAAAGGTCTCATTTACTCAGCATTCAAAGACCACCCCCTACGTAGATCACTTGGGTACTGAATAGGAATACAAAGTGAAGTGTGGGAAACAGCGGATGACTGAACAAAACATTGTTTTGCGATGGGTTTAACACCATTCGTCATCAATAGTTCAGTAAGATTATTAGTTGACCTGTATTGCTGTTGCTGTGTTTTCTTATACAGAACAACAAACCTGTTGCCCTGCGCGTCTATCCATAAGCAGTTGTCAATCTAACCATTGTGTATGAATCTGAGTTGGGAGACACTGATGACTTTAGATGTAATCTGTTCAGTCATATTGTAATGGAGAAACATGTGCCTGAACCAGGGACCTCTCTGACCTGCCATGGGCTCTACTGAATAGCCCACCTAATGGACCGCATAACACATGAGAAGCTTAGGAACGCAATGTTTTCATTGTCTTGGAAATGTTACCAACTATTCTTAAGCTTCTAGATCACCTAGAAATTGAAATTGTAGTTGAATATTGATATTCAAGTATTTTAACTTCAGACCTTTCCATTTGATGGCGTTTAGCCTGACCAAAGAGACAAACAATGCAGACTGCCTCAGTGCACAGTATTGGCTTCTTCTAAATTTCTTTCAAAAAAGGGAACATATTAACTTGGGACCATCTGTACAGGGAGCTCTGTTTAAAACAATGTCAAAAGAGTGATGTGACATAGAACAGTTTAAGGACCCCCCCTGAAATCATACACAGGTGATAATGTAATTAAACTGTCCTAGATCCTTAATTCTTTCTTGAAGAAGAACAAACAGTTTGGTATTGAAGGTTCTTTATGCATTGGCTTAAGGAAGATTTCTGCAGTTAACTTGACAATTTTATGTTCCTCAATGGAGAATTTTCCCTTTTTCCTGCCATGAGATTTTCATGGTACTTGTAACACTAAAGCTGATGACTATGGTTGTGATTTTAGTACGTTTTTATGATGTTTTAGTGGCGATGAACAAATGTCCCAACAAATCACTTCCTTTCTTGACACAAATTTTATTGTCATGTTTGCACTTTCATTTAAATGTCTGTCAATTGTTACCACTGGTGTTGATTTATTAATCTTTAAATGAAATCTTACATATGTCCTTGTTTTTTGTGTTTTTCTGAGCAGAAACTCTGATGAAACTTGACAGATTGTCTGAATGTGAAAAAATCAGTTAAAATTTTAGTACAGTAATCTATGATTTGGTATGGAAACTATTTATTTGTTATAGGCATAATGCTTCAATAGCTGATTTCTACTTCTGAGTTAATGGACACAATAGAGTGGTATATTTTATGGTTAGCTTAGTATGGTAGTTCAGGGCTCTGACTCCCAGTTTTAAAAAGGGCCACTGACCGTTATATTGGTTGATTGTAACATTATAAAATTGTATCAAATTTTATAAGTGAGCTAGGTATTATATATAGATATAACCTTTCACAATATATTTGTTATCAGTTTACTGTTAGTGGGTGTAATAAAATTAGGGATAAAATAATACAAGTGGTGAAATTATATCTGTTATTTTAGGGATAATATAACATTACGAATGTTTTAAATGTGAATTTACGGCTCTAGTTCCCTTTCATCTTCCTTATCAGTAGAGCCAGGTTTCATAATGTTTACTGTAATGAAGCCATTTCATATTATTGATTACTGTGAGTATTTATTGTGCCAAAACAAATCAGAACATATTAGTAGATTGTAGATTGATATATTTTGTACATGCATTTAGACCAGAAAGAGTTTTGTACTTGAATACAGAACCAGCCAATCAAATATTCATTTAAATCCTAATTTAAACCAGTCTTTAATCCTGAAAAAAGGATAAAATATATTTGCAGGATTAAAAGTTTTCTGGAATTTTCCAAAACCTCCATTTTTCCCAGGTCAGGATCCTACTGGTTTTTATTGTTACTGTGGCACCAAGGTTAAGCTTTCCGGTATTTGAACATTTTAAACTTTCACCCAAGTGTTCGTGTAAAAACATTTCTAGTTACCTCAAATCTGATGGCTCTATTGCTCCCAATCACCTTTTTCTGGCTGATATTTTCATTGTCATTTGTACAATATCTCTGAACTAAAAAAAGAAATTTGAAAAAAATTCAACTGACTGTCCCTTTATTTTTTGGTGGCAACCAGATATTTATTTTTTTTGGCCTAAATGTGCTTGTGGTCTTTTATACAGTCTTTTGTCTCTAACTTTTTATTACTATTTTAGTTATTATTATTATTTTTTCTCCAAAATAACCCATTTGTGCTATGTATCGTAGGGTACAAAGCATATCAAGTGATTTTGCTTGTTTTTGTATTTACAGCCAGAAAACAACAACAATAACAACAACAATGCTAATAACAACAATAACAACAACAGAACTGGCATGGTAACAGAAGGAATCATTGTATCCAAGGTGTTAGATGGAGGACCAGCTCAGAAGAAGGGCCTGCAAGCACATGACCAGATTGTAAAGGTTTGTCTACGTTCTTATATCACAGCAGTATAAAACTGATGATAACAATCCTATGCTTCAAATAACCATTTTGATAATATCTAATGATTTAATTGACACATTTTCAGCTGTGTCAGTCTGGGTTTTTCTCTTCTCAACAACTTTGTAGTCAGACAGCTTTTGGGATATTTGTATTATGATTTGTGAAGGGACTTTGCCAATGTTTGATATTTCAAATTATAACCAATGTCCCCTAGAGAAATAAATGTTATCTGTCTCAAGATTAATTCTGCAATATCTTATTAATTAAATCTAAGATTAATGAGTTTTCTGTTGAAAAATTGCATAATAATTAAATTGAACAAGATTAGAATTTTATTGCAAACTCCCAGAACTATTTAATAATTGAATAAAGATTAATGAACAGTAATATTTCTTGTTATGATAATATTACCAAGATGTAAAATTGATAAATTTTCACTGAATTCTTCTGGAAATCACAAATTCTAAGTAAGGAGATCTTTGTGGTAATTTAACAATCTAAGCATTTGAAGACTGTATAGTTGTTTATATTCATTAGTTTTGCATAAACAACTAAGACTTTGAAACATCAGAACTAACTACCAGTAGATATATTTTTTACAGTAATAAGGTTCTTTATCATTCATTCCTGTTTTGTCCAGCAACATAAATTGATAGATTGCTTCAGGAATTGTAATTATTGAACATTTTTACGTGTTTGCTGTTTCCAGAAAGCATGGAAGCATTACTCTGATCTGTTCACCAGGAGCCATGATCTTTCTACCCAATTACAGATTTGTGGGCTATTTCTGGTTACTGACAATCCTTCGTTCATAACATTTTGACTGAAAAGTTGATAATTGTCTGAGACAAAACCAGTCCAGCCACTCCTATGATGCTCTTTTAGGAAGCGTTAGAATGGTTCTTCCTATTAGGAAGAAAGAATATTTTTTGTCTTTTAAATACTTGTTTACCATTTAATGGATGTGGTTTATTTATTTGTATATACTAGCTATTGAAGTGTCTGAAAATCTGTCTATATATCTGTCTATATAAGCACTGACCTCTTAGGGTGTCAAAAATCAACACTTTGTTTTGTTTGTTACACTCAGCTCTGGTCAGGCCTTATAACCTATATATATATAATATAGCTAAAGTTAAATGAATAATAAGTTTTTTATTATGGTCGTGAATGTTTGGACAAAAATTAACATAGTTGTAAATTCATTTCTAGATGGGTCTAATAGTTATTGCTTTTATACAAAATATCAGTCAGTTTTGGATGATATTGTATTTTGATTCTATCAAAGTGGAATTTAACTATAAGGCTTGCTGTTAATGTCGATCAGATAAATGACTGATGATACCTGACATATGAGATACATATGGTTTGACTGAATGGAAATAATCAACTGATTGACATATGATAAAATAAAACTATATGACATTGATTTTACCTGTACTACGTCTATTATTGTTTATAACTGACAGGTGAGTTTTATCAGAGATGACAAGTGGAAAATAAATATAAATAAACAATTATAACTATGGTCATCTATGGTCATTTATCATTACTGGACATCTTGACCTTCAGTCTAAATAAACTGAATTAAAGCAGCACAGAGCACATGTTTGATTTTGATTGATAAACTAAATCAGTGAATGTTTCATCAGATTGTCCGAATTTTTAGATGTAACTGTTTATTTAATTATCATTAAATATTCCATTTAAATCATTATTTATTTTTTAACAACATCTTCGCATGTTTTAATTGTATTTTAAACATTATTCTGAGACATTAAAGATAAATTTCCATGTGTTTTCATGAGTAACTCTGTATAATAAATGAGGAAAATTAATGGCTGTTGGGTTTTTCTTGTTTTAATGGACATTAAATTGGAATTTAAGAAGGCTTTCATTGCCTGTGTGCATACTAGATTTCATTTTGATTAAATACTGGTGATTGAAAGTCTAAAAAATATGAATACTGCTTTAACTGATATGAGGAATGACTTATCACGAAATAACTTCCTTATCATAAATGGATATATAATTAACCCCTCCCCGTTTTGAAACATCTCTTAATCATGCTATATAATGCATTATGTTATAACCAAGACAAGAAAGTGTCCTTGTTATCACATGAATGTCAAACATTCTTTTGGAAATATAAGAACTTAGAATGTACAAAATTTGTTTTAAAAGGAAATACAAAGGATAATAATTCCCATGGCAACGCAGGCATTCTGAGATTTTTCTGATTATTACTGCAGTTCATGAGAATATGATGTCCCAGCTGTAGAATAAATCATTTTGTCTGGTCATTTCTATGAAAATGAATTTTATTGAATCTTGTCTGATGAGACTGTCATCATCTTCTATCAATGGTTTGGTGTAATCAGTGAATGCCCAGACATATTCTTGTCAAATATTTGTTCAGTGTTCATTGTGCAGTCAACTTTGTGTGTTGTCCAATTTTGGTGCATTTCGCTCTTAATGAAATCTTAGGAAGACATCATTACCGCTTTATAAAGACAGAGCAACAATGTTCTTATGGCTTTGTATGGTCTATCCTTTGATGGTAATGTTTGTTCATCCCAATATTTAAATCTTTTATGTTTTATGCAAATATTGTGTTCATCAAGGAAATTCATTTTGCAATCAGAAATATGCATAACGCATGCAATGCACTCTTTTTTGGTATTAAATATCTAAAAAACAACTGCCTCCTCTGTAGAAAATGATGACTGTGCCTAATCTAAAATAAAAAAGAAAGCCTTTGTTAAGACTCATTCAAGAGTGGAAATTAGTGTGAAATATTCTGACGATGGGTGTGAGTTTGAATTAACTTTTTGTCGTCTGCCTCAATAATTTGTCTTCATCTTGTTTTGTTTGCAAAGTTTTTTGTTTTGTGATCGACTGTAATTAATCATGTCAATGAGATACCAAAGACATTTCTGTTATTATCACTGTAACTTGGAAAATGTTTGGGTTGCTTGACTTTTAGTTTCTTTGCTTTTCTTCCTCTTGGACAAAAGAACAGCTTTATTAACATGATCTGCATGTGCTTATCTGTGTAAGGCAGTAAGTAGACTTCAGAATTATATATTTTGTTTCAAAGTGAAGACACTCCTTTCATTTGATGTAAAAAAACTAGCAAAATTATCCTAAAAATTACAATAGATTTTATTGCTATGTAATGTTAATAGTAAAAAAACCCACTTAAGTAATAAGATTTGCTGAAAATTACACCGTTGAATAATACTATTATAATATTAAAGTTTTATTTTGGCAATATTTCATTATTTTCAGATATTAATTAACGTTTATGAACGATGCTCAATCTTTCTGTTCTTTTTGTGAATTTTCATCCTTCCAGTCTGGAGTTCCATTACTGAGATAATGTCCAATTAATAGCTCAAAAGGTACAGTGGTAGGTCTTCATACCTTTGGTTCAGTTCAAACCCTGGCTGTGGCACATGTCCTCTGAGAACGTTTGGTTAAAGATATTTCGTTTATCATCCTCCATCACTGATATGAGTGATTCATGAGGAAAACATGGGATAAATACTGCATACATGCATTTTACTTCAATTATTGAATTGGACCATTAATTGCCTTGTCCGTTGCTATCATTTCACTGGTCTGAAATGCCAGAACACTAACTTAATCTGATGAAATTAACTTTATTTTCTCTTATAATTGTATAAAAGTCTTCAATGTAGAGTTCACAACTCATGCTGTTTATATATTTAATCAAAATTAAATCTTAGAATGTAACAGAAGTCACTGTTCACTGACAAACATCATTTAAAATTTTTGGCTCACATGTTTTATTTTCAAATCAGACGTAAAGGCAATATATTGCAACAATGTTCATTTATTTGCTGTGTTTGCTAGAACTGATAATTTGTTTGCATCATGTTGAAATTACTATTAGTTTTTGTTGAAGTTTGTATGGTAATTCAAAATATTTTGACAGACTGGTGCATAATTTTCAGCTCTCTTTGATATCTTTAAGAGGAAAAAATGTGGCAACCAGTCTCATGTGTGTGCATTATGGGTAATTATGAAAGAGTTCATTATGATAATGCATGGCAGTGCATTGTTATGCAAAATATATAATTTCTTGGGTTCCGCATGCTTAGAAATGTCTTTTGTCTTTTTCTAAAAATATGGAAAATCACAAAAAGTTTCATTTGTGTGTAGAATACATGAATTATGTTTGCCAAATCGGTTTTCAAATAGAAAATTAAGGGAATTCATAATGATTAAGGCAGCTGTTTTTTTAAAGAGGAAAAAAAAAATTTAGGGAGTTTGCCATGCAAAGTCCTTTTTTTCCCTTTTAGTTCACACCAGTTTGTTGAAAATGTGACAAAGGGTTAGCTAATGGATTAAATTAAAAGGAAATTCCAGACAATTTTGTACATCTTATTATTGCTTTTGTCATGCAAAAGTTCCATTAATTTTAATTTCAACAAATGCTGAGGTCATGGGAACTTCAGAAAAAAATCGCTGTTGTCATTTTTTGAAACACTTTGAGGCATCCTTCACTTTTCAAGTGTGATTTGATTTTTCCATGATTTGAAAAATTCAATAAAGGCATTTGATAGAATTAACACCACATTAGGACTGCACATGTTTGTGTGAAGATTACTTTAAAATGTCAACATTGTTTATACTTAAATAATATATTACACTAATGGAAAGAGGTGTAACTGTGTCACACAAAGTTGGATCAACTCAAAATGAATAATTAATATCTCTTCAGAAGTAGGAATCAAGAATAATATTCACCCTTTCACAACCCTAAACAAATCATAATATTTTTGTCAAAACTTAATGAAATTGTGAATGTGAGGTGGCATGATGCCGCATTATTGAGCCCCCACCAACATCTGTCCCCTGTGTTAAACATCTTATGGCCCCTAATTTGTTCTTAGTTTATGGACCACAAGGGGGCCAGAAAGGTTCATTATTAACCAAATTACTGATTGTTACATTTAAGGGAGTCACATTAGTGGAAGTTTATGAGTTTTGCTCAACACACATCAACTTTTTTGCCAAGCTGGGCCTGTTGTCAGAATACTGGAAACACAAATTTCTTCTGGGAAATGAAAATATAACACAATATTGGAACTTATCAGAACTGGTTCATTTCTTCCATGGTCCCTTAGGGGGATTTTTCTTCATAAATGCAAACCTGGGCAGATTGTCATTGTTGATTGTGCTCCTAATTTTTCATCCTTGATTTTAGTGGAACTTTGAAAACCAATTACTGTGAAGCTTGTATTCTCCTTTTTTGCCTATATTTCACTTTGTTTTATTACCTTGGTATTAAAATAAGCTACTGTTGATGTCTAGTGGCATAAATAATTATATCTGATATGATATTGTGATAACATTTTTAAAAGATATAATATTTTTACTGACAAATGGAATCGTCCGATTTAATGTGATGGCATTTTCTAATTGTGGTTGATTGGGAATTGCTACTGGGCTGACTTACTGTAAAAGGGAGACACAGTATATTTTAGATCTACTTTGGAATTTGGTTTGTCATTCATGGTATTTATAGCTGTGAAAGTCTGTTGCTTTAGTCCAAAATATTAATTTCTTGCAAATACTATGTACAAAAAGCTACTTTCTACTTTACTGTGTTTTCCATTGCAAAGTAAGGCTCAAAATTATCTCCCCATAGGGATATATCTACAACACTTATCTGTGAACTGTCTGATCTCGCTGCTTCACTTATAATACTGTTTATATTGCTGCTAGACAGATGAACCATCAAGGGTCTTGCCCAGAGGAACTATAAGAATAAAGGTCACAGTTATTTTGAACATTTGGTATGATTGCTGACAAAGCATTACTTTCTAATTTGATCCATAGTGACTGAACTTGATTCAGTTATTATGCAGTTATATAAGTCTGACGCCACATAAGTATATTAAATATTTATAATTTGATCATTAAGTTCAAACTGTCAGACAAATTATCAGTGATTATCGGTCTCCTTTCTTTATTATATGTCTGTTGTTCCTGGCAGAATGTCTGCAAAGGGGTTTGATATTAAGTCTGAGCAAATCACCTTCAACCAGATGAATTCTGTTAAGAAGACATTTTTATGTTTCATCAAATCACCTTTAACAGAATTACTTTCTAGATTAAGGAAGTTTTACCATGTTTAATGCATCAGTGTCTCTCCAGTATGTCTGCTACAAATCTCAGAGCTAATCTGACGCTATTTCCTGTGCTGGACATCATCAGCCCGAGGGAACACGAAAAGTCTTGCACTAAACCTTGGAATTAGTCACTGTCTTTTGAACTCTTTCCTTAGTTAATGAAGTTCACCATTCCATTAAATGCTATTACACATTTTAACCAAAGTCTGCTGCAGTCTTAGAATTTTTGATGAGTCATTCTAGTCATTGTTTCCTGTTGCTGTCACAAGGAATTCTGGGTATTTGAAGAGGACTTGTTGGAGACATTCCCATGATGCATTGTTAATTGACAGGGGTCAGTAATAGGGATCAGATTTGATGTCACATGACCACTTTATAATGTACATCATTAGGATGATTTGTTATTGGACATTTATGACGACTGTTCACAGTTTTTACGAGCCTTTAGAGGGTTCATTGATGAGCTCCCAAGCACTCTAAATGACAGAAGAAGGGATCATTCCACTGACACTTATTTGGTTGCCTTCATTTTCTGCAATACTTAAAGTCTGCTTATTGCATACATTCAAACCTGCTAACAAGGTTCAACAGAGGGATAGAAGAAATACAGACTTTATGCACAAATGGCCCTTATTTTAAGACTTATTTAGTCTATCAAATCAATAAATCTGTGATGTGTTGAACGTGGCCATTGTTACCAATAGTAGCCATAATTCATAGATGGCCATTTTCTCAGGTTTGTCTGTAATTCCAAGGAGTATTTTGATAAATTGACTAGGGTAAGGTGACATTTTATTAAACCTGATTTTCTAACTTAAAGCTAGGTTATTTATCCCACAGGGAGCTAGCACGTTGAAGGGATGGTGTATAATGGTGTAATAGGCTTAAAATGGCCACACGGACCAAAAACACCTATATTACATATATACATATACAAGTGTTACAACTTCCGAAATGACAGCTTCTGTACCAAGGTTGTTTAACACTACGTAACTTTTCAAGAAATCGCTCTAAATTCTAATAACTGGTGTCTACATATAGCCAATACATTATACTACACATAACCGATAAACATTTGGTCCAATTCAAAACGATGAAGCAGGTATTTCAACTTTTTCCTTCGAAAAATCGTCAATTTCGTTTAGTCGAACGCGACCTCGCAACACCAAAATGATCAGAATTACCATACTAAATACGCCTTAAAACAACAGGTACAGAAATGACAACGAATGCTTACTATAAATATTACTAAAATACACTGATTCAGTGCAAAAATGTAATCCAGGTACGTTCTATTCACGTTCAGTTCACAAAAATCGTCGCATGATTGAAACTTCAAATGTTACGATGCAGTGACCTTTACCCCGTAATTTGTTTGTAAGCGGACGTTTCATTGGCAGAGTCATAATGGCGTAGCGAGGTGGAAATCTATGACGGAATCCGACGATTTTGTTAATTTTACATGAGTAGAACATTCCTGGATTATTCTTTTGTGTGTCGGATCAGTGTATTTTAGAGATATTTATGGTTAGCACGCGTTGTCATTCCTCTACCTGTTGTTTTAATGTGTATTTAGTATGGTAATTCTGATCAATTTGGTGTTGCGAGGTCGCGTTCGACTAAACGAAATTGACGATTTTTCAGAGGAAAAAGATTAAATATCTGCTTCATTGTTTTGATTTGGACAAAGTGCTTACTGGTTATGTGTAGTATAATGTATTAGCTATCTATAGACACCAGTTATTAGAAATTGGAGCAATTCCTTAAAAAGTTACGTAGTTTTAAACAAACTTGGTACAGAAACTGTCATTTCGGAAGTTGTAACCCTTGTATATGTATATATATGATATATGTGTTTTTAGTCCATGTGGCCATTTTAGGCTTAATACGCCATTATACTCCATCCTTTCAATGTGCTAGCCCCCTTTAATTTATCCCTATCTTACTTCACCAAATTCTTGCAGAAGATCCAGTTATAGTGGGTTTCTAAAGCTTCTTATGTCCAAACTGACTATAAAATACATAACTTAAATATTTATGATTTTTTTATGTTAAACCCTCAAAAAAGTAAGAATAATTTGCAATGTCGTATATTGTATGAGAACATTTATTTACACTGATTTGACAATACTTTAGTAAATACCAAACAATTAAATTGTAATTATATGAATTGTCCCTGTTTTTTTCATCAGTGAATTTGTTGTTAGTCACAAAGAATGGGTTTTGTTTACTGTTTTCATCTATACCCAAGTATAGGAATGTGATAGTGTATTGATTTCTCTATGGATAATAATTTCTGTTCAAGCCACATTCATTTGCACGTGAAATTAGGCATAAAAAGGGAAATTGATTGACGGATAATTTAATAAGGATGTGACATGCAAGTGACATTGGGCATTCAATGGTCATGAATCATTGGTCATTGTGGGAAAAAATGTGGTTGTCAATGACTACAAAATACAGAAAAATGCTCCTGTGTTTAAATAATGTTTGACTAAAAGAAAGAACAGTTGTATTTTGTCATTGTGAACAATTTAAAGGATTAGTTGTTGGCTGTCAGTGACAAATTCAAAATTTAACTGTATACAGATGTCAGTTGGCTACAAAAGCTCAATACTTGAAATAATTGGTAGATTCTTCATAAAATTAGCCTTTTTCATGCAAATATGATAATTACATTTTTTTTTGTTTTAGTAAATTAGGAATGCCAGGTATCTGGTACATAGCATTTATTACTCAGCAGGTTTTTGAAAAGGCTTGACTTTTTAAAACAAGTTTTTTTTTACCTCCAACTGTGAGCTATTTCATTTTGGACGCATCTTTAAGAATGCTAGTCTGAGTTGGTCTGCCATTCACTGTATCACTGTTTACATTGACTGGGTTCAAGTGGCCATACAATTACAACCCCGGTTTACTGTACATACAATGTAAAGTTTTATTTTCAAACCACCACTAGAGCCATCATACATGTATGTAGATGATACCAGATTTGTTGAAACAAACATCGCTTTGTTTTTATTCTCTTTATTTCATACTGCATGATTAGTAAAACTTCAATACGTGACTTCTTTAGTATTAAGACCACCTTAGTATAATGACCACATATTTTGGACCCATTTTTAATATTTGCATTATATTTCAACTTCATTATGATCAATTATTATTTATCTTGCTATTTAAGTTCTAAAAGATGGTCTTGATATTGAGTTTTTACTGTATACAAGAACATGTTCTTTGTGGTCTCCACATGTATGACTGTGTCTAACCTAAGTGCCACTTATTTCTCTCAGTAGGTGATTGCAGGAGTGCAGGATATTTTTAAGACATGCTTATTTGTTTACTGTTCTGTTCAATTTTTGGTTTATAGTTTGTACAAACTTCTGCTTATTTGTTTATTTGTTGACTTGTATCAACTTGATTGATCTATTAAGTTTAAAACAATACTAATGTCAGATGTAGGGTTTGTTGTTTTGAGGTCATCTAAGGTTACAGCTCTCTAAATTCACAGTTCATTGTCTAAGGTACAGCTCTCTAAATTCAGTGGTCATTTATCTTAGGTACAGTCTTCCAAACTCACTGATAATTGCACAACAATCAAGGGCAGTGCCACACACTTGATGAAATTTTCAGTTAAAATTAACCTATTAACTTCTATTAGTGCCACATAATGTTCATGAATGATATATTCATTATAATGGGGACAGTTATATTAACAATACACTTTTCCATTACTGTACTTATTATAACATATATGGCTGTTTTGATTTGAATAATACAAAATATCTTGAATGTAATAATAGTTTAATTGAAATATTACAAAATTGTTTTACTTGATTCAATGTAGGAGATATTGGCAGGGGAGCATGATAAAAGGTTAAGTCTTTACTTTATTAAAGTGGGATCGATGAAAGAACAGTCTGAAACAATTAAAGTACCATTAAAATCAATTAAATGCCATTAAATGTTGTTTAAAATCCCTTCCTGGAATAAAAAAGAATACATGTACCAATTGAACTTCAAGTATTGGAATTTAAATTTTCCACAGCTTGTTTGCCGACTTTTGGTGTGTTTACAGAAGTACTTTGCTTTCAAGGTTTATCTGTAGATGAATTGAAAATAGGATGATAAATTTGTAATAGGTTATTTATTGAATGGTGGCGATATATTTTGATACATTTGTCTTCTGTTCACTTGCTTTATAATTATCATATTATGATTAGCATTTGATCTTAATTTTATGTATTTGGTGGAAAACAGTTGTAAGTCAGCTTTTGTAGATTAGGCAAATTATAGCGGTTTTGCATTGCATTTTCGATATCAAGACAATTTGTAGTAGTCATGCGGTTGAATTACAAAAGTGTCAGTGTCAATGAAAACAGAGATAAAGAGAAAAAGCACAATTCCTGATTCTTTCACAAAAATGCAATAGGAGGGTGTGTAAGTGGACTAAGGTGGTATAAGTCATACAGGTGTGTCAAATACATGCAAAATATTGAAAAATATTCGAATGAACGTTGAAATAGTTTACTGATCAAAGATAAGTTGCCAAAAAGACAGACAGGTTTAGCTTTTATTCTATTATACAACAATGTTTCGAATGATGTGGAAATAATTGTTTGTTTCTTCACACCTGAGAAATAATTATGAGAATTATATAATTATTATTTATAAGAATAAATTTTGTTACTTTGTTTTGGTCAACTCATAATGAGTCACTAAAAAGTGAACACTATTAAAAGATTGAACTTACAAGTAAATATTGAATATTATTAAAAAAAGAGGTTTTACAAAATGTCCAAAATGTGGATCATTACTTCAGTGTCAAAATTTTATGTAAAAAAATGTTCAGAAGAACAAAGGCTGCAGAATGATTTTATCAGTAAAAGTAATTATAGGTTCAATAACAAATCAGATTTCTCCAATAAACATGATTATTATAACTTATTCATGAACTGATAGATGCTTTCATCTTTTTAATGGTTTGTTGACATTCCTTTGATAAATCTATGTCTTAATGCCTGAATAAATATAAATTTACATATTTCATATTGTCATAATTACTTAGGGCTATCTGTACCACCCTTTAATGTGGGATAGCATTGGTATAATAGCAGCGATTAATTTAAATGTTTTGATACTAGCAGTGTGATCTGTAATGTCGATGACCCTCTTCTTATTTGGAAACACTTGAACCATTTTCTTTATGGTGCCTTGTTTTACTTACACACTGTCCGTGACTGCACCAAAAAGTTGTCCACTCCAAAAGATCGTCTGCTTGGTGTCTTAGTGTAACTGGATGCCAGAGAGTCAATGACATGAACCAACATTGAGAACCATGCTGGCCGTGACTTTAGTATTGTTTTTGTTTGATTATTCAAACTGTTTGTTTGAATTCAATGATTCATCAAAAATTCTTCAAGATTAATGCAATATTTTGAACATGCTTTCAAAGTAACAGCTCATTAGGAAAGACAGAAAATTTTATATTGAATATGAAATGCAAATTTAGCATCATCAACTTTTTACAAAGAGAACAATTTTGTATGATTTAGCACAAATTATACTATCAGGAGTTTCTGCAAACTGTAATAATATTATTTATAAATTAAATTATTAAATTAATATTTTGTTCTGCCTTAAAGTGTACATTGTGATCATCTATGTTAATGAATTATTGCAATTCAGCAATTGTCATGATAGCCCTCCTAGAAGCAGACAGGCTAAAAATATGACAGTATTTAGTTGATAAGTGTTTACTTTTTGAATTATATATGATCATTCATTTGTCTGTACATAGTGACTCCTGATTATAGTTTTATCATTCAATCAAAATATTCATTAATTAATTGTGTAGATGATAATTTTTCTGTTGTTGAAATTTTGTGACATTGAGTTATAATGGCAGACGTCAACCTGAGTGACTTGATTGCTGTGTGGCACTGATTTGCTTCAACTTTGATAATATCTACTGCACATTTATCGCAATGCTTTTTATATTGTGCAATTTTTATGAAAAATATATCTACGGATATATCATACTTCATTGATGACAATTCTTCACATTGAATTCAGTTCTAATTGTATATAAGCTTGATGCATAGATATAGTACTGTCTTATTAGTTGTTTTAATCTTTGATCTGTAGTACATTCTTTAAACATGTTTACAATTTTACTGTATTCATCGTCACAATGGTTTTATTTTATGATAAATTAGTCTGTTATGAAATCTTAAATATTTGAACTTGCTATCATCAGACATAATGCCAGTTGTCGATACAAAAATCTAAGCTAAATTTACTTAATTTTATTGTTTGACAGTTGACACTTGATATTGGCAGGAAGGTCCCAATAGTCTGAAATTATCTATAATTTTCTTGTCTTGTCATTTCTAATACATGTCGGATGTTGACACTCCATATTTAGGTGCCATTTTTTTAATGAGCTATTTAGTACTGTCAAAAAATGTGAATTATATTGTCAGTTTTTCACAAATAAGTTTAAAAAGCAGACAGACTTTGGTATATTTACGCAATATCAAACTGGACTAAAGTTGTTTAGTTGTTGGGTTGGGTGTCACATGGTGCACCTTCCTGTGTATTTATTTCTGCTCCCAATTCTCCCTGCATTGTCTATCACCATAGAAACCATAAAACCCCTTAATGTTGAGAACTAAAGTGAACTCCTACATTTTGTTTACTGTAAAGTTAACATAAAGCCATCCAGGCTGCCATATTTTATTTTAGCATGATCAAATTTAATCATGTTCACTAACTATCAAACAATATCTTGACTTTTACTGAACTTCACTAACTATTAATTTCTTAGACATCTTGTGTGAAATTCGAACTCAGGACCTTGTTGATTGTCAAGTACTCTCCTTACTGCCCCTGCGAAACACAGTTCTTATGATTAAGAACTGTTCATGAATTGTTCTAGAACATTAAGAACAGTTCAAGATCTGCTCTTGATGGTTGTTCAAGAACATTTGTACCTGAACTGCTCAAGAACACAGTTTAAGGACAGTTCTTGAATTTTCTAAGAACTCATAAAGTTCTTAATTTATCCTTGAAGTGTTCCTTGAACATTTTAGGAATCGTTCATGAAAATTGATGTTCCTAAAATATCCCACAACTGTTCTTAAATTATATTTAGAACAATTTAAGAGAAGTTCAAGAACATTTCAATTCCTTAAATGTTCTGCTGTTGGTCTTGAATTCATTTTAGAACAATTTATGAACAGTACAGGATTTCTGATGTTCTAGAAATGTTCTACAAGTGTTCTAAAATTTATCTAAGTTATTAATAAAAAGACAAATATACCAGTAAATAATAATACAAGTTCAATATCAGTTAAAACATTACTTGATATTTTTTACGATTATCCTTAGGCCAAAAGGTCTTATGGTTTACAGAGATTCCCCTGTGAAATGTGGCCATGGTCAGCCATGGTCAAACCTGGAAAAGACTCAAAATGTACGTGGTTGACCATGGCTTAACATGGTTCATCATGCTTTTATGTAACAGGCCATGGTAAAAAAATCATCAGCCTAGGTTTAGATTTACACCATGGTCAACCATGATTGATCTGTAATGACCATGCATGGTCAAAAGAAACAAACCATGGTCAGAAATCAGTAAAGTTCCACATGATAAATTAAACTATAGCTGATCATGGTCTGACCTATTTTATATTATGTATAAAAATTCAGCATTTAGGTCATAACTTAATATTGATATGATAAGAACTTATTGTACTTAAATTTCTACATTTGTTGTCATAATAGACCCACAAATTTTATTTGAAAACTTATATTAAGAGACTTTTATTAATTAATTCGCACCGATTCTAATTTAATAAGATAAACGTATTGTAAAAGTAAAGAAAACACGGAATCAACAGCTAAAACTTGCTTAGAAAACTCATGTGTTTACTTCGTAGTGAGATGCGAAAATGTTTGAGTACGAAAACGAGGTGCGAAAATGCTCGAGTACGAAAACGACAACTTTTGTTTGCTTGATTACGAAATCGCTACTGATAAATTACTTTATTATGTACTGTATTCAAACATTCTGGGAATAGATTAGACTAGTTTTATGTTACTTCGGTAATTAAATGATTTAGACTGCCTATTCAAATGTTGGGGTTCGATTGGGAACATAAAGGCAAACGTCTGGATGATGCAGACTTTTCAAATACAAAATGGGGATGCCGTGATCAACGGAATTTACAGTGAGTGAATTTTCCATTATAAATTCATTTTTCTCTTTTGAATTAGACCTTTGCATACAACTTTTAGTAATATTTCTTGAATAAACGTTTACACTGTACGATTTTAACTGTACAACGCAATATTGCCAACTTGTTGAACTGTTTTAAAGTCGCGAATACAGGTGACATTAATTGTACGTTGCAGTTGATATAAAAGCGCAAAATGTTACTACCGTACTATTTGATTACAATTTCTTATAGATAATCTAACTGTGTTACAAGTCCTTAAGTGAAAATTCACTTGAACACATTTGTCAATTTCAGAGGAGAAATTTCCTAAGAACTGAAATGTTCATAGATTAGACGGTAACAGTGGCCCTAAGAGTTCAAAATTATTCGAACAATATTGAAAATGGATAAGAACCAGTCAGACTTACTATGTGGTAGATTGTTGGAATGCACCAAATGAAACTAAATGAAAGGAATAAATGAGTGCTCACCAAGAGTGAACTTCTTAACTAAACTGGGGATGAGAAAATTCCTGTCTTCTGGCGAAGTAGGTGGCTATATTCAGCTAGTGTCAACCCGTAACTGCTGACATATTCAGGAAGTGTGACACAAATAAGAAACTGACCAGGAATATTTCTTGTTTATTGGAACTGCTCTAAAGATCTTTGATTAGCTAATAGTTTCCATTTATAGTCAATGTTTTTTTCTTGTTGTTGTTGTTTGATAATGGTAAATCAATTTCAACCTAAACTTGATTACAATTATGTTGTTTAAATAAGTTTTTAGATCACATTCTTAAATACATTAGTGTTGTATCTAGCATGGAATAGTGGGGCGGGCTGCCATGCGCTTTTTAACAATCCCACGTTGCCCTAATCACTGCCACCTAAGTCTGAATATGCAAATAGTCTAATAATCTAAATAATCTACTAATAAATCTGTGCAGTAATTCAGTTAATTTTCCACTTTTTTTGGATTACTTAACCTGCATTATAAGCTTTAATAAAACCATTTACCTAGCTGCATGTACATTATTTATGATGAGAAACAAAACCAGACTTTATAGATTTTATCAAACTTTGATTCAAAGCACACACTGCCCACATCGGCATTTAGTGCCCTGCCCAGTATCTTGTGTGCCCTGCCCTTTTTTCTGCCTAGATACAACACTATACATGTGAAATTTGTGCATATCAATGTATACTTAGCATTATAATTCTCTTTAGAGGCAATTTGTTAACAGTAAAGTCTATTTTGTTGACAGCAATTTTGTTTTGATGCTTTCATTAGGAAGACAATACATTCTGAGGACTTACTCGGCTATTACTAGTATGGAAGATCTTTCTTGTTTTCATTGTATTATGTAAATATGCTATCCATAATTGTTATGTAAATATTTTTAATACATGATTTATACATCATTTATGTACCAAGTATGCTTTTAAAGTTCATATTTATGTATATTAATATCCTCAATAATCCAAAGATAGATGTTCACATTAAGGTATCGTAAGTGGCTATATGGTGATATCAAGTTTTACTAATTTACAGTTTTAAAAAGTCAACCATAATTGTATACATTAATAAACCCACTATACAGAGTCTATTGCAAGTGATTTGAAACAAATATTGTACTTGGTCTGTCTTCTATAAACCAATATCGCACGTAATTTTCATATTTTTGAATAAAGATCACTACTCTGTATATAAGGATATATTACAACAATTAGCTTTAAAATAACAATCATGGTATAATGCAGGGAACCGTGTCACAGATTTTTGATAACGTCCTCCGTTCTTTAGATATTTGACTTTAAAGAAATTCCGTAGCCTGAACCCCGCTGACAATTACGTAATACGCCATAAAATAAAAACGAAAACAAATATCAAAATTCTGTGACACGGTTCCCTAGATAAGCATTTCCGCTACAAAATACCGAAAACCGCTTTGAAATCCATCTTCAAATAAGGCGGCAATCTTTGTTCAAAAATAGCACCCACTGCGTTTTTTTCTAAGCGAGAAATTAACAATAAAAGTGTCAGATCATTATCACCTTGCGTAATCAACAATTATTCTATAAATTAATACAGCCTACTAAAATTTGATAACCAATCAAATTTGTTCATCGTTAGCGGATCAATTAGTGAAACCGCACACCATTTTAGATGACTCTAAAGAGCTTAATTACGAATTATTTGTCAAAATAGTATCATATCGTACCGATGCAATACACAGTACATCAGATTTCTCGTCAACCGAGAGGCTCTCAACGGGGAAAACGGCTGATTGGGAAATCGAGTTGAATATGGCTGGGGAAACCGCTATATAAATTAAATGAAAGGTAACCATGCATTTAGTGTAAAATTAAGAACTTAAGATGTGATTGATTTGTAGAAAAGTGTCTATGTTTTATGACTGTTAATGTAATCATTTAGAAACATACTAATATATAAAGGTAATTGGATACATAACAGAATAATATAAGATTCTCGAAAAACATGCGCGTCCGATGTCCATAAGGCATTACTGCTTTTCATCTTATTGTTTGTTTGATAGCTTTTTAATATTTTACCAAAATATACAGAGTTGCTTAATAAAAGTGCACGTTGAAATAACTTTATTTTATTGATTACATCAATGAAATAGCGAAAATAATAATTTTTGTTGACCCAGTCTCCCTGCATTAATTTACTGGCGATTTAAATATATTTTAGTTTTATAACTTTAATTGTGTTTGAAACTTGATCTGGAATATATAAATTTAATTAAACTTGCAAAAATGGTACGTCATAACATTAACGGGGTAACAATCTTTGACAGCTCGTTTTCTTATCGTGTGCGTTTTATTGCAAGGTGCATGAAGTGTCTGCATACCATATTGCTGTTTATTATATCTCCAGCCAAAACATAAAGAAATATGTGATGCGACATATATAAGGTCTAAATTGACCCATATTGATAGTATAATTAGCAAGGCGTTAGAGTATGATATCGATATCACACTTCAATAAGACCACCGTTCCGGATCAGTTATTTCATCATATATTTAATATTAAGAGTAAATTAGATGCTAGTAGTCCAATCGACCAAGGTGTTAATGAATTCACACCTTTCTTGCACATCAAATGATAGTTGCAATTATATATTTATTACGTAATTTTCCACCATAAAGTTTCCATTTTCACAATATGTCACGTCACCATGGTCAAGTTTTTTACGGGATATAGATTTATGCAGTTCGGTATCTTTAGCATTCGTAAACCAACTTCCGCGAGAAAGAGATTTCTAACTACATTTTTCACTTTTTGAGAACACTCTAACACCTTGCTTAGCCTTATTTTTCTTATTTCCCATTTTAATCCGCTTGATGTTGATAATCTGTCGAATTTCAAATACTTATGTTAACATACGGCAAGCGATACCAAATTTAATATCGATTGATACAAAATTGCCCTTAAGGAGCCCCTAACAACGCCGCCTCCTAGATCGTTCTCGCTGATAAAGTGGAGTCGATATGGGGGTGCAGTTTTTATCGCGATAAAACACTATTTTTGCATATTCGGATCGATTTTTTTGTTGCATGGTATGATAGTATGATATTTAATTATTGTTAATAACTTAAAATGTCATTTTCGCTTATTTTTACGTTTGTAGCCACTTACGCTACCTTAAAAAGAATTTTTGAACTTTTATTTATTGTTCTTGAAATTTTCATGGGGGAAGTATATATGGTGATTTTTTTATGACTTTTCATTTAAAAAAATGTTAAATGATACAGAACTTTCCTTTGACTGTAAGAACTACATGTATTGTTCTGGAATAGTTCCTGAGTAGTTCCTGAACTTGTGTTCAATAAATGATGTTGAATTGTACAAGAACATTTTAAGAAATGTTAAATGAAACAGAAACTTTTTTGAACTGTTTAAGAATTACTGTACTGGAACAGTTCCTGAGTAGTTCTTGAACTTGTGTTCAAGAAACATTCTTAAATTGTACAAGAACATTTTAAGAAATGTTAAGTGAAACAGAACTTTTTCTGAACTGTTTAAGAATTACTGTACTGGAACAGTTCCTGAGTAGTTCTTGAACTTGTGTTCAAGAAATGTTCTTAAATTGTACAAGAACATTTTAAGAAATGTTAAATGAAACAGAACTTTTTCTGAACTGTTTATGAATTACTGTACTGGAACAGTTCCTGAGTAGTTCTTGAGCTTTTTAAGAACACTTGCTACAGAACTGTTCTTGAAATAAAGTTCAAGAACATTTCTTGAACTTCCTTCAAGAACAGTTAAAGAACATTATGTTCTTAAAGATTTGTTTCACTTAACATTTCTTAAAATGTACCTGAACTGTTCTGGTAATGTTCAGGAGCATTTCATGTGCTTTTGTACCTGAACAATCCTAGAATATTTCTTGAACTGTTCATGAAAATTTCGCAGGGGCGTTCCATGTTTGTGTGAAGGTAAATATTTATGGTACAATGTCATGTATCAATTTATCTATAAATTCAGACAATAAAATCATTTTTATATTGTTATCAGTGCGTCTATTTTCCATCAATATTCAAAATAAAACACTACAGTATATTTATAGCATTTATTAAACTTGAGATAATTTTTTTATTTCTTTTTTTTTAAATTCAATTAATTTTATAAGCCGCCTCACTTCTGCATTAATTTTTTGCTGGAAAATTTATCAACAAAAAATCCAATCTGGAAGTAATGTTCCACAAGATTGATGACTTATGATGCAAGAACAAGTGTTTAAATAGATCTAACATCGTTTTCATCAGTGTTGAACATTCCAACAAAACACCTGGTCTCTGTAATATGATTTAAAATATTTTGTTTGTCACAAATCTGAGGAAACAAAATATCTCACATCTGCATTAAATCCAATGTTTGAATTTCCTGTGAATAAAATTTCTGTATTTTTTGTGTGCAAAATTGTGACTTGTATCGGGAATGATAAATGCATGCTGGGATTGTTGGATTATCGTGATTATCTTGGTGTGCAGTTGCCCGGTTTACAGCCACTCATGACATACTTGGATTATTTCCCTTGGATTACATCGGGATTAGGGGCAAACATTGCATTACCAGAAATTCTGATCCTAAATGATACCAGGGTTTAACAAAGTTTGAAAAAGACTAAATATTTGTCATACCAGATAATTTTGTCATGTTCAATTAAGTCGTTTTTGTAACAACATATTTGTTGCTGTCTGTGATAAATCTGAACATTATGCTACATTTTTATCAATCTTAAATATCATGTGAATGTCAGAGATTCTGTTGAGAATTTGTAAACATTGGACCACCCTATAGATTTGTTGATTTTCATGGACTTGTACCAAAATCTTAAATGTTAGCTCTCAGATTCTGTCTAAAGACTTTTATGAATTGTGCTAAAGATATACATAGGTTGTTGTAATAACCTGAGTCTAAGAAAAACTGAATAAAGTAAAACCTATTATAATATCACCCTTAGGAACAGAACATTGGTCTTAATATCAATTAGATTAGTTTGGTTGATATCCAGCAATAAGCCTTTCAAAACAAAACAAAATTCAGACTGTTTTATTTATTTCAAAAATACATCAATTTACCTAATTGTTTTCTTATTGTTCAGTAAACCCACTAAGTTAACATTGTTAGCTAAATGGAATATAGGTATGAGTCATCAATTAAAATTTACTTACTGGAGACATCAAACCTACTATAAGTTAAGTCAATTATATATATTTAGCATGAAAGTAATTTTTCATTATATATATATATATTAAAAAATGTTTTGTATGAAATGAAAAATTACTTTCATGCTAAATGTTATTAATCTCGGGTCTTACTTATTCTTGATTTATTTTTAATTGAAAAGTTGGTGTTTGATTACAAAATTAA
Organism: Lutraria rhynchaena; assembly: GCA_008271625.1. Lineage (NCBI taxonomy): Eukaryota > Metazoa > Mollusca > Bivalvia > Venerida > Mactridae > Lutraria > Lutraria rhynchaena. Next base: position 1,687,422 of record VIBL01000036.1, read on the forward strand.
TGTTTTTGTATCAAATGACGACTTAGAATTCAGTTGGTCTTTATTACAATATACTGTTTTTCATATGGTTCATTACATTTAATCATTTTCAAATTTTTTTACAAGAAAATATTAAGAATGGTTGTGATTCTTCAACATGTTCAAGTGTCTAGTTTAAAATTGAAGTATGTCAACAGGAAAAGTATTATTTGTATTTATTATTTTGGACTTATGTATGCATGAGATTTGTCACTTTTCTTCCCATCAAGGGAGGCAAATCTAAGTGACATTCTTACTTCTGATATCTCAGCCTATAAAGAGTTGTAGTTCTTGGCATTTTCAATGTTCTGTAATTTTGTGATACAATAAGGAAGAGATTAAGGAACAATTTTTTACTGTGGATTTTGTTGTTAAAAAAACTTCAGATTTAGGTTTTTGTTGATAGTTTTAACATAATTTATGAGTTTTATGTCTTTTCTCAGACTAAATTTATGATATCTCAGTAGGTGACTTGGTAGTACTTTTTCTGTGGGTTTTGAGAATCTCACCTAGATATATTATACCTCACTGTAATTGATGTGCATGTTGATAGTGAGGCTGATATGAAAAAGCTTGTGAAAAAAAGATGTTTAACTATCCTTATTTATTACTGACTTGCCCTAGCTCTATTTTACCTAAGTAAGATAGTTTTGTACTTTACAAAGCACATGGTCATGAAATTAGAAAAGCATGCTAATTAAGAGCCTTTAAGTTTTTTACTTGGTTTTACTGTACAATTATTGCCTAGGTTTCATTGGAATTGTTTCAGCTAGACAGAATTGGTTTGCTTGGCCTAGATGCTCTTATTGAACTGCACTTCGTTGATTTGATTGAACTTTTGGTTGAGTCATACTACGGAAACTTGCTGCATCAAGGAGAAGACTTGTAGAATTTTATTATATGGTCAAGATAAACTTCCTTTTGTCTAAATCTGGATTAGTGGCAGCTTTTGTTATTGGTTATTTGTGTACAATAATCTGCATAAATTTTAATATTTGACTCAAATTTTCATACATCAGTTCCTATGAAAGAGAATTGAAGTTTTGCATTTTTCCTTTGATAGTGGTTGAACTGAAAACCGATGTTTATACTCGGGAGGGTAACAGAGTTTAAGTAAATCCTTTTTTTAGTTTTTCTGTCATATAGGTAAACTGTATTTCGTACATTTTTTTTCTATTTTAGATTATTTGATTATTTAAACTACTATTAAACCTCATTTGACAATCACCTCAGAATTAAAACCACCTCATTATAACAACCACTTTTTCAGACTGCCTTCAGCTTTCCTCTGAGTTTCAACTTGACTAAAAAAGACCATAACTTTGCTCTAAAAATGGTCTTAATATCAAGGTTTTTCTGTAGTTTGTGTCTGAAAAAATGATTTCTTTGAAAAAAATTCCCTCATCACATCTGTATTTCGTCAACCTATGAACATCTTAGGCTTAAGGAATTATGTATAAATGACATTTCTATTAAAATGGTTCTCTGAATATAAACCCTCAATATGCTTGCAGTTTTATCCATCAAAATTGCATAATAGTTGGTTTTAAATGAAAATCATCTGTTGGTTACCACGGTGTTGTATTGTTCCAAATTTTAATCATTTTGAGAATTACTTGCTTAGCTTAAATACCTACTAGCTGTAAACTGATCAAAATTGGCGGCTTTGTTTTAAATGAAAGTAAAATTAGGAAGATATTACAACATTTTTACATCATAGCTTCGACTTGTTGCCAAGAAATTTTGGGAATTCCGCAACGAAACATTATAAAAACAAGCAAGATGAATAATTAACAGTAAATAATGGGTAAAAATCAGGGATGAAAGTAAATTAAAACTTGAGATTTGCCTGAGAAAATATTCAACATTGGATTACACTTGTATAAACAAGTCCCATGTGCAGGATTTTGATACTGTGAGTGATATGGATGCGTGTTATATCATTATATACCAATATTTCTTTATTTAAATAAGATATTGCTGGAATTTTCTCTGATTTGTGAGTTGTTTTCTTAATTATATGATGGGATTTTTTTGCTGGTGAATAGGATGGAATTTAAAGAATTGAGTATAACATTCAATGTCTCTAGGGGACCACTTGGTGAAGATAGCTGACATTCAGTATCACACTATTTTATCGTTTGTAATCAGTTGTGCCCTGAATATTGATACTAACATAATTATTCAATGAAAATGGACTACCTGTGTTCACTGCATGCTCAGATAATCAAATTCTTAGAATGCGCTGAAGTAGATCCATATTTATGATATGTTTTTAGATTATCAGTTTAAAACACAATAATCAAACCTCCAGCTTCGTCATTTTTGTTTTAAAGCATTGTTGTCTATTACATTCTGGGTGAGAATGTCTTCACTATCATTCTCACATGATACATATCAGGAACAAATTCTTTGGTTTCATAAAAACAAACTGTTTAATAAGAAATGTTCAGGTAAAAATGTGGAAAATGGCAAACATTTTTATCTGGTATTTTTCAGACTAGGTGGATGTTATGTTAATTTTGATGTGTACGCAGGTACTTGTGCAGGGCTTGACAATTTTGTTCAGGCTACTCATCCTGCAGGACAACCAGCTAAGAATTTTAACTAGTTCTACAGCAATTTCAACTTGTCCTGAGTCAATTTCTACTGGTACATATGAGCTGATGACAGGATTTGTTGAGTAGGGTTGTCCCTGTAACTTTGCAAACATTGTGATATTATTATTTGATATGCATTTTGTGTTTCATGAGTTTACATTGTTCAAGTACTGAGGAATCAAATTGGATCTGTGTCAAAGATTATGCATACAACTATTGTAAAACAATTCAGTCTTTGAAACAGAATTACTGAAGTTTGCCCTTAAATTGTAGAAGTAATGTACATTGTGATAGTCATAAAACATCATAACATTGTCACAGGCTGATCTGAATTCCACATTTTATTGCTATAATTTGACTTATTACCTGGGCATAAGTAAAACCTGTAATCTCCTGCTGTGAGCTAATTACTGGTAGTGATTGTGTGGTGTAACCTGAGGTTCATGTGATAAATTATCTAAGTTGTGTCTGGAATGGTACTTCTTTTGAAAGCTTAGTGTTTATTCATTGCTTGGTGGTTATCCCTGTCACTGAAGCTTTGTAGTTATCGAATGCTTTGTGCTTATTGAATGCTTTGTGCTTATGAAATGGTTACTGAATGCTTTTTGGTAATCAAGTGGTCATTTAATGTTTGATGCTTTTCAAATGGTCATTGAATACCTGGTTGTCATTAAATAATTAGTGGTTATTGAATACTTGGTTGTCATTAAATAATTAGTGGTCATTGAATACTTGGTTGTCATTAAATAATTGGTTGTCATTGAATACTTGGTTGTCATTAAATAATTAGTGGTCATTGAATACTTGGTTGTCATTAAATAATTAGTGGTTATTGAATACTTGGTTGTCATTAAATAATTAGTGGTTATTGAATACTTGGTTGTCATTAAATAATTAGTGGTTATTGAATACTTGGTTGTCATTAAATAATTAGTGGTCATTGAATACTTGGTTGTCATTAAATAATTGGTTGTCATTGAATACTTGGTTGTCATTAAATAATCGGTGGTTATTGAATACTTGGTTGTCATTAAATAATTGGTGGTTATTGAATACTTGGTTGTCATTAAATAATCGGTGGTTATTGAATACTTGGTTGTCATTAAATAATTGGTGGTTATTGAATATTTGGTTGTCATTAAATAATTGGTGGTTATTGAATACTTCGTTGTCATTAAATAATTAGTGGTTATTGAATTCTTGGTTGTCATTAAATAATTGGTGGTTATTGAATACATGTTAACATGTGGTTGCTGACTGTTGTGTGGTTATCAATTTGTTTTTGAATATTATAGTGAATGTTAACGTATGGAACAAAACAGGCTGTTATTGACTTCATGGAGAGGTGGTCCAGTGGTTAGCGCACTTTACTTGTTACTCAGAGATCTAGGTTTGTATCCTTGTCGTGGCAGGTCATACCCTTCTCTGAAAATTTGACGAAAATGTTGATTTTCCTCCTTATGTGGAGAAGTTGCCGGTTCCTTATGGAAGAGTAAGTTAGTACTGGTTAGAATGCAGTCCTGGAAAACTGGTTAGGTGAGCTGGTTACTGTATATAATTAAAGAATTGTTGAATAATGGTGTTAAAATGCAGTGAAAAAAGGGAGGAATAACTTGTGATCTAGTTTTCAGGTTAATCAGGTGACAGAGCTTTTGTAAGAAAAAGTTAATATATATACTGTTCCTCCTCCATAGAAAAGACAAGGTATTCAATGTGTTTGCCAAACCCTGATCATCACAGTTAATTGTTACAAAGTAATTAGAAGACATGTCCCATATTGTATCTAATTGCACTCATTGATAATAAAACTTGTTTTACATTTATCATTAATGAAGCTATTTGCAGCTGGATATTGCTATAATTGTTTTTATTTTTATTCATCTGTGCAGTTAGAGATTTTTTTGTGAGGAATTTCTTCTCTAGAGTTACAGCCCTTGTTTTATTAGGTAATAATTGCCATTACACGAGTCTATGATAGTTTTTGCTACAAATGAATGTTTAGAAGCTACTCATTAGAGTAATACGGTTAAATATGTCTTTTATCTGATGAAGAAAATACAAAAAACAAAAACAATGTAATGATCCTGACGAAATGTATGTAAATTTCTGGGAAAATGAAGGGTTTTTTTCATCTGTAAAAATCAGTGGTATTTCTACAACTCTTGGCTGTTTCCCTTCTGACAAAATTACTGTGAAAGTGTTTATTGTTATTGTACATCAAGTTACTGACTGAGGTTTAGGATAATAATCACAGAGCAGATTTCCAGGTAATCTAGTTTAGCTTATAGATCCTATTGGCATATAGATTCATTGTATAATTACCTGAGGATGATTACTAGTGAAGGTATCCTTTTGATGTGTTCCAAAAATATGTCACAGAAATGAATAATTTGTCAGTTATAAAGTGAGCTTTTTCGGAATGTTAATTTAAAGGATTGTTAGAAACATCAGGTATGTTATAATACATATGTGTTTTGTTTGTGTGGGTTATCTTGAACAAAATTAATTTTGTACATTTAATGGTTTTATTTATATCTTACATAATCATAGAACCTTTGTATTGTAAGAACTGAAGTCGTTATAAAATAGGTGGTTAATGATCATGTTTTTTATTTATTTGTATCTGCTTGAAGTTATAAATGAAACATCTAACTTGAGGCTTGAAGTAATAAATCATATTTAACTAAACAGATATGTTTCAGTAATTGGGCTTTTTTCTCTTTAGTGTTATGTATATGAAGGAGATGCTGGCTTGCTGTGGTAAGAACTGCTTTTGCATTTAATACTAGGATGCTCTTCTTATTGAAGTCCTAATGCTGTGATCTTTCTTATGTTCTTGGTGTACTACAGTAGTTAGTGGATTAATATAAGATTTATGCTCATTGTGCTTGACTAGTGAGTTTGTTTATATCTTATTATTTGTTGTTTGAGACATGACTCTATTCTGTATTGTAAGGAATTAATTCTCAGGTTTTTCTTGTGTGTTTTCTTTCAGTTATTTTTAGTCTGTCTGTGGTTGTTCACCAATGCACACCTCTTTTACTTCATCCTTGTCTGTGAGCAAAAGTCTGTTCATCAATGCTCACATACATATATTACATCAGGTTTGTCAGTTTACCAATGCTTTAATGTATTACCTCAGGCTCGTCTGTGAGCACAGGTCTGTTCACCAATGCTCACATGTATTACCTCAGGCTTATCTGTGAACACTGGTCTGTTCACTTATGCTCACACATATATTATCTTAGGCTTGTTTGTGACCACAGGTCTATTCACTAATGAAACATATAGTTCAAACCCAGGGGTTGTGTATAAGTCTGTCAGAGGAAAGGCTACTCTAAACATTTCATTTTAGCTGTATTTTTCAAATAGGAAATTGAATGAATGTCAGCTTAAAATGTAGCTGTGTAAATTATGTCAGTAGATTAATACTTTGTTGACACTTTACTTGCATATAAACATTTGAAAGTTAATATTTCAGTCTATCAAAGCCTATCAAAGTTTTTCTTTACTGACTCCATGTTATTAACATATGATCAATGAACAGTCGCTTGGGTTCAAGGTTATTTAACGAAGCTTGGTAATACCTCAGAATACAGCCTTACCATTGGTTGGTCTCACATCTGTAATTTCAGAACCAACAAATCAGAAGCTTGACAAGTGTCTGATTCCAGCTTCAAAGATAAGCCATGATGTATTACTTTCATATTTAATTGACTTCATTTTAAACTGTATTTAAGGAATCCTAAAATAATCAAATGTATATTCATATAGATATCTGTAGGTATATGATGTCTACCTGATGCAGTCGGAGATATTTTAATCTTTGCAATCATGCCAAGAACTGCCAACTATTTTAATTGCAAGTTGCTGATTGATCTTGGTAGACTATGCAAAATTTCCAGTTGAAATATCAAGGTGAAGGATGAAACTTAATTTGTCTTTATGTTGTTTTAAAAATCAATGAAGTATTTAACACACTAACTGAATCTCTGTTGTTTTGGCAGATGGAACTGTTGAAGATTTCCTTCCTATCTTTTAGTTAGGCTTGAAGATATCAATGCTAATGGCAGATAAAATACTGATGCTTTACCAGGTTTTCTGTTTAGGTAAATATTAAGTCATCTTTATATATGAGACTTTTGCCACTTGTTAATGTTGTTGTTAGATGCTTTAGAAGATAAATACCACTATGAGACATTTGTTTACCAACTCGTAAAATCAAAATCTAATCTTTATAAAACAACAATTGTTCAATGTTCTCTGAAAATACATGAAATTCAAAGAAATTTATGATTTACTTACTCATGTGTCTTAATTTAGTCCACGTAAAAATTAATTCGGTCAAGGTAAACATTAATTCAGTCTGAGGTAAAATTTCATGTTTTGGCAGAAAAAATTGTCAATGGTAAAAATCAATTCAGTCTAGGTAAAATTTAATTCAGTGTTGGTAAAAATGATCTTATGCTAGGTAAAAAAACAAGTTTACAGTTTGATTAGTGAAATTAGTTTACAGTTTCCTTAGTGAAATAGATTTACAGATTGATTATGGAAATAGGTTTACAGTTTGATTAGTGAAATATGTTTACAGTTTGGTAGGTGAAATAGGTTTACAGTTTGATTATAGTGAAATATGTTTACAGTTTGACTATGGTGAAATAGGTTTACAGTTTGATTATAGTGGAATAGGTTTACAGTTTGATTAGGGAAATAGGTTTACAGTTAAATTAAGAGTTTTGTTTGGAAAACTCCATTATGATGCTGACAGTCATGAAGGTTCATTTGTACCATTGGATTGAAGATGTACTATTCTGTGGAAATCAATGGTATGGAAAAACTTCAAGACCTTTGATGTAGGTCTGAGAGTGTGAGAGAGAAGGTTTAAACCTAGACAGCTGTATGTTGTCATTAAATGTACAGTTTGAAAATGGTGAACAGAATGTTAAAAGTGACATTTCTTTGTAAAAGTGAAGAAATGAAGCATAAACTTGTTACAGGAACCTGACGAATGTTTGATCCACCCCTGACATCTAGGATAGATGGAGAGTTAGATGAAAGAACAAGCTGATGTAACTTCCCCCTCGATCTGTCAATCATTCTTAGACAGGTTACATTATCCAGGCTAATCCATGATGATCTGTTCTAGCAAGTTTTTATCTTGAGAAAATATATTTAGAGATTTCATGTCTTAAGTTTATGTGATAAAAAAGTTCATGGTGAAATATATAAACAATTAAAACATTTGTTGGCTTTGCAATAAAAAGATTCTTTACGAGGATATATGACTGGTTAACATATTACTTACACAGTACAAAACATCTCTGTGTGCATTGTTTTTACCTATATTTCATTCTGTTGCTATGCTATTTTGGGTGTAAGAAATCAATTTCGCAGCATTTCTCTCTATAAATGACACTTTACATGGAAAATCTATGTATATGACTAAAACTTTTCTGCATATTGGCATTTTTATGGTTATAAATCTTGAATACTCATAGAAAGAACAGTGTAAGTTTTGATAAATCTTGTTTCTAAAACAATTAATCTCCATGTAATGAATGTAAACTCTATGAAGTGGTTAATGACACATGATTCTTGTTTGATGGTTTGAATTATTCAGTTACTGTGTTAATTAATTCAGCATTTTATTATACTTGTAGCATTTAAGGATTATTGTATCAACTTAGTTGGCTGTGTAATTATATTTTATAAATATTTCATCCTTAGAATCAGTTTCTTGGTTCTGTTTATATGTCATGACAATTAATCATCACACAGTCGTTCCAAGCTTTCATTGGTTTGGGTTAAAGTTTTAGATTTGTTTTAATTGATCATTATTATTCCACAATAAGTTTTTTAAATTGGCAGGTTGCTCGTATTTGAAGAGAAAAGTGAGTGCCCTGAAGATCCAATTTAATTATACAAATAAACTATCCCTTGTCTCATAAATATATTTTTATCAGAAAAAAAAACACAGATCTCTATTTTTAATCAGTTGATCCTTAAGTTTATAAGTAATTATAGTTGATATAAATAAAAAACATTAAATGTTTACATTGGTTTCCTAGTAACATTGGACGATAATGGGTTGTAATTTATTCCTACCAGAAAATCATGACCCCTATAATTTTCTTAAGGGTCTATGGGGAATTCCCTGTTAACTAGCTGTTATGTATATCTACATTAATCTGATAAAAATCTGGCATGGCCTATTAGCTGACTAGGTAGTTCCTTAGTGAGCGGGTGAAATTCTTGCCAGAACTTTGATAGCAGTAAAAGTTAAAAGCTGCTTTACTTAATTTTTAGAATTCCAGACTGAACATTTATGTGACAGAGTAAAGGTTTATTTTAATGTCTTTGTATGATAAGACATTTATGTTTGTTTATTTTTTATGCTATTCTGGTGGAATCAGGAAGTTAGAATGCTAATCAAGGTAGGCTTACATTTGTCTTTTTAATGATCTGGCTTCAAAGTCATAGGAACTCAGTGGTTTAATTGGTAATTAATTGGTAAATTAGAAGTAGTAATTAGTTTATGAAAGTACAATGACTAGTGAAAAATGAAGACTACCTGGTATCAGTGAAGTCTAATTTCTCTTAATTTATTAAAGTATGATTTGCACATATAACATAGTATTTCACTTGTATCTTTGTTATTTTTCTACACCACCTAAAATGAATTTTATTTCTGAAATTGACATCAAGTATGTATGGTTTAGATAAGTTTTAAACCTAAAGGAAGCGTTTCTACTTTTAGAAATTTAACAGAAAATTTCTCAAGAATTCTTTTACCAAAGATTTATTTTTGAAAATGGGTTGAATTATGCAAAGTAAACTAAATAAATTATTTTGTTCAATAAGAATAATTTCCCTGAAGAATCACAATTTTTTTCTTCTTAAATATTGTGATATAGTAGAGGAAAATGTTCAGTATATTTACATATAAGCAGTATATGTATCACTGAATGACACTTCAATATTCATCTTCTAATTGATGCATAGTTCTGGAATCATTTATGTCGATCAGTTGTAATCTTATTTGGTTGTCATGGTTTTTCCTAACTCATCAAACAAATTATGAGTGATCACATTAATGTGAGTTATGATGATTCGTTTCATACAATGTAATCAATGCCAGACAAAACTACATACAGGTTTTGATTGCATTCAGATTTAAATTTAAAGCCTTATTTAGTCCATCTCAATATTAAACCACCCTATGGTAACAGCCACTTATTTTCAGACTGGTTTGCCATGTCTCCTTTAAATGTCAAATTTATGATGAGGCCACTTCAATAATAGGACTGATGTAACGTCCCAAAAATGGTCGTTTTATCAAGTTTTTTATGTTATATATTTTGTACTATTGTTTTGAAATTTTAAAGTGGAGTTTTTCTTTTGAAAGCTTTTAATGCTTACTTCATGGATAAATGAAATTCTAGTTTTAATTTAAGATACCTGAATTTATCAATACTTGCCTGAATGTTTTCACCATTAATACTTTGATGTAAGATGGAATAGAGCAAGCTTAATACAAAAAAATGATAAGGCATCCCAAAAAATGTGGGAAAAATCTTGTTACAGTGCAACCTCTCCAAAGCAACACCCAGTGGGAGCAAAATTATGTTGTTGTTGGGGGGTTATTGCTCTTGAGAGTTTAAATTAATAGTTAAAATGTACTGTGTGAAAAATCATGCTGTTGTCGATGGGAGATGGTTGCTCAAGGGAAGGACGCTCTGGAGAGGTTGCACTGTATTTTACATATTGCGCAGTAATGACATGCTGGTAATAAAGTCTTTTGGTGAACACATTTTTTTGTATTATTGTAATTATTAAAAACCACAAATCTACAAAATATTTGTGAGGAATTAAATGCATCTTTATATAATGCAACATGTGACATAAAATACTCATCAAATTAATGGTTTTTCTTTGTATAGGTCAAATAACTTCATGTAAGTGGATTGCATGATCATTTGTTTTTACACATCTACTTTGTATTTCCCACCGTTGAAAGAAATTGTTGGGAGCTAATTAGTGACTTCTATCATTTCATAAAAACATCTAACAAAGCATGAACTACATAAATATGAATATCAAGGCGTTCCTTTTTGTTTAGATATGTCCAACAATGATATTAAGAGCATTGAAATTTGTTTCACAATTTGTCTGATGTTAATTGTTTATGTGTTTCTTCATAAAACCTTTGTGGATATAGCCATACTGATCACACTTTAAGTCTGTATTCCTCAAATACTTTTTTCTCCTTTGACATACACCATATTTTCAGTTTATTTGCTCAAGAAGTCTTAACATTCTTATGGACTTTGTACCTCTTTGAAGTGAGTAAATTATAGCTAAGTGCTCCCATCTAGTTTAGTTATTTGTAATTGATGATGATGATGATAAGTAGGTTGAAGTTGGTAAACTAGCCCCTGCCTATCTGTCAGTAACCCTTCCATGCAAGAATCAAATGTCAATTTTATCAAATTTATCTTCAACTTGAGATAACACATGACCAGCCTAACTGGCTTATAAGCTCCTTGCATGGGGTAGTATAGCCAGTTGTTGTGGTTGAAAATTGTTTGTGCCAAGTTTGAATGACTTGTCATGATGTTTTATAAGCCATGAAAATCACATTTTATTCAAAATATCTCTTCCAAATACTGACTAGGATATTAATATTTAATGTTATCTTAATTAGCTTGTAAAAATAGATAACTATAAATAGATAGCATGTAATTATATTATTATACTTGTGATTGTATGAAATTTTGATTGAAAAAACTTCATGTTGTTTTTTATGGTTTCTCTTTGAAATGTTATAGCAAGAGAAACTAAAGAGCATTATGTTATGAATTGAATATTCCTATGTCACTGAGTGTAACAATAAATCTGTAACATACATTTTTTTTACTTTGTGTGTACCATATTTCCCCTTATAATCACTTTAATAGCTGCACCCCATCCTTTTTAGGTGAGAGGACTATTCTGTTTTTGCAGACTAAAGTCTAAAATTGTTTTATTGGCATGTGTAACTTTGAAGAAAGTGGCTAATCCTACCCTTAAACCATCAGAAAGGCTCCTTTAACTTACTTGTTTTGATGCATTGTTTTACTAGAAGTCAAATCTTATGTCTTTACCATTTTGTCTACAAAGTGGATCATAAGCTAATTATAGCAGATATTAAGTACACGTGGTATAAATTTAGGTTGCCAAAGGGGGTTTAATTGTATTGAATCTTATTTTAATGTCCTTTGCTTGTAGAAGTGTGAATTTGATGCTTTTAACTGGATAAATGATCTAGGGTCAATACTTTCCTGAACATTCCTTATAAAACAGCTCAATTATCTGGATAATTTCTTGGCATTATGATGTATTTTTAACAGATTTCCACTTGGGCATCAGTAATGTCAAACATTTTACACCAAAACACTTCGTCAAGTAGTATACTTATTGCCAAAAAGAATGCACATTTTTACTCTGTTATGATTATCATCTTATATGATATCTTAATATAAAATGACAATTGTCCAATAAACATTGTTTTTGAATTATCAAAAGAGAAAAAATAACAAAGCAGACACATTTGTCCAGGGACAGTTGTCAGATTTGCTGCCTGCTGGTATGAAAACTAAAATATACAACATGAAAAGAGAAGTGTAGGAAGTTCAGGTTGGTCCCTCTGTGGTGATAGTTAATTGTATTTACATCTGGTATTCTCTTTGCTAGTTTAATACAGTTCAAGTGATATTGCTATTGCAACATAGTCATCATGTGTCTCTTAGTCACTGTAACATTACTGTATTAATTGGTCTTGTATCGAAAAATAAACCAAATCAGGACCTTAGCTGATGAGGGACAGCAAATGTCAGTTTTCATTTACTTACAAAATATCAAGCTAATTTGAGCATATTCGTGTTTATTGGATGAGACTAGGAGTAGGTTCAGCTGACCTCAATGTTTAGGGGTTTTTAACACATTTCTAGGAAGATAGTCTATGCTGCAGGTCAAAGGTGGCACTTGTTTGGAATCTTAACAGAAATCTTGATAGGCACTGATAATGGTAAGGAACATTCTTTCAAAACTAGCTGCTGGTCAATTAACACATGAGAAATTGAGATGGCCAGTTTGGTAGTGAAATAAGTTCCGCGTGAATTAGCCTGGGAGTCATTTTATGCTAGTTTTATGCTATTGAATTCCATGAGTTTGTTTAAAACAATACTTGGATTGTCACAGCTTATATCTGCAGGTATGGTTGAGTTGTTTATGTAAATTAAGATTGTCTTTCAGGTACATTAAGTATGAATTGTTTCTCTACAGCAGACAATGGTTGGTTGATAACTGAAATCACTGTTTTTCTCAGAACTTACTGCAGCCTTACTACACTTCAATCATCTGAGTTTCATTAAAGTTTGTTTGTATCACATTGATTTAGGATGATATGCTTATATTAAGCCTAACACTATCTTTAAGCATCATGTATTTAATTTGATGCAGCCTAATTGAATTTTTGTAAGTGAAATCAAAGCACAGTGAGGAGTATAAAATCATTGAAATATTTTCGAATTGTTTTTATGTATCTTATTGTCATTGGAATTTAATGCCGTTTTTCAACAATTTTTCTGTTATATTCGGCGACTGGTTCACCTAACCAGTTTTCCTGGACTGTATACTAACCAGGACTAACTTACCCTTCCATAAGGAGCTGGCAACTTCTACACATATGGAGGAAAATCAACATTTTTGTCAAATTTTCATAGAAGGGCATGACCTGCCATGACTGGGATTCGAACCCGAATCTCCAGGTTACAAGTCCAGCACACTAACCACTGGACCACGGCCGTGGCCAAAATATTTTTGAAGACACAGGATCAACACTATAATAAATTATTTTGTTGTATGTTTTTTTCCTTATGTCACTATATAAGATTTATAATACCTTATTAATCTTGTATTCATTTGCAGGCATCAATAACTGATGGTTTGTCATGATTTTACTTTGGTTGTATTATTACTACTGTTTGGGACCTAATTGAAGTTAATACATATATAATACATGCACACTCTGGTATTTGATTTGTTCTTTGTAATGCTGCTGTACAATTGACCAATGGAATGTCTTCAGTTATAGTCTTGGCTCCACACTCATTTTGTTACATTTGGCCTTGGAATATTTTATCAAAGTCTGCTTCTCACAGTGTCTGCTAGTAATGTGCTACCATGCCAATTTAATTTTAATTTCTCATACATCTTCTATACAGAATCTCAGCAGGTGTGTTCACCTCTTGACCAGATGTACAAGTAATTTAACATTTACATTTGTCCATGGAACTTTTCCATGTAATGTTTGATGTTTATTTAATGGAGATAGGCTGAAATTATCAGTAAATTAAACAGACATTGTGAGGTACACTGAACAGTTTAGATAGATTTCTGGTGTTACCAACTCTTTGTTTTCTCAGTGATGTCAGTTAACTAGAAATAAATGCAAAATTGGTTAAATAAATAGACACAGGTGGTGAACCTTGTGCCAGAGGGTGGCACATGCAGTTTTCTTTGATACTTAGACTTCTAGTCAGTGGTATTATAATACTTACAGAACAAGAGGTGAAAATGTGAATGCTTAGGGTGTATTATATTGGTCATTAAAGCCTGAATGGCATGCTACTGATGCCAGGTCTTTGAATGCACCAACTTCAAAGACTTGTTACTTATAGCAGAGTGTTCATAAATTAAAATGACAAAGCTGTTTATAATAAGCCATGTTGTGTTGTAATGACTGTTTTGTAGGTCCTGGTGTTATGAGAGGTTAAAGCTTGTTCTGTAACGCAGCTTTCTATTTAATGACCATTTTATGCTGAAACTTTACAACTACCTCAGTGTTTCATACAAGGGTTATATGATTAAATGGGATGAAACCTAATTTATCCTCTGCATATTTTAGTTCCTTTTGATTATGGTCACTTCTAAATTTGTGATGAATCATTTAAAATTCACAACTGAGCCTTTGCAGTGTTCACTCATAAAATGTAAGGTTTAGTCAAGTTTAAAATTTACAATTACTTCAAACTGGTCAAAAGGTCCTAGACCATTTACATATTTACCCATCTGGTTTTATTGGGACCCAGTGTACACCATGTTTTTCATATCACTCAAAGGCTTGTGTTGACATGAAATCCAGCATACCTCTTAATCATGTTATCAAAATAAACTATGTGTAACATGCCTATTCCAAGTTTCTCTTGGACATGGCACACCTCACAGTGAGCTTTGTTTAGAAAGTAATTTCAGACTGATTTACTGCTGTAGGTCACCCAAGGGCAACTATGTCAGCCATGCCATACATCTTGTAAACCAGTCCAGCAGGAAGTTGATGTGTCAAGAAATGCCAAAATCTTGCTGAACCAGTCTAGTTAATGTTGATGTCTCAGGATTTTAATGCCCCCCTACCATTTCTTGACTGATTGATATAGTGTCAATGTGAACTAGTATTCCATAAGTCAGGATAAATATCAAGACTTCAGATTAGATCTTTTAGGTAGTGTTTCAACCAAGTCTCTGTCAGTGATGTCTTTATGTATGTTGTTAGAAAACAATTTTCCAGGTTGACTGTAATGCTTGATAAAGCAGGTTTTTTAATGAGATAGTTGTAGCTTGTAATAGTTATTACTTGTTGAGTAAAAAATCTCACTTATTTATCACTTAAGTGTATGACATTATGTTTGATTCTGGTAAACTTTTGGGACAAGTTGTGTTTTTGACCAGTTTCTGAACAAAGTCGTGCCATTGGTCAAATTTTAGAATTGTACTCAGAAAGAATCAATCCAAGCTATAGAAATGTGACTGTTTGCATGTTTAGCACTGGATCCTTATAAACACACAGATTGTTGAGGTTTGTGATAGGTTCCTAAATGATTTTTTATATGACATTGTCAATGGGGTTTAACACCATTTTTCAATAATCTGTCAGGTATATACGGCGACTGGTTCACCTAACCAGTCTTCCTGGACTGTATACTAACTGGTACTAACTTACCCTTCTACAAGGAGTGGTTAACGTCTCCATATATGGAGGAAAATCGCAGTTTTGTCAAATTTTCATGGAAAGGTATGATGACCTGCCATGACTGGGATTTGAACCTGGATCTCGGGTTTCAAGTCCTGCGTACTAACCACTGGACCACAGTTGTGGCCTGTATCTAATTATAGAATTATTATATTGGTCAATTTCAACATAATTAACAGATTTAACTAATCTCTGCCATGTCCCATGCATTACTAATTGAGGTCAAAAGCTGAGTGTCTGACTGGTTGTTTTTTAAGTGCAGTCTTAAAATTAGCCAATTTCCTACAAGGTGAATTAAGTCACTCAACATTTATTACATCATGACCTGTTATTCTGCACTATTTTTTACTATGATTTAAGCTGCCTCCTCAAATATGTCCATTTAGAACAAGTTTTGAAGTGTTTGTTTTGGTTTGGTGCTAAAATATTTTGCTGATGCACATTAAATACACTTAATTCTAGAGATATACAGTTGTAGATGCATACAAATCTGCTTGTCTCTGCCTTTTTATTATCATACCACTTGACTTCATTATAAATTCTTAGCGCAAGAATTTAACCCAAGGCTGAATAGCTCCCTGTCTAATCCCCTCTTTATTATGATGCATCTCCTGATCTTGGTGCAGTCTATTGCTAAATGTCATTTGGTACACAGTGGAACAAGCTCTGTAATAAACTTGATGGAATATTAGAAGTGGCCTATTAACACTTTACAGCATTTTGTGTATTATTACAATTTGCTATTAGGACAAATGTTGTATTTATGTTGTAATCCATTATTCACTTACAGAGATTTAGGGTTTGGAGGGTTGTGTTGCTTTTCTGTCTAGTTATGTGTACAGTATGAGTATCTATTAAACGTAATATGTTCACTTCAAAGGAGGACTTTAATTGAATTTTAGTGATTTTAAAAGGTTACAGATTAACTGTTGTGTAGAGTGAACTATGTTCATGAGGTGGCATGCTGAGTTGGCGTTGTAACATTTTTGTTACGCCTTCTGTAACTGATGTTTAATTTCTCAGAGTTGCAATTATGATTATCATTAGGACGAAGTCTCTGTGGTGTATGGTAAACAAGATGTGTTTTATTTTGAAGGTCAAGGTTTGTTGTGATGGTAATTTTTTTTGTTTGGTGTGACTTCTGAAGTCTGGAATTTGACCATGGTCATATCCTGTATTCTGCTCTCTAGATAACAAGTACACAGCCAATACAATAAAAGCACTTTTTAAACTTGAAAATCAGGTCACTCCTAGTCTGACTTGGAAAAAGTTTGCATTTTAGCAATTGTTCTGAAGGTTTTTTTGGTAAGCAAGCAAATACCTGAAATATATACCTTTGACATTATTTATATGTTCAAAGATTGCTATTTAATTACGATATGAGTATAAACAGCACCATGAACCCATAGTTATATGTCTGAATTTTGAGATATGTCTTATAAAAGACCAAAGCTCCATGTGACTGGTGACAAATGTGGCTGTTTGATCTTAAATGTCTATGAAAAAACTTTCAGTTTGTCTTTGACTTGGGAGTAATTCAAATTGCCATTAGGTAAAATTTTATCACAATAGATGCATATTTTTACTGATAATTTAAACCACTGTTTTGAGATAACTTCCTAAATCTTCCTATACTGTTCCATGACAAATAGAATACATTACTGGCTTCTGTATTGTACTCATCATATGTGAATCATCACCATAAGTGAATGTCTGGTCAAGTCAGATAATATTACTAGTCACTATCATAGAGTAGTAATGGAGACAATCTTATAGATAATCAAAGAATGGTCAACTATTAATCTGGAGATTTTGGGTTCAAACCCAGACATACTGCATGGTCAACTATTAGTCAGTCAGTCAGTCAGTCAGTCAGTCAGTCAGTCAGTCAGTCAGTCAGTCAGTCAGTCAGTCAGTCAGTCAGTCAGTCAGTCAGTCAGTCAATCAATCAATCAATCAAGGAATTATTTCAATTAAATATCTTGTATTGAATATTTTGTCTGGTTATACCTATATTTGTCTGTATTACCTGCTGTCTTTCAGTATAATCTGGTGAAGAGGATTCAGCATATAAAGAATCAGTAAATGATAAGAAAAATAACATGTACTTCTGCTCATAGAAATTCTTTTTCTGTCTTGGAATGGAATTTTCATCATACAATGGGCTAATTGTTGTTTGGATCTGATATAGCTGTGTCTTGATCCAATTATTTTCCACTTTGAAGTTTGAGTACAATTAGTGATTAAATTAACATAATTATATTAACACTTGACATTGCCTC
This sequence comes from Lutraria rhynchaena, assembly GCA_008271625.1. NCBI lineage: Eukaryota > Metazoa > Mollusca > Bivalvia > Venerida > Mactridae > Lutraria > Lutraria rhynchaena. Next base: position 1,705,391 of record VIBL01000036.1, read on the forward strand.
AATAGTTAGTGCTATTAAAATTTAATTAAATTGATATAAAAATGATGACAAACTGTTTTAATGTTGTATACCTACGTGGCTTGAAGGGTCAGCATTAACTTTGATCAAGTTTTATACTCTCATTTTCTGTTTTCAGATTTTAATCTTACTTGATAAACTTATTTTTGATAGTTTTATTACAATTTCTTAATCTAGGTTGAAAAAGTTCTCATAGAACAAAATAATTTACTTGCAAATAATTGGTGTTTTAGAACCTCTCATTAATATCCTGTCTTGAGGGTTTGGAGAAACAAATAATATAACAGCCTATTTTGTCTTAAGTGACGTAATTGGTTTAATTGACTACCCCTGTGACTCACACTGTTTTAGTTTGACTGTGTTTTTAAATTGTAAGTTACAATTGTACCGAATAGGAAGGTTTTGATATTGCATAAATTTAGGACTTTTTGATAATAAGAACATCATTGTGCTTGCACATTAGTTCGCATGAGCTTGAAATATTCTCCAAAATCTTGGTTTCTGTATATTAGTTTTTATACACTGATTGATTCTGAGATTTAATTCATGATTGTTTTGTATAGCATTGTATATTTCTTTTTCTGTTAACCTATTAATTATCAGTTCTCAGAAAATGAACTTTCTAAGCAGAGATAACCAATACATGTTTATAGAGTTACAGCAATGTTTTAGAGTTGTCTCCCTTTGATTAACACGTCTAAGAAATGTTGTCTCTTTTCAGGTAAGTGTCATTCATGTACAGTGCAGATGTTACTTGGTGTGGGTATCTGGTAAAAAATGATGCGGGCTCAGTACGATATAGGTCTGACCCTGGGGCTGACCCTGGTAGAGCCCCTAGATGGGGTCCCTTAGATCAGGTGAGTATGTACAGCTTTTTAAATGAAAAGCTGGGACATGTTGACATTTCAATATTCAAGTGTTTATTACATTTTGATGTTGAATCTGGAAGAGAACTGGAGGTTATAATGATAATGGTATTTTATAGTTAAAATTAGGATACAGTTCATGCCTTTAAGAATATATTGATGCTCCCTTTATGTGTGGTTTATGTATAAGACTTAGTGTATATTTATTATATAATTGTGTATTGTTGTGCTGGAAAATGTATCTTGTACTTGTTGATATTACTGTATAGTCATATTTTTAAGTTAAGTTACTAGATCAAGTGTCAGACTTGTATATTGTTCTCAAAAATAATTTGGCATTAGGCATTTTAAGCGCTAACTTATTATCATTAACATAATTGTATAGGTACATAACTGCTGTAATTGGCATATATTTCATGGTTGTGGGACATTTATATAGTCATAAGTGGGTGGGATGATATTTTAGCAAGCATTATAAAACATTGTAAATGTCTACTGGAGTGAATTCATGTTTTTCTCCTTCAACTTGTCATATTTATACTGAAATAAATCTTATGAAATATATACATTAAATTTTCTGATAAATGAACAGAAGTCTTGTTACTTCTTGTAGAAATTATTAGGTTATTTTTGTACTGTTGTGATTATTGATTAAAATGAATAAAAAAAGCATCAGAAGTGTGTGGTCTTTCAACGGGAGTTGCTGTTTATTGCAACTTAATTACTGAAAATTGTTCATTTCTTTAATTTATTGCGGCTGTTTGAATAAAGTGTGACACATAAATGGATGAAAACACAAACCTGACTGTATCCAATTAACATTCAATATTGAATCACAAAGTTACTTAAAATGGCTTCTGTAACAACCGTTAGAGACGTTAGAGATGTTCTCCATGTTTATAGGAATCTGTTAATGCAATTTAATAATGTTGAGTGCATGTTTACAGTTTTATTCTGTGATCCGAATAAAACACAATGACAAACTGCGAGTGATATTGGATGTTAAGGCATGTTGGCAAAAAGTTATTGCAAATATGGTAAAATGCTGTGACAATATCCCCTATTTACTACGTTCTTAATTTCTAACTTAATTCCAGTGTGTCTCATTAATTCTCGAACAGAGTCTGATATATTGAAGGAAAAGTGATTTGTTAATAGTTCAGTAATGATGTTCCGGTACCATGTGATTCACATCCATACGGCTTTTATTTGTCATTGAGTCTAAAAATCACGAAGGTTAATCCATGGTTATTGATTTGGTACTATTGTAAACATGACTCTTCCCTCAGCTTTGACAAGTTTTTACGAAAGAAAAAAGTCTCCCGGAATGTTTAAGCCCGACATGTTGCTCTGTAGTGGAATTGCTACTTAGATGAATCATCACACTGTGAAAATGTGGAAATGAGACATTCAGACATCTACTTACAAAGAAATGCATAGAGAAAAAACATGACATGTACATTAATTTCAGGAAGGTCATTATTACAGCAGAAGATTAATTCTAGATTTGTTGACGACAGGATGTGATTTAAATGCAACGTTTATTTGTCAGAATTTAAATGAAGCTTTTTGAATTTGAATACCACTCAATTGTTTGTCTTTTATTAGCAAAAAAATATTTGCAATTCTTATTGATGCATTTTGCTGTGATGGATTAGTGTCAAGGCATTTTTTTGTATTTTTAAAGTATTTTTGAATCTTTGAATATTTTTGAATTTGATGTCTTAAGAACATATTACAATATCTACAGTTATTCGTTATACCACTATTAGGAAAAAGTTGGTCTTTTTTATTGGAGATCTCTGTTGGTAGTTGACCATTGAAGACAGAAAAAAAGTCAGTATTGACTGTTGATTTTCATATTTCTAAGTTGACAGCAGGTTTCTGTTAACGGCTGGTTGCTGTTGACAGTCAGTCTCAGTTGACAGTTGGTCTGTTGACACTTTGTCATTGTTGACATTAAGTCTCTGTTGGCAAGTTGGTCTCTGTGAACAATTAATTGCTATTGACAAAGAGGTTCTATTTAGAGGTGGTAAGTATAGTGAAGATAAAGTTGTATATAGCTAATGGTTGAATTGTATATAGTGGCTGACTTCCCAAACATGTAATTATGTATTGTTTGGTATCTTTGCAGTTGTTACAAAGTGTATTAATGGGTTTATAAATGAAGCATTTTCATGCTACATTCCTTCGCATATCTTGGCAGTAATGAACAGACAGGTTTCAGTGTGTTTCACTCTGTTCACCCCAGCTTGTGCACGAATTTTCCAGTGCAAAGTTATTATGAGGTAATGAGTGCATTGTTTAATCAATCAGAAATTTCAAGCCATCCTATCAATCATAACACTGATTTTAACGATGAAATCATTGAACAGCTGTATGTTCTTGTAATCTTTGTAAAACCTCTGTCAGTTGGAAATGAATACCACTTACTCAGTTTCTAGCAGTAATCAGGTATGGTCTTATGGTATTTTCCTGTTTTATGCGTAGCTTGATTCGTATTAATCACTGTATTTTTGGTGCTTTATTTGTGTACTGTGTGACTAATATTTCACTCCAAAAAATACCACTTAAAATAATGGTACCAGCACTTTTATTAAAATTGTGAAACAAAGTGTTAGAACAATCTGTGTAAATTCATTAAGTACCAATCTTTAAATCAATAAACAGTGACACATTTATAGATAGAATCCCTGGGTTTGTATCAATCACTCCATACTTCAACATTGGGGAAATTAACAAAACTTTAAAACTTCTCATATCACATCAGGTTGAATTATGTGTTGATTTTCCTGTATTTTCCAGTCTGAAACCTGACAAAATGGTGATAAAACTGTATAAAAAGCAGAATTAATTAAACACAACAGCATCATTCATCTGTGTGCCGGTTCCAAAGACACTTGTATCTCTATAACTACCTGTTTGATTGTCGAATTTTTCTGTGATTTCCTGTTAAATATCACAGACACCAGAGAATTCAGGCTTCTTTTGATCTTCTGTACTTTTAATCTATGAAGTAAATGGATTATTGTTTTAATATTAAATGTTTTAAGTTGATTATCAGCCACTCTATCAACCCCTCACAAATCTTTATGAAAACTCAAAATTATCAAGTTCTGCATTACATTTTGTGTTTGTTTGTTCACAGAATTTGATTATTGGAAACATTAGATTTGTATGATAACGTCATAGTAGCAAGTATTTACCATTAAGCTGTCAGAATGAACAAACAGACCATACAGTTAGTCTTTGTAGGAATCATTAAGGTACTTTTTTTTGTAAAAATTTGAAAAATTATATAAAAAGCTATGTACTCATGCTCTTGAACCTTAAACACATCACAAACAGCTGTTCATATTGGCTTGTTGCCTTCCCATTATATCAAGGTAATATAATACTGATCTTTATTTTTCATTAACGTCATGATATTGAAGACTAAAAGCAAAATTATGTTGATTTGTACATTGCTGTTGGTTATGATTTGTTGATTATCTGATTTGTGATTTGTCTAACATCATTTGAAGATCTTTTTAAGAGTTATTGCCCTTTGGCAAAATATGAAGCAACCTCTGATTCATTAATTTATGGCCATTTTTTCTTTGTTATTCTGCTTTAAATTGTCTCATGTGATTATAAAATTTAACAGAAATATTGGGAAACTAATGATGTCAATACAGTGTTTTTTTTCTATTTTTGGGGAGGGGATCACTGTCCATTGGTTGGGGAAAATAAGTGTGCGGATAGGAAAAATGGGGAATTGTTGCAAATGGGTTGTAATGTCAAAAATGGTGTCGTAAATTGACGTCGTAAAACACTTAGCGGCATAAGATGTGATTGGAATAAAACGTGAAAGTTGAAACTTCATTAGTTATGAATTTTTTCAGAGGATTGTGGGGAAATATGAATATTTTTTGGGGGGGAATGTATACTCTAGAAAGTGGGGAATGGCGCTGCATTTTGCCAAATATTTCAAGAAAAAAACACTGCAGTGTTATGTTAGCTTTTATGTGTTTCCCTATATGTGTGTTGTGTAATTTTGTATTACATTTTATGTTATGATCATGTAAAATTATAATGAATACATACAGTAATAATCATTTCTCAATATTCACATTTCTGTTTTTTTTGGGGGGGGGAATTTTGTAGATAGGTCTTTGGTGGCCATACTTATAAGTGGCAAATGATTACAAAATGTCTCTTCTTAAGACTAATACTAGGTGCTTGACTTTTTAGGGTCTGACATTTATAAAAGCTTGTTTAGTTTTGTGCTACTTTGTGGGAGTTTACCCTCTTTGTGTTCATTTAAGTACCTTGTTTGTATATATGCTTTTCACAATGGAGGTGCATAATGAATTGTCTATAGTTTTTGTTGAATGAAATAAAGCAATGGCTGATTTAAGCTTTCCATTACTAGTAGCTAATGTTCTCCTGACCTTTATAGCATACAGTTTAAATTTTCAAGTAAATGTCAATATTTGAACTTGCATTATCAACATGTAATTATTTACTCTCTATTGAATTAAATTGCTTTTTTATGTTCAACCATTTAGTCATCCCACTGTGCAAAGGCTGTGCGCTTTTTCAAATGTCCTCAAACATAATGATATTTGTACTTTTATCATAGTTGTCGTTAAAACTTAGCGGGCGTCTTCTAAAAAATTTGAATTCTTTCATTATAGATATATGGAAGTAATTTCCTTTTTTGTTGTTGTGTATTGATTGAAAAGTAAACATTTAATAACTGAACTTATTGTGTAGGATTTTAAGTCGACTAGGGTTTCCTTGGTGCACAGTAATTTCATTTCTATGGAAAAAAAAAACAATCAGTCGTGTAATGATCTAATGTTGAGATTTTGTTGTTTGGTTGTTATCAGACAGCCATTCTACCAAGTACTCTATCAATTATATCATTATAATGATGTTTGGCTGGTGCATTTGGCAAATAGTTTATGATTGAAAAGTATGATAGGCATTTCATTTTCTATCACATTGACGTCAACCAATCTGCAATCATCTTGTAAAAAGTACTATTATGATAGAGCCACAGCTTGAACAAAACAGGCAAAATTTGTGTACTGTATGATATTTCGAATTTTCAGATCATTACGTTTCAATGGTCTGCTTATAATGCCCTGTAAATAAGCTGTGCCACCCACTTCAGTGTCCAAGTAAGTTAATATCTACGGGACTCTTCTATTGTTTACTGACTGCTTCATTTTGGCTCAAATGTGTCGAGAAACTTAAGTGTGTATCTAAGTCTACAAACGTCCATTAGTTTTTGTACCTTGCGATGATCAATATCGGGAACATCATTTTTGAAGAATTACATTTTTTTAGACATGGAATAGAGAACTTGGTTTCTTTGACTGAATAGGTAAAATTTGTGGTTGAGGTATACATAAACTTAATGACCCAGTTAAAGTCATATTAATGCAAAATCTTTCAAATACAAACTGTATGGAAGAGATTTGATCCATTGCAAATTAATTGCAAACAGGAAACTCTTCATAGCTCTCTTTACTGGAGGTTCAAAAATCTTGAACTTCGCATAAATCTTAAATTGTAAAGATCAGATACTCTCTGGTGAATGGATTAGCAGCTTTTATTCCTTGTTCGTTTGCTTTGATTTATTCTAACAAATTACACATTTTGTCATCTTTGTTTGCCATCAAATTTATTTATTTTTCTGCGTTATTTAATGGATATTTTGCAAAAACATCTCATCGTTACCGTATAATTAACTCATATATTAACCTGTTCCATTCATGTAATGTTGTTTGATTACATCAGAGGGTACAAAAAAGATAGAAATAAATTTCAATGGCAGTACATTATGATTGAAATCTGAACTATTCTGAGAGCTCTGAATGGCACCATACCATATCAATATCTTCTGGTAACATCCCGAATCTATATGAGATCATCAAACCGCTACACAGAAATGATGCACTTCCGATCTTGGCTCACTGTTTACTTTTTAAACCCTTTTGAATAATAACCCCAAATATGATGGATAGCTTTGATTACTTTATGCCGATATATTCGTATGAGCTTCCGCAGTACATAGATTTAGTCAGGATCATAGAGTGGTTTTCATTAGAGCTCGGGGTATTGGTGTCTTGGTTATTTGTCAAGTTCTGACATGCGTTATCAATATTGAAGAGTTCTGATTGTCTGACACGAGTTTAATCTTTGTATTTGATGTCAAAGCAGGGAAGCAATAATTGCAACAATATAAGAATCTCTTGTGTGTTATTACAACATTCAAAAACTAAGATTATCCGGTTTTCCTCAAGAACCGTGTCCGATGAACTTCGAAAACATCTTGTTGTTGATTAATACCATTGAAGATTTAAAATTATTTTTATTATGTCAGATCATAACAATACTTTGCGCCAATTTAATATTTTGTGCTGACCAAATTAATTGAAGTCATAAAGTGTGTACTATTAAGTGAATATAATAAGTCTCTGATGAACTTCGTTTTTAAATAAAATTAGGAAACTCTACTGATCAATACAGTCAAACCTGTGAACAAAGGCTACCCTTTGGAAAGACAAAATGTAGCCTTTATTCAGGTGGTATTTATTCTGTGGTTAGTTTGTTCTAAATGATCAGTGATGTTTTTTTCTGAGGATGGCTTTTATTCACAGGGTGTTCTTTATTCAGAGGTGGCCGCAAACACAGGTTTGTCTGTACAACAAAAAATGAATGAGATGGTATTTAATATGCTTTTGCACATTTATTTGCTGAATTAAATTTTAAAGAAACATTGTTAATTTGTTTGTTTTTATTTGACATATTGTCACTGGGGTTTAATTTTTTCAGTTATGTATGGCGACCAGTTCCCCTTACCAGTTTTCCTGGACTGTATACTAACCAGTACTAACTTTCCCTTCTACAAGGAGCTTGCAACTTCTCTACATATGGAGGAAATTAACCGGGATTCGAACCCGGATCTCTGGGTTACTAGTCCAGTGCACTAACCACTAGACCATAGCCGCGGCACAAACATTGATAGATGTTGAAATAATGAATTGCACTAAGAATTTAGGGGATATTTTTGATGACCAATTTTATTCACCAATGATACATTTGCTAGTGGCAGTCTATACAGACTATTTATGGCTCAGAATGATATTGTTTTGAAAAATAATTTGTCACCAATGATTTGTTTGAATATTTTCTCTTTTCACTTAGATGGAATATTGATATTAATAATTTATAGAGAAACACATTAGGCCAGTGTGTTTCCTTAGATTTGAAGCTATATGTGCAACTTTCATTGTATAACCAAGCGCCACTTTTCTGTATAATGTGTTGTCATGTCATTGTTGTCTGAGCCCCATTGGAATTCGACCCCTTTCATCTGCTACAGGGGCCCTTAATTGATTGAAATCTGATTCCTACTGTCCATGCCCATGATGATTGTTCACTGTTTCCACCTTCATCAAGTAAAGAGCTTTATGTATTAAAAACCGAAATCTGAAACTAATCACTTCTACCTTGTTTTCAGGAAAAATATTTATGATTTGTGGCTTTTCATGATATTAATTTCATTCCACTCTTTTTGCATTTTTACCGCATTAACAGAAGTGATTTAATTATCTTCACTAGCATTTGTGTAAAGCAATTACTAAAATATTCTATCATACTGTTCCAAATAGATGGGGGACATTTTCTAACCATGAGACATTTCTAACTGTAGCCATTTAGAGATGGAAAAACTGACTCCCGTAGCTTCAAAATTTCATGTCAAAATGATTTAGATATGAAATTCAAGGTGTAAATTTTTTTTCTCTGTTTTGTCTCTGAATAAGCAATTAATCAATCAAAAATCCTGTCTGAATCAATATTTTGTCCACTTGTTTCATTTGTTAGTCCTATGGCATTTTTTTTAAAAAATAAAGAACACATTTGAGTCTTTGGAATTGATGTTTGTTTTTCCTGTGAATAGCTGTAGCAGCCTTAATGATGTTTCATTTTATTTTGCTCAGAGGATAATGATGTATTTACAATGTTAGGATGATCCAATCAAAAACACAAACGTGTTATTGTAGGAAAAAAATGTCCGCAAAAAACAAGACGATTGAAGATTATTTAATTCAAAGTCCCCTTATTTGTGTTATTGTTTCATTGGGAGAAAAACATTTCCTCCATGACACCTATATTACTTTGCTGAACATATTTATTACAAAGATTGGAAAATGAAATAAGAAAAAACGACAATAGAGTAGACATTATTCTCTGATTTTTCCTGTTATTTGCAAGCAATAGACACAGATATAATTATGTTTCTGTTGTGTTCTGAAGTCTTCACTCCAAATTGGTAGCTAGAAGCAATGCCGTCTAGTTGTTGTACTGGTAATACCATTGAGAGAAATTTATTTGCCATTCCACTGAGGATATTACAAAAAATAATGGAAACCTTGGGGAAATGATGTGTCGCCATAACTTGGTTCTATAGACTAATACCCGCTGTTGTATGTGTTTATCTCAGCATCAGTGCTTGTGTCTCAGTGTCAATATTTCCCGCCTTTAATAAGATGACTTTCTTCTGTGGAAACAAATTGTCATACTGATATATCTGTATGTATAAGAATTGTGTCTCTGAAACAAACATACCATTGTCTCAAATTGTTTTACTGTTATTGAATTATCACTTTTATCTCCTGATTCAGACTGTCTTAGATCAGTTTTAAGTTTGGATATTTCATCATACTTGTGTGCTCCCCTCCAAACCAAGCCATAGGTGTTAATTGTGTTATGCTCATCAGTTAGTCCATCTACTTTAGACTGTTTACTTTATAACCAATGAGTAGAAAATAACCAACTTCATGGAATCATTGTTGGTAGCTACCATGAGGAATACTATTGCCATTTGTTCAGTTGGTCTAGAGTCAAGGTCGTAGTGAGCCATTGATTTAAAATGGTATTTAAGCCTGAGAAGGGTCTACTAAGTATATAATTACTGAATTTATAATTCATTATGGTTTGTAGAAGATCATAATCATTACATAGATCCCTATGAAGGTCAATGTCATATAAAACAAAAAAATGTTTTGCTTCATATATACTTCATATCGGGCTGACATGATTTGTTATTCTCACTTCTTGCATTATGACTACCATACAGTCCTACATATAAAGTTGCATAAATTCAACAACAGGTGTTTTATGTCCTGACTTTAATTCTCTGGAGTATTTATTAATTTCAGGTGTAAATTCTCTCAGTGAATTTATGGTAAGTGAGGGCGTTTATTTTAAGGTATACAACATAAAAACAAAGTGCTCTGGAAAATCATAATCATTGTTTAATCAGACAAAATGTAATTTAATGCAATTCTTCCAGGAAAAAAGATTTAGATGATTTTTTTGCATATCAAGGTTTTAAAGTGTAATGCTGCTTAAAGAAGAATTTTAACAACGTTAAAACTGGCCTAAATCTATTCTAAATCCATTATCGATTGTGGCTGCTGATAAGTCATTGAATATTCAGTCATTGATACTTGAAGCCCTTTGAAAGAAAAATTATACCTGTGAGTTCAAAGAGAAAATATAATTATGTGCTTGTATCTCCACTTGATTAGTAGTTCAACACCTTTGCTTGGTTTATGAATCAATAATGAAACGACTGATTGATTCTTGAGTAAGGCTTGTCATGAACCTGTCTATCTAATGGTGCTGCAGAGTGGAGCTCTATGTTGGAGCATCTGATATACTGTCACATTGTGTATGTTATCATGTTTTTAGAGTCAAGCGGGTCAATCCTGATGTCATTTGATTGATAACTTTTCACTATTGACATCGATAATTGTGCATCTAAGTGAGACCAACTCAATAGCGGTTATTAAAATCATGAATGATTCTCAGCTGGATAATAAACAGTTTGTTTAACTTCTGATATCGCGGGTTTGCAAGTGTTGTAATATGGTATTGCATCACGAATCAATTTACACAGTGTTTGTATCCAATGCAATGAATTTCACTTGTATTGATAGAACTAATGTTGACTAGACTTCTGACTGACACCAGAAAATTATCAAACAGTGAAGACTTGATAAAAGTCACTTTAAAAGTTAAGTGGCATTGATAAATGTTAATTTTGTTGATATCTTAAAAACATCAAGATGCACTACAGCATATTTTCCTCTGTGTGACTTCCTCTTCAGATTACTGTCTGCCGTTCTGAAGTCTTAAACAAATGATGTAGTAAATTAACCCAGTATTTAAAACTTTGGAGCATTTATATTTACTTTTTGTGGTAAATTAACCCAGTATTTAAAACTTTGGAGCAGTTATATTTACTTTTTGTGGTAAATTAACCCAGTATTTAAAACTTTGGAGCATTTATATTTACTTCTTGTGGTAAATTAACCCAGTATTTAAAACTTTGGAGCATTTATATTTACTTTTTGTGGTAAATTAACCCAGTATTTAAAACTTTGGAGCATTTATATTTACTTTTTGTGGTAAATTAACCCAGTATTTAAAACTTTGGAGCATTTATATTTACTTTTTGTGGTAAATTAACCCAGTATTTAAAACTTTGGAGCATTTATATTTACTTTTTAATTGTAATTACTACCAAGTGAAGTGTTTCTGAGATCAAAAAAAAATCTAATACCTAGTTAATCATAAATTGAGAGTCCTGTCCCTTTATTATTGTATAAAATATTTCCTTGAATGTTGTTAGATACAGTACAGCAAGTCTGTAGGTTGTTCTTTGTAATAATTAGAGCACATTTATACTTAGACCACTTTTGTCCTCAAGGGGGTCTTAATATTGAGGTTTTACTGTATACTGTGATGACTTTATTGTTCAGCACCTATTTGTCTTAACACTAGTTAAACATTACCGCTAGATTAAATGTTTGGTATAGTTGAGGCATTAACCAAAACTTAACCAGAAACAAGATGGCTGCCCTTGTTGTACCAGACAATTAAACACACAAACTGAGGATCTTGATGATTTTTCACCAGTCTCAGACAGTTGAACTAAATTTAAGAAGAATTTTTTTCTGGTTAAATTTAACCCAGTGGTTAAATTTAACGTAACAAGGTGCCGAAGGACATTTTTTATTGAACATCTATTACAACAAAAAATGTTGATACATTTGAACATCACATAGATTTCTCTATTACTATAAATATGTCTACTGTAATAGCCATGAGCATAATGCAACATTAATATGTAAGAAAATATTTATCAAACAGTTAAACAAGCTTCCTTTACTGTTACCAAGGAGATTTAATGTTTTCATCAGGGCTCGACAAATCCACTCATAAGGACGGGTTGAAATTGCTAATAGAACAAGTTAAAATTCTTTGCTGTTGTCCTGCAGGACAAGTAGCCTGAAAAAATATTGTTGAGCCCTGTTATCATGTTATATAGACACATGCTGTTTTAATGCACTTCTTTCAGTTCAGCAGGAATGATCATTGTTTGTTTCATCATGGATGTCTCATTATTGTATCAGTCTGCTATTTTAGTATTACTGAAAACAAAATTTAAATAATAAATAGTTAATATCAAGTGTTTACTGCATGAAAATGTTGATTCAAATTTCTGAGAAATTCTCTTAATCACAAAGCAGTCTAAAAAAACATATCAATCCTCAATCTTTGTATACAAACAGATGTGCTTATTGATCTTATGTTTTTAAAAAAGCATTAAATTGGCCTATATAATGCTAAGATGATATTCCTTAGGATCTTAATAACATTTATTTTCTTGACGAGACAATCCTCGTTGCTTATGGCCATACTTTTGTGCCATGAAAAATTGGAATAGTTGACGTAGTTGCTGCATAGCTGATGTTTTTATTGTGGAAAGTTTTAAGATTAATGTTGTTATGTCGCCTTTAACGTGAAGAAATAATCTGGTTGCTTATTGCATAATATTGTATACCAGTCTACAGACTGGCTTAACCAATGATATATTATACAGACTGGAGACCACTAAATGAGTATTTGGATTCTTATAGAAATCGTAATGGTAGCCATTTTGTCAATTTGTCTTGTGTTTCAACTTACATCAATATAACTGTTTGGTGTAAAACTACTTTAACTTAGTTATGCTGAAGGAGCTTTTACTACAATTTAGTGTTGAGCTGTTGAATACCGTATTTGACTGTGTACAAGATGCACATTTTTTCCCCTAAAAATATTCAAAAAGTTGGGGGTGCATCTTTTACACCAGAACAAACCAACAACGTGTTTTCCTGCATCGATATTGACCGTAGACGAAAACAAAGCATATCATCCGAATGTGCATACAGTTTCAAAACGTTCTCAATCCATAGCTGTTTTTGGCATTGCAGACTGCCTAAGTGTCATTAACATTGCAGAATGTGTATTTAATTTTAATTAAATCAATAAATAGATAAATTGGGTAAATAGATTGAATTTGACAAAAAAGAATCCCCCGGCTGTAGAGCTGCGCTTGATTTTTTTATTAATGGAGTTAATGTTCGCCAAATAAATTTTAAGTTGTCTTCAAATTTATTCGATATTGACTCTTATTTTTTGTGCATACATGACTTCTATAAAAAATAATTATGTAACATGCATTTAATAAATAATTTTAATCGACTATCTTGTGTTTCTACAGTAACAAAGAGTAGACAGTTCGTAGACAATATGTCTCCGATGGGGGACAATGAAGGTGTGAAATAATTGACATGAACGGTAACATGTCAACATTTTGAGCAAGTTGTAATTCACATGTTTATGTAAGTATATACGAAGGTGCATATTATAGCACTAAATCTTGTATGCATGGCACCAAATAAATTGATGTTAGTTCGGATTTCGGACCCGGATTTCCTCAAATTTGGGTGTGCCTTATCCACTAGAATACATATTTTTCCTCAGATTTTTTCCAAAAAAAGAGGGTGTGTCTTACACAACACCATCCTATACACAGTAAAATATGGTAAGTCATTTTGTACAATGAAAGTGAACCCATTCTTTTGTATATTACAGAAGTTAGTTAGGAATAATTCTTGTCATTTGTATTAGAAATCAAATGTCTCAGAATGTCTTTAGGCCAAGCCTTTTGTTTTTACTTTTTTTAGCTCAGAGATACAGTTCATATAAAAAATAAAACTTTGGCTAGAAAAAAAGTTGACTGAGACTGAAAAATGTCTAGGGTTGCCAGAAAAATATGGTTTGTTGGGTTAATGGAGACCAGGAACTTGTTTCATCCCTGATATAAAACTGCATTACATGAAGTCTACTAACATTTAGATGTAATGTTATTCCAATAAGGTGCTAAAACTCTGGTCCTCTCAAATGTAAGACTTGTTCTCTCAAATGTAAGAGTTTTGTTCTCTCAAATGTAAGACTTGTTCTCTCAAATGTAAGACTTGTTCTCTCAAATGTAAGACTTGTTCTCTCAAATGTAAGACTTGTTCTCTCAAATGTAAGAGTTTTGTTCTCTCGAATGTATGTAATGTAAGACTTGTTCTCTCAAATGTAAGACTTGTTCTCTCGAATGTAAGAGTTTTGTTCTCTCGAATGTAAGACTTGTTCTCTCAAATGTAAGACTTGTTCTCTCAAATGTAAGACTTGTTCTCTCAAATGTATGACTTGTTCTCTCAAATGTATGACTTGTTCTCTCAAATGTAAGACTTGTTCTGTCAAATGTAGGACCTGTTCCTTCAAATGTAAATCTGGCCACCAGACTAAGAATGTAGATTGTTACTATTAACCATTTGCAAATGACAGCAATATCAACACAATATTGAACAAATAGTAAAAACTCATTCTGACTTTGCAAATATTTACTGGACAAAAAAAGTTACTAGAAAAAAAGATAAAATCATCTATACTTCTGTGGGCTGATTTTATAATAAAATCAAATTTTTCACTGACTAACACCTATTATAATTGGCTAAACACTAATATGTTTCCATTGATTACTGTATTGATCTGAAACTCTTTAATTTTGAAGCCAAAAGCCACATGCTGTTACTCAATCAGGTATTACAGACTTTCAAAGACAAGTATCACCATCTTTGTTAGTCATGCCAATCTCTTAGAAATGATCTAATGAAAAAAAGTAGAGTAATAAAAAAGTTCATTAATGATGTATAGTAATTGTACCATTGATACATCACAGTTTGCACGGGATCTTGCACGCTGTATCAGATCCTTCGTCACATGATCACAATGGTGTTTTAGATATGCGATAATCTGTTCTTTTGATGAAAAACATAATCATTAATAAAAAAATCATTATTGATTTATTGTAACATGTTGCCTGGATGCCATTTTGTGGATTAATGTTTTCCTCATTATTTTATGGTCTTCTTGATATTATAATGAATGTACTGATGAATGTTTTCATATTTTGTCACTTAATGTACAACATGGTTCATTGCACAGATGTAACGGTTTGTCCTCAATCTGACTTTGTTATGGCTGTATTAAGTTAATGCATACATCCGTATCAAGTTAGTGTTATGCTATCATAATCAGACCAACAAATTTTCAGACAGGCAATAGTTTGAATAATCCATAAACATTTCAGAGACCTGGCAATGTTTTTTGTGTCAAATTTTCATGAATTTAATGCACGGTGTATTGAAGCATTGTCAAACAATCAGTCAGACAAGACAGCAGTTTTACCCCACTGAAGAATGTTTGTTTCAAAATGTTAATTTTATTGCTAAAATTTATGTTTTGCTTCAAAGTTTTGCCACTTTTTTATTATAGAAGTATAAAAAAAGAATAAAAGCCTTATCTATGACTTGAATTACCATACAGCTGAATTTGGTGACTCTTTAATCTTGCTTATTTAAGATAAGAGTAATTTACCTCTACCTGAGTTTTCAGGTATTTAGAACAAGAAGGATTCACCCTTATATTATAAATCTCTTTGTTAATCTTTACAGTATTTTCCAAACTGTGTCCTCATACATGCCCCATAGCTGCCTTATTGTATGTGATTATTCAATGATTATAATTAAAACTTAAAATTAAATCTGTAGCAATATTTCCATGTCCCCAACTGGCACGGTGGACTTTATAAACAGCCTGGATAAAAGCATGTTGCTATAATAAAATTCAATATCACAATGTCATCTTGCGCTGTATGTTAAAGCTTTAATTGTCTCCACATTTTCCCTCATAAATTATTCTGACTGTGTGTCTTCATTTGACAGATGACTGTCTGAGTTGTTCCAAGGTAGTGTGTTGATATATTCTTTCAACTTCATCAGGTAAAAGTTAAATTTTTGCTAAAAACCCTCACAACAAACTCTGCCTCGTTAAATGTGTCTCCTGATTACTTGTAATATTGATATGGATACATGAGCTGTAATCCATTTCTGTGACAAATGAAAACAGGATGTGTATTTATGTCTGCTTTGAAACTACTCGGGTGCTTACAAGAACTGTCATTAAAATGTTGTCTTTAAGCATGACAACGCCTGAAGGTACACTAACGATCAATTGTAACTGTTGTTGTATTGCAGGAAGCGTGTAGTCAGTAACTTCAAAAGCCTTGCAGCTCGATCGTTCTTGTCTTGTCCAACGAAATTACCAATTAAAACAAATCTTATGTCTTGGATCAAATAGCTCTCGGTACAGATGTCTTTGGATATTTCCTTCTGTATTTCTGGAAGGAAAGAAACCTGTTGTTTTACATTCTGTAAGAATCAGTTGGGAAGAAAAAGTATTGGTTTTTGATGACAAGTGATGTAGAATAAGAATGGACACTATATATGGCATTTTAACCTGTAGGAGAGGGGAGTTCTTGTTATAATTCAAATAAATATACTGCTCACTAATATTTTGTCAATACCATAAAAATGCGTACGGTGTTGAATTGACACGTGTGGCGTGAATAAAGCTTTTACTGGATGAATTGCGGTGATTCTGTATTGCTGTGGGGATACTTAGTTGTTCTCTTTTTGTATTAATTATTTTTAGCTTATTCGAGATAGTAATCATATTTTTTATTGAATTATTTTCATTTTAAAGGCTGATTTATGGGAAGTTCAGGTATTTCATAATTGAAAATTAGTTTAAAATTAGTTTATTCAAGTTTTAACAGTAGGTTTTGCATGATTCTGTATTTGTAATCAATCAGTGGAAATGATGCAACATGTCTGATTTCATACTATTCCATTTCTGGAAAGTTATTGTGGTAGCTAACAGATAGTTCTTGTCTTTATGTATTGGCATTGTTCAAGAGATGTGAATAATAGGTTTCGGAATTCTTTAACATTCGGAATTTGTTTAATGGATTTGATTTTACAGCGTTTTATATCTTGGTAAATTCAATTTGACAGCATGATAAAAATTTATCATTTATGCTGCTTGGTACATATTTTTAAACTATATTTTTTATTTAAAAAACATAAATGCTGACTTTATGTTTACATTTTTTCCTTGCTCATGGAAAAATGTAATTTATGCATAGTAATCTTGATTGTGAAAATAACTTTAAGTTTGTTATAGAAAATTCATAATGAGTGCATCATTCACTTTTAATTTTAAAATATTTTTAATCAGTTTTTCTAATTACAAATAAAAAAAGATATGATATATTACAAAATACAATTGAATACAAATAATCACCTAATCAAAAGAAATATGTAGATTGTGATTAGTACTAATTAATAAGATGTTAGGATTTGCTTTTTGTTTCCCTTCTTTAAGCCTGTATCAGTTATTTATAGTGTTACAATTCATTTGTGAATATTTGTCTCATAATAAGATTTTCTTCCGAATACAGGATAAAAGTGGGAAGGTGTAATGCCTGGCTTCTCCATGAATACTAAAACTGATGAAATCTAGCTTAATCTAATCATTTATAAAACTCAGTGTGATAGTTTGATCAAACGGTTTGATAATCTCTTGTGACTTATCAAGGGGGAAAAAGGTGTTATAACCATGTGAGACAGTTAGAGATGCACAAAGTCTGGATAGTGTGAGATCACGCACGAGATCACCAGAGTGATGGAGGATCTGTGTAACAAATGGCTTGAAGCTGTTGCTGAAATGGGAGGAGCAGGATTAATGGTAAGATAATCACTGATATGGGAAACCAGTAGGTGTGTGGTGAAAAATAATTTTTGGTTCATTATGGTGTAAAACTTATGGGTGAAATTCAGTAGGCTGTCCCTTAATACAACTTTGGCCTTTTATTATTATTTATTTATTTATTACTATTGAAACCACAACCATGGTCAACCATGTAGGTAGAGTTCCACCTAGTTCAGATTTATTATCGTCTACTAGTGTCTTTAACTTTGGCGCTTGAGATTTTGAATAATTTTCTGTCAGTTCTGATTTTAAAGGTGAATGTAGTGAATTAAAACAGCAATTCATACATTTATTACACACAAATAATTGCAGCAAATGTTTGAGCAGCTGCTTTGCAAAGTCAGTTTTTGCACAATGTGCCTACAGATAATTTCATTGATGGACTAATCGTGATGTAATATTATAATTTCTATATTGTTCATGATCTCAAAGACAACTTCAGTGATAAAACTATTGCCTGTCATAGGCGGCACACTCATGGATTTGAATTTTTGCCTGCTAATCATTTTTCAGTTCTGTGTTCATTGCCATCGAAACGCCTGTATGAAATACTTATTGTACTTTGAAGCGTGCATCAAAGGACGTTTAAACACAGTGGCTGGCCTGAATTGTTTGTTTGCTTCTTTGCTTGCTTGCTTGCTCATTGGTGATTGGTGTGATGTCTTATATCAATAGTGTGTCAGTCTTGTACTGAAGGATGATTTTACAAACTGTGCTGCTTTATTATCTCCTTATACTTGACTGCTTTTCTCTTATTCTATAAACATCCTCATGACTTGTGAAGTACAGGTTTGAAATTACTGGTTTTAAACTCACAACCTCTACCGTGGGTCTAGCACCTTATCCACTGATGGCAGTTCTTTCCACAGTGTTATCAGTGAAGTGTTTTACCTGTAGTTGTCTCAAAATGCAAAAATTAGATTCTTTTCTTTTACTGTCAAATCCTTTCTTCTATTGACCGAAGTTACTCAATTTTGAACAACTGTAACACCAAGAAATGTATTGTCTGGCACTGTTAGTATTAAATTAAACACAAGTGTGTTACCTAGTTCTTATAATGTTTAATGGTGTAGCAAAAGTGGAAATTTTAAGATAGATTACAGACAGTATGAAGTCGACATTAATGTGTACTATCCTGGTTGGAATGGATTAAAGTCGATGTCGTTCATACAACTGTCACTGTTTGATCTTCATTTCATTCTGTTAATCAATACTCTAAATAGTAAGTTTTTCTCTTGTTTTGTCTGCAATTGAAACAAGTTTGTTTTTTTTTTATGAAAAAAGCTCCATACAAATGTTTTGTGTCATTGTCTCATAGAAATGCTGTTTTTTTAAATGACTTGTAAAAGCACCACAGTGTTTCACTTAAGAGAAACTACATTAGTTATTCTGCTGTTATATTGTCTGGTTGGCCAAAATTTGTCTGTTGCTAATATATCACACAGGAAAGGAAGTTTTAAACTATTATTGAAAGTTATACAATGAAGATGTACTTTTAAAAGGTTTTGAAAGCCCTTTTTGAGAATTTCACTGCATAATGCTGTTGACCTTTAATTCATTAGTTTATTTGGTGCATTGTATCATATTGTGCTGAAGAATAGTATTTGTTTATATGGTGGCTCTTTTCCAAAGGTGACTGTTAAACAAGGTTTGAATGTACATAGATCAATGTTGTTGTATACCTGTATTTATACTTCATACATACAACTGTCAAAGGATCTTTGTCTACTGTTATGTTGGAACTATATTCTATATAAACATTGCTTGCTTTGCTATTTTCTCTTTTATTGTCATGTATTTGTTGATTCAGCAATTTATGGACAATGCAAATAATATCTACATTCAAACATTTGCATTGTTAAAAGTGTATGCAAGTTACAAATTTAAGCATTTTCTATTGATATACAGTGTTTTATTTGCATTTTCTATTGTTACATATTGAATTATTGTACATAAGATTCTATGAGATAAATCTAACATTGTGTAGCTTTTATGCAGCAACAATTGTTGCTTACTCAATTGTTGGATTGGGGAGTTATTAAACATCATTCGTTTAGAGGATCTCCCTTAAACACTAACATCTTTCCTCTGATTTGATTGGTCAATATTTGCCAACATGTCATAAGTGATGGATTGCTACATTACAGCAATTATTTAAAAATAACAATGTATTGATGCTATATTTTTGCTAATGTCTGGTCAATTTTCTGATTTCTGTCAAAGCTTGGAATTAATTAAATATTAACCAGTGAAATGGCAATGATGAATCTTGGTAGATAATCACAAAGTTTGTTGTTTATTTGCCTTTTGCATGATGATACACATTACAGAATGGAGATAACAACTTTAAACGACTACAAATCTATTGTCTATTAGTTCTGTAGGTATTCTTTGATCCATTGATGCTGTTTGTCTGTGTTGTATTGATGGGGCACAAAGTTGGGTGCATGCCACTGCTTCCCAGTCAGATTATATTTTGAATTATTTTCATTTTTTGTCCCCGGAGTTTTGGAGATTCTGAGTCGATTGTTTCTCATCTTTCGACCAGAATTTGCATTTTGCATGACAGAGTTGCATTTTAATACTTATCTGATTGTTGGAAATTTTCTCTGATAAACAAATTAGTAATGACTTGTCCAATTTTTAACTTCATAAAAATCTCTTTTTGGAAATTGTGTAATGAGTGTTTTTCAGTTGTAAAATTTTAGAAATGGTCTACCAACTGTGCTCAGGTGAAGTGTTTGGTCCACTAAAATCTGGTTCATGATTTTGAAACCTGGTCATGGCACATATTCTCTGGTTTGATGTAAGATAAAAACATTGCATCTAATACTGTTTGCTCCCTTACCTCTGATCATTCATGAGGAGAAGTTGGCAGATATTTACAATGAACAAGGTTAGAGCTAGAGCAGATTCCACAAACACTGGTTTGGACATTTGCCTGTCAGTATACGACTGAAAATGGGCTCAAAACCAGAATAATTTATTTAATGGACTTTGTATTATATTACATATGCATATGAAACATGGTGACTGTGCGTAGAATTATATAAAAATCAGTATCAATGTTTTCATGATTTTCTTTTATCTTAAAAGAAACAATGCTCATATATCGCTTTTATTTTATAATTATTATGAATTATTGGTATTTCTATCACAGTTTTAAAGGGCAAAAATAAAATGTCATTGACTTATGCTTTGGTAAAATGTGATTCATCACAAGCAGTATAGTGTTAAACTGTGCTAAGCCTTGTCTGAATTGCCCCCATTTACTGCCATTGATAAAAGTCAGCCAGCTATGATGTGTCTTACAATCCTGATTTCTGTGAAGTTCTTGGCTTGATTGAGCTTATATTTGTCTGCACCAGTTGTCCTCATCTCTGTGGTGTTCAGGAATTTCTGTACTGCTGCACTCTGAGATGTTCTTTTGGTTGAACATTTGTTTAAGTCTAACAAAAATATTTGTCAGTTTTGTAAAATAACTGTGTCACTGAATGTAATCACAATTTTTGCCAATTAAAGAGAAATGGAAAATAATCATGTTTTAAAGTAGTGTTTCTGTTCTAAGCATTGATTATATGTTATGTTACAATTCATTAGGGGCTGCTGTTATATGATATATGAAAAGTGGATTCCTATGTTTTGTGTTGTTATTCAGGTTTTACCAGAAATCCGCTTGTAAAACAAGTGGTATCATTTTGTATTGAAGATTTTAACTCCAAATATATTTTTGCTACTTAAAGAAGGCTGGATTTAGAGAGGATGTTATGTGGTAATGAGGAGTTGGGGATTTGTAGGGAAGTGTGCCGAGCACATTGGGAAGAAGGATAATTATTGTAAAACAATACTCTTATTTTTAATCAGTTCTGTTATAGAATGATTAATGGTCATGCGTGCTTTTTACCAGGCTTGCTCTTTAGGATATGTACAATGACATGGGCTACAGAACGTAAGAGAATTAGCCATGTAGAGAATAGGGTTGGCTGCTGCTTGTATTTAAGGTTCAAGACTTGTTTTTTTGTATGTATGAGCTAAACATTTAGCTCAGCAAGTAAATATGAACTATAGAAATCTTCTATTCAATAACCATTCAGTCATGCCCTGGTTCAGAAATGTCACCTTTTTAAATGGTATTTGAATGAAACTTGTTACTGATATTTTTTGTCATGACAATGCATGTTTGAAGCCTCCCTGATCTCCAAAAATTCATATTTATCACAGATAGATCTTGTAATTGGAGCTAGAGCTAAGGACATTTATTTCCTAGTAAGCTCTGTGTTAGTGGTGGGGGGGATGGCAGCATTAATCACTTTCAGTTTTCTATGCTTTAGTTTCTGCTATTTCCTATCAGAGGCTAATGAAGCAGTTGGATAGATTGATACTGACTCATAAAGGTGGAAACAGCTGGAATTAAATTGATAAAAATAACACTATAACATTATAGCGTATTGATCTCCAATAATTATTGCTTATAGCTTTCTTATCGCATTTGTCATTGAAGAGGATTTTCTTGCTACAAATTGTTGTAAACCGATTAAAGCTGCATCAGTTTCTAAGAATTGGGTTTAAGGAACAAAGCGCATTACATGAAGTATAAAACTTCTGGGAATTCCTTTATTTAAGTATTTTCATTGGTTTCATTATTAATATTACGATATCTGAGTATATGCAATTGAATAGCATTTCATATAATGCTAGGAAAGTATGGTGTTGCTACATATATTGGTTCTATTCTGTATTTTTATGTTCACCATGAATTGTAAACAGCTACAAATGTCTTATCGTTGATTTTATAAGACTCTGTAGAATTGCTAGAAAATTACATCAATTTTTACTGACTGATTTTAACAGTTTTCTTCTAATTTCAATGCAAATACATTTAACTCAGATGTCAGTATAAAGAAAGCCATATACTTACTTCTTTTGTCTGGTTTCTCTTGAAGTGAGAATTATTTTCCTCCTGACAATTTTAAATGTTGTAATCTTGCAATACATAGAACAATATGAATGTGCTATGAAACATCCATAAAAAACATGGCTTCCATGCTGTGAGGACTGTTTTCTCTGTGTGGAAACTTCGAATATCTTCCTGCCTAAACCTGTAGTAATAATTTCATGCATTCAGTACTCCTTTAGTCTCCTAATTTATAAAGATATGGTCTCTGCAGGTTTGGGTTTGTTTTCCTTATATGGCATCAGAGTAAGCTTTTTTGGCACAGCAGGTTCAGGTTAGTGATCTGTTTTTGTCATCATAGCTCAGTGCGTATGAGAAAGAATCTTACATATTCAATGGATGGAATTATTCATTTAAATTTATTCAAGGTTTATTCTTATTATATGTAGCATTATGAGTTTTAAGGATCGATTTCTCTTTGATTTTAAGTCATAAATATTTATAAGATTTCAAAAATTAAAACTCATTTGCATCATTTTGAGTTTTTAGCATTAATTGTGCTTTTTATTAAGTCATTAATATTCATTCTGTTTCAATGTAACACAACATTTTAATAACTTTTCTGTATTCATGGATGTTGAATTAATGTTAAGAACACAATTACTTTTTACTGATTCATTAATTTGGTGTAGCCAGACTAGAAGATATTTTCATTATATTGTATGGTAGTCAGTTAGCCGCATAATGAGACCTCTGCATAGACGCACTGACAGCAAGTTGATGAAACTTGAAATTTGAATCTCAGATTTTTATTATCTCTCTGTAACAATGGTTGGAAATGACTAGTATCTTGTGTAGTGCATGTGATTGATGGAAAATTAATTAGTGTCATGTCAACTTTCAATTTCTAAGTTTCCCTATGAAAATTTGGTGCATATAGACTACTGGTGAAATTACTTTGTTGAATTTTATTGTTCCTAGAGTTCGATCATCTTAGACTTATTGAATCTGAAGTGTTCTGTTACTTGCTACAACTTGTAATCAAATATGGTAAAAAGATTTTTTCTTCACAATTTTTTGGATATGATTTTCCAATCATTAGTTGAGGTGCATATAGACTACTGGTGAAATTACTTTGTTGAATTTTATTGTTCCTAGAGTTCGAACATCTTAGACTTATTGAATCTGAAGTGTTCTGTTACTTGCTACAACTTGTAATCAAATATGGTAAAAAGATTTTTTCTTCACTTTTTTGGATATGATTTTCCAATCATTAAGTTTACAAGTTACATAAAAAGAAAAGGCTCAAGGGCTTTGTTCTCAGTTGCATAGATTCCTATCTTATCTGTCAACTGCTGGGTGTTGAATGCCATCTTGGGAAATTATCTTCATCCTGAAACTGCTGTGTGAGACATACGGTCCTATTGATACTTGTCTATGTGACACATATGATCCTATTGAAACTTGTATGTGTGACGCATATGGTCCTATTGAAACTTGTCTGTGTGACACGTTCGGTCCTATTGAAACTTGTCTGTGTGACACATACGGTCCTATTGAAACTTGTCAGTGTGACATATTTGGTCCTATTGAAACTTGTCTGTGTGACACATACGGTCCTATTGAAACTTGTCAGTGTGACATATTTGGTCCTATTGAAACTTGTCTGTGTGACACATACGGTCCTATTGAAACTTAACTGTGTGACACATTCTGTCCTATTGAAACTTGTCTGTGTGACACATCCGGCCCTATTGAAATTTGTCTGTGTGACACATATGGTCCTATTGAAACTTGTCTTTGTGATACATACGGTCCTATCGAAACTTGTCTGTGTGATACATACCGTCCTATTGAAACTTGTCTGTGTGATACATACGGTCCTATTGAAACTTGTCTCTCACACTATTTAACTACTCACCAAGCTAACTGAACATTGTACTGTACTCTAATCTTCTGCCAGGCATTTTAGAATATGCAGATCAATCAGATTTATTTCCAGATGTACAAGATGTAGCAAGGATCAAATCTGTGAGATTGGAAACATGATTGCTACAATTAAGAGATTAACATCAAAAGAGTCAACTTTAAACCAGTGCTTAAACTAATCCAGTGGCAGCTGGGTCATCTCTTCACATAAAGGTTGAATATGTCAAAATTCATTAGCCATTATGACACTTCTGTAGTGGATTATGTCATATCAAATCAAATACTCATACTTGGACACAAATCTGTATTTGGAGTCCTCTGAACCTGTTATTATTGCTTCTGGATTCCTGAATCCTGAGTCATGTCAGTGCTAATGGTGAATATATGTCTCTCAAATGTTGGACTAATATTTCTTGAATAAAATTCTCACTGGAAAATAGTTTTGCTATGTCAGGTACTTAAAATCTTAATTCTTTTTTGTGTGTATATATATATATATATTTGGTAGGTAGTATCTTGTGATTGCTCAAGTATTATGGAGTATGTCTTTGCTCTTGCGCTGTGAATGTGTCATTACACATGTGACGTAGATTTATCATTGTTCATACGATGTAAGTTCAATTCTTTTATGGATGTCTCATTTCTTATGTGTTATAGGGTGTCATAATTGCTCAGGTGATGTGGGTTGTGTCCTTGAATTGTGTCATGAATCATGTAGGGTATTTTTACAGATTCTTATGGGTTTTGTATCTTGTTATCTTTAGAGGATGAACATAGACTATGTGCCTGTCACTGTGGGGTATTTCCAGTATTCTGAAGGTGTCACCACTTTTATGGTGTTTGCATTACAAAAATCCTTATTGCCTCCCTCCTTTTCCCATGTTTATTTCATCTTTAACAACAGTTTAGTATGACTTGTGAAGATACCAACAATGCTTCATTTACATCAGCTGCAGCTTTGCTTGCTCTTGTGTGATTCAAATTTTGTAATGCAAAAGACTTCCATTAGATTACATTGAGACAAAACAAATTGTGATTGCCGAGTGAAATCTGATGTGGCTGCCAAAAATGTTGCCCAAACCTGCTGAAGTTGCCTATATCATAATTGTTTAGTAGTTTGTTGTATAATAGGAGAGCTTTAGAAGAAAATGTTTTGCCTTAATTTTCCATTGCTCTGTCTTGCTATTAGAATGGGAAAAATTCTGCTTTTCCGCAAAGATTGCTTACATATGCAATATTTGGAGGAATTTGTTTTCTCTCTCAATGTACCAAGTATAGTTCAAGAATTAGACATCACTTGCGGGGGTTTTAATAAGATTTAGCTCTGAGTATTTTTTTTATTGTTCTTCAATTTAATTTAAGTTCCAAAGCACCTGCCAATGGGTATGCAGGCTGCTCTTTGTGGTGCTATATAAAGCTGTTCATACCTTTAAGCTTAGGGCCAACAACTAATGAGCTTGTTGGCTGCCACATTATTGTGTAGTTTCATCAGCCTAATCTGATCAAAATGCACTTGTTTAGACCTTTGTTTCTTGACAGCATGAGAGGAATAATACAACTTGTGACATTATCTCTAAAGCCCTGAAGCTTGGTACCTCTTACTTTTATGTTTGTACTTAAAGCAATAAAATCTGTGGTCATGGTAACTGAACAATTCCATTTGAATTTGTTTTCATTTTTTTTTCAAAGGAGTAGGCAGTAGATGCAACAGACTGTGTTGTTATAGAAACCTGAGGAGTATTTCTTGATCAAGTTGTTTAATATCCTTTCCTGGTGAAATTGTCTTCCTCCATAGAAGATGAAAATAGATTCCTTTTGTTAGTGTTTACATCAATGTTTTACCATGGTTTCCTTTAGTTTGTTGCGCATTATTACCATGGTAAATGAAGCAAAAACTGTGTGCATCTATTTTGGTTTGAGGTAAATTAAGCTGTTATGAGTTAGGTATCCATTGATATTGATTTTAGGTATATTTCAATTATAGTATCAAATAGTATAGATTAGAGCATAAATTGTGTCTTCTTCGTAAGTTACAGTTAGTATGCCATGGCTTTTTTAAAGTAAAAATGAAGAAATAAGGGACTAAATGAATATGAGATAAATATCATGTAAATAAAATACATCTGTATTGGTTTAAGGTAAAATAAAGTGTTCAAGTGTGTTACTGCATTTTACAACAATGAATAAACTCTGGTATTGTTTTGAGCTTAACTTCAGTGAAAATATTTACAGACCTAAGAATTAAGTGCAGCAATATTTGCATCTTGATTGATTTGTGCAAACTTTGTTGGAAATTTACTCTTGTGTATTGACATGAGGTAATTTACCCTAGAATAATGATAGGTTTATTCATCATCAAAGAGAAAGGTTCATCAAATGGTGTCAAAAAAGTTCTAATCGAGAAATATTACAATGAATTTTCTGGTCAATGTGTTATTTAGATGTGCCATCGCTTACTTTGTTTTGTTAATGGAGCATTTCTTACCCATAGGGACCTATTGCTTCTCCTATGATTTATTGTTCCATTTTTTTTCTGAATGGAAAGTCGTCTGCAAAAAATTGAATTCTGTATGCCTTCAATGGAGAAAAAACCCAGAGATGTCCTAGAGTGTAAGTGGATACAATAAATTAATGAACTTTCTCCTCCACTAAGATTAAGCAATCCCTTGGTAAAGATTATTGTATAAAAAACAGTCCATAATATATCATCCTGCATAGATAGGGCTGGAATAGAATAACACGAACATAATGGTCAACAATAGAGCGTCAATTTCCTCGTAAGCCTATTATAAGTAATTGATAGTTGTTTGGGCGGCATACAATGGTGAATCAATCCTTCTATATCTACTAAATGGATTCAGTAATCAGCTAATGTGATTTGTCCTCTCTTTCATCTAACGCTTTCATTCACTCGTCCAAATTTAGGCATTCTTATAAAGACTTATTTAGTGATATAGTCGATTGAAGTTGCCCCTTTCTTTTCCTGCTGTTAGATAATGTCAATTTGAAAAATCGGAAGTATAATATTACTAGGGGGTTGATTAAATTGTGTACATTCAATCATTCAATGTGTGTGGTTCTTGGCTTGTTAGACATTTCATTTGCACAAACGTTTATCTTCTAAATTAGTTTCAAAGTATCGTTGATTTGAATTTAAAGCAATCCATTCATCTTTGAATAGTGTAAATAGATTTGGATTATTTTAAATACCAGCTTTTAAGTATCATAAAATGATTGTTTCTGAATCATTAAAATTGTAATATTGAAATACTAAAAAGATTTAATGTTACATATTATGTGTCTGCAGTAGACTGATGTGACTTTTTATCAACAAGGCATGAATGACATGACAGATATGTACTCTTCATCAATAAGTGACAAATAGCGTGCAGTTTGTCATTTTATCTTTTGCTCAGTTTTATCAATTCATGCATAACATTTTAGATTTAAAAGTATGATTGATCATTGATTTTGTTCTTATCATATTGTCTGTTGCGATTCATTGCTATTGGTCGCTGGATTGTTATTAATATTTTACCAGTAATAGATGACTGTAGGGTCAAATTTGAGTATCGTTGAGTGTCGATCCGTCTCCAGCTGTGTATAAAAACATGTGACATTCAGGTAGCGATAAATTTATTAGCAGACCGTTTTGCATGTGAAACTTGTGTTCTACTGATCCATGTGTCATGAAAATGTAATTCAAGTTTCGCATGCAGGAAATCGACTGCATTACCGAGTCTTTGATCTTTGAATATAATGAGACTTTATGAGTGGAGAATTCATTTGTAATTTGGCATCTAGTTCTATCTTTCCAATATCAGGTAAAGCCTAGTCATTGTCATAACAACTTGTTACTGTATTGGGTTGAGTAATTCTCACATCAACAACAACTGGAATTTGTTATAGTACCATTTATTGTGACAAAAAAAAATCCTTTTTTCCATAGTCACTTATAGCCCTGTGACTGATCTGGACTTGAATGAAGAAATCTTTTACATTAATCACTTATATTGATTGTAGAGAATGCAAATCCCTGAGTTATAGAACTGGTTTCACATACCTATTGAAGAATGCAGCATTTCCATTAAAAACAATTTTTGTGATTTAAAACAATACGAGGCTTTAACTTGCGTCTCATAGTAATTGTCAAATGCTTTTACTGTGAAATACATCAAAACATTACCATGCTGTAAAATTGATCTTGAGTATGCATTTAGTTTATTTTATTTGATTATGTGCTGATTGATTGATTGATTGATTGATTGATTGATTGATTGATTGATTGAAATTCAATAGATCTTTAATTGATTGATTTTAATAGATCTACTGTTTAATTGATTGATTGATTGATCTTCCCTTCATGTTTAATACCTTCCTTCCATACCAATATAACCATGCAAAACCTCCCATACTCCCTGGGACAAATTAAAATTGGATTACATGTGATGTTAACTCATAACGTTTTCCACAGTATTAATTTTGTTCCAAGATTTTTTTTTACTAAATTCATAATGTTTGATTACTGATCATTTTTCTCATTTTCCAGTTTAAAGTATGATACAAATTCAATTAAGTTGCTGGGAAGCCGTTAATGACGCTGTTGTGCCCCCAGTGCTGTTTTTAATTAATCCTCATGTATTTTGAGAAAATGGTTGTTGATGATGCACGGGTTCGGTAATGATTCCACGAGACAGGCTATTTAGACGAATTAGTTCATGATTATATTTGATAGCAAAATGCTGTAATTTTAGTTAATTTTCACAGAATTATGTTTGCTATATTTGTCAATGATTTAATATTGCAAGCCACCATCACATAATGATTGTGTGTAATCTTTTTTTCATCAGATTTTCCTGGTGTCTGTAATTTTATTAGTAGAAGTTTTTAGACAAATGCTGCAGTGCATGTGGTTTGGAGTGAAAAGTCATCCATTTGCTTCTCATTCTGTTCTCTTTAGGGGCCAATAATAGGGGCTGAATGCCACATGGGTTCTGGAGACAATTGTTGCTTGTTTTTCTTGTTCTTCAATTCAGACTTTCTCTATCTCTCTGTACGGTTCCTGAGTCTTCCTCTGGGTTGCTATTGCTCCATGTTTATTTCACTTTGTCTTGCTATAGCTTAATGTCTCCTTTTTGATTTAAATGTCACATAGTGGAATTTGGGTCTGATAGGAAAGGTTTGTCTTGGTTTGATTTGGCTCAGGAACACTTAAGTTACGTCAATTTTTCAATGATAAAATACTTCAAAAATACCATTGATAAATAATATTTAAATAAAATTTTCTTAATAGTTCTATGCTGTTAAGAATGTGTTCTCAAATGTCTGCCCATCTGTCTGTCTTTTCATGC
Source organism: Lutraria rhynchaena (assembly GCA_008271625.1). Classification (NCBI taxonomy): domain Eukaryota; kingdom Metazoa; phylum Mollusca; class Bivalvia; order Venerida; family Mactridae; genus Lutraria; species Lutraria rhynchaena. The sequence goes on from VIBL01000036.1 coordinate 1,735,507, forward strand.
TGTTTATTATGTCTTCTCTACTGAAGCTGTTTGTCTGATTAAATTCCAGCTCAACCAAAGGACAGTCAGTATCAGAGTTGTTGCCCTTTGAGAATTTAACCAAAACATATGACCATAACCTGAGACAGCCTTTCATAGATTAAGATCTATCTCTTGTTTTCACTTAAAAGTTAATCTTAAAAAACACAAAGATATAGAAATGTTGTAATGGCTGGTATTATTCTAATAGCAGACAGTATTTCCATCATTTTATGCCACAGACATAAGTACATAAAAGAGTGGATTCCATATTGCTTTGAATATTAATCCCCAAAGATGCACATCTTCGTCAAGTTGAGATTTTTCATTTATATATTATTGTGGATAGAATTGGAAAAAGATATTTATGTATAAATATGGAGAAAGCTTTTTGTTGGGATTTCTTGTCTGAAAGCTGTTTTTCTTGTTACATCGTAGACAAGAACCAAATTTATGGCGAAATATCCGTGTTTTATGACCATGTTTGGCGATGGATAAAATCCTAGAATTGCGTCTGTTTAATTCTGTATGTCAGACTTACTTTATCTTCTTATTGTAAAATTTACGTCCCTGCAAACTTTTTTGTGATTGTATCTGTTTCTTGTGCTTTCATCTTTTGAAGTCTCTGAAATCCAGCTTACATATTTGTATAAGAAATAAGTCAGAATTTATTACTGTGGGAATGATATTTGTATTACACTGATAGATACAGACAAGATGCTAGACTGTTGTGAAGAATATCTTGCTTATACTTTTAGATGTCACCACTATGAATAGTAGATACAACATAAATTCCAGTAGATACAGTAGTACATGATAACAGTGAACTCATAAATAGTAGGACATACATATAGCGAACTATGGATGCATTAGAACATACTTTTATTGAACTCAGATACAGTGAAACTGCATTATTAAGAGCATCGATATCACAGGCATCCGACTTATCTCGAGGAGTTTTTACAGTCCTGTCAATATTTGTTCATGGTTGAGCATAATTTTCAACCTTGTTATTGAAAGCACCAGACTTAGAATCTCAAGTGTTTAGTCTGTTCCAATGACTCCTGGAGATGAGGTTTTACTGTATTGTAGTACATACTTATATTCAACTCAGATATAGTGAAGAATCATGTAGTTTTCAGACCTTGTTATATCCAGGCTTTACTTTATTCTGAGTTAAGAATATGGAAATGTTGAATTAGTCAAAACTAATGAAGTGTTCATAGCAAAAATTAAATTTTGTAATAAAAAGTAATGATTAGTGTGAAACTATCAGATGCTATTACTCCATTATTAGGTGTGCTTGCAATTAAGGGCTTATTTTTTGGATACTATTTTTTACAATTACAGTAAACTTCACTTAGCAATCATCTCAGTATTATGACCACCTTATTATAACGACCACTTACTTTTAGACTGACTTTCAGTTACACCTCTATAACTTGATAATAAGACCACCTCAGTATTTGACTGATTGTCAGTTACACCTCTATAACTTGATAATAAGACCACCTCAGTATTTGACTGATTGTCAGTTACACCTCTATAACTTGATAATAAGACCACCTCAGTATTTGACTGATTGTCAGTTACACCTCTATAACTTGATAATAAGACCACCTCAGTATTGTGACTGATTTTCAGGTCCTGAAGGTGGTCTCAAAATCACAGCTTTTCTATATATGTATGAATTACTTATGTTTTACAACTTTTGATAGAGAAGAGGATGTGGCTTATTTTATTTTGGCCCGCCAGCTAGTTCAATAGGTAGAGTATTATAAAGACCCCAGGTTCATAAGTTTGAACTCATGGCACATATTCTCTGGGATGATTTTGTTTAAGATATTATGTCTTAAGTCATTCATCCTCCCCAGTTGATTATTCATGTTGAGAACTACCAAGGTTAGTACTGGTTTGGAATCCAAGAGCACTGATTTGTATTACTGCCCTTTAGTGTGTAACTGAAATTCTGTTTAAAACAGGTTCAAGATGTTCATGATTTAGAATTGATATGATTTTAATGATGTTTGAAGTATTTAAATCTGGTTGATCAAAAAATAGACCCCAAATATATTCGTGCCATGTAATGGAATGAATAGATTTACATTACACCAATGTTCTAGTTGCTAATTATTTAAAAGGACTCATGTTCCTGTGTATCTGTACTTTGTTCCATATATATTGCTTCCAGCATGGTTAATGTTTTTGTTGTTGAATTCATTGATTACATAGAAAAAAGTTAATTGAAATAGTTTGTCCTTCCCTTGTCCTTCATCAATAACAACGTAATTTTAGATGTTTTATGACTCTAATCTCTCCGCCAGTTACCAATTCCAAATGAATATTGCTTCTCAACATGGAATCTATGCCATACTGTCTTATACCTAATACCATGTATGTTTATCACATTTCTTAATTGCCTAAATGCTCCCAGTAAGTGGTTGATGGACTACAATTTCAGGTCTTGGTGATAGATCAATGATTTTTGTTTAAAGGTTGGTTGTATGATTCTAATCAAATACAGTGAAACCTCACTTAGTGTTTTTCCATTCCTTTTTTATGACCACTTATTTTTTGACTGGCTTTCAATATTTCCTCCTTAGTTAACTTGACAATGAAACCACTTCAATATTAAGATCATAATTTTGTTTGTTCTTAGTCTAGATATCAAGGTTTTACTGTATCTTTAGTCACAAAATTTTGTTAAATTTTGTAGAACTTGATTTATGTAGACCCATTCTTGAACATTTTCAACTCAACTTTTTTCTTGTTAAGTCTTGAAAATACTGAAATTTCAGGTTTAAAGCATATTGAACGTATTCATTCTGTCTTAACCTTTGCTCCCAGTAATGTTATTGATGACCACTTGTATGTCATAAACATGACTCTGTATTCTTTCAGATTTTCAGCCATATTCTAGTAGATTACTCATAATGCATGATTTTTTGTGTGATTTAACTGAATGTATTTTCTCCCATTTAATATCTGGGCTCCTACCTTTAAAGTTCATTGTTTAGTTGAATATAAAACCAGTCAGTGTTCTCAAGAAGTTTTCTCCTATACTTGTGTGGTAACACACTGGCAGCAGCTGGTTTTATGAATGAGATTTATTGTAGTCTCTGTATATAGATATGTGGATATATGGTATTGTTACCAGCATTCAGTATCACTACCATATATGGAAAATTCATCAAATTGTAGATCTTACAGTACAGCTCTGTTTGAAATGATGGTCTATTTCCTATTTTTGACTCTAAGATGATAAAACAAACAAATAAGTGGGAAAAGGATGAAATCTATATTTTCTTTTCATTTTGTTGATTGTACCTGAGCATATTGCTTCCATTCAGCTTAGTCTGACACAAAGCTTTCTCCCAATTATTTGCAGATATTAGGGCAGGGTGAATTGTGTACACCAGTTTTCCGTCTTTCAGTATGGTATGGTTACCAGGTTTTAGCTGTACCAATAGGAAGGCAGACAACCACAGTCACCTTTTTTAATGTGAAACTAGCGATACTACTAACTTTGCAGTGAGACACTCATCTGAAAATGTCCGAATGGAAGTTTAAGCTCAAGCATTTTTCTCAAAACAAATGATAAAAAGTCAACATCTTCAGATACAAGAAAATTAACTGCAAGATTCCTGAAACTTATTTGTAAGATACTCCCAGTTTGAAACTTTTATTGTATTGTATTGTATTGGCAATACATATTGCATATTGTTTGTCCGTATCACAATATGTATGGAATTGAAAATGTCTGAGCAATACCCAGCCCTAGCATATATTGTACTCATTAAAGTTGCAAGTGCTAGTATGTACTATTTATTTTCATCAATTAAATTGTCATTTAAACATTCATATCTCCATTCAGCTCATCTTTTTTTTCTTATTTAAGAATGTATGTATGGATATTGAAATACACATAATGTCTTATAAACGACCTATCTCCATTGTTTCAAGTTGTCATTATAGTGGTTGTAGGTTACTTATTTTCTTACCTTTTTTTCAAATTTTCTTGTTAACAGTTTGTTTTCTTACAGTGTTTTGATTCCACTTGATCTAATTAGCCTTTGAAGTAAGGTCAACTGTTGCGTGAAGGTCATATTTCTTTGTTCAATGTGGATGCCGTTTGTTCACAGATTTCACTGTATTTTAACAAGTGCTCCAATTAACTGTAAAGACACACTTTTTGTAAAGATGTGAGTGACCACCATGAATTGGTGTAATTAAGCTCATAGATCTTATGTCTAATTGTCTCCAGTATTGTTAACATCATCCAGTACTCATTATTTTTAGCCCTGTTCTGGCCGAGGGGGTTACTGTGATGAAGATGTATCATATCTGCTCCTTGAGGACATTAATGAGAGTTATTTGTTACTTTTTCAATGATTTGTCCATTTTTTTCTCCCATTTGTAACAATTTGATGTGTTTTCCTCTCCGCCTTTAGGTTAATAAAAATTTTGTTGATATCTCATAGAGATTAATTATGGTTTTATTGGTTGGGTATTTTTCTGTATTCATTTCTTTACCAATGCTTAAAAATGTAATTTCTGAATATTGAACCCTCGAAAACCATGAATTTATGAAAATCAACTAAGTTTCACAGTTATAAGTTTTCCCTTTAATTTCTATACAGTCTATACTTCTGAATACTATGACTTCCACATTCCAAATTTTGAACTGTTATATGATGAGTTTTTAGACTGTTCTTGTACTAATTTACTTCACACTTAGAGATGAGCATTTATTTTGCTAATGCACCATTAAAGTTTGGTATATTAAAACACAAAATGTAGAATGAGTTAGATGCTGTTATTATACAATTAGTGTTTTTTTTACAATAAAATGAATGACAGATTATTTTTCATGTGTATCTCAATAATGTGGTTAAACTTTTGGAGTGTACGATATATAGATACCTACAAAACTTCTGAAAATCAAACCTTTCTACTTGTCCCATGGATGTTCAGTATTCTAAAGTTTCACTGTTTGTGTTTTAGATGATAAAACAATGAATATGATTTTCTTTTGCATTTTTCACTTGTTGTATACTTTAAATGAATGTTCTCACTCCTAATAAACACCCTCACTTACCATAAATTCACTGAGAGAATTTACACCTGAAATTGATAAATACTCCAGAGAATTAAATTCAGGACATAAAACATCTGTTGTTGAATTTATGCAACTTGATATGTTAGGACTGTATGGTAATCATAATTATTCATTTTGATGCTTTAGTGATAATTGGTTATGAATATTTTAATGCGATGTTTATACATTAAGCTTTTAATGTTTTTTTTAATGGCATAAGATCATTTAGAATTAGTTAATATTGAATTTGCTTGCAGGTTTTGAATGACCTAAATTGTAGATTCCTTCTGGCAGCCTCTGATGTCCCTTTTTGATAACAAAGGGTTGCATAATTTATGTTGATTAATAAACAAAGGTGGCGGTGAATGGTCTGGAAGGACCACTGTCTTTGATTGAATTGATGCCCTTGTTGCTTTCTCATGTTTGTTGTTTTGGCTTAGAGGTCTTCATGTAAGGGAACTTTGTCAAAATTTAAGGGACTGACCCAAGTGGGATCAATGTGTCTGGGAAAAGCCAAACCTCCCCATTTCACCCAAGCCACTTTTTTATTATTTACCATTGTGATCAACCATGGATATTATTTATTACGTCTTGCCTTAATAAATAAGACTGCCACTGAATGTTTTCTCTCAAATTCACTGAAATCAACATGTTTGGGAACAAGATTTTTATCAGAAACATGAGTTTTGTTGTTTTGTTTTGTCTAACACTGGGTGGTCATAAACTTGAGAAATTATCCTAAATTATCCATTTGTTTTTGTTTTCTTTCTGATGTAGCAACAAGTGTAATTAATTAAAGTTTTTAGTTTTATGGTATACATGATATTTGTTTATACTTTAGAGTTACCAAGCAGTAAATTAACACAAAAACTCTGCTGAAATGATTTTGGCTGCCAGTACTTGGTACATGAATTGGTTCACAGACCAATGAAACATTGAACATAACATTTACAACTGCCAGGTTCTTGTCAGAGATTCTTTTCTTGAAGCTACAAATGTATGGTTTGGATGTATTTACATATTGACCATCTAGTGGTTGTTGTCAAATGAAGTATTGCTATCCATTACCGGGTCAAGTTTGTTTGGCATTAGTCTGTGTCAGTTTCTGGAACATATCGGAGGTACCGCAAAGTTTCCAAATGTGACCTAATTTATTCAGATCATGAAGGTATGGCTGATTGACTATATCATACATGGTTTGCTTTAACCCGTTGCCTCATAATTCCGCATTTCCACTGCATCGGAAGCAGACCACTTTTGAAAACATTGTGGCAAAAGAAGCCATTGCTTGTAATGAGTAATGGCTTCTTTTGCCACAATATTTTTTTGTTCACTTTGTCAGAAAGAAATAATCCAATTTTCTTAAATAATTTGGTGTACATTAGCTTTGAATTTGGAAGAGTACAAAATATGCTTATGAGGTAAAGGGTTAACAATTGGGCAGACTTGCGTTCTGTTAAAGCAGGCAGATGAACAGGAAATACAACCACTTATTTCAGCATTTACTCAGCCAAATGAACCTTAGAAATTAATGCTGAGTCATCATATCTTTGAGCCTATTTCTCATTATAAGTTATTTAGATGTCAATGTATGAAGCTCTAAATATATTTATCAAGCCAAAGGTCCTCTTGGCAACAGTACAAACTCATATTCTTAATATGTTACCTAGAAAACTTGCCACAAGGTACTGTTGACTGAACATTTACATGACTTATGAATGAAATCAGTTTTGTTGTGGTATTTTGTTTACAAAACATGTGAACAGAATGTATTTATTTTGTTCTGTAATTAAGTTATTCATTAATTATTTTACTGTAGTTAACTTAAGTACTTTATATACAGTAATTATCTTTGTTTCCCCTGTTCTATCATTTTGCACAAGACTCTGGACCTAGTCGTTGAAAGGTTCGTTAACTTTGCATGGCATTGTTCTATATTTTAATGGATATTGTCCTCCATATTTTAAAGACAGTACTGGATTGATGGTTTCAACATATCAGCTATATCTGCCTATTTGGTATTTGAGGTATATTTTCATTTTTTCAAGTGGGAAATTGTTTTGTCTATTTTCTGTCTTTGGTCTTATAAAGGTTTCATTGAAATGTACTAAGCTTTCACCTCTTGCTAATATTAATTTGTAAATGTACTGAAATACACATAAAAGAGAATATAATAATTCCATACTTTATGTAGCATGTGTCACAGGTGTTCTTCTGTGTTTGTGAAATTTTCTTGTATTAAATTTCATCATAATGGTGATATCAATCTTTTACTATCATGGAACCTGGGGAAAAGTTGGGTTTAGAAGAATTTCTTCATTGGAAAGGTTTTTTTCAGACAAAAATTTTCAAAAACTCTTTACAAAAGATATTGCATAGAATTTGGTTGCACATAGTACTCACAACTTTGTCCAAATTAATGTGATTTTCAAATTTCTGGGGTTAGTGTTGGAGGCTTCATTGTATTTACTTTTCCTGGGGTTTTATTTGACATTAAATGTGTATAAGTTGCTAAATGAATGCTACCATTTTTTTTTTATTGAAAAAATATTCCCGTATTTGTTGCAATATAACTTCTGATGTTTTTGCAAAGAAAAATTGTTATCAAACATGCAAGACAGTCATGCATATCTAGGTTACTCCATTTTTACCATACCTATAAGAACTAAATACTTCAGGTATATCAAGCTATGGGATTTTATCTTTTAAATTTTTCATTTTCTTTTCCAAGTGAAAGAACTTGAAATTCTTGAGCTTAATTTTGCATAATTTCATACAGTTTCCTGCTATTTTATCTGTTTTATTGTTCAGTATCAATATAAATGTAAGATACCTAGAAGATATCAAGGAAAGTAATCTTAATTTAATGTACTTAGAACTTTAATTATGTCAGATATAGGATTGATTGTAAATGAATTTATTCAGAGTGGCACTTCTTGTCTTCAGTGAAATATTGAAAACATATGATGCTCAAGGTTATATGATTTACAACTACACCTTTTACCCTAGTTGTGAATTTAAAGGTTTTGTGGATTTTTGTGACTTAGAATCTAGTGACTCTGTTATGGGGCTCATCTTGGTTGCTTTGCTCAGTAAGAATAGTGTAAGGTCTGGGGATCTTAGGTTCATTAGTTTAAACCTTGGGTACGGGGACATAATGTTCTCTGTGACAAAATGGTTGTAGACAATAATTATGTATAAGGTGATTTGTTCTCCAACACTGACTCATGTGGAGAAGATGGCAATTACTTGTGGAGGACCAGGTTAGATACACAGAATCCTGGAATACAGGCATAGTTAACTGCTCACTGAAATACTATTGAAAACAGGTGTAAAACCAGAAATATTCATAGCTTTTGTCATTTAGACTCAAAATGCTCCGTCATCAATCTCAAGAAAAACAAGAACAATTAAGATGAAAAAAAACTGAAGTTTTGAAAGATATACTGTGATAGATGATCCTATAATTCTCAAATTATTTGTCATTGTCTGTAACATGCCAGTATAACTGTTATTAATTTGTATTGATTCTGATTATATATTGAACTGCTTTGTTTTAAATGCATTTCAAGCAATCTGCTGCTGCACATTATCTAATAATGACCTTTTAGCAATGTGCTGTCAGCAACTTCAAGCTTGCACATAGATTGGATTCAAGATAAAGGATTTCATAAGTTTGATGCCAAATTGTTGTTGATTGTTTCAAAATTAAATAAACTTTTACAACTTATTTTTGTGAATTCATGATTCTTTTCTTGATTTCTTCAGCTAGTGCAATACGACCCTATATTCTTTTTTGTCAAAACTGAGTTAGGTTAGTTTAGTGCCAAATGTTTGGATTTCTGTTGAATCGTTTGGCATCAGGTGGTTTCTGGCTTTATCTATTGCAATTTATTTAGTGGAAATAAGGTTTGTGTTCTAATATGTATATATTAGTGAACTTGATATCTCTGCTAGTTTATACATGGTACTCCGGGGAGTTATTAAATGATTTCACAGTATCTATCTGTACAGACTGTAAATTTCTGCTCGAATAGACTATCTAACTATCTTCTGACTTAATGCCTAACTGTTGCACTTAAATGTTAATTGGGAGACATTGAAGTCACAGCGGTAGATTTGAAATGTCTCATACAATATTACATTATAACATCAGGGTTATGATTCTGATGATAAATTTGATGAAATTTTACTGAATTTAATTGTTTTGTTGATACATACATATGCTGCATTCAGTGCATACTACAATATCGACTATGTGCGCCACAAAGCTCTGTATGCTGGGTCTGTACAGTGTCCTTTTGATTCCATGACGATGTCATGTTATTGCGTGTGATAAGATGGTAACTGTTCAACATTATCTGTCTGCACTTGCTGCCTGTCCCATAGAGGTGTCCTGTCTCATCAGTCTTAGGTGGCACTATAATCTTGCCATATTTGCACTTAGTACATTGTAGATTAATAGAAATTGTAATATCACATTATAAACACATAAATTATATCTAAGTCTTTGTCCCTTAGCCTTTAATTGTTTCAGTTCTCAACTAGCCATGTATGAAGGCACTATAAGGCTTCCATAGTTTGTTGTTCACTTTCTGATTGTTCATTGTTTTTTAATGATACTTAAGTACATATGGGAGTTTTTAATTTTTCTCACAAATATTTTCTTTTAATAGCTGGTGTTGGAGAAACAAGTTGAACATGATGTCAGATTAATAAATATTAAAAAATTTATTACAATGTTTATCATATTATTGTATTTATTTATACAGATCAGACTTCTTCATTGATTCTGTTTTTTTTTTCGAGGGGCCAGAATATGTGATCCCTTATTCATTGTCTATTGATAAGAGAAAGCTCTGATCCTGACAGACTGATTACTTCAGATAAAATGGTTCCCTCAAATTCTAGGGAGCATATCAGGGGTTTAAATGATTATCATGAGGCATGAATGAAGTTATTTGATGCAATGAATGTTAACTGGGGTTGTGTGCCCCCACCCACCCACATTTTGCAGAAAATCTTAATTTTATTGAAAATTGGTTTCATTTTATTCAAAATGTAATTTTGAGGCAAGAGTTTAATGGTAATGACATTAAGTGATCATGTTGATGCAATGAAAAATCCTTTCTAATCTCAACATTGTTGTTCTGACAAGTTTTTTTCTCTAGAATGGTCCCTTTCATGCATTACAATATTGACAATCCTAAATTTCAATACCATCATAATTGTAAATTTTGAACTGATAATCTTCAATTCAGGGTTTCTTATGTGATAAACTAAAACTCAGAGGGTCTGTAGAAATGTCTTGAAACACCAGTTTCTTTATAGTTATTGTAAATTAAGACCACATTTTGCCCCAAGTTAAACATTCCTTATATTGAAGTTGCCTCACTGTCAAGTTGAAATACAGCAGAATTATTGAAAATTGGTCCAGAAATAAGTCATTGTTGTAATGAGGTGTTCACTTAATGAGACTTGCTTATAGGATCAAAGAAAAGTTAACAATCACCTGTCAATAAAGGCCACCTAAAAGACAACAGCAATTATTTAGATAACTGTTATTGATTAAATAGACCAGATATACCTGTGAATAATGGACAACTGTGTATAGAGGCCACATTTCCTCTCTTCCTTGTTCACAGGTTTGACACAGGTTATAAGTTACAATTGTTTGATGATGAAAGAATTTTTAATTGTTATTTTGAACTGAGCTGACACATTACTGATGTGTTTATTGTATTCTTCAAAAGTGGTTATTTTATCTTCAAAGTGTTTATCAAATTAGTTTCTTACCATTTTCCTTCACCATTTTCAACTTACTATAAATAATTGATAAATAATTGATAATTGATTAATTTTCTAAGTAATACTTGGCACAGAGCTTAGATTCACTCCACGTATGACAACATTTATTAAGTATCAAATTGATAAAGAAGTTTTTTTTAAGACTGGGAGATACTTATCCAAGAGCCAGAATGAGTTTATGTGTTACAATTCTGTTGATAAGATGAAAGTAGAATACTCCAGTTACAAAGATACTGGTACAGATAAATGATTAATTTAATTATTACATTTGTTTTTTATGTATATTTTCAGGTAAGTGTATCATGATGACTGTCTGGATGATTGATGTTGAGTTTACAAGTAGCCCTGATTAGATTAGATGTAATGGTTTCTTGTAAAAAAACGGATGTACCTTCTACTGGTATTGGAAAGAAAGAAAGACAAAAAAGATGAATATTTATACTTGAGTATGACAAGGTTTGGGTACAGAAATGGTTAACTTCAATATTGGGTGAAGTTGTTTAACTAATGAGTGCTTTTTGATGATGTTTTGTACTATGCTTAGTTTTTGTTTGAATGTATGATGTAATTGGGTTACTTGTCTGCTTGTATGTATTCGGCTTTTGATGAAGATGTTAAGATTTCAGTTAAGTTAAACACTGGGTAAAGAATTGATTATCAAGGCAAAATCAATAGGACTTATATGTCAGTGACTGATTAGTTTTAAATATTGAACAAATCAATTTAAGTTACCAGATGTTTTGTTGCAATGAAATCTATTTAATGCTCTCAGAAAACAGCTAAGTATATAAATATCCAATCGTTTCTTCACATTAAATCAGCTTAGGAAAGAGCAATCTCACAAACCAGGATACAATTTATCCTTAAATCAGCTGATTCTCCTCATGATTTTCTTATCCGATTTTATACCAGCTTATTGTAGTGCAGTAGGCAAGGGGGGCTACTCTGTAATGACTAAAAGTAAAAATAATGAGCTCCCATTTTGATTAATGGAGTTTAGCCTCATTTTTTCTGTGATTTTACTTAATTAGCACATCTTATCACTTTAATGTTGCGTTTTATCCAACTAGTTGTGCCATTTACTTCTGGTTTGTTGTGAATTGATGTCACTTACATTTATCTTCAGTGAGAATATCTGTTATTTTGATAAAAAATGGTAATTTTCAAGGATAAAATTTGGCTACTTGAAGGATGAGGAAAAAAAATATCTTGAACAAAGTAATTTCTTTGCCCAAATTGGCTTATGTATGATTGTGGCTGTTCTTGTAAACAAAGATATGATGGATTAATGTATCTGAAATTTTGTTTACTATGTACCCATATAATATTATGTTATCCAATCTTATGGAACTACACCATGATTGTTAATGACAAGAATAATTTGTGTAATTTCATACTGGTAGTTAATATATGAACCTGTCAACCTACTAGTCATTGTTGTATAAAACTGGCGTCTGAACCATAGTTATGTCTTCCTGGTATGAGTACACTTGTTTTTGCCTGATTGTTTGTCTGTCTGTAAGAATTTTGATATAGTGTTTCTCAAGTGTCTGAAAAGGAAGGATTTTGGAACCCTATGCATAAAATTTTATGTGTATCTATTTGTGGCTTCAGTGAATTTGGTGGTTGTATTAACCTCACTCATATTCTGCTCAGATAACAGTCCTTGAACAATTTCAAACGTTTTTGTCCCCCAATTTTTGAAATAATTTTAGTTGTGTTTCTATAATATTGTACAAATTGTACATAAAATCACATGTATGTATTGCTTTACCTCCCTTTAATGCTTGCACATGCCTACACAATGCCTCATTACCTGGGAATAAGAGAACAACTCTTGACCAGCAATGGTGATTAATGTTACAGGAGAATGATATTCCAAGATAATGTTTAATTTACCATCTAGATGAGTGTTACAGTCAGAGTGGAAGAATTACTTGGTCAACTGGAATAGTGAATTTCGGACCACACACAGTATAGTTTAGTGCCATTTTATGAAGTTTTATGGCTAGAAAATGGCATATCATGGATAATTGGTTATCATTGGGTTAAACAGATCTCTGAATTTGGACAGGTCATCTACTTTAATTATGATAAGAGGTAACATGGGGGCTATGTATCCTTTGATTACATCTTGACTGGTTTGCAGTGTCTACCACTGAAAACACTATTCCTTAATGAAACTTTATGGGAACCAGTCCACTTGGTGGCAATAATTTGCAAGATTTCGCTTTGCATGTCAGACCTTCGAAAATTCCGTCTTACCTGTGTCATATATATGCTTATAAAATTTTTAATGAAAATTCCATACAGTTTGCATACAGTTTTAATAATAAACTCTATTTGGAACATATTTTCTGTTCTATGGCTATTTTAACATGGCTTAAAATAAAATAAAAGATAATCCAGTATCTTTACATCTGTCTACAATGTCACTAATATTCAAAGGACCTATTGTGTTATATCACTGACTTAATAGAAGTTCAACTTTGTGTAACTTCAAAGGAAGTATAAATAAGTATGAACTCATTTCTTTCACTGAAAAAATATATTTCAATTATATTTGTACTGTTATGTTAAAGATATTTTCTGAGTTTCATTTAAGTGAATAGAGTATAAAGAAAATAATCCTTAAGAATAAAACTTTGGTGAAAGCATTTTAAATTGTTTCCTATTTATAGTATATACCTTTATCTAGTTCACTGTTTGTTTGTAAAACATTTTATTGCATTTAATTGAAACTTTGTGAAATTGTTCAGTTTTTCATTACCTCAGAATGTGGTTAGTAGTTTTTGTTATACTTAAAGATCAAAGGCCTGTTACATTTTTTTCATTAAATAAATTCAATTACAATTGTAGCTTTATTACTGTTTGAATGGTGAAGATGATTGCGTGTTATAATTGCCTCTGTGAAACGTTTGAATATAGTCTAACCTGTAAAAATGGTCTGCTCTATCTGTTGATCTAACTTATTTTGATAAAGTTTATGGACCATTTAATTGATTACAAAATCATCATTAACTCAATTTACTGAAAGATTATCTTCAGAACCTATTTGACTTTTTCTTAATATGGACATGTTGTAGTCTTTCCCCAGGCACAATCCCATTTTTCAGATGTAGTATGTACTAGTGCAGTGTCCAGGAAGCGGACTCGAGCGTGATTAATATAAGCAAAATGTTTGTTTCCCAATCAAGCTAAGATAAATTAGTATAAACTAATATGCACTCTGCTCTGAAACCTATCCTAACCCCATGCAGCACATTGCTCACACCCATTTCACCGAGTAATGTAAGGATATTTTAATTTAAATACCCAGAATTTCAATGTAGCAAATATCCATTCCTGCAAAGCACTACTTATTTTCTAAATCATTAGACAAACTAGATATTTGAGGGAATAATTTCTTATCTGTGTTTTTATCAGTTGATGAAAGTGACTGTTGGGTCACACTGTATTCTGTAAAACAATTAAAGGAACTTAAAATTACAATGAAGGATAAGCACAGTTGTTTTTTATTACAAAACTACAATTAGATTGCACTTAACTGTTTTATTGTCATCTATTATAACAAAAATGAACCCACTGAGTGAATTGATTTAACAAAGGTTTGTTACTCAACTGTAACTGATATGACATATGATAGTTAATATCACTGTGGGGTAAACTGGATAATGATGTGGGTAATTAGATGAACTTTGGGTTGATCATGGTTATTGAGTACTCTTTTTAGTGAGAAACTGTCTAAATAAATTAATGACGATATATTTAAATGTTTGTGTTTTATTTCTGTTTAGTTAGTTAAGCTATTGGCCCACACACATTATAACTGATGACATGATTGTGATGTTTCAGCATTATGGGGATTTCCAACTTTTGGCTATTAATCCTTAAAATGTATTTCATGACCATACTTTTTATTTAGTGCGTCTGTTAAATGTCTTGATGTAAGATGTTAATTGTGCTGAGAATGTATGTGTTGCTTGAAATACATATTATTCATACAGAATTGTTTACATATTTTTTGTGCACTTAATATCTTAAAAAAACATGTGTATTACTCATTGTAAATTGTTTACATTTTGGTAATTCTGTTATTATTCATATTTATTCTGTTAAGTGTCACTAAACATGACAGTATGTGACATGTATTATATCTTTGCTTTGTCTGTTACTTGTCAATCACTTTTGATCAGTGTCCTTAGAGTGTTTGTCTTTCTAAAGCATTTCATAACCCTGATTAAAATTTTGAAACTTGATCTTAAAGAAAACAATAGGAAGCTATTATTATGTTGACGGAATTGAAATGTTTTTTTGATATCAACTTTCATGTGAATTTCTAGGTTTAATCATGGCAGTCAACTTCTGTGTTGACAGTTTTTGTTAAATTTTCACTGACAGCTCTGCAGTGGTTCATTTTGTTCTGATTAACCTGAAGGACATGAAGGTCACTTCAGTTCTGTGATTGACAAATACAATAAGTATTAACATGTTAGTACCTTCCTGAACCTATGGTACATGGATAAGGCATCCAGTGCAGTCTTAGTATTATTTTGCTGATAAGTCTGGCAGGATTGTTGAATTTTTAGCATTTGAAAAACAATGTCAATATTCTTAAGTCATTCTGTCAATAAGTTGCCATTTTTTGTGGTTAGAAAATAGGACAGCGAATGAAATTTTGACTGTGTGGTTATTCACCGATCTACAAAAATATCAGTAAATATTAGAACTGGACATTTACTTATAGAGCTTCACATTTCCTTACATCTTTAGTCACAATTCCGTCAAGAAAAGTAAATTAGAACTTTCATATTGAAGCAGCAATTATTACATATAAGAATATACTAGTAATCTCCCTCACTGTGTCCTTAAGATTATCTTCCCTTATAGATACTTCAGTTCTCTCCCTTTGTATTGACTCACTTAACTACTTCATTATGTAGCAGAAATTTTCATCCTCTAATCTCTCCTGTTATTTCTACCAGTATAGCATAATTACTTGCCTCATTTATTTTACATTATTATGAATGACTGCTCTTTCAGACTGACTATACAGAGTTTAAAATCACATTTCCTTGTTTTAATCTGTAATGTTACTTTGTCCTTTGATCATTGCATTATAATCTTCTTTGACCATTGGATTATATTAGAAAATTGAGGCCGTCAAGTACTTGTACAGATTATCTGATTAATTAATCCCACTTATCCTAATTTCTTCACAGACTGTATATCTTGATTGCTATATAATCTTACTTATGTTATAACACCTAACAAGACTTATTTGGTAGTCTTTGTCTGTAGATCTATGGCCTGTAAAAACAATGTGAACCAGCTGAGTACCAAAGTCTGTTTTTTCCCTTTCATCATAGGGTTATGTTTTCTTAGTATGTCTTATGGTGCTAGGCTTACATTTCAAAGCCAAGTTATTGTTTCTTGAATCAAACTAAAATAAATTACTTACGCTCATTTAAATGTTTGTTGGTTATGTATGGTTACAGCCCCTGCTTAAATATTGTTTCTTATAGTTATCTGTCCATGTTTTTGTGTCAGTATGTAGATTCCTGTAGAATTCATCTACTTCATGATCCAGCCACAGTGTCTCCTGCCTGTGTAATAGTTCTGGACAAAAGAGAACTGATGTAATAACGTTTCTTGTATTTGTCGAAATAACACTTCTGTGTATCTATTATCTAAATTACCTCCCCTTTGACAGATAATGAGTATGAATTACTTCCCTTTTGACAGGTTAAATGCTGTTCTGAATGAGTTATGTCAAATTTCTGTACTTATATAAGTGAATACTAAGCTTATTTTTGTATCATTAACTTGTTAGGGACTTCACAAAGGTTACAATGTAAGGAATGCGGTTAAAGTGAATAATTGCATATTGACAAAAATGATGTTAATTATTATCTGTGATCTTATCATAAATCAAAGTAAACCACCTGGTGAATAGTGAGTTTTATTACATTCTATGTAATCGATTCTATGTACTAAATTAGACTAAAATCAATCAAGCTGTACAATATGTGACTTACCTTCTAGCAAAAATACTATTTATATGTCAATCAAACCATTTACTTTGTCTTATCACAAAAATACGCCAAAAATGTCTGGTGAAAGCTTATGATTAACTTGGTAATTAACATTTTATTAATTAGTTCTCCGTAATTGGCAATTAATGGTTGTCAGTGTATTACTTAGGTTATTATTTCAGTTTATGTATAAAATCAGTTTTACCTGTCATTAATTAACTGCAATTTATTCTCCCTAATTTACAGATTACAGATTAGTTGATTAGCTGTTTCTTTCTGTATTTACTACTTATCAAGCTTTTGTATATATTCTGTATCAAGATTTTTAGCAATAAAAATGTTTGTTTAGATTTTAGACTAGTTTTATTTCCGTTGTTCTCAGAATAAATGATAGAAAAAATGGTGAAATTACTCTTGAAATCATTTGTTTGTATTTGAATTCCTCTGTAATATGGTTTTTGAGTTAATTCTGAAAACTTGTAACATGATTTATTTAAACATAGCAGAGATTTAGTTTTATGGTTATTATTGTTGAATGTTCAGTGCTGTATAAAATGCTTGTTAGGACACAATTAAAAATTGCTAGGTTATTGTACCCCTGAACTTTATAGGATATTTATGCATAGCTTGATCAGGTTTCTTTTAAATATTTCACAATTATCTGAAAATAAGCGAAGCTTAGGTATAAGAATTTAATGATGATGACAACATTATTTTGGTTATGTATAATTAATTGGTTGCATGATACCATAAACAATTTATGGATGATTTTCCATCAAACCCATTGTGTTTATTCCGCTGTAGTAATAAAATTCTGACTTTTTTGGGGGGGGGGGGGTAGGGGAGGACAAAAAATTAAATCTAACAGCAGATGTTGTTCACATGCTGGAAACGTACATTTATGAGTGGAGCACTTAAAACTGTAATCCTATTAATTGATAATGAAGATTATGATATCCAAGTATGATGTAACATCCTTATAAGCCATGGAATGACTAAATAATTCACCATGGGGAGCTGTAGTTATCACCATTTATAACTACATTTAATGAGTATGATATAACAAACTTGTTAATTATGTAACTTTAGGTGAATTACATAATTGATTGATTTGTAATCAACATATTGTTTTATTTTGTGCTAAATTTTACATTTCCTGCCACCAGATGGCGTTCCAGTGACACGTTATCATAAATACATTAATAAACTAATATTTATTAAACGAGCATCATTATCACAGCGGAGGTTAAAAAGGGACGCATTATGTATTTTTGTTCACAAAGATGCCTTTATAATAGTTGCTGCTGATGGATCTGGCAAAATTACGGACAAATCAATTGGTTTTTAACGACCGACATGGGCTGCCATTTTGTTGATAAAAAAACGCAAGATAGGGCCATGTTTTTTTCTGGTATTGTATTGATGATGTTGTAACTAGGATGCTGAGTTGATGAAAATACACGAAAGTGCACTTTAGCTTCTTTGTCCCTTGAATGTTACAAGAATAGCTCAAAATCTGTTGTGTATTAGTAACTTTTAGCAATACTCCATTTGAATGAATTTTGATCAAACTGAGGCAATTTATGAAAAAATGTTAGGTTCTGTTTGATAGTATCCTATCTAGTTAGGCCTGTTTTTGAGTGAAGAGCAAAAAATATGCTAAAAATGGTGCTAGAGACATCATAAACAAATAATTGTTGAAGTTTCTACTGTTTTGTATCTTAGATTGAATGCACAAATGCTGTTGTTGTTAAGTGACAGATGTTTCCTAGTATTGTTGTTACTCTCATTTTCTTTGCCAGTTTACTGTTTAACAAGTCTGGTAAAGGTGTGCGAGATAACTCAGGCTGAATGTTATTATTGGCAGGTAATATATTGTTGGAACCATACAGAAAAAGAATTCAAGCTCTTCATTTAATGTTATATCATGTGGCCTGGCTCACCCCGCCCGCCCCCAGGTCTAGATATATCCTCTACCAAGTACCAAATTATCTTTAAATACTCAACAGGTTTGTTTTCAGTTAAGCTTTGAGTTAGATATAACATCAAAGAATTTTTATTAATTCTCGGATTAAGACAAGTGTCTTAAATGTACCCACTTATTTATCTAGTCTATATACTGTGTATAAATGTTTGTTGACGATCACAGCATTATTTTCCATTTATCTGATATGGTTAAGTTTTTATTTTAGTTCAAATCAAAGGTGATCACTTGAAAACGGTGGCCTGTTAGGATTAAATGCCTACGGTTTCTTTTCATTAGCTGGTTAATGTAAGTGGCAGATTAAAATGTACAACAGTGTTGTCCTAACTTACATATGAAACAGCTCCTGTTAATGTGTTATAAGCACTTTTTAATAGTGAATAGTTGACCATTGCAGACCAATGGGCTTTAATTCCTTGTAACAATTTTTGATCGATTAGCGGTCACTTCAAAAGAAAACTGAGAAAGTAAGTCTTTATATGGTATAGATAGTATACACAGCTTATGTAGACAAGGCAAATGGCAGCTATCTGAGCAAATTATTTCAATTACATTTAACTTTTGTCACCTCATGTTGTTATTAAGTTTTGACGACTGCAAGTTTCTGCTTGGAAACTTGTTACTACAGTCAAACCTTTGAACAGATGCTATTAGATTGAGTTTTAAGGCTTTTATCCATGGTTGGTTGTTATTCAGAGGCTTATCTGGTGTAATATAGGTATGCTACAAGGTAGTCTTCATTCTCATATGAGTGGCTTTTGTTCTCAGGGGGCTGTTAATTTAGAGTTTATCGTACCATCATTCATATCTCATTCAACTTGTCTTGATATAATTTCCCAACCATTGGTTGTTAAGCAGATCTCAATGAATGTTATGTACCTTGAGATTGCCATTCATGCCAGTTTGAGATCTGTGTTAAATCTTTATTACAGTAGAGTGAAAACAGTTGATAAATTGATGAAGATGTTTAAGGAACCTAAGATTTGATTAAAATTTAATATATGTTCTAGTTTTAATGTGATTCTAGTTATTTTGTGACAACCTTCTACTTGAGTTTTAATATCTTAGTGATTTTTTAGGGGGTCAAATAATAAAAATTGTTTAATTAATGAGCATAAAAACTGCTTGTAATTACTATACATTCATCATTATACTTTTAAAAGTAAGTGGTTTCATTTATAATGTTTTTCCTGTCTAGTACAATTTTCTTCTTTGGCTGTTTTACAGACATTTTAAGCCAGTATGATCTCTTTGTATTTATTTGGTGTCCGATTAGTTGTTGAAGTATATTAATACAGCATTTTACGTATTAATTTCTCATCTAGTCGATATTAAGAAATAAGAGAGTGTGTACATATTAACACCTGGCTGCGCTTTAAATATACAATTTTAACAAGTTCTCTGAGGTGTCCCTTTACCAGCACTAAGTGCTTCATGTCATTTTATTAATATTCTCACATCATACTGAAGAAATTTTATACATTTTATAATGACATTTTCATTTCTTATTAAGGGTTGATGATGGCAAAATTGCAAAGTTAATTGACAAAGGTGAGATGTACCTATAAAGTTATGAGGGAGGTCCACTTTATTTTAATGTATATTTCAATTTAAGTTATTTGTAACTTACTTTTTATTGGATGGACAGACAATATGTAGCCGAACAAACTGTTTAGAACTTACATAATATGATAATTTTTCTAATAATTTCTAATTAACAGAAGGCTGTTAATGATTTCTATTATTGGAGAGTAGCTGAGGATAAAATGTGGATGGGGCATACTGACTTATATTGGTAATACAAGTAAATGTCATCTCTGGCATTCTGTTCATGAGTTACTTGAGTTAAATAACTGCTTTTTATCTTTTAAAGTGCGCACAGCACGCCCTTATTGTTCAATAACTGCTATAGAAACACCTCTTTAGTATTCAAATTTTGTGCAAACAGAAATATTAGGTGGCGTACTGTTAATTGTATGTACAAGGAATGGTAATGAAACATATTAATTTGAAATTATCTTATACAATTTCCTAAAAAGAACATGAAAAGTATATGGCCATGGGGCAGAAATTGTATATTGTGGTTTAAATAGGAAAATTAATGCATCAAATACATATGATATTACAAGATGACCGAATATTATAAGCAAACATGATATTCACTTTTACCATAAATGCACTGAAATTTAACCTGATGATAAAATATTTTTAAAAAAATGAACTATTTTGTCCATGTTTCATTGAATTAATTTTAACATAATGCTTTAATATTATTATGTTTCATAGTAAGGCAAACAGTGCTATGGAGAACTCGGGTCTACATTTTGTGCACCAGTTTGTACTAGGTATCATAATGTCTAGTTTCCTTAATTCTGCACTTCTTTTTCCGGATTGTCTCCCCTGTTTTTTAAGATATCTTATTCTTCTGTACAAATCCAGCTAATACTGTCTCAGGCCAACTGAATGTCAACTTTCTGCCAGTAGCTGAGACAATACATATTGATGAATCAATGTAATTTAGAATTGACCAATGCAGTATGACATGTGATTTGAAATGCACAACTGGACACTGTGACTCATGTGACAATACCACATTACATTGATGAACTGCGAAACCTGTGAACAAATCTCACCTTAGGAAGAAAAGTATTAGTCTTTATTATCAGTTGTCCTCTATTCAGATGTGTATTTGGTGTATCATATTAGCGATTGTATAATAAATGAAGGTTGTTGGTCACATGGCAGCCATCTTGAATGTCTTTTTTGGAAGTGATACACTGGTGCTGTTTCATATGGTACACGCCATCATGTCTGCTTGTAATGAGATCATTGGCATTGATACTTGTTGGCCTGCATAGGATTTCAAAGATCTTGCCTCCCGTTGTGCAGGATGACCAGGCCTCATTTGGGTTCCATTGACTGGTACAGGATTCTATGTTGTTCTGTCTGCAAGGAATCCTGCCTTATTGCAGCTTCACACTTAAGTCTTTTTTGTCATGAAAATATTACACATTTCATTAATAAACCTCTGTGTTACTAAAAACCTGGCAATATATAACCTTTCTGTATGGTATCATTGTACTGCAAAGTTCAACTAAGCTCTTTCTTCATGATGTAGACATTCCACTTAGATAAAACACTAGATTCTTGTATTGTTGTGTTTGATCATTACAGAGGTTGTTGTTCTCCTGTGCCTTCCTTGTTTGATTAATACTAATCCTGTTGTTTACATAATGTTACATAAATGCACATGTTGAGATAGTTGGTATAAAACCTTTGAGAAGGCATTAACTATTTACATTAGTGGTTGGAGCTAAGCATTTCTTTTATCTTGATTGTAGCTTGACACAAGTGATCAAATTATTCCTTAACTTAAGTTATCCCAAAATATCTTTGAAATGTTTATTTAATTTTCCCCTAAAACTTATTAAATGTTTTAATTTCTTTTGAATCTGTATTAAAGTTTTAGGGACCTCATTTGTCATGTGGTTACGATCTTCGACTTGTAATCACTAGCCCTTCATTACTGTAAGTTTGAATCCCAACCAAGACAAAAAAAATCATATGCATGGAAGCTCTCCAGGGGGCATATGGAAGGTTTAATGTTCTACTTAGGTGTATGCCTGAGGTCTTCCTCCACTGTTAAAGCTGGAAAGTCTACAAATAACTCGGCTGTTGGTGTGACATTAAACCCCTGAGAAAAGAAAATTAAAGTTTCAACATTCAGATTAATTTATTTATACATGATTACTAATTGTTCAGACTTCCTGAAAGTTGTCAGACATGTTGGGCAAATTTCGAGGAGGTCCATTTACTTTTCGGCAAGTACCGGACCAGATGTCTGGCAGTTGGGCACAATATATAGCATTTATCACTTATTTATAATATATTCGGTCAGACAAAGTTTCATTTAGTACGACAAATTTTCATTTGGTCAGACCAAATGTCAGGCAAGTATTCCAGTATTTCAGTCGAGAAGCCTGATTGTTCATTGAAACTCTGTGATAGCAGTCACGTGTCAAACTCTCTGTTTAAATACATTTTTATTTGGGGCAAAGTGTCTTTGTAGAATTCAATTAGGGTTGATTTTCTTAGCCAATAGGAAAACTATCAAAAAGCCAAATTTTCAGTATTTTTTTAATGATATGGCACTGATAGTGTCATATTCATATTTTCATATGAAATTGAAACATTTTATTTTTTTAAACAAAAATTAACGAGGACAGGAAATATATAAAACATTAAATTTTACAACTTACGGTTTAAGTTGCCTTGATCATAGAGTTGTGTTACAGTGTCATGACATTTTATTGAAAGTATAACAGCTTTCATTGCACATATACTTATTAAAGTTTTATGATCTGAAGAAGGTCCTATTTTTACAGTTCAATTGATCTCTTAACTTGACACTGCATTGTCCTGTAATCATCTTTATGGGCCATTTTGACAGAAGATCGTGGCCCACTATTTTAAGTAGCAGTTGACATAACAACTTTAGAAGAGGCCATGATCTGAAGTACCATAAAAGAAAATAAAATTTTGTCAGCCATGTTTATTTTGTAATGATATTCTATTTATGGCTAGTTTGCTTCATAAACTCTTTTGTAAACTGTGGCCAGGCAGTATATGTTAGAACTGAAATAAATAAGTGAAGCAGTCTTTTTTTATTGATATATATTTTTTTAAGGTAAAATGTAGCAATTCTTTGTGCGATGTTTATTTGACCAATGTTCATTTTAATGTTTGTATCTAAGTGTTAATTAACCCTTTGCCTGATAATACTGCATCCCCTTCACATCTGAAGCAGACGACTTTTGAAAACATTGCTTTGATAGTAATAGTTTCTTTTGCCACATTTTCCACTCTGCCAGAGAGACATAACCCAATTTTCTTAAATAAATAAATAAAATGTATATTTGCTTTGAATTTTGAAGAAAATATGCTTATGAGGCAAAGGGTTAAAGATAACATAGTTTTGTACAAAGATACTGCATGTGTGATTCCCTGAATCACCTGATCCCTTATTGGTCTGTAATCCTTTTAAAGCTGTATCCTTCTTTAAAGTAGACAATTGCTTTTCTTTTATTTGTGTCAAATTCGTTGTATTGCAACCACCTGTTCATTGAGTCCTTTACAAAATCCCCCAAAATGATCTAGAATTTTGTGAAGATGTATATATATTGTGACCTTATTCCTGCCCTTATAATTTCTTGTAAAATAGTTTTTTTTCATTGCATTGTATTCTTAACTTGAATGGTGAAGGTCATAGGTTATACATTATTATGATGTCTCATATTAAAAGATTGACAAGAGTTTTATGAGATTTTAGTGTTTTAAAACTTGAGTTAATATTACATGAAATGTCCCTCCAGGGTTCTTCCTACAGTGAAATCTTGACATAGTTATCAACCAACCATACAAGGAAGTCAGCTGACTTTATTATGACAGCCTATTTGTGATGGTTATAGTCTGTTCATGTGTATTATGGTCAATCCATTTAGTAAAGAAATGTGTACAGTAATACCTCACTTTGTGACAACTTAATATTAAGACCACCTCTTTATCACACCCACTTTTTTCAGACTGGTTTGTAATATCTATATTTCAACTTGATTACAAGACCACCTCAGTGTTAAGTTTTATTTGATCCCAATAGTAGTCTTAGTATTGTATGTGTTTATTTTGAATGATATAAATCATTTAAAAGTCTGTGGGTATCAGCATTGATAAAGAAACTATTCAGACTCAGGCTGCACCCAGTCAAAAGTGATTTACGAAGGAGCTATTTAATATATTTTTTTTTTCACTGGGAGAGTCATTTTACTACAGTTTTTCTTATATATGGCAGCCAGTTCACCTAACTTACCCTTCCACAAGGAGCCAGTAACTTCCCCAAAAATCAACATCGACATTTTGTCTAATTTTCGTATATAGGTATGACCTGCCGTGACCAGGTTAGGATATGTGATTCCTAAGATTATAACTGAGTTTTGAAACAGAATTAATGCTTGATATGATGGATTAGCTTTTGAGATGTACATTTGTATGAACATTAGATAAGAATTATTAGGATTGCCATTGTTATCTTTTAATTAATTGCTATTTATTTCTTTGAATTTGTCATAATCATTGTGAAAACTTTAATTTATAAGCTGAACACTGTTGTAAAACATAATAATGGTTTCCAGCTGAATTATTTTGCACATTTATTACACATGCATTATTAAGTCTAATTAGTTTCAATTAAGTCAAAATCAACTGGCTTCTTTATTTTGATGATCTTTACTGTAACATTGTGATGTCCAAATTAAGTTTAATGGATCTTCTATGATGTGTTGTAATGTAAACATGAATTTCCTATTTATTAAAACCTGGCCTTATGAAGCCATAAGGACATAATTATGACAGGCATATCGCTGTGAATATTTTATGACCTTGTAGATTAACGGATGTCCTAGGACTCTATTTGTTCTGTTGAATATTAAGACTTTACTGTCCTGTTCATGGCAATAAACTGACAAGTTTAAGGTCCAACGCTGGATGGGCACAGTGTTCATGTGCAGGATCATTTGTAACTAGGTACAAATGACACACACCTGTACAGCGAATATTGAGGTATTTTGAATCTGGATTTAAACTGTTTGATAGTTTTTTTTTGCAGTAAAATATACATTAAGACTGAATCACGAGCTTAGATGACAGCGTGGCATGCTGTGTGTAAAAGTTTATATCATTTTATATCGGTCATTAAAACTGTGTGTAAAAACATGGTTCAAAAATTTTAATTGTTCGGATAACATGTTTTTTGTACGATATCTAACGGAAGTAGGGGCAGTGTAGAGGAACATTTTTGGAAATAAAACACCTTTACTTACAAACATTTGGATTTATGATAACTTCTGTCATATGTTATACGTTTCATAGTGTAGTTTATCTACGCTGTGGTAGTTTATACAGTTGACACTATTGGATTAAAGCCTTTTTTACGTGGCTTCGAAAGTTTGCTTTAGACTTAACCAGTGTGATAAATACGGTCTGCTTATCACAGAAAATATAAATGAAAGTTTTTGTGGATTGAAGAGGATTAAAATAAAGTTACAAGTCTGTTAGATAGAAAACTTACTTGAATCAAATGATTTCTGCTTCATCGTATTTGCAGTGTCCTACAAAGAACTTTGTTTTATTGACTATTTCCGTGGAGTATCAATTTACTCAGTAATCTTATTCTTTGACTCAGGTGTGTGTATTGAAAAAATGCTGATGAGGATTTTTGCAGTTTTCACCCAGATGTGACTGATTCCATTCATGAATTAACGATTTTAATCATTTTTTCTGGGTGAAGATCGCTGTGTAAAACTAAGACAGTAAGGTTTACATTGTTTATCAGATTCTGGACTGAAGAATCGTTACCTGATCCAGGGGAGTGAGGGAGGAAAAAGGTTGTTTTTGCCTGAGTACCAGTCTATGGCTGTGTTTTTTGTTATCATGAGGATATAGACTGGTTTACATGTGTGCTCTGAGTTCCTTTTAACAGCTGTTTACTCTATCTTGTCTCTCTCCCAGTTGTGGAAAATATGAGGTATATAGACTCTACCTTGCGTGGAAGCCGTTCTTAACTGACTCGCTCATCTAATTGTTTTTTGCTCATTGGAGAAAAAGGCAAAAAGTAACAGCAGAGTTGAGAAAATTTCGTGCTTTAAAATATTCATAACCAGGAACTAATTGTTTTACTGGTATATAAATGTCTCCCATTACATTTCTGTTGAATTTCTTAATGGGATTTGACTGATTTTGAGTTGTGACAGAAAGGATACGTTTGTATGGAATGCAATTTGTGCGTGAAATACTGATATAAATCACTTCAGATGTAAAAATTTTATTGAAATTCTATCATTAACAATAATTGTACCGTGTGGATATAAATTGACTAGACTTTATTGAATTTTTGTTTAAAAGTTACTCAAAAGGGAAAAAGTATGAAAAGGAAGGAGTTCACTTGGATTTAGAAATGTTTGTTTGACCTTAGTCACCTGAAGTCTTTGAAAAAAACCTGAATGAAAGATATTACCTGTTTTATAACACTGTCAGAAAAATCCAACAAGCAGACCCTAAAAAATACAATAACTGTAGATATAAGTATAAGACTTTCATTGTGTTAATTTTTTTGCTGTGTACTGCATGAGAAGATTTTTACATGTGAAAAAACATCTTTTGATTATTATGATTAGCAGTTGGGGGCACTTGAATGATTAGAGGAGGAAGGTAACATTTTGTTACAGTACCAAAAAGATCTGATTTATCAAGCATTACAGCAGGTAGAGCTTATACTCATTTGCATATTACCCAGCATTCATCTGAATGAGCTCTTCACTTGTGGAGGTGAAAACAGTTCTGGAGTGTTTTTTCTTCTGCTAGATTTAGAAAATTACGGAATTTTAGTTTGGTAATGAATTAAATGAACAAGTAATTAATTTTATTGGATTTAGTCTGAAAAAGATTCAAATAGAAGTCACAGTGTGAGTGGATTGTGATAAAATATCTTGTTTTGTATTGTTACTTGTAACCTAAGAAATCATTACAAAATAGTGTTAAATAAATATAGTAAAATATCATTGAATATTATTATGTTACCATGGAAATACAGCCAGAAAAATGGAATGGATAACACACAAATCTGATATCAATTATTTGCAGTCATTTGATTGGGATGCAGTTAGTGGAAAATTAAAACTTGAGCTAATTTTGCAGTTAAGTTGCCATGGATTTTATGATACTTAAGGTAAGTCAGTTGTGAAATAATAATCAAATACAGCACTGTTACCACTATTTATAAATGACAAAAACTGTTTGGTTGAAGTTATTCATGGGTTTTGTAGACAAAACTATTCATGTTATTGCTTTGAACTTCCTGTCATCTGTATCTATATTGCTGTATAGACATTACATGTATTGCCAACAATACACCATGTACACCTGTCTATTATGGGCGTGCTATCAAAATAGATACAAATTTATTGTTGTAGAAATTTATATTCCAAAAACTTCAGACTTGTTCTTATGATAAAATATTGATATGAATACTGAATACCTGTTCATGAACAGGTGTTGCAATATGAGGCCACATGACTAAATCTCAGTCTTGTTAAATGAAAGCTGACCCTCTTGTTAATATTCCTAATGCATGCGGTATTTGACTTTCTATATTATGTT
Organism: Lutraria rhynchaena; assembly: GCA_008271625.1. Taxonomy (NCBI): domain Eukaryota; kingdom Metazoa; phylum Mollusca; class Bivalvia; order Venerida; family Mactridae; genus Lutraria; species Lutraria rhynchaena. The sequence goes on from VIBL01000036.1 coordinate 1,763,660, forward strand.
ACAATTTATTCATCAGCTGAGGTACTTTTCATTTTTTTATGAACTTCTGGTTGACTGATGTAATAATTTCATCTTTGCATAATTTGCATAAAATATGAGTGAAGTTTTTTTGCCATTGTTTTCATACAAATGATACCATACATAATATTGTCAGCCTTTGATGGGAAATGTATTGGCTGTTAAACATTTTAGCTAAGATGACATAGGCAACTTCAAAGGACTAATGGTTAAAAGGTGAATTTTATATTCAAATATGTAACAAAATCATACTTGGGTTTTCAAAACATAGATTGTATCATAAAGGGAAGCCCCATAAAAACTTACAGAAAACTACTGTGCATGAAATATCTGAAATCTAAGGGACTGTTACTGAATCATTATGGGGATATATAAAGACAAGTTTGTTATGTATTAATGGTGTTTTAATTATTAGCCTGGGCATTTAATACTGTCATTAGATCACCTGGTTATTTCTTTGGGTTTTCTTTTTACAGTGCTACAGTTCACACTTATATGATGTGATTAAAGTTGAGGCTTGAAGTAATAAAGCAGGGTTGTGTCAAAACTTTGTCAGCAGTCACAGGTGCATATTTATGTACTTTACAAAACCTACAGACAAATGAGCATGTGTGTGTGTTCTGGATTTTTGTGAAAGATTGGCTTTTTTGTTGGGCAATTAGAGATGCATTTCACACACCATTGATCAGATTTAATGCAACATTAATTTTGTTTTAAAGAGATTTTTTGCAAAAAAGTAGTGTTACCTAATATTCAATACAGTTTAAAGCACCAAATTTGAGGAGCGATAAGCATTGTTTGATTGCATGTTAAGTGTTGGTGGCTTTAACACTAGGTTCTGTAATTAGGGAAGATATTGGTTAAGGATTATGGATAAACTAGACATATGATGTTTTAACAAGGTTGTTCATTATGTGTCATTAATGATCATTGGTCAGTTTATTTTTGGCTGTCCTCAAAACCCACCAACCGGATGCTTGAGTCCAGAGACTCTGGGCTCTTACTCAGTGTTTTTCCTAAGAACCTTATTAAACCATCACTCAAGGGTACCAGTAATTATAACAAGACTTAATGATTTCTATACACTACTCAGAAAATAATACAGGACCATGTTAGATTTCATACATAGTCCTGTCAGCTGTATTTATCCACTTAATCTCTCCATGGATCTCTACAGCTGCCAAATTGTGACCATTATCTCCCAACAAGTGACCCTAGAGTACATACCCAATGGCATATGATTGTAGCTGATAATGTTCCATTAGAATGTGATATTATATATTACACATTGTTATGATATAACAAATTACCCCATTGAGGTACATGTTAATTGGACAAGCCATTGTTTCTTGTGTACTCAGGTTACTATATGCTGAGTTTATTTATTTTCTGGTATTGCTCTGGGTCACCCTGATTAGTGAGGGTAATTGTTTGAATGTATTTACATCAGAACCTGGGCTGAACCTATTTGACAGTTCTATGTTTTTTATGATTCATTGTTGATTTTGTGTCATGAAACCATTGATCAGAAAGGTATATCATGGGTTTGATAAAGACTTATACCACACATCCAGTAGTCTAAGGAACTTGGATTGCCTGTTATCAGAACAAGTCTGATGATTGGAAGGAGTGTCATACAAGAAAGCATGTTCCCTAAAAATGTTTCAATGGATTTGGAGTGCATTCCTCACATACTATCTAGCAAGATTCTTTCATTGTATCAGTCTCATGACATAATAAAACTATCTGTCAGTGTGTGGCTTTAATCTAATCTTTAATTATTTCAGATTCGTCATATAAGGATCTTTTGTTTTATTCACTTAAATATTTTATATGAGGGGCCCAGATTCATGGTAATCACTCAGTTTCCTAATATCTCATATCAACACATGCTTTGCAAGGGTTTTGCAGCAAACTATTGTTATTGGTTTCTTACCACAACAGTTTACCTCAAATCTGTTATTTTTGATTATCACAATCTCATTTATGTTGCACAATAAAACTCAATACATTTTATTGTCCCCACAGTTTGATTCTTACAATATTTCTCATGTGTTCATTCAAATTGCTAGACAGCATTGTTAAATATGGCACCACTTGCATTCATCTAATGTTTCATCTGGTTGGGTAGAAAGTGCTTAAATATTGAATTCTATCCTAGTTGAAGTGCATGCTGGCTACATTTGGTATTTGTAGCTGGATGATGATTTGTTTATAATCATTGTCAAACAAAAGCTGTATGCATCGTTATATTATTGAATATTGAATGCTTCTTTACAATTTAGAAAGAAGGAAATGATTTTGCTGATAAAAAGTAACAGGTAGACTGATTTGTAAACATTTTATTTAAGACAGGAAGTGCAGTTCATTTACTCACATATTGAATTTCATTTATTTTATATTTCATCAAATACAGTCCTGTTTACTTCAATATCATATGTTATAATGGCCATGGTTTGATGTATTTAATATTACATTATTATTGTTTGTTTAATTATTAGACAACCTCAAATTACTGATTTTGCAATTAGGAGGCTTCCTCCTGCCTTCAAAGTTATAATTTGTACTAAGATTAGAGATGATTTTTAGAAAGCAATCTTAGATCTTGTTTAGGCATAGACTGTTTACATGATATGATTTTTTTAGAACAATGCTCAGACTGCTGACTTTTTTATGCAGAATGCCTGCTACATTCCTGTATGTATGTTACACTTACTTCTGGCGTTTTGTTTTGTTAGTCAGTAAGCACAGTTTTGTTGCTGTTATGTACCTTTTTTATTATATTATCATAAAATCATACAATGTATCGACTATAAATTATGCTGTATCAATACAAATATCATATTGACGATTCTGACGTATACCGAGCCCCAGAACCTACTAATCTGGCATTTATTGTGAGGCTCTCTGTAGAATGTATGACCATTCACCCTTAAGTGTCATTGTAATTCAAACATTGTGTCACCCAGCTAAGACTATCACCAGACCAGGCAATTTAACTTCTTCGTCAAGGGTTTAGACATAATCGCGTCTAGATTAAGCCCATATTTACTGTTTTATTACTTTAACTTTGGCTGATCATGAAACCAGAACAGGATAGGAAGAATCTGTTACTCCTGTGTGGTCCAGAAATATTACACTTCATCCATGTACTCCAGAAAAATAGTATGATATATTTCCAAAAAACTGAAGGAAATTGAAGTTGTTAAATTTATGCATTGTTTCTATTTAGACTATAAAATTTGGCTGAATTTTAGTTACAGACATCATTGGAATGTTGTCTGTGTAAATATCACTCCCATCTTTCAAAGGTGGACTTACGTCTGCTTATTATCTATCTAAGAAATCCCAAATGGAATCTGAATTTCAAAAATTGAATCATTCGTAAAAATATCTTGGTTTGTTCTAAACCATCTGCCAGTTTCCATCTAACTCATTGATAGCACAATGCCAGTTTTTCTACTTAAGTAATAATTTGAAGCATACCTTAGAAATCTGTGGGTAACCACTACCACTTAGTTTGGTAAATTATTTAAGATTTGAAGAAGAGTCTGAGTCTAAGTCATCTGGATGCATGCATTGGTGAGCTGCCCATCAAGATCAAAGAAAAGCTTGGCTAGTATTCCATTGATACTGAAGTGCTCTTCAATCTGAAGTTGATATTCCATCACTATAAAGCAGTAATAATATTAGGCTATAACTTTTCTAAGACTTGCAAATCATATCTTAAGGTAAAAAATTTCATTAGTTTTCAGTACACTGAGCAAATATACCAAGAAGATTTGTAACTTAAAGACAGCTTGCCTAGTACTGTAACATCTTGGTTCAAATTTTTGTAATTTGTCACATTTTGTGTAATGGTAAATTGTTTAAGTTGTAGAGAATGGAACGAATTCTTGGAAATTGAATGAGCGAGATGCTTTTTACGTCATTGAGTAGTTTTGCATCTCAGAATGTGATCTTTTAGTTGCAACTTGAGTGTTAACTGGTTCTTTTCTAGACGGCCTTAACACCTCACTTTATCACCATTCTTGGCCCAAATTACTGCCTGATGTTCTCCACTCACTTTTCGTACAAATCATTTGTGTATTTTTTATTCTCTGTCTATCATCAGTCTACCTATTGTTTCTTAGATTTCGGTGATAACTAGAACAACATTAGGAGCAAATGTCCTTTTATCTTGCTTTGTGCATTGTTCCTGGCGTGAAAATCAGTGTTGGAGGAATGCTTGGCTTTAATGTGATTCTCCTCACTTGCAGATCAGCTGAGATGTTTGTGAGATAGGTTGAAGGAATGATGCCAGACTTCAAGATAGTCCATTGTGTTTTTGTCATAAGATAGAGCTCATTATTTCACATTGAATGCAATTTGAGTTACATTCTGTCAGAAATCATGAGCAAAAAAGCCCTGAAAACAAACATCAAAAGATTATTTTCGTCTCTAGTTTACCTAAGTTATGCAGAATTAGGTAATCATAGGAATTAAAGTATTTTAGTAATTAACATGTTTAAGATTTGGGGAGGGGTAATTTGTGAGCAGTGCTTGTTGTCGTATTTAGTTAGGCAAACAGCTTTTTTCTTGAACTGTCGAACTTTGTGTAAATTCCGTCAATTTTTTTTGCTTGAGTCCTTGTTTGATTTTGTTTGATTGGAGCGGGTCAGTTGTGACCAAAAGTGAAATAATAATATGTATGTAATGAACACAGTTACACCGGCAATTTTCAGTTTTTGTTTTGCATATTCTAATGTGGCTTATTTTATGATGATTTCAACCTACTCTTGGTAGGCAACAAAAATAGCATCCTCGAATATGTTTGGATTGGCCATGATCAAAAGGTTTCTACTGATAATTGAAGTAATGAATGGCCAAAACAGTGGAACAGTTATATGAATAATGTTAGTCCATTAGCATGAGAACAGTATTTTTACAAGGTAACTTGGCAATAAGTGTGCTATATGATAGGCCATTAAAGTGACCTTGTGGTCATTTGAACTTCTTGGTAATTGCGTTAATTGGGCATTGGGTGGCCACTAATTAACTATTTACACATTGATTGAAATCTAATCAGGTCAATTTACACATCAAAGAGATGGTATTAAAAATAGGTTGATTTCTGTATGTACTTGACTTGGCAGCATTAACTGTTATCAGATTTTAAAATGTTCGGTTCTGTATTTTGAAAATGTTCATATAATTGTGGTTTGGAACCCTTAATTTTTTTATGCTACTTGAATTATTCAGTTACCTTGCAACCTTACCAATTTTTTGCTTATCACATGATTACGAATAAAAAGTTATCTCAGGTGAAACAAATAGTGTTATAATTTTCATTGTCAGAACTTTCATTATGCCTGTCTGGATAATGTGTGTGCCTTAGCTAATTCAGTAATTTGATTATTTTAGTATGTGATAGCTTTGTTATCACATATAATTTGACCATTTGTAATGTAATGATTAATTAGTTACTGTTGTTTGGTAATAAATCAGGTTTGTTTTACATGAGATAAACCATGCCACTTGTCATATGAATTAAAGTTACACATACTCAGAGATTACTAATCAGTGAAGGTAACTCGCTAATTATGGCACCTATTTTGTTAGTCATTCACCACTAGTAATTGACCCTTATTTTTCTCCATATTTTAATCTTACCCCTTATTAATGGGACCTATTTAGTGGTACTTATGCATGCTGATAAGCCCCTCTTTTATACTAAGTGTTGTCGTTCAAGTGTCAGATGAGCTGACTGCAAGTGTAACAAATTGTGTTATGATATTCCCATGTAGTGTGACTGGCATTTAACCCATTCTATTTAAACATCAGGCTGGTGTTTAACAACTCCGCTGGAACCACATGACCAGAGAGTTCACAGACAATGTGTGCCCTTTTCTATATGACACTTAGCGTCCTCTTGTGTTTTTTACATGCCAGCATACTATAACCAAAGGATACAGTTATTCTGACATCCTGCGGGGGATGCTTTGACATAGATTAAAACGGCTGAGAAAAATTACCTGCTTGAGTGAACCTCTAAACTGTTAGGCTCGGATTTCACTGATTAGGAATTTCTGGGTCTCCAGATTAGTTTTACTGTACATTATTTCTGGGATGTGCAACAGTTTTTTCAGATAATGTTGCTGATGAATTGTAAATAAGAAAATCAGTGTCACAAGCTTAAATTGCCACTTTCTGAGAAGGCCCGTATTTCATTTCCTGTAAAAATTCAGTGTTTTTTTTTTTTTAATAAATTGCCACATTTTGGTTCAGATTGTTTCAGTGCTCTGTAGGGGATTGGCAACAGGTTGTTCAAGATTTCCTGAATAAAAAGTTTATTTTCTCCACAGGACCAAAATAGTTGGATATTAAAGTGCCATTTTCAAGAGCATTTTTAATACGGAATTTAGAGCAATTTTGAGCCACCAATACATATGTTAGTCACATGTGGATTTATGGTACTTGAATGTGATAGAATGATTAGCTAGTTTGACCTCTTTGACATGTCTTTCATGTTTATTACTTGGATAATCTTTCTAATACTTACCATATGCATATTCTAGTTGGAATTTTTCGGACATCTGCTGACCATGTTTAGTGAATAGCATTACTGTCTTGACTCGTGCCACCCAAGTTTTGTTAGATTCATTACTGACTGTATCATTCTTTGCTTGTAATTCTTCTTGAATGACTGATATTACTGGACATTGATGCAGTGACTGATTTTAGTAGGAGCATTTTATTACTAATAGGAGTTAAGTGGACTTTTTTTGACTGAATCGTCAAGGTACTTATCTCTGAGCAATGGGAGTGCTGTTGTGTGGTTCAGATTGAACTGTCCATACCATATGGCGCGGGATGGAGCATATTTTCACCTTCTGAATTATCGAAACTTGTAGTTTATGAAGATTTGTTTAAGGAATTTTACTTATTATAAACAGACTCAGGAGATATAAAGAATGATGTTGTACCTCCTGGTAAGTCTTCATTTCAAGTGTTCTACTGTCAAATTTTGCATAAAATTTCAATTTTGTTTTTATTTTTAACACAATTTCTCAGATGATTCTGCTCTCTTGATTCTAAAATTTCTTTGACTGGTTTTTCACTGTTTCCCAAAGGATTAAATTAGATTTAAACAAATTAATGAAAGTTTCTTAACTTCATAGCAGTTTTCAATTGACATATTAAAATTAATGTTTCCCATGTCTGTAGGGGTTAGTGTGAACTCTGAACTCCCTCTGATGCATTTCGAGATATGACATGTTACAACAATGTTGTTTTTGTGCTGATTAAAAAAATTGACGAACAAATTCTTTTGATGTTATGATGATTATGATATTAAACTAAGTTTTATTTGATTAATAGTTGAGTTTAGTATGTTAACTTGTTGTTTGTAATATGATTTACTGGTAACCTCTGTGGGATATTCACAATTTATCTACATTATCTGATGATACACATTTTGAATAAGGGACGTGTTTAATTTGTCTTTTGGCTCTTGCTCCTAAAAATCTTATTTCTTTAGATATTTCAGGGATCATAGTGTAGGAAAATGTATTATTTATCTTCTACAGTTCTCATATTTTAGTGGTTTTTTGGTTGTTCAGATATAAAATACCTGGAAACAAAGACAACAAATACAATTTTGTTTATTTCAACATTCCAACCACCTTGCTCATCAATGTCTTATGTACTATGTGTGTGATTGATCAAGTTTTTTTATGTATTTGTCAGCTAGTATTGTCTGTCTTATGAGTAAAATCATTGAAAAATGGACGTAAAAATCCCTTTTTTATAAAAAAAAACCATCCACAACTTATGATTTTTTTTACACTTTAAGTTGCTAATAATTTGTCTCAATAATGAGTTGTTGATTGAACAAATTATTTTGTGTTACCATTAAAAAACAACATAACAACCACAGTTCTCTTTTTTGTCATTATAAGTTGTCAAACATTTTTTTGATGGTGAACAAAATATTGCTTCCCTTATGAGTTTTCAGTATAAAAAACTTCTTTGTTTTTGATCCAGAGATGTTTGAATTATTCTTGACTTAATGGAATGTCGACCACTTGAAGATGATGGTTTATTTAATCTTTAACGAGATTTTGATGATGGACATAAAAGGGTTATGATGGAATTGACATCATCATTCTGGTACGGTGGTGGGGCTTGTAATGACCCATTAATGATTGTATAGACTGGTTCTGTGTTGTCATAGACTGTGCCTCATTACCACTGTCCAATGACGTGTGGCATACTTTGTAACTTATGAAGGGATTTTTCTATTAACTTGATTTTCTTTGAACAAGAAAGACATTAGCTGTACCATGGGAAAGAATAGGGGTGATGTTCCTTGCCCTTAAGTGCAGTGTGCTGAAAGAGTCATTTGATATCATGGGAATATTATACAAATGCATATTTAATTGAATATTTACCGTGTAGCTGTGATAATTTTTATCCATTTTGAAAAGTTGGTTAAGTTGTGTTAGGATACTGCTCTTTGAAGTGTCTGCAAAAGACGATTGCCTCAGGGAATCATCTTGCACATCCTGAACTTTATCCATTTTAGCTTTGTGTTAATCTTTTCACCACTGACTAATACCCATTGGTAAATATATACATGCTTGAAATTATCTTGCTAAAATATCTATGTTACCTCAATACTGAGGTAATTTCTAAGATTAGAAGTGGAAGGATGTGCCATGCACAGGTAAACTGTGTAAGTCTGGTTTTACCATCAGGCTTATTCATTATATCTGGTCTAGGGATCTTGTAGTAGCTTCTTCAGAAAATCTGTTTTCCCTTCTGCCTGTTTTTTTTTTCAGATCAGCTGAATCCATCCAATCCAGAGAAATTACTTATCTGCTCATAAGCAGCTAAGAGCAAAGAGGGTTATGTGTTTATTAATTCACCATGCACTTACACCATTTCCCCTTGTATCTCTAGAAGAAAACACTTCAAGTACTGTCTCACCTTCAGATGTTGATTGCTCTGTGCCTTCATCAGTTTTTATAATGGCCTTAAAACATTATCATCTAATTTCAAACTTGTAACATGGTGGTAATCTGTTACTGTAGTGTATTGTTGATTGTCTGTGGTATGACTCTCTACTGACTGGCTTCTAAATGTAATTAAAATTTTATATCCACTTTGGGAATTTGAAAGTCTCTGTGATCTGAAAATATGTGTTTTATGTAACCTGTGTCATGGTGAGTGCTTTCTTTCAGTTGAAACAAAATTCATTTGCTTCTTGTGTTTAACTGGTAGATTGGAGATATAAGCCTGCTGGGCCAACCTGTTTATACAGCCTGGCATCAAATCAAACTCTATCTTGTCTCATGGCAAAACAATTTCATTGTACACCTTTGCTGTAAGTTTATTGTCTAAAATAATTGTATCCATCTTGCTGAACCGCAGCTTTGTTAAATTAAATTTGGCCTTCAAATGCAATTATTAGGCTTGTTATGTAATTACTGAAAATGCTGTAGAATCATGTTTCACATAATGCCAATTATTTCTGGGTAATGTTTGGTTTCTATTTGAGTTTCTTAATTGGTGTAGGGTAACAGATCTGCTCTCTGGGCTGAAACCAATGTTTTATGTGCATAAGCTGTTGGGCATTTTAGATTTGTTGTTTCATTTGTTTAGGTTACCGACCATCTATTGCAAGATTGATGGCTCTGGGATTGACCTTGTCAGATGGTACTCTGAAAGAAAAATGTCCAAGCTTCTGTCATCAATATATTAATCATTTTTACATCATTACCCTTCCTTTCAGTTGAATACTTTATCCAGTTACAATCAACCATATTTCTGCAATGTTGTTTCCGACCATTCCTGCATGATGACAGATAATCAGATTGATTTTCTGCTTGTTTTAGACTTCCATCTGATTGATTTGGGAATGATGAAGTGTTATATAATCTTGTTTGGGTTATTTCTGAGTAAATAACTGATGTTTTTGTGGTCTATCCACTGGGAGATCACTTCATTTAAATAGAGATAATGCTGGATGTTGTGCCAACCTTTTTGCTGTTTCTGGAAGGAAAATCTGTGTTTTACATAGTCTTCTGGTAATGTGTTGGTTGTTTTTACCTGTATGTCTTGTGTTATTCTGATGGTTGTTGAGTTGATATCATCATATTTTTTCATCTCATTAATATGTAGATGATTAAAATTTCTTAATCCATGATACAGCAATAGAAGCATAAGCACCATTACAAATGACTGTGAGTTCCTCAGCTGACAGAAATGTGGATACTTTCATTGTTATGTTTCTTACAAGAGGTGACCATTCTGGATTAGTCATGTTATATGATCACAGCAACTCTTGTGGTAGTCTAATGTCTAGTCTCATGCTTCATTCAAGGCTTTTTCAAGAGGGATTCATAGTACGCTAGAGGCATGAATTTCTGCTCTTTGTCTACTTCTTGGCTATATTTTATCGAATGAAGTCATAAATAAATGTTAAAAGTTATGTCTGCCATTATAGGTTTTAGCATCATTAAACGTCTTTTAGTATTTTTCTAGATAGATGGCAAAAAGCATTAGTTGTAGCATCTTAGCAAACAAGGGAAAGTTTCTTACTGTAAAAAACCTGATGTCTTGGCTCCAGGTTTTCCATCAAAACTTATTGCAGGTATAAAACCAATTAAATGAGTAGAAGAAATAATGAGAACCATGTGTTTTCTGGGGAATTTGTCTAGAAATACAGAAAATAGCTTTCAAGCTGGGCTAAAACATTCTTGCATTTATATTTTAGCTCTGGGATAATGGGCGTCTATCAAAACCCGATTATCTTCCAATAAAATAGATACATTATAAATCTTTGGGGTGGTGCTCTCTAATTAGAAGATTCTTTCAATTTATTGATGGAGTTATGAAAAATATGAGCAAAGTGGGTTTTCCCAAGGCATTTGTGGGTAATTTAGGGTAATTAAGAGGCTTTGGGTTAATTATTATGGCATTTTGGTGAATTAATAAGTTGCTAAATATCTATTAACAAGCTGGGAAAGAAAATGGTGTGTTACTCTGGTAAGAAATATGAAGTTTAGTAATTTATCATATGAAAAAAAATGATTCCACGTTATCAGAGGGGGAATTTACACAATCTGCCTCTAGGAATTCTTTATAAATGAAAACAACAAACCTAATTGTATCACGCTTTTATTTTTTATTCCAAATAATTCATTTCAAGAACAATAAAAGTGTTTTTTTTTCTGAAATTGTTTAACAGTTCTGTTTGTTTCTTGTTTTTGTCCCATTCGACCAAGAAAATCACTTCAGGAGAACACATTAATGTTGATAGGACTGGAGTTTCTGTTGTTTTTGTTTGTAATGAATGACTTGGATCAAAGAAAATTAGATGGTATCTATGATCTGGTGAGGCGTAGCAATTTCTGTTACACCTTTAAGTGTCATTTATATGCTTGTGGTTCTGATATTAGCTCATAATTCTGTAATCATCTTTTGTGGATATGTACTATTTGTTTCCCAAATGCAGTCTGAATTGTGTGTGAACAATTACCTGAGTGCACTTGTATGTTGTATTTTCCATTTATTTTTTCCAATGTTGCTAAGGCTCGTCTGATGACCTTCTGTGTTGATTTGTGGTCTCTGTGCTACTGATTGTTTTGTGCGTTAGTTGTCAATACTTCAATTTTTCTCTTTTTTATGCTCTTTATGACCTAACATTTTTTACAAAAGAAAATAATGTTGACATGGTTTTGTTTATTATTGTCTTCAGTGAATGGTGAGAAAACGATAACCTTTGATGTAATTTTTTTTTAATTGGGATTATTAACTGCGTCTATTAAAAAATTATATCGACCATTAAGTAAAGATAACCTTTCCAAGCATGCATTTTTTTGGACAAGTTCAAATTTTTTGGACAAGATGGTAAGGTATGAGTGAATGCTAAAATTAAGCAGTTTCTTGAAGTCTCTGCACTTTGGAATAATTAGAGCTGTTCACAATGATTTGCTAGCAGGAAGTAGGAAGCTGATGTAAAATATTTCAATTTATTTAATGAAGTAATTAATGCCTCAGGCTCTATTTATGTTTGTTGTATAAATTGACATCTTAATTTAATTTGTGAAAATGCATTAACAAAATTTTATCATAATAAGAAAATAATTGTTTGGTGTTAGTTCACAAAGTTTGAGTTTTTTGTTGGTAATGAGTATATATTGACTTTAATTATGCTAGATAGAATTAGTTCTGAATTATTCAAGATTTAGGTATGCTTAGTATTGCAGGGATGAGAACAAAAAGTTATAAATATGATAATTAACTAATTCTACATCTAATTGAAAAAATTAATTGTTTCTTGTTAAGGGGGGAGGTACTCAAGTGCCCTTTTGATCTAGATAAAAAATACCTGATCATCAAATTTTTGCTGCGCATGGTCTATCAGTAATTAGACTTCTGACTGGTTCAATGTTTTATCTGTACTATAATTAAGACAGATTACCAGTCCGGAAATGGCTTAGGGCTTCATGAACTTCTTGAAATATTTCTTCCTACTTTGTTAAAGATTGCTTGAATTTTTTGGGCCAGTTATAGGTACGATGTATGTGTACATAGGAAAAAGGTTTAAAGGCTTAGTTCTTGAATGTATCCTCTGATGGATCATCTTCTAACATCAAGTAAAATTGACCAATTTTTGAAGTAGTATTTATTTCATCTGACTGAAACGCCTTTGCTGTTTAAGGAAAATTAGCTAATGGTCTTGATGGAGTGGATATCTTTAATATATGATGATTTTGGGCTGGAGGCCAGCTTGAGCGTGATTCTTGTTTTTGGGGCAAAAAATTTCCCGATTGTGAAAATCTAAAGATTGTAAAGGTTGGTTGCAGGTGTTGTTAAGGTCAGTAATGGCATGCTTGTAGGGTATCAGAAATATTCACTGTATCATTTTATTTATCTATGTATGTTTCTGCTCATCCGTCAATCCAGTACCGGGTATCTGGCTTCTATCTTCAGCAGAATCATCGGTGCTTTTTATTTAAATCAGAAGGTGGGAACCAGGTAATCTTTGATGTATAGTTGTTCCTTATCCAATAACGTCATAACATCTCCCTTTGATGTTTCTTGAATATTTTGATGTCTTTGTATTTATTTTGATTTATATATTCTGTGATCTATATATTTTGTATGTTTGTACAAATACTGAGTGAACTTGAAGATAATAATCTCTCTATAGATTAATGGATCATGGGTTTTTAATGCGAAAATTCATCACAAGAAGACATCATGAAATTTTCCTGATCCAAAGCCCCATATGTGCATCTGCGTCTTTATTGATATAAATGATAACGAATGATGGAAATCTTAATAGATTTTTAATGAAGTTTCTTGGTTATTACCTAGATTTGTCAAATCATAATTATGTTGACTGCCTGCAAATTTATTTTATATTCATGCAACATATGGACATTCTGAATTGAACCCTTTTCTTGCAAAAGAGCTATAAATATTTTATAAGCTTGAAAGAACACCTACAAGAAATACTAAACTTTGGGAAATGGTCATCATTATTTACAGTAAAAAGGGCTGTCATGCCCCTTCAATACTTTCGTACATTTTAGATATCATCACAGACTGTACAAATATTATTGTCTGGTGTACTGTGGAGGTCATGAAGACCATCTGATGAGACACCAATCACTGACAGACTGGGACCTCCTTCATGAGATAGATGTGTCATCCCTGAGGCACAGTCTGCCTCATTAATTCCTTGCAGTTGATCATATGATCACCCATGTGATTACATCAGCAAATAAAGTCATTATTTGTACCATAGCCTTGAAAACTTTTTCAGCACAAGTTAAGTAGGACTTTTTACTACATACTTGACTAATTCAACAAGCTTATATTTGACTTATTATGTTCATAAATAATTTCAGTACTCACAAATCTGACAGTAAAACAGAATAAACGCCTCAAAAATCTTGACATGTTTTCTGAATCAGAAACTAATTAAATAGACCTTAAACAGCTTGATAGCTCTTCACAGGTCAAAAGATGAAGTACTCCTCAAAATTGAAGAGTCAACCTCCATAAAGAAGAGTCACCAAAGTGTTTTAATATGACTTTAAGGAATCTTTGCAAAATTTATATCTTCTTAAAGCTGATTATACAAGATATACAACATTACTTGCCTACAATAAATCAATGTATTTGTTCTGTATGTTCTTACAGTGTATTGTAATACATATTGCTGTTTTCAGAAGTGAGAAAATTCAGTGATATTGTATACAGTCAATGTATCTTTCATTCCTTTAGTCATTTTGTGTTTCATTTTTGCTTATTTTTGAAACTGCAACAATGTAGTTTGTGTGTTTGCATTGTAATATATTGTATGTGTTCAGTATTTAATCTGTGCCTTAATTTAAATGCAGAACAGCAAAACAACTGCAGCAGTCACATTATTCTACAAATTTATTTTGCTTGCCTTTTTCTGTTATGATGTTTTATGGACATAAGTTAAAAGGTGTTGATAATTAATCGTACAGATGCTGCCAATTTTGTGTGTACTAGTTTGAAGCTGTCATAATTTATGAATGAAAATATTTTATTTTGATTGCATTACATGTCAAGCAAGTATGTTTATGAATGTGGGTTCTGTGAAGGATTGGTCGAATATTTAAAATGTTTTAATCGTCCTTGGCCATAAGCTGTTATGCTGGAGTAGTTTTCAACAAGTTATAAAATTGTTTAATTCCTCAGTGGTTTCTAAATCTATTTGGATTTTCCAAAGTAAATCTGCACCAAACAGTTTATACAAAAAGTGTATGTGTCATTGTGTACAATCAGAATTAACACATATTTGAGTGCAAGGATTAAGTCTATCTTGGATGGTATCTGGGCCTAGAAAATAAAATATTGATACAAATCAGTTTAGGAGCATTTTTGTCTGGTGAAGTTGCATGTATTTCCTGTAGTTAGGTGTTCAATAAATTATTTGGCTCTCAAGGAATTTAGATTTGTCGATAAAGTGCATAGTTGTCACACTCTGGCCAATTGAATACCACAAAAGTGGTTTAAAGTTTGCATTTCAGTGAAACTTAAACTGGCTTCAAACTTGTTAAGTCTGTTTAAAGAGGCGTTTTATCACTAAATAAAACATTGATACATTGCTGGTAGTACTTAATCGCATGATTTTTTGCTGTCTAATTGTGAAGGTGCTGGGGTATTAATGGGAAATTTGTTTGGCCCCTTAAATCGTTTTTCACCTGGTGATGTGTACATTTGTTAAAATATCCATTTAAGGGCCTGCTTCCTATTTTAAAAGGGCAGTAAAAGGATGTCATTAAATTACATTTATAGGCTGTATTACATCTTTGTTGGTGGTCAGTCTGTTTTGTTAGTATTCTTGTAATTGTTGGCCATATGGCTTCTGTGATATTTCCTGAATGTTTGTTTGTTCTTGGTTTCATTTTCTCCTCTTTTTGACTGACTGTTGAAATGTAAAATGTTTAACTTTCCTTGAATACTACATGATTGAGACTACTTTTATGCTATGATAAACTATTCTTTCATTTTCTGTCCATTATTTTTGCTGCAGAGGTAGATAGTTTGTTGAGTAAACTATTGAACCAAACCCAGTTTGAATACTTTGAGTCCAAACTCTTTGTTTCATCTTTGACTGCTTAGTGCATTTCAGGAAACACACCATCTCATTCAGAGTCCTGTTATTGATGGTACATTGAATCAAGTGTAACACAAGTTCTTTCAAAGTACTTTTATTCTACAACCTTTACACAAATGAAATATTAATATTAAGGCATGTGGAAAGGTGTGTTTGGTACTCTAAGCTTCAGTGACAATCATCACGGGCAAATTATCATGTATGTGAATGTTGAGTTATTATCTGGATCAAAATGTTCCTGCTGTGCAATTGAGTGATTCTTTTATGTTTACATAGTCATATTTTTATTATCTAGGAGGTCAAGATGAAATATTTGGTTAAAACTCCTTTTCTGTGTACATTGACCATAATCAGGGCTTTCAACTCAGTTTCTGTATTGAGTGTGGCCTGTTATCTGACTGGGACTACTAATTATAATACTACAATTTACTTTATTGAAATGAAGACATGCGACCAGTCCATTGTCCCAAATTTGCTTAATCACAGTTTAAATCTTCACATTGTGGGTAGGCTAACCCATAGCTGACCATGGCTCATTTAGCGCCTTTTATTGTTACGATGATAGAGATGATTACTTTGGCGCAACATCAAAGTAAATGTTGACAGAAATGAAGTGATGGTCCGTATTTGATCTTACATCAGGAGTGATACCTTTCCATGGTACCAACTGATACACAGTCCAAAATTTTAACGAAAAGGCGAAATTTTCAAATAGCTCAAAGTAAGTCAAGTTGCAATTTTGATGTCAGTATTTTGTTGGATATAATTTTAGACTGTTGGACAGCAATTGGACTTACTATGAACAGTATGTCAATTTCTTCATATAATTTGACAATATTTTTCAATTAGTTTTGCTAAGTATTCACTTTACAAGCAGCAAGCTTGTTTTTCTACACAGTTATATCTTTGATGTTTTTTATTATATTGAAACTCAATAAAAAGCATTTTATTCTTGTTTACACTATTACAATTATGGAAATTCATAATTTCATAAATTTTGATAAACAGATTTTTAAGGTCATGTCGAAAGGTTCTTTTGGTGCAGATTTTTTCAGTCATTGATAAAGATCAGGGCTAGTATGCATACATTAATAATGGACTAGGCAACCCACGTCTTGGCTTATAGGTTACCTGGCAGATTTTTGTATAATGTAATAAGTATCTATTATCAGGTGTCCAATTCTTTGAAGCCATGTTAGTCTTTCCTTTGATGTATTTTTGTTTTTTAGTGACATCTTATCATTTATGATAATTTGTTTTGATAAGATTATAATGTATTGTAGAAACTTATCAACATCTATGGAAATGTAACTTCACTTTGAAGTACATCAGGTTTTCTCTTGAAGTATGGTTTTGGACATTGTGACGGAATTCTTGTTATATCTACCATAGATAGTTTAATAGAAGATGTTGCTCGTAAATTCTGCCTTAAATGATATAATCAACTTTGTGATAATGTTTTACCTATGTTTTACCCCTCATCAAAGGACTTTATGCTTCTGTTTGTTGGCAATGTATTGTAAGGGAATCGCCTACAATCACTTATTTTGAATACACTTGTTCCCTTATCAAAGGCATGTAAATATCTCATCTGACAAATTAATTCAATTTTGATTAAGTTGTGATTCTACAATGCGGGAATTTGACCCGTTTTACGTTGAGGAATTCCAAATTTGGAATAAACTTAGATGATAAGCGCTTATTATTGCTACATAGATTGTGTATACTTATGTATAAAAGATCAAAGGGAACTGACTTGGTTATAATATTGTTTTGCTCACTCATTCACTTAAATGTCTATGAAAAAGAAATTAAACCATCTCTGCAGGCTGTAGTAGTGCTCAAAGGCTACAGAAGTGATAAACAATGTCTTTGAATGGTTCAACTTCATTCTATATTTTGCAGGTCAGATATTTTACTTACCTTAAATGGTCTTTTCAAGTTTTCTTTTTTTTCCTTAATTGAGCAATTTAGCTTTTTCAGCTTTTTTTATATCATCATGCAGTTACTACCGTTATTTACTTTTCATAACTCTTCTGTTTATGGAGGATAAAACTTCTAAAAACTTATTTAGCAGTAAGCTCTTCAATTTGGAGATTGTAATGATGTTTAAGAATATTGTGGTTAAATTTGGAATTTTTTGTCAATGAAATATGATCTACGTAGAAATTACTGCATCATATGGTTGGAGGGATTTTACAAGCTGGGGAATGTATTCAATTACTTGTAGTAGACATTTTGTTTCCATTATGTTCAAAGTTGTAAAAACACTCATTTTTCAGGAGTGTTTATTTTGGATGATATTCAATTTTATCTTGTATAGTGGAAAAACATTAACAGTAAACACTTGAGACCCAGTGCAAACTGCCTTTACTGTAATGGTATTGCACTAATAGATTAATAATCTGTATCATATAGATAATTGAGGACAAGCAGACAGGTGTCAGCACCTTATGACATCATTATCTTATTGTTACTAAGTGTGTATTATGAGGTCGTTATCTGCTGTTAGTTTAGTATCTGGTTTTGTCACATTTTAGCACTTTTCAAACTGTTAAGTTAACTTTTAATGCTTGAAACAATTAATCACCTCAGTCTGAATGCAATCTTTAGATTGACCAGTGAACAAGTTGCATTCTAAGACTTCATGATATCATTCAACTCTCAGTTTTATTGTTTTTTTTTTTTGTTTTAAGTATGTTCTTATTCTTAGCTGTGATTGGTTGGTTCTGGATGCATCCTTTAAATTGACCAATGGGTAGACTGCTTTCAAAGGCACTCAACATTCAGTTTTATTGGGAGACATTAGGGCCACAACAATGGGAGACTTGTTTTCTTAATCTTGACTCAATTTTTAGCAAATAACACATTTCAGGTTGATTGGGAGTGAATTCAGAATTCTTAAACAGTTTATTGTCTCACAGTGTATGTTATTACTTCAATGGATTCCAGCTGCATGCTTACAGTTAAACTTACTGCGAATACTTGACTTATCTAAAACCATAACACGTCTTAAAAGAATACGATTTCGATATTACACCAGGTGATAATTATGTTGGTTGCTAACAGTCTGAAGCATATGTTACTTCAGGCAATTCTACCTGCAAAAAATTGTGGATCTTGAGCATTTAGAAGTATGCTTCAATTCCTCATTACCGTACTTAGGAAAATATTCTGCTTGAAATTGTTGAAATTTGGTCAGGCACTTATTGTTGAAATTCTGATGTTTTGCATATTTTTCTTGGGAATATGACATAGAATTTTAATTTCATTTTAATGAGCCTTACCTTTACTGCCAATGTTTGTTAATATGTGTGTGTTGTAATACCATGAATATATCTCACGAAAAAATAAGATGCACATAAAAATCTCGTGCTATGGTAGTAACATGCGGAAATGTACTTAGCAGCTGATCTGCCTCTGAGAGATGTTCAGTTGGGATGATAAAAAGATGAGCAGCCATATTTTGATGGTAGTATTTTGTTGAAGATCACAGCTGCTACAGCCAATCATTCAGTTATATAATCTAACTATACAGCATCTATACTAACTAATGTATGGGCTTAGCTTAGATGCTTATCATTATGGATACAATAAATGGGTAATTACTGGATATTGTGGGGCTGTATTTTATTATAAAACCATTTTTGGGACTGATATTTTGTATTCTGATGTAATGAAGTTACTGTTAATGTTTACATTGAAGAACAGTACCCTCACTTTTACGAGCGTTATAAGATTATTTTATTTCCATTTCTCCTCCCTGAAAATCATGATAATTATCATACTTGTACCAAGGTGAAGGAATATGGGTTTTCTTGTACTGCCGTATCACTGAGCTGCAATTCATAATGATGCATATAAATTGCCCTTCATTTGTGCACGTCAAATAATTTTAGGGTATCTTTGTAAAAAGTTCATGTGATGATGAAATGCCTTGTAATAATGATTTTCAAGTTGACTTCTACTTTGGGATTCTGGTATATAAGGTAAACAAAAGCAAGAGTATCTGTACAGGGATTTGGGATCCCTAAGGACTTTGGGTCACACATATCTCACTATGTGACCTTGTGGCCTTTGGTGTAAAAATCCTGCCTCCAATCCCAGGTCTCCAAGAAACTATGTGTTAAATTACATAAAATTCAGCTTTTTTACCACATCAATGTACTGAATAATAGAGGTATTGTTTTGTCCTGGAATGTTGTTTTATGTGGTTGAGTTATTGTAGCAATAAAATGGGTAAAATACCACACTGGTTGCATAGAAATTCTTCTTAAAATCAAATATTATCTCATACATACTGTATGTGCTGCTCAGTCATTGCAATACCATAGTCTATAAATGTTTGACATATTGAAGTAGCACACATATATTTTTAAAGGATTATTTGTCATGGACAAGTTACTAAGGTAATGTGACATTCCATTATTTGTCTTCCATGTACTTTGTGTTTTTTTCTTAAATTTCAAGAAAATTGAGCCATGGTAACAGTGGTACACTATTTCAGTTATTTATGTAACTGTCTGCATATTTATAAGAAATTTTCATTTCTATCTAGTATCTCTTAAGTAGAAAAAGCTTTGTTGTTGAAATATTACCTGGGCGTTACATCAAGTACTAAATTCTTGAAGCATCTTCATATCATGATATTATTCAATGCAAAATGATTTGTTTCATTGATATGACCCGTTCCCATGAGTTATTACGATTTACCAGACACCAAATAAATTAATATGCAAATTATTAAGATTATTCTCCAAATAAAATGCTGTAAATTATCAAAGATGCAGATAGGAGGAAAAGATATGTTACGCTAGATTTGGTTGTATCGACTTGAGATCACTTGGATGTTTTATCAGATAAAATATGCAGATATTATGATGTACATCCTCTTTAGAACCCTGGTAGCAAGAACAAAAAATGATGTGGTACATTTACTCTGCATAAATACAATACAAACTCCATGAATCCTGGTGATATATTAGGTATAATGGTCTTATTTTGTTTAACGATAATTAAATGCAATCATTGGCTGTGTCTTTAGAACACCTGGTATGCTTAATTTACTGTTAATTTTTAAAAAATCACATCTTACGCAGTGACTTCATTGTATGCCTGTGTTTCTGTATGGGAACCAGTCCTTAAATTTGAGGCATTTAATTGGCTAAGTTCACTGGGCAGCCATAAAGCTGACCAATTAGGTCAGACGGCATTTGGTGACTGTTTCTCATTGTGTGTACTTCAAATTCTTGTTAGCTGGTATTATTTTATTTGTATCAGTTCCTGGCTTCTTGTACCTGTATGCTTTTTATCTTTGGATATATTGGTATCATGGATGTCATTCATGGTGTTGTACTATATGCTACCACTCTGTGTTGTCATGATATGGTGCTAATTGTTGTTGTTTTTTAATATGGTACCTTGCTTTACTATTGTTAATATTTTGTTTTCTTATAAGTCTTACTGGTTCCCCTGGTAATTTAGCAATAACAGAATCTTTGACCAGATATAAGTGCTGGTTTCCCCACTTTTGCACCAAGTCTCCTCCAATGTACTCATTGGATCTTACGAAATCTTCTAAGAGTACAGTAAAACAACCATGAAGGAAATAAATATCACCATCATCTCTTGTGTAATCATGAAGAGACCTCACAAAAACAGCTATCTCTCTACAATGATACAAGTATTTATGTCATTAAACCAGAATTTTATGGCATCACAGATGTATAAGATGTTGTTTAACAGATATAGTATTCTTGTTTGATGAAGAATTTTATGCATTTCCGTCATGGATCATGTTTTTTTTCTTCTGTATTACTCAAGCTAAGCTTGAATATAATCCTTTTTGCCACTGCTTCATCTATTTGTCAGTTATTCTTGTAAAACATTGTCAGACTGCAGGACCATTATTCTTTCTAGCTCAGATCTTAGGTCTGTCAATATGACACTGCTTTCATCACCTTTTACAGTGGCATTTTTTAAACGTATACTTACTTCTTTCCATACCCTTAACAAATCACAATTTATTTAGTGATTTGTCTTGTGAAAAATGATGGCATGTTTGACTTCTATTGAACATCTTTTTGACCACTGATTGATCTAATGAACTTATTTAATAGTTCCCAGTTATGTTGTTGTAACTAACCTTTCATGTTATAAGTCACTATTTGGAAAAAGTGGGACTAAAGTGGCACTTGACTGAATCAGGGTTTGAAGAACACTGGGTCACTCACCTATGAGTCTATCCCAGCTGACATTCTGATATAAACACTGGGAACTTTTCTGTGATAGTATGTTTTACATCATAATCAGCTTGTCTTGACATTTTGTTGACTATAGTTATATACAATGTTTACACTTCCTGCCAAATATATCATTTCCTGGAACTGTTTTTCAATGTTATCGTACAATCTCCGCTGATCTACAAAGGTTTTTTTACTACCATTTTGCCATCATAGCTGTTTGTCTAAGATGACTTTAATTATTGTTCTATACAAGAATCGGATCATATAGTTCACCATTTTTATGTCTACTTACAACAGTGATCTAGTTATCTTCTTTATGATTACTTAATCTTCCATTTGTCTTACATTTTTGTCTACATCATAGCCCTGGAGTCAGCAAGCTTGTGGTGATTTCAATTCAGAATTATCTCTTAAGTTTGTTCTAAGTCTTTGATCTGTACATTCTGTTAGTTTTTATGAAATTGGTGATATCATGTGAAGGATGTTAAAATTGTAATGAGCTTCTTTTATCTACAGTAATGATTAAATTTTGTTTAACCTTTGAGCTTTTTCTGAATTTTTTTCTGCAAAAATGAATTAGTTGTGCATGGTTAAAAGTTTTCTGGAATTTTCTGGAACCTCCAGTTTTTCGCAGGTCCAGACCCTACTGGTTTTTATTGTTTCCGTGGCGCCGAGGTTAAGATTTCCATTTTTTTTGAAAATTTTCAACTTTCACCCATGGTTGTTAATCAGGATTTTTTTTCTTGAAAATTTACTGTTTGATGGGCAATTATGGGTCAGCAGTTTATTTGGTACATGGCTTATAAGTCCATGTTTCATCTGTCTGCAAGGCTGTGAAATATCCCAAACCAGGTTTTTTTATACAAATGTTGTATTTTGTTCAATTGCCTTTTCCTAAATAGAACTTTCCAAGCAGTTTTGTATAGTTTCCATTATCTGTGCAACACTTAATGTGTTTGGTTACCATTTATCTTTTTTCTCCTCATACAGTTGCTAATACAAAACATCTCAACTTTCGTTGCCTTAAATAATTTCCAATGAACTCATTCAGTTTGAAAAAATCCCAATCAACTCATTGAAAGTTTTTTCATGCACACAATTCACCTCAGTTGATTATAAGACGTTCTCTTGCACTTCCCAACTTGTCATTGAAATAGCGCTACATGCTCAATATTGGTATTGATCATAATTTAGAAGAGATTGACAGAATTTAAATGATTCCTGGGATCTCCGATTGACTTTTGGGACCGGATGATGTAAATTCAAATGTAATTAATCACTCCTGGGGGTTTGTGTACATGAGATAATACCAAATGATGAATATAGAAAAATTTCTGCCTTTTTTTTCACGCTTTTTTGTTTCTATGGCAACTAAGTGAGGCTTGTAATCATTGAGAGCAAGAATCTGAGTATGTTTGTTCTCCTTGGCAGTCATATTGTTATAACAGGTTGAAGCATTCAGTTCTCAACTTGTTTAAATGGAATATGTTCCATTGTTCCAAAAACTTAATCGAGTAATGATGATTTTCTCTAGGTGAAAAGGCATCCAAATTATCAACATGAACTCTTTCTACTTTAGTTGTGTTATTTCAGTTAAGGGTTTTGTTGTGATTGCCAATGTAACTCAAATGGCTTACAATTGTTCCGTTATCAACTCATGTTTTTAATTCCAAATAAACAATCAGGCTAAATGTACTTAGACATAGCTATGGGTAGCTTTTTGCACTAAAATACTAGAAAGATCTACAAGTAAATTGACATTATATTGAGTGTTTTTGCTGTAAAAAGTAATTAGAATGTAATAGGTGTTTATGATAAATTTATTTTATACTATGCATTGCTTGAGTAAATGGTTGTGCAATCAGTTTGTTGAAGTTTTTTTATTATTTCCATCTTAGTTTATGTTATTTCATCTCAAATAGTTAAGTGCCAATATTAGCTAATGCAATCAGGCAATATTTGTTCAGTAGAAATTATTGGTAATATTTTTATGATTATAATTATTTCCACAATCAAGCTTATATAAATTCTTGCATTTATTTGTTTACTTGCTTGATCAATTTAGAATAATTAATATGAAATTCGTTGAGTATTTCATACCTTGGCAAATTATCACTCTGCCTGTCTGGCCCTATTTGAACGATATTGCCTCTGAACTACTTAGCTTAACAAGCAAAGCTTTTTGGTGCTAAAAGCTCTCGAACTTGGTTTCTGTCCAAGTAAGCAAAACTGATACATTAATAAACATAATAATTATGCTGTACTCTCCAAATAACTCTTATATGAATTTTGTTGAGTTGCCATCATAATAAAATAAACAATATTACCCTTTATCTTTTCCTCAGGTTGTTGTGTGCTTTTTTGGCATTAGCTCACTTTAGGAACATAATCTTTGTATAAAAATCTCAACAATGACTGATCTTGTTTAATGTTCATTGTTCCATCAAAGAATAATGGGTGATAAATGGCTTTCTTGTACTTGAGTGTTAAGTTATAGGTAAGAAATATTCTTCAGACTGCGTGGAACAGGGCTGGTATCAGATACTTGGTGCATTGTCTATGAGAGCATCTGAAACCATTGTAAGATAGTACCTTTGCATTATATTGTCTCTGAGAAGACTTAGAAGCTATTGTTAGATTGCCTGCTTTCAGGTTCTTGTATGATGGCAAGATATGTATTGATAAGGTATCATCAACTTGTTTGGATGTTGCGCACAACTATTTTTGCAGCATTGTTTATTCAAAGCATGCTGTGTTCCTGAACTCCTGCGTTTATTTTTGTTTTCCCTTAAGATTTAATCTGATTGAAAATAAGCAAACTCAAGTGTTTTAATTCTTTTATAGAACACAATTTTGATAATTTGACTTAACCAACAGCTTTCCCTTCAAATATTGTCTTTCTGTGTAATGGGATATTTTTTTTTGTTTTTCCTGTTAAAATCACCTAAAATATCTGAAGCGTCCACTGCCTAAATTTTATACTGAATATAACAACATGACAATGAGAAAGGGATCCTTCACTATACAATCCTTCCCACTTATCTGAATTCAATACACAACACACTAAAAGGGCTTGATGTCATGTTCTCTTAGCTGCCACGATTTTTAAAAACAAACAGTAAATATTGAAATAAGGGCTGTTTCCTATGTACTGAAGGCGCTTCACACGGATTATATGCTCAAAATGCGCGTGCTAATGCCTGATCCACGCTGCAGTGTTTGAATTGATAAAAATATTGTGTATGAGTTATAATTTAGCTAGATGTCAATCATAACATTGATTATTTGGCATGAAATGACATGAAATTCACTGTTTCTGTCGGTTTCTCACACCAAATACATTTTTTGCCTGTGGCGCAAAGGCGAAACTGTTTACTTTGCTATTTAATACACTTAGTTTGTAAAAGATCATTGAAATGTAAATATTGAGGATTTGCTGGCAATCTTGGCTCAGGTATCAGAATTTGTCACGATTGACGGTATCCCTTTGAACTGTGTTAATTATTAGTTTTTGGAAGAATTAGTAGACAGTGTGCTTGATTCATTTAAAGCTCTTGATGAACCTGTTTTTCGAATTACTAATGTAAATATTATGATATTTGCTTAGTAGTTTTTGAATAGTGTTTGTCACTCATTCGTGTAAAGAGTCCCTTTTAATTTCTATAGTTACGCACCTTTTCTCTCAGATACTGGTTTTAATGTTTGTAATTATACTTTTAAAAATTCAATTACCCTGCACTTACAGATGCACTTTGCTACTGATTATAATGTAGGCCATAAAAGTTGGGCTTAAGGTCAGGTCTAGACTAGCAGTAATAACCGGAGCTATCTTGCAAATTTATACTAATCAGATTGCCTTCATGCATGATAAATTTTACTGTCTACAAAAAGTGATGATTTAAGAGAAAGTATCATATTAACTCTTTACTATTATCTCTTTTCTGCAAATTAATTCTATGTAATTTGTATGTTTTACATTTATAAAATAGTAATATCTGTATAGAATATGACCCTAAGTAGATAAGTGGTATCTTAGACGTTTCATGTTCCTTCACACAGCCATAAAGTATATAACATTGTTATACTACGCCCAGTAATAGAATTAAGTATTTTAATTAATGGGTTTTTTCACTTATTTTAGAATCTGAATACCACATGCGTCTGTGTTTGATTTATGATCATTGTAGAACTACCTTTGTTGACTACTGTATTCATTGTGTATGCCTTAAGATTGGCAGGTAAAGCCAAAAGTTCATCATAGAATTATGATTGTGCATGTTTTGTATGCTAATTTTTCTTTTGAAGTTCGCATTGCCTTAAGAAATGGATATCACAGTACAATGATGAAAATCTATTGTGAACATTAATCCCATTTTGTTGCAAATGTGAGCCTGATTTTGTATAATTCATCATATACGAATTAAGTTCAATAGTGTGAATATTAGACGCAACTAACACTTTGTCCTCTGCTCATATAACAATGCGTCTGCTTTAGATAATAGCGTCTGCTTTGATAACATATTTCGTAGCAAGTTTATGTGAGGTGACATTCTTTAGGGATGGTAAGATTTTATTTCATTATGACTTATAACTTATCTTATTGTTATCCTTTTTGTCGGCCTCTCTTCCATCTTATGAAAATATTGTTGCAGGGGGGGGGAGGGGTTACAGACCTAGAAAATTCGGTGGTTTCTAGACTAATAAAATTTTGACTAAACTGATCATAATTGAAAATATTATTGATTAAATTCCAGAAAAGAAAATTTTGATGAAATTCTAAGTACCTGGTAAGGTACTGTTATAATTATCCATCATATTTCAACTTGAATTGGTGCTTTGATTGACAGTCGATTGAATTATGTATAAGTATTTCTAATTTCGAAACTTCTGATTGATTTCGACTGACTACAAACTGGTGTGTTCGTGACCATATTTTACTTTAACTTACACCATGATACATCATCATCCCTCAATAAACCGACAGTTCCCACGAACTCTGTCGAATGTCCGTCATTCATATCTGCTTTAATGTAAAACTTTGCAATATAATTAGCATTTGAAATCCATATATATTCTTATAAATCCCTTTGATATTTGACAGTGTCATAATTACATTGTGATCAAAGTCATAATTGGGAAATTATTAATTGCATTTGAACTTCAGATTACAATGTCATCATGTCAAATTAAGTACTTAAACATCTTTAATATGCAGACAGTGACATATGATAAATAGTTTGTTTCATGTTTTACTTGTCTGATCCGATTAATGCCCCAAAACTAAAGGCAGAAACACCTTGTTTAACGATCATGCAGGCTGCTTCTTTTACAAAAGTTTGTACTTTAAACACTGATCAAATGACATTTGAGGCCATTATGTTTGGTTACCCCTTTCTAAACTTGAATGCAGCATAATAAGAATGCAGCCTCATACTGTATGTTTCTGGGATCTCTGTAAAATTCCAAAACAGGGTCGAAAAAGGGTCCTTGGTCTCTGAAAAATTAGATTTGTTTGTGCCTTTTTTTTATTATGATTTTAAACCCTCTTCAAATTAACTGGAGCTCAGTACTAAATACTTAATTATGACTCAGCAACTACTGGTGAGCTTGTTCTTAATGCATGATGATATTGGAAAAACAATGTCCTAATTCAATTAATATTAATGGTATTGTAACCTTAACAATGCTGTGACTTGTTTTGGAAATTCAGTGATCATAAAAACATAATTGTTCTTTTATGTGTGAAAAAAGCATCAATCCAATCGACTTGACTGTAATTGTGCGACACTTCGGAATTAATCTCCGTAAACAAAAGCTAGCAACTTACGGAATTCGCGTTATTATATCCCCGGAATAGAAAATCCTTGTAACCCTTACTCCATCAAAGCGAATCTGTTGGCATCATGCCGATAGGGGACATTGATTTTTTTTCCATGAGATTCTCCTGATTTTGCGTCTCATCGTCATCTTTTACAATGAATCATAATTGGGTCGGCAAAATAAACTGGATGTTAAGCTAGCTTGTCATTGTTTTATTATTAACTGACCAAGCGATTATCTGGAAGCTTTCTGCCGATCACTAGGAGTGCATGTCCATCTTGGAAACATTAGGAAGAAGGGAGGTTTAGTTAAAAAGCGGGCTTATAGTTTGGTCTAATGGAAATAAGTTGTTGTGCTTGACTATTGGAAGTATCTTTATTAAAAATGTATGACAATTATTGTGCATGAAAAAATGTAATGCCACTGTAGAAATGAGGCATCTTTGCTTCAGGGCAGTTTTGATGGCAGAAAGAGGCTTTGAACATGCATCAATGTTACACAAATGGAATTATGGGAGTGACAAGTTATGTATAAAGAAATTGGAATACCAATGTGTTTGCATTACACATGAAAAATAACTATTTTTTATCTCCTGCTGTTACATTTGCAGCAATTTCAGAGAAATCTCAGGATTTTACATTTTTTTACAGAATTTTTTCTTAAAATGAGAAAATTTTCTTCAATGAATCATTATTTTCTAACGGTAAAGTCATGATGAATGTGGTTGACAACTTGCATGAATCATTCCAATTCTACGATTATATCATTGAAGAATTTAAACCCTCAATAGCTCTTCTGTTGCGAAGGTACATTTGCATTTTGATTCATTGTTTTCCAGTGGGACACATTTCAAGTATTTATTTGTAGATGTTTTTCCGAAGAGAGTGCATGATTTACACATAGTACGAATTAATTGGATGGTTATCTGGCTTGAAGAGGACAAACATAATAAATTACGAATTCAGATTTTATTCAGCTATCATGAATCACTTGATATGAAATAATATCATTCGTTCAATAATTAGCAGCTCATGTGATAAAAAGTGGCACTCAATATTTATATTCATTTTGTACAAGCCAGCGACTTCACTGACATTGTGTATTTATGGAGTTTTTGCCCAATGAATTACCAACGTTGATGAAATCAAACAGAATGACCAAGTATTTGTTACTTTGATGTTGCAGCTTGTGCTTTAGTCTAATTCTGGTTTGTCTAAAATGAAAGGTAAGTTTTTTGCTTACTGTACATTTGATGTTAGAAACCACTTCAAATATGCTGATCATTCAGCCATTATAAGCTCTGTACTGATGATTAAAACACTGTATCTGTTTCTCATCCCATTGTAAAACAATTTCAATCATATGTTTGTAGCTTGATTGGAATTTATACCATACTTGGAGTTAGGTCTGTACCATGAAGTTCAACCATACAAAGCTTGACCTCATTGTGGTTTTTCTGTGACTGATCTTTATTTATTGTGATTCCTCTTGATCCCTCCAGTTGATATATTCTTTCTGTTTTGTTTACAGCAATTCTATAATGCACTAAATGATTGCAAATATTCCGATTATTTCAAAGTGATTTCTGCCTTTGAAGCTGATAGTTGTTAATATCATCACATTACAACAAAGGCGTGATGCTCGTTGTTTTGTTCATGAATTATCATGAATATGAAATTATCACAGACTTGATTTGAAAGCCATTTTGTTTTTGATTTGTTTGTAATGTGCTTTGATTCAAAGAGGTTCATATCATATGATATTTATCACATTGTTGATTATATCCGTGTAAAGAACTGATCTTCTGATCTGGCTGCTTGGTGTTTGGACGATAATTATGAGATCATACCTCTAGTACTGGTACAGATGCATCATGAAACTTTGTTTTTTTGTCTTTCTTTTTATTCCTTTTTATAAAATATACTTTCGTTTTTTTAATAATTATAAGGAAAATATCATTCTGAAGTGTATTTTTTTTAAATGATTACAAATGTATAAGGAAAATATCATAAGTGTATTATATTTCGGATATTCACACATTTTGACTGTTTGTTGGCATGAATAAATCAGTGACTGGTGATAAAGTCATTGTTTTTTTTAGTATTTATTAAGTTTCTTGTTTCTAATTTTGGTTATCCATGAAATGAATAGTACTATGAATATTTGGTAAGGATATTTATTACTTTATGTAACTGTTCATTTTTATGAAGGTTGCATTTTTTCAGGTTAATTATCATAAAGCATGAAATATGAAATGTTTTCCTTGTTGCATGTGCATATTTTATTATTATTTTTTTTTTGTCTTTCGTTTTACTTATCTTTGGGTTTATTTAGTAAAAAGATGCTATGACTGTATATGTACGTAATGACCTTGCATATTGTTTATATAAACAATTTCACATCATAGATTTAAGCTAATAAAAAGTATTGTAGGGGGTTGTTTTTTGTTATGATAAATACATGGACACATTTATTGATGCTACATTAAGAAAACATAATCGTTTTGCACTATGTAAGGTTATGGTCTTAATTGTAAATACATAAATAAGTAAACATGTTGATTGTGAAAAGTAAGTATTAAGAAAAATATTCAGAATAAAAGCGTTGACTGTTTTTCTCTGATGATCATGTTAGAGGTTTTATGAACGTCATGTCATGACATTGTTAGTGGAGGATTATGGGAAGAGATTTATGTTTTTTCTTTGAAGTTTGCATTGTCATGAAGGAAATAGTCATGGACCGGTAATTATTCTAAAATTTATTGCCTCTGTCTTTTTATTACAAACTACTTTGTACAGGAATGATTTAAAGTCTTTAATTATAATCACCAACTGTTCTGATTGTAAAAGACAACAAAAAAAATATGAATATTTGAATCAAGCTGGGATCATAGATCAAATTGTAAGGTGACTAGTGCGAGATAAGTGTAACTCCATTTTTGTGTAACAGAGCTGTATATATATATGTGTGTTTGTAAAAATTTGTATGCCTGTCAGCCCAATTAGCTCAGTTGGTAGAGAAGCTGATTTGCAAGCTGAAGGTCGCAGGTTTGAGCCCCACATTGGGAACTTTGTTTTCTACCTCCTATTACATTTGTTACAGCTTCAATATTTTGATGTATATGTAAGATGCTGTTCAACTTCTTGCCCACTTTGGCCTTGTGTTCATATTCATTACTGATGAAATTTATCACTCACCTTTACATTTTTCTAAAAAAATCATTCATGTGACAAATTTATGTTCCTATGGCATTATTCATCTTCTTTGTCTGCAATTTTAATGTGTTTATTGCATAAGTTAAAAATATCTTTTCTGGAAAACTGTATGATATATTATGATGGTTAGACACAAAAGTATGAATTAAATCAAGTTTTTATTGTAATTCATCCCCAATGAATCTTGTTTGAGATTCTAGAGACTATTTTTAAGAGATACATATCACCATGGTTACAATCAAATGAGCAGATCTCTGATTATTTTATAGTCATCATGACAAGAAATGTATTCATTAGAAAAAATCTATCACTTTGTTTATGATGTGAGAAAAAATGATGATAGAAAATTGCAGTGTTTTTCTGGTCGTTATATAGCTTGCTATTGATGCTTTGTGTGACATGTTATTATATGATACACGCAAACAATAAACACGGTCCCCCCTAACATTGTCTTCTATATCTAATTGATCTCAGTTGATCCCAGTTGATCTCAATATACCGCGGACCAATGTGATGTTAATAATGATTTTTTTTTTATTAATTTGTGTTGGTTATTTCAAGAATCTTTTTTTTCTTTTAAAGACCGTCATGTATTTTACATGGAATGAGATCTGATAAAAGCATAAACAATCTAGCTCTTTATCTTTCTTATGATATTTCTTTCTTAAATAACACGAAAGAAGCTTTTAGGTGCAAAGTAATATTTCCCCCGATTTCATGTAATATAATTTCATAATGACAAACTGAGGTTTTTGCGGACAAATGATATTTCTTCGAGAAGAATTCTCGTTGTTAATTGTACTGTTCTCGATTAAGTAAGAAATTGTCACAGTTTTATGTATTTGGAACAAAATTTCATGATGTGTATGTTACACCTACTCGCCTCTTTTTTGTTCTTATTTCACTCATTGTAACAATGGATAAACTGATAACTCTTCCCTCGGCTGTAGAATATTTCTATCTGAATGCTGGTAAATTATGTACAGTTAGGTTTGATTTATAATATAATATTATAGAATAATCCTAGTTTACTGAGGGGATGTATATTCTTATTTACGACTTTGGGAAGGCTTTTAGTAGAAGTCGCATTAGGAAAGCTTCTGTTATTTCGGAACTTTAGTAGCGCCAGAGGAATAGTGCGGAATGACGACTGTAGGTGATCAATAATAGTAATACTGTGAGAAAATGATGGTCATATATCGTAGATTGTAGAGGATTTTAAAGGCTTAGAAATCATTGAAGGACATTACAGAGTAGATATATCTGGTGTCAACTTTAAGCTGTATAATTAGATGAGAAGTTTGAATGGGTAAAAAAGATGGATGGCTTGTCTTACTGCAAGCTTTCTTGAAGTTAAATTTTTTATAGGCTCAAGAGAATCTTCTCAGCTGTTCTGAGTGCTTGCCTTTTGCTTCAGGTAAGCGTTTGTAAGTTAAGTGCTTCATCATTTTCTACCCATTCTTTTCATGCAGTTTATACTTGTTTTATCTAATTTTGGTTTGAATTCATTTTTTTGTTGTGAACTAAGTGACCCTGGTAGTTAGGATTAGGATCAATGTGACCAATTTATAGACAACTACAGTGTGTTTAAGTCTTCTTATTAAATTACAATTAAGTATTCTCACATTTGAGAGCAAATGAAATACATAAATGTGGACAATCTGCTGATCAGCACCAATTTTACCTTAGCTTTTTGCCTCCAGTGATTATGATAATTATATTGAATATAATGATATTGGTTATATGATAAAAGTTACACGATATTTAGTTAACAATAGTTCATGATAGCTGGAAGCTATATATGTAATATAGATTCTATTGAACAGTCATAACTGAAACTCAGTGTTAAGTATTGCTTGATAAAATAAAAAAAAAATGTCTGTCCATGTTTTGAAGCATTATCAGTGCTGACTTTTTATGAAAACTGAGTTACTTGAATCTGGCATATCTCAGTTAGTCTACACTTAGTGCCTTGTTCCGTTGATAAATTTAATTATTTTATACCATTATTTTGTCAATATGAACACTTTGATGTTAAGTATCAAAGGGTTTATATCAATGAATATCATTAAAATTGACTGTTACACATTTCAGCAGAATGATGTTTGCTACTTTTTATTATATAAAAAAGTGTTCCAACACCTGCTATGATTTAACATCAAGTACTTGCCATTGGCTCGTGGACATATTGTCAGTTGTAATTAGTTTTTGCAGCACCATGTCACGATGTCTCTGTTGTCAGTAGCCATGGTGAATGTTGATGAGGGGTGTTACATCTGGTGATGTTTGATTCAAGTATCACTTTGCTATTGTACCATAGTGCTGAAATGTCTATGTAGAAGTTAATTAGGTGCTTGTGTGTTTTGTAATACCCTGATTAGTATTTTAATTACCAGTAATATCGCTGCAATTATGTACTGTCAAACCTCAGGAAAAATGCTACTGATAGGAAAGTAAAAGAGTGATCATCATGTGTAGTAAAAAAAATGGTTGAATTTAATACAGAGTTTAATTTGGTCTATGATGAAGAGCAGCTTATATACACTTGGAGCTTTTTATTCACAGGTGACCAGTTAGTGAAGTGGACACTGACTTCTTGTATTTTCTCTTCTATCCCAGACTTACAATGGGTTTGTTTCTAAAATATCTAAGTTGTTCTTTGCTCAGCTCTTAAATTGGTATTGGTCACTTCTTGTCTTTGTTAACAAATGTTTACCACAGGATTTTGGATGTCATGATGTGGTTTAGCATTAAAACCAATATTGGACTTAAGAATCAATAAAACTGACCAGATGCTGTTTATTTTCCGGTTTCTTTGTTTGTTTTATACTGGTATCCTGTTTTACTGCATGATTTCATTGTTAAATAATATCATTATGTGCATTAAATAATTGCATCAACCTGAGTCATTCTCTGTTGAGACAGAAGTCTTTGTATTCCTAGGCACATAAAAAAAAATTGAACTATGTACTCAATCAAAGAGCAACAAAATGAATGCATTTACTTAAATACCACAATACGGTGCCCTTTATATTTATGTATGTTGGGTTCCCTCACAGCACTTTTTTCCTATAGCATTATATGATTACGAATGTATAATAGTATAATACACTATGCCAAATTAGGGAAACTTTATGATCACATTCAGCTGTTTTGACAACATGATTCCTCATTCCTTTAGGATATGATTTGTTAGATAATATGATAATAGTTACAGACATTAACCTTTCCTCTGTGGCTTTTTTGATTGTCACCTAATTTGATTTGTTCTAATAGGATACATAATCTAGAAGTTCCGATCTATCAATTACACTATTATATTTCTGTTTCAGCAATTGTGACATATGATAGTTTAAGTATGCAATAGTTGCCTGTTTAATCATTTCAAAAGAGGGAAACTATTTGTAGTTTTCCCATTTGCAATATGTTATTTAAGTTGCACCAAAGGTAATTTTTATTTTTGTTCGACTTAAAACAGAAGTTAATCTCTGCTTTGTGATGTCAAAAAGTAAGTTAACTGCTTTCCATTTCATTTATTATTTTGAAATTCTTTAAATTACCAATTCCTGTAGATGCCTGCCAACCTAGACCTTGACTTGCTAACCTTGAGACAGTAGAGATCCTGAGAAAAGGCTACTCTCACAATTTAAGACAGGTGCTCTTTATTAGGTGAATTGTTTGGAACAAGAAATGTGTGAAACAGCATTTTGTTGTTCAATTATTGTATTGACATTCTCTATTTTTGGATTGTTCAACAGACTGCAGAATATTGTATCAGTATATCAGGGATACGATGCCAAGCTGCAGTAACATAACGCCTGGAGCTGATATCAATTATTTCTGGTCAAACCCTAGAATGGTATTCGTAGAAGGGCGTTGGAAACATTGACAAACTATGTTTATATGCAGAATTTGCTGGAGCTATCACTGATTGTGATCCGAGGGACCAATAAACCACCATGTACTTGGTAGGTAGCTTGGGACATAAAACTGAAGGAAAGGTGTGTATCTCTGATAAAGGTGTATATTTGCTTATAACGGAGCTTGCTCAGAGCATGCCAAGAATGACAAAACTTCACCAAGGTTCCTGTATATGAGTCGTGAACCCATTATTATCAAACATCATATTGTAGAATAAGCCATAAAATGCAAATAATCCATCATCTGGAATGAGTTTTTGTTACCATGGAATATTTATCTCTGCGAAATATCTGCCATCACCTCCCTTCTCTTCTATATCAAGCTTCTCACTAACCAGGAAGAATGCAAGCTTCTACATGATCATTGTTTCCCTGACTAATTAATTACCCCAGTTGTGCCGTAATTGAAACAGTTGTCTTAATTGATAATTATCCCTTCTATCTAAAAAGGTAATTGTAAGGTGAATGGATGTTGTTGCAGGAACATTATGTTTATGTTACTTTGCATGTTACATTTTTATCATCTGTTCTGTGGTTTTACATCATGTCTTATCTCTCATAGTGTGGTGATTTCAATTTAAAGTAATGAAAATATGTCTGAAGAAATTAAGCTTTAGTACCAACATTTCCCTAGAAGCTTTTTGTGATGAATGTTGATTTTTTCCCCTGCTTGCATCTTAGCCAGATGCTCCATGAAGATACACTTGCTATTGGTGCATTTCCTGCTTTGAATAATTTAGCATAACCTTTAAAATTCTGTTGCCTGGTAAATGTACAAACTGTAATACATGTGAATTATGCTTATTATCCCTCTCTGCCTGCTGAAATGCTTATGAGATATGGTAATGGTCTTTGTCCATCCCAAATTTTAATGTGGAGCATAACTCCAAAGGTCTTTCAGGTATTTCCTTGAAACTTAACATGAAGTTATAAAGGGCAATGAGATGAAGTGCATAGTACAAGACCCTTGATCTTACCATAGCTCCAGAACCTTTGATGGTATTTACTTGAAACTAAAACTAAAGTAAGCTTGCAATGACTGGAGGGCTGATGCAATTACTACACTATAATTTTAAAGCTTGTGCTAAAAACTAAGAGAAAATTTTCAGGAATGTCCATTCCTTTCCCTTTAGCATGTTTTCTTCTCGACCTCCTAGCTCTGACATAGCCTTCAGGGTATTGGTTGGTCTCACAAGGTGTTTGTTCTTGCAATCGGGAGATTTGTGCTTGTTTGGTTGTCCTGTATTTGAAGTCCAGCAAAGCAGCATGTGTGGTTCACAGTTGACCATCAGCAATTGCTCTTTTATTGTGACCTGGTGAAACATTTCAGCAGGCCTTAATATTTTCATTAAGCTCCCTAAATGCACCCTATGTTCCTATGATAATGCAGATAAAATATGTTCACAAAAATTCATTTCTTTTCAAGATACTTCCAGCTGCTGTGATGATTTATCTAAATAGAACTTGTTTATTTTATTAGGTTCTTCTTATGACTAGTTTACTTCTCTGGTTGCTTTTATAAGCTTTATTGGTAATTCTTTAGCTTGTTTATGTTTCCATGAAATATCCCTATCATTATCTGAATAATATTCATGTATTTGATGATATACCAGCTAAAACCATGTTGTCTATATGATCATTCCTTAAATCTTTTACCATTGTAATTGATTTCAAAAAACGCAACAGTTTCCCCATGAGCGTAATTACACCAATTGTTACACTAGGAAGTTACATGCAATAAGATGCATGCTTGACAATTTAGTATTCTAGGAAATGTTTTTACTGAAACTGCCATTATGATCAATAGAAGGCACGACATTGTGTCGCCAATACTGTCGACCTTATTCACTTTGCTACTACTCATGTCTAGCTAGTCATCGTCTAT
The DNA here is from genome assembly GCA_008271625.1 of Lutraria rhynchaena. Taxonomy (NCBI): domain Eukaryota; kingdom Metazoa; phylum Mollusca; class Bivalvia; order Venerida; family Mactridae; genus Lutraria; species Lutraria rhynchaena. Next base: position 1,800,412 of record VIBL01000036.1, read on the forward strand.
AATTATTGTTTTCCAGTAGAACTCGACAAATTTATTGCTCTCCCATCACTGTAACATACGGATATTTGTCTCAGCATGTTAAGTTTTCTGTTGTCTTTAAGGAAACAATTGTATTACAGAAGACATATGGAGAGGTATTATAGAGGCTTAACATGGTATTGTAAATTACGACTCTCTTACTGTTTGCCTATATCCTCACAGTATTGGATTATTGCTGCTGGCTGTGACAAATTTACTTTCTGGCTAATCCAACATGGCTAAAAAATGGATATGATCTAAAAAAAAAAGTTGCCTCAAAACTAGGGTGTATGTAACAGAAAAAAATGCTGGTGGCCATTCATCATTCAAGTGATAGATTTGGTGTTAACGTATCCGAGCAATTATAGTTTTAGAGCTCTGTAGTAGTGTAATACGAGTATGAATTGCAATCAATATTCTTGGGACTTAGGTGTTTTGCTGTCATACTTGTACTATATTTGTCTCTAAGACACATACTCAAACTTGAAAAGACTGTATTATTTCTTAATCAAGTTGAAAAATAATTCATCTTTGAAACTGTTAAGGTGTTTTTACAAAGAATGGTGTAGTTTAAAAAGTTGATTAGCTCTGCATTTCCTCAAGGTTTATACTGTTCACAATCATCACCCAATCAGCAATGGTTGGCAATTTGTTTTTTCAAGATTAAGTTCTTCTACTTTGGAGGCAGATATTGTGTGCCCATCAAATTCTGTGCTGTGTAGTATTTAATGATTTTAATTGGATTTCAATTAGATAAAGCAATTTATTGGTTAAATTTGCTGCAATTTAATGTTTTATGACCACTTTACTTTTTGTTGCTGAAAAATTTCTTGCAGTTGATTGTATTGTTTTTTTTGGCTTCAGTTGTTTTGTTTGGATGTACAAAATACTTGAATGTGTCCTTTTTGTATCTTTTAAGCACTTCCTCTGTAATCTTCTGGTAGGAAATATGTACAATGCTGCAGTAACCCATCCTGCCATTGTACAGCCACCATTTTTCAATTGACTTCATTTTAAAAAGGTTTCAAGCATTTGTTTGATGGAGATTTCAGATGCCATTCCACTAGCTGTAATTGATGCTTGTATTATAATTGACACCTATAATTTTCTCAGTTAGATTGCCTCATTAAAAAAAGAAGAAAAGCAGAACCTTTGGAAAAAAACAGGGTAATCGGATATTGGAAGAAACCATTCTCTTCTGGCTGCCATCTTGGAGATAAATTGTGTGTTTATTTGTAACAATGGTATTTTTGTTTAGTTTTGACATCAGAAATATGAAATGATGAGTTAGGCTTGTTAAGTACAGTTTGTCTTGCTTGAAATTTATGACTGTTTCCCGGTATATGCTTCCAAAAATAACTTAAATGCATTGTGGGATATTTCTTGTTGCCAATAACAACATAATTGATGGAAGTCTTTAAGACTGTCAGCTTAAGCTAAGCAAGATATGGACTTCATTAAATTGATGTGCAGTCTTTGGCCTCCTCTTTAATTCCAAATTAGTAATTGGCCAAATCTTAAATAAGCTGACAAAAGGGTCTAGTTTGTTTGTTTATTTGTTTGTTTGTTCATTTGTTCATTTCACAAGTTGAAACCAGTCAAAAATGTCTTATAACAGCTGATAAGTTATTTTGTACTAGTCTGTAAACACAACAGACTTATTGTCTCAAGCAGATGACTTGTTGTTTATTAATTTTGTTTTGATCTAAATTGTCTGTAATTCAGATATTCCTTATAATGGACAAGTGCATTTGAAGGTGTTTATTTTTCTGAAATGTGTTTTTTCGTCTGTCGGAGATGATATTGTGTTGAGATGGATTTGTCTCTTTCCATCACTGATCAGTCTCTCCCAATCTCTCAGACTTATTATATTGTCTCAGTATGAGAGTATGTAAGTACATAAGCTGCTTGATTCCTGTAATCTATTGAAAACTTGTCCGCAAGATCGATAGAAGCTTCAGCCTAACTTAAAAGTGTTAAACCTCATTAGAAAAAACTTCCAAATTAGAAAGTAACAATACTCAGAAGTGTCACTTCGTTAGAAAATTGTAAGTAATTGGACAGACTAATTTGTCCTCATTTCTTTCGGCCTTATAGGAATATTGATCATTCTGCTATGACTTTTCATTCTGGAGGTGGGATCTCTCCTGTTTTAGAGGTGAGAAAACCAATTGGTTAAGTTCGTTAATAAATTATGTGTTATGTCTTTTACTAGTGTGGTCAGTGGTGAGTTCTGAACAGTCATCTTTGTATGTTTATGACTGATTAGGGCTGAAAGTATATAAATATACTGGGTCAATGATCTTGCGTATCATGTATCATCGAGCTGAAATTTATCATTTGGTCAATTTTTTTTTTCCCTTTTTGTCTAAAGCGTGGTATTAATGACAATGAGTCTGCATTTTATTCTTTTTTATCCCGTTCATCCACCTAATATTACATATAGTTATAAATGTATCTGACATGGCTAATTGTTTTACCTATTGTTATCACATTCTTTTGTTGTAGAAGTTTTTCTGATGGTTTCTGGACCACCCAAGTTGATATTCACAATTGGACCTGTTTTAATATTAAGTCATGCATCTTATAGTCAATTAATGCTTTTTCATAAGCAGTTACAAATGTTTCATGGTATTTTAGTGGCTTGTATGCTGCATTTTCAATGATATGTCATAGCTGTGGAAGGAATTCTGTTGAAATATTGGTATTTGCAACCCATTAACAATTAATGAATTAATTATTGATACATTCATTGTATTTAATGGCATTTAATTGGAATTTGACAATATTAATGTCTTGTATATGCTGTACTTTTTCTTATTTATGGGTGGAAAAAATCACAATTCACTATTCTATTATTTATGACAGTTATTTCTACAGTGGGTTACATTACATTGTCTATTACCAATGACATATTTATTAGAAGTAAACGAGAGAAAATCAAATGAAGACAAAATTGTTTCGATGGATATTACCTTGACTTGTTGATTGGCTCATATGGTAATGCTGCTAAACGTTATCCCTGAAACATTCAGGGATAATGTCCTATGGTCAATAAATAAATCTATAATATTTTCTGTATTTTTACTTGACATAGGCTAGACTAAACATCCTTAGACTGTATGATGCTGAAACTCCTCTGATAGATGCATAATAGATGGACACGGTAAATATTGCCATTACGATCAGACGCCTAATGAATAAAATACAACTATTTGCATTACCAATCAGCCGCAGTCGGCAAATAAGGATTTCAGTCATTACTCAAGCGTACATTTTCAACAAATAATGGTTTTTCTCACTTCTGAATCTATTTCCTTGCAAACTTCTTGCCATTAGTTTGAATAAATTTCATGTCCATTTGGAGACCAATATATTTTCATAGTCTGTGAATTAGCATTTGTACCTCTTCTAAAGATTTTTTTGCTAATTTTTTTTTTAAATTTGTAGACAGCATTACTCAAGCCTCACCAATTATTCTGTTATAAGAGAGTATCTGTGATAGCCTTTGCCACCTTTGTTAAAATAAATCGTTCTGTCGATAGTCGTGTGTCAAGTGCATTTCTAAATTTGTGATTTAATGCCCTGAAAAAGACCTTCCTGGATGAATTTTAGCTTCTGACGTCTGTACTGAACTTATTTGAAACTTACATGCCAAAAATAAAAATTAGATATTAACAAGTAAATTCTCTTGTTTATATTTAATTATTGTTAATGTTTTCTCCTGTCATTTTCAGTTTCTGTAAATGTTACGATTGTCACTGGCCTATTTCACGTTTTAGTTACTTTAATTGATAAACCCATGTTTTAATTAAGAATGTTTTATTTGTGTGTCGGCTATAGCTTACAATTGATTTTTGCCCTGCTGCCTAAATCTTTTTATGTCTTTGATTACAAGGAACATACACTGATGGTGTTATTTGTTACTATCCGAATTGTGTATTATCCAAATTTTCTGTTACAGTATGACTGTGTTATTTCAATGATGGTTGTATCGGAAATTTGTCTTAGCTAAAAATAAATCACTTTTCGCTACTGGAAGTCATTATTCGCCTGATTGTTTCAATAAATGGTAGAATTGTTTATTTCTTCTAAAACCAATGTTAACTATTATTGCAGTCTCATTGATTTGCAATTGAATCTCCTGAGTCGAGATTCTCTCTTTTGAGTTTGCCTGCATTCAACATTCTTGCTGTATTGGTTTCCTTCTCAGGATGTGTTTTCACTTGTACTTGCCAAACTGGCGACAGGTTGCTAGAAAAAATAGGCTGTTTCACTCTGGTTTTTTACACTATTGATACTGGTTGGACAATACTAAATTTCCAATTTTCTTTAGTTTGTTATTGTTTGTGTGCAGTATGTGATACGGCACCATGTGGTATTCTGATACTGCACTATGGCACAGTGTGACACTAGATAGTGTTGATGCTAGGTTAGATTGAACATAATCAAGGCTATCGTGAAACAGGTAGGTAATTAATCATTATTTTGTTGTTAATGTTGATCTTTCTGATGTCACAGGGAAATTAACCACCTCATTTTGTGATAGGGTTTCATCATTTGAAAACCCAAATTGTTGTGACAATTACATTTTGTAACGGATGTCTGAAAAAACAATGTAACTGTATGTTGTGTACTTAATTTATTTTTGGTTTTATTTTTATCTGAATTTTTCACAGGCTATGATATTCTTTACTTGGTAAAATACGGGGTAAAAGATTTTGAATCTGTACTCGATTCAGCAGTTTTAGTTTGGTTAATGGCCTGTTGCACTGTTTGTGTGAGTGGTACTGATCGGTGTTAGTAGATTAGTTGTTTCATTTCTATGAATGAGTCAGTTTTACGGTTGATCTCTGCAATCTTTTCATGTGCATTTTAATACTATAATGTTTTGCAGCCATTTTATTGTTAAATACAGATAATGAATCATAATTCTTTCAAAAACAATTTTCACTTATTATTCAAAGTCATGAAAACCGTGAAAATTTCTTTTTTGTATATTACATTTTTTGTTAACCATGAGGTGTTGCCATTAACATGAAAAGGAAATAATCTGATACTTGAGATTAAAATCTTTTTTTTTTTCTTAGACATTTATTTTTAAACTGCTTTTAAAAAGATGTAGAGGAAATGTTACTTTGATTTGATGGATGAAAATTAAACGCCTTTTATTATTACTTTCACACTGAATTACCTCATCTGTGGTCTGGACGCATAGGAAAATGAATGCACTAGAACTGTTCGTAATTTACCAATTTCTGAGAATTGGATTTCTGATTTTCAGTCTGATAATCTCATTGGAAATGCAGATGACTTTATAATGAATTGAAGTGGGATATCATTCTATTCAATTACATCTATGTTCAGATGTTGAAGTGTTCATTTAAATAAAAAAGATGTATAAATAAATTGGTAAAAAACATGCATGTATATTAGTTGTATTAAAAATGTCAGTTTGTGAAATTGTGCCCTGATTAGATATACAGGGAAGTGAAAGTTTCTTGCCTTGTGTTGATATGACTTTTCTTTTTATTCATGTCAGATATCAATAATGGCCGTGTTTGAAAAATGTTCTTTGGTCCAAAAAGTTTTTGATCATTAAAGACTCGCTGCACAGCATTCTTACGTACATAGCGTTAAATCAGGCATGGAATTAAGCTTTTAAGTTGTAAATGATTAATATTAAAAGTTTAATTCATATTCTATATACTTATCAAAATATTACATACCTCATATTTCTCATTTAGTGTTGTGCGTGTTTTCACAGACATATGTCGATAACGCTTGACCAAATTTGATTACTTTTATGAATGAGCACGAAGTTGAAAATTAATTTTGGGAAATTTTTGGATGTTTTTAATACTTTCTTTTGAAACGTCTTATTGAGAAGAGACGTCTCGACATACATCTAATACAATGAAAAGTTTACTGAATTTTTATTGAAAATCGTGTTCACGAATTATGAATGAAATCATGTACCTTATTGGTATTTGAATAAAATTTATCCTAAGATGTTACCTTGATTGTTTCTTAGACTTTGCTGTATGGTTTTATATTCATTGTATATTGAAATGAAGGATGCCCTTTTTTGTTGCATGTATATAATACCGTTTTGAGTTTGATTTTTTGCGAAGGCTTTTAAGGCCAAGGAATCCCAACAGTTTGGGTTCTGACTGTTGTTTGTTTTAATGCAATGAGTCAAAAGACAGACCAATTAAGTCATTTAAGTGGATGCTTGTTGTTGCTTTGTGTGCTGATGTTTTGAAGTATCATAATGTGATCATGGGGTAAAAATGTGGCAGGCCATAAAACAAACATTTTTTTAGTTTCCATATTTTCATGTCATTCTGTACTTGATGCATTTTTTTTACTTTGATGTTTTTTCATTGTATGGTTTGTGATAGTTTAGTTTGATGTGAATGTATACTAGATATGTGTACTTTTTTATTGATAAAAAACCTTTTGATGTTCATAGTGGTCATAGAAAAACTATGTGGAACAACTTGACATAAATTGTTTGTTTGATTATATTTGACATTTAGACAAAATTTAAACTTGTCATTCATGTAGATTGCTTCTCTAACATTATGCCGTTGAGCTTTTATTATTAGTGTTGGAATGATTACCCCCCCCCATACATGCACACACATGCAAGTGATTTTGTCATTCATTTGAACTAAAATATAAACATTTGTAATTCCAAAATAATTTGCATAGTATTCAAATTATTGGAGTCTGACTGTTGTTATAGTTTTGATGCTTCAAATTTTAATGTATAAATGATATTATCTTTCCTCATACAGAATACTTGCTGTTGATTGGTTGAGACAAGTCACATGCTGACCTAATATTTTTCCATATTAAAGAAATATAAAAGTTTGATAGACCCCGTATTACACTGTATCAGGACAGTATGAAGCCATGTAACTAATAATTTCCTGTTGATTTCTGTATGTTTTCTTGTTGATGACTGGAAACTACAGATGTTATACTGCATGTTTTTGATCTGGTGTATCATGTCTACTTCATTATTCTAGTGCTTTTAAAACCATTTACATCAGTCTTATCTTGATTTCTCAATACTGTTTGCACATAAACATCTCATAATTCATAATGCTGATAAAAACAATAAAAATGTTATCAATGAAAATTATGCTGAACCTGTCAATATTTACTAATGTGTCAATATATGTTATCTGGTTAGAATAATAATGTATACATTATTTTATATCTTGTTATCTGTCCTCCATCTTGTGATAAGGGTTTTGTCATTAGATGATGATTTCAGATAATGGCCATGTTTTCTGTCTTGTTTTCATTTCTTTTTGTACAAATAATCTTTGAAGTTGTCATTTGCCTGGTCTTGTGTTGACATCTTGTTTACCTTTCTGTGTCATAATTTCTTGTTTCTGTTTCCTGGATCAAGGTTTTAAGAGGGGCTGAGCTCCAGCTGGAGGCCCTTAATGTCCAGTTGAATGACCAAATATTGTTGTAGTGGTTGTTGTTGTTGTACTTATAGTTTATCAACAACAGTCCTGGATAAGCTGTCATACTGATGTAACTTCCTTGTTGGTCAAGTTCATTTCACAGTGCTTTGATTGATGTAAAGCAATGTACTGTGAAGAAATTAATTTGTATTAAAAGTAAAATTTATAAAAATGTTTATATTTACTGTAGAGGTTTAATAATTGGCTTAATTGAGGAAACTTACCATTTCACCTTTTGTATATTGAACAACATCATATCCTGGCCATTATTTTAGTCATGTGATCACACTGTTGACGAGGGCCCCTAAATCCCCACTTGAGACATTATAACCCCTACTTTGGTATGATGGATTTAACATGGTTCATTGATAAATCTGTAGAAAGGCAGCATGAATTGTTTGTTAAGTTACATTAATGTCCATCCTTGAAACCTTGATGATTCAAATAAACGCCATGTCACCAAGTTCATGAAAATATCCTTTATTACATCTGTAACATCCAAATTTGTTACAGATCTGTCTTAATTATAACACTTTTAAGATTTTTTTTGCAACGGTAAAGAAAGAAATTATTTATCTAATAATTTTTTTACTTCGAATCGTGGGAGAAATAAAATTTGAAAATAATGTGCAGGTTTTTTTTGTCTGGAAAATAAAATTGTATGGAAGTGTTTGTCACTTGTAGACACTAATTTGACATTAATTGGTGAAGGATGTTAAAAACTACAGTTAGAAATTGAATGCAAGTTCTCCTAATTTAAGTGTCATTTAAACATGCACAAATTGACGTTATTCATGAGGTCAGCTTTTATTGCTAAACTAGAGTGATAATCACTGACCATTATCAATTAATTAAAATTGACACCATGAGTCCGACCCTTAGGGGTCAAATGCCACCATAGGTGTGAGAAAGAGAGATTGAACTCCTGAAACATCCCTCAAGGGGTCAAAATTTGTTGTGTATTGGGGCAAATAATTTGATGTTTACCTTAATACACTGAGCAGGTGACTTTATTGAGTAAAATATTGTTGTAGAAAACGGTATTAAGTTCATTTGTTATAGTGAAAAAAACTGAATATTCATGAAAAAATTGGTTGAAACCATTTGAAAGTTTAATTGAATATAATCACTTGATGGATTCTAAATAGATGATGGTTGCTCTAAATTTGATGAGGACGTTTACATCTGTTAGTTTTCCTTGCATATTTTTGTTGTTACAGTCCAGTGATTGTAAGGTAAAAAGTTGTGGAAGTGTAAATTTGTAATGTATCTGATTCTAGTGTTATATATTGTGTACTGCAGTATTAGACAGGTTTAAAATACGTTATGATTAGATAGAGAATGGACAATATACAACTTGTTGGATTTAAGAGGGGTTGACGGTTGTGTTAACGCTTTATTTTTAAACCTTCCACAGTTCAGTGTGGATTTATAAGCAGATGAAAGGAGTTTAATGTTTTAACTGTTTAAACTTGTATGAAAATTTTATTTTTTTATTATGAGAACTATGAAAATGATTCAATTCATAATTTAAACTTTGTAGCGGGGAATAAAATGTTTATTGAAAAAAAGGCCTTCTGGATTTAGTTGCTTTTATTGTAGGGCTGTTTTATAGTGTTAAATTTGATCGGCTGTCTAGTATTAAGTGTATGTAAATAAAGCGTTGAAGATATTCTTGTATTATTTAGTGACTTCATAGTGTTTGTAACGGTATCAAAGAGAGGGTTATTAACGCAGGCCATTGGAAATGTGTGACTTCAACGTGGACTGTATTAAATTATTAAATATAAAAAATTATTGGATGTTTTATTGAAACACTGGACATTTTTGAATTAGTGGTTCCAGATGAAGATGAAAATGGTTGTTCAGAGTAGAGGATGGTTATTGAGTTATCAGGATCAGACAAAACTGGAAGTTTGTCTGAGGAAGGTAAATTCTGCCATGTTTCATTCACTCTTATTAATTGGATGTGTTGCTTTAGAATGACTGATGAACTTTTTCAAGTTTTTTTTTTTTTACCTTTGGCTGACTTAATTCTTATGGTTGATTTAAATGCAAAGATAATAATTGATGATGTTGTTGATGCTGCTGCTGATGCTGTTATAGCTGCTGATGATGTTGGTTTTGATTGATAATTATGTAGAGGTGATAATTTAAATGAATGATTGAACAACAACTTTGGTGGTAGGATATTAGTCATTGAACTAATTTAACCCTGTAATGACAATAAACGGTAAGCTTTGAACTCATGCTTTGTTTACTTTTTGTTTAATTCACTTACATACAAAGAGAATGTGGTTAAATCCACACTTGACTTCACATTTACTGGGTAATATGCACTTATCATTATTCTAATGTTTTTAATTGACTCAGGGTTATTAAGTTAATTTTTAGTGGTTAATGGCAAAGAAAGATTTCATACTGAAATTGTTGATCAGTGCAAAGATGAATAGTTCCTAAGTTCACACTCACAGCATGATATTCATTGAAAAGAATAATAATTAGGTAATGAAAGGATTTTAAATGTAAATTATGTAACATTGTAGACTTTGTAATTCATTATTATTCATGTTATAAAAGCATACCAAAGAAATGTGTGACATTCTCTGAGGGGTATGAAAACAGGTCATAATTTCATGTCTGTATATTTGATAGGGGTCTTACTTATTTAAAAGTCTTGTTTTTGGTAGGTTCTGGTTAATTGAAAAAAATGTAAAATAAGTGATTAGTTTTTTTATCAGCTGTAAATCATTTCAGTCAGGGATGCAGTAACATACATGATTGTTTTGAGCCACGGTGAACATTGGTAATATCAAGGCTTTTTTGTGTCAATGTTTATGTTGTCCAAACATTGTTTTTACGTTGATATTTTTCTTTTGATGATTGGTTGTCTTAAATCATTGACGTAAATGCATGTAAATGTCTTTATATGACTGATTTGATCAGCAATTACGTGCATACTGCAAGTTGTGAGCGGAATTGTAAACTGATTTAAAATTTATTTTTATGCAAGGAGATTTATTGATATAGCAAAACCCTGATCATGATACATTTGTTAGACAATTCATCATGATATTAAAGTTATTTCATGATAGACAATTGTTTTATTTGTGTATTAAAGATCTTGTTACGTTATGACTCCTGAATGACTACCAAAATGACATCAGAGATATAATTTACGTGATATGTGCGGCAACCTGTCTACTTAGGTCTCACTGGTTGTAGCTTCTGCTTCTTTAATCACTGACCCAAATTGTGATTTGGTTAGATTTGGGTACAAAATTGTCATCTGATTTTTATTTTTTATGAAACACATCATAGATCAATAAGATGGGGTTAGGAAAAAGATTGTAATATCTTTTTGAATATTTATGACCAATTGTCTGTAGGAATACTGTTGTATTATTGAAAACACTGTGGGGGTGAATCACTGTTGTGCTTAAGCCATGTTTTATGTATTGTTTTATTGTTTTTACGTTACTGGAAAAAAATGTTTTAGATGGGCTTTATATGATAGGATGTCTGTATTTTCAATTTACTGATCGATCAGTTTAATGCATCAATTCTATATGAGATCAGTGTTATTTTTGTGGTGTTCTTAAACAAATGATTAACTCAAACTGACTTCTTTCTGCCAAACTACACTATCTCTTCTCAGTTACATATTTTTTAATACTATCCTTATAGGTGTATCAAATTTAATTTGAGTTCGAATGAAGATCACTACATGCAAGCAGGTTTTACTGTAATGTATTATATTTGAGGTACTTTCGTTTAATGTTTGCTCTCTAATTATTAGTTTTCTATAATATCATTTCCTATGTTTATTTAATCAATCTAATACATTACCACACAGTTAGGCTAGTTTTACGACCTGTGGGAGGTCTCATGTTTATTTGCTAATCTGTTGTATAAATGACTTTCAATTTTTGTCATAACAATAATGGGTCAATGTTGACGTTTAGTCAGGACAGTGCAGTATTTGCTAGAGACCAGACATGGCTTGTGGCTACGTTTTCATCTAGATCTAATCATTTGATAAGTAAGTGTTGTATCAGATAGGAGAGGTGTGCAAAATCTCTGCCAGCATTTGTTGACTCTCCAAAAACTTCTACTGGTTAAGCCCTAGGTTAAGCCACAATGTCAACATTTGGTTAGGTAACAGTTATAGGGTTAAGCATTAATAGGTATTCATTGAATTTTATTGGCTAAAATTTGACAAAAAAAAGGATAAGCGTAGAACGTTATGTCTACATGAATATAATGACTTGTTTAATGAAGTTTGATTAATCGTGATACAACAAAATCATTTCCTTTGTTGGTGTAGTTATTCATAATGGCTTTAATATTTAATTTCTCTGATGTTAATCTCTCGTTAGGTGGATATTATGCCAGTCATTGATGTCCCACGTTAAGTGTTTGTTTTGCATACAATGATTTGTCTTGTTAATACTAGAGAAAACAATGTCATGACAGTCACTGTGATATTTGTGGTATATTGCTGTCTATCCTCTTAGCTAGACTGATATTGTAAAATCTTGTGGGTGTTTGATGTGAATATTTTGATGAATGGATCAAACATTAAACTGAATAATTTCATAATTTATATGAATTTTTGACAGTTTGTAATCTTCTTGCGTAGGAAATAACGAACAAATTTGATTGACGTGTTAAAATTAGAATTCTAGATGTTTCATCATGATGCATAACGTCATGTCCAACATATAGTTGTGGTTTGGTAAATCATGGGCCGGTGCCTTGTTGCTTTTTGATTGGTCGTCGTATTTACAGGGATAAATGACCCTTTAAAACAACATTAGTCATTCATTAATATCAATATCATGTAATGATATTTGTATATGTAAATCCCCCTCTTGAGCTATTCAACGACTATACAGACATGTCCAGTCATATTTCTGCCCAGTTCTTATTTCTAAAATATTTAGCAGCTGGATGGATGTATATCTATTAGTATTAGATCATTGACTTGTATTGTTGGGGAATTAATTTCTCAGAAATCTGTATCGGAAGATGCTTGTTTTGACTTGTTGATACCTAAACAATCTATTATCATTGACCAAGATCAGAAATAATGGAGCTTCTGATTCATTCGGACTGACATCACAATCATTTGGAAGCTTGGCTTCATTTTCCCTAAAAATTCTCTTATTTATTAGTTTGTGGTTCGTTAGTCATTGACTGTTCCACAATTGTTGCTGTGAGTTGATCAGTATAGATGTATGCAATTGTTGTGAGAATTGTGGTCTAAGAATTAAGGGAATATAGAAAAACAAGGCAGTTAAAAGAATGGTATCCTAATATTCTATAACTCCTCTCTTTTGTCCTCAAATACCTAAATTATTGGCTGCTTGATTAATTTTGATAAAATGATGATCAGTTTGTGTTACCTGCACTGAAGTTATGGGCTTAGCTGTTTACATGAATTTATTATTTATTTACTATTTTTTATACTTATAGGTAAATGGTCGTGATTTATCGCAAGCATCACATGAGGAAGCAGTCGAGGCATTCCGCACAGCTGAAGAACCGATAGTGGTCGAAGTCCTCCGACGTGTTAACAAGAATAAGATGAAAACACGCTCAACACCAGCCATGGTATCTATAGGAACACAAACTGAAGAAGATATCTATGGATATAATCGACCTCCTACCCCACCTCCTGCATTTTATCCTTTTCCATACAGCGGGTAAGTGTATTTGTCTTTTTGACCTACTTTTTTTGTAACCCAGGACCCTAATAACAAGGTGACCTAATTCTTATGAACAAAAAAAGGACCTTCATGTTATTAGACCTACTTCTTCATCTTAAATGAGTTTCACAGGTCTTATAGCTGAAAACAGAAGTAATTTCTTTAACATCCAACTCAATTGTTTAGATTTTTTATTTTGTTTGATCACCAGTCTTGCAAAACATGGGTGTAATGTTGTTTGTAATCGGAGGATATGTTTAAACATCTTTTGGACTTACTGATTACATTAATTTGCCTTTAAAACTGGTTGTCATGGTAACATTACGAAAAAATTTCTCTTATTTCCTTTAATGTGATTGAAATTTTCTTAAGTGCTCTAATATTTAGTTAAGTGATTTTAACTGTTTTACTTCTGCTAAAACTTCAGTTTAACACAGACACAGTGTAATTCAATTTAATGGTGTATGCAAAAAAAACAACATTGTGAATTGTTCATTTAATATTTTGGGAGGAGGGAAATGTATCTAAAATCTAGCTATGAAAATGGGTCATTTAGGAGGTATCACTGGAAACAAAGATCTTATAGAATCAGTATAAATCTGTAAACTGATAATGAACTATTTAGATCTTAATACTATCTGATACTAGATATCTACGTTACGATTTTTTTTTGCCAAAATCACTCGAGCATTGTCATTTGGATTGGTCAAGATCGGAAGTTTGGCTTACATCAATTAATTCATGCAAAATAATGATCTGAAATAAGATCTTATCCCATTGTGATTATAGGTATCTGATACTTGTTGTATAGTCGGTGTACGGGGTATCAGGTTTAGGAGGATATTAAGAAAATGAATGAAAATGGTGTGTAAATGGTGTAAATCGACTACTTAAGTATATTGTTAAAGCTTATTGAGCTACATTTAATGCAGACTACTACATATGCTTATTGTCTTGTGAATCTGTGTCACAAGTCATTCGTTTCAAAACATTTACGAAGTCATTTGCATATTTATGCAAATAAACACAAAAAATGGCAAATTAAAGAGAGGAAAGTACACTAGATAAATGTTTGCATTAAAATTGATGGAAAGTTGGAATGAAATTTAGGACAAATGTTAAGAAGTCAGGAAATATTGACATGAAATAAGAGGTTTTTACAAAGTGGGTTTCAGAAATGTCTTTGGTAGAACTTTTAGTCTTACTCCTTCTGTCTGATGGTTAGTCACTAAAATAGTCAACAGTCGTATTTATCATATGATTGTGCTTGTCTGACCTTATTGACATTGACTGTCAATATTCCATTTCATTTGTCAATTGATCAAATTTCATTTGGTATTAATATAATTTTGTCAAGTTTATTGTAATGAAACCATATTTTCCAAATCAACTTGTGTTTCAAATCTAAGACTTGCATTAAATTGGCCTTCTTAGTTGAATTCAGGTCAACAATTCATATATTTCACAATTATGTTTTTTATGTTTGCCTATGCATTGTATCGGGTAATATTTCTGCATGGTGCACAAATTGGTTTTACATTCCATGCTGTTTCTATCTGAGTTATGAAGCTTCATGAATATTGTAAAATCTCTCTATTGTAGAAGCTAATATATGTCACTCTTTGTTAGAAATTTGCTTATTTGATACTTTGTGTTTAAGTTATGAATATTTCATTTCAGTTTGGCCTTGCTGACTGAAATTTGTTGAAATTTTGAACTTCCAATATAACTGCCTTCATGTAGACAATTTCATACAAATTCTAGGTCTTGTATTCCTTCGGATGAAATGTTAAAATTTCAGAATGACTTGCGATATTTTGAAAAGAAGACAAATTATGTCGTCGCTTTCATATTCAGGGTTTTCATTGTACTTTGTTACAGTTAAATAGTAAGAGTATATCCTGAAAATGTTTAATTCAAAGCATCAGGCAATCACTTTAACCAATATCGCTTAAATCTTAGTCCCGTTGTCAACATTACCATTGTATAGAATTCATTTCAAATATCATTGTTAAAGCGACAGATTAAAATTTTAATTGTTCATAAGTGACGTTTAAGTGGTTTTCCTTTGTCACAAAGATTTAACTTCAATGGCAGGTAGGAGGTGTTCAATGTCTATTGATGTAGTTGTTACGTGATGTTACTGATTGTTAAAATCAGCAGACACAGGGATGTGACCAGGTTTTGTTAGTTATTTGAAACCTGAGTTGCTGTAGTAACCAGACCCCTTACATCATTGACAAATGACCGAAAAAGATGCTCCTATCATTAACAAAAATCTTTTTTAGAGCATTTATTAACGTCGCCATCAGATTACGAAGAGATTATCGCCTTCTGTTCTCTACAAGAAAGCCTTGAAGATTTGATAATTGTATAGATGGAATATGTTTACAATTGTTAGTTTTAGACGGTGATTTATTTTGCGAAAAATGAATGGACTCTGGGAGGGGTAGTTATTTAATTGTCAACTTTATCGGTAGCTTGTTCAAAAATGTTCTTTTTATCATGGGTATCCATTTCATTGAAAAAAATGTTTGGGGTGGTCTTGTCTTGAGACTTGTATAATAAGGTGAAATCAGGCCAATAAAATGTCTACGTAATTGATCCAAAGTGAATAAAATTGAGAAAACGTAATGAATTCCTTTGACCTACTGAATGTATTTGAGTGTTCTGCATTTGTGTAATTGGACAAGATTTTTAAGAAGAAAGAATAGACCATAAAGTGATGACTCTTTACTTTTATTGATGATTAAACCATCAAAGAGAATAAAAATCAATCAAGTGTTGTACAGACTACATTTTGCTACTATTTTTGTTCATGGAAGTATAGACACTCTTGAGACCTCAAATATGTTTTGCCTAGAATTTTGAACAAGTTCTAGGAGTGTATTACAAGGGTTATATGCTTTATGTTTGGTAATGTAGATTGCAGGTAACAAATATTATAGTTTATGTCTGCAATATTATGAGTTGTAGTTACAGAAATGATTTCAGTTTTTGCAAAAAATAATTAGATTCTTTTCTGTATATGGTGATTCACCTTGCTTTGAGAGCAACAGCAAAAACTTATTAGTTATTGCATTATAAATATAGACAGGTCAATTAATTATTTTTCGTTAAGCATGAATTATATGATTTATCTTGCACAACCTTGTAGTAAAAAATTACTTGACCATTAACAGTCTCTATGAACATTATTATTGAGATTTGACATTTTCTTGGACTAAGTTTTCACCTTTTTGCTGAAAAGTTTTGCTGGTTATATGCATTGATGTATTTGAAGCACATGCCATCATTGTAGGGTAAAGATTGAAGCAGGTAGAGATGGCAGAAACAGCACACCATACCTGTAGATAATTAGATAATTGAGTATATGACTCATCATTAGCTTGTTGAAGTCATTGTATGTTTTAGTGGCAATACTTACCTGGTTAATCTGAAAGAGGGGGTTCAGGTTTGGAACACAATTGATGTAATTGATTCTACTCAAAATCTTGAGTTGCAACCATTTTTGTGGCCTACACTTGATGTGCGGTCTGGCAAAAATCATTCACTTCTTTGTTAATTTTCTAATCACGTATTCTGATTGCAGTTTTCATGCTTTTTCATGTATTTTAATCTGTAAAAAGGGTAAAAATAATTTTTGTGAAGAAATTCACAATTCATATGTCCATTATCTTCATTCAGAGTTTGTCCAGACTATTCTAACTCCATGTATTCCACAAGTTGTGGACAATTTTTGCAACAAAGCAATGAAAATGTCAGTGAAAACAAGCATTAACGCTAATATAATGTGATTTTCAGCTGAACTAGATCGCTATAATTAGCTAATGTTGTAAATAGATCTGAAGATAAGATTATGGCTAATTCTTTATTTGATGAAATTCACCTATGATTCCTGACATATATTGTTGACTCCAATCACAATGGTTTTCTGGTAATATTTTGGGATAATTCTGTGTAATTCTGAGAATGCAGTTATTGCTCACAAACAGTTGTCATGGCAAAGGATAACAATGATGATTTAGGAGGAAACTGTGTATTGTCATTTATCTCTGAGTAATCTAAGTGACATACTTTATTTTTTATGGAAATGCCCTTAGTTTCTGTGTAATATTTCTTCTCAATTAGGTCTTCAGAGATTATAGTGCATTAGCAAAATATTACAGGGCCATCTCTGTAAAAAGCATTTTATGTTTTTTCCTTGTATAAGGTTTTATGTTACATATACTGGCTACAAACATAGTATCAAATGGAAATGAATGTTTTTTTTTTTTGTTCTCATGACTTATATTGTAACCATAGCATTAGAATTTGTACCAAAAGCTTGGGTTCCTATTCATATTTAGACAAAAAATTTATTCCAACAAGTTAATGACTTTGAACTGGGGGCATGGGGGTTCCACTAAAATGTCTGTTATCAGCAGCACTCAGGACCAATAATTTGAACACTTAAAAGTTACTTCCTGTTTGTGTTATGAACATTCCATCATATCAGGGTTAATATTAATCTTCAGTAACATTCATTTTTGATTTTTGATATTTTAAATGGCATAATTCAGTGTAAAACTTCCAAACTTTTTTGGGAGGATTTTACAACTTTAGGTGATAATTTAGGAGAAAGTTCTTGAAATTGTAGCGTGTTATTTCTGAAATCCTGAGATGCATGTGATATTATTACATTAAATAATGTTCAGCTGAAAGAATCCTGCAGTTCATCATTATAAAACCTTGAGCAAACAATTCTGGAATACTATTTTCATTGTGGTTCATTCATGAAAATTTAGGGATTGTTTCATAGTGAAAATTTCTCCTGTATAACATATTATTAATTTTATATCTAGCATTATCAATATCTATAATATCATCTATAAAACCATTCCCTTCTGCAATATTCTCACATACTTTATCAATAGTATCAATGTCATCACTATCAGCAGGAATTCTATTTACCTCCCTATGATGTAGTGTGTATACATAGACAGAATTCTGTTGTTTGTCTTGGCTCAACGAATAAGAAATGAGTACATTTACATCTTGTCAAAATAATTCATTAGTTATTGTATAATGAGAAGCAAGAGGAAGACAGAAATGGAGAAACATTAGTAGAGTATTTGTAATTCTATAATCCTTTCCAATGAAGATTTATCCAAACATTCTATTCTCTTTAGGTTACCTACAGTGCTTTGATTAATATGTTAATTGACACATGTTCTGACCTTACTTTTTTATTTGTTTTTATGTGATTTATTGTCACTGAGGTTTAACGCGGTTTTTCAACAATTTTCTGACCTTAATCCAGCGAGTATGAACAGTGTTCTGAGAAGACATGTTTAACTTAATTAAGTCTGCATCCCCCTTTTATATGTCTGAATGAAGCCATATGTGTAAAAATATCTTCACTTAAACCTGTTACACTGTCAATATTGGTTTTTGTAATTTCGTCTATGACACTATTTGCCCAGTTAGTCACTGATTTACTCTGGTTTCCTTTGACAAAATTCGCCTAGTTTTCTTATTTAAGGTCTTTGTTAAGGAGCTCGCATCCCTTGTATGGATTCCATAATGTTCTTTAGTGACAAATGTATGCTAATCTTCTGTCATTGCAATGTTTGGAAAGTTAAGAGTCTTTAAAAGTGAAGTCCTATCTTGTCGATGTTTCTTCCATAATGTTTTACCTACATTTTGTGTCCTTGTTACAGATGTAAAAACTTCCTGAATCAAGCATGATCCAACAAAAAAAAAAATTTGCTCCTGTTAGTCAGAAAATCTTAGTTTCTCTATCAATGAACATAACATGTAATCTGTTATGGTAGACAGAGGGTAGAACCAGAGACTTTATATCTCACTTCATCCAGTAATCCATTTACTACACTCCTATCTGGATATTGGGAGAACATTTTGCAGACATTTTGTTGAAGTATGTGGGCTAATTAGGGTAACATAGATAGCTAGTCGAAGATACTGAAATCTGGTTTTCTGGAAATAGAATCATCCTGGAATGTTGCTATGAAAACATATGACTTTTCTTCTCAATTCAGTAACATTTGTTATGTTTCTGAAGATAGTTTTTTTCCATTTGTTACATTGTTGTCTGAAGACCACGTTTTTATAAGATTTCGTCAACTTTCCATGGCAGTAGTTATGTCTACGCTACTTCAAAGCAACTTTTAACTCTAGGTAAGGGTGTGGCACTTAGCTTCTTAGTGAAACACTTGTCTTTACTTAATTGAACACTTAAAATACTTAAAAAATTTGCTGAGTTATTCATAACATATTTAATAAGTCTCCAAAATGTTAAACATACTTGTTACTTCACTAGTCTTATGTTGGAAGGTTAATCAATGTCTAAAAACATAGCTTTCAAGTTTCTTATGAAATAGACTATGCTGATGCATTTCAGTTTTGTTCTCATGAAATAATAGGTAATAATTTTGTTAGTTAAGTAGATTTGTCTGCCATTGGAGCGCTGGACTCGTTTGAAAAAATTGTTTTATTCCTCACAACTCATGATGGCATTGTCTATTTGACAGGAAACTTTGGCCTAATCATTTTTGTAGTACTTGTCAGCAAACTTATTTTCTGATTAGAAATCTGCTGAACAATGCCCAATATTTATTTCATGAGACACAAAAATCAGTTTCACATGTTATTCTTTTCCCAATCCCTCCTAATAGAACCTAATTGCCACTTTGTAATGAAAATTTCTACCAGAAACTGAACACAATGTTACCAGAACGATATTAGAATCAGTAATGGAGGGAATTACTAGAAATCCAAGCATACTGTTTCCTGGTCTGTTAGTTATGTCAATTTTGGGAGAAGGTGTTTCTCTAGGTGCTTTCACTGACTGTGTAGGAATGAAATTGGTAACAGATCAAACTGTTTGGAGAATATCTGAGAAATAGTTTTTGTTCCATGCTGGGTAATTGTAAAGTAATTCTAGTATTTTGCATGCAGTGAATGATGATGCAGAGGTGGAAAAGGAACAACAGTTGTGTTATTTTCGTGTTAGTTCTCTTGTTAATAGCTGATATAAATTGTCTTTGCCAACAGTTCAAGCGAGGAAATAGCAGAGGAAAAAGCCATGAGAAGGAAAAGAAATTTGCCATTCGAGTGGGCTTTTTTTATTAAGGCTGATTTAAAGTGTGAAGTTTACCAGTTTCTCTAGGTTCATCATTGTTTAACAATACATCAACATCGTAGAAATAGCCAAGCAATCAAGAATTCCTTTGCATCGTCCCCCATTTCGTACATTTAAGTTTGTGTCAAACTATAGGCTGTTTGTTGGAACAATTCTTTGTAAGTGTCTTTATTACATACAATAGAATACTGCTATAATTGGGCACTTGTGTTTTCTGTTGTCAATTCACCATTTGCCCCATACTTAGTATTGTTGGTATATGGCCCTTAATTAATGGCACATATTGCAGCTGTGACTTCATTGACCTCTTGTCCTTCTCTAATTGTTGTGACCTTTCCTTGCAAAGAATCGGGACAAACTTGTGTGATTGCTTCCATCATTACCCCAGTCTTCACTAAGGGGTCTCCAGAGAGAAGCACATGTTTTGTTTAACACTTCATATTAATACAAATTAAGTGTGGATCATCAATTCTAATAATTCAGATGCTCTTTGAAGCTGTGCTAGATCAAAGGGATTGTGTATCAGGTGCTACTGTCAGTGAACTCATTAACATAATGAACCTTGCAGTGGATCACCATACTTTGAAAAAAATAATAAAGTGGTATGCTCTTCCACACTAGTCTGTAATTATTTTTCCTGATGCTGTTTGGCCTACTGAGGGACTCTGTAAGACTCATTTAATATCTTTTGTAAATAAATATCAGTTAATAAACTTATTTTAATATTTAAGACAATTATGCTCAGGAAATCTCTCTACATAATTTTACATTCAAAACTGGTCTTTTACTCTGATCTTTTAGTATACTAGAATATTGGAAGCTAAAATTGCATGTAGCAGCCATTGTTTTTTTTATTTTTGCACAATCCCTTGCAAACTATAACTGTAAACTTAAAGACAATTGACTGCACTTAAAGTATTGCTGATTAATGGCTTATGTCATAAAACATGAGTTGAAAGCATCCATATTGAAATAATGCAATTTGAATTCCATGTTTTTGGCTGAATGTTACTATATGATAATATTTTAATCGTGGCATATTCTGGCTGTTAGATCGGAGACATGATTCCGTCTATGATTCCCGTGTCATAGATGGTGGAAGTTCAAGCTATAAATTTTGCATATTTTCATGTCTCCATTGCACTTTCAGTGCAGGAAATCTCCCTGAAGTCAGTTCATCTTGACTGGCATTAAATATCTCGTTAAAATTTTATGAATGGCCATGGCTATAAATTAAACAAGTATTGCATGTTTCCAAGTCATTTAAACCTGCTGATAAGCCATTCAGGCTGTTTTGTTTTTGTCTTATCTAATATGCATGCTTGTTAAAATACCTTCTCTCCAGTCAGTCAGACAATAAATTAAAACATGCAGGTAGTTTATTTGATCTTGGATATAAATATCACTGCTCCAGAGACCTGAATCTAGATTTAAAACGAAGCATTTTTGTGATAGTTTTCTAATCTTGTCTTTCACCAGTGAATGCCATTGTTTATTCATCTATTATAGCTCTGTAACAATTCTTATTGTTCATAGGAGAACATGAGACATGTTGAAACCAGGTGCACTTCAATGGTATTCACTATTGATGGATTTAATGGTAGGACTGTCATATTTTTTGTATGTTGCATAGTTGGTAATGCTTATTTTTACATTGATCTCAGTGGCATCTTAATAAGGTTTGTGGTCCCTAATTTTGTTCAATTCATTTTCTGTAGCAGTTTGTTCCACAGATTTTATTTTTGATGTGTTTTATTCAATTTCAGTTTGCTGGAGCCATCATCACGGCGACCCTTAATGTTCTCACAAAGTACAGACAACATGGGACTTACAGATATTGAAATGACACAGTTCGATTATGAAGACCCTTATTATGATGAGAGACAGTATGAAGTAGAGTATGAGGTAAGGGGTTTTATTGGTCCCTGAATTAGCTGGCCCCTAAAAGTACAAAGGAATCACATGAAGTCAGTGAATCGTTAAGAAAAAAATTCCAGTATTTGAAAAAGCAAAAGAATTGGTTTTTTGAAATCTTCAAACTTCATAGTTATCATAGCACTTTGAAAGAGTACTCATTATGGCCTGTTAAGTTTCCATATGATTATTTATAATTGCTTTAGTAGATTAGAAGATTATCAAGGTTAAGTATGTGGGAAAAAATTGATTAGAAACTATTTTTGGCTGTCCATAAATTCCAACATTATGTCTTTCTATTCCTGATATATCTTGGAATATTTGTTAGAGATAAATATGGATGACCAGTTGGAAGTTGATAAGAATATTAGTAAAAGTGTCAAAATTTGGATTAGGATAAATACTGATGAAAGCTCTTGAGAATGTTGAGATCTGGGAACTGGGGTGAGACTAGGTGTGTATGGAATGACTGGCAGAGATATCAGACAGGAAATGGATGTGATAAAAGCCAAGAGAATTAATTACAAAATCAGGCTGGTTAATTGAACATCAACTGATTAGGTAAATGGAACTGGTCTGGCTGTGACCTGTACTGTAAAATGTTGGCAAATTGAGACTTGTTTTAAGACTAACCATTATAAGATTTGTTTCTGCTTGGTATACCTACCAAGTATATGATTATCAGTGTGTGAAAGGATGTTTTATTTCAAATGCTTGATAGCCTGTTTGGTTTTAACAGTATTGTAGCTATAAATTGTCTAACGAAATGTTACTGCAGTGTTGCTGGAAGCTTAATAATACTTGAGGCTTCGACCGAGTGGAAAATTAGTTCCTGACCTGTTCATGGAATGCTTAGCAAAGGGGAGATAGGGCACATCCCTTGTCCATGAAATGTTTCTATCAATGAGTGACTGGTAACATCCTGAGATGTTTAGTATGAAAAAATATCTATGTTACATGCATTAGATTGCTATGTTTTAAAATTATGTCACAAGTTTGAAGGTAGCAGCTGTGAAGTTTGATACTCATCTGTGAAAACTGAGTCAATGTATTATTGATCTGAGTGGGAGATCAGCCCAAGTGACATTTGATGTCAAGTTTTGACAGTATGTTAGTTGTAAAATATGGTGCTTTCTGATAAATCTATCATAATTTTATCCTGGCCACCGTTGTTGTTCTTGTAAATTTCGTATGAATTTCCATCTTATCGGCTTGAGAGTTGCGTTCATCTTCTAACTTTATCTCAAATTATTACTTTTGGCATGACTTTTTGGGGCATAATAGACAGATTGTGAAGTAGTTTACAGTTATAAACAATATGATACAGTAAGAGGGAAAAAGAAATGATTTCGAACTCTGGATTGTCTCAACAAATACTAGGTTTTCCTGGGAATGAGGTTTTTTAAAAATATTGTGAAGTGCTATTTTATTTATGTATCCTAGCAACCAATTGAGAATCAAGTATCTTTTAAGATGTTGATATTGTGTTTTAAAAATTAAATGAATGTGGAGGTTTATGTAATAAACATTAAAAAGTGCAGTGAAATAGGTACATCTGACGATTACCTGCAGCTATGTAATATTATTCGCTGCAGTTGCTATCTGATAGACACATGAATTCCTTTGAACCTTCTTTAGATCTTGTTGTTTACCAATCACATCTAAGCAATGCAGTGACTTTTCCAATTTTCAGAAAATTGACGTCTTTCATTAATTGCAATTCATTAATTGAATATCACTCATGATTGACTCGTTGTTTTAGCTTTATCATTCTAAACATTGTATTGATTTTTATAGCAGTTACCCAACCTGAGGTTATAAAGTACTTGTTCCCAATAAGTTAAAATATTGTTTTATGTTGATTGTAGATTTTATCCACTAATAGAATTTGTGTGCTATATAAGTAAATGTTACACATTTTATCAGTATTATCGGTCACTCCAATAACATTCAATGTTGGACACACCCCTATACACTTCATTTAATCTTGCTATGTAAATCCAATCAAATTTTATTGTATGGGCAAAATTGGCGACTCTAAGTCTATTTATCCTGTTTCTCGTGTGGGCTTTTAACTGAAACCAGATGAAATGTTGGTATAAAAATGAAACATTATCATAATGATTTTGCTATTATTGAAAACATTGACTTTTTCTATTGAACTCTGATGTAATTAGTCATGAAAACATTTATCTTTTTTATTATCGAAATCACTTTGAAAAGTGACATGAACTCTTGTGTATGGGAGATAAATTTCACCCTATTCTTTAATTATTTTATCAATGTATTTAAAGTATTCTTTGATGTTATTATATTTTATCAATAAACAATTCCCTGTATGATGTAACAATAACAAGTGTTTTAACAGCTGTTTTTTCTATGTTCAGTTTTAAATTTTTATCTGCTTTGATTTTTCTTGAAATTACATTGTCTTCTGGTTGGACTATGACGTAAGCAATTCTGTCTTCGACTGTCATTAATAATTCCTTTATATCTGGCATTACAAAGAATCAAAGAAAAGGTTATTATTTTTTATCTTTTTGAAAGTCGACGTTGGCGTCCAAACTCTCGTGCTATCAGAAGCTGTTCTCTGAACTGTAAAAAAATACTGATAAAATTGTTTAAGCTGTGATTGACATGTGACCAATATCTTCTTTGGACACCTGAAGTTTTAATAGTATCATGTATTAAATTAGAAAAATCGTCGAGTTGGATTAAATCTTAGTAATGAACTTGTTTGGTAATAAATACGACGTCCTCCACTTGTCCTTTGCTTTTTTTGTATTGGAAAGTTATGCACAATGTTGGTTGCCTCGGTAATTATTTTTTCAAGGCCATAAGACTCGTAGATTACATCTCCAAATGTTATTATTTATTATTTAAAAATAGATTATCTTTGTTAGATTATTTTCTGTTTCATTTAAAATATGAGTTTTCATGAAAGTGAGACCATAATGTATTCAAGATGAAAAAAAATCTTGTGTGTAATTGCGTGCCTTTTGATCGTGTCGGGAGATTGGTGTCGAATATTAAGTATTTTAATGTCACCTTTGTGTCATCATATGACACAATAAAAATGTGACGTTCCTTTGTAAAGTGCTATTGTAGCAATGTCATTAAAAATATGTTTTAATGTTACGGCAAGATGTAAACAAGACATGATAGGCAGAAACTTGTCAGATTTCACATGACAGAGTTACAAGCTTCACTGTAGAATAAGTTAAAAACTATTTCAAAATGAACATAATTTTCGCATTATTTCGCCCTATTTGAAGTTAATTTTTCAAATTATTTTCCCCTCGTTTGAAGTTAAATGTGTTTCTAAGATGTTCTCATTTCTTCCGACTTCTGGTCATGTTTTGTGTATGCTTGGTTAAAGTCGAAGCTTGTGTGTTATAATTGAAGTTTCTTTCATCTTGTAAATGTTGTATCTAATATGCAATATACAGGTCTCATTAATTTCCATAAAAAATTTAGCTCCACAAGTTTATCAATTTGACATTTTTTTTACTTTGTGTCTCTATTAAAGTTGAGCAGTGAGATTATTAATGGATAACATATGCACTGACTGACATAAAATATTAAATTATCAGACTTATATGCATTTAGCATTCAGCCTTTATGCTGTTTTCTTTGATTTTATTTGAAATATTGCAGTAATCTTAATTTAACGAGCTTTTGTTAATGCATCAAAACTGTTTCTCTCACATTTTCTGGCAACTTTTTTGTTGCATTGACATATTTTCATACCGCAAGCCACAAATGAACGATACATCAAATTAAATGGTTTCATTTTTAGTTCAATAATAATGTAAAGGACCTATTTGTGGTAGGAAGGCAATCATACAATTATGACTTATCTTATCTGTTTAACGCTTTGATTTGGAAACATCAAAACGTTAGCAGAAATAAAATACCCTAGTGTTGCTCTTTTATTTTACTGCTTGGAGATATTTCATCGATGATCATCGAAATTGAACTTGTCACTGATTTTAATTATCTACTGTGAAAATGATGTCTTTAATGTGGTGACAGGATTCAGTAGTTACTGGGATGATGTATTTATGGGTTTGGGTTGGTTGTTTTATGGTAAACACAGTATCTTACAGTACAAGTGTACAGGTACATTTCATTTTTCTGTCCATGTGGGTTATTTAAGGACCACATCATAGGGGCCACCATGGATGAGAAAAGGGATAGGCTCTAGAGGTGAAACGATTAATCGCGATCCATTGCGAACCGCGATTTTTCATGCTCGATTCGATTCGATTCAATGACGGCAATTTCGATTCGATTTTTTTTTTTGGTAATACCTACTTTCATTTTCAGTAGTATGCGAGTCAAAATGACTGTGATTCTGTGAATTATTCTCTGTGGACTAGATCTAGTCAGAACAGTACACTGCTCAGTGCTCACCACTTTACTGTTTCAGTTTTTCCTATTCACAAGTTTTATGTTTCGTTTGTTCCATTGTTTACAGTATTTAAGAAAATACATTCCATCGTAAACTAGTGGGATAGCTATTTTATTCTTGTCCTATTTAATTCCTTTTAAAATCGAAAATCGAATCGAAAAATTGAATCGTGGGATGAAAAATCGAAATCGAATCGAATCGAAATTTTTTGAATCGTTTCACCTCTAATAGGCTCTGACAAAAAAGGGCAGATTTACATGCTGTAAAATTAGGGATCTTCCTTTAGTCACTTTTTATGTTTGTTGAAAAATTCTTGTGTTTGCAAAATCAATGAACAGTGGGACCTTAGTGGTTGTACAGGAAGCTGTACAAGATTTTCCTGCAATTACTTCTCATTTGTAATTACATATTTTTCTGTATTTTGTCTGCTGACCTTTTACCAAGCGTCTGTAGGATCATCTGATTGACGTTTATTTGGTCAGTTATGTATAGACCAGTATGTTCCGGGCAATGTAATTATAATACAACATAAGTGAATTTTGGTACATTCTTAGCCATACCCAAAGAAACAAGTTTTGTTGAACAGTCTACATAGCAATATAGAAGTTTTGATTGTGTACATTACAATACACTGTAAACATTTGAATAGCTTTTTACGTCCTGTAGGACCTAAATCTGACAAATGGACATCAAATTATTTGGTTTTCATCAAAAGCTGCTTATGCACACCTACCTAAATATTGATATAACTCAGATAAGTTTATCATATATTTTACTTTTCAGTTGAATGAATTCATTTTTGTCCTTGATATTTTAGTTCAACTGGTTGATTTTTACATTGTCAGGTGTATAACCTCCTAATATTGATGTACATGTGGGTCATCTAAGTATCAGATAAATAACTTTATTAGTGAAAATCTTCATGAAATCATTCAACACAAAAATTAATCATAACCCTGCACTTTGAGCAGTTTACAGTGTTTGTAGTATTAATAGGATGCTTCATTGGGCAACAATATCCATACGGAGTCATTAGTTCAGTGAAATAATGATCATAACAAAAGGGTTAAAAGGGTTTTTAAACACTTCATGATTAGTAATGTTTAGGTTTTTTTGTCTGATAATCACTCCTTGGTATAAGTATGATGGTTGGATGATTAAAGTGTCAAATTTGGGGTTTTTCTTAATTCATAGAGTTAGTTAAGAGTTAGATATATGGTTAAGATCAAAGAAGCACAAACCTTAACAACTCCTGTGTGTACAGTACTTAAAAGGAAACAATTTCAATGAACTTGTCTCTTACTACGCTCTGTGTATGACAAACTGTGGACCATGTGCTGGCTGCTTCACACCACATCAAACAACTAGGCTTTCCTTTATACAGGTTGTGTTTTGACTGACAATTATAATTAGTATGAAGATGATCATTAGTACTTGTGTCTGTTACATCCACACTGTTATTAATATTGTTCATTGTTACTTCATCATGTTCAAAGTTCTTTTATTATATGTCTGTCTGTATCCTGTTGAAATTCTTTTCATGCTAATGTTTAGTAACGTGTGTCACTTATAATTTTTGTCTCCTTTGAGGAAGAACATGAACACAGTTTTAAAAATATATTTTAGTAAGTTTTAGATGATCGTGATATTATAAATATATCCTGTTTTTGTCAAAACGTTTGATGAAGAATTTATGAGGGATACAACTTGTGGTCTTGATGTAAATTCGTCACTTTTACAATTAATTGGTTTCATTTTTATAAGAAATGTTTAACATATACAGTGGACTCTCATTGGCTCGAACTCGACGGGACTGACGAAATCAGTTCCAGTTATCCGGAGTTCCAGCCATCCGGAGTTTACTCCTTGAAATAGAGTTGTTTCCCTTGTATATATTGTATGCGTAATTTGTTCGTGTTGTTTGTAATGATCATTCACCTACATGTACATACATGTAATAGATTATTATTTTAGCCAAAAAACATACAAAACAAACGTATATGTATTATATTTATATATTCTATTCGTAATAATATTCATGTATCATGTTTAATTCCTCTTCCAGTTGCTGACTTAGCTATCCCCCCGTTACCGGGTCCTTCACTAAGTTGTTCAGCATTGTTCTTAATAATTGCTGACATGGTTATCCCCCGTTACCGGGTCCTTCGCCATGTTGCTCAGCATTTTCTGTCAGATTTTGTGATAACATTTGTTTAATCATTTTGATTATGAAAGCAATGATTTTGCGGGGCTTATATTAAGAGACATTCATCATGACATTTTTTACTCATTATTGTTTGTTATTTCACAAATAATTACAAAGAAGTCACTTGTTAAATATCATTGCAAACATATCTTCGTTGACCAAAATAATAATTAATAATGCACGATTATAGTTGCAAACAAAATCAAACAATTGTTAGTTGTCATAATTTTGTAATGTTATCTTCACACGCGTGTCAGTTTCACGCACCGTGTCATATCGCGCGAATTTTTGACAGCAATTTACTCTCAAGTTGTGAAAATGCATTGTTCGACCGAGAGGTGTGAATAACAGAGTAAATATTGACCACGGGACCTGATTATTGGTTCGAGCGTTCGAATTTATGAGGTTCCAGCCATGCGGAGTCGAACTATATAGAACATGTTGTAAAAACAATTGGGACCGGAGAATGAGTTCCAGTTTTCCGGAGTGTTCGAATTTACCGGGTTCCAGCCAATGAGAGTCCACTGTATTTCTGGTTGTTTCATAGATTTTTTTTTTTTTAAAAAAAATAGATTCAGGTATTATAAAATGCAGTACAGTCAGTGAATTATGAAACATAAAACGTAAACATTAAAGTAGGTCACAATATGTTCTATTTTATGTGATTATGACAACGTATGTTGCTAATATTGTTGAGATGATGTTACGATGGATAAGAGCGGTCTGGCTGTCGCCTCATTTTGATAGAATTGGCATTGACGGGAAATTGAATTGTCTAGTCAGCTACAAATGATAGCTACTTGTATCATGAAATATTGACAAAGTTACATCGCTATGATAAATATCAGAATCCTGGCTTCGGACAAGTATAATAAAGCAGGCAGATAAAATGATTTGATTCAGTAATAGTAGTAGGAGATAGATTTAGTATGTGATCTGTTGGCAAAATGTCTTTATCAATAATTAATATTAGAGATAAGGTTACATATCTGCCAAGTTTGGCTATCATAATTGATGCATTTGGAAAGTTACGATTTTCGACGCACATCCAGACAAATTATAAAACCGGAATTACAAATTTATCATGTAACTGTAAAAGCATTTTGAAATTAAATAAAAAGTCGAATATTTCCCTTTGTGTAATATTGCTTCGTAATCGAGTTCCATCGCTCCCATTGTTCTCCAGCTCAAAAATTTGTGATTATAGCCAGAAAAAATTAGATTTTTTTCAAATTTTGTAATTCATTCAGAAAAAGGCTGATGCATTTTATAATGGTTGAAGACTGAATCAGAGAGATTTCAGCCTACAAACAGATCGAAAACTACATGTTTTTCACAATGCATTAAACATAGGTCATAACCCATATTTTCCGTAATTGGTGTAGTTTTTAAGTCTTCCCTATTTAGAAAAAAGTGTAAGAATTTAGAGACAAACTGTTACAATTCACAAGTAAAAGACCCAGTCTGCGACATTTTTGTTTGTTCTGTCAAAGGACCAGTTTTATGCGTTTTGGGTAAAAGCTTGGTACATTTTGTCAGTAATTTATAGCAGAAAAGAATGCCCGGGTAATGATTATATTTAATAAATCGTCTCTGTACTCTACTGTATACCAACTTTTATCTTTTGTATAGTGATTCACTGACTTCAACTTAAATCATGATATAATCTCCACACTGATCTCTCTCGCCTTTGAAATTGAACACAAACTTTTTTGATATATCGGCCAGACCTGTATTGTGGAGTGATTGATGAATTGGACGAGAAGAAAGATTTTTTTAGCGATAAATCCATGGATAGTCAGCATGAATACAAATAATTTATAGTTTATTTTTCACCATTGCAGTGATCTTTTTGTGTTGTCCATATTAATTATAGGGTTATTTTATGGCCGTATTATTCTACTATTGTTTGTTTGATAGGAATCTTTAGCTGTAAACATTAATTAGTATATTGTTTAAACAATGATTAAGCCTGGGGTTATACCTTTTGTTAATGGTAACCGATATTTTTTTGTCCGAATATATTGTTTAGAGTCTATTTACTATTTATGAGAGTTTTGATCAATATCTCTAAATTGACGTTACTTTTCTTACTCAGACAATTTCTTTCCTTCTTATTTTTTCTGTAGATAATTTTTAAGAGAACTTTTGAATTGTTTAGATAATTTTATATGTAGTAGTACTTGGTATATTTTTATTTTACAGGAAGTTGTATTGCAAAGGCCTTCAGAGGATGAAAAGCTTGGTCTCACATTGTGTTATGGACCCACTGAAGATGGTGTCACTGATATATTTATTGGAGAGGTTAGTTACAATGCTAAAGCATGTATTGACTGGGTTCATATTATCTGTTCTCTGGATTAAAGACGCCTGCTAAACACTGCTTTCTTAAATTCCATTCTGTGATTATCATTACTAGAAGACTTGGCCTCCATTTTTTTTCTTCAGTTTGCAATAATACACTCTTTTTCATTCATGGATTTCCAACTTTGGGCAACTGTAGGTTGTGGTGCTACTGCACAGTCCCGATTCAAGAATGAAACATTCTGATTTCTGAAAGACCTCATATTTTATTTCTTGATATTGTCACCCATTAATCTTCGTTTTGTGGTAACCCTGTTTTCGTTCCTTTATTCACAAATGTATTGGTTCGTACTTGAAGAAGTTCAAGGGTTTTGAACCAACCCTCAAGTCCTATTCATCCCTTATATT
Source organism: Lutraria rhynchaena (assembly GCA_008271625.1). NCBI lineage: Eukaryota > Metazoa > Mollusca > Bivalvia > Venerida > Mactridae > Lutraria > Lutraria rhynchaena. Next base: position 1,832,018 of record VIBL01000036.1, read on the forward strand.
GGTCTATATTCTACCACTCTTCTGTCTTAATTGTGCTTTATAACTTGATGTATTTGACCTTTAAGCTTTGTATTGTGACATATACATTTTAAGTAAATGACCCCTGTAGGGGGTAGACAAAATTATCAACCTGCAAAGGAAAATAGAGAGATATGATTACCCTAACATAGTTACTGTGAGGATAAGTGGCCATTAACATAGCCATAGCCGTGGACAATTTTTTATCAAATTAAATATAATTTGTAATAATCAGCCAGAGGAATTGAAGGTTAATTGGTTGATGACCTACTAATGCTGAGGTTAAATTAGTTTAATTTTACTGCTGTTTTCACTTTTTCTTTGATTTATGGCTTTCTTGTGAATGTTACTGTATGTATTTAAGTATATACATGTATTTATGGTTTGGTTTTTAAGGAAGAGCCTAAAGTAAGTCTCGTCTCGTATTTTTATTTAAAATTATCGAAATCCAAATGGTTTATCGAAGGACATCACATGGTAATTATGACAGCTAGATCTGAGGTTTTTACTTCAAGTAAATACTGGTCTTTGATTGGTTGGGTCTGGATATTTGCTTAAAATTGATCTCAGGTAATTGGTATTCTATGTCTACTCTCAAAATAATATTATGATCAGAATTTAAAATTGGGGCAGCCCTTGATGTGATTGATGGGTACCTAAAAAGGGGTCTACTGGTTTTCTGTGTTAGCTGACAGTTGTGCAACATGTTGCAATTTGCCCAATTTAGTTTATTACCATATGACAGTGTTTATGGATTTCTCCATTTAATGATGTATAAAATTTATGGGACACCTGCTGTACTGTGATGATGACTTATTGTCTGACTTTTAATTGATATGTTTGTCCAGTATGCTGATTTTTACCTAAGCACATGTTAGGGATAATATCAGCACGCTCTATGTCGGTGGCTATTGTTTAACTAATTAGATAAATTACAATAAAGAAAGACTTTTGGTTATTCATTCAATTAATTCTGTGATGTCTGTTTATTTAAGGGTTTTTCAGCTGTTTGATTAACTATGTTTGAAAATTGTCCCCAATGTTAACAAGCGGCCATTAATCATGTATTTTGATAGATGGAAATTGTTAACGATAGTGATAGGATTGTCTCTCTATGATTGTCTCTCTCTTACTTCTATGTGTTCTGTATAAATGCTTTAGTTTTGAGTTATTTAATTTCTTTGTTGGTATCAATGTAAAGGTTTGATTACAGAACTTTTTCTGGAAGATTAGATATTGCCTTATTGTTTGTGATTAATGGTTTAATTGTTACACAGTATAGTCATTCTGTGCTAACAACTTGGTCATTATATATAAAAATATTTATGTGGAATTCCTTAAAAATACAGCTTTATCTTGATTGTCATAACCAAACTAACAAAGGAGTTTCAATGGGAGTATATAAGTTAAATGTAATGTTAAATTTCTACTTCAATGCAAAACAGTTCTATTTGTTTCTTTTTATACAATGAGTTTTTAGACTGTTACATTGAAATTATCAGGTAGTTCTATAATTATTGCAGATTTGGACATCTTCAGGGTTTGATGACATATTATGTTGCCAGTTATGGAATGCTGCTGGCAAACAATAAAAATGAATTAGTGTTTTTTTTTTAGTGAAATTATGACTCATCTTGTATGCCATTATGTCTGGGATACATTCATGATTAATTCTAGCGTCAATATTTGATTTCTGTTTCTAATGACTTTAGCAACATGATGAAAAATCACTTTTTTGTCTATGGATGGTCCTGCAAACACCTTAACATCAATTTTGTGACATAGTCCATTACTTAATTAATATGCTTAAATTGTTAATGAATTTTTTCTCATTAATTTCACGTTAAACATGAAAGGTTGAAATAGCTGTCTTTATACTTTATTCATGTTTCAATTTGTTTACAAATCTGTGTGGACTCTAACTTATTTTGTTCCTGACGCCAACTTGATTATTTCTTTGAATAATTAAAACATTATTAATTAGTTTATAATTAACTACAAGTAATAAACACAGTAATGTTTTGTCCCTAAATGGGCTATTATAATATTTCTCTTCTGTGTTATAATCTCAAATTTATAGCTATTTTAAAACAGCTCTATTTTATTCCAATTTTTCAAAACAAATTGTTCTGCTTCTTTTCTGATCACGATCTTGAACTGCACCAAAACCTCCTGTTTTTTAATACCCCCTAGAATAAATTTTTCCTGTTCTAATTTGATATTAATTTTGATAGTCCTCGTGACGGTGGCAGAACATGACAAGTGCAGTGATATCTTCCGAATTATAAAAAAATAATGATAATGATTAAACTATTACACCACAATCAGAGAAGGCGCAGTAATCTTTTCATCAAATTGTATAAAAAAAATTAGCTTTAATTTGAAATTTGAGTAGAATCCATTAGTGTTGGAGTCTCATTTGAGCTAATTTCTTTTCATTCCTTGTGCTTTGGAAAAATTGAATTTGCATTTTCACAGCATTGCTTTGCTTCCATTTTTTTGCCCACCCATGTATTTAGTTACTTATGTATGTGATTAAACAGTTTGTTAAAAGGTTTGGACTTTTTCTTATCAAACTTGGAAAAAATTTATTGCCGATTATGTTCACTTTCAGTCCTTTCCTCTAATTATCTTACTTTGGCTACTGATGTGTTCATTGGGGTATAATTTCAACCTGTTTGCGCATAAATTATGATGTTAGACAGTCTAATTTTGTTGCTGTGAATTATTTACAGACCTAGCTGATGCTGAACTGTTGTAAATTATGAATATAAAACCAATTTATCATTAAATAGTGTGTAATTTAATCCATACTGATATGGCTTCAAACTCCCTGGACCTCACACATTTCTTCATCACTTAAAATGTTACTCTTCATTAAGGAGGTAGGAGGAAATAATAATGATTTGCACTTCAGCTGAAAATCATGACAAGGGCTCAAAATTTTTCTTGCTTGTCAACAAGCTGCATCCATTTAAGATTACTTTAAATTAAGAATGAATTGTTACCTTCTTAACAGTACTTGTGATATTCAATTGCTTCAATTAAATTGCTATAGAAATACTCAAGTTAAACAAGTTAAAGTTTTCTATTTCTCTGTCAACATGTGTTTTATTCCCATGTCCAAATGAGCCCATCATGTTTAATTATCCACTATGTCATACCCATATTCACCCACTTTATTTTATAAGTAGGCTTTCAGCAGCATTGGGCAGGGTTGGATACATTCTAGAAGTGGGTGTGAAGTTGTGATGTGTCCATACATTCCCATGGCTTGAGACGTTGAACTCTTTTTGAGTGTTGAATTACTTCTAATGTCAGTGTTTTATTGTCAGAAATTTTCTTTTCGTTTTCATTGTGAGAAAAGTTGACTTTTTTGTATCTTTGTTCTGTCATTCTCTCCATGCCACCACTTTATAGGAAATAGCAAACATTGTGGGTGATTTTTTGCAATGAATTTTGGGACGATGATTTTTCAGACTGGTACTTTTGTCATAAATGTGTCACATTTGTCTGCAGTGATGTAATGTGAGAACCGTTCTTGATCAAGTTTTAAAACATCTTTATCAAAAGAAGTTTCAATGTCTTTTACCAGTCAGGAACATATTTTGGCCATTTGTGCTAAGTAACTTTTATTTCTACCACGTACAACATCTGTTGCTTGATACTTTTTTATGTTTCCGAGAAACAGGCATGAAATTCTGTCACTTGTTATTTGTCAGAATTTATTTGCCTCTCAGATATCACATTTGTTGCCACAGTAGAAATAATTGCAGTGATTTCATGCAACTAGAAGAGATAAATGAATTTGACAGATCATTATACCAGATTATCCCTACTTTCTATGAGAATTTTACGGCCATATTGATCTGTGCAATGTGCCGAGTAACATCATTTTCTGCATTGTCTGTTATGAATACAGTTGTTGAACAAACAGAGCTGATGTCCTGCTCATTTATCTTTTGATCTTGTCTATAATGTTGTGCAGGAGATTTGTCCTTGTATCATTTAGCCCTTTTTAACCTCTTGGCACTGTGGAAGGAAATGTCTTACAATAGTATTTGTTAAGCTAAAACACCCTTTCCAAGAATTTTTATCACATTGATCAATTTGTGTTGCTAATGTTTGAATAGTTATTTTGTGTGTTCTTTCTTGACCAAAGGTTTTAGAACTGTCTGATGACCAGTGTCTGATTGCAGCTCCTTATTAGTAGATTTTAAGACCAGTGTGCTGCCACATATTGGTTAAGAATGTGTTTGACAAAATTTATTATCATTTTAGAGGTTCTTGTTAAAAGTCCATATTTATATCTTCTGGCATAATACTATTACTCAACTTTAGAAAGTAAGAATTTATAATTTCTATGCTGGAGTGTAGCTATTTTTGGATAAGCCATGATTTGGATAGGTTATGGGTGATTGAACTCTCAATGCGTAATCAAACTTGTTACAGGTGCTTGCCAAGTTCATCTCTTTGTTTAATTAGTGATATTAGTAATCAGTCATGAATGAATACCTGTTCCAAGAAGACACTCCAGTAATATAATTAGACCCAGAGAATTGACTGGACATCAAAGGCAATCATATTACATGAAACACTAAAACTATTATTACTTTGTCAGTTTGATGATAAACGGCTGTTTGACTACTGTTTCTGTATTGTTGTACTTGGCTTCTATAAGAACTTCAACAGTTGGTAAAGTTTATTCCTAACAGATTTTGGCTTAATTGGGATGATTGGTTTGATATTCGATTCAGTCAAACAGTTGTTGAGTAATTATTGTTTGGTTTGTTTAGTGTTGTGCTATATTCCTAACCATTCTCTTTATCAATCGCTGATACTCAAAAATGAAAAAAACAGTATCAAGTGATGGACATCATGTTTGGTTTGAAATTTAAAGAATGCATAATAATATAATTACGTTTTGTGTTCTAATGCCATTTAAATGTCTCTTTGCTACTGTATCCGAGTAGCTCCAGTAATGTGTTCACTGCAAGTATATGACTGTCTTACTATTAGATTCATCTTGATGTGAAGTCTGTTGACCTACTGGATTCTTATCCTTTGGGAATTTTCAAAATTGAATTATGTGAAGGCTATAATTTAGGGCAATTTGTGACATAAATATTCAAAGTTTGCTGTGAGTTCTGTGTGTTCCCTAAAGTGCCTGGAAATAGCATTGTCGTGGTTTTACTGCTTTTATTGTCCTGATCTGCCTAATGTTGCATGGGAATATTGTGGATGAATGTTAGATTTTTATACAATAAGAAATTTAATTGCAAAGGTTACCATCTTTTTTACCCCTTGGAATCTTTTAGTAAGTGCTTTTAGCATTTGTCTTATTTCAAACTTGCTCTTAAAACTTCGCTAACATGTGTTTACGGGCAATTTTCATGGCTTACAGGAATGCTTTAAGCAGACACATGATGACTGTTTGCAGTATCTTTTAAGTGATAAAATTGTTGAATGTTAAATCCTATTCACATCAATATTCGTCAAAACATGTCTGATAAACAACTTAATCAATGTGAATCAATCATAACAGGTGTGAAATCTGTTGCAAAATGTCTGATTTCTAATCTCTAAATGAATGATGCAGACTTAAGCTGACTTCCTGTTAAAGAGCTTCTTCCTGTCTGATGAAGAAAAATCAATGGCTGATATTAATTAAAGTTTTGCATTAATGTAAGAATTGTCTGTAGTCTGTCAGATAATCCATCAGTATGTTAACAGACTGCTTTCCATTGAGACACCAAGACTCAGCTTATCTGAGTAGTATTAGAAACTGAGAAATCCTACATGCTCCTAACAGCTATGGAATTATTTTGTTACTTTACTCTTCAGCTACAGTCGTAAAGCCATCTGAAATATGTCATAACTTCATATAAAGTCAATCATAATGGCTGACAACAGTGTAAGATGTCTCATGTTTACTATCTGACTAAATCATAAATATGTGCCTGAGATTACATATTTCTCTTAAACAACATCCGTTTGATTGCCATTAGGCAAGTTTCCTCATCCATATTTCATGTTATCCTGGATATTTTTTCCACCAGATAATTGTGTTAGCTCACCTGAGCATAACGACATTACTTCAGTTCAAGATATATTAGTTGTCTTCCTATATTTGTCTTTTCATAAAGATACATTGACAGGACTTCACATGCAAAGTTAAAAAAAATAATCTATTCCTTGATGAAGCCTTGTGATTGGACAATTTTCAGACTGTACTCAGAAACAACCAATAAATGCTTGATGTTTGTGATTTGCTTCAAGCTCACTTAATCTGGTAATGTGTTAGGCTAGCAATGTTTGTCCTGTTTCTGTGGTTGAAACTTTGAATTATGTTTTTTTTTCTGGTTGAATCTAAGGAAGTCTAGCAGTTGGTATCTACCTTGTCCATTTATCATGAACATCAAAGGATTTTTCTTGCTACTAATCACCTCAGACCATAATCTTCTGCCAAACTGGTTTTAATCACAACATCTGCTTAGCTTTTAGATGGTTTTGCAAAATAAATGGAAAACATAAATGAATACTGAAGTCGGCTGTGTACATATGTTGGTGTTACTGTATTGATTCTGATTGTGCAATATTTATCAAAGATTTGTACTTTTATTGTACTGATTCAGTTCGTACTTTATAATTTATTTTGTCTGCCTTGTCTCCTGTGTCAGTGTTTTATAGTCATTCTCTGATTGGAACTCAGTTTTTTCCTTTATCATGTCTCCATGGTAACACTACATGAAGATCATGTATTATGATTACTGATTACGGTCCTCCCTGCACAGTGTTTTTTTCTCCACCAATTTTGTCAGCTTCACCTCATGTAAAAGCTCAATTTATTGCTTGTTGTGCCTTCTAAATTTTCTCAGATTTTTTGTTTGTGGTTTTTATCTGGTCAAATACTTGATTAATCATGTTTGCGTTTTTTCCCTAGCTGAAAGTTTGAAGCGTTTTGAGGAAGAGTTTCTTTCACAAGGTTTATTTTTAACTCTCTTGATCTACAGATGGTTGGTGAGTTTTATGGCCATCCCACAATGAAAGCTGACCAAGCATTATGAAAGATTTAGTGACGGCTGGCCAAGCATTGTGACTAATTTACTGCCATCTGACCGACTTTGATGAATTTTACTGAATGATATATGAAATTGTTATAGTTTATTTGTTTTAGTTAGATACACTGGAAAATACTTGCATGGTTTTTATGATAGTCTTTTAGTGTGATGAGTGAGATAAGAATATGAATTCAGGTCCAGACCCTTAGTAACACCTCGTACATTGATTGTTTTAAACTAATCTTACCTGCTGCCTGACCTACGCTGTGTAACTACAGTCAAACACTATGAATATAGAAGGGAGATTTTGCTTCATTTCCAGAATAAATAAATTCTAATGATAAAACTCCACACCTGTTCTATAAGTTGAGGTAACTCACCTTGGATTTGTGTTTGCCACATTCTTAGTCCTTAATAAGCTTAAGTGAATGCATGATTTTTCTGAGTTAACCCTCTTGATTTATCGTTTATTCCGCAGGAATCAGCTGCTGAGTTATTGATATTGGACCCCCTTATTCAATACATTGTGTATACTTAAGATAACTTCTGTGTTATATTTAGCTCAGTAGCTTTATGGAAATAAAATTTCTTCTGGATGATAACAATTCTTGTTGACCAATTGAAATGCTGTTTCCCTAAAAGCATTCTGGTTGCTGCGGTTCAACAAGAGGTTCAAGTTCATGTTGTCATTGGTAACATTTATTATTAATGTCATTGGTAATAGTTTTTGAAAAATAGCTGATTTCTATAATTCTTTTTTTTTATTTTTTCAGATTGATCCCTATAGTGTAGCAGCCAAATATGGTCGTATTCGGGAAGGTGATCAAATTGTACAGGTAAATAAGATCTCAGTAACTTACCTAATAGACACGGACTTTCACTATATTTGACTTATTATTCAAGTTAAGATATTTCATGATTTACACATCATTGACAGTTAACTTGACTAAAAAAATGTCATGGAGAATGTCTTTGTGTCATTTTTAAGAATAAAATAAACATTTTGAAGGATTGTGTGTAAACAGTATACTTAAGTTTGAACAAATCATGCGGGTCTCAGTGTGGGGTCTGATCTGTTGAAGTAAGGAAAGCGTTTTGACATAAATGCTGTCTGATTTCAATGTTATATTTCAAAGTAAAGAATCGAAGGTAATTAAAATGGTAGCGCAAGACATTGAAACAAGCGATTATAGGTATTTAAATCTATCAACACTCATGTGATTGGCATAGACTGTAATTTGGTGTATACCATTAAAATTGAAGATATGAGGTAAAAGGAATTTGATATGCAAGCAATTAAAGTCCCATTATGACAATAATGAATCTGTTGAATAATTTTTGAAATTATGCCCACTTTGAAATTAAGCTTTTCCATTTTCATTGCTACAGTTATTTTTTAAAGCAGTCTGCGAGATATAAATATTATTTTACAACCAGTTCTGTCTGGCATAAGGATGTATTAGAAATGTTTACTTGGAATTACTGTCTTCATTGTAACAGTTTATTGTGTAAGAATTCCCTAAGTCTCTAAAATTGTCAGGAACTGAATTATCTGTTTCAACAGAACATTTTAACTATTACCTCATCTTGCTTAATCTTCAAGAATTTCTTTGAATGTTTCATGAAGACTTTCCTTATCTTTGTCTTAAGGAGTGATTTTCAAATTAATCAAAAATTTTGACTTAGGATGTTTTTGGCTGACTTTAATATGATCCAATGATACACTCTTCATTATAATTGATATGTTTTAAGGATAAATGTATTCTATAAAGGTGATTAATGTTTTACACACAATGATCATGACAATAATTTCTTTTTAAAATAAAATAAAATTTGGTGGGTTTTTTTTAATTATTTTTGCTTACATTTGAATAAGTTGGTAAAGTTGTCTTGATGTTTCAATCATTGGGTGCCATATTGAAGGACTGGTGCAGAACTGTTGTAAAATTGTTTTTTATGAAAGCAGTTACAGTAATTTACCATCCAATCCTAGATATACATTACTAGTTAATGGCATGTTTCATGATCTCCTGTTTAAGTGGGGTGAATTTCATTCTGTGTAGATTTCATGCACCATTTACGCCATACCATGCAGACATGAAATTAGGCAGACACAGTTAAAAGTACACTTAAACAATCCATTGTTGCTATGATATGTACTTAAATTCAATTGACTGAAACAGTTCTGGTGTAAAAGATAAAGTAAGTTATTCTTTCTGCTTGTTTTCTTGGTAAGCAAGTTTTTCTTTTGAAGTAAAAGAAATCAAATAAATGAAGCGGCACCTTTTTCATATTGTCTCGTTGAAAGCTTTAAAGCTTCTTGTATGATCTGTTTTCTGTTTAAACATACTTTATTATACAGGAGCTGAGTGAATAGTAGTCATTAAAACATGGCTTCTATATTGATGGCTCTGAAAATGTTTTTTGCAGAAAATTGAAATGAAGTCATTGTGTCTTGATTGTATTGTTAACATGGAGACAAGTAAATGTCTCTCTGTGGTGTCATAGAAATTGCATTATTTTAGTGACGGAACTTAAAAAAGTTCTCAAAAATATGCCGGGTAAAAATTTGTTGTTGTTGTTTTCTGGAAAATAAATGCTTTGGTATAATTGACATTTGGGATGTTTGTTTCTTGTGGTATTGATGATACAGTACCAGTCTGATAACATGTCTGTTTGTCAAAGGTTGTCTCTATTGGCCTTCTGGGTTTGCGTTTGAAAAGAAACACTATTGTCGGTTCATGAAAGGCTTTGCCAGATCTAACACCATCTGAGTGACAATGTCGGAAACAAAGAATCAGATTTCTGATTCATTATTTGTCATTTTCTCAAAACTGTCTATATCGTTTCAATCATACAAGCACGATTTCTCTATCTTCCATCTTGATTGATTCTCAGCAATGGAGACCAAAAATCAATCATAAATATTCACGAATAAATAGCAGAGGGTTCATCATTTGAAGCCTTGTGATGAGGGGAAAGCATCTTTTGTGTCAAATATCAAACACTCATGAAGTTGCTTTTGAATTATTACTTCTAGTCTTCGTGTGGGAGATTTTAATATGCGTTTTGTATTACACCATGGCTTTTACATTTGTTACAATTTATGTCATGCAGGGTGCATCAGTAATTTCATAGTCTCTTATTTCAAATGGAAATCTTTTTTTCTTAAGATTGAAATAAAGCCATGTATCTGTTTAAATATGATCCTTGTTTTTGGAAATGCGAAGTATGATCCACTTTCAATTTCTTATGTATGAGAGAATAAACAAAGTGTAAAATCTGTCAGTTTATTTCATTAAAATGTAAGATACTGAATTTTATTGTTCTCAAATAAAATATAATATGCCTCTCCTGTCTTCTTAATGTGGAAATGTTGCCATTAAAATTGCACCAGCATAGTGGTGAGTAAATTGATCTGAATTTTTTCTGGACTGGTTCCATGCATCCTGCTTGATAACATTCTTGAAATTTGATTTTCTCTTAAATTTGGGATACAGTCTGACATTTACTAACTTACCATTGTTTTGTTTGTTATATTAGAAAATATGCATCCTGAATGAAGGAGACATAATGTTAGACTGCACGAAACCTGTAGCATTTGTATATGACGAATTCAGTGGGGATTTGGAGATTTTCCTTTTACATAAAGTATTGCCAAACTAAATTTGGTGTAAATAAAATCTTTCTGAGAAAATGGATTCTATGTCATTGTCTGAACTGTGTCAGTCTGTACTTACAGAATATCATAAATATTTAACTTTATCTAATGTTGTTGTTTTATTGTTTTTCAGATCAATGGTTATGATGTACACAGTAGAGACCAGGCAATCAAGTTGTTTTCAGACAGAACTCCAGATATATCACTTCTACTGGCTAGACCTCAAATGCAGGTATGTGTATAGCTTCAAATAGTTTTCCAAGGTCAGAGGTTGTTAAAAAACCTGATGTATGATTGTCTTTGAATGTTGTCCTGTCATTGGTCATATTTTTTGTAAACTGCTCTGTCATTGGTCATATTTTTTTGTAAACTGCTCTGTCATTGGTCATATTCTTTGTAAACTACTCTGTCATTGGTTAAGTTTTTCCATAAGTTTCATTATTGATGGTGAAGTTCTCAGTAAGCTCTCTTTCATTGGTTATTTCCCTGTAAACTGGTCTGTTTTAGTCAAATTCTCTGCTAGCTGCCATTTCTTTGGTTAGATAATGGTTCAATATTTTGTTTACACTGTAATGTGTGATTTTAAGTATTAATGTCATTGTCAGACTGCAAAATGTTTGTCCAAAATAGTCATTCATAAAGCTTTGTTAAATGAATTAGTGTATTCACTGTGTAGTTGTTGGTTTTCTTTGGTTTGTATACGGACATGCTGGCCTCAAATAGCTTCACTTTTTAATATGCAATCCTCTTGAGACCTTTTAAAGTTTATTTGTTGCTCAAATATGAACCATTGTGGTGCCTAGCATCATGCTGACTTTTTTTTGCAATTATCCTAATGGGATTTGATTTGAATTTTTGCTTCAATAAAGTTGTCAGTTGATGGGAGATGAGCCATGTTTAACATGATTTAGTGTCTTAACAAACCAGTGAATGTATATTTATGAAATTTTAGGACACTCATTGTGTGTCCATAATCTTTATCTGTAGTTACATTTGTTTTCTTAGAATTGTAACTTCGAGTCTCACAAATCCTAAGTTATCTCATTTTTAGGCCTTTTTTGCATCCCAGATACCCTAGAGACTGAATATTGACTGCTCCAAGTCTGTAGATAAACTAATCCATTATGTAAATAGAGGGGTAAATAAAATACAACTTGAAAATAACAACAGTTTAATTTGGTTAATGCTGATATATGTCTGAATATTGATAAGTGTTAGAGTGAATCACTACAATGGTGTATTGTAGTTGTTGTAGTTTCAAAATGAGGCTTTGGGGAATTTTTCTATCAGTTCTGAAAGCATTGGAAGTATTTATGCAGTTCATTTTTGTTGTGACTTAAGACGGTTTGGTAACAGATGTCAAAACATGCCCAAGTGTCTGTCAGTGTTTATATTGAAGTATTTTGTTGATCTTAGGGAGAACATTCTTTGCATCTCACCTCAACAGCTGCTCTTAATTGCTCCTTGTACCTTTAGAATTTGGAAGAATATAAGAAATTTATGGTATATTTGGAGATCGTTAACAATAGAAGTGGCCCTATGGTTGGGTAATGTTATCAAGTGTTAGGTTAGAACAATTCTGATGATCCATTACTTCAATGCTATAAAACATGGTGTCTGTTTTTAGAGGTGTATCTGTTTTTTATTCTGCAATTTCCCCTCATTAATGGAAAAAACTTTGATAAGATTTACTGAAATCTTGTTGCTATAGAAACCTATAAAATGAGTATTTTTACCCATCTTGTAGCCATTATATCCCAAATGCATGATTTTTATTGGATTTGAAATGTACAGGAACCACTTGAATCATTTAAAAACAGATAAAACGCTTACAGAAAAAAAGGAGGCAGTTCCTCTTCAGTTGATGTTACCATTTTCTTTGAATAGTTTGTGTAAATTGTTGTTTATATTTTAAAACTTTCATAAAATAGTTAAACAAAGACTAAAAGACTATTTTCACATAATGTTGTCTGAATGCCTGGATAGATAATATTAAGTGATACAAAGAAGTAGTTATAAAGCAGCAAATTGATTTGGTTGACTCCCTTTATTATAAACCAATGATTCTTTAATATAGGTATTATTCTTGTTACAAAATTTTAATTTGATTATACAATACAAAACTATTGTAATGGTCTGTAATCCATCTATAAGAATCTATTGTGTAATAAAATCTAACCTACAAGGGAAAAAATGAATTTTCTTGGGAAAAGTGTTACCGTATTTAACAGCAAAAACATCCTTCAAGACTTGATAAAGATACATTCATTCAGAAACTATCAGTCAATTGAACTGAACATTTCTTACATATGTGATCTTTTAACAAAAGAAAGTGAACTTTTTCTGGGTATCCTTTTCTTACATAAATAAAATTCTGGGATAATAGTGTTAATAGGTTGTTATTTTCTTTCAGTTTCAGTCTGTATTATGTTCCATAATGAAAAAAAATGAGATTCTTTCCATATCTGTCATTGGCAGTTTGTCACTCATATTTTAGAATATATTCAATTCTTCAAAAATTGTGTTACAATTTTATCTGATTTTGTCTGTCATTGTTTACAGTTTGATGATGGTTTTATGGAAGAGCATAATGTTGTACTTGATGAACTTCAGATGGATATTTTGGAGAAACATCACCATGACAACATGCAGATTATGGCATCCATGTTGGCACGGGTAACTATTTTCAATATTAACATCAAAATAATATTATATTATTATATGGGACTAGTTTAGGTATTTACCACCTAATAGAATCATAATATATTATTTATAAATAACTACCGTGTCCATGGATTGCAATTTTGATAATTCCCTTTTAACAGATATGAAAAATTGTAATACAAGGGAGACAACTATTGAAATTCGGAGATTATTGAAACTTTTTCAGTTACTTCCCTTGACAACGAAAGCCTCTATTTTAATGCAGCAGAATGAAACAAGACGTTGATGTTATATTTCAGGGTCATCATTTTGATGAAGAAGGGGGAACAACTGACACTGGTACTACAGAAAACTCATCCAATAAACATGAGAAAGATAGCGGAGTTGGTCGCACTGATGAGAGTACTAAAAATGATGAAAGTTCAGAACAGGTTAGCCATGAAAACTTCTCAATTTTGTCTCTGAGTGTGTATTAGGTCATCATGTATCTCTATTCTTATATTTAAATAAAATAAACAGCCCTGCAGATTTTCAGATTGTTCAAAATAAAATTCAACATTGTTACAAATTGAATTAAATCATAATTGTTATGATAAAGAGATATTTGACTTTTAAACATTTTGATTTCATTCTCTTTCAGGATGTGTTTGATAATGATAGCATGATGGGAACCAGAAAGTCTGGATCATCCAAAGGCTCACAGAGTTACAATGGAGAATATAGTAATGAAAGTTTCGTATCTAATGGTGAAGTGTTGTATGAAATACCCGATAATGATTTAAACAGTAAATTTCGTGAAGTGCTTGAACATCGCTGTGATACAAATAATTTGAATCGTACAAGTTCACCAAGGAAAGAAAATTCTAGAAAGAGTTCCGAGAGTACTGAAAGTGGTAGTATAGACAGAGAACTTGCTCAGTTGAATAAAGAAATGGAAGGCATTCAGATGGAATGCCAGGAAATGGTGAATAATCATGTACATAAAGGACAAAAAGAAATAAAGTGTGAACGTGATGGTCAGAATAAGACTCCTCGCAGTGTGCCTCGCATGGGAACACGTAAAGTGAAGACCGGAGTAAGTCCGGCTCCTGATTCATCAGACACTGTAGGTCGACGAGATACCCCACCCACACCTAAAATGGGACAAACGAGAATAGGTGGGAAATACATTGATAAAGACGGTAATATAACTAGTGCATATAATACAGGTGAGAGCTGTAGAAGTACACCGCTTACCCTGGAACTTAACATGGCGTCAGATGAGGGAGACAAAGGGTTTAAAAATTCTATGCTGTGTTTGGCTACTACTGGTACAACTACCACTTCTCCCCTGCCGTCCCATAGTGACACTGAAAAACAGACACAAACTCCTGCACGTTCTCGAGAATGTTCGAGTGATGAAAACTATATGACTATCGCTAATGCAAATAATCGTAAAAATGTTGACATCAACAAAAAGTTGGAGAATACGAAAGGAAAGATGAATTCTGGTGAATCTTTACAGGACTTGTATATGCAATATGCAGATGTTATGTACACAAATCACGCTAACTTGGAACACACTATTCAAATTCAGCAAAAATTATTTCAACAACAGATGGATCAGAAGACACTCCATCGTCGTCGTCAAGGAAGTTCTCCATCTTCAAAAAATGGTGGAAGCGTCAGTGGTTATCAGTCACCTAATAATTCTCAGCAGACGGCAAAGTCAAATGAGCAGACACCACCTGACAGTGGTCAGAGTCAGATGGAATGGGTTGTGAAACGTCGACCAGACGGAACGCGGTACATTACACGTAGGCCAGTACGTAGCAAAATGCTCAAAGAACGAGCCAAGAAGATTTCCGAAGAACGTTGTGGAATGACTACAGATGATGATGCCATGAGTGAACTAAAAACGGGACGTTACTGGACGAAAGAAGAGCGAAAAAGACATCTAGAAAAAGCTCGTGATTATAAACGAAGGAGAGAAATCATGGCCCGTGCTAAAATGGAAACAGTCAAAGAAGCTGATGAGAAGAAAGACATTGTTGAACTTAGTCATAGAAAGATGATGAAACATAAGGGAAAGAAAGTATTTGATGACTTTACAACTGTTCAGGAAATGTTGGCTCACGGTAGTAAAAGCACAGAGGGTAAAAATTATAATCCCTTACTCTCCGTGACAACGGTGTGATAGTCGTCTGTTCTGTTTAGTTTTTGTCACTATTTTTAGCATTATGCATACATGTGATATGGACACTATGTGCTATAACCTGTGAACTGGCTGACCTTGGTGTACTTTAATATAGCGATGAATTCATTCATTGAGAACTTCAATGTTCATTTGCTCTCTGACGTGTCATGTTTTGAAAGTAAATTGAGTTTAAATCAGTGTTTGATAAATTGAACTTATTTAAAAGCGCTTAGAAAAATGTTATTTCGTGAATGTCGGACCATATTTTATTTTGTATAATCATTGCATGTGAAGGTTAAATACAGAAAATATATCATTTGAAGTCAATGCTGTAAGTTCTGTTCAAGGGAGGTAATTCTGATGAAAGCATTGAAGTATTAGTTTCATTTTATGAATGAATTATTTCAAATTATATTCTTATCACTCAGTTCACATTTTTTATTATAAAAAAATGTATTTTCACAACTAGTGCAATATTGTTATAATTGTTGTGTGAATTTAGAGGTTGACTATCTTCTGGGTTTAATGTTAAAATATGAAACAAGAATTCTGAGTATTATGTTAGTTTCGAGTTAAGGTGGTGAATAATTAGTCTGACTCAGTGCCAGTCATTAAAACATGAGATTTGAGACTGATCACAAGATTCTACATTATACAAGTGGTGCTCTTACTTAAAATTGAAAAGTAGCATACATTTTGAGAATGATCTGTCACTGACATGAGTTTTTTTAGGTTTAAAGTTTATTCATATCAAATCTTTGGCTTACATTTTGAAGATATCTCTATGCTGGAAAGCTTGTCTCATATTTTTACATGTACGGGGTGTATAGAATTGTATGATAGATTCTGTATACATCTATATAATGTTATACAGACACTTATGTTAATATGTAATGTTTTACATGTTACAATCTGATGTGTGTGTATATAGAATTCAATTAAATGTGATAGGTAGATAATGTTTTGTATATATATATATTATGTGTATATGTAATTATATATTGGTGTAAAATGTCATTTTCAAAATGCTTTGTTTTGGAAAAAAATTGCCATATGAATAAATGTTGAATGGTTTTCTTTTTGCGGAAACTTATTTCAAAACATGCTGGACTGAATTTGTTGTGGAATTTCTAAGATCAGCAACCAGTCATTAGTTCTAAAAATAGAATTGTGTTTCTCTATTACAGATGGGTGATTTCCCTTGTATTACAATACGTTGAAGCTACATTGAGTGAACTTGAATTTTGTTTAATTTTGTTAAAATTTATATGTATGGCATGCATTATTTAAATTGTTTGAAACTGAACAAAATTGTGCTATAAGTATTAGAAATCTCGTTGAAGTCTGTATATTTTGAAGCGGTTTTATCTTGAGTCATATTGTGTAAGTATCTGGCTTTTGTTTTTATGTCAATACCTTATTAGGATTGCTATAAATGTAATCTGTGTATTTTATGTACATGTATATTATTGATAAATATTTATTCAAACCATGTTGAATTTGTGAGAATGAATGAATTTAAAGGAAAAATAAATTATTGTTTTATATTCAACCAGTATTACTGATTTTATTCAAAATATTTTGTATAATTACATTCACATGGGACATAACCAATTATGGTGCAAAGTTGCTTCTTATATTTAGCACTGAGGCAAGAAACTGAACAACCTGCTAAGTTAATTGATGGTTCATGTTACATGATGAAACTTCCATACCTTTTACTGCTGAAAGGCCTGTCGAAAAATACTGGAAGTCAGCTCCTTGTGGAAGGGTAAAATTAGTACTGGTTAGTATATAGTCCAGGAAAACTGGTTAGGTGAACCATCTGCTGTATATAACTGAAAAATTGTTTTAAACAGCATTAAGCCTGATGAAAAAAGCTGGATTCTGAATAAGTAAAAAAATTATAGTCAAAAATCAAAGTGAAGGATTCAAAATACCAAAGATTTTGTGAATACCTGATGATCCCTATTAATAGCAGCGATAAAAAAGTCTAGTTAACAGATGGTCATTAAGACAAGTTTCACTGTATGACACAAGTTAAATTACCTCCTTGTTCTCACTGCACTGCATTTTTGTATAACTACACATCACAAACAAAGGAGTATTCTACAAAATGAATAGTTTTATAACTTATATTTGTATCATAGCTGTCCACCAGTAAGGACAAGTGTGGTTAGCATTTTACATTAACATATTGTAAGATACTGGATCTCTTTGGATACCATATGTCAGAGGAGTGAATCCACTTAGAACCTTTTGTACACAAGATACAACCTTGTTTAAAGAATACAAGAAAACTTTGACCATTATTTATCTGTTGTTTAGTGGATAAACCACTTCAAATGAAAAATTTATGAAGGTTCTTGTACCCCATTAGTACCAAACAGTTTGATACATGTACTAGAAGCTATGGTCCAGTGGTTAGTGTGCTGGACTTATAACCCGCAGATCTGGGTTTGAATCCCGGTCGTGGCAGGTCATACCCTTCTATGAAAATTTGACAAAAATGTCAATTTTCCACCATATGTGGAGAAGTTACTGGCTCCTTGTGGAAGGGTACGTTAATACTGGTTAGTATACAGTCCAGGAAAACTGGTTAGGTGAACTGGTCACCGTATATAACTGAAAAATTGTTGAAAAACGGTGTTAAAGCCCAGTGACAATTAAGTACATAAAAACAAAAAAAAAAACATGTACAAGATTTTCCATGTCTTCATGAAGGATTGACAAAAAGTTTTAAATAAAGATATGAGACGCTCAAAGTCCCCTTGGTAAAAACACCTTTGATGAAAAATTGACAAGGTAGGTAAAAATGACTGCGCCAATATTTTACTTATCAAACTAAGCTTAGTTAACTACAAGCTCTCAAAGACATTGAAACAGTTTTGTGAACAATGAAAACACTTCAAATAAGTGACAGAGAAATAAACCAGGTTTTTATTGTTGGTGAATCTAACCATGTAAATATCATCAGCAGATGTTGACCTTAACACAATATTTATCAACATCATTTCAAATGATTCTAAGAACTCTTTATGTCTGCGCATACGTAATCTTACGCCGTGCATAAATTGATACATTCATGTATATTTGAGGAGTACAACCAGTGCTAAAAAGTAATATCATGTCAGTTTTATTGATATATTTATGGTGGTGATCTCACAAAACACCAAGGACATTTAATTCACAAATATGCGCGCGCATCTTTAGCGAATGTGCATCATATTCGATAAAACAAAAAAAAAATAGAATTATGACGTAACATGCGCGCTGTAAATAGATGCCTTATCCGTGCCTGCCTCTGAAAAAGTCATCATATCATTATATTATATATGATATTATATCATCATTATATTCATCTACACAAACAATAAAACACTTGTAAACATTGTTTATATTACAGATACATAACAAACTACGCTAAAAAAATTATCTCCCAAATTAAAAACCTCGGCGGTCATTAGAAAAAAAACTTTTAATGCATCTTTCCAATGTCTATGGCATGTTTATTTCATGATTAAAAACGTGATTGTGTACAGTAAAACTTCAACATTAAGACCACCTTGAGACCAAATAAGAAACGGTCTTTATATTGAGGTGATCTTATTAACAGGCTTAAAAACAAATCTAAAATAAAAGTTGTCGTTATATTAGCATGTTCTACATATCAAAATGGTCTGCGAGTCAGTTTGTACTGTTGATAAATGCATGAGTGGTATAGATGTTTGAAATATACAAAAATAATAATCGTATTGATCAATTTTATTATCACCCAAAACATAGATACTGTAAGGGTTTGTCTACACTCCGATAAATCTATATTTTACAGTTGATCAAGACAATTCAGAAGGCACGCAAATCGCGTGCCGCCCATTTATAGTTAATTTCTTTCCTCACGATTTCTCCGTGAGGAGAATTCGTGTCCGTGTGTATATAACAAATATCTTAACGTACTGTCCAGTACACACATCCAGACAGCCCGTATGACTGCATGTAATGTGCAAGACGCAAGGTTTGATGATTTTTCGGCGACAAAAGTGGAATTAAAGGTTAGTGACTGGATACTTTGTTTTGACAGCTAAAATTTCCAATCTCTATTCTTAGTTGTCGTTCGTTATATCTCACATACATCCCTGTCAATGTCAGAAAAATGGTTCAAAAACACGTGACCGAGCTTTCCTTAGTATCTATCTAATACTCAAATGCAGGCTTTTGTTTTTTTTTCTAAACATTAGTATTTGTTGTCTCAATTTTTCACGATTACGTTCAATAAATAAAATATTTCTGTCATTTTGTTGTTATTTAAAACTTTTGTCTGCAATATATTGTTCGAAAGAGATTGTTAAACCTAGTTGTAAAATTTGCGCGTTTGTGACTTTATTACCTTGTTTTGCAAGAATCTTATATAAGCTGTAATGTATAGATGTACGCCGCGAGGGATAACGAACGACAACTCTGGATAGAGATTGCAAATTTCATCAAGATTATTATGATATAAATCAGTCGATTCACGGGGCTGTTACGAAATGTTTATGATCAATAATTATTTTGTTGTACTGTTAGGTGATTTTATGTTTCTGTTCATCAGCCACGGAATTCATAAAAGAATGTTCCAAGGTACATGATATCCATTATTGTTGAATTAACCGCGAAATTGTATTAATTTCTGGGGATCTATCGAAGGTAAAAAGTTCGATCACATCACTATTAGGGTAGCTTACATTTTAGCGACATATTTTAGATTTACGTTGGACTGGGTAAATAACAAAGATGGTTGTTGCAGGAAAGTCTATACACGTTTTCCCCTTGACTATTTACCTGAATACTTACAAATTGATCATTTGACAGTCTCCTCTGATTTAAATACGAAGAAATATAAAGTGGATTATGGTTTGAAGGAACTGATAAATTCTGACATTCAACCCTGGAAAAATGTCTTTCATGTGTAGAATAAAAGCTGTTGATGGCAGGTAATCATCAACATAGAACAAAATAAAACTGTAGAAGTCGTTGTTGCAAAAATACGTTTTCTATTGATGCATATTTAATAAACTCTGGATGGTATACTGGTCTCAGATAAACTCCACAACTTTTAGATTGAGTTTTATCCGGGACTCTGTCGTGGTATGGAGTCCCTAATCATTAGT
This sequence comes from Lutraria rhynchaena, assembly GCA_008271625.1. Taxonomy (NCBI): domain Eukaryota; kingdom Metazoa; phylum Mollusca; class Bivalvia; order Venerida; family Mactridae; genus Lutraria; species Lutraria rhynchaena. The sequence continues at coordinate 1,852,748 of VIBL01000036.1, forward strand.
ATACCCGAGGCCGGCGATATTTTCATGTATATTGATCCTAGATTATACTGACAATCCTAGGTCCACTTTCATGAAATATTAAGAACTTTAAGTTGATATTAAAACTATAAACTATGGTAAATACGAGTACATGTTGTGGTGTGTGTTGTTTGTAAGGGATATTATTCTTTATCATTTGGATAAGGTCAAGGCAAAGCCTTATGCTATGTATGTGTAGTTAAGGTCTTTGGTCAAGGACAAACAATAAACTGGAATGTTTGTGTTGAAATCAAATAGCTAAATGACTTGTTTTTATATGAATATAATCTTGTAAAAAAGCTATAAACGCAGACAGTATTAAATAAAAAAATAAAAGTCAACAAAAATAACAAAATCGCATGTTTATGAAATCAGTCACATAAACACGTTCTTAATGCAGAAGACCTTGAAAGCAATGCTGCTTTTGAGTAAAATATAACCCGCTCTCAATACTTAATAGGTTTCATTATTAAAGCCATGGGCTTGAGTGTTGTTGCGTGTTCGAGTCCGAGTAAAAAACTATCTGTGGGATTTTTGCCTCTCAATGTTGTTTCAAGTGGATACTTTCCCATTACTAACAAGGAGATGGCGTATACTGGTCAGTCATCCAGAAAATTGAGGAGACGCGCACACATTGGAGATAAACCGTCTTTTGTCATTATGATCCACCTATTTATATCAGAATTATGACCCTCAGTATTATTCAGTCCACAATATTGCGTGTTAACACTTACAGGACATACCTGCTCTGACAAATTTCGACATGCATAATTTGACATCTTACTGATGCATGGATCATTTACAAAGGCTGCCTAAGTCACTAGATTCGAACCAGTGCATTCTTCGGGAACAATGTACTTAATATAAATGATGGTCTATTACCTCTAAGCGGGATCAGGGGAATTTAATATACATGTATATATTTATGATTTATGATTATCAGTAAATATATACTGATGGAAAAAAGTTAAGTAAGTTCGGAAAGAATTGACTCCTGGGAAAGGGTAGGTACGAAATCATAAAACCAAATACATTTTCAGGTATTTTATCCTTATCACCAATGATTCGCATCAATGTTATTCAATGATTTTGAGGCGTTTAGTCTCCGGCGTACGTGAAATGAACTAGGGGGTCAGGCGTAAAAGTTCGGACACGGCTCAATATCTAGTGTGTCCACCATTTGCAGCCAAGACTGCCAGACAACGACGTCTCAATGGGAGAGAGATCCGGTGATCGTGCAGGCCACTGCAACACATTGACATTATGGACGCGTAAAATGTTCTGGGTATGCCTCGTAGTGTGTGAATGGACATTATCATGTTGGAAAATCCAAACGTTACGTTGTTGCAAATACTGTACTACAACAGGCTCGATAATTTCGTCACGGTACCTTTGAGCAGTGAGATTACCAGGCACTATGTCGAGATCTGTCTTCCCATCATGATATATGCCCGCCCAAACCATCACGCTACCACCCCCACAACATTATCTTGGTCCAGCCTCTCCTCTTGTCTCATCCAAGTTCGAACCCTGCCACCAGCAAATGACACGTTAAACCTATATTCGTCCGAAAAAAGAACGTCGCGCCATTGCCTGCGAGTCCAATCCTGGTGAACCCTGGTCTATTGACGTCTTGTTTGACGGTGTCGCAAAGTCAGCGGAATGCCAACGTAGGGACGGCACGCTTTCAATCCAGCGGCACGTAGCCTATTCCTAACCGTCCTGTCGCAAACTCTTGTGCCAGTGGCATTCCTCAGCAAACGACCTAACTTTCGACTAGAAAAAATCCATTACGTCGAGATGACGTCGAGAGAAAACGGTCTTCCCGCGGTGTGGTTTTACGAGTTCTGCCTGATCTGGGTCGGTCTGCGACGTTCCCAGTTTGTTGAAATCTGTTCAGCAGTCGACTTTTTGTCGATTCGTGGCGATGGAAATGTCGAGCAACGTCTCTTGCCGACATGCCAGCGGTAAGCATACCGATGACTCTCTCACGTTGCTCAAACGTCATTCCAGGCCGACGTCCCATCATTGATTTTCAAAGATTATTTTCCAGTTTATGTGCTTACGATAAGAAAGCTCTCGAAATGTGTACTTTGTGATTATATATATGTATATATACATATAATGTTTTTTGTGTGTTCAATATTACTCAAATTAATTTGTTTTGTCAAATATCAGCACAATACAGATTTAAAAATCAAACTTCGGACAAAATAAACGAAAACAAACATTTTCATTGCAAGTTTCCGATTGAAAAAGAGAAATGTTTAGTTGCTTCGTAAATAGTTTGTGTTGAAAAAAAACACTCATATAATAATTACATAATTCAACAGTAAAAACAGATCAGCCTCCCTCTCCCGCTGGACCCGACTCCCTCCGGTCCCTCCACTCCATTCTCCTCCCTATCCTCCCTATTCCCCCCTTTCCCCTTCCCTTCCCTTGAAGCAAGTTTCATATCTAAGTCAATAGAACATCTACTGACCTTTTCAAGAATACCTTGAACGTGGTACATTTAATACGGACAAAATTCGTTCAAATCATTCAACTAAAAGTTTAAAAAGCCCCTTTTTATACACCAATATCACTGAGGGAAAGGCATTCTATTCACTGAGAAACACATATTTTTTTACCAAAATACACATAATATTACGTAAGATAGAGTAGTTACCTCCCTTAGATTTACGAAACTTGCTTAATATAAAACAGACAAAATATTTAATAAGCCATCAGGGCCGTGAGATGCAAGGTACTATTTTTTGGCAAGATGACTATCGTTGGGTCAATCCAAGCCAATACACGTTTTCCGTGTATTTTATTTTATTTATTTTCTCTCTGAAATGTTGTACATTACATTTCTTGCTTAAAATATATAAAAGAATGATTTCAAAGAAACAGAAAGAAAAAAGGTCTTATATTATAAAATCTAATTTATATAATTTTTGTCAAATTTTCATAGAAGGGTATGACCTACGGCGACCGGGATTCGAACCCAGAGCTGCGGGTTTCAAGTCCAGCGCACTAACCACTGGACCACGGTCGCGGCTATTTCTTGAATAAGTTAAAAAATATTTATATTTCCATTGAAAATACTACACATGTACACAAGTGTAACCTCGTGGACAATTTAACATGTGGGATCAGACACTGGTTGCTTAACGTCGACTTACTTTTTGCAAAACATTGTGATAACTTTCTGTTTTAATTTTTGTTCGATAAGTGATGGAAGAAAGTTTTTCTTGTAAACAGGTGTCTCTAGAACTAATATTCTTTTATCCAGGTATATAGCTGGACATACGTTGATAACTTCGAGCCATTCCTCACCCGGTTTCTTATGATGACGTGCTCCTAAATCCACAAAACATTTTTCTATTTCATGACTTTTGTGCGTGTAACAATCAATTCATGTCTTTCATAAAATTTATTATACCAGTTTTTATATCTCAAAATTCGACCTATTTTAATAGATGTATGCAGATTTTTGGTGGAAAATTTCATATGTAACGTAAAATACGTATGATTCACTCGATTTGAAAACCATCTAAGTCATATCTAACCGGGATGCCAGTTTGAAACATGAAATTCAAGTCGGTTTTAACGAAATGTGAAAGTAGACCTGACCAATTTGAAATATCAATTAATTAAGTCACCTAAAAGTATATAATAACTTGCACGCATATTTTACAATTGTTTAAATACTTCTCGTTTTAATGTACCTTTAAATGTTGATAATTTAGGAAACATAAAAATTACTGAATTTGTGGGGGTCTTATAAATAGGATTGAGTCATAGCTAAACTGGATCTGTACCGGCGTGTTATCTATGTGCTCGGAAAACGTCTTGTGGTAAAATCTACTGTATTACGCGACTTCAGACCTTACCGTTTGACTAGCCCCTAAAATTTATGAATAGGAGTAGAAATACAGTAAATCCGGACATTACGACCACCTCACTATCACGACTACCTTTTTATAACGATGGCTTATTTTCGGACTGGCTTTCAATCACTCCCTTACTATACAGCTAGATTATGAGACCACATAATTATTAAGATCGGGTCCTGAAGGTGGTCTCAAAATCGAGGTTTTACTGTATTAACACTAGTTTTACCCATGTATACCGATATTGACATTCAATGGACAAATATTTTATAATAACTCTATTTGAGCTTATTTGTATACAGCCGAACACAAATTGGACATAACCAAACCTGTGAATGTGTGAATTAATACAGATGTGCATCATACCAACTTTTTATTCCTTTACTACAAAGTTTTTTTTCCTTTTCTGTTGATTTTATTTCTACCAGCTATTTGTTTTATTCATAAAGCATCAGTCACACATATTTTCGTGTCCACGAAAGTATACCCTTAAACTTATCACAAGGTATATGACCCGATTTTTTTGTTGATATCAAAAAGGTTAAAATTCGCTCGGTATAACAGACAAAATAAAGACAGTATTTGCCCGCTGTCATACTTACTACGTACCCGATAGGAGATGTATAGAAATTAGGTCAACGACTGGTAGTCAGAATTTGTAAACAAATTCTTACTCTTCATTTTTTTGATCATTTTAACGATAGACGTGAAACTGTGGACACGTATTTTCGTATAGATGGAAAGATCGATTACATTTATCCTGACAGCCTGGAGCCTCCAAGGTAACTTTCTTCAAACCTTATTTTGATGGTTTATAGTATTATAAGATTATTGTTTGCAGAGTAATTTCGATACTTGAATGTCGCAAATTATTGCACAAATGTTTATATTGTATATTACGATAATGTCACAGATTATCAACTAAAAATGTCGTAGTGAATTAAGTCTATATTGCGTATTTTTAAACTGAGTCTAAATGTATAAGAAGTGTTTATATTCGTAAGTATTAATGAAATACATATACAGTCAAACATGTGAACATAGGCCACTCTTGAGAAAGATAAAATATGGCCTTTATTGATGGATGGCCTTTAATTATAGGTCAGTTTATTCTAAATAACCGGTGATTTCTGATTTTCAAAGACTGGCCTTTATTCACAGAGTGGTATTTATTCGGAGGTGGTCGCAAACACAGGTTTGACTGTTACTTGTTAGATGTTTGTTATTTGATTTCATTCGGTGTTTTCATTATTTCTTAAACACTAAACTTAATTTTGAAGTAGACATTTAGAATTACGTGTTACTGATAATACGTTGTGTACTCATTCGATTAGTAAAGCGTGACATATATGTGTCTGTATTTAGTTCACGCCGCTTTCCCATCCATCTTAATTTGTTTTAATTGATCTTTTTTAAAATGGATTCGACAATTCTAGCGTGATTTGTCACGAACGCATGTTTACTTGAATTCATACCGTACAACTAGGTCTGTACACTTTGACTTATCATGATAATTTATAAACATCATTACTTATGAACTGTATTCCTAGTTTGTCTTCATTATTCACCAAATGAAGCGAACTAACGTTAGTTTTACAAGTACAGTGGCCCCTCTCTAATCCAGAAATCACCTTACTCACATCAAATTTGTCGGTACCGAACTTTTAATTGAATAATTTTGTGCGTTTTTTTTGTCGAAAAGAACTCAGTCTTATGTGGAAAGCTTTAAAATCCAGACTTTCCCCCAGTCCGGACAAGTCGGGATTGGAAAGGTTCCACTGTATACTCCAGTCTACGGCCATATCACGTTGAAAACACCGGTTCTCGTCCACTATACTCCGGTGTAACGTTGAACTACCGTCGGTAAGATATCGCGCGCATTGCGCCTTAAGCATAGAAGTTGGACATGAATTCCATTTTCTGTATACCAAATTACGAGAACTGGTGTACATGGCTTTATATGACTATGGTTGTTTTGTAAATACATCTGTAGAATTTAGGGTTTATAAAATTTGGCACAAGTGTTATCATCTATGTACCGAGTGAACCATACGTGTGGGCGACAACGTCCCGTCTTTTTCTGAATTTCGTTTATTACATCTAACCCCTGTTTTAATAGGTTCTCTGATTGCTGCGTCACCTTGTAATACAACCAATACTAATGATAAAACATTGTCTGGACGAGAATGTGGCGATCAGCCGGATCCACAATATAATAATAACCCACACACGTTGTATGCACCGTTCCACAACACGGGCTATTTGTCCCTGATCGCCGCAGCATCCGTCTTATTGCCTATCATAGTATTTGTTCGTATATGCTGGTTGAAAAGGCTACAGAAACAGAGGAATTCCATGGTGAACCAAGCGAGGAGAGACATGCTGAACAATAGGGAAGGTGGGCCTGGAATATTTACCATAGGTATGATAAAGAGATGCTTGTTACTAGTACTTTGTCCTATTTGTCCTAAAACTTGAGATTGCTCTCTTAACTTAAATCTCAATAATTGTAATGTATGAGTATATACATAAATGAATGATTAATAATTACTGGTGACTGTTTTGTATGATTAATGCTCCTATAGAATAATGCTTAAATAAGTTCGTTACAAGTACCTTTGTATGATATAGCTTGGGATTGTTTAAACACAGAAATGGACATTTGAGCTTGGAGGCCAACTTAAGTTTTAACCCTCTCGGTCTTTGTCATACTAAACATTTGACCAAACACATTTATGCTTCAGCTCTCATTCACATTACTAACGATAATTGCTACAATCTCATTAAGACATTATCCATCACACTGATGTAATACTTCTCTTTTAAAAGTTTGATCAAGGCTGATGAGACCATAATAGGTCTGTCTAGAATGAGAAAACACACACAGCTGACTAGTTCAGGCAAACGTCATCTTCTACGCGTATCTTAAGATATTTCGTTTTATCTAACATGTACATATATTGCATGTTTTCATCTCAAATGCATGCGGATGTTTTGTTATTTATGTAATGCACGCCAACCAAACAATAAATGAATTTTAATGATTATGTTACGCATAGTTTGACTGAGTGGGTTTCAAAGATATATTTTAGATAAGGACGCAATTTTTAAACTTTAAGCGTATACTGTGGGTAGACTATAACAATTGGTAACAATCCAGTTAAGACTACTTACGACCGCCTCGCTATACCGATTGCTCATCATAGTTTGGACAAGCTTTCAATATTTCCTTTGTACAGTCTAACCTGTGTTTGCGGCCAACTCCGAATAAAGGTCATCATGCGAACAAAGGTCCTTGTTTGAAAAACCATCATTGATTATTTAGAACAAACTGTCCTCCAAATAAATACCACCTGTCAATAAAGACCATATTTTGTCTTCCCAAGGATGGCCTTTGTTCACAGGTTTGACTGTATTTCAATGCAATGGGACCATCCCAACATTTAGACCGATTGTTTCTGAAAGTGGTCGTATGTTTGAAGTATTGCAGTACGTACATCTTGGCTTTCTTTCAGATGGTATACCGTATGAAGAAATCTATGGTAAACCTCCGCCAACATATGAGGCTAGTATGAATGATCCAGATTGTGACAGTCCCCCTCCATATGATAAAATTCTACCATGCTATACGAGTGTAGTTCCAGGAGACAGTATTTGTCAAGTCAACGAAATCCCATCAACCTCGAACCAGGAATTGGAAACATCCGGAAATACCCCGTAATGCCCATGAAGTGGATACAGGAATAAACAAGTTCAGCTGTATGACAGCAGTTTCGTTTGTGCAATAAAAGTCGTATTTTTGAACTAATACTCCCACTGGGTATTCACGCAGATAATTTATTCATGTTTCCCCACGTGATGTTTTCATACGGTTAGACCCAGAAAATCTTCATGTGATAAAATATGGCGTAGATGTCACGTGATGTGAAAACGACACGTGATGTCAAATATCTGTCACAGTCAAGTGGTGACAAAAAGAAACGACAAGTACAGTTAGTGCAGAAAAGATGCAAATTTTAACCGAGCTCTTTGCAGAAAGTTTGTGGTTGCGATAAAAGGATACACTTCACACACGACAACAAACATGTCCCATGTGTTGTATGTTACACCGGTGATTGGTGTTAGATGTGTACAATATCATGTCAATTAATATAATTAGTTCTCAGCTGTATTGCATAAATGTATATCAACATAGCGTATGATTGTTGTTGAATGTTCGTGTGGCGGTATAATGGCTGAATGTATATATCAGATTTGAATTCTTGTACATTGTATTTATCTAAAGCCAGACTTTGTTAATTTGTACAAACAGGGGCCGACTGAGATCACTGCTCAATCTTATTGATTATACATCTTGTATTTATTTGTACAGTATAATCCCCTGAAAACCGGACTCCTTGAAAACCGGAATTCTCAGAATGTAGAGGTTTACTGTACATGTGTATTAAAAACGATGTTCTACCAACTAGTTTTCATGTATTGTTATGTAAACTGTTTACAATAAATTCATCTATCCGTGAAAATCCTCCTTTATTAGTCCGCTAATATGAATAAACTTAAATATTCAAGGTTGTCTCAGTTCTTTGCATTGCAGCACGTGTATTAAAGTCACGTGAACGATATGTAATAACAAAACACTATAAGTGAACCGTTAAAATGTGTGTAAATAAATTTAAAATAATTACCGTATAAAGGGATACGTATAGTCTGAAGTAGTTACGCTTGCTTTGGTTCAAATAGTTTGACACTCACTCACTTTTGAGATGTTATCTTTCGCTATTTTGGGATGTTAAGAATGAATAGAACTGTGTTTCAGACACATGTTCGTTATTCTGAACAAATTTTGATACAATTCCTTTTGAATGTCAATGTTTTTTTCCATGTTTGATGTTTTCACGTGAGCTGATAATATTAAGTTTACATGACGGTTCTAACAGAATTTTGTATACAAATCAGTTGATAAAAATATTTACTTACAAAGACAGCAAAAACAGAATTAAACTACACGTAGTCTGATACCAATTGTAAGGAAAAATGAGTTTTTAGCTCATCGACCAGTCTTGAGTTGTATAACCTCAAATCTTGTTTGTTATTGGGGAAGTTTAAAATCATTTGTGACTTAATTTTTTGGTTAAAAATGCATTTCGTATGCATAAAGTATCGTATTTTAGTTGTCAACTGAACAAAATGATTTAACCGTCTACGTTACAATGTACACCTTTCGTTTTGTACAAAACTTATAACCACCGCTATACGCACTCACGATTTATATTTTGGTTTTATTAAAATTTATTTGTATTTGACTAAAACTGCCGACTTTTTCTTTCCTTTATTTCATGATATATTTTATGATATTTTATGCTCATGGAAATATTTTCTATAATTTGTTAAAGAGATCACTCTTATAGAGGATGTATTCATCTGTAAAATTTTGCATAAATTCCAGTTTTTAACTGAGTTTTTAATTTTCTCGGCAGAGTTGCGTTGTTTGATGAGTTTAGATTAAAACATTAGGTCTGTTCGGGTATATAAATCACGGACATCGAGTGCTTTTGTTTTTTTTCAGAAATTTTTTCTGACGAGTAAGAATTCCTGTTCAATTTCTAAAACTAGATACGTGCACACTACTTTCAGTTTAACAATTCATCTGAGCCTAAAACCTTTTTTGTGAGATTCAGGTTATGACACGGCAATCGTAGAGATGGGAAAAAGCCATACGGACTAAAATGATTGATAATGTAATATGTCTGAGATAAAATACCTGTATGTTAGTAAATTCATACTCGCAGTGGACGATTTTCACGATGATTTAAATGGTTTTAATTTTCTTAAGTGATTTTCATGTTTAAGACTCCTTTTGGAATATTGTCTTTTTGCGAAACGAGAATATACCAGCAAAAGGGAGCCCCAAAAAGTTGATGAAATCACTTGGTCTCCGAAAAGGACAAACGAGCCGATGGTAGGTTACAAAAACTTAATGAAACACATGGGAGCCTCTGTGGTTGAGTGGTTATGGTCTCTGACTAGTAATCACTAGTCCCTCATTGCTGTGAGTTCGAATCAATAACTAAGAGATACAATGTTGCCCCCAACGTTGAAGGTGCCGAGTTTGGTTCTCGGCAAACCATAGTCGAAAAAGGAGTACATATACAAACGCACCGGTACCTTCTTTGTTGGCGTTAAAAGATTTGTGGTTTGACAGATGTACAAAAGTAGATGGGAATTTTGAACAGTAACGCGTAAAATGCTCTTTTTGATGTCTATCATGTTATTATGACTATTAAAGGATCGGCTTCAAGATGTAGATTTTCGTATGAATGAAAATATCCTCGTGGCGCTTAAAAACTTACAAATGAATGTTCAAACTGAAAATTCTAGGATACTTACGCAAAAACGCGTCTTTTTACTTCGATAAATCGTGTTCAGTAAAAACGAACTAAGAAATTTATAGACACACAGGGTGATTCTACTTGACAATGTAGATCGACAATACAAAACTGTGAACATCCTTTACCGAAGTGGTTTACTTTATGTATATTTGATAAGTGACTGCTTCCGGTCGCTACGTCTCTCCTCATATGCCTACTCATATCATGACGTACAGTTTAATGTAGGATTATCAACAAAAACATTTGAACTACATATAATGATATGACTGTCTCTTTGGATGGTGGATAATGTTTCAATATGGGTGAAAATCGAGTAGGTAAGGTCACTTTTTTACTTCAAATGCAGAACTGTGGTTGTGTTTTTACTTGATATGAGCTCTGAATGCAAAACTGATGATAAATTCATACAACACCATTGACGCATATATTTGTAGCAAACTTTATTCCTTCATTTTCATTGTGTTTCCTTTATCAGAGTTTGGGGTTTGTGTTTGTGGTATGTTATTTTTCATCGCTTCATTTGATGGCAATCAGTTCTACTATCTAACTTCACGGATTTTTGCCCCCATAATACGCATGATAACACATCATTTTATGTTATATATATATTATTTCAATACTTCCATTGTCCACTAATGCAATTGAATCATTATAATTACGTCTGTATGCAGTCATGCTCGTAGGAAATAGATACTTGTGAACTGTACTTTTGTTTTTACTCGATTTAGAAAATTCAGGAAATTGCATTTTTTCTAGAAAAGAAAACAATGGGGATGCATTTATGACATTTCCTTAACATAATATGTTCCATTATTTGCAACAAAACAATTATAGTACGATGTAAACACTCAAATCTAGACTTGTCAGAACACTCAAATCCAGACTTGTCAGAACACTCAAATCCAGACTTGTCAGAACACTCAAATCCAGACTTGTCAGAAATTGTGATGTAATATATGTATATCATGAAATAGTATATGTCTTAAATACTATGTATTGATTTAACAGTGAGCCGAGCTATAAATGTATACCATACATATTAAATCTCCATGTTTTTATACATGTAGTATAGGTGTTTGATTATATTCCTCCTTGGACCTTTTCAGAAGTCCTTAGCAGAGTTGATCAAGGAACTGTGTTCATGCTTTGTCTGTCACTAGGATTAGCAATCATTGCAACTATTTATTTCCTGTGTCGGTGGCACACAAAACACACAGCAAAACGACAAGAAGCTGCTAGAGCAGCCAAGAAAACTAGAAGGAAAGATCGATTAAAACAAACATTTTCAAGATTCTCACAAGTGGATGAAGAGCTGGTAAGAAAATGTCTGTCGCATACAAACATTTTATTCTCAGTTCCATTAATACATCCTTGGCAACCATGGCAATCGTTAAGTACTAAGAAATACATTAGTTTTTTTTCCTTTTATCCTGCTTTTTCATTTTTGACTCTAAATTCATTTTCAACATTATATTTTACTTTTTGCCTCAGTTTATGTATTGTCAATCTTTTTAAAAAAAATATTATCGACCTCTTAAATCCAACATTTCATCGTCCCACAAATTGATGAGGTAACTGACCAGCGGATTAAGTCCTGCTTAATTCTGTACATTCTCATGATAAAATGGTTCCATGATCGAATTTAAATATAGGGGTAAATTTAAATACTGGTCCAAAATCAGTGGTGGTTATAATGTGGTCGTATTATTATAGTGATCTCTAAGTTAGGTTTCACTGTATCTATGTCTGTTTTATGTTTTGAAAGATGAATCAAATAACGATGAGTTGTTTTTGGTAATAGAAACATCAGTATTAACTTACAAATACACATACAAGTATGTCCTTGCCGAGCTGTCACCCGTAAATAACGGTTGCATGCGATATACAGTCAAACCTGAAAACAAAGGCCATCCTTTGGAAAGACAAAATGTAGCCTTTATTTGGAGGTCAGTTTGTTCCGAATAATGAATGGTGTTTTTCAGAGAATGGCCTTTATTCACAGAGTGGTCTTTATTCGGAGGTGGTCTCTAACACAGGTTTGACTGTATTTGGTCACCATTTAGCCCAAGCTTATATATATAAAATACGAAAATAAAGACCTGAATAATGACTGACTCCGAATAAAGTCCACAATTCAGCATTTGTTGGCCTTTATGTAAAGGTTGACTAAAATTTGATAAGTTTTGTTTGTTTCAGACAATGGCTCAAATTGATGATGATGACAGAGAGCTCTTGCAGTCCTGTCAAATGAAGCCCACAACAAGTGTTTCCACGAGAAACACAATGACCCCAAGAATGCCAGCACCGCCTAGTTATGAAATGGCGACAGCAAATCAGGAACATTGTGTTGTTAATGTACACGTCACCACCAAAAGTTCTTCCGGAAAGCCGTACTTAGAAACAGACATTTGATGCCGCCAACCACGTGCTCGTGTTTTACTGGTGTACACATCATACATACAATACAATTTAATGTGAATTACGCTGTAATACAGCTTTGTACGAAGTTTGTACTACTGAGTACCTGCTCTTAGAATAAGGTGCTTTAAATGCTCATTTCGACCTTTTCAACATTTACATGGCTTTACTGATTTTACATTTTCCTGCATTTAATGAGACTATTTGTCCTTACTCCCGTGTTCTGTGGTCACAAGAGACCATTAACACAGGTTGTGCAGCGCGTATAAATTTGCACACCTAACAAAACCAGGGCAGCTTTCAAATCTAAATCTGAATTGGATGCATGTATCAGGATGTTGTCTTGTCGTTGGCCAATATGAGTCCTTTCCTGACTGAGGAACCGGGATCTTGAGATTTGGAACTGCATCTAGTCTCTAAACCCGTGCCATAACAATCCTATGTGATCTCACGTCTGTCATAATGCTTGTTTTAAATGTTTTTGTGCTATTTGTATATAATTATAAATGTAAAATGTATCTAAGAACACATGTACGTTATTTTTCTATGCCTAAACATTCGACAAAAAGTAGTGATTAACTAAGGCGCATGCTTACAGTACTTAGTAACTTGTTAACAATTACCATCTGGTGAGTAGACAATACTTGTTCTATGAGCCGTATGCTTTTATTCAACGATGTATTTGGCCTTTTATGTCAATGAATATGTGTGCACAACGTCCGAATAGGGTATTCTTTTCTGCCCACCTTGGTGGAATATAATAACAATGTTTGGTATTCAACTTAACTCTTTTCTACTTAGAGCTACTATTGTTTCATGTTTGTCATAGATTCTATGAACTGACATTACCTTATATTAGCTTTGTTGTAGTGGTTTAGTCAAGCACTTTGTTGTTGTGGTTTAGACAAGCAATCACGTTGTTGTTGTGGTTTAGACAAGTAGTCACTTTGTTGTCGTAGTTTAGACAAGTAGTCACTTTGTTGTTGTGATTTAGACAAGTAGTCACTTTGTTGTTGTGATTTAGACAAGTAGTCACTTTGTTGTTGTGATTTAGACAAGCAGTCACTTTGTTGTTGTGATTTAGACAAGTAGTCACTTTGTTGTTGTTGTTTAGACTAGCGGTCACTTTGTTGTTGTGATTTAGACAAGCAGTCACTTTGTTGTTGTGATTTAGACAAGCAGTCACTTTGTTGTTGTGATTTAGACAAGCAGTCACTTTGTTGTTGTTGTTTAGACAAGCAGTCACTTTGTTGTTGTGATTTAGACAAGCAGTCACTTTGTTGTTGTGATTTAGACAAGCAGTCACTTTGTTGTTGTGATTTAGACAAGCAGTCACTTTGTTGTTGTGATTTAGACAAGCAGTCACTTTGTTGTTTTTGTTTAGACAAGCAGTCACTTTGTTGTTGTGATTTAGACAAGCGGTCACTTTGTTGTTGTTGTTTAGACTAGCAGTCATTTTTTGTTGTTGTTGTTTAGACAAGCAGTCACTTTGTTGTTGTGATTTAGACAAGCAGTCACTTTGTTGTTGTGATTTAGACAAGTAGTCACTTTGTTGTTGTGATTTAGACAAGTAGTCACTTTGTTGTTGTGATTTAGACAAGTAGTCATTTTGTTGTTGTGGTTTAGACAAGTAGTCACTTTGTTGTTGTGATTTAGACAAGTAGTCACTTTGTTGTTGTGATTTAGACAAGTAGTCACTTTGTTGTTGTGATTTAGACAAGCAGTCACTTTGTTGTTGTGATTTAGACAAGTAGTCACTTTGTTGTTGTGGTTTAGACAAGCAGTCATTTTGTTGTCGTGGTTTAGACAAGCAGTCACTTTGTTGTCGTAGTTTAGACAAGCAGTCATTTTGTTGTCGTGGTTTAGACAAGCAGTCACTTTGTTGTCGTGGTTTAGACAAGCAGTCATTTTGTTTTTGTTGTTTAGACAAGCAGTCACTCTGAATTATGCGGTGACCCTTTGCGTTTTATGTACTTACTTTTTTCTGATCCTCGTTCAGCACAGACACTGAATTAAATGGTCGTTTACCAACAATATCTTTGCCAGTGATCATGTATTATTCTATTGTCATGTCGTATAATTTAACCGTAATGGATTTAGATGGTGTGTGTAACATGATTTAAAGTAAATAGTAATTACACAAATAATAGTTGTGACCGTGATCCAGTGGTTAGTGCGCTGGACTTGTAAACCGACGATCCGGGCTTAAATCCAGGTCGCGGCAGGTCATACCCTTCTATGAAAATTTGACAAAAATGTTGATTTTCCTCCACATGTGGATAAGTTGTCGGTACTAAGATTAGTACTGATTAAAACGCTGTCCAGGAAAACTGGTCAGGTTAACCGGTCGTCGTATATAAGTGAAAAAAAAATGTTGAAAAACGGCGCTAAGCCTAGAGAAAAAAATAACACAAATTGTTCTTGGATTCATGGAATACGATTTATTTACAATAAGCGTACATACAAAAACAGATAAAACTTTTGTATAATAAGAACAAAAAAGGGAAGGCGGAAATAATTGATAAATACATTGATAAACAATTAACTATAAACAAAAGTTTATCTTTGATCTGTTACATGGATTCACATCCGTGACACTTGTACAGAATTTCTAGATGTGAAATAAGTGGTAAATATTTCCGTGAGGAATCCACTTAACTGCGCAATAAACTTAATTGATATTCCAAAATTTCGTATCAATTATGTTTATATTATGTGAGGAGTGTCAACTATGAACTTTCGATAAATTATATTGTTCAAGGTCAATGCATGCAAGTGATTTCCTTAATATAACTACAAAACATATGCGTTAAAGATACTTTTCTTAAAGAAAGCTTAATAAGTACATAGCGCTCTATGATTACATGTATTCACGAAATGATTTGTACGAATAAATGATATGTATAATATTCTGGTATACTAATAAACATAAGAAGAAGGTCATTTACTTGACGATTTAGAGAAACTCAATCCGTCCGAAAATTCATCAAACCGAAATTTGAATTTACTTACACTTTTTATTTTAGTACTGACTTTCCTTACTCTTTTTCTTCTTTTTCCCTTTCTTTTTTGGCTTCTTGCATTCATTGACTGTGGATACAGAGTCTAGCTCGTCCAATGATTCCATACTCCTCGCAATTTCAGACTTCCTCAGCAAATCGTTGCCTTCTTTCGTCACGCATCCGTATAGTACAAGCAGACGATACAGTCCTAAGATTATAGTCAGCAAGTTTTTAAGAGAAAAGAAAATAATTTGGTAATCAAAAGCTCCGAGCCAAAATATTGCGTATATTCTTGTCACCAAAAATGGCCCATCCTGCATGAAAAATATCATCAGAATTGAAAGCTTCTCAGATGCATCTTCCGAGTCTTTGAACGCTTTATCATTCCCGCTTGTTGGATCCTGACGTTTGCGGAAGTGGAATGCCGTTGTGATAACGACAATGAATTGCACGAGGCTCCAGGTCCAGACCCCAAGGACAACAAACTTGAAAGTATCATCCTGTTTTATTTGATCTTGGTCCATTATTTCGGAGAAGTCCAAAATGTCAGCACTGATTGCTGAATACATAATTAACAATTGTGAAATTGTGTTTCTGTTAATACGACCACGTGGCAAAAGCCACCGGCAAATGATAATTAGAAACATCATTGCTTGCTCAAGATATGATGCCCTGTTTTCACGAAGTGCCTTTCCGATCATCTGAAAAAACATTTTTTTTCTTTTCAAATTCTTCGTTTAAGTTTCTGTAAATTTGAATTACATATTTGATTCCGAAAAAAACAGCGTATGTCAATGGTCAACAAATGAACAAATGCACAGTGACAATACATTAAATTTACACATGTGTGTTGGTAAGAAACAGTGTAACCATATCAGACAATTTAAAACGTATCTTTTACATAACCAGAATACGACTGCATATAAAGGGTGTTGGACAAAATGAAGAAGCTATCTAACATTTCTACGCAGACTACAGTGCAACCTCTCCAAAGCAACATCGTTTGGGAGAAGCAAAATTATGTTGTTATTGAGAGGTTGATGCTATAGATAGAGAGGTTAAATTAATAGTTATATCATACAGTGAAAGAAATCATGTTGTTGTTGGTTGTTGCTCAAGAGAGAGCCGCTCTTGAGAGCTTGTACTGTATTCTAGAAATCAGAATGACCAATAAATATAAATAAACTTTTTTTTGCAACAGCGACTGTATAATTATCATCATATCGTAAAAATGTTCCCGGGACTGTAAATGAAATAAGGCTTGGTAAATCTGAATACGTTATGGATAAATTTGTTTATGCAAGGTTTAACTTCATTCATTACGCATATTTCAGTCCTGTACGACACACTGTTCGTCTACCAGGTGGTCCTGGTTACCCACCAGTACCTCTCCCTCCTAATTGATAAGAAGATGTCTACTCTCTCACAGGGCGTGTGATTCTGTGGAGAGACAAATGACTCTAATTTATAAAATCTTCCGAAATGTACCGAAACTGGGTCTCGAACGGTTGGGCTTAATAAGAAAATTGAACGTGAATCAAACGTTAAAGCATAGCTTACTATCTTTGTAGATGGAGATAACTGTAATAAAGCACTTGGCGGGATTGGCATATGAGTTGTTGTAGTTGTTGTTGTTATTGTCTCGGTGTCTGTCTGTGTTTCATTTCTCGTGGTTGTCTTGAGAGATCGAGATATGTCCTCCAGTCTTAGCAACCACAACACAGGAACAACGGAAATCAAATAGGTGAGAAAACACGTGCAGATCCTGAAATGAATTATGATTTTTTTTCTTATCAATCGAAAGACTTGTCTTATTTCATATTAATCAATATTGTCAGTTTGGAAAAAACATTAATATTTTTATTAATCACCTATGACCAAGATGTGGCCTTTTGGGCCCTCCATTGTGTTTTCTATGAAGGGAAAATTGAATTGGTAAATAGAGCACACCCTATCAGAGGACGATATACGTACATGTATATATAGATTCTGATTTTTCACCAGAGACCATAAATCTTTCCTTTTTTCATTTCTAAATCGTTCTGAGCTTATTCATGACATACGTCTGAGTGTTTGTTTTTGTTTACTTGAATGACTCACCGGTGATAAGAGTCTTAACTTTTTCCCATGTAATGTATTACAAACTTAGAATATGCGACCCGGAAACAGCAGGTATGCACACTTGATACAATGTGAACAAATCTCTAATATGCGTTTGATGATTATTCATCACAAGATCATGTAAGTCATGGCCAACTCGTAAAAGTCAATTGTGAAGTCTGGAACCAGACAAGCCATATTTTATTGATTAGAAGAACAAAATAGCCTTTTTAAAGTACATTCAAAATAATTTTACAGTTTATATGTTTGTTTAAGTTATTCGTGCATGGAGGCCCACATCGTCCGCTAATAATTATTGCCGAAAACGTGTTAAGTAGCAACAACAACAATGAAAGTAATAAAGTTACCTGTTCCATTCACATCCGTTACGGAAATATAGAATTGTACCAGTTTCTAAAATGAAAAGTACTAGGCAAGGTACATAGAAACCGAGGTATTTTTTTTCATCTCTGCTGACCAACCATATTGCAACAATCGCATGTGCTAACAACAGTATCCGTGCTAACAGTGCCCGGAATATTTTTCTCCATCTATGAAAGTCCGATCGGAAAATAATACTGTCCATTGTCACTTGTTTTTTCAAACCATTCCTGTTCTGGTATTTTTCAATAGCCTTCATGCCGCCTTTTTTCTGATCCATTGTCTTCAAAATGATCGTAAAACAGAGATACGGTTATATTTTGCTGATAATGCTGGATGTTTGCAAATGATCATACAGATGAAATGAAATAGCTCAGTGATAATTGATATGATGAAATTCGTCACCCAATTTGTTATAACTAATTTGTTCCGGAAGTTAAACTTCAGAAACACTTTATGTTTGTGATGAGATAGACCTTGACCATCCAATATTTATTGTGGTCGCCAAGGGGACCGTTCTGTATCATGTTCGTGATTTGTGCTCGGTCATTATATAATGAATATGAGTGTATAATAATTACTAACAGTTAATTTCCCTTTATATTATAAATATGTGGACTGTTTGGAGTACAATTGTTCTTATTACCATAAATGGTAGTCCTAACACAAATAAACTCACATCATTGTGTTTCGATTTATCGTTTTTGTATTATTACTTTCATTATCTTTGTGTATATATTTTTGTTTCTGATGTTTTTTTTGCACGCTGTTCAATAATATTAACATCATTTGTTCATTTCCTATTAACGTAAAATGTTTCTAGTTAAACGCATGTTTTATCGTATTCACTTTTTTCTAGGACCTGCCATTGTTAGTATAACTAGATTATCCATGTCAATAAGTCGAAACCCTAGCAAATAAATTCACCTTTGAGTTCCAGACACGGTTTATGACACCAACACCTCGTTACGGCGAATATTTTGTGTTCAGTAATTTTAAAATCCTGCCATAAATGACAGAATCATGGTCTGCACAAAAAGCAACCTGATGGACGGGACGAACGGAAGGACGGACGTATACACGTACACCAGTGTGGCTTGTAAAGCTCACTAACTGTAGACTCGACAAAAAAATAGTAAAAATTCACAAGTAAAGCAATGACGAAAACTCTGTGTCGTGTAACGACGAAACTTGTGTTCTGATGATGATTTTGTTGTGTTATGATGAGGTTTCCAGCTTTTTTTTCCAAGTTGCAGTGTTCTATTCAATGAGAAATTAACTCTGAACGCTAATTTCAGATACTTCCGATTTCTAAAAAGTTTCCTTAAGCATCATGATTTACTCGTTAAACGTAAAATATACTATTATTAAAAACTATAAGTGAACGCACCACTAACGTTCTGCGAAATAAAAAAAATAACCAATCAAAAATCGTGTTACAAAAAAATTGAGACGATAATTAAGACTCGGACTAGCTACGGCTTAGGCTGACAGATATTAATGATAAAACGTCTATTGTTCAAT
The DNA here is from genome assembly GCA_008271625.1 of Lutraria rhynchaena. NCBI lineage: Eukaryota > Metazoa > Mollusca > Bivalvia > Venerida > Mactridae > Lutraria > Lutraria rhynchaena. The sequence goes on from VIBL01000036.1 coordinate 1,872,458, forward strand.
TATTATCACATAATATACAAAAATGCATTTAGACTGATCAAATTAACAATGTCTAGCATACATAACATTAATTGACACGCAATAGTTAAAACGCATTTAAACACTTAAGTTGAATACAAATGTACACAATATATTTCAAAATTATTGCACCTCACACAGTTATAACAAGTGCAAAAAAAACATATTCCACAAAACAAAAAAAGTACAACATAACAGAAATTCCTAGTAGGAATGACTACAGTAACTAATACATTTTCAAAGAAATTAGCGATGAAGACGATACATTCCATGTACAACACAATCATTGATTAAACTTCAACAAAGACATTAGTCAGCTACTCCATATTTACATTGGTAACCCATAAATGAAAATAAACAAGTTTATTGATAGATTGTATGAGTCTTTTTCTATTAAAAGAAAAAATATTGATGCATTAAAGGATCGCACCGCGATACGTCAATTACATGTAATACATATATCGATGAGAGGGAATATCGCGATGCCTTGGTGCATCGATGAAAAACACGGCACTTCCTGCCCTTTGTACTGATAAACTGTCACGTGATATATGTCATTCTTCTTATAGACTTTATACAGATGTTTAAACAAATAAGTATACATAAAATTTCCGCATTTATTGTTCAACAAGTTTCAATGCTTGAATGAAAAGATAAATCGTAATTGTCAGTGCATGTATGTTCAATATTTTTGACATACTTTTGAAATTAATATCAACGGCGGTCAAAAAACTATTAATCTGGTTTAATTGGAAAATACATAAAGCAGTTAAGTATTTTTGATCACCACGAACAATGTATTACCCTGGTATTTCTCGAAATATTTATCGTATTTTGATAGTGAAATGTACCTTTTCAGTTAGGGTTCAGCATGGACGAATTATGTTAAAATTAAAAAAAAAAACTTGATATTAGAGCAATTGAAATTGTCTGTTTGGCAGAATTACAATACTGCAGCTAGAATACATACAACACGATCCCTTCCCTGCCTGTTAGCATTAACAATACAACATTGTCATAGATATCAATTTATAAACATATAAAAACGATTGTAACTACTCATTGCTAGTTGTTCAAATAACTGAAAACACTATAAAGTAACGAAGATGAATGAGGTACACTGATCCGGGAATAGGATCGGTTGAAAACTGGTTGTACATCCAGATTTTCATGCTCGGATAATCTTAGTTCAAATGGTGCGATCAAGATTTGATTTCTTCAGCCAAATTCATCCAGAAGGTGCTTTCATCATGCCTATTTTCTGGGTACTCCAATGAACGCTCAGATTTCAACAGTTTCTGAATGTATATTGGTAATTCGTTCATATCAATCTGGTCCATTATAACAATAACCAGCATGTTTCTCTTTGTTGTGATCGACTCAACAACGGCCATATTTGTTTCATATTCACACCAGCTGTCTTTCAAGAAATTCCTGTTTATTAGAAGAACCGCCTTCTTACTGTTACTTATAGCGTGTGTTATGTTCTCAGCCATAGAAATCCCAGGGACGCAGTTTTTGTCATACACCCACGTCGACAAGTTGTGGATTTCCTCCAACGCGGGAACTGCTGTATGTTTCATAAAACTCCCAAATGTTTTTGCATATGAGATGAAGGCATCGTATTGAAACAACCGCTCGTAGCCTTCGACGATATGGCGCCGGTGTCTTGTGTAGTACAAGTATCTCAACTTCCAGCGGTTTTTGTACACTAAAATGCACAATAGAGCGCTCAAAAGTCCTGAACATACGACGCTAGCGATACTTGCCGTCCATGTAATCCAGGTTCTATCTTTGCAAATATCATTTTCTAAAGTGTTTATTATATACTTAAGATCAGTCATGCAAGTTAAAGGATATCTTTTACCTTCAATACTGCAATCGCTAGCGTTTGACACGTTTACTTTGATTTCAGTATCTCGGAGCCACCTTAAGAAATACAAATGGTTGCATGCGCATTCAAGCGGATTATCTGTCAGATTCACAATTATCTCGGTATTGTAACAAGGCTCAGACACTAGGGAATCGAGATATTTCGTTGTCGCTTCATCAATGACGTTTAGTTTATTATCAGCAAGATCCAATAATTTCAAGCATCTGCTCTTCTCTAACGAAGCGTTCCATTTTGTCAACAAATTTCTACCCAAGTATAAATGCTTGATATTCATTAAGTTCTGGAACATATCTTCATGTAGATGAGTTATCCTGTTTGAAGACAGGTCAAGCGTTTGAAGATTTGTCAAATTCTCGAACAATATTTGCATTGTCGATGGTTCCAATTGATTCAAAGCATTGCCTAGCAAATTGCCAGATATGTTCAGAATTTGTAAGCCTTGGAAACTGTTGAAAAAAGCTGGAGCAATCGAGTCACAATAGTTTTCAGATAAGTCCAAATCAGTTAAGTTTTCAAAACCATTCAAGCCGGAGTTCCATTTAGTGATTAGATTAAAAGACACGTCAAGTTGTTCCAGATTCTTAGCTCCACAAAGTGTAACATAAGGCGCTTCAGGTATCTTCGTATCAATTTCTAACCAAATGAAACTTTTCCTCCATTTTATACTTCGTACATTTTCTGGTAAGCACAAAACGCCCAAATCTTTGCAAGAACAAGGTTTTGTCGAATGCAGTACGACTGAAGTATCATCTATATGTTTTGGCTGAACATTGTTATCTCTTCCAAAATGATCTGAGATGAAAGGATCATAGTCTAGATGTTGTCTTGATATGTCAAGATACTCGATATTTTTAGCTGCATCAATGTGACGCGAATAATTATCATACGATAATCTATTGCCTGACAAAGTTAAACACCTCAATGTTTCTGGAAAATGGAAGTACGGAAACAAAATTTCCTCTTCAAAAACTTCAATCTTATTTAGGTCCATATGTAGTTCCTCTAAGGCTTGTAATGTTTTAAGGTTTTCCATGTGTTTTAACTCCAACATAACTCCAAGCCCGTACTCTGGATATATTCTGTTTACATTTAACACCTTCAGGGTCGTAGAATTTCTCAATCCGTATAACGCTTTGTTCATACCCTCGAACTTAAGATTTTTGTTGTAAGATAAGTCTAGTTTATCTAACTCTTTCAGAGGGGAGAAGGCATCGGCTTCTACTTCGTGTATATGGCAGGATCCAATGTACAAATGTTTGATTCTCGGAACGTATTTAAATGTATCATTGCGAATAACTGGTGCGCGACAGGAGCCACTTTGAACTCGCGATAAAGTTAGGTTCACCAAATTTGTCAGACTTTCAAACCCTTCTCCGAACGTGCAGTTCTCACATAATTCAATGAAGATTCCCATTAATTGTTTCATGTATTGCATTTCTTGCCCAAGACCTTTAAATGTTGTAATATTGTTGTCATAAAGGTTAATGTTTCTAAGGCTAACTAACGGTCGGAAAACACCGACACCAAATCCGTCAGGCCATGTCAGAAAGTTTTTAGTCAAATTTAAGTAGACTAACCGTGTAAGATTTATGAATGCATTCGATTCAATGTACCTTAATCTACAATATTGGAGATACAACCACATTACATCTGTGCTGTTCATATGTTCGGTATGAACAAAAGAATTGTTCTTTAAAGAATCTAAAGAATTGTAGCTCAAATTTAGGAGACAAAGTGGTGGAGTCAGTCTAGGCTTGAAATTCACCAGTGCTGGAAAGGAATGTGGAACCGTTCGTAAATTTAAACTCCCGCAGTTCATTGTATAACCCTTGTCCCCGCATTCCTTCCACGATTTGTCATCTAATTTTTCAATGGTACAATTGATACCTTTAAATCTTTCATTGTCAGCCGTTTTGTAACACTCTGTATTGTCAGAAAAACACAAGTAAGCAGAAAAAATGAATATCACGGTGCGTTTAAACAATGAAGCCATAATATTCTGAATACCTAAGTCCTGTACATTAAGGTAATTGAAATAATGTCTTACATTGGTTCGTGTGTACGCTCAGTTGTTTTCAATAAGTCATCGACTTTTGCAATGTGTCGAACTTGCCTTTTTCAATAACGATGCTTTTACGTCATTCTAGAGCACTTAGATCTACAATAATAGACATACATTGTTCTTCAAGTTCCTGAGTCGTTAATGCATCTCTCCACATTTTTTTTTCACACAGAAAAAAAAACATTCTTAGAATAAGAAAAAAAATGTAACTCTTTAACTCAAAAAATCAATCAACGCAGTACTCCACATTCGAATGCTAACTTAGCAAAGTATTTACCGGATAAAATATAGAGTTCCATTATTCCAGTCTTCGTCGATGCATTTCCACGCGGTACAAATATTTGTACAAATGAACAGTATATTTACAGTTTATAATATTTTCGACGCATCCATTACAACCACATTTCATTTCAACATGAGAACATTAACTTCCGTCTTCCTCTTCGCTAGTTTCGATTGTCTTGTAATTCGTCCTCAGTTCATTAGTAAACTAGTACAAAGCTACAAGGGTTATCTCCAGTTACATTAGAAGTGGCATAGAAAGCACTTGTAGCAATGGTTTTGAAAACAGTGAGTGTACCGTGAACCGTGTGTGGTGATGTCACCATATAAAGAGAAAATAACAATGGCCTTGGTGTATAGGTTGTAGCATTTATCTAAGCGTTATAGATATCAATGACCTGAGACAAGGGAGCACAATTATGAATTTCACTTCTTGTCAAATCCGAGTAAAGGGTCACTTTAAATAATGGCTGTCACGTAAACAATGGCTAACAGGCTAATAAAAACGTTAATAAAGGTGAATCATTCATAAAGGCCGCCGTAATTTCTATCTTCCTATGGCGGCCTTTGCTCACAGGTTTGACTGTATATCCAGGGGAGGAATCCTACAAGCATCAATGTATGTAAGGATATATTGGCTTAGCCATGTGTTTGTACATTTATTCCACTGAATCATGAAGTGTATTCATGGCATAATTTTCGTTCACTACAGTTAAAACTCAGCATTTTATAAACTGAATACAAATCGCTTTTTCTCATTATTTTGTTTTGTATTACAGAGGAGCCTCTCCAATACCGGTTTTTCAGGAAAATGTCCTGATAAGAAGAGTTTCCTGAGTAGAAAGGTTTTTTGTTTCACATAAGCGTGTAAGTTGTACAAATTCATTTTTACAGCAGACATTGAAAGAAAATATAGCAGAATTTTTCCGGATGAAGGAGATTTCCGGATAAGAGAGGTTCATATCAGAAAGTGTACACTGTACATGCATAAGGAAGATTTTCACTGAACCGATTAAAAAAATTAAAAAGGTTGTACAATGTTGAATTTAATTGAGTTACGGAATTTCAAATCAAAGCACTGAAGGGGTATTCGTGGACTGACTGCAATATTTTAAGTCAACGATATTACACATGATCAGTTTAGTAGGTTAATATGGATTAAAGAATTGGTGAAAACACAAGTTATATATAGAATTGCGAAGCATTCGTTGACTTGCACCAATCCAGCTCCATATCAGGGGCGAGGATTTCTGGTTGGGGACGGGGAGTAAAGTCTAGATGTTTATGTAGAATATGGACACAATCAGAACATAACTGATTTTTCACTTGTGCTTCCCAGAGGGGGTGCACGTTGGCTCCGCCCCCTTCCGCGATTGCATATTTCATTGTCAATTCCATAAGGTAACTGATGAGTACGCTGATTAGGCTAGTTCAAAATTATTTTCGAGGAGCTTTGGCCGGATCGACTGATTGTTTTGTTTTCATGCGTGTTTACCTTGCTTTCAGTTTGTCTCTCTTTTATTCGGTTTCTCAGGAAATCCCATTTCTCTGAATAAAATATGAATTGATGTTTCGTGCGGGTAATTTCTCGGTTTTCCTCGCCAGTTGTGTATATGTATTTAAACTTGCGTGAGGTAACTTGCTTTGGTTTGTCCTTGACAAAAACGCATAAAATTCATGGCGACAGAAAACTATAAATGTAACCATTTATCGTTGGTGCATCAATTTATTGTTGTCTGATCTTCGGCAATTTTTCTTCCTGGTTATTTGACACACAGGTACATAAAACCGCTTACAAAAAAGTTGATATCGTTTTGCATGATGCAATCTTTTCTAGTTTTATACAAATGATATTATGTGAATTGTTACTGTAATCTCAGTATATATGTAATATCATTCGCCGAAGGTGTTACAACCTCGATTTTTGTTGCCAGGACACTGATTACATGGCGATGTCGCTGTTGCAAGCAGAAAAGATATTGGAATGCTTTTGCAGTTATTGTTAACTTAAATATTAATGTAAAAAATCGAGGGTGTACATATTTCACATTTCCGATGAACTTTCTTCTAAAAACCTACACTGTTTGTGTACAAAAAACCGTCTTAATACGCTGAAAATAGAACAATATTATCACGGACTACTTTCGTACAAAAACTCTTCGGATTTGTATGCGCAAAAACTCTTTGGAAAACATTGCATCACATTTTACTTTCGTCGGAAATTAAATATAATCCAGTCTGGTTAACCACAAGCACGGGAACTTACAACACTTGTGACTCAGACACAGCAAAACAAAAACATGTACTTAAATACAATATATATCAGTATTAAAGATACTCAAGTGAGCGTCATTCAGAGCAAAATAACATAAAGTCTCTTAACATCTTATAAAGATAAGCTAAGTTCATTTCCAGGTTCTTATTACAGATTAAAAAACATTTAACACATTCGGCGCTTATCTTTTTTAAATAAAGATATTTCTTGGTAATTCTACATGTACATTAATTTATAACTTTTATTTTATGAGGAAATTAAGGCGACAGAAATATTAAAAAAACAGAACATGGACAGTTCATGTACCTGATGGTTATGTGCGTGAATGACTCCATGACTCATTTATTGTAATACATCATTGTATGTCTACTTGACATATTTAGTGTGATCATGTTTTTAGACTTTGTCAGAGTTCATGTGTACTTGGAGGTGAAGAAGTTGCTTTCGGTTTCATTGTTTGTGAATAAAATCGAATTGTTAATTGCAGTCTATTGTGTCGATGAATACAATGAACAATATGCTTCAGATTTTATACTACATGTGTTTTGATATAGTTTTCTAAAGCCGTTCTTTAGATTTTTTACATTTGTATTGTTACTGTTTCCAGAATGTATCGGTTTGTACAATAAACTACTTATATTTACTGTCACCCTTTAGAGTTTAGCTGTCTTTTGTACAGAAAACCAACTCGATGATGAAAACAATGTTTAAGTGCAATCACGTACTAATAGTTATCTCGGTTTCTATGGGACGCCGTTGGCTTCTTGATCCCATTCATATAACTACTTGATGTCTTAACAGATTAGAAAGAGATATATAGCAGCCCTGGCCTCTTGGATTTTAGGGTAAAGTAGTGCAATCACTTTACCATGTGATATCCGAGCAAATTCAATATAAAAAATCTGTTGGCCAGGTTCCATGACATTCAGTCATTGTCTTGTTATACTTCGTCTACGCTAATTTACTATCTACATCTTAACGGGACAAGTGCAGCTATAAATTTGTAATCAGACTACACAATAAGTAATTTTGCTGCAAAAGCCAAAGCCTCGGCTTCACTAAGGACGTCATTACTAAGAATTTATTCGTGCGTGATTTAGAGGACACCGCCTCGTGACGAGTAAATATGGTTCTGTATTTAACAAGGTACGGATGGTTTGTTCCGAATTTCATGTCTGTATGAAAGCCTAACGGTAAATCAGTCTAGAGTTTTTGTTGTAGAGAAATCCGTAACAAAAACTGTCTGCATGCCCTTTTCATGTTTTACATTGTCTTGTCATGTTTTTGTTTTGTTTATATGGACCGTACCACAACCGAAGATGTGTTGGATTTTAACGCAAACCAATATTACGGTTAAGGTGCGTGGCGTTAAACATAACTTGCAAATTTTGTTTATTTATTTTACATTTTTTGCTCAGTACCCTGCTCAAAATGAATGAAAGCGAAGGAGTTGTTCATTTTCGTGTCATACGTTTTCTATATGAAGCAGGTAAATATATTTTCCTTTGGTCATATCGTTACAATCATATTGTCGTTCATTTTCGCGATGTATTGACGGTGCATGATATTAAGATTATTTCGAATAATTCATTTAATAGTATTAATTATACTAGTATTTATAAAGAATTCAGTCTGCACTAAAAATACGGATGTTATGTTTTGATTGCATTTTTATTTCGCTGTTTAGGTTTGAAGCTACGAATGAAAACAATACCAATAGCTTCAGCTTGTGTTCTGTATCATAGATTCTTTAGAGAAAACAAACTTGACAGTTTTGACCCATATGTAAGTATAAACTATGCTTTAATTATTCCTATAAACTGAATATGTTTAGAAATTAAGTGCTTGTGCGGTACAACAGATGCAAGCAAAGTTTGGTTATCATGTTTACTATATGCATTAAATTAGCTGAGGACACAATGTTTCACTTTAATTTATAAGCATCCCAGTGGCCGCATATGATTAAATAATTTTAGAAATTATAACAAATTAGTAAATATAGTCTGATAGTTTTTTGGTTAAAAAATCAGTCCGTAAACATTCTATAAATTTCAGTCTGAATTCACTAAGTACGTGCTAAATGTTACAAAACTTACCCCAAAAAATATGTCAGGATAATCAATAGCCTGGAGCGATCATCTGCTAATCCATTCAATGGATGTCTGTCTATAGAAGGTCGCTTGTAATTAGTCCAAACGTGGTATATTACAGAAAACAATGCATTTATCAATTGTGTTAAATGCAATGTGTTTGCTGTATGTATTAATATTTGAGTTAAAGACTTCAAACGTTCCATTTGTGAATTAAATACAGTCATTATTTTTTAATTTAGTATTGTTTTGGTTTAATCAAAGGCGGTGAATTGTCATAAGAAAAGGATAAGTCATAACAGAAAACAGTATCAAAAAAAAAATTTAGTAACATCAAAAGGAAGCTGACATTAATTGCTCAGAATGCAGGACACTTGTTAATATCAAAGTTGTAGCTCCGCCTTCTCATCTGTATACAATTTATTAGCTCCTTTGGTTAGCGGTCATGTGACTAAGAAATACCTCATCCATTACATTTGTGTGAAACATCATTGTTGATGACATCGAAGGATTAAAAAATTGTGGATTGATATTTTTAGAAAAAAAAACCCAAGTAAATTGGTTAATCGGACTTTGTTTTATATCTGCTTTTTCAATGGAGTATGTGTTTGTGATTCTATTGTAGTAGTATCTGGCTGCAATTTCAATTCCGTTTTTGTTTTTTTTTCATTTTTACTATTTAGTGTTATGTAACTGTGAAAAAATATTCATGTTTTTTTTCAGAAACTGGGGGGGGGGTAAATTTAATGGGGGTGGGGGCGTCCACGAGCCTGGACCAGTTGAGGTTTCAAACTTTTCATTCCCTGGCCTGACTCCTTGATACCAGTGGATCCATTATACAGGTGAAATCATGAGCCACACAATATTTCTGTTGTAATGCCACCTACTGACTGTTTATGGTTAAATTACTGGAAATTTTGTCATTTGCTCAAAAAAGTGTGCACATTGATTTTGTTTTTTACTGTGACCCTGACCTATAGTTTTTCCATTGGTCCTGAGGACTCATTACTTTGATTTCTAAATTATCACTGTCATGAGGCAAACAGTATGATGGTATAACAAGTTTTCATGGTATTAACAAAACATTAACTGCTGTTATGCAGTTTTCATTATTTCAGGATATTTTACAAATGATCATCAGAGAAATTTAGTGTTATAAAAATTTTATTTGTTTTAAAGAACAAAATTCCCTCCAGTACATTTCATATGTTTGAAACAGTTCCCTGGGCAAGGAACCAGTCGGTAGCTCTGTCTACTAAATATTCAGTACACATTGAAAAGTTTCCTAGAATAAGAATTCATTGAACAATTTAATGTGTCTAAGCTACGTTTTCACAAAAAATAACAAAATTAGTTAATAATAACTTGTTCATGGCATCTTGTTGGCAAAATTCAGCAAAACTGTCAGAAGATCTGTTTTCAAATTTTCTTGATTAAAGCACATGTGCAAATGGAAACAATGCATAATAAATTACCAGAAAAACTCATTATGCCACGAAAACCTGTTACTTGACCGTATTAGTTATGAATCTTTTAATTAATTCTAATATCTAAACTGTGGCTTAGTGATTATTTCAGATCTCAACAAATGGACTCATTAATGATATTAGAAGTTTGCATTGATTTATTCTGGAGAATTATGAACTCATAAATTTTGAATGCAATGACCATAAACTGTGAAAGTCAGGTTATAACTGTGCAAAACTTGAAATCTGAAGTAATGCTCTGAACATATACAAAATGTTTCTGTCAAAGGATTATTCTACATTGTCTGTTATTAGAATCAGGGTGCTGGGCATCGAACAGTTTATCAAAAATACACTACGTTTATTTTGACAGAAAAACGTCCATTCATTTGTACAAGAGTTTCTTAAAGTTCTTACCTTGGAAATTTATGTTTCTGCCGCAGTCATGGAAACTGTTGACAATCTTTTTTATCTCATGTAGAAGTATTAAAAGTGTATGAATGCTTGCATGCTTGTAAATTTGTAATGAAGGACAGTCTGAATTAATGATAAATCATTCTGTTATTTTTGAGGTATGAAATTAACAAAAAATAATGTATGTTGTCTTGAAATGGATATTTTTCTTGACAATTGCATGTATCACTTGCTCCATTTATCTAGTGTTTTTTTTGTTTTTTTTTGTATATTGATAAGAATGTTTCCTCTTTGTGATGATTTCCCTAGAAATATATTCTGCAAAAAAATGATTTTACTTCCAGCTGATTGCAGCCACCTGTTTATATCTCGGTGCCAAGACAGAGGAAGAACAACATGTGAACATTCGAGATGTGGTGAATGTGACTTACAGGTACACTTCACATGTAGTGTATTTTACAGCCCCAGGCTTAAATTGGGAAAGAATTGTGATATGTCGCTACCTTTTTGAGAAATTTGAGAAATATTTTGTTCTAATAATACTTGCTATTGTGTAAAATTTCACGCAAAATCTGGTGATATTAGAATATAGTGTACAGTGTTAAAGTCTAAGTGCCATAACCCATATCAAGGTCACTGCTTCTGTGCGACTTTGTAAGAAATCTGTGGGTACTTATCAATTAAATTTTTACTGGATTTATCTACTAATTTTTTTGCGGCTGTCTGGGAATTTTTTTTTGAAATTGTGAAAAAAGAAGGCTATTTTGGATTGGGAATGGGGCCCATATTCGGCCCCCAGTGATAAGGCGAAAATGCTTGTCTGGTAAGCTCAGTTAGTACAGCACAGGTTCAGAGAATATAAAACTTGAAATCTCTAAGCTCAATTTCTGTTTTCTTTCTAAACCTGTATCTGGCCGAATTGCTGTATGTGTTATACTGTTATCCATTAATTTTTTCCCCTTTGTTTTTCTGTCAGTTTGTAAAGTTTTTCTTACATCTGTTCAGTTTTATAATCTCAACAGGAGGTAGCTTTAACCAGAGAAGAAAAACCCCACAGATCTGGCAACATTGAAGGTTTTATCTCCAAATAAGCGTATTACAATATTTAATTACAGGTATTTCTTATGTTTTAAATTTTATTTTCTTAGAACATTGAATCGAGACAAGCCAGCTTTAGAAATGGGAACAAGTTTTCAGCAGTACAGAGAAACGTTAGTGAATTGTGAGCTGTTTTTACTGCGAAGTTTACAGTTTAAATCAGTTGTTTATCATCCACATAAGGTAATTACTAAATAATGATGAAAGCACATAATTGTGAAATATGCAAGTGTTTATGTACTAGTGAATATTTTGTTCTTTTTGCCTGTTTTTATTGGCACTTTATAGGTATAGTTTAGGAAGGGGAATTACTCTAGCATTTCACTGTCAAAAATGTAAGTTGTTTTTATCAACTTGATTGTTGTTGTTGTGGAGAGTTACTCGTATTGCATGTGTAATTCTACATATTTGATGATAGAATGTACATATTCTTGATAACGTTTTAGATACTTTCATGAAATGTGAGTGAATGATTCAAGTGTTTTCAGTATATGATTTTTTTCAGGTTTGTCTATTCATATAAACATGATATACTAACTGTTTCATTATGTTGAGTTTCAAATGATACCATAGATCTGACTAAATAACGTTTTCAATGTTTGTTGCAAAAAGTATTTTCTTAATAAATGCATTCAGCCCTCTTAGCCTACTTTGGCTGTAGGCTGCTTGATTAGGTGAACGAGAGGTTGCAGGTTTGAGACTTGGGCTAGGCATATGTTTCTCTATGACAATTTCACGGAAAAATTTATTGAAATACATTTTTCCCACTTCTGATATACATTCGTTTAGGAAAAAAGGGTGAAAAGTTGTAGGTTAACCACCCACATTACTAATATGACAGATGAAATAGTCAGGCAGGGTTTTCCCTTAGATTTTTTCACCCGAAGGTCCTTAGGACTCCCATCTCCAACATTTTAGGGGCCCGATGGGATTTTTAGGGGTCCCATACAGAATATGCCAAGGGCAAATTCCGAGTCAGAAGAGTCCCCAGGATGTGGTGGTCACTCTCAATGCGAGTCCCTCAGCTGAATATTGCGTCAGGGATGCAAGAAACTTGCATCAGGGAAATCCCTGGTCATGTTTACAGTCATCTGACCAACACTATATTTTAGAGCTGAACCTTAAGTTTTGAACAGCAAAATTTAAAGTATGGTGATAAATCGTACCTCCAAAGTAGGTTGTGTTGAAAGATAGGTATATGTAGAAAAAAAGTAGATAAGACAATTGTTATGACATACTAACTTTGTTTTCAAGTAACTGTGATTAGTTTTTTCTTGCCTTAACAATGTTTGACCCCTATCTAAACCAACTAACAAAAAATTATGAACACATTTCAGTTTCTTCTTCATTATTTGAAATATTTGGAGGAATGGTTTGATCCATTCACATGGAAGTCCGTGCCAATCACTCGGACATGCTGGAGTTTGTTAAGAGATTCTTACCACTCGCCTATAGCTCTAAGATACAAGCCGCAACATATTGCCATAGCTGTTATATACATGTCTTTGTTGTGTCATGGTGTAGAAGTTCCTTATAATCGAGTTGCTGACTCACCATGGTGGAAAGTAAGTGTTTTCAATGCTTTCTTATGGAACTGTTTATCATTCTGTTCTTGTGATACAGTGTGTGTTGTCGTACAGGTAGGTTAGTACAAACAGTACGAATAAAAGCAACCTTCAAATAACCATTGACAAATTTCTTTTAAAACCTTGAAACTCCTTTATAAATGTGCTCTGGTTGAGCAATATTTATTGAGTGTATTGAATTATTTAAAGCATTTATCGAACACTAGCTTGTTAAACATTTCTTCTCAGAAATACACTGTACGTCAGAGACTGATATGGTCGATGCCCTTTTCTTATTTTTATTTTGCTGTAAAGTAAAATTGAAACATATTTGAATGTTCCTTTACTGCTGATTCATGCCCTGATGTGATTTACATTATATTGGCCATGCTTAAAAAAATATAAAACATCCTGTTGAGGGTTAAATTTCTATACAGCGGTCTGAAACTGGTTCCCCTGCTCAGTCTTTGTAGCCTTGGCTCATGATATAAATTACAACAAACCTCTTAATCTGCATTTATGATATCCTTGTCCAGCTATCATAAATGGTTCATGGTACATTTAGCTAGAATTTACCTCAATCAAATTTAATTAAGATTGTCAAGCAGTTTTGTCCAACGGAGTTATGCAGTATGGTATAACATGTATGTTGATATTTACATCAAAGCAATAACCTTGTAGTGTACAAGTTATGTATCTTGATATATTGAAATTATACAGGATTTTTCTGGATTTGTTACTACTTAATATATATTTTAAGAATTTTATAAAAAAATGTCCTAACTATTGTTTAAATGAATTTTGATGAATTTGTTTTATTTTATAGGATTATTGATGCATTAATTAATTAATGGTGAGACATGATTCATTTTTGTAAAAGGATGGTGAACTTTTAATTAGCAGAGTGGCATGTTCTTCCACAGTTTTATTTACATACAATGTAGTTATAATCTAAAAATGTTTTATTACAGGTGTTCAAAGAAGACATTACACTAGGTGAAATAAAAGACATTATGAATGAGATTATTTACACATATGATATGGAAACAGCACTGAATACTTGAAGTCAGCATGAAAAATTTAATGTTGTGTATCATCTGTTTCAGTTCATAGGAGTTTTCATATGGTGTAAGCTGTCGTGTTTCAAAAGCTTTGAATTTCAGGAAAACAAATTTTTCCTGAATTTGCTAGATTATTATACGGTGATAAGGTCATTATGAGTTGTGATAAATTCACCAGTTTGTATAACAACTGGAGTTTATGTGTATACTGTTGGCTGAGAAACATGTCTAAATGACCGCTGGTTTGACTGTATATTAAAAGAACCAATCATGCTAATTAGCAATATTTACATGTATTTATATTTCATGATTGTATGTATATCAGTGTTCTCATTAGAAATATGTTGAATAGGCTTAAATCTTAAATAGAAAAGTAACGGGCTTTCTAGGGGGTTTGGGGCATGCCTCTCCCCCTGGATTTTTTATGCCAGTTTTAACTGATCTGTTGGTCGTTTGAACCCATGGCCAGTTCCTAATATGAACACTGTATACATTTTTGTGATCGTCATAGTAGACAGAGAGGTCTTTGGTAGTATTGATTATGCTGGAAAAATATAAGTAAATGTCACAAATAAATGATTAACTATTTGTGTTCGTTTATTCTTAAACATGGTCATATATGCACGTGATCTTTGCTAGAAATTAGTAGAAATACTAAATTTATTCTTGTTACTGTTGTCAAATTAGTAAATATATGTTTTGGATATAAAGACAATGATAAAAAATAAGCATCCTGTTATCCTAAGTATAAAAACAACCTTCTTTACTTTCATCTAAAAAATTTATTTCAAGATTTTAATGAGCAAATATTTATCCGGAGGTAACTTTTCTGTCTTGACAGTAGTTACACTTCCAACATGTACTGAAAGTTGAATTCACCAATGACTGTGTATGACAATGCTTGTGCCTGAGAATTAATTTCAAGGCATTCAATTGAAATCCATCTTTCAATCTATTTTTACCTGTAGAGTTCACAGATAATTATAACTAATAGTTGTGATACCAAAGTCTTGACTTACATTTGTTTGATTATAAGAATCAATCAAAGGTTACTCAATTTTCAGAATAACAGAAATAGATTTTTAAGACTAAACTGAGCGCCAGTAACTTTCAACCAATTGTCTTCTTTTACACCTTGGCCTGTGAATTCAGGTCTGTGTACTTGAGGAGGCTGGTCCCCATGTTGTTACTCGTGTATATCACACCCTTGCAGGAAAGTTGATCATTCATGAGATACTTTGATCAAGTTATCTAGCTTGGGTTACACATGTAACAATATATGTATATGTTGCAGAAAGCTGGAATCAAATTTCCTGGATTCTTGCCACCTATATGTCTTTGTAAACAAGTTCATATTTCTGTAAATTGCTGGGATCCAGTGGACTTCTCACCACAAGTTTACCCTTCATTGCTCCTCGATAAATTGTTTCGACAACATCTATAAAATCCTGTTTCTGTTTGAATGTTCCAATAAACTTTGTATGGTCTGCAGTTCTGAAATTTATAATGTATTACCAGTACTAATTTTAGTGTGTTTTAAACCCATGTAAGCAGGAAAAATGAATGTATAGTCCATTATTGTTACAATTGAATCAACTTTACTCGTAAATAAAAATCAGACAAAAACTACAAAAGTTACCTCAAGAAGTATAGCTGGAATAAAGCAAAATTCTTTTATTTTTACCATGTTACAAACGCTATAGATATTTTCAATCTTTTGTGAATAAACACGGTATAAAATTTTGTATACAACACTTGTGAAATGATTTTGAAATAATGTTGAGTACATTTAAAAGTAAACATGCTGATCAATGAAACCTTACCCTTAATTAAATAATTTAAAGTTTACAATGAGAAATAAATATATTGACCCATAAGATAAGACAATTGAAGAAGTATAATGTGGTCAGACAACTGCTTTGAAAAAATAGTATGCTTACCCCCAATCAACTTTTATATGTTGAGCATTGAAAAAGAATATTGTGGAAGGAATTAGTGATATATCAAAGTATTGTGTATATACAGGAACGCTGTCAACATCCACAGTGTATATTTTTGCCATCTTTCCTAAGTCATCTATACATTTTGACAGCTGGAAAAAGATTACATAACATCATTACATTCTAATGGAATTAGTTCAGCCAAGATGATGTGTAATGTAAATGAACTACATCTTCAGAGTGAGGACCACTCATTTGATAGAAGCTGCTATTGTTTTGATCTTTGGTCAATTTAAAACACAGACAAACTCAATAATTTATCTGTTAGAGAAATTGTGTGAGAATATATCGGGTAAGACAGAATAATGGGGATTCTTTGTGAAATTTGCAACTGAAGTTATAAGTCAATACTGCATTGTCAGTCATTGATATCATACGTACAACATTGCAAACAAATAGATGTTGAAAACTTGAGGATTCGCTAATGTAATAGGCTGTGAACATGGTCCAATCGTTAGTGCACTAGACTTGTAATCTGGAGATCCGGGTTCAAATCCTGGCCGTGGCAGGTCATACCCTTCTATGAAAATTTGACAAAAATGTCAATTTTCCTCCATATGTGGAGAAGTTGCCGGCTCCTTGTGGAAGGGTTAGTACAGGTTAGTATACAGTCCATGAAAACTGGTTAAGTGAACGGTCGCCGTATATAACTGAAAAATTGTTGAAAACGGCGTTAAACCCCAGTAACATTAGCCACATAAAAAAACACAAATGAAACAAAGATGTCCAAAATTTGCACTATATCCGAGTTGCATTGGAACAAGGCACTGGAACAGTCTCCCATACCAGGTCAAATCCAGTCCCAGCCTAAATATCTTCAAGGAAAGGCTGGAGACAGCTCCTTTCTAACTCCCTATATGTTTTTAATCTTAACCTTGCATTCATTAGTCTGTAAACTTTTATCTTTTAACTGAGCACTTAATACTTTTTAACACAGTTTTCCTGACAAGCGCCTCCCAGTTATAATCAGTATTGATTGATCGGGAGTATCATGTAGATGTAGATGTAGATGCATTTCAATTTGTATTCCTTCGCGAAAATATATGACAATCAAGTATGTTTGAATAATGTTACTTACAATATGATCTAATTGCATACAAACTAAATCATTATCTCTACCAAATCGTAGAACCAACACAAGTTCTTCTGTTGAACGTATGACGCTGTCAATTTCTAGTTTTGTTGATAATTTAGGTAAAATGAAACAAGCCATTTCATCCGCTGGTACTACAACGACCTGCGCGGTTGAGGGTTCAAGCTGTGAAGAAAACAAAACTATGCCGAATACTGTAAACATGGCAAGATGGCAGACGCTGACAGAAATAACGAACATGAATTTTATGGCAATATTTTTTCTCCAATTGACCCTAGATTTAATCAATACAGTTCAATTAGTTCACAACAATATAGTGAATTCGGACGGCCAGTTGACACGCTCGGGAAACCCGGTTTAGGCGAAACATACTCATTTGAATCGTGGTCATCTTTTACTAATAGTGATGACAAGGAAAACAAGGATTCTATCTACTACAAGTGAGTTCCACTACAGTGTTTGAATTCATTAAAGTTGTTCCCAGCTTTTTAAATGGTTTTACACATATTCCTAAATAGTAGTATAGTATTAGCCATTCCTGCTGTATTCATTATATCATTTTTGCTAAGCAAAAAAAAAAGGTTGTGATGAATACTAACATACTGGCTGCCCCACAGTACCAGTGTACTTAACAACAGTCCATGCACGAAATATCTCACTCGCTCATTTGCACACTCCCTGTGATTAATTTACTATCAGAAAAATCTTCCTGACTAGAGAAATATCAAGGTGATGAGTGTCAGTAACAACATGCATTTTTGAGATCATTTTTGGGTGACGACCCCATGCAACCAGTGTATGTAAAAATTACTGTCAAAGTATTTATTGCATCACTGTATTTTTATGGAATATCATTTTATTATTGGATTATGATATCTGACTAATGAAACAAAATCCTCAATTCATTGCCAATGAGACATGCATAAAAGAAATAGTAAGGATTGGTTTTAGTGTAGAATTGATAGTTATTACCAAGTGGAAATAAAATTAATGAACATTAGAATTTCTCAGTATTTTAGCTAAATAGGAGGGTTGGCAAAATTACCAGAAAATTGCCAGTAAACTATTGGTAGTTGGCATGTCATTAGTGTTTAGGCCAGTATCATGGAGTCACTGGTATCATAGGGTCCTCTCAAAACCCCATTACAGATCTGATAATTAATACATCATTAATCATGCACCTAGCCACTCGGTGCATCAACTAATTAATTAGACTGTGTATGGTGACTGGTTCTGATTTTTTTGTGTTTCTGAACACAGATTTATCTTCTACCTTGAATTTTCCGGTTTAATTTTCAGGGAAGGAAGGGAGCGTCATTCATCTATTGTAGATGGACTTCTCTCAGAAATTTATGATCGTTGGCAAGATCATAGACATGACAGCTTTGATAGCGACACTTTCACAGAGTGTTCAAGCACATCAGAGTTTGCACACTGGCGACGTCATTCTGTTCATCTTGAAATTGCTGGCCGTCAGCTGCGTTATCTTCATAAAGGGATCCTGCAAGATTATGGTAGAAATATGCAATCTTGTAATCATAAAGTATTTAAGATAGTCATATCAGTTTGATACAAAATTGTTTTACCAACAAAAATGTAATAATAATCCAATTTTACAGAATATACTTTCATATTCATTTGAAAACAGGTTTGTTATTTGTGTATAACAGTTTTTTTCCTTTGTTTATAAGTAATTTAGTTGCAGAAAAGAAAATGTATTCATAGTTGGATTTTCATTCGATTTTTTGCTGAGACATGTCCATAATTGAACTATTACAAGGGAGGTGACTGGATTGACTTTCTGAAGCATTTTATTCAATCAGTGTTATCTCTCTTTGAAATACTAGCTGTACTAGTATACCAGATTAATTTATACCCTATTAGATGCTACAAAATTTCATTTACCAGAAGTTCTAGAAGTAATTTGCAATTTAAATTGATTAAATTCTAAAATAAATTATTTAGATGGAGTTTCAGCAATTACTTTGCTTCAGAACCGAACTCTCATTTTGTCTGCAAAACAAATTTAAAGTAGTGGTTACATACATTTAAGTTACTCCAGACTAATTTTGAATATTGAATTTTTGATGCATTTACTTGAAATGTCTGTGTTTGGTTTCTTAGATTTTAACGGGAAAATAAGCAATAGATTTTGTTGCATATTTTTTCAACAGGACTTAAAGATTTGAAGAAACTGCTTGTTGAAATGTCCCGACACGTCAGTCAGATGTCTACAAGACTTGTTCGTCAGCTGAAACGTCGAGAGCGTCGCATGTCAAAACTGCAGAATAATTGTGATATTGTGACAGCGATCATCCAAGCATCCTCACCAAAGAGGCGTAAGAATCATAAATTTTTATGTAAACGTAGATATTTAATTTTCAATATTAGTTGGCTAAAAGTCTGAGTTTAATATGCATACAGTCTAGACTGTTATAGTGACCTCTTTCATACAGCTATGTTCTGTTCATAGTGACCCTTTTTCGTCTCTCCCGACTGTTTTGCTGTAAAAACAGTCTGTATATAATAATGGTCTGTCAGATCTGACCAACGATTGTGATTTCGTCTTTTAAACACATGAATCAGATTGTGAACAATGACTTTTTCCAAGGGAGAATACTTTAATATTCTTAACTTTTTAACATTTTGGACACTAATTGATTTTTAAAATGATGTTATTTAACTTTTCTTATATCTTAATATACATGTATTAAAAAATTGTATTTTATGTAAACTTATACTCTCATGTACATAATATACAAAAGTATATAAACACACTATCTTTATTTGTCCTTGAATAATAGCCTTGATATGAAACAGACTAATTGAGTTAAGAACCAAGTTGGAATGGCTCAATTGTGAATAGTGACCCCCTGTCTACAGTGACCTTATTTTGATTCTCCCAGAGAGGGTCACTATAGACTGTCTAGACTGTACGTACACAACTTGGAGGATAACAAAGTGTACATGGGCATACATTTACATAAATACAAAATTATTTGCTTACCGAATGTTTGGATTGATTTTTTACACCCATCAAAAGGTAAGTGTGTGTGCTCTGTAGGCTAGTGTGTGTCAGTGTACATGTCCACCTGTCTGTTGGTCTGTCTGTCCGTTGATTGGCTGGTGAATCAGCTGGTCAGTCATACTTGCTTGTTTTTGTGTTTTATTCTGATTGTTATTTATTGTTTCGGATATGTTGTTAAGATTGTTACAAATGCATTGTTGATATATGTTACTTAGCATCCATAAAAATTATTCTCTTTGTGAGTACAATTATGTTCCCCCTCTGCCTCAAAAAATCGGGGAGTAGATTTGAAGATACTTGTAGTGTAATGTCTGTCTGTCTGTCTGTCTGTCTTATGTCTGACTATTTTCATGGTTTTGAAGTTCATTAAATCTTGATTTAATGCCTCAGATGAAATTGTTATAATGGTATAAAGTTACCTGTCTTTGTTCCCTGAAACATCTCCCCTTT
Source organism: Lutraria rhynchaena (assembly GCA_008271625.1). Classification (NCBI taxonomy): domain Eukaryota; kingdom Metazoa; phylum Mollusca; class Bivalvia; order Venerida; family Mactridae; genus Lutraria; species Lutraria rhynchaena. The sequence continues at coordinate 1,893,254 of VIBL01000036.1, forward strand.
AGATAGTTTTTAAATGTTTCATTGAACACATAAATTGGAAACTAATTACATTTATGATCGGTTTTTAAATTAGGGTCAGATCAGACTAAACAGATACATTGATTCAAATAATTTATACTTCTGTAGTGTTTTACATTGCTCATAAATTATTCAGTTATAATACTTCCTTTTATTGATGTCAGAACAATATGATATCTGGTACTGTCAATCAATATGACTGGCTCCAAGTAATTAAATCAATGATCATATACTCCGCTCTTACATCTTATAACCTGATCAAGTTCGTAGTGGTGTGACCTTTGGGATGCATGGTTAATGAGAAATTTGCGTCAAAGTTTGGTGTCTATCTTTATAATTATCTTTGTGTTTGACATTCTTCAGAATAAGTGATAACAGCCTATGTATGCATGAATAATAACAGTATTTTGAAACCCAGCCATGAAATTATAAAAGATATTTATTTATCGATTTGATTGATTTTCATTAATAATAAATTAGATAAAAAGTTATATACAGTACATAAGTTTTTATTTGATCTCAACTGTTTGTATTTCAACTAACTGCCTTGTGGATGATAAAGAGTTTTGTAATTGCAAAAAGACTTTTAAGTTCTGAAAACAGTTATTTTACTTACCGGTATCCATTCAGAATAGATAATATTCTTATCAAATAAGCTGGGACAAAATACAGATTTGGGAACCAGAAGTGTGCACCAGTTCATGTATTTGAATGGTTGCCTGATGAGTAGGAAAAAATAAATTAATGGCATCATCTTATGATCTTTGCAAAGACTAACTAGGTTAATGCTTTTATATGAAAATGACTTTAAAGTGACTATAGCTGCAAGTTTTATTTACATAACTTGATCACAAACTAATGCTGACTGATGCAACTTAGTTATGAAAACAGAATTATCCTACCCCATGCAGTACCACTTATTTTCAGTCTATTTGTATATAATGAAACTTTTGGACACTGGCCACTGAAAGTAGGGTATAATTTTGGCCTTCATTCACAGTTAGCCTTTATTTAAAGTTTTATATAGTGTTTGACATCAATTAATGTTTGCTGAAAACTGACTGTTGCTCATTCAGTAACTTTTATTTGCAGGTAATCTTTAACTTGGATTTGACTTTATATAGTAGTAAATGTATGCTTGAGTTAAATGTGATTCTAGTGTGGGTGGGGTAATGTTTGCTTTGGGATGTTGATATAATCCTTTGTATGACAGTGTACATAGAGTAAAGTTTATCTTAGTTTTAACCTATGATACTAATCTGTTAGCTTTTCAATTTGATAAAAGTTGTTACTTGCGACATTCAGTTGCTAAACAAAGTATAAGCGTCGCTATGTTTCATAATTTAGTGACCTTTGACCTAGGAAATAATCTTACATTTTGGTAACTTAAATAAGATATTTACTACGTAGCAGGTTCTAATTTACATTATTATTGAAATTTTCACATTATGTTAGTGAGCAAATCAAATATTTTTTTATTGTTTTTTGGTTTGGTAAAAATACTTGAGCAAATTACGTAACTTTTGGTCTTGAAAATATTTACTATTGACACATTTTTTGTTTGATTCAATAGATATTGTTTGTCAAATATTGATATCATTAAAAGATGTTTTTTAACGCCACAGGTGTTAAGATTTTAGGGGATACTAAAAATCTAATGATTCTCCTGAATTAAACCTTATTGATTTTAGTTTGTGTTGTTAAGTTTCATTGTACAGTTATGAAACAAAAAAATATATAAACAATCTTGTGGAATTGAATTAAAACTTTAATTTCAAGTATTTTTGGACTGTCTGGTCTGATATGTATTTAGATAATTCTTGATTTTTTGTTTCACATTAGAGTTAGCGTGTTGCTTATCGTTAACTTCAGATAATATGCCTCTTCTGAAGAAATGTAAATGTGTGTTTGTCATGTAAGAAAACATTTTGGGAGACTTTAGATTCTTGTTAGTGAGACTGAAAGAATTTTTATTGAAATCTTGTCGTCAGGTTTGTTGTCATGGGAATTGTTGCTAATTTCAAATCTTTGGTGTCATTTCATGACGTTTTATCATTTGGTAAACTTTTCTTTAAAATTCAACCAGACTGGCACAAATGAACCAGTCTGCGGGAGCAGAGATGATACAAATAAACCTGTCTGTTGTAGAAATTCAAGCTAATTGTGATCTAATAAAACCTGCCCATCATTTACATTGATGTGTATTTGTGGAGGCAATATCAAGCAATATTGTCCACTCCCTGATTTTCTGAGGAAATATCAGCATGCATTGATCTGTTTTGTAGAGGCGGAAAATTAAAAGGAGTAAAATGTTTGGGATATGATGATACAAACGATGTGGTTTTTAGCTTGTCTGATGAAGTTTATGATATTTTTAAAAGAAAGTCTTAATGATTGATGTCCTTTACTTTACTCCCTCACATACCTAATACAGTAAAAACTCATTATCTTGGGGAGTCATCAGAACAGACTAATGCTTGAGATAAACGTTGTGCTCGTAATAATGAGGTATTTTTTGTTGGTTGGAAATGATACACAACTAAAATAAAAAATCGAAGGGACTATAAAAACTCCTTGAGATAAGTCGGGGGCTCGTAATAACAAAGTTTTGCTGTATATTTAAGCTGTTTGTTTCCTGAAGATAATAGAAAAATGATTTTTTGACTTGAGAGCGACATGGAAGTCTGAATATTCAAAATGTCTTTTCATAGTGTTGTGAACTTAGTAACCCCTTAGATATACATGTACAAGGTTTTTGCTGCCAATGCTGCAAATGGTGAAAAAAATCTTCAAGTGGTGAAAAAATCAAATTAAGCATACTTTTTTGTATCCTGGACCCTCCCCTCCATACATGTGGCGGAAAAATGTAATGTCCAGTGGAAACCATGTATGTATCATTATCTTGGTTACTCTTTGTCTTGTATGCTTATCTATATTGGGAGAGCATTACATCTGTGGAACAGTCCTGATTTTAAATATGCTGGTCACTAATTTGATAAATACTGTATAAGAGGATGGAGAAAATTGTGAACCAACTCAACCTGAATCACATTTTAATTCTTTATGTAGCTCAGTGCGCTATAATGACTATTTATCACTCGTTTTCTATTAGATGGAATTCAGGTCCCTTCAGGCGCTAAATTTTCTATGATATTATATGAGAATCACAAATGAATTCTTTTTGTGTTTTTAGTTTGTACATCAAGTAAATATTCTGATTCTGCCACAAGCTCAGTATTGTTTCATAACATATTCAAAAAGAGCTTTAATTCAATCAAGCATTGACATTTGAGATCAGTTCTGGTTATGATAAACTTAAGCCCAGATTAATTTACAGAAAATTAAATGAAAAACTATCTACTTACTCTAGAATCACTCATGTTTTTAACCCAAGAATTTCATTTTACTAAGCTGTGAGATCATTCTCAACAATGATAATCTGAAAACTTGTGAATCGACATGAAGTAAAGGCTTTACTTACATGCTGTTTATCTTGTTATGAATATTTCACAAGTATCTCGGAAAGTCGGCCATCTTGAATTCACCATTTTCTGTATATACATGTAGATCATGTAGAATTCTCTGTCTTTTATCTCAGTAACTGAGTGAGAATATTATCACACATTTTTTCCTATTGACCAATACACTGTCATACATGCTACCAGTCTTTGTCTGTTTCCAATCAAGACCAGTCTGTTATTGGATGTTTTTTTTCGCTTCACTCCATGTTAATATCGTGTCAATATATTGTACATGGTATATACTTCACACCCAATAGTTTTCTTTGATATTAGCATCATTCAGTGTGAACACTGTCTATTGTGTTGTCCAAAGGCTCAGTAAACCTTACTTCATTTGGTTAGAATGGATCCAGGCTTTGGTGACTGGCTTTAAAAAAAGGCAAGAGTTAATATTTAAAAAGTTGTATTGCTATCTCTATTTTTGGATTAATTTGAATGTTAAGTAAGTAATAAATTTCTTGATTTATTACGTTTTGTTTAGTTTTATTTTCTTAGGTGTGAATTATGTTTTTACGTTCTGTTATGTATTATATTGTTATAACTGTTCTGTAAAGATGGTATAAAAAGGATGATTTTGGTCATTTTAGTCAAAACAGTAAATCAAAGGTAGTCTCAGTTTTAACAGATTTTTAAAGTTGACACATTGAAGAAATAAGGAAAACTGGTCTGTAAATGGGTGGTCTTTATAATGTTACAGTTTTGATATTGATGTGGTATCTAAGTGAGGTTTACTGTGTAAATCTGTTGATAAGTGCCTTTTAGGCCCTGTATTGCTATCTACTATGTGTTTTTCAGACTCTGTTTTCTGGTTGTAGTATTTGATTGATTTGTTAATTAATATAATTTTATCATAATTTTGTGAAAGAATTTAAAGAACTAGGCTCCAGATTTATATATTGTTTAAGTTGTATCAAGAATTTATAAATTTTGTATTAATTCACAAAATTTGGTATGTTTTTATCAAAAATTTATAAATTTTGTATCAATTCATAAAATTTGATATGTTTGTATCAAGAATTAAAAAAAATTGTATTAATTCACAAAATTTGATATGTTTGTTTAAATCTTCATATTATTTAATCTTTTGAATCACAGCAGAAATATGTCTTGATGATCATGGTAGAATTTTTGAAGCTGTACATTATATAATATTCATATTTGCTTGATATCAACAAAATATTAATTAAATATTGAAACTAATTACTTGAAGCATAGCCCTTAATGTGCTGATCTTGTAAATTATTTCATTAAAATAAATTACTAATGTTAATAGTGTGTTAATTCTTGATTCTTAAATGGCAAAACAATTAATATCTGGTTTCCGCATACATCCCAAACAAATGCAAGGTTGGTAAGTTTTTTTTGTTGAAATGTTCTGTTTAAATGCAGCTTTAAACTTAATACAGGAAAACTTTCGTCAACAAAAATGTTGCACTTTCTGTTTAAGTTTGTTCTCTACTCAACCTGGTTTTCCTATGGGTACATTTTCTTTTTACCTAAAATTGCACAAAAACTATGACTTTAAGAGCAAAATTTGCCTTTTAAATACAAGCCTTATGACTGATTTATAACTTACATAGAGTCTTACTGAAAGTATTGTTGTTCTTTGTTAAACATGTTTAACTTGGCTTATGTCAATCTGCTACATTCATTCCTTATTTTTACTGAAATTAAAAAAAACACACACACACTTAGGACAAAAAAATCTAGTCTGTGTTTTGTAAGTTTTCGTTTATAACTTAAGCATTGACTTTGAGAATTGATCACGCTTTGGTCTGTTGTCACTTCATTTTCTATACTTAGTGACGGCTTGACGTTGTCAGACTTTGTGCAAGTTCTAATTCCTACATTGATTGGCAATAGTTCTCAGACTTTCCCTTTCTTGCAATTTTATCCGTAGACACTTTCTGGAATTTCCATAAAAAATCTTGTTGAAACTTCTTACCTTCATTTACTCCTGCTTGTTTGAAACCATTAAAATCTTTTCCAGATTCAATTATCAGCAGTTGAAATTTGTCCCGTTACATGAATTTCCATCTCAAAAATAATATTTACTTAATTTACTGAACTTACAATTATTTTAAATCCATAATTTCTCCCAATGGCTTAAACGCCTTTGTTTACATTGAATGATAAGTCTATTAAGACTAACGTAGCGTGTGATGTCTAAATATAGAAGTATAGCCTTCAAGTCATACTGTTAGTTCTTTTTATACTTGACGAGACATTTCTTATTGAATTTGATAGAGCCTCTATGTATCCATGGTAGTGATGTACGAACTATTATCATAGGAGTGGGCGAATATTTTGGCCGTACAAATAACCAATGCTGCTTGGTCTATAGGAATATTGGAATTTTGTCAGCATTTGACAGGAATTGATTTTTGCCTACTGCCTTTTCTTTGTGCTTCGGATATTGGCGTATAATTCTATAAGAGATTGTAGCATTGAGGGCTCCAGTAACTCCATGCTTTGTATTGTTTTGGACTTCTTTCTTTCCTCTTTAAGTTTTGAAATTGATTTCATTTCTTTTGGGAATTACATTTTTGTTGACTAAGCTATCGTGCTGTCTTGAAAAGTTATCTCGTGTTCTCTCTGTTTCAGACAAACTTTGTGTGACAGTTTCCGAGAACTGTTTCTCTTTGATCGTTGTGAAAATGATTCTGTGAATTTTTTGTTGCTGACTTGTGAAAATCTATTTGACTATCTACTCTCTTAGGCTTACAAACTGATAGATTTTGTGGTGTTAAATCTACTGAGGTTGTGAAAAGCTCTGAATCTTAACTGTTACAGTCTTAAGTTAAAATTTGAAATGGAGAAATTCTGTGTTTCTAAAAACATGCGACTTTTATAAATCAGACAGTTGAAATGTTTGGATTTTTAAATTATATCAATTTGGGACGACCTTTGGCCTCACCGTTAACTGATGTGAGTCCAAAACATGGCACACAAAATGGTAAGATATAAGAATTGATTTTTAGCATTTTTTTGGAAATTCTGTTTTATAAAACAGACACATTTATTTATAGTGCTGATGGTTTTAGTTACATGATGTTTGATCATTTTTATAGATTTGTACTGCTGGATTGGGAATTAAATGAATTCTTGTATTTTTTAATGTCCTCTATTATTATCCTAAATTCTATTTATCATTTTAGTTGTAAGGGGCTGAAAATTTTAGGGGCCAGGGATATGTGTACTCAGTATGATAATGATCATAGTATCCGTTATGAAAAGCATTTTTCGGTCTTAATGTTATTGTTTATTTATTTTGGGTAGAATTTAAGATAAACTGAACTATATTGAATCTTTTAAGTTTATTTAAAATAGTTCACATTTTCCTTATACGTGTCATTCTGTGTACATGGTAGATAAGTAAATACTGTATGTAATATGATAGGGTGTGGACAGATTTTGGTTCTGGTTGTGACGAACATTTTCAAGATACTGAATAATGCCGTTATAAATGTCCATCCCATATCTAACCCTCTATTTGTGGAGTAAAGCGCTGAATTGTAATTTACAGTGAATACTTCAAAATATGATAAGCATTGAAAAATCATTTCACCAAAATCTTCCTCTGGCGATGTATTTCAGTGAATGTTTTGTAGGTATAAGGATATTATTCACTATTTTTCTCTTGTGAGTAGAGTTAGCTCTGGGAGTGTTCAGTTGGAAGTTCTCTTTTACGGTTGAAAAAACCTTACTTGATTCCAATGTTAGCCTAATTAGGGTAAACTTTGCCGGCCTAAAAATAATTCCTTGTCTGTATTCAATGCTAGTTTATTACCTGAGTGAAAGATTTTTGCATATTTGTTAAACATCACTTAATGAGGATGGATCTTGTTAAGTAGAAGTTTCAAGCCCTAATCCCTGGAATGAGTTTAATATTAAATTTTGGCCATAGATATATCGAGAAAAACTTAAAGATATGGTAGGCCACAATCTGTGGTCCATTAGTAGTTAGTGTGCAGGATTTGAAACCCAGTGATACCGGATATGATCTGTGATTCACGGCAGGTCATACCTTTCTATGAAAATTTGACAAAAATTTGACAAAAATATCGATTTTCCTCCATAAGTGGAGAAGTTGCTGGCTCCTTGTGGAAGGGTAAGTTAGTACCGGTTAGTATACTGTCCAGTAAAACTGGTTTGGTAAACCAGCCACCATGTATAACTGAAAAATTGTTGAAAATCAGTATTAAACCCAGTGAAAAAAAAAAGAAATGTAGTATTGATTAATCTGTGATATGTCATGTTTCAGATATAAGCCTTCATGATGATAGAATATGTAACTATATAATTGGATGTTATCATCAAAAACGAAATGATAAAAATTGATAGAAGGGATAAACATGCTGTGTTTTACCATTCTTTTATGCTGACAGAAACAGGAAAAGTTCATGTAATGCCTTGCTTCCAGACATGGCATTATTTGATCAGAATTGCATATTATTTCATTCAATCATCTTTGTATCCCTTGGGGCACGGAGGAGGGGGTTAGTGTCTCCAGTCTAGTCTTTTCATACAGTATTCACCATCCTTTGTTATATCTCTAATCACACAGTACAGCTAACAGTGTGTACGAGTGTGTTACGATGTTTTGTTTATGACATTGGTTGTCAATCAATAATCTGAGATCAGAGGGATGTTCTTTCTCTCTCTTGTCTGTCAATTTTTCTGAACCTTTAGAATACATATTAACTGGTTTCATGCATTTTCATTGCTTGTAAACTGTGCTTTGAACTTTACTACCAAAGCAGTGTGAAATTTTGGCGGAAGATTCAACAATTTCATTTTGATTCTTAGTGACTTTTGGATAATCTTTGCCTTGTTTCTTTAAGTTAAGGTACTAACTTACCCCACCCACTCCATGCCTATATGAGCCACCTTCCTCTTTTGTGAGTTCACTGACACCGATCCTTAACAAACTATGAATTTGTTTGAGATTAAGATGCACTTAGGTCCATTAGATGATACTTATCATTTTTATTGCCTTTGAACACCTTTAATTATCTTGAAATAATTGATATCCTTTGATAGATAAAGGTTGACAGGAAATAGTTTGAAAATAAATATTTTAAATGGGATAAAAATTTTTCAATATGAGCATGGAATTATGGGAAATCTCCTGTGACCTACATTTATCCATCTTCATCTATATATAGATGTTTTACTGACGTATAAAGTGATTTATTTCCAATGTCTCATTAATAGAAACACTCCTTATAAGATTTTATTAAGTCTTTCTGTAACCTGAGAATTATTCTGTATAAAATGTTATTTAGTTTCTCCAGAGATAAAAAGTGGATCGTTTGATACTTTGAATGATTTCACTGAGTTTTTTGCTATTTGATCAATATAAATTAATCAAACTTGCTGCTGAATGATTATCTAATACCATATCATCAATATGTATATATATATATACAGGTGAAATGCTGGAAGTTCATTTAGTTGTATTATATTCAGGTCTCCACATTGGCTGTATGTGTACTACTATTGTCTGTTGCAATTTAAATTTTATCAGGGTGTTGCCACCAAAGTTGCTGGTTTGTTGTCATCCAAACTTATATGCATCAATTTTAAATCCATGAGTAAAATGTGTATTGTCTTTGTTATTGTTCGAAGTGCTCTTAATATGAATTTTAATAAATAATTCAATGATACTCTGTAAAGTTGTGGCCCTTTCATTTTTGTATATAGTGATTATCTTTGAAATTGTTGCCATTTGGATTTTTTTAAATATTTTTTGTATATTTTTTTATGATAATTTTTGTGATTTATTTGAGGCTACCAAACTTTTAAATTGAATTGTTAAATTTTCAGTCATGAGAACATTACTCAGTCCACAAATGTCGTAATATCATGAAGATGACCCTTATTAAGTTCTCAAAAATATTCATTTTGAAAATTTTCCCACAATTGATGAACTGGTTGGTTGCATGTGATGTTATATTCTGTTTCAGTAAATTGTTGTAAATGATAAAATATGATAATTGCTTTGTGACCATTTAGTCTCTAGGTCTGCTTTGTTATATAGATTACTTGTATCAGGCAATTGTTTCATTAATATTCTTGCATTGCCCTGACACAGATGGCTGTTTCATTGGACAAAAAGTTGACAAGATAATGTTGTAATCCATGGTTCATTGTTCAGTAATTTTATATCACTTGCCTCAGTACTGGATCTAATTTGCCATACATTGTATTTTTTTTAATTTATGACAAATTTTCACATTTCTTATAATTCACACCTTTTGGCTTATATGTCATATAATGTCTCACTATGAGATCATTCTCAATTCAAGAGATTTAAGTTCTTGTAAAAATCTTAAGCTTGGTAAAACATTAATATTAAGACTTGTTAGATTTTTTAGTTGGTCCCAGTATTAAGTTAAAGTATGAGAGATTTAAAAAAAAACAGTCAAAAAAATAGTGGTTTTGTAATGAGGTTTTATTGATGTGGTCCGTAATTGAGATTTCACTGTATACAACAATAAATTTTGTTACTGACATTGGTGTTTATACAAACGAACTTTAAATGTGTGTCATGTTGTATGAAGCTTTACTTCAAATACATGTATTGAAATAAAAATGCAACAACTACATGTAAAATTCAAACTGTTCTGGATTTTTTCCTGAGAACCAGCATGATGTTTGAAACTAATCGATATTTTCTGGTGTTTTTCTGCACTAAACTTTTCTATTTGATTAATGCATTTTTTTAGTTAATCTGATTCTGGAGGTTTGCAAAGTTTAGCTGTGCTATTTTAATTTATGATTGTGACTTTTTCTTAGATTTCAGGGAAATAAATACACAGCATTTAATGGTCTGTCCATTTCTTGAATTTAAAGGTCAAATTTACGTAATACTTCTGCAGGTCAGAACAACATTGTATATTGTTTGTATAGTTACTGGTGCAAAGTAAGGGAATTTGTTTGGCATTTTTGGGGGTTCTGAGTACAAGTATCATTTCCTTTTTTTTTAATGACTCAAATCTTTTTTGTGTGATTAAGGTACCAGTTACAAGTTTGTCTTGTGTCCATTTGATTTGTTTAGTTATGGGTACCAGCTCCATAGGTAGAGCCTACATTGATTCATTCTGAGACATATTGACAATATCGATATATCAGAAAAGAAACATTAATGATAAATTGATATATCGGGCAACTACTTAAGTTTTTAAATCCAGTGCTTCCTTCCTGTAAGTTTGTAGTGCTGCCACTGTATAGCATAATGTATATTTTGCAGATCACACACTTCATAATTCAGATCTTTTTCTATTACAAAGCTGAAGAATGTTGAAACAAAAGATTTTAGCCACCTTTAAATTCCTTACTGACTTTTTTCCATCCAGCCTCTGACATCATCACTTGTTTCTATATTGGGCATAAAGTCAAATGTCATATATGCACACAAATATAACTTGTGGGAACTAGGGTGGACACAGCCTGATAGTATACTGGCCGTCATAAGAAAGTAACCATCATAAAAAATTCTTCTAGTTCGGCCTGATATACTGACCTTGAAATTCTTATGGTATACAGCAATTTTATTGTCAATAATGGATAACCATAAACCATATTATGAAATGTTTCAGCTTTTTCCAGAATTAAATTCATCTCGTACTTACGCTTTGTCTATGTTATACAAACATCACTTACCAGTATAAATTCTTATACTTTGGTAGATGTTTGAACTTGGTAATAGAAAGGCTTTTCTTTTTCGCTTGATGTTTTTTTTTCAGGTATAAATTAGTCCTTGAGATTTTTTATTCACTTCATTTTTGTACTGTTTAGATACAATCGATAAAATTGGCATCAATAATTGATTGACTTGAAAAAATCATCTATACATCAATATCATTTCTATCGATGACAGTTTTATCCTTAGGCAGTCTTGTGCCTCAGTTGATTTTGATAACTTAGGTATTTAACTGTAGTAGAATGGGTACCAGGCCCTGAAAATTTCTAATGCTTTGTGATTATAATTATTCATGAATCGAACCTTTTGGGCCACTTATATAATTCTCCACTTGTTTTAAAATAAAATTATTTCTTGACATGAAGCCCTGTGTGCTCATGTCTGTAGTGGGAGTTTCATGATAAACTTTAAAATGTGCATGCAGCTATTGAAAATAACTCATTTCTGTGGTAAGACTGTTATGAAATATGATGATAATAAATTTTTGCTAGGATTGGCAAAATGATGATGTAAGGTAATCAATTCTGCAGTCCTGTTTTTAGCTCTTTTGTTTTAAATGCCATCCTCTCTACATGCAGGGTCGGTAGATGAAAAAGTCTCACTGATTGATTAATGGTGTTTTATGGTGTAATGACAAGTAATGGTCATGTAGTGCTTATTTTAAATTAAAAGGAAAGCAACAAGTATAAATTGTGTTAAAGGATCATGTAATAATTAGAATGAAAGATAATTGCCGTGAATTGGTTAAATTTGATTTGTAGTAACAAAATAAAAGATGGTTCCCCCTCTCCACTCCATATTCCTCTCCCTATTTGGTCCTGACAGCCATGAAAATGGCGGGTTGTTTATTTGTTGCTGAACACTTTACTTTAAACAGGGAATTGGATAGTGCTCGTTGTTAGCCCATGATTGCTGGTTTAGCCAACCAAGTTAAACTGTATTACTCTATAGATAAACAATATTACCCCACCCACACCTCTAATGAGGCTACTTAAGAAATAATTATAGAAATGCACTGAAATGAACCACATGCCAATAAAAAATACATTGGTATGTTTCCCTGAACCAGCTGGCATGTCCTAGACTCTCAGATTACTTTATATTCCCCTATAAATAATGTATGTATAATTTTGTTTGTCATTCCATGGCTCTCCTCTAGGGAGTTAGCAGACGCCATGTTATACTTCAATATGGAGAGTTCACAAAAGTTTCTTTGACAAATTGGCCAGAAGAATGCTGTCTTTTAGCTTAACTCTGAACATAATTCTGTTTTTTTTTTTTTGGTTAAACAGAATTACTTTGAATGGTTTATTTATTTCACAGGGGTTTAACGCCGTTTTTCAACAATTTTCCAGTTATATACGGTGACCGGTTCACCTTACCAGTTTTCCTGGACTGTATATTAACCAGTACTAACTTACCCTTTTACAAGGAGCCTCTCCAGAGGTGGAGGAAAATCAACTTTTTTGTCAAATTTTCATAGAAGGGTATGAGCTGCCGCGACTGGGTTTCGAACCTGGATCTCCTGGTTACAAGTCCAGCATGCTAACCACTGAACTACAGCCACGGCTTGGTTTATTTATTAAAACAGAATCATGACAATTCTGTTAAAAAGTCCTCTTGTCTCTGAAGTTGGACCTCAAGCATATTATGTTATCATTTCAATCACCATACGCTGCTTCAAATTTTTCTGCAAGGGATCACTTTATCCTATCAAAGACTCTTGATCTGTGTTTGGTTAAAAATTTAACATCAAAGACTTAGAAATCAATTCTCAGGAAATGAAATATTAATGGGAGATAATTTGCTGATGTCCTGCTTTAAACATGATGGTGAACAATTAATTGGCATTTTTCACACAATGTGTCTTTCATCTTTTTTGTAGAAACAGAAAACTCATAAAAATTCATACTTGTCACATTTGAAGAGGACCCGATCATTTTTTATTTCATTAATGAATTTGTTTTAAGCTACTTGTTTATGAATATTTTAAAAATTAATTTATAATCTTTGGTATCTTATCATTATGATCTCAATTTTCAGCATTATAAGTCTAATTACAAGTTCATAATTATAAATTCAATATTACAAGTTTATTATTACAAATTTATAATATTACATGTTTATTACTGTAAGTTTAATAATACAAACTCATTACTATAAGTTTGATATTACAAACTCATTATTATAAGTTTAATATTACAAACTCATATTTATAAGTTTAATATTACAAACTTATTACTGTAAGTTTAATGTTACAAATTTGTTATTATAAGTTTAATATTACAAACTCATTATTATAAGTTTAATATTATAAGTTTGTAGTTTAATGTTACAAGTGGCCATCCTTCATGCAATATCAACTTTAGTATGTTTCATTCTTGAAGGTTTTTAGGGGCCACATCTCTGTTAGCATGTGGTTGAATATGTCTTGTCTAAAGTTAGGGGTTAGGGTTAGGGCCAGCCCCTGCCACTAAATAACTACTGTGGAGAATAGACGTAAAACTCCAGACTTCATAAAAAGAACTATATATAAGAAATATTTAATTCATCAAAGACAGCTAAAATCTATTTTCGAGATGATTTAGAACTAAAATTTAACAATTGTTGGATGTATGAGATTTCGTTCTCTAGTTCTCAATCATATGTACTGGATAATAGATTCAAATCTTAGCTTTGATTAAGTCTCTTGTTTCTCTGGCAGGCTGTGTAGCTTACAGAATTTTATCGTAAAATGTTTAACCGATTTTATCAATTCTATTTATATCCTTAAATATTTCATGGCACAGTTTTCTTGCAGTTTAGTTTTCGAAGTAGTCCAACAGCATTAAGGAGACTTGATTTATGAATTGATATTAATTTAATGACCCGCTATTCCATCATTTATCTTTACCCTTGATTAAGTGTCAACATTGATTGACGACGATGTCATGTTATAGGGAGTGTCAGTCGATTCTTTGATTAGTGCTAGTACTCTATCAATGTCAGATTTTACTGGATGGAAAGCTATTTTTGCCTTCTCTGATTGAATTTCCTGTTAAAATCCATTATGATTTCTGAAAGGAAAGAAATCAGGAGTGGAATCTCATTGCCAATGTTTTGAAAAAAATATTATGTCAATTTTTACTTCTTTAGTCGAAATTGAGGTTAAAAGCATGAGGTTTCATTGTACAAATCTTATAATGCAACCTTGTCATTGGTCAATGATGGAACTGTTCTCATAAACAACCAATCAGATTAGTTTTAAGACCAGAAAACGTGTCCACCATCATAATATAAATTCTAAATATGGTTGTCACAGTCTACTTTAACTTTGTGTAAAATGACAAAACTGTATTATTTATGGTTACAGCTCCTGATCAACTTTTGTGTTTATTGCGTGTGGTAATGACTTGATTTGTTAAATATGGAATCAAAATGCGGATGAAACGACCTCATTGTTTGATTTAGAACTTGATTCAATTGACTTTCTCTTCTATGGTTTCCATTAGAAGATACTGTCAGCAGTTGGTGTGATAATTGAGGTATGAATTTTTAATGTGATATACAGTATATTTGTCAGTCTATATAGCAAGTGGGTGGATGATCAATTCTATGGTGAATATTTTTCTCTAATCAGGCTGTAATTGTATATCATTGGTACACTTGTATCTATGGGGAATCACTTTAATTTCTATCTTAATGATGTTATTGTTAATTTACAGTTTTAGAAATTCTGGATTAATTTTTAATTTATTTTGCTTTGAGTTCAGTTAAAATTGACCAATTGAAATGCTGCATTTGATGACACAGGCTTTGAGTCTGAACTTAATATCTCTGGATGGACCCTGATTTGGGAAAAATTTGCTACACTTTGCTTTAATACCAAATCATCCCCCACATGGCTTGTAGGCGTTGATTACTTTCAGGTCCGACCTTTAAGCGTCTGGCCTTTAAGTTTGTCTATTTTCATGTCTTTGCTACAAAGAAGCTAGAAATTTTCTACTGAACATGACATTCTCGTTCCCATATTTAGTTTTGCATCTGGAATTTTTCTGTTCATCTTTCTAATTCTCCTCCCACACATCCCTGTGGTTAACAATAACAGAGCTTCCTACTCAGGGAAACTTTTCTCTTTTAGGTTCATATAGGCTTCATTGCCATAAAAAGCTTTATACAGTGGATTAAGTTAACCTCACTATTGATTTTCATGGATTGTTTCTGTGTTTTTTTTACTGTGGTAAGCTTAAAATGGTTGCCTAATGATTTTTTTCTCTGTTAGATGACATAAATATAAATAGTTTGTTAGTAACATGATTTTATCTATGACTTTGTACTGTAGGAATGTTTAACATGATAACTTTGATGTTGTTTTGTAGAACGTCATTCTTCATCATAGGGAAAAATAGAACTGTTCACTTGTGATTAGGGACCTGTAGAGGTCTGAAATTTTATTTATTCATTCTCTGGAAACTGGAATTCTCTGAAAATTGGATGATTATTCAAGTCCCATTTTTTTATCTTCCATAGTCGATAGTTCTCTTAAAACCAGAATTCTCAGAAAACTGGACATTTGGCCCAGTCAAGAAATGGTCCATTTTTTCAGGGGTAATACTGTATATAACTGTTCGGCATTTTATGGACATTACTAAAGCAGAACTTTTAAACTTGTGACTCATGATTTATTTTTGAGTTGTTTACCTTTAACAGCTGGGTGTAAGTCATATGTACCATAAATATTGTGCATTTAAATAATTATTCTTTAAATATACGAAGTGCCAAAAATTTACATTTTGAAAAAAGCTATCATAAGAAAACCTGGAAGTGTTGTTTGTTTTTTGGCTAATATTTTTCCTATGAATTATTCTTTGCCCTTTTACATGGTCCTCACAGCCTTCTCGTCACACAAGTCTATTACTTCCTACTTCATGCCGATATCACTTCCAGTGCCTGGCACTTCAATTCTTCCCAGGATCAAGGTTTCTCAAAGGACAAGTGGCTTTAATTCATGTAATAAAGCAGAGACTGGCGACTTAACATTCTGCAAAATAACAGTCATGTTGCTTTTCATATAGTTTCCTTAATTACTTTTTCTCACAAGATGCTTCACAGATATGAATGTAATCTCAGCCAATTTCCTATTGAATTCTGTACTAGTTACTTTATATGGAAAGGTTCAGTGCAAAAGTACTGTATGTAAGGTTTTTGTGAAGTTGTAGTCATTAAATTACTTTTGTATCGGCCCCTATTAATCAGCGTTTTCTCAGCGGTGTTGCTGAGAATCTTGGACAAAATAATAAGGTTCAATACTAGAGCCTGCTGATATTGATGAATGTGTTGTATTTGATCCCTAGGATTATAGAATATAGGCAATCAATTATGCAGGTGGTATGTATGTTCATCTGTCTGCCTGTCTATCCATTCAAATTGATGCAAATTTTTGTTATTTCTTGATGCTTCTGTTTGCATATCTCTCCATAATGTGTTGTTTACTGATCAAAGGTTTGGTTCCTGGCTGATAACTCTCTCCATTGTTTTAAGTCAGGGAACTGTATAGTTGAAGGGTATTCAGACCTATACATATATGTCAAGAGGATAGATTGACTAAATAAAATGCTAAATAATTTTGGTCTGAATGTAATGAATCATGTAAATATCTGGGAGGCATTGTGATCTTGGAGTTGAATTCCAGACCCATAATTGTAGTTACGGATGAGGATCCTAGTCTAAGTGGAATGTTTCCATAATCTTCATATTGGCCTCATGAATGTGAGTACTGATATCTAATCCAGGACAAGAGCATTGAAAGCAACAGGTATCACACAATTGACATAAAATTAGTATGTCAAATCTGAAGAATGTGCAGAGTTTCCAAAATTTCTTTTGCTGAAATATTTTTAAAAAACGGTCACAAAATCTGTGCAATTTATTTTTCCAAATATCTAGCCATCTGAAAAGTCTGGAGAAAATATTTTGGTTTGGTGACGAAAATCATGCATTTACTCCACAAAAAGAGCAAGGCTTACACAGGAGAACAAGTTGGTAAACTCTGGTAAACTCTGGTGAACATGTTGGTAAATCTGGTGAACATGTTGGTAAACTCTGGTGAATATGTTGGTAACTCTGGTGAAAATGTTGGTAACTCTGGTGAACATCCTCGTAACTCTGGTGAACATCCTGGTAAACTCTGGTGAATATGTTGGTAAAATCTGGTGAACAACCTGGTAACTCTGGTGAACATGTTGGTAAACTCTGGTGAATATGTTGGTAAAACCTGGTGAACAACCTGGTAACTCTGGTGAATATGTTGGTAAACTCTGGTGAAAATGTTGGTAAAATCTGGTGAATATGTTGGTAAACTCTGGTGAACAACCTGGTAACTCTGGTGAACATGTTGGTAAACTCTGGTGAACAACCTGGTAACTCTGGTGAACATGTTGGTAAACTCTGGTGAATATGTTGGTAAAATCTGGTGAACATCCTGGTAACTCTGGTAAACATGTTGGTAAACTCTGGTGAATATGTTTGTAAACTCTGGTGAATATGTTTGTAAACTCTGGTGAACAACCTGGTAACTCTGGTGAACATGTTGGTAAACTCTGGTGAATATGTTGGTAAAATCTGGTGAACATCCTGGTAACTCTGGTAAACATGTTGGTAAACTCTGGTGAAAATGTTGGTAAACTCTGGTAAACATGTTGGTAACTCTGGTAAACATGTTGGTAACTCTGGTGAATATGTTGGTAAACTCTGGTAAACATGTTGGTAAACTCTGGTGAATATGTTGGTAACTCTGGTGAATATGTTGGTAAACTCTGGTAAACATGTTGGTAAACTCTGGTAAACATGTTGGTAACTCTGGTGAATATGTTGGTAAACTCTGGTAAATATGTTGGTAAACTCTGGTGAATATGCTGATAACTCTAATGAGCATAAAGGGATTGGCTAGGTCTTCTTTGGCATGCAGAATTGTCTCCAGTTAATGCAACAAGATGAGCAACTATTGGCCATTCCAGCTCTCTTATTTTTATTTAAGACTCATGGCCATTTGGTAAATTTTGTAATTTATGATAATTCAGTGTCTGGTACACGAGTGCTGAAATTTTGGAGAAAGAAATATTAGGACAATATTGTTTTGCCAACCTTTGATTTTGTTGTTTCATCCAGACAAAAACATTGATTTAAAATAGTTTATTCTCTAGTTAAAGTGCAAAATAAGTCGTTTTCGGAATTCCATGCTGAAATATCACGGTTTTATTGATGTTCATAAGACACAGTAGCAACTGTGATGGTCCACTCAGTCATATAAATAAACATTAAGTGACATTTTCAAGACTGCGAGTGACATCAGAGAATTTAATGATAGCTCGATATTCTATTTCTGTACTGAAGTAGGCGAGTTATCCTTGTACAAAAGAGGAATGGAAGTGATTAGCTGTGGGAGTTTAGTCAATAATAGAGCTAAGTTGGGATCATGGTAGATTTATTTTCATTCTGATATTCCACGCAACTAATGATGTAGTTTTAGTTGATTAATTGATAAATGCTTGCAGTTCCTGTAGCTCTTCAAGTCAGTGATTTAGGAGGTGAAATACAGTAAAACATCATTATTTAGAGGAGTCATCAGAACAGACTAACTGCTTGTGGTGCTCATAATAACAGGGTATTTGTTTGTTGGTTGAAAATTCTACACAACTGTGAACAAATATTGACAGGACTTTATAAAATCTTCAAAATAAGTCAGGTGCTTGTGATATTGATGCTCGTAATAACATGGTTTGACTGTATTGGCATTTTATTTTGCACATTCTACAGTGCTTCAGTATTTAAATAAAGTGGTAATATTAGAATCTTGTGGGGTTTGACTTAGTTAAAAATGTCTTGTGTGGGTGCGTTATTGTTTGTGTTGAAATTAAAACAGTTCTACCTAAGTTTAAGGCAAATTGTGAATTAAAGCCACTATTTAGCTGTTATGTATTGAAGTTATTAACCTCTGAGAAACACTAACTGTACATAAACCCCATTTTTCTTTCCTGTCTTTCGTGGCTTTTGCTCACAGGTTATAGTATATTAGTTGTTTCACTATATTGTATGAGATCTAGAATTATGAACAGTACCACTGTAGACCAGTCTAAATCCTGTCTGCTTAGCTTAATTTTAGGTGAACAGACCTCAGGGTCATGAGTTTGAAGCCTTGGCATGGCACATGCTGTGTGTCCTGCCTACAGTTCTTTGTAATGATTTTTTGTAGAAATTATGTCTGAGGTCATTTGATTTCAGTGATTCATGTGAAGAATTTGGCCAATTTTTGCTGCAGAGAACATAATTCTGGTACAGAATACAGGAATATTGGTTAAGATATTTGCCTGCCCATACATAATTGAAATTCAGATTTCAAATTTATCTTTGTACAAACCAGTCTGCATAAAATTGACTATTACCAATTCCTGTTTTCAGGTTCTCTCCCAGTTGTCTGAATGCTGTTTTCACTTAAATTTCATTACAATTCAATTTATTCTTATTAAGAAATCTCATGGATTTTAACAAAAATCATTTTTGATGTTCTAGACTACTGTAAGTGGTTTGTGAGTTGAATTTGTTGGTTGTCGGAACAAACTAAATTAAACTTTTGTGTGGAGGGGGGGGCTGAATAAGCATAGTAATATTTTCGTTAATCAGGGTTTAGGATAAGTATATGACATTTACTTTTTAAGTACAAGATCAGTTCTGGTACAAGATCCTAGATAAAAATTTATTTGTTTAGATTATTTTAGTTATGCGTGGTTCATTTTCAGTCTGTACAAACCTGCTCTCCCCTATTCTATCAGCAACTGCTTACTTCCCATTTGCTGTAAAGGATGTAAAATTTTGTGTCAGATTGTCACAAAGAAACATTTTGGTCAAAAATTACCTTTTCTTACCTAAAGAAATGTGTCCAGTGGATAGAGTGCTGGTCTTGTAACCTGGAGATCTGGGTCGAATCCCGGTTGTGGCAGGTCATACCCTTCTATGAAAATTTGACAAAAATGTTGATTTTCCTCCTTATGTGGAGAAGTTGCAGGCTTCTTGTGGAAGGGTATGTTAATACTGGTTAGTACACAGTCCAGGAAAACTGGTTAGGTGAACCAGTCGCCGTATATATATAACTGAAAAATTGTTGAAAAATGGTGTTAAACCCCTGTGACAATATCACATAAAAACCAACACAAAATAATGAGCCGATTTTTTCTATATTACAGGAATAGACACAAGAATGAAGTTTTCTGTAGAGCCTCCAGGTGGTGGCAGTGCCTTTGAGCAATGGAAGGATGGTATGAAAGCCGTTGCTAGGTTACCACTTGGAATTCCAGCTGAGTTTAGGAAAAAGGTACAAAACTAACCACATTGAAATTTCATTTTTACTGCATATAGTAAATGTTGATTTTACTGTTTTATAATGTTGTCAGTATGGTTTCTATCAAGCCAGAATGAGTTTAAATTAGATGAAATGAAATTTACTGAAACTAATATGGTTTAATTTGGTGAATGTTTCACAAAAAAATGCAATTATGGAACCATTTACAATGGAATTCACTACATAAACTACCATTTACTGTACATACATCTTTTCAAATATTTAATCCATTATATAAATCATTTTGGTACTTGGATATATGCTGTGTCAATATTTCTGAAATGGCTGATTTCAATTTTTTCCTGGAATTGATAATGACCCATTAGGAAAGATTTTAAGAACAAAAAATGGTCTCTCAAGGCCAAGTTAGATGCATGAGCTGAATGATCAAGCCCTCAGCGGCCACATGTTTGTCTCCCTAAAAGTTGCTCAACAACTTAAGAAGCATTGTCATGTAAGAGTTGGATATATTTCATTCCATTCAAAGGATGGAAGTTAGGAAAATGTTTTTCATGTTTTAAAGTACAACAGTTTAGTAAAACTTGGCTGTTACTGATTTACCTTTTGGAACAGGTATATGAAATGCTGGGCCCTTTCATTTTTTTTTTTAATTCCCTTTGTTACGTTAGTTGATTAGGTAAACTCATTTTAGCTTATTAAAATTCTGCTTGGCTCTTTGAAACTCAAGTTAGCTCAGTTAAACACACTCAAGCTCCGTGGAACCAGTTATTTCAAGTAAAATTCAGTTTAGCTCAGTGAAACTCAGTTTAGTCTAGTAAAACTCAATTTAGCTCTGTGAAACTCAATTTAGTTCATTGAAACTTATAACACTGTGAAACTCGATTACATTCAAAGAAATTCTGTTTAACTCTGTAAAGCTCATTTAAGCTCAGTAAAATTTAGTTTAGTTATGTGAAACTCAGTTAAGCTGAGGAAAGACTCATATAACCCAAATTATTCATTAAAACTTGATGTTTAAAAAACAAAATACAGCTCAGTACAATTAAGTGAAGTGAATAAAGTTGATCAAGATTCTAATAAAATTCCCCATGAAAACTGTAGATGTTAGGGAGATTTCCTGATATGTTTTGATGTTTAGAAATTAATTACTCTTCACTGAATTAATGGACTTGTAGATTTAATTTTGGATAAATCTGGAAGTTTTTGTCATGTGGTGTAAATGTTGATTCAACTCTCTTTCTGTGGCTTGATATCAATGTCCCTTGTGCAAACTGAAATTTGTTGGGAAACAAGATTAAAATCCTATCTACAATGTTTAAATAAGTTTCCTTTGATATATATCTAGACTGTTCTAAGGTATTCTCAAATTTGTTAGAAGGATAAGTCTTTTTACCAAGAAGGTTCCAGACTGGTTTCCTAAATTTTTGTTCAGATATTTAAATTGTGGGTGAGTTTATCAACAAAATCAAGTACGCTAGAAGTATTTTTAGATCGCTCTTGCAATGCCAAGCCCTAACAAAGGACTAAGTTCTATTTTGAGTGATTTTAGTCTGTTGTGATCTAGAGTCAAACCCAGCCACTGCCTGCTTTAGGAATTAGATTTGTGTTGGTCACTTATTCAAAAGAATTGTGATATTGTGGTTTTGTATTTGTGTGAATGAGAATCTTTTGTCTCCCCTTCAACATACATGTATTGTTTTTAGTCAGTTTTCATCTTATTTTGCTTCCGATTCCTTCTTCATCCAGATTTTGTCTCAGATGTTACATTTGATCTCTTTCATATTTTACCTTGACCTGTGTTCCGTAAAGTTCAAGGTCATACAGTTCAAATTTTAGCATTGTTTTACTAAGAGATCAATTCTTGAAATGGAGATGTTTCTTGTTGTCTTTTTTTAAAGAAAACACTCACTAGTTATCTTAACAATTTTCAGGTATGGCTGAGCTTGGCTGAGCATCACATTGCAAGCATGAAAATAGATTGGGAGAAGACTGTAAAGTTTGCATTCAATGAGAGAAGTAACCCTGATGACAACAAACTAGGACTACAGATTGTAAAGGTACTTCATGATAAGCGTGATACAGTGCAACCTTTTCAAAGGGACTCCCTGTGGGAGAAGCAAACTTATGTTGTTGTTAAGAGGTTGTTGCTCTAGAGAGGTTAAATTTGTAGTTAAATTGTACAGTGGGAAAAATCATGCTGTTGTTGAAGGGAGGTTGTTGCTCAAGAGAGGGCCACATTGGAGAGGTTGCACTGTAGTTAACTCAGTGATTCATTTTTTTCTGACTGTCATAGATGTTGCTAATGTCTTAACACTATAACTGTAGCTTAGTATTATATGAAGTTTGAGTCCTAATTTTACAGAAATGTTCAAGTCAGCTGATATTATTTAATTCTTAGAAACCCAGCTTTATATGATGCGAACTGTGAATAACGCTCTTATAACAGCCAAATAAAGAAAACTTAAAAGTATATGACAAAATCCTCCCTTAATTTTTTTACTATGCTTTCTTTGGTTTTAATAGAACTAATTCGAACTGTTCTTTATTGTTGCAAAGTAGTACACTAACAAAAATGTTTGCCCTAGCACACAAAAAAAACTTTAACATATTTGCTCTTACAGATGAAATCTTTCTAATATTGTCACTCAGGAGAACAGTACTCTCTCTTACAAATTTTAATTCAAAATTGTAATAATGCTTAGATTAACTTGACTCTACTAAGTCTGCATCTGATTCGTATCACTTCCTTCTGTTACGTAATGACCTTCAATATTATGTTATTTTCTCCAATTTCCATCAGTAACTCTTGTTTTACCTTGATTAAATGTATTTATTAAGACAATAATTAACTTTATTATTGTCTCTGTTTCTGGAATCTGATCCAATTGCAGTTATCGATTCTGAATAATTGCAAGCTTGCGTTTCTTTGTAGTAGGTGATTATGCCATATTACACCATTAGTCTTCCATTTCAAAACTTACTTTATTGTGATCGGAAAATGCAGTTAATGAGTTTTGGTACACTGGTTTCTGTTGATTTTTTATGCATAGTTTCTTGTCAAAGTTCCCCGCAATCAATGAAGATATTTATTGTAATTCAATTTTTCAAATAATTACATTTCCAAAAAATGATCACATCTTTTTGATATGAATTAAAATATGGAATATGGAGGGAGAAATTTGTCAAGTTTTGTACTTAAAATCATGTAATAAATAATCAAATTAAAAGCATTGTGGTTTACTATTTCATCAGAAAACATGCATTATCAAGGTTTGTTAACCCTTTGCCTCATAAGCATATTTTGGACTCTTCCAAATTCAAAGCCAGTATACAAAACATCAATTTATTTAAGAAAATTTGGTTCTTTCCCACAGACAAAGTGGAATACATTGTGGCAAAAGAAGCTATTACTTCTCAGATTTACTTCTCTTTGCATAACTTACATTTGACCTTAAATTGAAATTTGGGGCGAAATGAGATTACATGAATATGAATTGCATAAACTGTAAAATCAGAAATTCTCACTGGTAAATAAATGTGACAATGAAGGATGTTATATTTAACCCTTTGCCCTATAAGCATATTTTGGACTCGTCCAAATTCAAAGCAGATATACAAAACATCATTTTATTCTAGAAAATTGGGTGATTTCTCTCTGACAGAGTGGAAAACGTGGTGGTAAAGGAAACCATTGCTCATTACAAGCAATGGCTTCTTTTACCACAATGTTTTCAAAAGTTGTCTGCTTCAGATATGGGGAAATGCAGTATTATAAGGCAAAGCGTTAAAGTATGATTTTGGTTGTCTATATATTTTTTCTCCTGCCAGCTAATAGGCTTGAAAGGACAAGTTTTTCATCAATTATTATGTTGTGTTAAAAAACTGGTACTATTACATAATGATATCATGTGACCATGAAATTTTGCTGCATCATTCTATGTCCGTGTGGTACATGATGAAAAATTGAAACCTAGCCGATTAGAATGAATGACTTAATTGTTAAAGCTTTAGAGTTTGGCTAAATAGCCGCTAGCAGTGAAAATTTTTTTAATGGGTTTAACACTGTTTTTTAACAATGTTTCAGTTATATATGGAGACAGGTTCACCTAACCAGTTTTCCTAGACTGTATACTAGCCAGTACTAACGTACCCTTCCACAAGGAGCTGGCATTTTCTCCACATATAGAGGAAAAATGACATTTTTGTCAAATTTTCATAGAAGGGTATGACCTGCTGTGACCAGGATTTGAACCCAGATCGCCGAGTTACAAATCCAGTGCACTAACCACTGGACCATGGTCTCAGCTTAGCAGTGAAAAGTTCTTGAAAATTTCCACAAATCTTGAACAGATTCTTACAGTGAAATGTTGTCTGATTTGTTGACTTCGTAAATACTTGATGAGATATCAGCGTTTAAATTCATTATATTTGCCTCTCAGATAATGTTTGCCTCAGTCTGATAAGATTTCACAGAAATAATGACCAATTATTAAGGTTGTGTATCAACATGGCACTTGTGATATGGTACATGTCAGGTCATGAGTAGGCTAATATGAATACAAACCGTTGTACAGTGGAACAACTCTAAACAGGTTGAGCGGGAATGCCAGTTTAGAGGGAACTTTTTAATTATATAGTAATGAAGTGGGGGCCAGAACATTTGGCCAATTTAGAGGAGAAACTGGTTTATATGGGAACCAGTTTAGAGGGTTTCTCTGTACATTGTTTCAGCTACTAATGGAGTTCTTTGACTTATTCAAACTGTAGAGCTTTAAAATTCTTGATTAAGATTCTTTCTGGCAAATCAATAAAAGCAACACAATCAGCACACCATTCTAGGATTCAGTCAAATCTGTGAATAAAGGCCACCCTCTGAAAAGACCAAATGTGGCCTTTATTGACAGATGGCCTTTTTATGGAGGTCAATTTGTTCATAAGTAATCAGTGACAGTTTGTCAAACAATGGCCTTTATTCACAGAGTGGTCTTCCTTTGGCAGTGGCTGCAAACACAGGTTTGACAATATACTGGTGTACTGCTACTGCCCTGGTTGGTGTTTTATCAATGTAACTTAGTGGCTCTTGAGACATTGTCTTCAGTATCTTGGTTTCAATAAAAATAGCAGTTTGAACAGTTTTTATCAGATGCTGGTATTATTCATTCATCAATATGCGTAACCAATGATTTGTTCGTATTTTAACAGGACCTTCATCGGACTGGATGTAGTGGTTTTAGTGGAGAAGATAACGAGGAGGAACGAGCTCTGTTAAAGCGTATTTTGTTGGCGTATGCTCGATGGAACAAGGCGGTGGGGTATTGCCAGGGTTTTAATATGATTGCAGCACTTTTACTAGATGTAATGGATCGAAATGAATCAGATGCATTGAAGGTTTGTACTGTAGTTTAACGTGATGCTTTATGAGTCAGGTTATATTGGCTGTGACCTTAATTTTGTTTTTCTCTTGTTGCTCTAGTTATATTACATAGAAAATGATACAAAACCTTGCTCAAATCACAAATGTCATTTCTGTGCATCATACTAGTAATTTGTTGGTGATACACTGCAAAAATTGATTGTTAATATTTAAATACTACAAAATTATTTCAGCTGAAATGGTCGTCCCAATACTTTGGTTTAGACAATCCCATTGGAAAATTTACCTCTGAAGATTATTGGGGAATTTTCAGTCTTGTCTTAGACTTATTTACTGTTGCTATTTGAATTTTGAAAGCAGTCTTTCCATTGGTTGAAATTGTTTCAACCAATCAGATTTGAGAATGGTCACATTCAGAGAACAAGAATTTTGAAAGTGCTTCTTAGTGTAACAGTAATATTACCAGAAAGAATTTTTGACCATATAATAATCTTCCAGTGTTTATGCAGACATATTATGTGTATGAAGTGAAATAGTTACAGCATCTAAAAGTCTTTAAAGATGGCCAAATTCCTGAACATCCCAAATAACGTCATGAGTTACTATCTCTATAATAATATGCCATAAAATTTATCAAATCCTCATATGCGTCATTTAGAATATCAACTTTGGGGGAATTTCGTGGATTTTAATGCATAATAATGAAAGGATTATGCAGCTTTTATTGGAGTTTTGCCAAGTTTTATTAACATTGCCAGTTGTATTTGCTTTGAACGAATTTCACTCGCCTGCAATATTGTCAGTCATTATGCATCTAATCTTGGTGATTTGCCGGATTTCAAGATAAAGTTCATTTATGGTTTGGAACAAATTTGATGTACATCTGCTTTGACACAAAGGCCATTACGTTTGATTAGCCTCAAGTTCTTGATCGATGATGACTATGATGAGGGATAATTTAACACAAGTTTAGGACAAAGTTCTCTCCAGACAATGTCCCCTTCACACAATTTTGTACAGGTGGACAAAATCTTCTTCGGTGTTTTTGCAAATAGGCAAATTGTAAGCTTTTGAGGAGCCAAATAGTTTTGCTTGAGAACTAATCGTCTCATTTTTTGCTTAGGCAACATTATTGATCAGCTTCCATTGGATTCAAGATGTTTCGGTTTTTTGCTTGATTATTAATCTATAGATTTTCTGCCAGGCTGATAAACTTGACAATAAATCCTAGACCTGATCATTAGTTAAGAACCTGGTATAAATCTTTAATTCTGAGATAGGAAGGTTTGAATATGTTGGTTTTGATAATGATGAATTGTCAGACAAGTTTACAGTATCTCTGTTGAGATTTCTGTTTCTTTATATTTGCTTAATACTGTGTTTGATTTCATTTTTTTATGTACACAGTCCTTAATTGATTGTTCCTTGATAAAATCATGGTCTCTTCCTTCATAATATCTGAAATGCTGTTCTTAATTAATTGTTTTTTGACGGAATTTTAACCTTTTACTCTGAAGTATCTTGAATCACAGTTCTTATGGTTCCTTGCTCAGTTGTCAATCTGTTGTTTCAGTTTTGGTTCCTGGCACAGATTTTATTTTTTGACATAGATTTTGGATCCTAGCTTAGACTTTGTGTGGGTTTTGTTTGTCTTTTTGGACTGTTCACCAATTGCTTTCACTCTTACTTTGGTTTGGGTTCAATATTGTACTTTAATTTTGTAAAATCAAACTAATATGGTTCCTTGCTCATTTATTGATTTCTTAACAAATACATTGGTTGGTTCTCAGCTTATATAATGACTTATTATTTGGCTCATGGTTATTGCATACATAGGACATTTTTTACTGATTGGTAAAAATAATCAATTTTCTTCTGTCTAGTAACCCTATTAAGTCGATTTTCTTTTCCAGTGAAATTCTAGTTATAATCTGACTTGTTGCTCAGATGTACCAAAGTTAATTTTTAACTAATAATGGAAAATAAATGCCTTCTGTAATGTTGAGTGACTTATATAATTGAAGTATGAGGCTTTGTAGTGAATTATTCCATTTCATTTAAGAAAGTCGGGTTAGTAATGCTTTCATTATCATATTGTAAGTTCTAAAATTATTTCAGAACTGCGTACCATTATGTCTGCAACTCTTACTGCTGAAAGCTTTTTACAAATTCTGTAATACTACTGGTTTTTTCTTTTCTGTTGAGTTTTAATGTATCAGCATAGTTTCTCACATAAAGATGACACATCATTGTTTACATATATAAAGATGACATATCATTTTTTTTGGATTTGAACCCTGATTGCCGGGTTACAAGTCCAATGCATTGAATACTGGACCACGGTAGCAGCTTTTTGACACATCATTGTTTGTGTATAAAGAAAGCATATCATTGTTTGTCATTGAAAGAACTCATATTGTTGTTTTTATCATACAATTGGCATATTGTTGTTTGTCATTTAAAGAACTCATATTGTTGTTTTACTCAAACAATTGGCATATTGTTGTTTGTCATTTAAAGAACTCGTATTGTTGTTTTATTGAAACAATTGGCATATTGTTGTTTGTCATTGAAAGAACTCATATTGTTGTTTTACTCAAACAATTGGCATATTGTTGTTTGTCATTTAAAGAACTCATATTGTTGTTTTACTCAAACAGTTGGCATATTGTTGTTTGTCATTTAAAGAACTCATTGTTGTTATACTCAAACAATTGGCATATTGTTGTATTACACTTTGTGATAGCATTGCGTTGTTTTTTATATGGCATTTCTGTGTTTGAATTTGTTGTAAGGAATGTTTTTACTTTGATGCATCATTGCTGTTCTAGATCAATACGGTATACTTGTTGTGTTTTATGGCCTAGCACAATGGTATACCAAAAAGCAATTAGCTGTGTAATTTTTGCTTAAACACTAAAATGTACCGTGTAATATTTTTATGGGGAGATGCTGAAAATTCCCTTGAAGAACACACCTGGTTAAAAAACAACAGTTTTCAGAATCCCCTCAACAGAAATAACAAGGTAGTTATAATCCCCTTAAATTGTGATAATAATCCCGATAAGGAACATAAGATTGCTGAGTTGTTTGTAATTTAATTAGTGAGGGATTAGATATGAATTTCTTTTGCAAACACATTATTTTTATTATAATTAATATTAATGGTATTATAATGTGCACATTTTTATTTTTTGGTTAACATAGTTTAGAAGTATCACTTTTTTTTAAATAAAGCTTTGCTGTAAAATATTGTTATACCAATGTCATAAAAATGTAACAATTAATTACAACATGAATGATTTTCAGTTATCAGCTTGATTTAAGCCAAAGATATAACATCAGATTATATACCGGTAGTTTTCTAGAGTGAAATTGTATGTTGCTATTCCATATCACATAGGGGATTTTTACTTCCCCACTATTATTTTGAGAGGATTCTGAACACTGTTATTCAAGTGGATTTTGTTACATGCTGTATTTATGCTCTAAGTATTTAATCCTCAGTTGAGTAATCAGTCAACTTTTGTTTGTTTTATTAATGTTTTCAAATACTTATAACAAAGTTGGATTGATTCTTCAGAGAAATTTCATAATTGCATTCACTGAACAATTCTAACTCCTTTTCTTGTCTGAAGAGTTCTTGTATACATTTTATAGTTAGTTGGAGTTTATTTCCTTAAGTCTTCTCTGTTTTATTATGTCTGCCAAATAAATTTCCTGAATCGTTGTGTATTACAGAAAAGTCAATTTTCTCCTGCATTGCATGATGGGAAAATCATTATCTTAAAGAGAATTGCATTCTGGGTAGAACAAATTGTACTAAAATTGCATTATTTCATTTGATTATAGTATTCATATAGAATTAATGTCTTATTATAAGTTTTGTTTCTTTGTTAATTAACTGCAGTTACAATGATGCTTATGTTTTAGTTGTTTTATGTGAAATTTTTACCATTTCTATACATATGACATGGTTTGGATATTTTTTTATTCAGTCCTCTGTATATAGGTTAACTACTGTGCCAGTCTGAGTAAAGAGGAATAGAGAAATGCGATAAAAATTGCATTAAAAGTATAAACATCACACTTATAAACAAAACCCACCACATGGAGAGGAGAAATACAACATTTATGTACAGTTGGCCTTTATTTGGAGGTTTAAAAATTGGTCCATTTTATCCTTTTTACAATAGTCTTAACTCGGTGGTCTTTATTCACAGGTTATGTGATCAGGTCAATGAATGTTTTTTAAAGAAATGTCTGTAAGTTCACCAGTAATTGTGTTCTCATATTTTACATCACAAAACTACCATGATTTAAATTTACATTGGTCTGTAGGGTACAAGCCATTTAAGCTTCTAGAAGAAAATTTTCAATTTAAGTTCTGTTTCTTCCTTTGAGACATTTATGGAAAATTCGACTACGGAGAAACCTGTCTTAATTTATGTTTGTTAATAATACAGAAATTATTCCCTATTGACCCTTAGGTGTTTTATTTCACAGAGTTTTTTAGTATGTTGAGCTTAAGTATTTGAATGAGATCAAAAGTATTAAATAAAGATTGATTGATTTTAAATAGTTACTTTCGGTATTATTTATTTTTGATAAAAAGGGGGTGGGGTATTTATTAGAGAATATTTGGTAATATTTTCTGGTTTAGAAGGCTGCTTTATCTCTGTGGAACAACTATATGTATATATACAAAGTGTTGGACTATTGATGCATAATTTTATTGAATAAAACACAGTAGTTGTAATAATACATATTACTTGCATGTGGAAAATTAGTCAAAAGTCCATGATATCATTATTAAAAGATAATTTTGTTTTTTGCTTCCATTAAAAATGGTTTGTGAAAATATTTTTTGACAATATTTTTTCTGAATATCTTGTGAAATCAAAAATAATCCAATTTAGACATTCCCTGATTGGTATTTGTCAGAGCAGTGAATAAACAATTTTTTCTAAAGCCTGCTTCTGGTGTGTTCAATATGGTCGTGACAATGGTGGGTTGTTGTATGTGTGTGCATGTGTCTGTCCAGATTATGTTTGTCTGGATTTTTTTAATGATGTAGCACAAGTTTTTGCTATGGTGATATTGTTTGCTAGGCACAAGAAGCATGTCTGTAGTTTGAAAGGTCAAGGTAACTAGTGGGCTTGACTCATTGACTTTTAGCATCTTGTTAAGGATTGGCTTGTCTGAGGTATGAAATATCTCACAAAAACTAGATAATCAAGGTTATTAATTTCATAGATTTGTGTTTGGCTGTAAGTCATAATTTGATTCTAGTTTAGAAGAAAACTTAATAGAAAGTTTTGTTACCTTGACATTAGGGAAATGATGTATTCTGTCAATCTTCTGTTATTCTGTTTTTGTATGAAGTTTTTGTTTGAAGTTTTGTATGAAGTTTTTGTATGTAGTTTTTGTATGTAGTTTTTATATGTAGTTTTTGTATGTAGTTTTTGTATGTAGTTTTTATATGAAGTTTTTGTATGTAGTTTTTGTATGAAGTTTTTGTATGTAGTTTTTATATGAAGTTTTTGTATGTAGTTTTTATATGTAGTTTTTGTATGTAGTTTTTGTATGTAGTTTTTATATGAAGTTTTTGTATGTAGTTTTTGTATGAAGTTTTTGTATGTAGTTTTTATATGAAGTTTTTGTATGAAGTTTTTGTATGTAGTTTTTATATGAAGTTTTTGTATGTAGTTTTTGTATGAAGTTTTTGTATGTAGTTTTTGTATGAAGTTTTTGTATGTAGTTTTTGTATGAAGTTTTTGTATGTAGTTTTTATATGAAGTTTTTGTATGTAGTTTTTGTATGAATTTTTTGTATGTAGTTTTTATATGAAGATTTTGTATGTAGTTTTGTATGTAGTTTTTATATGAAGTTTTTGAATGTAGTTTTTGTATGAAGTTTTTGTATGTAGTTTTTGTTTGAAGTTTTGTATGTAGTTTTTGTATGAAGTTTTTGCATGTAGTTTTTGTATGTAGTTTTTGTATGAAGTTTTTGTATGTAGTTTTTGTATGAAGTTTTTGTATGTAGTTTTTGTATGTACTTTTTGTATGTAGTTTTTGTGCAGCTGATTAACTTTCAAGGAAAAAGTTCTGCTAGAAGCTATAAGTTTTGATTTTGTCTCCTACTTATAATTTTTAGCTTGTCTGTTTCGAACAAAGTGTTGAGCTGTTATGATCGCTGTAGCATCATTGTTATGGTTGTTGTGCAAAACCTTTAATGAAACCTGCTATTTAAAGACTTTAAGATATCAACAAGACATTTGGAATACTTGATTATCATGACAAGGCACTGTTGCAAGACAAAGGGCATTATTCCGAAAGTTATATTTTTGGAGTTATGCCCTTTTTTACTTATAATTTGTTTTTTGGTCATAATTGCTTATTAAATAGAATGATGTGAAACAGATGAGCATTGGTGCCACTCTGCAGAACTCTTGTTTTAGAAAGTGTAGTGGGGCCTCCATGGTCAAGAGGATATTGTATCGGACTTGAAATCACTAGCACTTTAACTCTGTAAGTTTGAACCCCACTAGACTAGAAAAAAATCCCTTGCAAGGAAGCTGTCAAGCTGGCTTTCATAAGGTGGGTGGTTCTACAAAGGAGTACACCTGGGGTCATCCTCTGCTGTTAAAACAAGAAAAGTCCCTGTGTAACATTGGCTGTTAGCCCCCAGTTAAGGAAAGATATTAATTGCTTGAATTTTCAGAGAATGTATCGTTTTTCATTCAGCGTTATACTTTGTCATTTGATATGTTTAATCATTTCTTGTAAATCATTTTTTCAAGGAATTTGGAATGATCCCCAGTTAATTTTATAGTCGGAGATAGTCTGAAATTACCAATAATAATCAATACTTTCACCATAAAACAAGAAATCTCCATTTCATTATGACAGATAATTTACACTTAGATAATTACGTGGTGCATTCAGGTCTCTTAGTGTAAATCTGAAAACAAGGCCAACAAAAAATACGATAAGTTACCGATTCTGTTTATTCCAGTGTCATTTCAATTGTTTCTTGGTTTTAAATGAGCAAAACCTTGTCTGAGACAATTTTTACTTGAAAAATGGGTTAAATCACAGACTGAGAAAGGTTTAAGGATAGTGGTCTCTGTTGGTGTAAATTTCAACTTTATTACCATATACTTCTTCAGATGATGTATGTATTTAAATTCTTTTAGAAGAAATTTTTAACCAGGTTTTCCAAAGGAAAAATTCTGGTTATTAGCGTAACGTGTATCAAGCAGATTTCACCTATTGCTGTCATCAACTTTATGTATATGAATTTGCTCTAGCCTATTTGGCTTTGGTTATATACAAATAATTTGAATTTAATAAATGTTTAATATATTTTCAGATAATTAATGTTGATGAACAATGATTCAAATGATTATTTTGAAATAGCAGAGCTTTACCTCATCTGACAATGATTATTAATCTTGAATAATCAACTATTTTATTCAACTATCATGGACTATGCATTCATGTAGGCAATTACTGTTATGAGATAGATATATGATTGTCTAGCTATGAAAGTTAATCAACTATACTTTCTCTGTTTTAAATCTATCTGAGAAACAGAACTGTGACCTGGTTGTGGTCCTGTAAGTATTGTTTATCCGACTCCATAGACTGCCTTGCAGTTTCAAGTCGCGACCATGGTTCAGTGGTTAGTGCGCTGAACTTGTAACCCGGAGGTCCAGGTCCAAATCCTGGTTGCAGCAGGTCATACCCTTCTATGAAAATTTGACTAAAATGTCAATTTTTCTCCATATGTGTTGCCAGCTCCTTGTGGAAGGGTAACTTAGTACTGATTAGTATATAGTCCTGGAAAACTGGTTATGTGAACCGGTTGTTGTATATAACTTAAAAAGTGTTGAAAAACAGCGTTAAACCTCAGTGACATTGTCACATAAAAACAAACAAACAAACTTGCAGTTTCATATGACTACTGATGGACAAACTGTTGATAGAGGCTGAGAAAGCAAAGTCCACACCCACTCCTCTGCTCATAATTATGAGTAGAAATTGACTCAGGACAAGTTGACATTGCTTCAGAACTAGTTAAAATTCTTGGCTGGTTGTCTCGGAGGACGAGTAGCCTGAAAAAATATTATCGAGCCCTGAAAGTACCAGGCTGATCTCTCTGTCTAATCAGTTATATATGTATATATGTTTAACTGTCTAGGTGGCAGAGCTTCCTTAGACAGTTAATTATAATCTAGATAGCAAAATGACAAATACCCACCCAACTCTCCCATTAATTTTAGCAAATGGAGAGTTCGAAAATAAGGGAAGCAACTTTGTTAGATTGGCGAATGTTGGCAGTTGGGAGGGGGGGGGGTCATCCACAATATCTTCTGTGTGCAAATCCTCCTATATTTCTTTGATTATTGTGACCAAACTTTCACAGATCTATCTTAACCAAGCACCCCAGCACATTTTAGCAGGGTTTTGTGTTTCGATCATTTTTGGCAGATTTATTGGCCCTTGTTTATAATGCGCCTGCAATATATAGCAAAATACTCTTCTATGACTGAAGGTAGAAAATGAGTTAAGAGACTGGAAAATGAAAACCTAGTTGTGTGACAATTCCTGCCACTTTATTAAATATGCCTATTTCTTTTTTACTCAGTATGCCCTGTTTTTCGTTCAACTTTGTTTACTGTAAATATCCAACATATGTAAGCCGGGAGCCACTATTTGATTCCCATAGCAGTACCTCAATCTCTCCACAGATCGCTTCTGGCTTGTTGTAGCTTATTTCTTGATAAAATCATGAAAACAATTAAATATCATCTTCGTGGAAACAAGACACCATGTTTTCATCAGATCTTCCCTACGATTATGTTTTTCCAATCTCCTAGCTCTGGGCCTGAGGGCCCTAACTTAAGAGACTAACATTAAACAAAATAGGCCTCATGTATACCTTTTAGTATTGAATAAGTATGCTTAAATTTTGTCATTTGTAGCTGGCACTGAGTTTGTTAGAGGCTAGTTTACATAGAAACTCTCATTTGGTTGTCTATGAGTTCCCTATAAATCTTACACAAATAATAATCATGTGAACGAAAATTTGAGCTTTTCAAATTTCTAAGAAGAATGAATTTGTCTGTTTTAGATTTCTGGAAGGAATTCATTTTGTCATGCAAAGAGAAAGTATTTGGTGTAAACAAACTTGGGACATTTTCAGTCGGGCCAAAGCTGATGCTATTTAGCTAATTTAGACATGTCTGTGGGGATTTTCTGAAATAACGAACTCTTAATTTTGTTTGGAAATGAAAATCTGCTAAAATAGCTTATAATATACATCTATCGCAGATAATTCACTGCTTAGGACTTAGTTGAAATGTGAAGGGATGGTATAACTTCGTATAACTTTATTCTGACATTCTGCATCTTTGCCTGTCTCAACATGTAAGAATTCAACACCTATGTTATTCTTTTTATGATAAACCGTGGTTCACTGTTCCATTCTACTCATCTGATTGTAATGTAGTTGTTACGTGGTTAAAAGCTTTCCGGAATTTTCCGGAACCTCCATTTTTTTCTAGGGTCAGACCCTACTGGTTTTTATTGTTTACATGGCTCTGAGGTTAAGATTTCCATTTTTTTTTAAATGTTCAACTTTTACCCATGTTGTGACAACAGCCAATGTAGTCATGAACTACTTCAAATTAACAGCCAAATGAAAATGTAGTTCTTGTTTTTGTGTAAAAAGTGTGTGAATGCTGTAATTTTTTTTTTGGTTAGAATGAAAATGATATACATGTACAATAATTATGTATGTGTTCCTATGTTTTATCATTTGATACAGTATTTTGCTTTGCATTTGTTTAGCTGCGGATTAAAGCACTTACGTTACAAACGTGTTACTTAATTCTTGCGTCGCCAAACTATTGTCCATATTTTATCAACTGGTATTAGTTACAGAGACATATTTATTATTCCTTAAACCCAAAGTAAACAGACTGGTTTTGCTAACAAAATGGTCAAACTTTAATGGCTTTTGTCTAACATATCACTGAAATGTTATTCTTGCCAAAATAACTTTTTGTCTTCATATTAAATAATACAGTCAAAATTTGGATCATAAGCCACTCTTGGGAAAGACAAAATGTAGCTTTTATTGACAGATGGCATTTGTTTGGAGGTCCGTTTGTTCTAAATAATCAATAATGGTTTTTCAAAATGGCTTTTATTCTTGACTGTACTTACCTTAAAAAAATGATTCAACCCATTATTCTCTTGTTGACTGTCACACAAGATGTATGCGACAGTATGGACAGTTTACGTCATAAGCTTGGTGTAATTACCTGGTACCATTCCTCAAGATGGAAGAAAGACATTGTGTCTTACTGTGTCATGTAATGAATCTTAATTTACTGTAAAGTAAAGATAACAAGCTTTACTTGTCACCATATTTTCTAGAAACATTTCCTAATCTTGTCTATTGATGTCATTAAGTATAATCTACAGGCTTTAACTGCATGGAGAATAGCTTGAACAGAATATATTGGATTTGTTTAAAGTCAGTACATTTTCTCTAAGGCATTGATGAACATTTATTCTAAATCTATGATCTTATTTTGTCCCATTTCATGTATGCATGAGTGTTGAAATGTCCGAGTAGCTTGGGAAATTCTTTTCTGTATAGGACCCTTTAAATAACTTTTTTAAGGTTACAATGGCCCCATTGTCCCCAATTTTTATAGACCCCCAGTGTTACAATGACAGCATTACTAAATTTTTAGCTGTGCTATGTAGGAATCTCAGCTGACTATTTTCCATGTGTTCCCCACATGGTTTTATTTCAAGGCGGACCTATTAAAGTTGACTCCGCCTACTCTTTATAATCCTACTACCAATAATATTGAGCTTACGTAATTTAGTCACAGTAGGCCTATTCATCACACCTCCACAAATATAACATTTTATGTCTGGGATGTGTAATAATGTTGGCCTGGTGATATGTTGTCTAGAGCTGATGTTTTATGGGAGGTAGTTGGATATTATTTCAATAACTAATCATGTGATATTGTCAAAAATTTTGTCTGGCTGGACTTGATATGCTAGAATAAATTTTAGTTGGGGTAATGACTACATTGTGGCATAGTTTATATTAACATCAGTCCATCACTGAATTCACATACTCAATGAACCCTAAAAACAGCCCCCAGAGACATTACATTTTTTTTGGTCAAGTTGTTGTTTAATTGATTTTTGTATGCATTGGATATAATTTGAGGGATTACTTAATCATCATTGTGAGTCTCAATTTTAACCAGGTTTTCTGGAGGAAAAATCCTGGTTATTAAATTGGCAAATGTTGGGGTGGTGGACGAGCCAGTGGGCGGGCGTCCACAATGTCTTCTGCACACAACTTCTCCTACATTTCTAAAGGGATTTCGACAAAATTTATGCACAATTAACGTCACCAATTACCCCAGCATCAGGTCTTGTGATTCAATCATTTTTTGCCAAATTATGGCTCTTTGTTTATTTTGTGCACATGTAATATTCTGTGTGCAAGTTCTCATTAAAACCTGGTTTTGTGAAGTTCCTGTCATCTTGTTTCATTTTCTTTTTCTGATTAAGTGTGGGGGCATTGTTTTGCAGATGTGCATTTATTAGGCTACATATGGTAAATGTATCAAGTTATAAACTGCATGTCAATATTGTACACGCTTGATGTCTGGTATCGATGAAAAGAATCTCCGTAAATTCCCAGACATGGATACATCTCTGAAGAATCAAATTATAGTTATCCCAAATTTGTTGTAAAACAAACTTTAGTGGTGTTCTGTACTCTACATCTTTGTGGAGATCTGTTAGAAACATTTAACGTTCTCTTCTCCTGATAAAAGTTCATTATCTGAACGTGAGGCTTTACTGCCTCGATATTGAATGGTTTGTTTTGTTTCTGTATTGATGTTCATAATTCCTTTTGAGAATTATGTTTCATTTATTTTGAATTTGAATGTAACTTCAGTGAAACATTTGTATTAATTCATCCTTTTGACCAGTGAATCAGTTTCAATATTGTTGTGGTCTCATTATCAAGTTGAAATATAGAGAAATTATTGAAATTCAGTCTGAAAATATGTAGTTGTTATAATGAGGTGGTTTTAATATTGAAGTGGTTGCTAAATAAGGTTTTACTGTACATAATCTGTGATAAGTTGTCTGGTTTAAAAGAGTTTTCATTTTCTACAATATGGTAAATGTGTCACCATGCAGTGCCTTAATTGTCTGGACTTTACAGAACTTGTGCTGACCTACAAATAATGACCAACATGTGTAACATACAGATTCTGACTCAGTCTACAGGACTTCAACCCATACATTATTCACTGATAAAACATGGTTGGCTGTTATATCCCCCCACAATCACTATGCATTTGTAATTTAATTTGTAAGCAGCAGGAGTCCTGCTCATAAGCTGATAAAATATGAATACATATTATTTCTTAACCCTTTTCCTCATAATACTGAATTTCCCCACATTTGAAGTATATGAGTTTTGAAAACATTGTGGAAAAAAAGCCATTGCTGGTAATGAGCAATGGTTTCCTTTACCACCACGTTTTCCACTCTGTCAGAGAGAAATCACCCAATTTTCTGGAATAAAATGATGTTTAGTATATCTGCTTTGAATTTGGAAGAGTCCAAAATATGCTTATAGGGCAAAGGGTTAAATATAATATCCTTCATTTACACATTTATTTACCTGTGAGAATTTCTGATTTTACAGTTTTATGCAATTCATATTCATGTAATCTCATTTCGCCCCAAATTTCAATTTAAGGTCAAATGTAAGTTATGCCAAGGGAAGAAAATCTGTTGTTATTTGTGTAACTCAACAGGAGTTAGTTCCCTTTATCAGTTGTTGTATTCTGCCTTGTAGTGAAATTCAAATTGTCTTTATGAATATAGTACTTCAGTGATATTATTTTATTCCACTTATCTTGATATTTATTTAATTCATTGACTAAATCACAATGAATCATGTATAAAATAATATTAGCAGGCAATTTGTGAGTAATTCTTTTCTCACTTTTTTTCAGGTAATGATATATTTGATAGACCACGTGTTACCACAGGGATATTTTGCCAACAATTTACGTGCGTTGTCTGTTGATATGGCTGTATTTAGGGACCTACTAAAAGTGTTCCCTAAATTATCCAGACATCTGGACTACCTACAACATGCGCAGGACCAAACCTCGGGTAAATTCTCTTCATTGATGTAAAAACTTATTGTCACGTATCATAAATGTTGAAGTCTTATCATGAAATCTGTGTTTATAGATGTTTAGTGTTTCTCCTACCAGCAAATCTAAGATTTAATAAAATGACTTGTAATTTACATTTTATTATACAGTAGAAACTCATTTAATCGAACTTGCTTATATAGAAATCCCACTTATATCAATATGATTATAAAGTCCCGAATATTATCCTTCCTCTTATGCATCAAAAAAGTGCATGTATTACAAATTTGTTTGTCTCAATATTTTTGTATATCAAAGTAGATTTTCAGTTCCATACATCGATTTTCAACTATACAATGACCATCTATGTTGAACCAATTAAGTCGCCAGTGAACAAAATAATTTTTCGCACCTTTACCTCCAACCAACACCTATGAATTTCTCACCTGATTGGATATATGTTGTACTCCAAAATCAGTGTTTAATTAATGACAATTATGTAAACATGTCAGTGTTCATACTTGCGATTATAAAATCAGTTCATGTGAATATGTTTGTATTATTTTGTTTATTAGTGTTTTTCATGTAAATGTTGCATGTTTTAAATACATTGAATGTATAAATGCTGTTTTTCATTCTAACCCGGACACAAGATAGTGCGATTAAATGATTATTACAACACACCGACGATCGCTTTAAAAAGTAAACCCAGTCATCAAATTTCTTTGATTATTTGTATATCAAAGTTCGTTTATATCGAACAATCTTTCAAAGTCCCCTGAACTGCGATATGAGTTTTGACGGTTCCTTATTGAACAATATGTTATGTATAATTACAGGAGGATGTTACGAGCCACCTCTGACAAATGTATTTACTATGCAATGGTTTCTTACTCTGTTTGCTACTTGTCTACCTAAATCCACAGTTCTCCGTGTCTGGGATTCTATTCTTCTTGATGGGTCAGAGATACTGTTAAGAACAGCTCTCGTTATTTGGGGAAAATTGTCCAGGTTTGTATATAGTTATCAGAAAAATAAGATTGACATGTTATTGTTTTTTTCCATTTTTTATCACTGTTTTAAATGGTATTTTAGTTACATAAAAGACAAGCAGTTAAACTAACTATTGTTTGTGGATTCTATGCCTGTACTAAACTTGTTCTCCGTGTGAATAACCAACTGTGGAAGAGAAAATCTTCACAGTAAATATGTGCCACACCCAGCATTGGAAATCCCAAACCGTACTAAGTAGGCATGTTTTAAGATAGTAGGCAATGAAAGATTCTGTGGAAGTGTCTTATAAAAAAATTCAACTTTTCTGTAATGTTTTGTCTAACGTAACATTGGAAGAATAAAGATAACCAGCATATACTCTGTTCTAATGTTTAATATAGAAGTTGATCAGTATGACAATTATATAGCAAGTGTGTGATCAGAGAGACGTATAACACATTTATTAGTATTTACACTTGTGGAGCAGTATCGCTGTACAGTTATGTTAAGGGAGACAACTCCAAATTGAGTTATCTCATCATATAACACTTCGACAACTGTGTTGACCCAAAATCATATCTTGGAGTATTGGCATCATATGTATTCGCTAAAGCGTTTAATATTATCAGAGGAGTTATTGCCTTTTGAGTTTTTTGATGAATAAAGAATACTGTTGTTAGGCATTCATTTTATTTTCATCATTAGTCAAATATGTTTTTTATTTGTCTTCAAATTCAAAGAATCCATGGAAAGTTAATAATTTCAATATTAATGTTTGTTGTTTTTCTGGCAAGTTTTCCAATGTTTACATTTTTATTTGCTGATAAATTTATACCGTGTGGTTGACAAAATC
This sequence comes from Lutraria rhynchaena, assembly GCA_008271625.1. Classification (NCBI taxonomy): domain Eukaryota; kingdom Metazoa; phylum Mollusca; class Bivalvia; order Venerida; family Mactridae; genus Lutraria; species Lutraria rhynchaena. Next base: position 1,934,286 of record VIBL01000036.1, read on the forward strand.
TGTCTTAAAGAGTTAGTTGTGCTTCAAGTTCTTTGTTTTTCCCTTTATAACTTTATATGAGAAATAAAACATGTTTATTTATTTCATTTAGTATCTTTATTTTATTATTATCTTTTGTTTTGTATATCTGTTGACAGTGTTGTCTGCTGCAAAAAAATGTTAATGATTTTGAATTTGTTTCTGTATTTGTTGCCACCATCTTATGTTGTCATGTTGTCTACAGAAAATAAAAATTGTTTTCTGAATTTTTACCAAATTTATCATTAATTAACGTGCCAGAGTGCAATACATTTTGCAGCCCATTTTTATGGTTGGGGTAGTAGCTATTAAAGTGGGAGCTCTAATAACAAGAAATATGGTACATGCTCTTGTTAACTTTAATTCAAGTTTTAGGTGTCTTCCAAGTGGAGTAATTACCTTTTTTGCCTTTTTTTATAAAATGCTGTTTGCAGTAGATGAAATTAATGGTTTCTAACTTTTTTCATGTTTTTGTATGTTGTTTTTACTTACGTATACACAAGGTTTGTGTATTTCACAATTGATTGTTCTTTTATTTTTGTTTTCAGTCGTATACTAACAGTGTCGTCAGCTGATGAGTTTTACACTCTTATGGGGGACATCACTCAGGAAATGTTAGAAGGAAATATTCTAGACGCTGATACAATTATAAAGGTAAGTTTCCATGGTAACAGGATTATTTATTCAGTTTTTATTGACATCAAGGTTTCTGGTTTAGATTGTTATTAAATTGATGTTTAGTTAGGCTCACAGCATTTACAATAGTTTTGTATCAGTTTTCTATTTCAAAGTATTGTGAAAATTGTATTGACCTCTTTGTTGCCACATTGGTTGTTTTTATACAAAATGATTGCATTTTATTTCAGAGTAGCTAGTACAGTCAAACCTGTGTTAGCAGCCACCCCTGAATAAAAGCCACCCTGTGAATAAGGCCATTCTTTGAAAAACTGTCATTGATTGCTTAAAACAAACTGACCCCCTGATAAAGGCCATCTGTCAATAAAAGCCACATTTTGTCTTTCCCAAGGGCAGCCTTTGTTCACATGTTTGACTGTATGTTCACTAATTTTTAGGTATTTTTTATTATTATTTTACTATTATTGTTATTATTATCTCAGTACTGTGATTACAGAGCCTGTTATATTCAATTACCTCCCTCTTATAGTCATACCTGTAAACAAAGACTTCCAAAAGAGGAAGAGAAACAATATGGGCTTTAAAATCAGTTGACCTTTAAGGGAGTTTATTTCATTTTCACTGGGGATTAATGTTGCCAGGGTCATTTGGCAACTTATAATAGTGTAGGAAGACTGCAGGCATACACTGGTAGAACCACTGACCTTCCATAAGCCTGCTGGACAGCTTCGTCATTTATGAATTTTCTATCATGGGTGGGATTTGAACTCAGTTGGTAGAGGCTAGTGACTACTAGTCAGACCATAACGCTCAAAAGCAGCGGTCCTGCAAGTGGGTTAATTAATTGATTATAACAGTAAATATATGCTTAAGTTTGTGTTTTATTCACACAGTGAGTGGTCTTTAGCCACAGGTGACTGTTGATTCGGGGTTGAAGGCATGATGACATTCTGGCAATAATAGAATTATAATTATTAACACTATGTAATTTTTCAGAGTATTTATTCAATTGCACCATTCCCTTTGCCACAATTAAATGAACTAAGAGAGAAGTATACATACAACATTCGACCATTTACGCCATCTTCAAAGAAAGCATCCTGGCCAGAGGGCGCTGCGTTGCCTAGCGATGAGGATGACCTTGAGGACGAAGATCTAGAAAATATTACCTGCTTTACTGGATTCATTCCTACAAATGTTACTTCAAAACATCACAAAGGTGATGACATACTTCAATCTGATGTAAAATCTAGTTTATATATGCATTACCATCTTTTAATATTGTTGTTATTTTATGGAATTCTAAATAAGTTACCAGAATTAACAGCTGCAGTAAGAACTTAAGTTCCAATAATCACTAAAAATTGTACAAGTTGAATTATATAGCATCACAATAAATCGTAAAGTGATTGGAAGTAGCAGGTGCTTGTGATCACGATAAATAGTACAAATGGAAATATATAACATCGCAATGATGTGTACAGTGACTTTGTTTACTCACCATGTATATACCATGTTGTCATGACAACAATTTTCGCAGTGATTTACTAGATTTCTTCTAAATTTCAACTTGATAATGAGACCACCACAATTTTAAGACCAAAGGTAGTCTTAATATTGATGTTTTCCCGTGTTTGATTTTTTGTATCCTCCACTGTTGATCATTCTTGTGGAGAAGTTGACCTTGACCTTTAAAGAAAAAGGTTAGTACTGATGGAGAATCCAAGAAAAGTTTTGAACGTAACTGTCCGCTGGTATATAATTGAAATATTGTTGCAAGCAGGCATATCTATCCCTTCTAAACCTTTGCCTCATATGCATATTTTGGACTCTAATAAAAAATATAAAAAAAGCATGCACATGATCATTTTATTTCAGAAAACTGAGTTATCTCTTTGTGAAAGAGTAGAAAACATTGTGGCAAAAGAAGCCATTATCTTGTATTAGCGAAGGCTTTATTTGCCACAATGTTTTCAAAAGTCATCTGCTGCAGATGTGGGGAAATGCGGTATTATGAGGTAAAGGGTTAAATAGTCACTTAAATGTTTATTGAAGTACCATGTGTTACAGGACTGGATGGTGACCAGAGAACTGGTAGTTTGCCAGATATTTCATCGTTGGGACCTGGGGCCTACGGTCTAGGGCCAGCAGACGGATCAGGGGTCAGTAATATCCCAGCCTACATGGAGAGAATGACCACAGATATCAGCGCATTGAAGAAGCAGTACACAAAACTGAGACAAAGACAGAATCAGGCTCACATCATTCTCACATGTTAGTACTAATTCTGTTTGTTACCTTCTAAAATCCTGTCGTAAGTTTTGAGCCACGGCTATGGTCTGGTGGTTAGTGTACTGGACTTGTAACTTGGAGATCCATGTTGAAATCCTGCTTGTGGCAGGTCAGACCTTTTATGAAAATTTGACAAAAATGTCAATTTTCCTCCATATGCAAAGTTGCCAGCTCCTTATGGAAGGATAAGTTAGTACTGGTTAGTATACAGTCCAGGAAAAGCTGGTTAAATGAACTGGTCACCGAATATAATTGAAAAATTGTTGAAAACGGCATTAAACCCCACGCCAATATGTCACTTTAAAACAAACAAACTGTCTTACGTGTTAACACCACTGGCCTATTTTTTCAAAGCTTTGAAATAATTATAAGACTATTTTGTGTGGTTGTTAAGATATAAGTATTTTTATACTGTTGTGCATCTGGTTATGAAACTTATTCTTGAAAATTTTCTTCAGACTTCCTGAAAGTTGCCAGACCGTCAGACATGTCAGGCAAATTTTAAGCAGGTCCAATAGCATTGTGCCTAGTACCTGACCAGATGTCTGGCAGTCAGACACGATTTACATCATTTATCACTTCTTTATAATATATTCAGTCGGACAAATTTTCATTTGGTCTGGCAGAAATTCTATCTTAGCCAGACCAAATGTCAGGCAGTATTCCAGCAGTTTCGAGAAACCTGTTTTCTTTCATTTAAACTATTGATTGCAGTAGGGACCTGGATTTTTTTATCTACTGTCCAAGGCTGCTCTGTTATTTGATTGTAATTTCTTTAGAAATTTAAAACAGAAAGTTCTTTGTGGTGTATGATCATGCAAAATACCACAGCATATATTAAAATTGGCAAAAAAATGTACGTTTAAAATTATTAAGAGATGAGAAATGAAATACCTGAAATATGTTTTTTACTCAAAACAGTACAAGGGAGGTAGAATATTATATTGTTTTGGCATTATAATGCAAGGGAGAAAACTCCATTAGATTTTCTTTTCTTGGTACACACAGCAAAATGTAGACTCATAATGTAAATCAATGTATATTGATATTGATGGCTTCATTTGAAAGTGGAAGTAACTAAAAACCTCTTCAACTCTATTTTGACGATAACTTTTTTGTGTTACTTTATGATTTCAGCTGCCTCAGCGAAGCAACAAGTTGCTAAAGTTAAGCCTATGATGCCACATATTGAGACGCCTATTGCAATGAACCATTTGTTCCTTAATAAGCAGGACTTTAAAGGTCGTAATAGATTCGTTGCTGAAGGTCCAAGAATTGCCAATGCGTACCCAGTCCTTGAAGCTAAAGAATTGTCAAAACAGCATAGAAATGTCAAAATTAAAACTAAGCAGGTTTGTTTTAGCATTTGGATATTATTCTTGACATCAATTTCAAATCATCACTATTCATTTTTGTCTTAATGTATTTTCTGTTTCAAATTCTACCTGAGACTCAATTTGTGTCTCTTAATTATCATTGTATTTTTTTTGTCAACTTAGATCAGTTTCATTTTTGTGAGATTGGCTAATATAATATTATTAATACCATTAGTAAATGTATTTTCTTCTTTTTAGGTAAGACAAGAGAAAGAATCAAAGAGTCCAGTATTCCAAATTAAGCACAGTTCAGAAACTTCTTGTTCTGCTTCTGTTGACACTGTAGTTGAGGTACATAATGATAAAGTTGATGAATGTAAAGTAACAGGCATGACAGAAGTGTCAGAAAATGCTGTTTCGAATGGTCTTAACAATGTTGATGCCAGTGCAAATGATGAAAACAAAAACATGACTGTTCAAGATGAATTGGTACAAGAAGCTGGAGACTTACAAAGTGTTGATGGAAAAGCATTGTATATTGGAACAGACTCTAGTAATGTCTGTAAATTCAGACATTCTCCTGTGAAACACAGAGATTCTGGACTTGGCAATTCTTTCTGTTCTTCTGTGCTATCATGTTCATCTACTGAGAACTCCCCACAGCATTCTATGTTATCAAAATCTGCTGTAAATACTCAAGCTGATGAAATGGGATTGGAAGCTATTGCTGATCATGCAAATGGTGTGAAAAGTGTCAAGGAAGTCCTTGTTGATGATGATGGTGAAATTCTGGACAAAGGTAAAACTATAGATCTGAAGGTATTAGAACATTTGAATAAAAACATTGAAACAGAGTTTGGACTTGAAACTGCTCTAAATGAGGTTAATGGTGGCTTTGATGATCTTAAGTTCAAAGATCAAGGAAAGATGGAGAAAGTTGACTGTGATATAGTGAAGGAAAGTGGAGATGTAGTAACATGCAAAGTTGTTGCAAATAACAATGAAAGAACTGGTGCTAGTGGTGATAATGAAAACAAGGATATGCCTACAATCATAGATAAAATCAAAGATGAGTTTTCACTTGAAAAACATTCTGAAAATGGCTTTAATGCGAAAAATGTAGAAACGGTTGACAGTCTTACAGAACAGGTGCTATATGCTGAAAATGGCAACTCTTGTTGTGTGATGTCTGAAAAACACACAAAGGAGCTTGCTGGCAATGCAAAAGAAAACCTGTGTTCAGATGAAAACAGAACTGATCTACATATAAGAATTGATGAAAGTAAAAATTCAAATACTTGTAAAATGAGATTGTCTAGTTCAGATAATTTCCCTACGAAATCTGTTCATCTCTCTGACAGTTCTAATTCTACAATCGTTTCAGCTGATGATTTTGAAGCAGTTTCTGAAGTGTTCACAACAAACTCGAGTGCTAGTCATGCCTCATTTCAACAGTATTGTATAAATAAGAAAAATTTAAGTTCAGAATCTTCACATGGTATTGAATCTCAGTGTAGAAAAACTCAGCTGCCCAAGAAAATGTTTAACCCTTTCCCAGTGAAGCATATAAATCAGAATAGAGCAAGAACGGGAATCAAACTCGGGCTGTACAAGCCATCAACTCTTCAAGAATATGAGAAGAATCTCAATAAAAGCCAACCAGTCTGGGGAAAATGATTGCTCTTATCTATTCTATTCCCTAGACTGGTTGCCACATTTTGTTAGAATATTAGAAGTATGTGTACAGTCGAGTCTGAAGTTATAAATTTGAGGTCTGAGAAGAGTCAGTTAACTCTACCCTCTGATTGGTTGATTCTTTGTATAACCTTAAAATTGACCAGTGATTGGGCTGCGTTTTTAAAAAGGTCTCTGAAACACAGTTTTGTAACTGTGGGCTTTGGAAACAGAAGCATTAAAATTGTAAATAAATGGTGTAAGGTGAAGACTTTATGGAGTCTTTTAATCACATTATGGCCAAAACTTGTTGAAGCCTATTTATTTGTTTGGGTGATTTTTTCTTCTATTTCAAACTTAAATGTCATATAGCCAATTATTCATAGTTTTATTGTGTCACTCACTGCTACACCATCATACAATAATAGACAAGATATTCAACTTTTTTGTCGGGATGTCTTGTCTATCTTTAAGATTTTTAGGAACTTTAACTTTTTTCAATTTAAAGAGGTGATGGATAATGTTTAAGTAACAGTTTGCTATGTTTCAGATCAAATTTTGTTCTTTTACGCCTTTGTATTTTATAAATCTGATGCCTCAGATGCAGTATCTTTCAATATTTAGCATTTTAATTCCACTGATATTTTTTGGACACAAAATATCATTTTATATTTTTTATCTACATTGAAATCCATTATCATTTTTCAGTTTTACTTTGTCTTCTAGTAGAAAAACCTCTATTGGAGTTGTGTCCCTTGTATTGTTTTAGAAGTTAAGTAAACTGGTACCTGTTGACTCTGGTGTACAGAGACAACTGGTATGACCCAAAATTTCCTGGACACTGATTGGTCAATTGTGGTCGAAATCTGGGCAGAATTCTGCCCACAGGATCTCGTGAGACTTTTCGCATTCGGAACGCTTCGCATTTTTTCGCTTGGCGCATATTTCACATGTAATTTGAAAATAGATCAAAACATCAGGATCTCTACATTATGTTATGTAGAGTCACTAAATCTAGCATTCACTGTTTTATTTTGATTAAAAGGTGTAATTTTTATCTAAAGTATTCAGGCATCGGTAACATCTTCATTTAGATTCAACAGATATACAGAAATCCCGATGTTTCACGAATCGACTGCCAATTACTTGGCTCAAACGCATTGACCAATCAGAGCGCCAGATAATTTAGTCCATACCTGTTCCTTTGGTGCCCTGCAACATGGAACTGGGACCAGTTTAGAAGTGAAGCAGTCAAGAGTTACACCCCTTGTATTGTTCAATGGAAGCAAATATCTGTTTATTCATTTCTTACCCTTTGATAAGTTGTTCTGGTTTTGTTTATTAAGATTTGTTATTTTCTGTTTAAGTTTATTTTTATTATCATATGATTATGTATTTACTTTGTGCAATATTTACATCTGTCTGTCGTTGAAATTTTTTGACAAGCATTTATATGTGGGCGGATGATAACTGATTTAAATGAATCTTTTGTGTTTTTGTCATTTTCTGATGTTACGGTTTGTCAGAGAATTTTTGTGATATCTATCTATGGACCTCTGTCAAAATTTTAGAAGGATCAAATGTAAGATGCCAAATGAAGATTGGACTTTGGTTTTCAAAAATCACATTAATTTCATAGTTTTTGATCATTTCAAAAATTGGCTAACACTGCTAAAATTGGATGAAATCTCGTGCGTTTATAAATTATTTACGCGGACCATTTCATCCAGACCTTTTTGTCTTTGTTAGATTTTATCTTCAACTTCAGGTTAGATACCCAATGTGTTGTGTATGAGATATTTCTGGTAATATATTCCTGGCTGAATTGTTATTATGTATGTATGAATACTGCACATTTATTATCATTCTGTTATATTTGTTTGTAATATTAGTTGTGTTCTTATGTTAATAAATTGTTCTGTTCTGTTCTGTCTCATTTGAAGAGGTTTCATTTCCTCCTCAAACTATCGTTCCGAAAGAATGACTCTCTAATGGCTGCCATTGTAAATTATTTTATTATTGTGTTCAGTTCAACTACATGGAAATCTTTTTTATGTTTTCTACCTCTTGCATCGAAGAATTCCAATTTTTCTATATTTTGTTTTTGTAATTTATGCGATTCTTACAAATTAGGCCTTCTTTGGTACTGTTTAATATGATGTAACATTCCTGATTATTTGTTTAAATATATGAACTATGTGTTATTAATTTGTATAAATCAGAAATGTGAGGTCTGATTTTTTTATTTCTCTAGCATTGATTTCGAAACATTCAGCTTTCAGTGAATTGTCACATTATTTTTATACATTCCTTAATTTTATGTTTATAAACATGACATAATACAATTATGAGATTATTTACCAAGTTTATTTCATTTTCCAAGTTTATTTCATTTTACCTAGTTTATTTCATTTACCAAGCTTATTCCATTTACCAGGTTTATTTCATTTACAAAGTTTATTTCATTTTACCTACTGGTTGTTTATTTCATTTACCAAGCATACTTCATTTCCCAGGTTTATTTCATTTGCAAAGTTTATTTCATTTTCCAAGTTTATTTCATTTTTTTTTCATGGTTTCATATACCACTGATATTTTCCGCCTTTTTGTTTTTCGTAGTTTTCATTTTTGTTTTTTGAGCTACATTATCTTGTCTCAATATTTACCCTCCAGAAACAAAATCTGATTATTCTGTCACTTTTGAAATCGTTTTTTTTTTCAAAATGATGCAGTTTTTTCTTAAGGGGTAAATCTTGCGTGTATTTCATACAATACAAGATTGCCAATTGTGAAAGAGATTAAACTGTTGATTTAAGATTCATTTTTATTTTGAAATTCTGAATCTCAGTTTCATAGAGAGTAAGTATAAAGTTAAGATACATTTAATAATGGTACTACCCCTCTGTGCTTATTTTCTACAACTGTGCTTATGTCTTCACATATGTACAAAATATCCACTGTAAAAATATGCTATGATTTCATTTAAATCTTTGTAAACCATATCTTCATATTCATTAAAAATCAAAGATTTCTGAATGACCCTGAACCCTTGACTTTTCATTATTTTGATTTTCTGGGTCTCAGGTTATTAAACTGGAGATCAGTCCCGAGGTTATAAAACTTGAGAATAGTCTCTGAGTTCATACCTCAATTCCATTTTCAAAGTATTTTGATCGAAAAGTCACCTCAGTTTGAAGTAAAGATACTATTCCAAATCAATATTGCCAGATGAATATTGCATGATTGATATCATAATTGTTTTACTATAATTAACTTAGAAACATTGAAAGACGAAATATGAGATTTGAGCTCAGAGAACAATCTCGAGTTTTATAACTTCATATCTTTCCAAGCTCATATCTCGCCATTTGTATTTCAATGTTTACAAATTAATTAGGACAAAATAATTACGTTGTTGTTCTTATTTTATTTTGTGAACATAATTGACCTGAATTTGTTTTTTAAACATTAAAACATGATATCTATTCAATGAAAATACTTCAAGAACAAAATATGAGATTTGAGCATGGAGACCAATCTCGAGTTATAAACTCAAGGCCTGATGTCAATTTATGCTTGAGCGCCTTTAATCATGATCTAAATATTTGTTTCTCTTGATTACATGTTCAAACATAAACATATTTTTTTGCATGTTCAGACATAAACATATTTTACAAATTTTGAACAAAATCTGTATTATGCTACTGAATGTAATTACAATTTTGTAATTTTTTTGATGTATTCAATTTCTACCACAAAGTAATTTGAAGAAGTTGTATTGATTAACAATACTTCGAGGTTATTTATACATCCATATTATGTCTGCAGGGGACTAAAACCCACGCAATTCTTTGTTATCTGTCAGCCTTTTTTTCCCGCAGAAAAGATTTGGCTGTCTTGTTTGTTACCAGTATTGTTTCATCAAATTTAAATTTAACGTTTTTCTTGTAGCATTGCTGGTAATCTAAATTATCAAGATTTTAGAAATATTCAGTTTTTGCATGTCACTAATTTCCCTTACGGTTTTGATCAGTAATTTCAAATTTAGATAGTTTGAATGTTATTTCCACTCTGATGGGAATTAATTGTGAAATTAATGTTTTATTGTTTCAATTACTGGTTTGAGGCAAAATGATTGTCTTTTAGTCTTTGTTAAAGAATTGGTTATTCTTCTTGGCATCAAAACGTTGAATATATTTGCTGTATAAATAGTTAATTGTGTTTGTTTACGGATGATGGGTCCATATTATGTACATGTATATATATCTATATAGTAGATCTGGTTAAGTTTTTGTTTTGAATTCAAATAAAAAAATTTGAAGGAAAAATCTTTTGTTTGTACGTTGTCTTAAATCAACATTGACTTGTGTTATTGGCCATGGGTTAAGATTTTATGTATGATGAAATGGCATCAGAATGATGTCAAAAATATTTTGAAATATCAAAATTCTTGAATTAGTAATGAACAAAGGTTGTTATTAGCTCACCTGAGCACAAAGTGCTCACAGTGAACTTAAGTGATTGTCTTGACTGTCGTCATGTGATGTGTGTCATATATATAGTGTGAGGTCACTTGTTTTACATACAATGTATATAGGGAGAACCTTTAAATGTATTTTAGGTTAGAGTTTAAATTATACTCACTAGGTTGCGTTTACTTACGTTTCACTACAGAGATTGTTCAAATTATGCCTCTGGGGTCTTAATTGACTCTGCTCCAAGGTCACTTGTTTTATATAGATTATACAAGGAAACCCCTTTAAAAATTCTTGTGATGAAATCACATGGCCTAGAACTTAGATATTTGGTGTGAAGCCTTGTCTTTTAGTCCCTACAGAGTGTTCAAATTGCAACCCTGAGGTCAAAGGCACCTTGGCGCCGCATGTTTACCAAGTTGTCTATTCAACAAGATATTCAGATGAGCAATATTAAAGGCAACTATGGCCCTCCTATTTTTTGTTTATAAAAGGCTGAAATTGATTAATACAAAGTTTATTAATTAAAAGGAAATTCTCATTTGCACCGTAAGAGTCAAAATTTCATCCAAGGCCACAAAATCTCATCATGTAATTGCGGTCTTAATTCTAAAAAAAGAATTGGATTGTGCCTAAAAACTGAGTCTCAGTTTATGAATCTTAATTTTGGGAGGAAGCTGTTACTTGCAGAATTAGGGGACAGATAAGTACATGTAGGTATTCCAAGCAGCACTGGTTTGGTAAACACTCCACATTATATAACGTCAGCACAGCATAAAAACCCAATACAAACCTTCTCATGATCTTGCTTACACTCAAATTTGTACAGAAGATGGATAATATATATATGTTTATATATATACAGACATTGGTCCTTACATTGTTCTACCATAGCGCGCGATTGGCTGTTCTATTTAACTCACCAGATTGTTACTGTAGCAATTATGATGACGTCACGGACTACTTGTTTTTATACGGAGGAGTAAAATCTAAAAGCGAACTAAAAATATGCATGTAGTTATCGTATTTTTCGGGTAAAAATGAGAGTAAATGTAAATTATTTTTGTGTTTGAATCGAAATAATAAATACGTTTCTTTATTTTTTCAGTTGAGTATGCGAATTGGTTCGGAGGCGGATCGTTACTAAGCTGGGCCATATAAAGTATAAATTGGTTATTGCAAGTCGTATTTTTATTTTTTCGATTTTTAATAAAAATACACGCTAAATTCAATTCACTTTTTTTCTATCCAAATGGTAGATAAAATGAATGAATAATTGTGCATTTAAACGCGTAATTTATTTAAACTCAAATAAAAAGAAATGTCAGTCAACTGTAAAACTTCTCACATACCGGAAGTAGTGAAAAAACGCACGATTTTCACGATTTTCTTGCTTTTAAGGTACGGCCATCTTGACTTTATGTATAAAGCTTTGTATCAGTTTGGGCTACCACGCGGTAGAAAACGGCAAGATAGACGAATATTTATTCGTTATAAAAGATGGAAAACTGAAAATGCCGTGGACCAGAGCGGGGACGAAACAAAGGAATGTGGCAAATTGATGGTAAGTCGTTAATAAGCATTTTTGACTGTTTAAAACTGAAATATTCATTTTTCCACGTGCGTTTCCGCTGGCTGTCCAATAGCCGCTAAGAAAGAAAACTTGTATTTCTCGAAAAACATTTGTTTTGTATGTTAAAAATAAATTTTCAACCAAAAACAGTGCATCTATTTTTGACTTTGAACAGACAGGTCGGTTTTATTTGAGAAAAATATCGACTTAGTAAAGTATTATTTGTAGATAAGTAGCCCACAGTTGTGGCTGAATTTTTCAAATAAAAATGGCGATGTTTTATAAGCTAAGAAATATGATATATTAAACGGAACACCATATTCATATTTGCTGCATTTTTTGCCATAGAATTATCAAATTTACGTTTTATTCAAATATTACAGGAAATACGAAATTCCTACACTCATTTCGAAGGAATTGGTTTTCTAAAATTCCTCTTTGCAATACCCATTCTCGCTTATAATTTTGCTTAAAATAAGAAAAAAAAGACTCGAAAGTATTCAAGGCATTTACAATTTCAATTCTGTCAAAATGCGCCGCGTGGATGCGCATCTTGCATAAATGTACTATTGTGCAACTTCGTAGACCGACATCTAATATTTTAATGATCACATATATGGAAACCAATTTGTATTTTTAAGACAAAAGTTTGAAGTTGATACGTACAACATTACATGCAGGTCATATTAAATCTGATATCCAGAATTGGGACAAAAAAGCACGTGTTTTAACTGGTATTTCTTTATTCGCATTCAAGGTCATGTGATTACGGTTCTTTCTGCTTCGTATGATTTATCATACATATTTTTACACAATTGTGAACATTGTATGTATATATTTTTACACTATTGTGAATATTTTGTATAAAAAGAAGCATCTTATACAACGTGTATGAAATCAACTGTTTGTCAACGTCTTTGTCATCGCAACCGCTATTCGTAACTCATTTAAAACCACGCCGTGCACGTGTCGCACGTTTACGATGCAATTAGGGACGTACTCGTTCTTAATTCATCATCGTTTTAATTTTCAATCCGTGATAAACTCCTGTTTCCCTTGTAATATGGTTTATTATGTTTGTATATTTATACGAATGGCACGCATATTTGTGTGATAATCATGCGATATGTATTTTTATCTACTTGTCTTCCGAATTGACATAATTTTAGTAAATGTAAAAACTGTATTTAATATTGAAACATAATTATTTGTGATTCTAAGCACAAAAAAATAAATTGCATTTATGCACCTTTTAACCGTGCTCGACAGGAACTGCATTTTTAATTGGCTCTTAGATTTTACTCCTCTGTATCAAAATATGCATTCTGTGACGTCATAAATGCAAGATAATAATTTGATGGGTAAAATGGAACAGCCAATCATGTTTAGTCGTAAAACAATATTTAGGTTGATTTATTGTTGCCGTTCACGACATATACAATTTACCAGATTTGACCATTTCTTCCCTTACACCGCTTGTTTTTAACCAATCAGAAAGGAGAATTCAATACCACATGATAAAAAAATGGCGGACAAAAGGACCTCAAAAGGGTCTCCTACGGGGCACATCATCCTCCATGTTTTGTCGGGTTATCTGTTTGTATAATTGAAATGTCTTTTTTAATGCACGGAGCTCGAAATCAGTTTGCAGGTTCCTGCTGGGTAAACAATATTTCGAATATTTCACTAAAAAAAATAGCTTTTATAGTTCAGAAACGAGTCTATTTTTACAAAAAGGAGGATTTTATTTGATGAATATTAGATATAAATGCTAGTTTAATTCATCGTGAAATCCTTTGTTTCCTCTCAATGCGATACTTCGATATTTTAGTTATGTGTTTTACTTATGTTTTGGGGGGCATTTTATCGTAATTTTTTACAATTTTTTGAAACATATTTTTGATTATAAACACAAAAAATAAATTGCATCTATGCACCTTTTTACCGTGCACGACAGGAACTACATTTTTAAATGGCTCTTAGATTTTACTCCTCTGTATCAAAATATGCATTTTGTGACGTCATAAATGCAATAAATCCTTTGTTTCCTCTCAATGCGATACTTCGATATTTTAGTTATGTGTTTAACTTATGTTTTTGGGGGCATTTTATCGTAATTTTTTACATATGCTCTTTTGGGACAGTTAATCGCCGTTAACTGGTCCCCGTTCCATGTTGCAGTGCCCCAAAGGAACGCTGTCTCTGTACAACCAGAGTCAACGGGAACCAATTTAAAATCGTCGTAAATATAGAATGTGTTGCAAACTCTCAATAAGAAATGAAATCTCTAGGAAATCTTGATTCAATATTCTATTCTTAGCTCTTATACTTGGCTGAACGGCGATTCCAAGCATTTTTGGAAATGCTAATACTGATTATGCTTCTATTGTCAATGTTATAGAGCGGTTTGGAATAAGAGAATTGTGGAAAATGTATCGAATAAAATTGAAAAAAAGATTGAATAGTGAAATAGTAATACCATTAATATCTTTAACATATGAATACGTAGAATCTGGTAAAAAGTTAAAATAGCTTTTTTATGGAAATGAAATATTGACAGAAATTTATCGAGTCTAACTGATTGTAAGGTAAATATGATATGTTAGCTGTTTAAACGTATTATTTCACACTGCATAATTTTCAATGGGGGTGTAAACTTATGATTACTAGGTGTTGATCTCATTTTTTGACGAAACATTTACGTGAAACAGCAGCAAATTCTAATTGAAAATGTCCATCCCTATTTTTATAATATTAGACGACATGACGTGACTAGACGTAGTCTGCCGAGGTGAGCCGAATTACGTCTTTCCATAGTCTATATGTATATACATGTAATATATAAACTGACTGTGGTCTTCTTCTGCGTCATTTTTTGTTCATTTTAGATAATATTTGGGGGTTAAATAGGGTTTTTTTAAAATAATTCTGGTCGCAAATTTACTTCACAGATCTATTACTAATGCTTGTCTGCTTGTCTTGAGTTTATAGTCATTGATAAGAACGACCCCATTAAAAATGTAACAATTGTGACAGAAACTTCAATACACATTCATAGTCGAACTAACAAACTCTATTGACATCTGTAACTATTCCTATTTCAGTCGCCTAGCAGCTAAACGTTAATGAATTACTACTATACGTAAACTCTTATATTGGTTGCTAAGCGACTGTACAATAAACCAAACAATGACTTCACTTTACAAAAGCTGTCTGGTGTGTGATAGGAGCAGAACCTTCAGAAATCTTTGTCATTTCACTTCCTGGTCCAGAACTCCAGCAGTTCATATCCATTTCCCCAGACATACTCTTTTACGACAATGCACTGTTAATGTAGAGTCACGGTATACTATAACTGTCATTGGAATTGGTACGTCTGGTTCGGAATAGCACAACGTACTGTCACGTGATCAAATTATGTGACTACAGTCGTGAATAACTTTCCTGTCCTATTCAATGGTCTAGACTCCGGAGCTTCGACTATCGAAGCTCTTTTGAATTTAAACATCACCTCGTTTGTAAAGGAAAGATGTTACGTTTTAGTAAACGTTCTTGATCTTCTTTTTTAGATTTTTATGTTTTAAAATTATCTCAAGATATGAGTATGATACCATGAAACTACGCCCAGATTTGTTTTTGGTTAAACCTACATGTAGTTTAATCATTCTCAGATCTCAATTATCAGTCATCAAACATAACAAGCACAACAAATAGGTAAAGTCTGTGTATTATGGCATCAAATTTTAACATAAAATATGACAGTTGATCGAGCGAATCAATCAAGTATAGCCCACATACTGCGCGTAAAACACGGACCAAATTTCCCGCCCCACACAACATAGAATACCGTAAGCCCTGCTCATTTTGAAACCTGAATAATTTCATTTACTCAACGTACATTGTTTATGCTCACTAATTATTTTTCCTTGTATTGGATTTCAAGGATTGAAGTGTAATCTTCCTGAAACATTTTCATCCGGGGATTTTTAGGTCCGGCATGGTGTGGTATTGTTTTGTTTTTGGTTAGCTAAGGAATTTTCTCAGACACCAGCTTCCTATGGTGCATTCCTGTCTAGGCTACTGTCCATTTATCCATATCAAAGGGGTTCGTAGAAAGTATTGTACCGAACTATCTTCTGTTCAGTCCTGCCCTGCTCTGACGATAGGACTAAGAGTCTTTTTGTGCGGTTTGGGGAATTGTTCGTATAATACATATTTTCAATTGCGCAAGAGTTGAAATACTTGTACAATGATACTGTGTCAAAAATTACAACGTGATACTTCGTTGATAATTCTGACTTAATTTAAATATTGTAATTTAAAGACTCCCGTATGACAAATAACACTCATGTTTTTTTGCGCGTTTTTTTCTGCTTTTAATCTCACTAGAGTGTGAATCAATAAGCTCAAAGCTTCCCCTTGCATTGAAACTAAAATAAATAGGTAATAAAATCGGGTAATTCATTTCTATATTGCGCGAAGGATAGGAAAAACTTCCCTCAATGAAACAAATAACCACATTGATAGCAGACTATGGAAATATAAAACTGTCAAAGGAATACAATGAAAGTAGCAAATATTGTAATTTTCGAAATCTGATGCTGAGGCGGAAATTTTAGAGAATTTTGCAGGAATACAGGATGTCGCAAAAGCATCGTGACGCGAAACGGCGTAATGTTGCAGAAATGGACTACATAAACGCTCAGTTTTGCAATTTAAAACGTTTCTAATAATAGTGACAATTTATTGATTCAGAACGTACAAATCTGTGGACAAATCAAACGCAACGTTTGGCACGTGCCTCGCCTGTTTTTTTTTCTAGGCGATGAATGAAGTATAATTATAGTACTTACAACAGCCTAGCATACTGTTACATAAAACATTTTTATGAAATGCGACATTTCTTGTGTATTGTTCAACATGTCTATTGTGTGACATTTCGCGCCCCCCTCTTTATGATTTATTTTTGTCGTTTTATGATGATCACATCTAATGTGGTGATTATTATTATTTAGACAGCTTGTTTCATCGGCTGATTTTAGCTTTTTTTGTTGTTAACTCAAAAAAAGACTAACAATCACTTTGGAGACTTAGTGATTATTCATGTGACTCTCCGCGTGGAGATATTTAATATGTCGCTTCGTTAAAATCTTTGTTACTGTATGTATGTATGTTCAAGTAGTTGATTTATACCTTTGAAAATCCGAAAATGTAGCAGGTGGTTTTTGCTGCTGACGTAAGAACTGACAAACACTGTTTTCAAAGCAAACTTGCAGACTTAGTAATCTCTGAATCTTGCAGCGTTACATAAGGAGATATTGTTGTTGCTTCGCCATCGACATCACAATATTTAGTAATAGTTTTTACATGTATAGAAAACTGCGGGTTTTTTTTGCTGTTGACGTCAAAGTAGACACACTCTAGACTGTTTTACTATTTTTCCATTCTCTGTCATTTTCTCTCTCTCGAGTTTGTCACAGTGAAGTTTGTTGGCCGTGTTAGTAGAGAACAGCCAATATATACCCTACAGCCAGAGTTTGCAATTACCGTGTGACACTTGTGTGTGATCGTGCAAAAGATACCAGGATATTAACGAACAGCAAACGTCCTCTGATGTGTTTAATTCTTAGCAGACGACATGTTATAACGTTTGGTATGTACAGTGCATTTGTTCTTTTTTGTTTTCAATATTGAAGAGCTCTGAAGATCAATTTTCTTTCCAAGATTATAAAATCTATTTTTATATAATTGAATGATTGAAATTCATTTGTTTTCTTGGTTCTGTTGTTATGTAGCGGATTTCTATACAATTTATCAAGTGGAGTTCTCTTTCAATTTATGTTTGCTTGTATATGTATCATACATTGTTTTAGAAATATTTTTATAACTGCTCTGCTTGACCGTTAAACTTTACTATTATTGTCATCTTTTATCATTTGTTTCATGTTTATAATGAATTCAATTTATCAGAACTGATTTTTAGCTAATGTAATTAATTGAATATGTTTAAATGGTTTATATTCAAAACCTTACACCTGTACGTAGTTCTTGGAGAAAACCTGTTTACAAATATTTACAAAATGTATAAAATTATACATGTAATTGAAAATATACTCCAAATCTACATTACTTTAGCCTGAATTATAGTTCAATTGCTTTGTCCACAAAAAGGCTGAAACTCTGCAATATTTACGTGTATTTTTTGTTTTGCCATTATTTTCCCAAATTGATCGTACACACTACAATGAAGACAAGAACTGCTCCTGTACTTATGAATCCATTTTACTAGCAATCTGTCATGCTATGATTTCCTCGTAAAATCATTGCACACCATAAAGGTCATTCATAAACTTTTGTAAAATTATCTGAACCAGCTCCTATCAGCTATATTAGGATCGTAACAAAATAGTACGGTTTCTCGTAACTAGATACAAAAGCTGCTTGCCGCATGGACGCAGACAGATAATGAATATTTTGAAATCCTGGCTGTTATTTATTGATGTGGTTGAATTAATTGAATCTGTGCAACCGTTTAAATCAATTTACGATAGTATTTTGATTTTACATCTCCCAACGATTCCCTAAGTAATTCAGATTTGATTTTTTTTTCACTTTGTTTTGAATACATTTATCTAGATTGGTAATATGAAAATAATTATCTCGCAATTCGTTTTGTCAATGGACCAGTGGTATGGACGTATTTGACCTCTTTGTAACTTTTATCAAAATAGCCTCTACTGGATTCACTAAACGTCCCCTCTTCACACTTAAGGTCTGTTAGTACAATATTTTTTCTTACATCACAAATTTGAAGTGAAATGTATGTGATACCCGAGCAAACTGGACTGTATACCTGCAAATAATGATTGCATGTGTTACTAAAAATGTGTTGTCTAGTGTTATGAAATTGCGATGTAAGTTACCAGCCCCAAATTGATGCGGCGATGGTGTCTAACAATCACGCTCACAGCTGCAAGTCCTGCTGCTTTAATGACTCCACTTTTACGTCCCTTCTCAATGCTATTACGGTAAAAAAAATATTTCAACTGATCTACTCTGTGGCTTCACCAATCCCACTGATAGTTTTATCTGGCATTGTCTACTCGGCCAGCCACATGTCCAATCTTTTAGACATGTTCATTGTTACTTTTGTTTTCGGACGTATTATCAAGGACAGTATGAGGAAATGTCATTACTTTATGAACACCTTTGAAACCAAAGAATGATTGCCTTTAATATTGATATGTTCTCATTATCAAGTTGAATTACAGAAGAAATAAATAAAACTGGTCCAAAAATAAGTGGTCTGTAGACTAGTTAGCTGGTCTTAATATTGTAGAGACCTCTAAGTGAGTAAATTTATATGTAGCCTGTAAGTGTATTTTGGGGCTCAGTTCGGGACGTTTCTTCACACACAGAGAAAATGCCCGGATAACATCAGATCGTGTTTGGTTCGTAGCTGTTGTTATGGTAACACACTTTCCTGTCATTTTTGGCAAGTACTTAAATAAAGTATTTGATGAGCTGGATGTCACATTAATCTTAATGATCATTGCTTAAACTATGGTTCTTTACTTGAATGGTAATTATCACCGTTTATGAATGCTTGTGTGAAATATAGGGGGCTGTTAACTTAACCATTGTTCCTGGTTTATTTAGTAGTGCTACCATGTCAACCTCCACATCCCGTGAAAGACTGCCCACCTTCCCTCATGCAGTGTGTATCAGAGTTTGGAAAAAAAATGTACTAAATATGATGTCTTTGGTCAATCCACCAAGAAAACATTGAACACTGAAAAAAAAAACTGGTTTCATTCTCTCTGTCAAAATTCCGGTTTTTATTTGTGCTTACCAAGTGAAAGGTTGCTCATTCTGCATACTTGGGGGGCAAAACGACTGCTCATTTTTTTCTTGTAATGCATCGCTATAACGTATGCTAATAGTGTATTTCAATTAGAAGTGTTGTTCCTTTACTTTTTAAGTCATCTTCTCCATCACTAGGAAGCACCGATTAATGATTGTCCAGCCAACATGGAGCCAGTTCATTCCTTAAGTGCTTTTAAAACAATTCTATACTTGGTGTTGCAATGAAATCGCTCGAAAATGGATCGACTATTACATTGCGTTTTAGACATTTTGTGTTTGTAGTGTAAATGATCTTCATTGCACTTCATGCAAAATGCATTTATTGAAAGTTGAAAATGAAATTTTAGATGATTTGTAAGGATGCTAATTGAGACGCACTTTTAGTTGACAAAGATTTTGAATACTGATTTCAATTATGCAATTTTGAATTTGTTCACACTTTGAGCAAAAACTTAAGCGTTGCATTTTTAATGAACTTAGCGTAATTTTCACCACGCCGCATTGAATTGTGCAAAGCTTGCTTATTTACAAATTTTGCCATGGAAGCACTAACATCGATTTTCTGGAGAATTGGAAAAAATATTTTGAAATTTAAATTCTGCATAATTGAAACGTACATTTCTTATTTTGGTCATACAAAATGGAAATACATGGATGAACATGTTTAAACCTTTATCAATGAATTTCCTCATTCATTAATGTTTGTTTGAAGCAGTGTAGCTGAGTGTAGAGGAAAGTGAGCACTAAGTAAGAATATATGTGTCAAAACCAAGTCATCTAAAGCTCGTTTTTAACTGTTAGACAGGAATGCAGGCATCTCGGCTATGGGACCATGTCTTATTATTAATTTCGTTTTGAACGCATGATACATTTATCAACTTTCAATTCTCGAAAGATGATTTTACCAAATTGAATAGATGATATTAACAGATCAAATTAGAGATATCATCAAATTGAATAGATGATATTAACAGATCAAATTAGAGATATCATCAAATTGAATAGATGATATTAACAGATCTAATTAGAGATATCATCAAATTGAATAGATGATATTAACAGATCAAATTAGAGATATCATCAAATTGAATAGATGATATTAACAGATCAAATTAGAGATATCATCAAATTGAATAGATGATATTAACAGATCAAATTAGAGATATCATCAAATTGAATAGATGATATTAACAGATCAAATTAGAGATATCATCAAATTGAATAGATGATATTAACAGATATTTAGTATTCAATTTAGTAATATGATATTGAATTAGAGATGCCCCCCCAAAAAAAACAGCTGTTTGTGACTTCATAATATGTAAATACATGATATTACAAATTTAAACATTAATTCACCAAATTTCATATTTAATCTCACAAAACATCAAATTATAAAATGGTGTTCCAGTAATTTCTGGTTGTGCATTGTATGCATTTACACCAAGCTGAACACAAGATTTGCAGTTGCACAAGATTTGAAATTTAATTATTTTAACTTGTAACTTATAGTTCAGAAAGAAGATCTTGGGATGGTTAATCGAAAGGCCATGTTGTTAGGTGGACTGTGGCTTAACTGGGTGATTATGATGAACGATATCACATTTTAGCTTATGTTGGTCTTAACTTTGATTCATTAATTCTGTGGATGTAGACAGATTGTTTCAGACTGTAAAGGGAAATGTTGAAGAACTGATAAATAACCCAGCTAAAAGTTTTGCACGTCGACGTCTTGTGCTACAATGTAAGGGTGAGGTATTATGTTTTCTGTGTCTGTTGGAAAGCGACGCAATAAATTATCTCCAAACATGTACAGAAGGTGTTAATGCAATCTTATTGTGTGTCTGGAATTCTCAGCCACAATCCAGATTAGCTTCGCCGTATGTAGGAAACTTCTCTTATCAATGCTTTTATGCAAGGTGTTCATTTTATGATTGCCATGATCCTCCGTGGTCTTTGAAGGCTGATTGTGTGAATCTACCCAAAAGGTATTTTACAGAGCATGTCTTAAATTAGACCCCATTTGATGTTTTAATGGATCTTGGAAACAAAAAAGAAATCTAGTTCGAGATTTGCGCAGAAAATGTTATATTTTGACTTGCGTAGTTAGGGTGCAAGGTTAACCTCCTTGCTTCAACTCAATTTTGTGTTTTCAATATTCTCAAGTCACCTAGGATACAATGGTATAACTGTTGAATCTCTGTTTACACAACATACATACCTGGTCTGAAATAAGTCCAGAAAGAAAATGAGATTTTAACTGTGGGCCTATTTCTGGTTTTATAACCTCCAATCCAATTCTGCATTCGTTCAGGCTAAATGAATATTTCATAAAGTCTTCCATGGTGGACTTTCAGAATTTTGAAAAAAAAATAGTTCACCATATTTGACCAATTTACTTCCTTTAGCAATGGAACATTTTTCTGTGATAAACTAGTATAAAACTACAGCATTTTGACCTGGGTTTGGTCAACAAATAAGTTTTTTTCTCATCATCGCAATCCCTCTGTTTGGGTGACAGCAACATAAAATGTTTTGTTGTCTAGCTGTCTGACTGTTTCATTAATATGAGGCCTATCAGTGTGGATAAATTGTAACTGACGTTAAGCCACCATTTCTGACCACCAGACTATTCGAAATGTATTTATTGAGATAACATTTCTAATTTACTGATCTGACAGTGTCCATGTGGAATTGTCAATTCTAAAATAGAGGAAATGATACAAATAGAAAATAGTCCTTACTTTGAAATTGAATTTAAATTGATTTTGTACATACAGTCAAACATGTGAATAATGACCACCAAGGAGCCTCCATGATTGAGTGATTATGGTATATGACTAGTAATCACTAAGCCCTTACTGCTCTGAGTTCAAATCCCTTCTGGTACCAGACAAAATTCATGTGTGAGGAAGCTATCCAGCTAGCTTATGGAAGGTCGGTTCTACCCAGGTACATGCCTGGGGTCTCCGTCCATCATTTAAGCTCAAAGGTCGCGAACTTCTAACCCAGCAATCCGGGTTCAAATCCTGGTCACAGCAGGCCATACCCTTCTATGAAAATTTGACAAAAGTATTGATTTCTTCCATATGTGGAAGGGTAAGTTAGTACTGGTTAGTACACAGTCCAGGAAAACTGGTTAGATGAACCAATATAATTGAAAAATTGCTGAAAAAGGCATTAAATCCAGTGAAAAAATATTAGGTGATCAATGGGAATATTTAAATGTAGGCATTTAGTTGGCATACTTCTCAAGAACTTCGTTATAACTCAAACTAATGATATTTTCTGTGTAATACAACAATGGTTGTACATTATAACTCATTTTAATTATTCTGTGTAGCTCACTAACGGAATTTACTGACGACGTCTGAGATTCCTTCTCTAATCAACAAAACCACTTCTACTTAGGAATTACAAACCACAGGTATTTACAATTCTAGAAAAAAAACAACCCAACGAATTTGAGTAACAAATTTTTCAAGACATGACAAACCGCAAGAAAATACCGACTTTATTCTAATAAACATCCCCGGGAACGTAACATTAAATCAAATTTTTTTTCCATTTGTGGAAATAATTTATTTGAACTTTAGTTGAATGGTGAGTCATGATTTTAATTCTTTTTTTCAGAAAGGGATAATGGTTAATGTAGGATGTGCATTTATTGGTATATTTTCGGTAATCGACTTCACCACATTTCTAATTTTCTCAGAATATTTTAGAAACCCTGAGGAAACAATTCTTGAATAATTGAGTAGATTGAAATAAAAATATCTGAATCCATGCTTGCTGAGAATTTAATAGTTTTATAATTTTATTGAACAAACCACAGGAGACTCTAGGAAGCCAACTTTGATCCAGCCCACACTTTCTCCGAATGATGATTCACTACTGGAGACCGATTGCTAATATGTGATATCGGACCTAGAAGTAAATAATCTATTTTCTTTGGTAGTACTTTTAGACACCATTTTTTAAAGCATAGATAAATACACAGGGTCACAATGGTGTTGAAGTGCTTACGTGACGTCATTTTTCCGTCTGTTCATTTTCTTCAAATTTCAGGTTCCTTAAAAAGCAAACAATTTACAATTTTTCGCAATATAAGTTTACTGATAATATTATTGTCACAAATGAAATGGCTAATTGGATTTTTAAAAAATCAAACCAGCTTTTTTACATGGTTTCTAATCAGAAGTGTCATTGTTCTTAATATTATATATGCTAGGATTTCTTGACTCATCATACTATGCTCAGATAAAAATAATATGTACAGAAATTACTTTACAATTCGCTGAATTGAATGTACTGAAGTTAAATGGCTGCCAAATCATGGACTTACGTACAGGTACTCTTTTTGTGGAATGTCTGCTGTAATCCATCTGCTACAAGTCGAGACTATACGTGCTGACCAAATGACTGAGACAGGCGTTAAGTTCTAAGTTTATTCATTGTTATCTCTGCTTAATGTCTATTCTTTTTGTAGAATAAAATATTTAATATAAAATGTCTGCATACGATAATTCGTGTGTATCTGAATTCTGAAAAGAAATAGATTTTATTATATCTTCCTCTGGGCTTTTTATGGTTTTATATAAGTTTGGTTCTCTCAGTCTTGTAAGAATTGCCCATTGGGAAATCCTATCAAGCATTAGTACCAAACGTATGAATTCCATTGTCATCATTTGTTTTGCCATTTGGAAACCGGAACTGTAGTCCACTGGTTAGTTTGCTGGACTTGTAATGCGGTGATCTGAGTCCAAATCAAAGTCGTGGCAGGTCATACCCTTCTATGAATATCTGACATGACTGTTGATTTACTTCCATATATGGAGAAGTTGCCGAGAAGTACTGGTTAGTATACAGTCCAGGAAAACTGGTTTGGTGTTCCGGTTGCCTTACATAACCGAAAAATTGTTGGAATATGGAATTGATCCCAGTGAAAAAATACCATTTAGATCTAAACTTTTGACAATCACCAAAAATATGAGACTCTTCTTACCACATACCTTATATCTGCACAGAATAATTAGTCCTACTTTTTTATTGACATGTTTTCTTGGTGATTTACATAAATGGCTGATTTTGTCACTTTTTGCAAAATCAGCACACTGTCAATTTGGTTTTATTATATCAATTTGAAGTAGATGTAAACATAAGTTTCTGCAGTATCCACAATTACCTCCATCATGTCTTGTTTTTTATGTGACAATGCGCACAGTGTTTATGTGTTCTGACATTGTCAATGATTGCATGGTATTTCTTTAAGTGCTATCTGCAATTCTTACTCTATAAGTAGCACAATTTGGATAATTACTGGAGACAGCAGAAACTGTTTTGCTAATGTTATTGCTGTTACTATGTATAATTATGTAGCAAATTCTGCTGAGATAAATTCTGTTCTTACATCTTTCTCTCAGACATTCGCTAGCATCAATTTTCCGCCTGCCATTCATTCAAGAAATACGGAAGGGTTAGTGAAATCAGGCTTGGCAGCAAGGTTATTGACATACATTCATGTTGAAATTAAAGTTATCGATTTTATAGTTTGTTGTCTGCATTTTGTATAACTACACATGGTTCAGATATACCAGAAGGGGAACAATGCGCGCATGATACCACGTACAAATGAAAAATAATGGCATGTTTTTAATTTTTTTCTAATGATAATGTCTAGTTTATTTGTTAAGTTTGCTGGCGAATGATTATGCTTTTAGCCTTTAAAACAGTGCCATAATAAAGCCGAGAACTTTGTTATGCCAAAAGACATTTTTGTGACAATTAAGGGAAAACTGGCTAATTTGCTCCAATTAGAACTGTAAAAATGGCATCTTTTGATTTTGTAGTTCAAATTTACTCCTGTATTGCCAATACAGTCATTTTTTAGAATTGAAATATATAAGAGAAAGTTCACAGCCTGAAAGCTAATCACAGAAGGCATAACACTCATTAAGAAGACTTTAATTTTAAATGGAAGCATAATGAATTCCCATTAATGTTACAAAACAGGCAATTACTGCGTGAGGCTTATTTGTTCATGCACGATACTAAGTACGTGTCAGGCAGCAGAAACTACCACGTTAGTGATTTTCTCCTTTCCATTCTTATTCTTTCCCAAAAGCTCTCATTTCTTTTACACATATTTAGATTTATTGTGAATATTAGTCGGTCATACTATGCTGAATCACCACATTTTTTCTTAAGGGCAGTGCTTCATTCTGTTCGCACAATTCTCACCTGAGAACCAAGGTGCTGAATAATGTGGTATTTAAGTTGTCTTGACTTAAACATTCTGAACATCCAAACATCTGAATTTCCAAAAGTGACTTTTCTAACGCACTGTAATTAATATTATTCATCAACTATTTATCTAATTAATGTGGTATACTATAATTTCATACTTTTTCAATTAAGTTTTCAATTATATATAGCCGAGAGTAGATGAAGTCACTCAAGGTGGGCTGAATGAATGAATGTACAATTCATTGACATTAACCTTTGATTAATAGAACGCAGGTCAATGAAAATAAACAATGAATTGCACAAACGTTTTCAGATTTTGAAAGAATCTTGCACTTCTGTTTCCTGCATGACATTCTGAATTCCCCAAATTTTTGTTCTCATAACATACACAGGCTGTTGTCACTTTGGCTGGACCACCTTAGCTGTGCTCTCTTGTTTAATATTTATTGATGGTGAGTAGAACACAGACTTTTTATGTATTGCAATAAAACAGTGTTCACTGGGGTTACAAAGTAATTTGTGCACTGTCTTTGAGCACTGATCAGTTACAGCTGCTTTTAGCAACTGCTGAAATATAATGAAATCACTTGTCAGAATTCGGTCAATTCCAGCCTTACTCTTCTAGTATTTAAAGGCCAAGGCCGAGGATATAAAACTGAGATTGGTCTCTGAGCTCAAATCTCCTATCTTGTCTTTTTATGTTCATATTTAACTATGATCAGACAATAATGACATTATTGATACATTATTCTGACAGCATAATAAACCCAAATATGTATTTAAACATGAATTTTCTCTATCTTTTTAACCATAATACTTAGAGAATGGAATTGAGATTTGAGCTCGGAGAGTGTTCTCAAGTTTATAACCTTGGGGCCTAGACTCCATATTTACGATATTTTTTTCAAATTCTGGAAACTTCATGTAAAATAAATGTGTGACTATGCGGGATTTGTTTGTTAATCATACATATATAGCTGAA
Source organism: Lutraria rhynchaena (assembly GCA_008271625.1). Taxonomy (NCBI): domain Eukaryota; kingdom Metazoa; phylum Mollusca; class Bivalvia; order Venerida; family Mactridae; genus Lutraria; species Lutraria rhynchaena. The sequence goes on from VIBL01000036.1 coordinate 1,961,364, forward strand.
AATACTGTTGAAGACTTGCATAAAACCCAAAAACTTCACAAAAATTACTTTATCACTTTAGTCCCTTTATAGAGATATAATCTATCTAGCTTTGATCAATATTAATAAAGAGTCCCCTTATGCAAAGATGGTATCTATTTGTGAGATTTTAGTCTGAAATCCGTTGCTTATGGGTCATATACGTTAAGAATTTCCTGTGTTAAAAATTTCCTGTGTTAAAAAGAAGTCCTTTACATGACATATGTTCTAACGACCAGTTATACATTCTATGATATGGAAAAATGATACGGTAAGATCACAAATAAATAATTAATGAGTAGAACATTAATGTTATACATTTTTACATGTTCTCAGGTTGTGAAGTCAGGAACTTTTTGTGTGCGTTGATAGGTCTTTATAGGTTGATTGTTAATTACCAGGGTATAGTTGAAGCTTAGATGCGTAAAGTAAGTCAAGTATAAATTATTTATGAATTAAACAACGATGACATAATTAGATACAGATATTAAACCATGTTTTCTGAATCATCTGCTTTTGCAATTACAGTCAAACCTGCAAACAAAGGTCATCCTTAGAAAAGACAAAATGTGGCCTTTATTGATGGGCGGCCTTTACTTTCTACAAACAATATTTTTTTTTTCTTGAAATGACTAAGATAAGATTTAAGCTTATTTAGTACAGTCAAACCTGTGAACAAAAGCTAAAGATGTGGCCTATATTTACAGATAACCTTTATTTGGAGGTCAGTTTGTTCTAAATATTCAAAGATGGTTTTTCAAAGAATGGCCTTTATTCACAGGGTGGCCTTTATATGGAGGTGGCTGCAAGCACAGGTTAGACTGTAAATAAATGGCATTTTTCAAGTGGTTCAACATTGAAACCTGAATCTATGACCTTTTCTGTACAAAGGCCACCATCCTAACAGCTGTTATTCTTTATTTCACTTTTGTTTATATAATAGAAATAAAATATCAGAATTAAAACAATATTTCCTGTCTACCCTCACAGATTTACTCAATGTACCGGTAGCTAGAGTTTGCTCATTACAGTGACCACTTATTTGTGGGCCTGTTTTTCATATTTCTTCTGTATTTCAACTAGATAATGAGACACTACATTAAGATGAGGGGACCTCTATGGTTGAGTGGTTATGGTCCCTGACTTGTAATCACTTGCCCCTCACCGCTGTGAGTTTGAGTTCCACCTGAGAGAAATTTTCGCGTATGGGGAAGATATCCAGCTAGCTTATTAGTTGGTGGTCCTACCTAAGTGTAAGCCAATGGTTGTCCTCCGCTGTTAAAGCTGGAAAGTTACCATATGATCTGCCTGTTCGTGTGACGTTAAACTCTAATAACTTTAATTTAAAGATTGATTATTTTTAGTCCAAAGAGTGGTCTTGATATCAAAGTTTTACTGTATATATATATATATATATATATATATGTCACAGTGATACTTCAGTTAGTCATCTATTATGAATGATAAGTTTAAAAATAGAGACCATGTAACAGATGACGATAATGCTATAAGATGTGAATCAATACGTTTCTTCAGGCAAGTTTTTTAATCCGTTTTCAAGATCCGACTGTGCAGTCCAACCAGTCACAGTTGTTGATTAGTAGTGGTGAAACGATTAATCGCGATCCATTGCGAACCGCGATTTTTCATGCTCGATTCGATTCGATTCGATTCAATGACGGCAATTTCGATTCGATTTTTTTTTGGTAATTCCTACTTTCATTTTCCGTAGTATGCGAGTCAAAATGACTGAAATCTAACGAGATCAGCATTCTTCTCGTGTCGTCAGGCTCTTTACTGTTTCAGTTTTTCCTATTCACAAGTTTTATGTTTCGTTTGTTCCATTGTTTACAGTATTTAAGAAAATACATTCCATCGTAAACTAGTGGGATAGCTATTTTATTCTTGTCCTATTTAATTCCTTTTAAAATCGAAAATCGAATCGAAAAATTGAATCGTGGGATGAAAAATCGAAATCGAATCGAATCGAAATTTTTTGAATCGTTTCACCTCTATTGATTAGTCAATGCATAATTCAGTAGCATAGTTTTATAAAAACATGTCTACGTCAATTCTAAGTGAGAAAAGATAAAACAGTCAGTCCTGAATTATTGACCACCTGTATATAAAGGCCATGTATTGAACAGTCACACATAAACACACGCATATTTTGATATGAAATTAGCCTTAAACAGGTTTAGAGGCCATCTGTGCATAGTGATCACATTTTTATCTTTTTGTTGCTCTTAGGTTATGTTTTGACTGTACAAAGTGAGTGAGGATATGTTTAATTGAAGTTTCGTTCCTGTTGAAGAAAACCAATCACTTTGTTATGTTGTATAATACACTGTATACATTTATCTCTCAAAAATGTCACTGAATAAGTCTGAAGTGTTGTAGAAATTCATAATTTTTCTGGAGGAACACTCCTGGCTGTCCTTAAAATCTGGTTGATTCTGGCCAAGTTATGCCACTGATAATTCATCTGATATTAATATGTTGTCTCAGTACTTAACAGTGGCAAGAGGAATCATTTAATCATGATACAGTGAAACCCCTCCATTCTGAACATGTATTTGTTCTGAGTAGAGGTTTTTACACAGTAAGGTTTTTGTATTAAAAAGGTTTCTGTATCAGAGAGGCTTTTGTGTAAAAAAGGTTTCTGTATAAGGGAGGTTTTTGTATTAAAAAGGTTTCTTTATAAGAGAGATTTTTGTATTAAAAAGGTTTCTGTATGAGAGAGATTTTGTCTTAAAAAGGTTTCTGTATAAGAGTTTTTACATTAAAAAGGTTTCTGTATAAGAGAGATTTTGTATTAAAAAGGTTTCTGTATAAGAGAGATTTTGTATTAAAAAGGTTTCTGTATAAGAGAGTTTTTACATTAAAAAGGTTTCTGTATAAGAGAGATTTTGTATTAAAAAGGTTTCTGTATAAGAGAGATTTTGTATTAAAAAGGTTTCTGTATAAGAGAAATTTTGTATTAAAAAGGTTTCTGTATAAGAGAGTTTTTACATTAAAAAGGTTTCTGTATAAGGGAGTTTTTACATTAAAAAAGTTTCTGTATAAGAGAGGTTTTTGTATTAAAAAAGTTTCTGTATAAGAGAGATTTTGTATTAAAAAGGTTTCTGTATAAGAGAGTTTTTACATTAAAAAGGTTTCTGTATAAGAGAGATTTTGTATTAAAAAGGTTTCTGTATAAGAGAGATTTTGTATTAAAAAGGTTTCTGTATAAGAGAAATTTTGTATTAAAAAGGTTTCTGTATAAGAGAGTTTTTACATTAAAAAGGTTTCTGTATAAGGGAGTTTTCACATTAAAAAAGTTTCTGTATAAGAGAGGTTTTTGTATTAAAAAAGTTTCTGTATAAGAGAGATTTTGTATTAAAAAGGTTTCTGTATAAGAGAGATTTTGTATTAAATAGATTTCTGTATAAGAGAGATTTTGTCTTAAAAAGGTTTCTGTATAAGAGAGTTTTTTGTATTAAAAAGGTTTCTTTATAAGAGAGATTTTTGTCTTAAAAAGGTTTCTGTATAAGAGAATTTTTTGTATTAAAAAGGTTTCATTATCCAGGTATTTCTGTAAAAATCTATTGAGGTTCATAATAGATTGGTGTGGAAAACTTACTTAGTGACACATAACTTAAAACAAACATTACATCTAACAGTAACATTATAAAAAGAAAGGAACTTAATAAAAAGAAATTTTATGTAACAATCAGGAATTTTTTGTTGATATTAAAAGTATTTCACAACATAGTTTTATACCTTGTTACATATACTGCTTATATCATTTGAAATAAAAGCTGTGGTCGGATCAGAGACGTATCTGATTAGAGAAGCACAGGTCTGAAATGGTTTCAGTGTAAACATAGGTTCAGATAAATGATATATGTCAATCTGACACGATTGTGAGACGAGATCTCAAATGGATCTCTGTGTCAGTAATTATTGACGATCATACTTATTTTGTTTCTTTCTTAGTATGTGCATATTATCAATGATGATGTTAGTTTTCAATATCTTGTCATGAGATCACTTTATGATCTTTAAGTGGACAATAATTTAAGACCAAAACACATTGCTTCCTTGATAAAAAAACATATTCATGTATGATGGATGAGATTCCTCTTGGATCTGATAAATGATTTGAAATTATAACTCGCTTTTATGTTTCTGTTTTTAACTAGTTGATTACTACAGCCTAAAATTTGATGAAAAGTGATTTCAAGTTTTACAGAGACACGTTTCCATTCACCTAATTAATTCTTTATTTGGCTGTTCACCAGCTCACTGATTCCCCATCAAATTACGCTCTAGTGATGCCATAAAAACAATTTTATTGTTTTCAGTTTGTTCAGTGTTACTGCTATTGGTGTTGAGATTGCTTTGTTTTTTATGCTGCTTTTTTGTTTTTGCTGCTGCTGTATCAATAATACTGCTGTTTTGTTGTTGGTGCTGCTGTTTTGTTGTGTAGCTGCTGCTTTGTTGCTGTGGCTATGGTGTTTTTTGTTGCTGTAGCTGTATGGTTGTTGTTGTTGCTGCTTTGTTGCTGCTGTTTGGTTGCTGCTTGTTGGTGTTGTAGCTATTTGGTTGTTGTTGCCACTGTTTGTTTGTTCTTGTTGTTGTTGCTGCTTTGTTGCTGTAACTGCTGTTTTGTTGTTTTTGTTGCTATTTTGTTGTTGTTAACATACACTATTTTCATGACAATAATTTTGTAGCATCTGTCCTCTGTCTACTGTGATATAAGATAAAAATCTACTATGTGACCCTTGCTGCAAGAATGTATTATTTAGCTAAACCCCTCAAGAACCATGTTGGTCTTTTCAGCCTGAATTAGACAAAGATATGAAACTCTTATTATGAAAGCGAGATCAGCAACCATTTCAGCAACCATAATGTCAGAATAATTTGGTTTGCCTTGCATACATCTTGATTCGATCACTCAGTCAACAGTTTTGTGCTTTACTAACTGAGTTAAACTGGTGGGATGTCTTAAGTTTATAAGATAAAATTGTTTTTTGTGCTTTATGTATGTTTTACATTGTCCCATTATTACAACTTGATCAAATTTTTGACCTTGTAAATATGGCATGTAGTAACCTTGTTGTACAGAAAGGACAATGTATTGTTTGCGGCTGCAAGATCAGTATCATTTTTTCATTATAAGTTTAGATATGGCTGACCGGTCATTGTGTGACAATTCATCTGATATTAAATGATCTCCCAATAGAAATGTGTGTACACGTGTACGCAAATCATACATGCATTTGCACTCATTTTAGTAACCATTTTCTGTTTATTAAAGACATTTTCAAAATGATCAGACTGTTAAACCTTTTGGGACAAAGAATACCCAGTCAACTGTTAATGTGACTGATTCACAGAAAACTGGATGAAAATAAGAAGTCTTAATAAGGAGATGGTCTTGCTATTAAAGTGGTCTGTTAGTGAGGTTTTACTGTACTTGCTAACACTTTACAGCATTTAATGTCAGTTTTATGCAGTAGCCATACTAAATCGAGATAAGCAGTATTTCCGCAGTAATGAAACTCGCTATCTTCCGTTCCTTGTTTATCATATTATTACGTTTAGCAGATTAATATGTTCACATTGACTTTTTGTCTGTGACACTGTAGTACGTGAGTGTGGTATGATCAACATTCTGTTCCTGGCGTAGCCTTCATGAATCATTAATGATACGGTTATGATGGTTTCAAGACCAAAACTCATGGTACCAATCTTTTTTTGGTCAGCATTGTTCCTTATAAACAGCTGGTTGTATTAGTACTGTATGTGTAGAGGTTATTGTAGTAAAGAAACAGTATTTTCAATATTTTAGCATATAAAAGAGTAACCTGCCTGTACCTAAGTCTGTATTGTCTTTTATATCTTGTATCAAATGTAAAGATATAGTAAAACCCTACCCAGTGAACATTTTGATATAAAGATCACCTTATTATAATGACCTCTTATATTTAAACTAGTTTGCAATGTTTCTTCTTGATATATTTCAATTTCATAATTAGACCACCTTATCTTTGAGACTGTTTAATGTCTTAAAGGTGGTCGTTTTATCGAGGTTTTATGGTCTTTACTAAACAGCACTTTATAGAAAAACTGGTATTTCCATCAACGTCATCCTCAGGAATATTAACTATTTATAACACATTTTTCCATGAAATTACTAGCATTTGTTGAAGTCTAAAAGAATTTTTTATGCCAAACAGTACTAACAAACTAGCAACTTAAATTAATTCATGAAGCTGTACAATGGCCAATATGTTTGGTAAATGTTTCATATCAGTTACTGCATATATTTATTCAAAGATATTTTATCTACCCTGAATATTAAACCATATCTTACATATCTGTTTTTATAGTCACATTATTTTGACCGAGATCCAAACAGAAAATAAAACTGATCTAAACATGGTTTGATACAGAAACAGATAATATTGTTTCCAACAAGCATTTCAATGAATATATACAAGGTTAAGCTGTCACCACTCGGGACCAACATGCGTATTGTCAGAGTATGTGCGTAACAGCTGTGTTTATATTTATTGTGCATTAACAACGAACCACTGCAGTGCTAAGGTAGATGTTTGTGAATAACTTCATGCTCTGCTGTGTGTCTACATAAAGCCATATTAATACTTTATTCGGAGAAAAACGGTGAACGGATGTAGATGTATTCAGAAAAAAGATTTATAGCTGTGTTTGTTTTTTGAGGTTTGTTTGTTAAATTACTTACATTTAGATTGTATTTTGTTCAAAGTTTGATTAAAAAGCAAGGCGGTTTTAATCAGATTAGGTTTAAAATATTTGCTACGTGACACAAGGCTAGAATTATGATTTGAAATGTAAATTTATTACGAGCATGTCATGTTTGATTTCTGTTCTCTCTTGCTCAGCTTACTGTAAAGAGAAAGTTGATGAAAATGTTTAAATAAATGAGTGTAGATTGGGATACACAGCTTGAGAAAAACAAAGTGTGTTGTATTCATAATGCATTTGTTTATTTACATTTTATGCTGTTTGTTTTGTCTTCGTGTTATGTTATATTTTCTTATTGTATGAAACAATTAGCATTACAAATACTAAAAATAACATGAAATCTAAAGGATTTATCACGAAACAACTTGATGCATTTGGTTAAGTTTTTGTGCTCGACTGAATGGACAACTTGAATTTTATTTAGATGCAAAAATGAAATTAAAGGAACTTACAATTTTAAAAAAACATTCTCATTTGTTTCGAAATTATGTTAAAAAATGTTCGTTTAATTTCACATTCGCTTAGGTCTTTTGAAATGTAAACGATATCTATATTATTAGTCAAAAGGTGAAATATGCTTTAAGTTAGATCCAATTAGAATATCAAAAAAAATAACTTTCTGAATGACATGTGACCTTTATAGTAACTTTTGTATGATTTCATTATCATATATTCTGTTGTCAATATTGAAGTTGAAAAGTTCATTGAATACAACCTAGGGCCAGTCCCAGATACAGCCCACTTAATACAGTCCTTGAACCTACAAACTGTGAGGAATGATTTATTTATTTTTAATGATGTTTCTTTCGCTTCGAGTTATATACACTATATAATATATGTGTGTTATCTGTGATAAGTTGTATCAATCAATCTTAGCTGCCTCCAGTTCTGTCATTAGACAATAGTTAACAGTTATCTACTGATAGCTACTGATAGCTTCTCCAGCCTGGCCGGGTGTTGTACTGTAAAAACCTCGATCTCAATAAACACTTAAGGACCAAACAAGTCCTTTCATTGTAGTGGTCTTACTATTAAGTTAAAATATTGAGGAAATTTTCAAATAAGTCTAAAGATCGTGGTATTAATATTAATGTGGTGTTGGTACTCAGAAGTGGTCACTTATTGAGGGTTTAGTGTAGTTGTAAGTTCATACATGTAACTGTACCAATGGTGTACTGAATTGTTGTGTTGCTGCCTGTGAGTAACATTTTGATGAACAATTTATACAATGATTTTGTATTAATGAAATACAATTTATAAGAATATTTTGTATTAATGAAAAACAATTTATACAAATTTTGTATTAATGAAATACAATGTATAAGATTATTTTGTATTAATGAAATACAATTTATAATATTATTTTGTATTAATGAAATACAATTTATAAGATTATTTTGTATTAACGAAATACAATTGATAAAATTTTTTGTATTTATGAAATACAATTTATAAGATTATTTTGTATTTATTGAATACCTTCCACAAACCTCTACTACTGAATACATCTTTTTATCTGGATATATCTTTCAGGCTACTAGTTTTAGTTCATTCATTAATTCAAACAAACTTCTGTTAATTTATAGTTCATACAAAAAATACTTTTACAATTTTCCATTGTAATAAAGTCATTTTTACGAATCATTTGAATTTTATATCTCTTGTTTTGACTATACGGAACCAGTGTACAAGTTTTATGATCATTAAAATTGTGGTCAGAGTATAATGTAATCCTAATATTGATATGAAAGTAATCTCTTGATAATCAGACCACCTTTAGAACCACAAAACATAAAATTTTGTTGTTAACATGGTTTCATAATAACTTCGATGTATTAAGGATATTTTGATCCAAAATTAGTAGTCATTATAATGTAATGTCCTTATAAAATATAATTTGGTCGCAAAGTTCACTGCCTATATACTATTCTTGGAAATTGGAAATTAAGGTAATTTCTGATATTATAAACACTGATAACAGTTTGTTAACAAGTACACCAGTCTTCAATGCCAACTTGATGGTTCTCTAGTTACCTAGGTAACAGGGTCAGTCATTAAAGTACACCACATACAATTGGTATTGTCAAGGCTTTTGAAGTCATGTATAATTTCATGTTTCTGAAAGTATATTTTTATGATTTATTTGTAATTATTGGGTTTTATTAATCCGTCTATGAAAGCTGCTTCAATTACCATGGATACAAATGATCTTGAATTAAGATAAACTTTAGTTCAACTGTTTGACAGGAAAACATGACATTTAAAGGATATGTTGAAATAATTAATAAACCAACACCCATTTCTGTCAGCAAAATTACATGATTTCCTTTAAACTATTGGGTATATTTTAAACTTATGATGGGGTATATTTTAAACTTATGATGGGGTATATTTTAAACTTATGATGGGGTATATTTTAAACTTATGATTGGGTATATTTTAAACTTATGATGGGGTATATTTTAAACTTATGATTGGGTATATTTTAAACTTATGATTTGGTATATTTTAAACTTATGATTGGGTATATTTTAAACTTATGATGGGGTATATTTTAAACTTATGATGGGGTATATTTTAAACTTATGATGGGGTATATTTTAAACTTATGATTGGGTATATTTTAAACTTATGATGGAGTATATTTTAAACTTATGATTGGGTATATTTTAAACTTATGATGGGGTATATTTTAAACTTATGATGGGGTATATTTTAAACTTATGATGGGGTATATTTTAAACTTATGATGGGGTATATTTTAAACTTATGATTGGGTATATTTTAAACTTATGATTGGGTATATTTTAAACTTATGATGGGGTATATTTTAAACTTATGATGGGGTATATATTAAACTCTAAGGTATATTTTAAACTATTGGATATACTTTTAACTTATGATGGAGTATATTTTAAACTATTGGATATATTTTAAACTATTGGATATATTTTAAACTATGGGGTATATTTTAAACTATGTGGTATATTTCAAACAATAGGATATATTTTAAACTATGTGGTATATTTCAAACAATAGGATATATTTTAAACTATGGGATATATTTAAGGTATTAAAGGTTTTTGTGAGAAATTACAATTTTCTATGTCTGAGATGTATTGTTTGTTTAGTTACAGTAGTGAGAGCTGAACTAGAAGGATGAGCACTGATATCGGGGCTCTCCAGAAACAATACAAAACACTACAACAGAAACAACACCATGCTTGTGTAGTTCTTTCAGGTATGTACCTATTTAATCTACTTGTAAAGTCAAACGTGTGTGCTAAAGTCCACAAAATAGAGAATATATGGATTTTATGCATGGTTAGCTTTTATACACAGTGCTCGACAAATCCACTCATCCGCTTGTAATTGTGAGTAGAGAACTACTCAGGATGAGAGTAGTCTGTATTCTGTAGAACTAATTAAAATTCTAGGCTGTTTTTTCTCATCTGATATGAAATAACAATGAGTGTTTGTGAGTTGAATTCTGAGCACCAACAATGAATGAATGAATGAATGAATGGATGGATGGATGGATGGATGGATGGATGGATGGATGGATGGATCTTGTCTCTAGCTATGTTGCATTACCACAAAGTTTCTTCTCTATAAAACCAAATTATAATAAAACTTAATCAATTTGTGTTTCTTAGACAGCAATCTGAAACTTAAGAATTTACTTTTGCCACGCTATGGTGACTTAATTATGGTTTAAAGTCTGTAGGTTGTAGACACGTTTTCTCACTAAGTAAGATATCTTTTCTTCTGAAATTCCATGAAAGACCAAGGACCTCTCAGACATATTCTTGTGAAGGTAGCAGTTCAAAATTTGGATTTAAAAGTGTTATCTTAGCAAAAATATGTTAATGAAATTGACCCCTTTATAAGAAATTGGCCCCTTTATAAGAAATAGACCACTGTATCAGAATTTGTGTCATTTGTGTTTTGTATCAACAATTGACCCTTGTTTAAGAAATTGAACTCTTATAAGAAATTGAGCTGTTATAAGAAATTGACCCCTGTATAAGACATTGACCCCTTGTAAGAAATTGACCCCTGTATAAAAAATTGACCCCTGTATCAGAAATCGACCCTTGTGTAATACAGTATTTATTTAAAATATGTCTCTAGTTCTATCTGTAAGATTTTTTAAAACAAATTTGTCATGCAAAATTATGCAACTTCAAAAAATATAATGCGTACACTTAATTCTAGATGATCTATTTGAAAATTCAATTACAGGTATCGGGCAACAAACTTCCAACCCATTACCCAACAGTCCCGATGGTTCTGGGGAAGAGAATGATTTTCTTAACAACAGCATGGCAGTAATGACACTGTCTGTTACCATGGATACTGAGAAGTTGCCGCAAGAAAGGCCAGATGCAGTTTCACCCACGGTAATTTCATTTTTACTATTTGTTCCGAAATGATGTTTTCATGTCACAAATAACGTACAGAGAGTTTAGTCAATAGAAAGTATGAAAGTAGCCGGAGAAGGTATCCTGGAATTTTGTTGTCAGTTATTAATAATTTAGAAACAATAAACCTTCTTGCCTTTACCTGACTGCATTTTGTAGTACATGTAATTAACTGGCCATTAAGTTACCATTAATTTGTACGGTCATTTGTTCTAGTTTTACTGATGTTAAATTATCTCCCCTTTAGCAAGGATTAAATAGTTCTAGCACCGATGATATTTTTTCCTTTTTTGTTGGATCTGGTAAAACGGACCATTCCCAATCGAAAATAAAGGCATTTTTCCCAATGTCCCTTCTAAAAATTCCCAATTTTGGCATCACACCATGCATTTTTTCCCAATTGAACTGGACTCGAACCCTTTCCCAAAATTGCAAAAAAATCACTGAAAACACAGTTGTAATGGTTAGTTTGACTGAATGCTGCTTAGTACTGAAATACTATTAATAAGCCACAGCATCCCATCTCAAAAATACAAACTGACAAAGGTGTAGTCACAGCTTTCAGGCACACCCACATACAAACATTGATAGACAAATAGCACTTATGTATTATGTCATTATTCTTTGAATTGAATGCAAGTACTAAAGACAGCATTGCTATTTTTTAAGGAACATGTTGTTTGTACTGCTAATTCTTTTGTCTAACTTAAGAGTGCTGGCAATATGGTGTTCTTTAGGCTGCACAGCTAAAATACATTATCTATAAATGTTGTCAGACGTTCTTTTATAGACTTGCATATACATTGACTAGGTATATCTCTTTATCAGGCACTTTTTTAAAATGCCTAATGTTTGCTCTGTCAAAAACAAATGGCAGCAACTGAAGTCTACATCCATAATGATTATAATTATGGCAGAAATCATTATATTTCCTCTTATATGCCATCAGCAAATGTCACCTCGATTATAGACCAGATAATTTTACTGTCATTTAATCGTAGATGGTTGATCTGCTAATTTAATAAAACGCTTGGTGCACTACTACTGTATCTCCTACAGTGAGGCAGGAATTTGTGTCATTTGTGTTTTTGTCTGATGGATGATCCTGCCTGTGTTTACTGTGGCACAAAATTACTGCTTTAATGTTACTAGGTTTGGTTTTCACTGCTGAAATACTAATTTTTCTTACAAAAGCTACATTTTTTGTGTTATTGACTATGAGACTGATGTGCTACCTACTGCGCTACCGAAGCATGTTTATGACACCAAGTTGGCTTCTCAATTACAAAATCTGTTCGGCCGTGGTCCAGTGGTTAGTGCGCTGGACTTGCAGCCCAGTGATCCGGGTTCGAATCCCGGTCGCAGAAGGTCATACCCTTCCATGAAAATTTGACAAAAATGTTGATTTTCCTCCATATGTGGTGAAGTTGCCGGCTCCTTGTGGAAGGGTAAGTCAGTACTGGTTAGTATATAGTCCAGGAAGACTGGTTTGGTGAACCGGTCGCCGTATATAACTGAAAAATTGTTGAAAAATGGCGTTAAACCCCAATACAACCAACCAACCAAAATCATTTTTTGTAAAACATTTTGCATATACTGCATGCTATGTCATCCAGTATATTTTCCAAGTAAACATTGATTTATTTTCATGTTTTATTTAAGTATTTATTGTAAATTAATTATACAAAACGGTTGCCTAAATGGAGCATTGTATATTTTTCAAATGGTCAAATGTTGCTTTTAAGGCTATTTACCAGTTTTCAAATTAAATCAAATAATAATAAATAATAAAAACGTTCTCTATTTCATTTGGTATTTTATTTTTGAACGATTGCAATGATTAATAATTTAGCGTATAATTGTCTGTACAAAAGTCATATGTGTAGATGCATTAATGTTCATACATCACATGAAAATGTTTAGTGATCTGACATTTCATAATGACTCATCTATCCACACAGCTGTTACTTACGCAAAGGCGTATGATATTTATCATCCATATGCAAGTGTGTCTTAATTAGAATTATTATACCACATATGTTTTTCAACAAGCTTTTTACATCGTATCACGCAGAATGACGCAAATATAGGCATTATCGTATTGAAGAAATCACCCGCATGATAAACCATACAGAAAACGTGCAACATTTGTTACATAATTACACTGAACACACATGTATACAGTATTCATATCTCTGAATGGAGTGTTATACTTCTATGGGACTTGAATCAACAAAAAAATAGTTATTGGTTACTCCCTAATGAATGCCTTTCCAAACTTTGGGAATAGTAAAAAAACATGATTCACAATAAATGCTTTAATATGCTTTCAAACTATTTCTAAAGTAACCAAAAATGTTCCAACCATAATTGGAACAACGGAAGAACTACTTTAAATGTGACACATCCAGAGCATTTAATATGGTATATTTGGTATTTTGTCTGCAGATGAATTTCTAGACTACTCTTAAATGATAAAGAACTGTTGGTAAAATTAACAGAACCCAACTATGTCAACTGTTTCGTACAAAACTTGTTTCACTCCTGTTAACCTGATTCTTTTTTAGGGGGGGGGGGGGGAACTCCCCTTCAAGCCCCCCCCCCAGAGCAGATCACCATTATTGATGATTTTCTTAGTTTACTATGCCAATATTTTGCTGTTGTATTGACTGTGCATGGTGTATATAAAGCTCTTATCTGTACAGTTTGCTCTCACAACTGAAATGCATATTTTCCACATGATTGGAAATCATTACCATTAATATGATTTATTTATTTGGCAGGGAGATATTCTGATCACAACTCAATAGTTTGTTGGCTTGGAAAACATTCTGAAATTTAATCATGAATCACAATTTTATTCTGGCTGGTTGTCAAATTGATTATTCACTTATTCCTCATAACCCTAGTCTGGGACAAACAAACAGAATCTGAACCCTTTGCCTCATAAGCATATTTTGGACTCTTCAAAATTCAAAGCTAATATACAAAATATCAATTTATTTAAGAAAATTTGGTTATTTCTCTCTGACAGAGTGGAAAACATTGTGGCAAATGAAGTCATCACTCATTACAAGCAATGGCTTTATTGGCCACAATGTTTTCAAAAGTCGTCTGCTTCATATGCTGGGAAATGCGGTATTATGAGACAAAGGGTTAAAACATCCAATTTATTAACGGTATTAGAGGAAACGTATTGTTACATTTAAAAGGCCATTTCAAAAAATTACAGATTCATAAACCTGAGCAGCTGTAGTATTACAACTGCAGAATTTTTTTGTCCCACTTTCTTATGCCTTATCATGGCCCCAAATTACATAAAAACGAATTTCATCTCTTGAAATGATGCTTGACATGCGTGATTAAGAGCATTTTGAAAAGAAAAATAGCATATATATTTTTTAGTTGTTAAACAGAAAGTTGAAATTCTTCGAAGTCTGTATTTCTTCAAAAATTGGTCGAAGTTAGTTAAAGACGTTTCAAACACCTATTTTAGAAGTACTGTCTTTAGTCAAATTTTCAACTTCCTTCAAAATCTAAATATTTTATGTATTAAAATATAATATTTTATATATTAATGGCAAGTTAATATAACTTATCACTGACTTTTTTGTTTGTGCATTTTTGTTGATAAATATTTCAGTATTATATTGTCATAAACGAAATATAAGCATAAGATTTAGTAATTTTGTATTTCCAAATTATCAACCATCATGTTTCTTTTGTTTTCCACAGTTCAGTGTAAAAGTTTGTTTTAACTGGTAGGATAGGTTTCTCTGACAAGTGTGGAAAAAATTTACATGCTTAAATGTCAGGATATAGTAAGAAAGAATTTCTGCACTGCAAGCATTTTTTTAGAAACTCATTCATGACAGTTAATTTTTACCTTGTTCTATGCATTCAACAAGTATTTATTATCCTTAATTGCCTTTGCAATCTTAAATCAACTAGATATTGCAGTCAATATACCATTATACATTAAATAGCTAAATCTATGTTTTGTTGCCGTGGAAACTATCTTGATACTGTTTTAAAGCAGCCATTTTGTCTGCAATCAGTAAGAATTCTTATCAAGTATTTTTGCAACAAGCCATACAAGGAAATTAGCTTTTTTCATCAGAGATAAAATCTCCAATAAATGCTGTTTACTGTCAGCAGCAAGATGCTTTGATTATAAGTGTTGATAAATGGTCTATCTGAGGGACGAGCACTTTCTGTGTACATAAATTCACTTGATCTGAATTTTTATTTTGCATAGGTAACAGCAGTTAGAAGAAAACATTTGAATATTGATTTGTTGTCCGTTTCATTCATTATTGTAGTACAAATCCTGCCATCCTGTAAAAATTGAGTTGGTCTCATTTAAAATATTTTTCGAAAATATTGCAGTGTATCACAATCCTGCAGAAATGTCCCCTTAGGACCTTAATTCTAGAAAATTCTAGAACCTAGCCTGACAAATAACATAAAAACATTAGTACTCAAGTTATTTGACTTTAACATTTAATTTATATGTAGTAAATTTGAAGAATAGACAACTTTAAATTCTTACTTAATGGGAGGAATTGTAAATTTTCGTACTTAAAAGTTTTTAATCGTCGATCTGTTGCTCATATTTGATATGAAGAATTGTCTGCAGCTAGCATGCTAACAACTGGAAAAAATCTGTAGGTGAACATAGTCCATAGAATAGTACTGGTACAGTGCTCCCTCTGAATAGCAACGCTTGTCAGAGTAGCAAAGTGTTGTTCTTTGGAGGGAGTTGTTGTTCGAAGGGAATTGATACATTCGTGACCGGTGTTTTTTATGAAGTGTATATGTACCTTTTACAGTCATTTCGTGGAGGGAATCGGTCTTTGGAGGTGACGTTATACTAAAAAACTGATAGTATTGGCTTTACATAAGAATCCTTATATTTTACATGAACAAATCTTACAGGGTCTTAAGTGCTAGACGCGTTTGTCTGAAATAATAATCTATGGACTAATTATGTCTGTGTGGATGCCTACTTTAACGTGGAGTTTGTTTTTTTAACATGTGCCTCGTTGATCATACATAACTTAAGTGTGATATCAATATTCTCTTTCATCTACTTAATGTAATTGTAATAATCCAACAGCTTGTGTTACTATGCTGTCAGTGGATATTTACGTGAGTCTAGTCCTGGTAACGATGTTAGGAAAGCTGAAAAAAGTAACAGGGAGTTCATTAAATGATCTACATCTTATTCTGCAGACAATTTGGGTATATTTTCATTCATATTTATGACTATAATTATAGTATTATTTGCTTCAACTGTTTCCAATTTCCATATTTAGATATAAAAATGTGCACTTGCATCATTTTTCTCAGAAAGATTTGGTTGTACAGTGTAACCTCGCCAAAGCAACACCTTTTGGAGTTGCAAAATTATGTTTTTGTTGAGAGGTTGTTGCTCTGGAGAGGTAAAATTAATAGTTAAATCATACCCTGGGAAAAACTCATGCTGTTGTTGAAAAGAGGTTGTTGCTCAAGAGAAGGCCGCTCTGGAGAGGTTGAACTGTATCCGTTTTATCCATGTTAAATGGTGACAAGATATGATGGCACCTAAACTATGGTCAGAAACATTGGAATAGAAAGTAATAACAGATTGCCAGGATACCAGCATACCGCATGAAATAAAAATTCATCATTCCATGCAGACTAATGTAGTCACACTAACACAACTACCCAACATGCACAAAATAGAACATCTTGTAAAACAACAAAAAACAGTGTATGAAATCATGTCAGCTTTGTCTAAATTTTCTAAGCTTTCAATGTATCACAGTAGGAGAATGAATTGCCACAGTAACCAAATAACTGTTTTAAATCACAATCTTAAATGTTTCATATTCAACTTTCAGGCTTTTGGAAAGACAAAATGTATCTTCATTCAAAACAATACGAAGAAATGTTTGAAGAAACACAAAGGGTGCACTGACAAATCAAGGCATCACAGGAGGCTAACTGAAAATGGAACTCCTAAAACAATTGAAGAACTTAATGAAAGAATTGAAACTGATAATGTTGTTGTTGATGTCAAGGAACACGTCTGTAAAAATGACCCAGGAATGCCTGAAATAGATTCAGCAGGCGATAACAAACCAATAGAAACAGAAGTAAGGGAAATTGAACATCAAGAAGATAGAAAAGGTAGAAGCAAATTAACGACTAATGATGCTGGTCACCAAAGTGAAGCTTTACTTGAAGGTGAAGACCATGATAATGACAGTAACACTGATAAAGAAACTGAAAATGTTGACAGTTCAAAGTTAGGTGAAGTAAATTATGAAGGATCAGGAAATACTGGAAAATGTGAACAAGAAGTTGAAGAAGACTCTAAGTTCACTGAAACTACTAACAGCATTAGAAATAAAGCAGAACTCGAAAAAGGATCTGGTCTTGAGGTTAAAATCGAAAACTCTGTTCATTCTAGAAGTGACGATGAAAAAAGGGGGAGAGATTTCTATAAACCATACTATACAATGAAGAAAATTAAACCATCAACAAAACGGCAAAATTCCATAAAAATTGCCAGCGAACAAAGCATTTACCAACATTTTACAATGACTAAACGTCAGTTAAGTTTAGATTCAGCCCTAGAGGAATGCAACCACAAAAATGTGACTAATAGTGGCGTGGATTTTCCTTTTCCCGTACATTCCATTAACCAACACAAGATCCAAGCTGGCGTGAAGCTTGGGTTGTACGACCAACATGCCTTAGAGAAACTTGAGACCATGAAACCGAGGAAATCAGCGAGAAAAAGACTTCCCAGTTTAAACGTGGAATAATGTAACCTTTTTGTGTATCTTTTTTGGTTTGTTTTTGTGTTGGCAATGTTTTGATTGGATGTGTTTTTGTAAGTTAAGCATAAGATAAGGTCTAACTTGTGTTCTAAATTTTTTTTTATTGATCAGTAGTTTGTTTTTGTTTTGTTGAAAGAACTAGGAATTCAATGAAGTAAGGTATTGTTTATTTATAAGCCGTCTTTGCGCTGTAAATAATTTTGGAAATTTCAAACCCATATATACTGATGCGATTTAAAAACTGTGCATAGTATACACAGCTGGACATTTGTTTCGACCCTTATGTTGCTAAACCGTCCAAATTCTCATGAAATACTCGATGAAATCTTCCTAAAGTGGTAAAATGATAGAAATATGATTTGTAAATCATTTAATGCAAATAAAGTGTAAATCATGTTATGTTGTCAATTTTTAATGTGTATGTTCCCCATGCACAGTTTTTAAATCGCGTCAGTATATTTTACCAGGGATAAATATAATTCACCTGACTAAGAAATCAACTGGTGATTTATGCATTAGATCTATAGTTTCAACAGAGTTATCATTATAGCCATGTTGACTTTCAATCGGCTAAAATCCTAATGCTCATTTATCTACATTTCACATTCAGTACGATAAAATAATTGTTAACCTCTTTTGTTCAGACATTCTCTTATACCTGTAGTGACAATAAGTCACATAAAAAATTCAACTGAAAAAGTATTGAAAAGTTAAATCAACTGAACATGGAAATATCTTGGTTTGTATGTTTCTTATGACATTGAATATAGATTTTTAATAATTCATCAAGAGTATTACTTCATGTATTATTTGTTATTTGTTGCCAATATTGTGTGTCTAATGAGTTTAAAAAAGGCCACTAAATATTAAAAAGATGGCTGCCCTTATGCACAGTACCCTAACAAGTATGGTTGTCATTGGTGTACAATAAGCTTTCATGTACAGTTGGCTTTTTTCCAAAGATGAATATGGACTATAATGTCAAAAAGTGTTGAAGAAGAACAATTGTTCACCTGTTAGCCGTTGTTCACCTGTTGGCCTTTTATTCTTGGGAGGCTGTTTATCCTTGAAGATGGCACTGAGTATTCTACTTCATGATTAATTCTTGCTTATCGTTAACGATTTTTAATTTCAAGTCACTTAAATGGGTACTTATATACTGGCCGTTGTAAGAAAGTAACCATCATAAAAATTCTTATATTTTGGTCTATTATATTGAACTTGAAATTTTAATGGTATACTGCAATTTTTATGGTCCATAATGGATAACAATAGACCATATCATGAAATGTTTCAGCTATTTCCAGAATTAAATTCATCTCGATTACAAGCACTTTGTCTATTTTATACCAACATCACTTACTGGTTACGTTCTTATGACGGCCAGTATATAACAGTCAAGAGAAGGGTCAAGGTTCGAGGTTATAAAACTTGAGATTGGTGTCAGAGCTCAAAATCTCATATCTTGTCTTTTAATGTCCAAAATGAATTATGATCAGATAATAATAACATCATTGATACATTATTCTGACAGCATGATTGACCTGAATATGTATTTATAAATCAATCATATCTTTATTTTTAATCATAATACTTTGAGAATGGAGTTCTATAACCTTGAGCCAGAAGTTATGAAAATTTGAGATCAGTCTCCAAGCTCAACTCTCTTGTTATGTCTTTTTGTTTTGAGATTATTCAAGACATTAAATTTGATATTTCTTGTATTGAAGATTACAATATTGTTGACAATGATAGAAAATGTTGGCATACCTGAATCTAATTTACTTGTGTGATTTTTTTTATCTATGCATTTTTGTAAGAATTTGAAAACGATTCTTTTTTATTTGAATAATTATTTCAAATTAATAATTGCTAAAGAATATTAACTAATTCAAATCATTAATATTTTGAATTAAATTTCATGAAATGCTGTAAGAACTTTCAGAATTAATTCTATTAGCATGTGACTAATTATTAAATAGTTAATTTTTATTTCCCCAAGAATATTTTCTAATTTTTTTTTATTTCTATACAATTCTTCCAAAAAATAACAAAAAGTGTATTTGCAGTAATTGATTTATTTAAATTAAATACAAACAATAGTAGGTAATACACAAAATAGCCATGTCTTATTTCTTGTGATTCTTTCATACAGGTAACTTGTCACGACAGTTTCGTCATAATAGCATTCTGAAAAAGAAAAGAATTTTTTTTAAATTGTCTGGCATGACGGATAATTATGAATGTGTTGATTCCTACAGCTTCTGGGTTTCTATGCGGATGCAAGCCATCAATGGTGGAAATTAAGCGATGGCTGCTTAGTAATTGGACTATAGATTTAGCAAAGGAATTCAAAAATTATATATTTTATGTTTAATTTTCTGAGTGTTGGTTTGTGGAGTGTGTGTAAGTCTATCACTGTTGTTTTGTGAATTGTGTTTTGAGAGGTTGGATGCACAACAGAAATACAGCACTGTGCAAAAAAACAACCCACCAACATGACTTCTACTCAAAGGCAGTAATGACAGGCATGTCAAAGTCAGAATTGAAATAAGATGCCCTACTCATAAAAATTCTCTTCCATAGAAAAATTGTTTCTTATGAAAAAATACAGAATTCTGAAGCATCAATGGGGAATATTCTCCAGAATTCATGATGATGCGTATTAACCAGTCCAAGCACCAGGCTTGTATTCAAAGGCATTTTCCTATGGAAGGGAATTTTGGGGTTGAGTTGGGCGTCTGATACCAATTCTTACTTCGACATGCCTGTCACTACTGCCTGTGAGTAGAAGTCATGTTGATGGGTTTGTTTTTGCATAATATATTTTGTTGCGATATGTTATACCCTTACCATATATTGTGGAAATAAACAAATACCATGGTTTGTTAGTTGGCATTTTTTAAATATGTATATGAAAAATAAATTTAGGTCTGTCACTGGCTTATTAACATAATCATAATGAATTAAGTGGTATGCATTGTTAGTAAACTAGAGACCAACCTAAATCTTATAAGTGATCAAATATTGTAGAAACACAAGAAAATAAAATGAACAGATTTATTTACCAGAATAGTTCATACTACACAGAAAAGTCCAAATACACAATTACAGCATTTTTACAACACAGAAAATTCATATGTATATAAGTATTTACAAACTTCACACTACAGTCAGAAAAGCAAGTTAAACATACTGAAAGACATGAAAAAAAGCACGAAGGAAATTTTGCATAAAAAAAAAAAAAAAGAAAAAAACGCCAAAATTCAAGGGGAAAATTTTGTATAAGTCCATAATCTGTTCTGGACTTTTCACATGCCACAAAATGTGAAAAAATTGGCTCTCCAGTTTTATAGCTGTACCTTTTTCAATAGCTACATCAAATACAATCACATTAAATCTAAATTCTTACCCTATGAGACAGGAAAATAATGGAACCTTAGTAACTAATACATTTTTTAAAGATGCTGTAGCCTGTTTCATAGACAACAATGACACTCAATCTTAGAAATTTTGTAATCCTCATTTGTAATCTTTTATCGAGTTTGCACCTTGGGTTGAACCTTTTATTGTTGATGTGTGCATAGGCACTCGATTTTCGTGATTTATATACCCGAGCAGACCTAATTTTTTAATCAAAACTCATCAATTCAAATCATCCAAGAAAAAAAAAGTCATTTCGCTACTCTGTGTATCTGAAAAAATAAAAGGTAAGTCACTCGCCATTTTTTCGATTGACGGAAGTAACGGTATCTAGCCTGGGTCCCAGCATCCCTTCTGAAATGCACACATGCATTTCTGGAACCTCACTCTTGCCGTAGCGCGCCAAGTTAAACAGCAAGGTTCCCGAAATGCATGCGCATTTCAGAAGGGATGCCGGGACCCAGGCTGGATACCGTCACTTCCGTCAATCGAAAAAAAGGCGAGTGACTTACCTTTTAATTTTTCAGGTATGCGGAGTAGCGAAACAACATTTTTTTTTCTTGGCTGATTTGAATTGTTTGATGAGTTTAGATTAAAAAGTTAGGTCTGTTTGGGTATATAAATCACGAAAATCGAGTGCCTATGGATGTGTGGTCTATTCTGAGCTGTTTAATGTGTCTGCAATGTTACCATATGCAGGATCTTTTGAGTCTAAAAACTGTCATCTTAGCAGTGATATGTCTTTGAAACAGGCTACAGCATCTTCAAAAATATACATGGCTAAAACACGGTTTTGGTGCTGATCATGTTTTTTTTATATCAATGGCGCAGTAAATATATGCAAGATAGGAATTAATATTAGAGATTAGTCATACCTAGTAACTGACAGGCTAGCTAAACAGCTGATATGACCCATATCCGTGGATATTATGCAGATATAACATGTAATTTCAATATATACACAAATGCAGTCATTTCTATTCATTAATATTGTATTTAACAGATTTAGTGTCATAACTGGATACATTTTACTTAATTTTGTGTGTTTTTTATTGATCAAATATTTTAATAATGGAAGGGTATATCCGCGGATATGGGCGCCTAGTGTTGTTTGTTGTCTTTTTAATATATTTGACGAAATTAACACTGTCTGTACCAACATGTTAAACAAAAATACTGGAATACATAGATCATTTTTATGTACATAAATATGTCATTTAAGTTCATTACCAGGGAAAAGAAATGATCAAATATTGTTGTAAAGAAGAATAATTTTCAATCATATGTGCGTATATGGGTCCGAGTAATATTTGCTGTTTTCTTGCTTCTTCTCTCACAAATTCTACTTTATCACTTCTCATTGTGTCAATTGTTTCTAATTATATAAATTACTCATTTAAATGCATTATTTGTGACAAGAAACTACAATATATGTGTCCAAATGGGAAATTCATGCCAATTCTGAATGAGTTACTCGGAACTTGTACTCGTTAGTATTTACACGCAGCATATACGGGCAATCTATCCTATAAATGATAAAAAGCACGAAATTAAATAAATGTGTCTCATATTAAAACTTAACCTGTTAAATACAATAATAGTGAATAGAAATGACTCTAATTGCTATATAGTCCAAATAAAAGTCATATCTGTATATATCCACGGATATGGGCCATATATTCTGTTTAGTCATACCGTCAGTTACCTATCTTACTTTTCTGAAGATTTCAATAGGCTCATATCACCCATTCATAAGATAGGCAGTGAAACATACACCAAAAATGGCCATTTTTTGCACTATGCAGTCTCACTTGAAAAGATTATTATTTAAACACAAAAATAAAACATACTTATTGTAACATTCCAAAAATTGAAAAAAAAAATTGATATTAACCATCCAGTTATTTATTTTGGTAAGTAAAAGAAATAACATTTAGTTTCAGAGCTAGCCCAGGTTTTCACATACAAGTGTTTTACATTGCAACAGTTTCATTGTTTCTCATTTCAGAAGTTTAAATCCTACATTGGCTAATGTGTATTCATGTTATATCTAAGTTGGCTAAAATTTGTAGTGCTATGAATTAAAATCATTGGAAATTATTACTCAGAAAGGTTACAGACACTACACAAAAAGGTATAAAAATGAAAAATAAAATCTTCGTCATTGTCATTCGTATAGGATGGAAACAGTGGATAAAAACCATACATACAGAAAAAAACTGAACTTCATTAAATTATGTGTAGGGAATACATAAATGTTGTTTACAATTAACTCCAAGGAAATATGGTATCTAAAAATTTACTTTTTTGATCAAGTGAGACTGCTATCAGCATCAATACCATGTTTTAGCCATAAGTATGAAAATAAGAAATGCTCATGAATATTTGTGTAAAAACAATGGAGACCATGCTACAATTAGCACTCCTATCTAATAAGCACTCCCCCTTTTTTACCATTAAAACATATAAAATGAAACTCAAAAATTAGTTGATAAGCTTGGTATGCATAAATAGTGCCCCAAACACTAGAACAATACAAGAGGGCCATATTGGCCCTTTTTTGCTCACCTGAGTAATGATTGCAACTTTTTTCCAGTGATTTGACCTAATTTACCTACTTTTTGACCCCAGATGACTATGTTCAAACTTGTCCAAGATATCATCAAGACAAACATTCTGACCAGGTTTGATGAAGATTCAATCAAAACTGACCTCTGGAGTGTTAACAACCCCCAAGTGAGGACAACGGATGCCAGAGACTGACTGATCACTACAGCTCACTGAGCACTACATGCTCAGGTGAGCTAAAAACAAAAGAAAAATCAAATATTCTGAAAAGATTTCCAAGAAAAGGGCCAAGTTGTGATCTGGACATCTTTGGCAAGGAAAACATAAATAAAATAAGTGTTAATACAAAAAAGGACTATTATTCTGGTCAAGTTTCACAAACATCATTTACAATCTTTTCCAGTTTGAAAATTAAATGAAGACTTATATTAGTCTACAATAAAGCCTTCATCTAATTTTAATGAATTATGAAAGTTCAATTTTTTAATCAACCACATAGGCAAGGATCAGAAGTAATAATACTTGTGATTGATCTCCCACTTCAAATCTCAATTTTATGTTTGAATATTCTTAAATTATTTATGTTAAGATAATGAACAAACTTTATACTGTATAATAAGCCGAACAATCACAATATTTACAAATACATTGCAAAACAAACTTATGAAAATCCGATTTCAGCTTGGACACTGATCTCGAGTTTTAAACTTGAAACCTGGCTCCGATGTTATAAAACTTGAATTTGGTTTTATGTTTCCAAGTTAATTAGGATCAGACAATAATTCTATTATTAATTAATACATGATTCCATCAGCATGATTCATCTGAATATATATTAATCATTAATCAGCCCTATCTTTCTAACCATAATGCTTCGAGAATGGAATTGAGATTTGAAAATTGTTCCCAAGTTTTACAACCTCAGACACAGGCCAAACGTATAAAACTTGAAACAGTCTCCTGAAATCTGAAATTCATTTCCACACTTTTTATTCTGTAACTTTTAGAATTCTCATAAAAAACTACAGTACTAGTTTATTATGTGTCTGACCATATAAACATAATAATTGATTTTCTATAACTTCTAAAATCAAAAGGGCCATATGATGGCCTTGCATCACTCACCAGAATAAATGTAAATTAACTTGTTACTAAAAAGGTAATAAAGGTACACTTCTGGGCAGATAATGGGGAACAATAATGAACTTGATAAAGGACCATCAATGGATACTAATAACAAATATTTGTGATGACTGGAGGATGCCACAGACCAATTTGATCCAACCATTAGTTCAAGAAAAGAAATCATTTTAAGGTATTTCTAATTTTAGTCTGGTGGCTCCTAAAAGGGGCCAACCAATTTATTTAATCGAACTTGAAAGAGGACCATCAAAGGATGCAACAAACCAAGTATAGTGATGATACATCTGTTGGTTCATGCAAAGAAGACATTTTAAGGTATTTCTATTTTTAGCTCTAGCGGCCCCTAAAATGGGCTAACCAATTTTTTTTAGCAACTTGACAGAGGACCATCAAAGGATGCTACAAACCAAGTTTATGGATGATCCATCCATTGGTTCAAAATAAGAAAACATTGTAAGGAATTTCTGTTTTTAACTTTAGCGGCCCCTAAAGAATGCCAACCATTTTTACTCGAGCAAATCTGATAAAAGACTATCTAAGAATGCTACAGACCAAGTTTGGTGATGATCCATCCATTGGTCCATCAGAAGATGTTTAAAGGTTTTTCTATTTTTAGCTCTGGTGACCCCTTAAAAGGGGACAACTGGTAAAATATGAGCAAATTACAATTAGAACATCAAAAGGCTTCTTCACAGCAAGTTTCAAGTAAATCTGACTGTTAGTTTCAGAGGAGAAGACCATTGTTGATGCCAGACAAAGGACGCCAGAGCATCCACCCATCCATCCTAACAGCTCACCCTGAACCTTTGGTTCTGGTGAGCTAAAAAAACATTCTAGCCAACGAAACCATTTACATTTAGAAATCAAACAGGTTTTCGAAGAAATAAAGATCTTTAGTCAAAAAGTTTTCAACATTGAAGAATTCTGATCCATCTCTTTAATGTCTATAAAACTGATTTTAACAAAATTATACTACAGAAATTCTGAACACAAATCAATTTATGAAAAAACATTTACTTACACATATTGCAAAAAGAAAATTAGTACAAAATAAGTTTGAGAATAAATATGAGATTTGAGCTGATAGACCAACCTCAAATTTTATAATGTTGGACTGAGTCCATATTTTTCAGAAAAGAAATTTAACTTTTCGATTTGTTTGGGGCAATAACAAAACTACAAGTACAAAAGTATGTGCTGCAGTTCATCCTGGATTTATATTTGTGAAACTTGACCTAAGGGATCAAACAAACCAGCTATATACAATGAAACCTCCATATTTGCACCACTTTTGGGACTAAAGAATAGCTTTATTATCAAGGCACAATGAATTAGAGAAACAAATAGTCTGAGACCAAGGCTATAAAGAAATTGGACGGGCTAAAAAAACTCAGCTTTTTCTAACCCGGCTGTATTGTAACTTAACCAAGACACTGTATTCAATAAATGCATAAGTCACTAGTGGCAAGTCTGACAATAGATTTAGAATCTAAATTTCAAATATACATAAATGCAATATATACATATTCCACATAGGAAAAGTAACCAGTCCAAAGTACATCCAATTAAAATCAAGGTTAATTGGAGGTTGGTGATATGAGTGGATTGGTTATTGTCCGAAGCAACAACTGTATATGTATCAAAGTATACTGGTAAGCAGTGTTAGTGCTAGACAAAACCGTGAAATCTAGTTAACTATTAAAACATAATTAAATCCTAATCTGGTCAAGGTCAAATCAAGGTTGGGCAATATTTATGGATTGGTAATGGTCCAAGGCAAAGACTTTTTAAGTATAAAAGTGATAGAACACTTGTTTTGTACATTTGTTTTGTCATAATATTTCTTAACTTCTTTGTTTGGAACACATTTTGGATTAGAACTTTTTTACAATATGAGTAGTCTGAAGGGCTAACAATCAAAACAATCAAACAAGTTTTTCCTGCTGACTGGATATAGTCTCATCAAGTTCAAATACAGCAGAGATATGAAATACAGAAAACCAGCCTAAAAGTAAGTGGTTTTTAAAATGAGGTGGTTTGATATCGTGGCTGCTATGTGAGGTTTTACTGTATAGCACACTCAAGCAACAGAGAGCGTTAGCATACAACAAAAATATCACAATAACAACTCACCCTTCTAGCCTTTTCTACAGCATCAGTGAAAGCCCGTACTTGAGTAGAACATCGGAGGGGTTCTTTTCTGTGGTTCTGATAACATTCATAAACTTCTTGTTGCAGATCTTGACATATGGGGCCACCAGACTGCTTTCTGAAACATTAAATGGTATTAACAAAAATAAGAGGGTATTTTTTGAAAGAAAACATTAGTCTCCCCATCAAGAAGTGGTTATTTTCTATAAAAAATGAAAAAAAAGATAAACTACCTTGAACCTCTGGTACAAAGGTCAAGGTCGTATGTTTAGTTACATAATGATATGGTTAATGCTACTGAAACAGATTTATTCCAAAACGAAACAGGGGTACTTTTCTATGAAAGTTTGAACAACATTCATAGAGGATCTTGAATGAGTGCTCATTCCTTGCCATTTTTGTAAAATGAGTTGACTAAATAATAGGACTCGAGGCTCAGCCGAGTGTCATATTGTTTTTGTCAACGAGTTTAATAAAAGTGGTAAAGGATGAGCACGAATGTAAGATTCTATTTATCACATAACCGTAAAAGCGACCACAGAAAAGGAAACAGACTATGGGATGACCTAAATACAAGATGTCTAGTGTAGACTGTTCACTATTGTGCGCAAAAAAAGTAGTGTATGTTTCTATTAATCGTTTGGCGATAAAATGCAAGATAAAAGACATAAAATTGTTATTTTATTTACACATTCATTTTATTCATTAATTAAATCATTACGAATCGAAAGTTGACCATGTTTACAACTATCGTAGTAGCGTAGTAATACAAAATGTAGTGATTTGACTAATTTGAATATTTATTGCACGGTTGGCAGTGCCAACGATATTTCCGGCATGGGTTTACGGCACTCCTGGAGATATGTGATAAATTCATCAGCAAGAGTTTTTGTTTGTATCTGATGTAGTGCTGTCAACAGTATATCAGCTGTACGATTGAGATTTGACCTATCAAGTAGCTGCAACTTTTGTGAATTGGAGAAAATAATTTTAGCCAAAGTTTTGGGCCAAAAAGACACAAAAGTGAGATAGCGGCTGCAACTAGATTTTTAAAACCATATAGGAGACCTTAATTTCATTGTTTTTACTGTAAGAATGAAATAAATGGAAATAATTCAAGCATGGATAAGTAGAGTTATGATTACTGTGCCCAGAACTTCTAATCATTGCTCTGTAACTTTGTTACAAGTTTCATACATGTATCTTCAATTGTTCTGGAGTAATGCTCCATACAAAATTTATCATCGAAATAAAAACAAAGGGCAATAACTCAAATAGACGAGGTAGAGTTATGATTCCTGAGCCCTGCACTTCTACTTATAGCAATCGAACTTTGCTATAAGTTTCATATAACTATTATGCATGATTTTTGAGTAATATACCGGACAAAATTTACCACCAAAATTAAGTATAGGGCAATAACTCAAAACTTGGACACAATATACCAGCAAATATGAATCATATGCTCTGCACTTTTTACTCATTGCTGTCTACCTGCATTTCAAGTTTCAAACAAATATCTTAAATGGTTCTGGAGTTATGCAAACCCATTGGAATAATCTAAACATTCTCTGACAAGACAATGACACAAACCAAATATCTAGGCTCCAAGCCGTACATTTTTTGCCAAAAAAGATTTAAAAAAGTTTTCCCTAAATAATCTCTGTAACACAAGTGATCCCCTGGTGCACGCGCCAATTTTGGCCCCAGGGGCACAATTTGAAGAAAACTGGTAGAGGACCATAATACAATTAAACAGTTCAAATATCTAAGCTTCAGGCCATATGGTTTGGCAAAGAAGAATTTTAAAGTTTTTTTCCCGCATAATCTGTGTAAAGCAAGTAACCCCGGGCAGGGCCAATTTTGACCAGTCCTAGCAAAATCAAAACAAGAGGGCTCAAGGGCCCTAGGTCGCTCACCTGAGGAACACTGCAAACACTGAGTGTTTATGAAACAAGAAATGTTCGTTAAGCATGTACGCTCCCTTAATGGCAACTAAGGATTACTAAGTGACGAGACACACCGATCACCAAAGCTCTAGGCCTTGCTGTTTGTGACAAGAAGATTTTTTAAGATTTTACTACATAAGTCAACATAAAACAAGGGGTCCCCGGTTAGGGGCCAATTTTGACCCCAGGGCCATAATTTGAGCAAATTAACAAAGACTACAAGGTGACGCTGAATACCAAATATCAAAGCTCTAAGCCTTGCAGTTTTTGACACGAGGATTTTTAATTTTTGAAAATTGGTTCAAATTGAATGATGTAAATATGACTTATATGTAGATAAACAATCAACAAATGCTATATGGCAATCATGTCAAGTATAATGATTTTCTTATTCATAGAAATTACGATAGGAATTGTATGGTGCGATACAAACTATTCTTTTCTAATGACAATGCAAAAAAATTACTGATGAATCCACAAAGATGTTCACACAACATTAACATTTCCATCTGAGTATGCCCAATGGCTGGGACAATTACATTTAACGTTGATAGGTGCTAGCAAACAATATGCAGGGTCCTAAACATTATTAATAATCATCATCATGGTCATTTTTATGACTGACCCATTGCCAATTGGTTCTTTTTATTAGTTGTCATTTCAGTGATTTATCCCAATTTTTCCACATTAATATTTATAATAAATTCCCTGAAGAGAAGATGATTTTGGCAATTATTTATGATGATCATCTATGCTGAAAGTAGAGGAATTTCCATCCAACTGACATGAAATTTGCCAGACAAGACTGTTTTGAATCCTGAGGGCATCATTTGAACAATCTAGGCTGAAAAGATATTTGAATTTACATTCCCTCTAAAATTATTTCAGCAAGTGACCCCTCCCAGGGCCAGGCCAATATTGACCCAGGGAATAATTCTGGTGAGGAGATTTTATTCAAAACAATCGGTGACAACACAAGATATACATGACGACGTATAGGGCGATCACTACAACTCATCAAGGACACTTTGTCCTCAGATGCACTAAAATGGATAAGGTTGGTTTTTAAGGTCTTGAACTGTGCAATTTTGCTCTCCATCCCTAATATTGTTGAATAGCAATCTTAGAAAAATGATGTTAGCTTGATAAAAAAATTTAATACAGAAATAGTGATTGACGCTTTCGTCTTACACTGTGGATACAAATCATACACATCTAAAATTGTTACGCTCAAATATGTCATGTTTGGAAATTCATAACAAATATTATTATGTGTGAAAATATATTTTTATTACAACCCTACATATGACCTGATTTATTCCATCTTGTGTAAAGTATCTGAGTTGTGACATTAACTGTTATTATTATGAATAGATAATATTTTGTTTCTTTACTTATGTACAGTGGACTCTCTTGGGCTGGAACCCGGTAAATTCGAACACTCCGGAAAACTGGAACTCATTCTCCGGTCCCAATTGTTTTTACTATATGTTCTATATAGTTCGACTCCGCATGGCTGGAACCACATAAATTCGAACGCTCGAACAAATAATCAGGTCCCGTGGTCAAAAATTCGCTCGATATGACACGGTGCGTGAAACTGACACGCGTGTGAAGATAACATTACAAACTTATGACAACTAACAATTGTTTGGTTTTGTTTGCAACTATAATTGTGCATTATTAATTATTATTTTGGTCAACGAAGATATGTTTGCCGTGATATTTAACGAGTGACTTCTTTGTAATTATTTGTGAAATAACAAACAATAATGAGTAAAAAATGTCATGATGAATGTCCCTTAATATAAGCCCCGCAAAATCATTGCTTTCATAATCAAAATGATTAAACAAATGTTAATACATAAATCTGACAGAAAATGCTGAGCAACATGGCGAAGGACCCGGTAACGGGGGATAACCATGTCAGCAATTATTAAGAATAATGCTGAACAACTAAGTGAAGGACCCAGTAACGGGGAGATAGCTAAATCAGCAACTGGAAGAGGAATTAAACGGAAGCTAGAAACCATAATATATAATACATATACGTTTGTTTTGTATGTTTTTGGTCTTAAATAATAATCTATTATATGTATGTACATGTAGGTGTATGATCATTACAAACAACACGAACACATTACGCAATACAATATATACAAGGGGAACAACTCTATTTCATGGAATAAACTCCGGATGGCTGGAACTCTGGATAACTGGAACTGATTTCGTCAGTCCCGTCGAGTTCGAGCTAATGAGAGTCCACTGTATATGCTTTATTCCAGCAAAACATAAATATACATACATTGTATTAATGATCAGACACCTGGGTCTTTTTCCCTATGTAACTGTAGCCACTTAACTGCTACTTCCCCAACCGAAAAAATTCCCCACAGACCAAGAAATTCCACTTTTTCTTTCAAAAACTTGTATTTTTTTAAAAAATTGCCGCTATTTATAAATACAGGATTCATTTCTGTTTCTGGAAATAGTGTAAAAACCAGGACTGGGTCTAATCTCTGGATCCCAAATCTGCGGTCATAGAATTTTCAGCCATTTGTCTTAATCGTAAACAAAACTTTTGTTTCTTGAGAACTCGTTACAAAATTTTCATTTTTATAGTTCCTCACAGCCTAGAGAAAATACCCTGAGTGATGAAAAATTGGATCAACTCATTGACATTTTTAATCGTTTGCATCGTAAGCATATGTTGGACTCATCCAAACTCAAAAGCAAATATACTAAACATCAATTTAGTTAAGAAAATTGGGTTATTTCTTTCTGACAGAGTGGAAAACGTTGTGGCAAAAGGAACTGTTACGCAATGGCGTCTTTTGTCATGATGTTTTCAAAAGATGTCTGTTTCAGATGCTGGGAAATGAAGTATTATGAGGCAAAGGGTTAAAGGTTTGAAAGCTAGGAAGATGGCTCGTTGAACTTTTTTTTTAAGTTTTCATCTTTTATTTTCAAGTTGTTACCAGTTATGTTAATATAAGGATTTTTCCCCAAAATGTGATTTTCACATGTTTTTCCCCCTTCAAAAAGGCTCGGCCTCTTCCCCAAAATTGAAAAAAACCCTGGTCAAGCAAAATTCTATAAAAATGTCAAATTACACAATGTCTGTTTATCACAAATTCTGGTTATCTTAAACTACCAGTAATTTCCACAGACTCTAGTAACTTGACATAACAAGAAGCAACTGCAAATGCATTCAGTAATATAATTTACCCATAAACCTTCAAATAAAGGCGAAATATGCATAAAAACATATTTCTGATCTTCTCTTAGTAACATTAACTCACAAGTTCACATGTAATTATGATCATATACTTACAGAAACTTGGCTTCCACCTCTTGCACAGCTCTAGCAAATTCCTCCGCTCTTACTCTATGATTTTCTGAGCTCTGAAATATACAAATATATTATCAACTCTCTGTCAATCAATAATCAAACTAATACAGACTTTTCTCCAAATGAAAAATTTACAAGAGTGTCAATTAAGGTGGCTTTAATCACTCACCTCAGTAAACAATAGCATCCCCCAAAAGACATAAACAGGTCACCTCATCAAAACAAGTACATCATTGAAAAACCACAAACATTTATATCATCAAAACTGAGGATTATGCTTTACAACCAAACAAAATTATACCTGTTTGGGTAATCACCATTAGTCAATAGTATTTTAGATATAAATGCTTGTCAGTTGACCTAACCAGTACAGCTAGGACAGTACAAATGTCAGATAAAAATCTACTTCCCTGCGAGTGAGTAAAAATGTTCAGGATAGCAAAAGAAACACAGGCAATGGAAAGTAACCACATAGACATAGCCTTTGACTCAGGATCTCAAATAAGCAGGGGGTGTGATTAGTTGCTAGTCAGAGGGGAGGACTTTTATTGCCTTGGCACAGAAGTGTTGAAAATAAAATAACAAGACAGGTAAACCGGTAATTCATGGTGCATTATTTGTTTAATAAGCATTGAGGAAATAGCCCCCCCCCCAGCCTCTTATGCCCTCAGGTTTACTTATCACAGATTTTAGCATTAAAATCCAATTATCCAATCTGTGGAAATCCACATTACCCTGTTTTAGCAGAAGAACTTATCTTTCCCTTTGCTGGTGTTTAATTATGGCTCCTATTTGCCAAAAATAAATTTCATGTCATAAAAAAACATTTTGCAAGCATAGTTGGGGTGAACTCTCAAATCAACAGTAATGTGTCTATTTTTATAGAGGAAAATAAAATTTCTTGAAGACCTATCCAACTATAAATCTGAAATTTTCTCCAAGAAAAACATCAGATTTTGCAAAATAAAATGGTTTTATCAGTAAGTAAGGTTTCTCTGATGAATGGCAGAAAACAAAACATATTTTTTTTCAAAAAAATATAGTAACCGTAACATATGGAATCATGTACATGATGGTAAACTTTTTTAATCAAGTCTCCTAATCACGGCTGTCAATCTGTTTACATAAGACTTGGATGTAAGAGGATTAGGGAAGTAATGTTGCAGCACTGGTAAATAATTAGTGTATTTTCAATAAGCTATGTGTCTTAACTCTGGTCAATGGTGTGATTAGGCCAATCAAAAACATTCATCTAGATCTCATGGCCATAAATAAAGGACAGGTAAAAATCATTTCAGAAATTTTGACACCAGAGAAATACTTGTATTTAGTTAAATACAGATGGTCACTCGACCAACAGGGATAGTTTATTTATCCATGCTGAGGTATCTCCCAGTACTTACCTATCTAAGCTCATTTAAATGTCATGAGCAATGAAAAGAGATTGGAGACATGATTTCGGGATGCAATTCAGTTAAACATGACACAGAGAAATGAGTGATTACCTAGATTTTAAGCCAGCCACTTCTCTATCAACCATCCCATGCTTCACAAATTGAGCTAACAGGACAGATGAGTTTCAGAGGTAGGAGACAAAACAATACGGATAAAATTGATTATTTGAATCAAAAGGACATAAAGAGGAAGACAGTAATTTTAACTTGACAACAAAAATTCATTGATCTGAAAAACTAACAAAGAGCACGCACTTCATACTACAGACAGCTTAATACTCCAACATTTTGTTAAACAATTTTAGAAGTGCTGTCGGCCTCTCAGGGTTAATGGTTCTTTCCAAATTAAAAACAAGTAATGTCCAGACAGAAAATCAATTACATGATGTAAAATTTGTCAATCTAATACAAGAGGGAACAGTTTCTTTGTATTAATGAAAACATAAACAGATGACAGACAGAGGTTTAAAGGACATAGAGCTATTTAAACTACATTGGTTTCATTTAAATTCTGGAGGTTCAAAATTTGATGGATATCCATAAACTGTTGAATTCGGGGTGGGAATTTCTTGGATTTACAAATTTATAAGAAGAGAACAGGAAGACATCCTTCTGTCAGTTGATCAGTCAATAATCGGTGACCCACAAACACATCAATTAACAAAATGACAGGAACTGTAACAAAACCAGGTTTTCAGTCACCCGATGCTTACACCATTCCAACCTTCAGTCATAGGGTGGAAACATTTTGCCTATGACATGCCTGCAGATTTTAATAGCTCATACAGACAAAATAAACCAAGGGCCATTATTCTCCCAAAAATGATCAAATTTAAAAACCCCAAAAATATGAACTGGGTCACTTGATAACAAATAGTTCCATAAAAGTTTGATTGAAATCCCTTCTGAAGTGTAGGAGGAGTAGTGCACAGAAGAGTAATTTTCTACATACTGTGGTTTCACTAATTTTTGTTGGGGATTTAATTTCATGGATTTCGTGGGTTAGCTGATCCACAAAGTCAAATCCCCATGAATATAAATGCCGATATATCCATAAACCATCTGAAATTTGGCAATGTCCGAAATTGTACTACAATACAACTTCCGGTATGTTCCGAAACTAGAAAATAACAAACTCCGACAATCTGTTCTTGTTTGAAAAGTATGTTTACCAAAATCAGTAACAAAACAGGTCTCAGTTTATGTTCATTGATGTTTAATAATCATTTACATATCATATCGAACAGACAGACATATGAGGACCATGCTGAAAAAGTGTTAAAATAATGGACATGACGTTCCCTAGAAAGGTTTAAACATGAAATGTCCCTTAAAATTTTGCTCCATCTTTGCACCTTCGTCAATTTGCAAATGATAGATGTCAAATATGACATGTGTATTCAAGATTTTCAATGGATATCTGTCACATCTTGTATAACTTTCAATAGGGTCCCCTTTTGACACGCGAGGGCCAATTAGCAGTATTTTTACTTCACTAGCAAGGATATTTCATGAAGAAAATGACAGAGAAAGAAAAGGCAATAGTTTTTTTTTTTTTCAAAGAATTAAAGTGCACAAATTTGTGTCCCCACGAAATAGCCATTTTACTAAAAACCACGAAAATTGAGCACAACGAAAATAAATGATACCACAGTATTACATGAATGCAAAATAGGCCATAAAAGGCCATAAATCTGCGAAAATAAAAAATCACAAAACCCCACCAAACAAGCACTGGGGTACTTTATGAAAATAGGTCGGTGAAAGTTTGGTTGAAATCTCTTGAGAAATGTAGGAGTTGCACACAGAATATTACAAGTGCAAAATAAACAAAGGGCCATAATTCCACCAAAACTGATTGAATCACAAACCCTGAAACTGTGCACTGGGGTAATTGATGAGAATAATTCTGTGAAAGTTTGGTTGAAATCTCTTGAGAAATGTTGGAGAAGTTGAGGACAGAACATTACATGTGCACAAAATAAACCAAGAGCCATAATTCTTCAAAGAATGATTGAATCACAAAACCCCAACAATATGCACTAGGGTACTCGGTAATGTTAATTATGTGAAAGTTTCATCAAAATCCCTCCAAAAAATGTAGTAGGAGTTGCACACAGAAAAAATTGTGAAAAAATTCACTGCGCACTTGCTGTGTACCATGTTTATCTCGCCATATACATAGGCAAAGAAAGTCCAGTCTTATGTCATAGCAACTAAATGTAAAGGGTCAACCCCATCCAGATCACAGTCAAACCCTGGCCTTTCCCAACAAGTCAACAAAAAAGGAAAAGTTCAATCGAAGTAGTTGAAAGATGTTTGCTACAAAAACTGGCTGGTGTATGACCCATGTGATGATGCCACGTTAAAAATAAACAATTTTCTGTTTTTGTTAAAATGGGGAAAAACCTATTGGTGTCTGGTTGTGACAATTACAATACATCCACCCTGAACAGACACTTGTTTGGCCCTTTTTTTACAAATGACCTCCAAAATTGGAAGTCAGTGGGCCTAATGGACCCCCTTGATGGTCAGTCTAGACTGAACACTAGGATGCTTCATTTCTAGGATAAACTCACCCACAATTTTTTATCTTCCGTGAAACCACAGTATTTCTCTAAAGTATGAGATAAATATGACCAAATATACAGCCAAATTACAACATCAACACAAAACAAATTTGATTTACCCCTTAACACCATATATTCGCAGAATTCCATAAATTTCTTACTTGTCCGTTGAATTATAAACAAGAGGGCCAAGATGGCCCTTTTTCGTTAACCTGAGTAAAGATTGCAAATGATTTGACCAGATGACCTACTATTTTGAAACCAGACTATCCATGTTCAAACTTGTCCAAGATGTCATAAAGACAAACATTCTGACAAGGTTTGGTAAATATCCAATCAAAACTATGACCATTAGGATGTAAACCAGGTTTTTCAGTGATTTGGCCTGGTAACCTAGTTTTTGACCCAAAATGACCCCCATGTTAAAAAATTTTCAACATATTATTGAGACAAACATTCTGACCAGTTTAGGTGAATATCCAATCAAAACAATGACCTCTAGAGTGTTAACAAGGTTTTCCAGTGATTTGACTTGGTGACCTAGTTTCGACCCAAGATGACCCACATTTAATCTTGTCCAATTTATCATTAAGAAAAACATTCTGACAAGGTTTGGTGAACATCCAATCAAAACTCTGACCAATAGAGTGTTCACAATGTTTCCAAGTGATTTGACCCGGTGACTTAATTTTTTACTTCACACAGCCCTTTTTCAAACTTGTCCAACATATCATCAAGACTAAGCTACTAAGCCATTTTCAGGATCTTTCGATGAAAAATGTGGCCTCTAGAGTGTTCACAAGGGGAATGC
Organism: Lutraria rhynchaena; assembly: GCA_008271625.1. Classification (NCBI taxonomy): domain Eukaryota; kingdom Metazoa; phylum Mollusca; class Bivalvia; order Venerida; family Mactridae; genus Lutraria; species Lutraria rhynchaena. The sequence continues at coordinate 1,998,831 of VIBL01000036.1, forward strand.
CAATGCAGCACCACTCATGAATCACTACAACGGACGCTGGACTATGTCTTTAAAATTGATTAAGAAGCACTCTAACAATAAAGCTAATAATGCAAGTCTTTTAAATCAGGAAAATAACGATCAGATTTAATGATTAATATTAACATACATCCACTAAATTTATAGAAACGTCTATTTGTTAGCTTAATCGGTCAAGTACAAGAACGTTAATCTAGATATCAGAAGTTCAGGATCAAACGAAGGTACAGGCTCCTTCTTGACTATTCGACTGGAGACATCATATCCAGGCATTTTGTACTCACTTCTGCACCAAATATTAATTTAACAAGAGAGCCAATATCACTCACCTGAGTAACCTGATAAATTGAAATCTAGGTAAACAAACGTAACCAAGATTTCAAAGGACCATTAGACAAAATCAAATAAAATATCAAAGCTGTAAGCTTAGTAGTTTCAACAAAAACTTGTATTTTCTCAAAAAGTGACCAGTCAGGACCAATTTGGAGCCAGGGAAATTATTCTAAAGAACTAAACATTCCAATTGAAACATTTTGAAAATTTTGTAAGAGTCGTTGACCTCATTGAAAATTAGAAAAAATGTGTGTTATTTTTGTTCAACATATTTGACTGATACTGTATTATTGCATTGTTTTACTCGAGTTTTCATTGAAATGGATCTTTTTTTGTTCTTTAAGATGACCCACATTTAATCTTGTCCAATTTATCATTAAGAAAAACATTCTGACAAGGTTTGGTGAACATCCAATCAAAACTCTGACCAATAGAGTGTTCACAATGTTTCCAAGTGATTTGACCCAGTGACTTAATTTTTTATTTCACACAGCCCTTTTTCAAACTTGTCCAACATATCATCAAGACTAAGCTACTAAGCCATTTTCAGGATCTTTCGATGAAAAATGTGGCCTCTAGAGTGTTCACAAGGGGAATGCCAATGCAGCACCACTCATGAATCACTACAACGGACGCTGGACTATGTCTTTAAAATTGATTAAGAAGCACTCTAACAATAAAGCTAATAATGCAAGTCTTTTAAATCAGGAAAATAACGATCAGATTTAATGATTAATATTAACATACATCCACTAAATTTATAGAAACGTCTATTTGTTAGCTTAATCGGTCAAGTACAAGAACGTTAATCTAGATATCAGAAGTTCAGGATCAAACGAAGGTACAGGCTCCTTCTTGACTATTCGACTGGAGACATCATATCCAGGCATTTTGTACTCACTTCTGCACCAAATATTAATTTAACAAGAGAGCCAATATCACTCACCTGAGTAACCTGATAAATTGAAATCTAGGTAAACAAACGTAACCAAGATTTCAAAGGACCATTAGACAAAATCAAATAAAATATCAAAGCTGTAAGCTTTGTAGTTTCAACAAAAACTTGTATTTTCTCAAAAAGTGACCAGTCAGGGCCAATTTGGAGCCAGGGAAATTATTCTAAAGAACTAAACATTCCAATTGAAACATTTTGAAAATTTTGTAAGAGTCGTTGACCTCATTGAAAATTAGAAAAAATGTGTGTTATTTTTGTTCAACATATTTGACTGATACTGTATTATTGCATTGTTTTACTCGAGTTTTCATTGAAATGGATCTTTTTTTGTTCTTTAATCATAGAAAAATACGCTACTCACACATAGATTTCAATGCAAATTTAGAGGGACAGTAACTCAAAGAAGTCACTGTTACAGAAATATCTCAATGTAAATCATTTTCTATCATGGATACCTATAAAATTATAAACATTTCAAAAATCTGTCTGCTTCTTTTTAAGATAATCATTTTGGGCACTAGGGATTAATACCTTAAATACCCCCCCCCTCCCTGGGCAAGGTAAATTTTCACATCGCAACAATAAAATAAAGAACAATCCTGATAGAGGACCACCTAAAGATGATACAAACCAAGTTTGGTAATAATCCATCCATTGATTCATGAGAAGTCATTTTAAGGCATTTCTATTTATAGCACTAGTGGCCCCTAAAATGGGCCAACCAAATTTATTTATGCAAATTTGACAGAGGACAATCTGAAGATGATTCATCCATTGGTTCATGAGAAGACATTTTAAGGTATTTCTATTTTGAACTCTAACCTCCCGTACAATGGGCCAATCAATTTTATTTAGGCAAATCTGGTAGGAGACTATCTAAGAATACTACAGACCAAGTCTGAGGATGATCCATCCATTGGGCCATGAGAAAATGTTTAAAATTTTCCATATTTTCAGCTTTGGTGACCCCCTAAAAAGGGTCAACTGGCATAATATGACAAAATTGCAGTTCAAACATCAAAAGGATTCTACACAGCAAATTTGAAGTAAATCTAATCAGTAGTTTCAGAAAAAAACATTGTTGATGCCAGAGTATTCCCTGTCCATCCCATCATATCATCCTGAACCTTCAGTTCTAGTGAGCTAAATAGCGAGCTTGATATGAGGTATGACTGAATTATGAGTAATCCTTCCAAAAATAAAACTTAGTATTATGCCTAAAATAATACCAACCATTGTTGCAGTAAATATTCTGGTTAATGAAACTGTAACAAAATTAATTATGTTTCTCTTACAGTATCTTTGTTTGTAACTTAATATATATTATCCCTTTCACAGTTCAATAGTAATCATACACAGATAATAGTCTTATGTTGAGCTCTTGCAATATAATCACTAATTACCTAACAATCGACAACCAGTTGGCCTCCCTACAACAGCCATTTTGGATCTGACTGCCTCCTGATTAATGTATAGGTTTCACTGTATTATAGCAACAAAGGAACAGCATTACATAAGCTCTGCCAAAAAACGGCTTGAAAAGCTTCAGTCATTAACCCCAGGTACCCAGGATCACAGGTACGATCAACTGTCAGTCCTTTACTATGGTTTTGGGGATCAGGTAACAGGTCCCTTTCATAGGGGGAAAATTTGAGTCATGAAGCACCAAATTGGTGAGTTATCATCAAAGGCTTATAATCATGACAGAACAAAACACAAAGTTATGTCTAAACCATTCTCTATTTACCCGAGCAATTAAGACAATATTTTACATGAACAAATAGTTCTTAAGTATATGATAACAGAACATTTTCATTTTTTTCTAATTATGGGGAAATGTTTCTTTTTCAACGGGGCTGAATACCGGACCCAAAAACAGCATAAGAAAGGCCTGACAGTCCACAATATATAACTGACTACAGTTGTAAAATCCAAAACACTAATAGTTTAACTAAAGACCAAATAAGACAAACTTACTGAGTTTGTTATTCTCTGTCTGTATTCATTTTCAAACTGTTTTCTCATTGATTCCATCTGTTCGTTCGTTAACGGAACATCTCCATTTTGTGATTCTAAAATATAACAATTGTATTCCATCAACAAATAATTAAACAATCAACTGTTTAAGTTTTGGTTAAATTTTTATTTAAACTTGGGACAATCCTATGTTAATTTTTATCATCCAAAAATCACTGATGAAATAAAAAATAAAAATATCTACAGAAATTCAGAAACCCCAATTTGACAATCACATGATTAATGTGTTTTCAGTTTTTTTCAGCTAAACTAGTCATTGTTATCAAAATCTGTCAGCATTTACAATTGACCTTGTAGTTTTGTTAACTAAACCTCTGTCACTAATTTATAGTGTGGTCACTAAGTTATACTGCTCACTCAGCTGTATATTCTCAGCAAGATTTTCATGTTACATGCTTTTAGGTTGAAAATCGTTTAATAGACTGAGTTGCCAATACACAGTTCACTGACAATTACACAGTAGATTTTACACTTGGCTGAACATTGCCATCTCTGCTTGAATTTGAGGGATATTTTATAAATCTGATTAGAGTTTTTCTAAATTAGTAAATAAAATTAATTTCAACAAATCTAGGGTTTTATGTATAAAATAACTCTTGTTGGGCACATAAATAATGAAATAGAAATATTTCACATGAATCCTTATCAGATATTTGCCGTTGCCAACCAACCCACCAAAAAGAAAAAAACACCAGTCTGAAAAATTTTATCTCTACATTACAAACTGAATGCATATTATTTTTCATGGTAAAATAATACTCTGACCGACCGACCCAGTCCAAGTGTGGTCAGCAATGGCAAACAAGCAATTTTTTTCACCCTGATGATGAGACCACTTCAGTAATAGGATCAAATTATTCAACTGTACTTTTATGTGATGAACAGTTTGTCTCCATTCTGACTAAAAAATAATTTCATATTGCCTATAGATAAAAGAATATTTTGGGGTATTTTTTATATCAACAATAATTTAGTTATATACAGCCAAATTTCCTGGATTTTATGTGCACTAATCTAATTCTCTGCAAGTAACTGCCAACTTCTTTGCATGCATGATCAGTGAAGGAGGATGAACAGCCTCAGATAGAATGTCTTCAACCAAATTGTAACAAAGAACATGTGCCATGCCCAGGGTTTGAACTCAAAAACCAGTATTTTTTTGCAATATTGGGAAAGGGTCCAGTCCAATTAGAAGCAATGCACTGTGTGATGCCAAAATTGGGAATATTTAGGTCAGGAATTGAGAAAAAATGTCTTGATTTTCCATCCGGAATGGTCTGGTTACTGAACCCAAATAGAGAGAGAAAAAAATCGCTGCAAACCTAATGTCTGTAGACATAAGGCTCTACCCATTGAGCTAAGTGGGTGGTCAATATTACTTAAAAATGTCACTGAACTGTATCAATAAAAAGTATGATATACTGTCAATGTGAAACACCCAAGCAATGAGAGAAAACATTTCCTTATCAAAACCTACAGACAATAATCCCATACTGTGCCCCTTAGGGGCTCATTATTAAATGTAGAGGGACATTGTAAAAATACAGAATACAATACAATATGTATTTTGACAAATTCAAACGTATTTATCTATCAGAAACCTGATTCAGTGAATGTTTACATTTCCCCATATCTTTTATTATTTAGGGGGACATTGTCATCTTAAATTTTTTACTAGTAAGGTCATTCAGAAAAAAAGAGTGCCAAAGTGAAAAAAGAATCATTCCTACCTGTCTGTTGTCTTTCTGGAACACCTAGGAGTCGTCTTTGCACATTATCAGTAATCTGCAAAATATGAAAAAAATACTTAAAAAATGCCTTATCACAAAAAGTCTTAATAGTTGAGATAAATTAATTTAACACTAATTTTTTCCACAGAATCATTCAATGCCAAGATGCTCAGAAATATAAGAATTTCTTTGGTAGGGCAGTCACGTCTCACTGAGGTTTAATTTCATCTCACTGAGGTTTAATTTTGCACCATCATCCAGGGGTCATTTGGTGACTCTCAAATTCTCTTGAAAGCTATCATGGAAACCATGTGAAAAATCAGGGATTTGGAAAATTTTAGCATTGTAAATAACAACACAGATGAGAAGAGCACTCATGCATAAATACCATCTCAACACTTCAGTCCTCTTTTTATTTTTCACACATTACATTGGCAGGCTACGTCAAGTAATGATGAACAGACAGAATATTTTCATTCACCTTGAGAAATGCATTCAGCAAATACTAAAAAAATTTAGTACATGTCTAATCTCGGGCAAGCTTATTTGTTATTTCAATGCAGGATACTTTAAATTCTGAATTTGTTTGTTTTTTTTAACAATGGCAATTAGTTGGTGAAGAGGTCACAGACCTATTGATATATATATGCTGCTAAAATACCGTTTTGTCAGGAGCACGTGACATATGCCAAATGTTTGAAGTTTCAATTTTAATAATGACTGTGTACAAGAGAAGAAATTATCCTAATTATATCATATACAAGGGCTTATTGCCTAAGAACAAAAAATAACAGTATCATTAGTAGAGACACACGTTTAACTATCGATGCTATTATCATAAATAGCACTGTAACAAGCCAGACCGACGTAAATGTCTAATTAAAAACAAACTAAGTTACCCCACCCACTTATTTTGCATACGACCTTGGAAAAAACTAGACTTTCAGATAAATTCTATGAGTGAGAACTTATTCAAAAAAAAGAAACTTACAGCTATCGTTGACGGGTTGTCGAGAACCACCTGGTGCGTGCTCTGAGAGCCCCCCATGCCGCAGGTAGGAATGTAGGGAAAATCCCGTGCAAATCTACCGGAAGCGGTGGTGTTAGTTCGCTCTAAATGTTTTCGCACCGACAGTATTCGTCCTTTTTCATACTGACAAAAATCATGAAAAACAAAAAATCAGAAATGATAATTAAATCAAAGCATGCGGAAGGAGTAGTTAGTCATGTTTTATAAATTTAAATCGAGCAAATATAAGTAAATTTTCACTCAACTTGTACAACTTTTAGCATGGAAATAGCGCTGTTTAAGCTCCGTAAGGAAGTAGTAAATATAACGATAAATCCTCTTTATTGAACTAATGACCGCCCCCCCTACCCATGAGCCTAACCTAGTTAAAAATGACACGTTACCTATTCTTGAAGTGATAACGTGATACACAACCACATTCATAAAGCTCAGTAGACCGTTCTAATTCTCCTTGCAGTCTCAACACCTCACGAGACAATATAGGCAATTGTCTTGGTCGAGTCCATATGATATGAGAGAACTTTCATTATAGAGCTCAATTTGGCAAACCTTACAAATATTTTTAAGCTAATACGGAAAACTTAGCCACTCTCTTAATCATTTACTAATAATCAAATTTACCTCTTTTTATTGAGTCCAAATGACAGACTTAATAACTTGCATAGCTCCATCCTGAACAAAAATAAGTAACACTTTCTACACAAAAATAACTACACTCTTTTACTTAGCTGAAATAATTTTCTGATAACATAATTACTGTTTTAGCTGAGCTTAGATGACATATCAATTTGTTGGGGGTACGTATATCATTGATTTGATAACTCAAGATACTGTAAATGACAGATTTGACCACATACAGCTTCTTACTAAACTCCAATTACTGGGGGCCTCCACAGTTGAGTGGTTATCATCTCCTACTAGTAATAACTAGCCCCTCACTGCTGTGAGTTTGAATCCCACATTTCTTGATGGATTAATTGTCAAACAATCCGAAGAATTTACAATCATAAATTTGTGTCTCTGATGTTCTGCTCAATTTTTCAGTAACATACAGCAGCCGGTTCATCTCACCAGTATTCCTGGACTGTATTCTAACCAGTACTAAGTTATCCTTCCACAAGGAGCCAGCAACTTCTCAACAAATGGAGGAAAATCATCATTTTTGTCAAATTTTCATAAAAGGGTATGACCAGCTGTGACCAGGATTAAAACCCGGATCGCCGGGTTACAAGTCCAGCGCACATGTTTGCGGCTTTCAAATATATGAATTGGATGATAAAATAATAACAACAACTACACGTAAGTAAAATATAGTTCTTAATCTCTAGATAGTATCAGATAATTTAGTAAAGTACACATATTATTACATAGCAATAATTACAACAATCCAAAATCTATGGTACAGACTTCACAAGACCAGGGGCAAAAGCCAGATCAGTGAATTTTCCAGATTAGATTTTTTAATCTTAAACTTACATAGAAGGATAAAGAGTAACTAGAGGTCCACAGAGCGATGCCAATGCTAGTCGGTTTTACTTGTTGGAAACAGGGGCTACATTTGAGATTTCGAGTTTGTACACAATAATGTATAAAGAATAACTGTTAATAACACCTTCCAAATTTTGCGCTGACATTTTTTATCATAATAGCTTGACTTTTTTTAAACAGATGAGCTAAATATTGGCATCGACAATTTTTGTCTGGATTAAAGGGGTCCAGATTCCATTGGTTCCACTTCACATCCATTCTGTTGTTTACATAAAAACTTAGATGGTCATGTTAATAGCATGTTTCTATATTTAATACTTCATTTGTCAAAATGGTCAGATTTTCAGTAATTTTCTATGTACTGAGTATTAAAGTTAATTATGAATGTGACAATCAGTAAAGGTGTGATGTCATAATAACTTCAAACATTTACATTTAATTTACACCGCACATATCACTAACATATCAAAATATCATTTAAATATTGTTTGCTACAGACAAAAACATACAAACTAATGTACAGTAAAACCCCTGAAAACCGGCTCCCTGAAGACAGTGATTCTTTGAAAATCGGACAATTAGGGAAGTCCCATTTTTTCTCTTTTATAATCAATAATTCTCTGAAAACCGGAATTCTCAGTAAACTGTACTTCTGTATCAGTCCGGAAGAGGTCCGGTTTTCAGCGGTTATACTATATTAATATTTTGACTTTTTGTTTAACAGTTTTTTAAATAGACTTACATAACAAAACTAAATTATCAGCTTTTATACCAAAACTGACATATCATAGTTTTATACAAATCCTTCTACAATAGAAGGTTCACTTTAAACACACAAACATGAACATCAATAAATTATTATACAACTATTTACATTTTGACCATAATATCTGTATTTACACCATATTTACAAAAAAATGTATATCTAGCCATCCTGATTTTCATAATGCACCATAAATACAACTAATAAAGTTTCTGTAACCTAACACAAAGATTGGACGTAAAAACAACATTATTTCCATGGTAAACATGTTCCTGGTTTATCCCTCGTGTTCATTCTACCACTCCAACAAACAAACAAAAAATTTTGACTGGTTCTATCAATAATATTACAGTTTTAACCTTTTGCCTCATAATACCGCATTTCTCCACATCTGAAGCAGACAACTTAAAAACATTGTGGCAAAAGGAGACATTGCTTGTAATAAGTAATGGCTTCTTTTGCCAAAATGTTTTCCACTCTGTCAATGAGAAATAACTCAATTTTCTTAAATAAATTGATGTTTTGTATATTTGCTTTGAATTTGGAAGAGTCCAAAATATGCTTATGAGGCAAAGGGTTAAAATAACATCATGTATATCATACATATTTTTATAAACAACATACCTGCTATTATCATCAATACTACAGCAGAGCCAGGTTTCGAAATTGGTGATAAAATAAGAAGGAATAAAAAGCTTTGAAGTTTAGGATACCTATCAGCAGAAACTATGTAAACATAGCAGAAACATAGCAAGCCTCATCATTCAAAAATTCAATAGATTTAACTCGATATATTATACACAAATTGTGAAATAATTCATGCTACAATAAAACACCATTAAAGTGAACTCTGGCAGACAATGAAATCAAGGGCGGATTTAAAGGGGGGGTACGAAGCTAGTGTGTGCCCTCTCTAAAATCTGGCAAGCATAAGAAAAAAACGTCAGTTATTTGCTGATTGCGTCCATATTCTACATTATCAAGACTTTACATCCCCCTCTAAACCAAAAATCCTGTATCTGCTCCTGGAAATGATGAAATGTAGAAGGACATGTTTGGAGATGAGTAAAAACTTCACAGTATCTTGTTCCTCACCATATTTAATTTAAGTTCTTTATAATCATGTTTTATTGTACGATGTACTTTAAAATTATTTAATCTTATCAAATGCTTCCTGGAGAACTTACCACTACTCACATGAATTACAGTGAAATTATAACATGGTAATATCTCACCAAGGATCAGATTCGAATTTTCAAAAAAAATATGAATCTAGACATTTATAACTTTATATTGACATTGAGGTCTATATTTTCAAATTTGATTTAATATACAGAAAGACAAATGGCATATCATTAAAGCCAGTACATGAATTCATCCCAATCAACTGAATCACACATGTACAGTATATTTACAATCAAGACTTTGTCAAATATGTATCACAGGGTCACAGGTCATAGAACTTGAGATTGGTCTCATGGGTACAAAATCTCATCTTTGATTCTTACTGTATTCAAGTTAAGTCACTTTATCAACCAATCATTTTGACAATGGGAATTTAATCAGAAGAGTAATCTTATATGATAAATGACTACATAACAACAGACCTGTGTAAAAAGACCACCCAATGACGAGAGGAAACACAACTTTCATGCATTGTTAGTCCTTAGTCACAGCTGCACTTTGTCTGTGAGTGTCGTTCACATATTGGCCTTTATACACAAGCCATTGTAAACAGAGCGTTGATTGGATATTCAATGTAAATAATTTTGGAAGAAAGAAAGTTGTGATTTGAGCACCAAGACTGATCTCAAGTTTTATCACTATGTTACAATATAAACTGATTTGAGCACCAAGACTGATCTCAAGTTTTATCACTATGTTATAATATAAACTTTGGTTTCAGCACCTTGCACCTGCTTACTTAAAGAGATACAGCACACTCATTTCCATTCTATCTTGGATTCAAGATTAACAATGATTAACATGGGTCATATTTCCATTCCATCTTGAATTCAAGATTAACAATGATCAACATGGGTCATATTTCCATTCCATCTTGAATTCAAGATTAACAATGATTAACATTGATATACATGTATTTCCATTCCATCTTAAATTCAAGATTAACAATGATTAACATTGGTAATATTTCCAGTCCATCTTGGATTCAAAGATTAACAATAACATGGGTCATATATGAACACAGATTTCCAAGGTTCAGTGAAACCACACAAAAGACAAAATAAATAGACAAAAGTAATGAAATCTGCAGGTAAGATTTTATGCTCTGATGTCTGTATCCATCCTGACAAGATCTGTAGGTGAGAATGTTTCCAACTCTCGCTGTCTTTGCATCAAACTCTAAAACAAGCAAAACACAAGCATGTTTTAAAGAAAATCTAAATCAAGGGAATGTCATACGCAGTATTAAGACTGCCAAAGGGACCATAGATAATCAGTCTTAATGGAGTTAATACTGAGCGATCATTTATCAACTTAAAATCTAGAGGAAATATCAAAACTGAATTAGAAAATAAGAGGTCACAATTATCAATGTGGTCCTAATATTGAGGTAATCACTTGCTAAGAGAGATTTTATTGTACTGATAGGTGTCTTCTTAAATAGATCTAAACTAACCCATCAAAGATCATATATTAACTCAAAAAGTCAAATCTAGAAATAGCTAAACAACTTTGTGTTGAAAAAATCCAAAACTTATTTATGATCATTCTAAATTCAGAACCCTGTTTAAAACAAAACTGAAAACCAGTCAGCTTCTAGAAAAAGGCAGCATTAATCAAGACTAAAAGCCATTCCACTTCAGCAGTAATAGAGACCAGTCAACACAATTACTCTGCTTCCAAACCAATCTGTGCAAGTTACGTTACAGTTACAGATGTATTAATGAAACTAACCTTTTGTTTTATTCTGAATATAAATTGTTTTCATGCAGATGTTGAAAAATTAATGCATTACAAACCTGTTTCAAAGTAGACAACTGTACCAGAATCTGATCCTGTCTGTTGGTTGGATGATCCAAAACGAGGCTGGGGTTCATTAAGGGATTCTAGAAAGACAAAAAATATGTTATTTTTCACTTTTCGGGTATATGAAATATTGATGTAAATCGTCATCCATATGTTTAACTAAAATACTTAAAGATCAATATTAATCTATTTCAAGGGAACCTTTGCGGTCAATTAGTTATTGTCCCTGAATCCCATCTGAAACCAGTCAAGTGAGGAAGCAGTCCAGCTAGCTTACAGAATATTGAAGGTTTTACCTAGGTGAATGCCTTGGGTCTTCCTTGTGAAAGTCACACAAATGAGCCATTAAATCCCAGTGAAAAAAAAATATGTTCATAGTATGAAGAAGACCTGAGGCAAGTTCTCAAACTAGAACATCTGATAGGTTGTTTCAAAGGTACATCTTAAAACTGACCAATGGTAAGGTTTAATTCTGAAACTGGTATCATGAAAACTAAATACTGCTGCAAAATGAACATCTACCATCATAAATGTAAATGCTGGAATACATGATTCAAACTCTAAAGAAATGGTGACCCACCTTTCCTCCTTCCTCATTCCCAGGTAGGACTCTGTGTTTATCCTGGAACACATATTGTTTATTTCCAAATTTTTCGGGGTGCAGTCCTTCAAAGTAAGCTCTTCGAGCATTAGCTACACGAGTTGCCTCCCTAGATAATGGAAGAGGATCCTCAGCTTTTGATGGATCAAGAATATCAATTGTTCTTGTAAATGGCACAAACTCTCCATTTTGAATGGGAGCATCCATGGGATCAATGTCATCATATTTACCACCAGTTTTACCTCTACCATCACCGTCATTAATTTGATATGCTTCGTTTCTATGTCTTAATGCAGGAACTGGTGGTGAGGCATTCCTGGCTCTGCTTGGCCGATTTTCCACTGTTCTGCTCTCCTGTGATGGAGAATCAGCTCTTCTTTGTGAAGGAGACCTACTCTGTCGTCGTTGTTTGCTTGAATTATCATTTTCATCAAAGTGATCAGTTTCGCCATGAAGCAATTGTCTGTGTGGTGAATGAGACTTTGATCTTCGACTCAGTCGCACCTCCCTAGGACTGGCCATTTCTATGTCTGAAAATGGAGATCGGTCACGTGACCTTGACCTTGATCTTGAAGATCTCTGAGGTGGGGGAACATAATAATCAGGTATCACAGGTTTGTTTGCTTCAACCATGGCAAGAAGTTTCTGTTCTCTTTTTATTCTTCTCTCTTCGCTCTCACGTTTCTTCTGTTCATAAAATGGATCTTTTTCAGACTGTTTTTGGGGCTTTTTATTATCGGCATTTTTATAACCCCACATAGGTCGGCTACCCGGTTTTACTGGACCTTTCCTTCTCTGTATTTCAAGTTTTTTCTTTCTTTTCTGTTCTTCCAATTCCTTTTTATTCCTCACTTCATGGTGATGTTCATGTGGACTAGACTGCTCTCTGTATGAGGGAGGTGGGTGGGGTACATGCTGCGGCTTTTTAGTTCTTTTAGCTTCTTTCGGAGCACTTATCACTCGAACTTTCTTTCCTCTTTCATACTTGTATATAATATCAACTTCACTGTCCTCACGATTAAGTCTAGGATTTAACAATCTGGACAAATCTTCACCTACAATAAGACAAAAGTGGAAAAATAATGAAAATATTTTTCAAAACTGAAGCTATATCAAATTCATCAAAGATTAACCACAGGTCCAGATCCGTTATTCAAGAAATCTCTAATGATTAAAATAAACTCTTATTTCCAACTTCTCAAGCTATAAAAAAAGATCAGTCTAGAGAACAGTTCAAACTTAACCCTCTGATTGGTTAGTTCAAAGCACATGCATAAATTGACCAATCATAAAGCCAAATTTAGAGACTGGACTCTATACTCATCTTGAGAGCCATTCATTCTACTCTCACTTTAACAATAACTTTATGTTAGTTTCCAAAAGTTTATTAAACACCTTTAAAAAACACAAATCACCAGGCAGTTACATTAAAACATTAAACAAAAAGAAATTTCAATTTACAACAAAAACACATTAAAAGTAATCTACTACAAGTATAATTTAAGTCAACAATAACACATTACCACAATGATTTGCTGCAATAATAAAACAGGTTAAAAAGAAACAAATTATCAAATAATTTCAGTTATTTGACCTTTTGGTCTGCAACTTTATGACAGCTACCCACTTATTTACAATTAAAACTGGGCACCACTAGCTTATGATAAATTACTCAGAATCTAAAGTTGCAGTTGAACAATTCATACAGAACTATTCCTATCAGGATGGTTTATTTATTTTATTTTAAAATCATACTCATTTACTGTATTATGGGTCTTCTAAGGATACTACATGATAAATATTAATTTTGAACAGAATCAGAATGTACATCTGAAAGATTTATACGGTAAATAACTGAACATAAATGTGTTTTACTATGCACTTGAGCTTAAAAGAATTTCATACCAAGGTTTGTTAGTCACTTAGGTTTAATTCATTCATTCTGATTAAAAGTTAATTAAAATCACAACAACCACTAACTGTTAGATCAGAAAAAAACAGCAATAACACATAGCACTCACATACGTGCAAAGCTAATGAAAGATAGTTTTTCATTCCACCTGCCGATACAATGTTTTCATGTAACAGAACTTTGATCGTCCAAAAGTGAAATAAGAAGACATAATGTATTTGCTTTTGAGGTTGACACAGCATTTCAGTCCATCAACCTACCCAATATTCATGGATTACCCACCAGTATTAACCAGTTTACCTGGGTTAACTACCAGTATTAACCAGTTTACCTGGGTTAACAACCAGTACTTAACAGTTTACAAGGGTTAACAACCAGTACTAAACAGTGTACATGGGGTAACCACCAGTACTAACCAGTTTAACTGGATTAACTACCAGTACTTACCAGTGTACCTGGGTTAACAACCAGTACTAACTAGTGTACATGGGTCAAATATCAGTACTAACCAGTTTACCTGGGTCAACTATCAGTACTAACCAGTTTACCTGGGTCAAATATCAGTACTAACCAGTTTACCTGGGTCAACTATCAGTACTAACCAGTTTACCTGGGTCAAATATCAGTATTAACCAGTTTACCTGGGTCAAATATCAGTACTAACCAGTTTACCTGGGTCAAATATCAGTACTAACCAGTTTAACTAGATTAACTACCAGTACTTACCAGTGTACCTGGGTTAACTACCAGTACTTACTAGTGTACATGGTCCAAATATCAGTACTAACCAGTTTAACTAGATTAACTACCAGTACTTACCAGTGTACCTGGGTTAACTACCAGTACTTACTAGTGTACATGGGCCAAATATCAGTACTAACCAGTTTACCTGTGTCAACTATCAGTACTAACAGGTTACCTGGGTTAACTACCAGTACTAATCAGTTTACCTGTGTTAACTACCAGTACTAACCAGCATTCCTAGGTAACTTCTAAATAAAAGTAACCTAATTGGTAGGGTGAAGTCAAAGACAAGCATTCAGAATTAAGATTACTGGTAAGAATTAAAAACATATTAGACAAGCATTTATTCATGAATCAACTGAGCACTGAGTAGTGTATCATGCTAATGTGTAAAGACCACAGAATTCTGTGCGTTAATGTTAACTGTCAAGTGAATTAATCCAGCCACCGATATAAAATGAAAATTAGTGAAGTAATTCCTCCCCAGTAAATCACACACTGGCAGCAAAAATCTTTCTCTTCCTGTCTTAAATTAGCTCAAGGTCTATTGGATTTCAACTTCATTAATGAGTGTAGAATATCTGCGATCAGTAAAATGTTGTCAACATTAAAGACTTAAAGGCTAGTCAGTGATTTTTTCTCTTTCTCAAACTAGCTAAGGTATATTTCAGTATATCAATCCTTGTTGATATCAATAAAACATTATCAACGCAGAAGACATTAAGGACAAACAATATTTTTTTTTCTTCTTGAAATGACTAAGATAAGATTTAAGCTTATTTAGTACAGTCAAACCTGTGAACAAAGACCAAAGATGTGGCCTATATTTACAGATAACCTTTATTTGGACGTCAGTTTGTTCTAAATAATCAGTGACAGTTTTTCAAAGAATGGTCTTAATTCACAGGATGTCCTTTATAAGGAGGTGACCGCAAACACTGGTTTGACTGTACACAGAATAATCTATCATTACCAGATGCAAGCAATGAACATGTTTTACTCCCAGAAATTTGCTTACATCTAATTTTTGGCTTCAATTAATTTCGCCCGTAGAATGTATTTTAATAACTTATGTTTGTTTGTTTTTATGTGACTTATTGTCACCATGGTCTAATGCCATTTTTTAACAATTTTTCAGTTATGAACGGCGACCGGTTCACCATACCAGTTTTCCTGGACTGTATACTAACCAGTACTAAGTTACCCTTCCACGAGGAGCTGGCAACTTCTCCACATATAGAGGAAAATCGACATTTTTGTCAAATTTTCACTGAAGGGTATGACCTGCTGTGACTAGGACATGAACCTGGATCTCTGGGGTAACAAGTCCAGCGCACTAACCACTGGATCACGGCCGCGACCTCTTAAAAAAAATTAGGTATATAATATACATGAACGAGCTGATGTCAATAGAATATCAACTTTTATCATTAAAATGTTATCAGTACCACAGAAAACTACTTGAACAGGTAAAGATGATTTTAGCCAAATATGGAATTATGTACAAAATAACAACATAAATCAGTACATTTCAGCAACTAGGAGAATGACAGGATTACATAAGAAACTGAATGAATTCTACATGGTAACAAAATCTGAGGTCACAAATTATAGGATTTCTAACACAAAGTATAGGATTTACCTAGCTGGTTTGTGACACACTAATGAACTAACTATTCCAGTAAAATGATCATGAAAAGAAACAAATAAACTGATCATAATTTTTTTATCTCCTTAAACTCATCACTAATAGGCAAACCTCGGCACTCAAACTTAAAACTCAGTTTGTAAAACTTAAACACTTAGTTGATAAAACTTAGTTTGTTTGTTTAATAGTAAAAGAATGCAAATAAAATGTCCTTAAATCATTAAAGGACTTTGCCTAAAATTATCAAATCACCCATAATGGTTTGAAAAAGAAATATCCAATTTGTGGTTTTTTACTTGTGCATTAAAGTAAAATCAATAATGCTATTGTGAAGAAATAGGAACAAAATATTTTTTATGAAAAGCTTAAATCATCAAATCAATTATCACAACATTAGCCATAATGCTGTATTCAAAAAATATTCCAATACTTTAAAGTCATTTCAAAACACAAACCAACAATATGATTTTATTTTGCCAATATTGATCCCATGATCACACTGTTACCCATGATGCTGTTTGCAAATTAACAAGGGAGTTAAATTTAAACATGGTGAAGGTTAAAGAAGAGCACTAGAATACACACCATCTACATCAGAGCCAGAGTCATTCAGTTTACCCGTTTGTGTCCCAAATTCCCGTCGAGGAGATCCCGGGTCACTGTAAGGTTTTGATGGATGCCGATATCTGCTCGGTGTCAGAACTCGATCTTCTGTGTAAGGCTCATGAATATGACCTTGAGTTGAATACCCTTGACCTTGAGTCTGCTGTGCGTGACCTTGTCCATACTGGACTTGATGTTGGCTATGATGTCCTGTGTCACGTCGTGTTGTGGGCATCATGGGTAAATTTTGGGTTCTTGCTGTACTGAGGTCAAGCCCTGGAACATGTGACGGTTCCACTACAATAACGCCATCTTCACGCGGTGTAATTTTTGCTGAAATATGAAGAATTATCACAGTTTAGTTACTGTCAGTGAGAAAATAATTCACCAGAGTAAAATATCAGGTAATAATTCCAGAAATAAAAACTTTTTTGGGAACATAAAAAGAAACACATTTTTCATCCATATACATATACATACCAAGGAATGCCTTAATGAAACACTATTGAGATAAATTCCATGATTCTTATATTGACAACAAAGGTAATTCTAATAAGATATTTAACAATATTTACTCTTATTATAAATTTATTAAACATGTTTATAAATTTAATATAACTGCACTAAGTTTTAGACTGACTTTTCAATGGACCATGTGAAGTGCAATTGAATACCTGCATGAATTTTTGTATTTGTATTAAATTACTATTTGATGTCAGATGTTCTATCTTCACTTTGAGAACTGAAAGTCATTTAAGATGCATGTTTTATCTTGAGTGATTAGGGACCAAAAGTCTTTCATCTTCACATTCCAAGAAATGTACAGTAAAACCTCACGAAACAACTGCCTAATCATATTAGCCACTTATTTTCAGACGGGTCCCAATAATTCCTTCATATTTCAACTTGATAATTGTTGTTTACTTGCGACTCGCTATAATGACTAATTTTTTTCAGTGATCCTAATATTAAGGTTTTGCTGCACTTAATGCATCTAATATTGAACTTTGGATTAGTTTCATGGTTAAATGAAAAAAAAGAAATAATGAAATAAAAAAGAAAAACTAATCTAAATGCAAATTGCAAAAAAATGCAGTTGGATGCTCTCCAACTTTCTAAACCGAACAGAATGTAAACAGAAACATTTATAACATTGACATACCAAAATGACCATAGTATAAAGCTGCAAGACAAGATATACATACAAATCATTGTCACGTTTTAATACTTATTCAAACATATTTTGCAGTAATTTTTATATTAGCATATATGAAATAAACCCATACATTATTCTTTGATAAAACATGGCTGACTGGTACATTTTACCCAATTGAATTCGTGTAATTAAACTGATTAATACAGGACTAAACAAGTAATTTGAAAATGTGCAGCAAAAATCCGCCCCATACTTTATTAAGGATAAAATATAGTACAAATTTATCATTTCTTAAAAAGTAGAACCATTTAATCAATGAAATGCGAGTTTATATTTCACAGTAAAGGAAATATTTTTACCATTTCCAATGAGATGAAATTTTGATTATTGGATAAAATAACTTTTCATAATGCATAACACAAGCTTATTAATTATTATCCGTAAAAAACTCTATTGAATTATTTCTATAAAATGAAAAATTAACTGATTTTTCTCCGCATTTATCAAGTAAACTGACCAATTAAAAGTCATGTATGTTGAGATGGTGCATTTTGGTGAAAATGGTCAAACTGACCATAAGCACATGCATATAAATACAGTTAAGTCACAATATTAAGACCAACTTCGAAACAAATATTATTTCAATACTGAGATGGTCTAGTAAGCAATTTGAAATAATAAGGATAGGTAGAAAACTGGTCATAAAAGAATGGTTGTTACAATGAGGTAATCTTAATATTAAGATGATCATTCAGTGGGGTTTTACTGTATTTATGTTTATGAGAGTTTAATGACCTAAATGATTGGTTTAATAAAATGGTAAAATTTGATTATATAATAAAAACCAATATATAACATATTACAAAACCACACCACATATAAACCAGTCCACTATGATTCCATGATAATATTTGGAGTGTTTCACCTGTACTGTATCTTACTCATGCTTGAATAAATTACTTAAGGAATCAAATAAAATATGCAACAAAATCCCAGCATACAAAACTTGAGATTAGTTGAAAAACTCAAATCTCATATTCATATTTAAATGTGCATAAGATCATTGTGATGTGATAATCTAACATATTCTGTTTGTGACATAAAAATATTATTGGCAACTAAAACACAAGAAAAATATAAGGTGAGAATGAAACATGAGATCTAAGATTGGACACTAATCTCACATTTTATAATCAAGCATTAATTGCGTGGTAACCACCTCCAAGTCAAGATCACACAGTCACAAATCTCATTCTACCACCCACCAGAAACCAATTAACAAGTTGAACATAAAACTGTTCAGGAATAGCCTACTGACTACGAGTAAGACCGCAAAAAATGTTTTCATAGGCGTCAAATCAAACAAGTTCAGGTTATTGTGTAATGGAACCTATCCTTTTAAATCCCAAAATAATATGCTGATTCCTGCAACCAAAATACTGCTGAAGGTTAACAATAAAAACAAGAGGGCCATGATGGCCCTGCATCCACCCACCCATCCTAACAGCTCACCCTGAACCTTTGGTTCTGGTGAGCTAAAAATGCGAGTCACACCAGATTTGTCTCTAAACCATCATAAAAGAAATAAAATTCAAAGTGCTCTACTTTTTCGACCACCAAACAATTCCCCACTCCGTCAAAGTGTTCAGAGTTACCCCCACTTTTCTCCCCTTGATGGGAAGACGTATTTAAGTCCTTCATTGGTGTACTGGTCTCATCCTCTTCTAAGATTGGTATGCCCCAATGTTTAAGCTCGTGCAATACACGTGCATGTTGAATATCACGCTCTCGTCTTGTATTCAATTGTTCAATTCTACTGGTCATTTCCCCTTCAAGTTTAAAGTAAATGATTTTCTAAAATTTTGGTGATAGTATTCGAATCTACAGTCTCAAAAATAGCTTGTTTTCGCTACTGGCTCTGAAAAAATAGGGTCAGTAGGGAGGGAATTTTTTTCATTTTTATTTTTTTATATTCCAGAATATGACTAACATTATTTCTATTTTGCAAAACTATAATTTGACCAAGAAAAGCATACAGTCAGCTGCAAAAAATACCGTATATTCCCTAATAAATGCCCCTGGGGCATTACATTTTTGAAAATGTGCTTGTGTCATTCCTTAATCGGATTTAAAAAGTGTTTTCTACAAATTTCTATTGTTCATCTCGGATTAAAATAGCCTGTCATGGTAAGTCACTTTTGTTTTCTCTTGTCCAATAATGGGGGGACGTTTATTAGGGGAGGGGTGTTTATAAGGGAATATACAGTAAGTCAGTGAAAGACAGAAATACTTTTCAGATAAAATAGTGGCTCTATTTTGTGAGGAGCCATGGCCATGGTCCAGCGGTTAGTGCGCTGAATTTGTAATCCAGAGATCTGGGTTCGAATCCCAGTCATGGCAGGTTATATCCTTCTACAAAATTTGACAAATTTTCCGCCATATGTGGAGAAGTTGCCGGCTTCTTGTGGAAGGGTTAGTTAGTACTGGTTAGTATACAGTGGAGGAAAACTGAATAGGTGAACCGGTCGCGGTATATAACTGAAAAATTGTTGAAAAATGGTGTTAAACCACAGTGACAATAAGTCACATAAAAACGAAACAATCTATTTTGTGAATAATGTTTTACACAGTGTTTTGACAAAAAAAAATCATGCATAAAAATTATCATTCAGAGCATTCAATGCATGCTTGACTGTCTCATAATATGATGAACTTAAAATAAATAAAATACAGTAGAGCACAGTTATAGTGAATTCCTAGGAACCGGAATTATTGGTTCATTATATCAATATTTCACCATATCCATTGGGCTGAAATAAAGTACGGCTTTCTGGGTGAAAACAATTACTTCACCAAATCTGATTCTTCACTATATATGAGGTTACTATAACCGTGTTTTACTGTATGTATATATAATGTATATATTTATCATAATGATACTGGATAATGTAAATTTATAGCAATACAAAAATATATATCAGTATATCACATACACAAAATTTATACACAAAAACAGTCATGCCATATCTGTATACAAGTCATATATGAAGCATTATAATATTGTAATACACATAACAGAGTACTCAAACAGTCCATTGCTCTACTGGCCAGCTGGAGATTTTAATACTATTCATTTTCCATGGGCAAGAACTCTGTACTGTACAGAAGTCACTGTATGGATTTAGTATCAAAGTATGGCTTCTGTGGATGAGGATGAAGATATAAATACAATTAAAATGGAAAACTCATAAAAATTATCCAAAATGATGAATCTGTCCAAACTCTACCTAGCATTGTCGTTCATTATCCGTTACATGCATCACTGTCAATGTCTGGAAAGTAGTTCAAAAACATGTGTCCGAGTCTCCTTTAGTTTCCATCAGCTGCACAAAATCACACTTTTGTTTTCCATAAATGTACATTTATTGTCATAGTTTTACACGATTACCTTTGACTTCTGTGTTTCATTTCAATTCAAGCCATTTAACTTAAACACACACTCTCCAATGGGAAATAGTGTGCATAAGAAATAAAATAATTTCTCTATCTTCTAGTAAATTATCACAAATTTTGTCTCAAACATACTGAGCGAAAGAAATTGCCTCGCTTCGTTGTAAATTTTGTACCATTTGTGGCTTTATTTCTTGTTTTGCAAAGATTTGGTAAAAGGTTGAGACATTGACAGAAATGTATGTGAGGGATAATGAATGACAACTCTGGCTAGAGATTGGAATCTGTCAAAATATTAAATTACCATCATCACATAGAAAATCATCATTATGAGGATTTCCCTGAAGGAAATTATCATTATGAGGAATTCCCTAAAGGAAATTATCATTATGAGGAATTCCCTAAAGGAAATTATCATTATGAGGAATTACCTAAAGGAGAGTATTGTTATGAGGAATTCCCTAAAGGAGAGTATTGTTATGAGGAATTCCCTAAAGGAGATATCATTATGAGGGATTCCCTAAAGGAGAGTATCATTATGAAGAATTCCCTAAAGGAGAGTATCATTATAAGGAATTCTCTAAAGGAGAGTATTATTATGAGGAATTCCCTAAAGGAGGGTACCGTTATGAGGAATTCCCTAAAGGAGAGTATTATTATGAGGAATTCCATAAAGGAGATTATCATTATGAGGAATTCCATAAAGGAGAGTATCATTATGAGGAATTCCCTAAAGGAGAGTATTGTTATGAGGAATTCCCTAAAGGAGAGTATTGTTTTGAGGAATTCCCTAAAGGTGAGTATCGTTATGAGGAGTTCCTTAAAGGAAATTATCATTATGCGAGTTTCCATTCATCTATGGCCAGTAGAGCAATAATTAAGTACAAGTTAAACAACAGTATTACATTTAGATAGCAATATATAGATTTATGTATGCATTGCACAAAAATCTACAATGATTACAATGTGTGAACAACCTTTGTTTTCCATGCTACTTACTTGTCTTTTTTAAATGTAAATCAATGGCTAAAAAATTGATACAAAGTCATAGTAGAGTTACAATAATAAACTAATACATATAATGAGAAATATGAGTGGTGTTATTTGTAAGAACATGTTCCAAATGGTCCAGGATTATCAAATCAAACCTTTTCTTACCATACAACTGGGAACAACCAAATACGACCATCAGTTACAAACAAATTGATTAAGTGATCACATTTGTTCCAGACTGAATCAAGCTAACTTGACCCATCTCCACAACCCCTAACATTGTGTAACATTTAACCAATTAAGCAAAATTTTATTAACAATCAACAACTTTTTATACATTTGACCTTGACCTTTCTACAAAATTTAGTTTTTTTTAAATATCATATGCAACATAATTACTATGTGTTAGCTAACAGAAAAAATAACATTTTAACATTTTTCTTTACCTTCCTCTTCTTCTAATAAAAACAAACATTGATTTAATACATTGAACCACGCCACAAAACATTTTGCTAACACAGAAAATTTAACATGAGCAAAAAGCACTAAAAGTACCCATGAAACAATTAATTTAGAAGCTATAAAATATATTATAATTCTGATGCCATATTGTTTTTAAATAATTCTTGGCACATCAAATATTGATCATGACACAACTTTGTAATTGTTTAATATTTTGTCCTCATTAATGTAAAGTCAACCTCCTTTATCAAAATAGACTGATCCAAGGCAAAAGTTAAAGAATATGTGGGTAAGGTCATTACAGTAAATAGGTAAATTAACATGAAAAATACCTTCTAAATGCTCCCTAAGTTTGGTAGTATCATGTCCCCCAGCTTCTAAATGCTGCATTTTTCTTTGGTATTTTTCCTGCAAAGCTTTGGCCTGGGCTTCATCCATTGCAGCCTTCAGCTGATTCACCTGTGCCTGTCTTTGTTGCTACAGACCAAAACAAGAAACATTTAATTGGGTCAGATGATATAAACATATTGCCAATATTGCTTCAGATCAGATCAGATATGACAAGCAATTCATCCTTAACAAACTCGTAGTCCAGCAATAGACATGATTGGTCAAACAACAAAAAATGCTATGTTTCAATTGAATGATTCAAATTTAAATATAATACAAGTGATCTAAGACACATGTCCAGAACTTTTGACAATTAATAAGGCTAACAAACACCCATTATGATTGTTATGTTCTTAATTCCATAATTCCAAACTTCCATGATCACATATCACCGCATTATTCATGTAACCATGGCAACATTTATAAGTAAACAGTAAAACCTTGATGTTACTACCTTTGGGACCAAACAAAAAAATTAGATGGTCTCATTATAAATTTGAAAGTAGAGGAATATTACATCATGGATCATTATACCAAGGTGGTCTCAATATCTTTAATGGTCTCAATATCTTTAATGGTCTTAATATCTTTAATGGTCTTAATATCTTTAATGGTCTTAATATCTTTAATGGTCTTAATATCTTTAATGGTCTTAATATCTTTAATGGTCTTAATATCTTTAATGGTCTTAATATCTTTAATGGTCTCAATATCTTTAATGGTCTTAATATCTTTAATGGTCTCAATATCTTTAATGGTCTTAATATCTTCAATGGTCTCAATATCTTTAATGGTCTTAATATCTTTAATGGTCTTAATATCTTTAATGGTCTTAATATCTTCAATGGTCTCAATATGAAGTTTTACTGTACCTCTTTTTGTCGCAGTTTTGCTTGTTCCATATCAAACTGTTTCTGCAACATTTCCCGTTCACTTTGAAGTTTTCTCTCTTCTTCCAAATCTTCCTGCATTTTCCTTTCTCTCTCTAATCTCTTCTGTCGTTCCTTCTCCTCCACCTGGGCCTTAACAGCAGCCTAAAACATGAACAGATACAGTCAACTCTGATTATAGTATAACCTGTAAATAAAGGCCACCTAACAAATAAAGACCATTATTTATGACAGATGCATTGATAGAACTGAGCATATACAGTCTAATCTATGTTTGTAGCCACCTCTGAATAAAGACCACCTTGTGAATAAAGGCCATTCTTTGGAAGACCATCATTAATTATTCAGAATAAACAGACGTCCTTTTAAAGCCAATGTCAATAAAGGCCATATTTAGACTTTCCCAAGGGTGGCCTTTGTTCACAGGTTTGACTGTAAACTTCTACAAAAAACACCTGTGTTTGAAGGCCATATTTAACATCTCTCTCTCTTAGTGACATTGGTACAGAGGTTGTCAGGTTTATACCAGTACCCATATATTGGCTCACTTTTATCATCTTCATACTGGATGCCATATATATCCATCCACACTTCAAACATCCTCTGTTTTTTTTGTTGAATATTTTAACATCAGAAATAGCTGAGTGTTTTATTTTTAAATACAAATCAAGACATATACCTAACATTTTTGTGAAATGATACGGTAACAAATAATTACAATTCACCTATTTCTCTGACGGGAGTACAAGACAAGGCTTGCTGCATATGCTAATCATATTTCTTTCTAAATGTTGTCAATACATAAGTTACTTGAAAATATGTGCTGGTGGGTGTTTTATGTACATCACTGCACCCTAACTTTAAACACAAGAAATAACAAAATGGCTTCATGTTATTTTGCAAAAGTGCTAGTTTGAATAAAAGGGGCCAGTTGTTATCATACTATGTACAAGACACTGTGTGGAGTTGACCAACCTGTTCAAAATCAGCACATTATATAACATGTACTGTAACTCTCTAAAAATGGAGACTACACTATACAATCTTCTGGAAAAGATTTCAATTACGGAGCAAAAATTCTCTTCTATCACTTTATTTCATTGTGACACAAACTGGCCAATTCTAAACATGCTTGTGTATTAAAAATGCATCATGCAGAAATGATGATAGAGATTTACCTGGTGTTCTAAATATTTCTGTCTTTTACCTTCCAGTTCTTTCTTTGTGACGGGGTCAATAGGTGCATTTTGACCTCTTATATATGATCTATAAAATGTATACAAAAAAGGTTGATAGACATATGGTGAAACCAAGAATGTACCAATATAGTGAAAATACAGACAATGCAAGCAAAGAAATATGCAAGAATTTAGAATAAAAAGTAAATATTTTTCCCAATCGAAAGAGAAAAATTACCCCATAATTAAAAAATAATGAAAATATTCTGTGGTCATATACTAAAACTACTTTTTTTCCCATGGAATTAGTCATGTAAAATATTGCGATTGGTGCTCCGGTAAATAAAGTATAGTCTAGACAAAACTTTCTGTTTTGTTCTTTCATGATTAAAAGCCTTTGATAATTCCCCAATTTGGTGTTTCATTACGCAAGTTTCCCCTATCAAGAGGACCTGATACCTGTTCCTCAAAACCATAAAAAAGGGTCTGACACATATAACAACATACAGAGACAATGTCAACATGTATGATCTTACATTACACTTCTAATATAACAACATTCTATGATGAATTTTATTCTTTTTTACAACTAGAATGGTTGCTGCAACGTCTTGACATAAAAAAACATCCCAAGCATTATTGAAACACCAATTTACACAAGGGAAGTTGCAAAGCACAAGAACTACAGTGCAACCTCTCCAGAGCAGCCCTTTATAGAGAAACACCCCCTTCAACAACATGATTTTTCCCGCAGTACAATTTAACTATTAATTAAACCTCTCCAGAGCAGCCCTCTATAGAGCAACACCTCCCTTCAACAACATGATTTTTCCTGCAGTACATTTAACTATTAATTAAACCTCTCCAGAGCAGCCCTCTATAGAGCAACACCTCCCTTCAACAACATGATTTTTCCCGCAGTACAATTTAACTATTAATTAACCTCTCCAGAGCAAAATCAACATAATTTCGCTTCTCCCAATGGGGACTTTGGAGATGTTGCATGTCACAGAGTTAAATCAGAAATTTCTGGGTGTTAATTTAAGAGATGAATGTGTATGTACCTTGTAGAAGAGTGACCACAAATACATTAAATACACAACTTACTGTGGGTCCTCATTTTTTTCATCTTGTGCACTCTGTACCCTGTGTGATTCTAATGCTAATGTACCACCCCCACCACGATCGGAACTTGTGTTAAATGGATCAATAGCGGCTGAAACACTTTCTTTAGGCTGTTCTGGAAATGGTGCAGGCCGGTATGATGTACCAAATTTATCTGCCCAAGTTTCTTTTTCTTTAGGCTCTGCTTTTTTCATTTCAAGTTGTCTTTTCTCTTCTATTTGTTGTTCTGCAAGGATTTAAAAAAAGAGAATAAAAATTATTTATTTAACAAGCTGTACACAATGTAGAATTAATACATGTATAACACGCTATTTCTCATGCATTAACAACAAAAGTTGATACATGTATGTAAATGAAGTTTGGCTTATCCATATAAAATCCACACAAAATTATCTAATGATAAAGGGTTAAATTCAGGGATTGTATAGTCCTGTAAATTTTGCCACTGTATTTGAGCCCGTGTATTTTGATCAGGAGTGTGAAACTTTTAGCCCTAGATAATAATGCTTGCAAATCACTTTATAAGCAAGTTAATACAATAACATGAAATATACAGTTAAACCCAATATTTGAAAAGAGGGCCTAATTTGAATAAAGGGCTGCACTTGGTTAACATTTGAACAATAGACCAATTAACGTCTGAATGAAGGCTGCCTGAACTTAAGGCTTTGTTCATTCATTCATGGTGGTCACTGTTCCCTAGTTTTACTATATAACTGTATTACTGTTTAACGTACATATACTCACCTAATTCAGCTAACCACTTCTTTCTCTCCCTCTCTTTAGCGCTGGTTAGTCTGTCATAGTCTGGTATTTGTTGCTACAAGTACAAAATGAGTGACCAAACGAATGAATTGAGAATTTCCATGTACACATCAATTATGAGTAAGATTTAAAATGAATAAAGAAAGGTTTTTTTGAAACAGCCACATAAAACCGTAAGGGACATGATTGGTCAAGACAAGAAAGTCCTTATTACTAAAACTAAAACAATCATAGCAATATGACTGATAAACATTTTATCTGATACACATGTCTAATTGTACAAATGACATTAGTCTACATTATACATAAAATTAGACAAAATGTACATCTAACCAAATGATAAACACTGAAATGGGCATAAAATCCTTTATTTATAACATCAATAAGGGCTTTGACCATATAATAACAACAATTAGACATGAGAAGACAGTCCCTTATACTTGAACGCCACAGTCAGAACAAATGCCACTCTTAAGCATACATTAATTACAATCATAGAAACAATTAAACTTCTCAATAAACTGCATAAAGCCAACTTTAAATAAAAAAAACCATATTTTTTCTGCTGCATGCTGGTCTTCGTGTACATGTTTTACTGTCAACATCTCCAACCTATATTATTATTATCAGTGGTGTTTTATGGTGCATCAACAACTAATGGTCATGTAGCGTGCATCAAAATAAATGGGATAACAATGAAAATGCTTTTAATAAGATAACGTAAAAATAAGAATAAAGGAGATCTACGGGCATAAAAATAATCACATAAAGATTTTAAAACAAACCCCAAGAGCAAATGAGCTTCGCATTGTAATTGGAGGTTGATTTTGTTCTGATTGTGAAACTTGAGGTGCTGCACGGGGAGGTGACCTCCCGCGTGCCGGATTTCTTCTCTCTTCTTTAGAAGGATCTGCCTTCGTTTCCTTACTAGGTCCCCCTTCTTCAGGTATGACATCACCATGCATGTGTTCCTACAAAGCAAATTTTAAATGTACATATTTTATGCAAAACAATTCTCAGACCTTCATTACCAAAACAAGAAAAAAAAAAAAACAAAGTCATCACGATCCTATTCCCAACTTGAAATGCTTTGTAAAAATCTTTATTCAACATTTTTATTAGCTCTCAAACATTTTGTTAATACATGTATTTTGTTTTGATATTAACAGTTGTAGTGATGTTGGAGAGTTTGGAAAACTGAATAAGACAATTGGACACATCATACATTCTTTGTTTACACATTCTCAACCCTAATTTGTGAAATAAGGTTGGTAAGATAGCAAAAAAAATTCTAATTTTGTTTTCATCAATATGTTCATCTATACATTTAATAATACCGTATATTCCCTTATAAATGCCCCCCCTTTTGGACAAGAGAAAACAAAAGTGGTTTACCATGACAGGCTATTCTAATCCGAGATGAACAAGAGAAATTAGTAGAAAACACTTTTTAAATCCAAGAAATGACACAAACACATTTCAAAAATGTAACGCCCCGGGGGTATTTATTAGGGAATATATGGTATGCAGCATAAAAAGTTTTCTTTTTCTCAACAAAGGCCTATGAAAATTTTTATGCAGATGCTATAGATCTGATTCTGACATTATAAAATGACCATAAAACAGGAGAAGAGTCTCCAAGCTCAAATCAGTTTTCAATGTATTTCAGTTGGAAAGATACAGCTGTTTAATGTTTAAGATACCAGTACATATTCCAGTCAATTATTCTGTCAGGATGACGTGTTTTTAGTATCACCTTTGTTTTGTCAAAATTAATTTAGAAACATGAAAAAATATATGTGAGTTTGGAGACCGATCTTCAAAAAAATGAATAATTACTTGACTTGAGGTTTATTTCAATTTGAAGAATTTGCAAAATCAGAGCAAGATTCGTTTGTTTTGAGTTCAGCTCTGTTTAACCAATGACGAAACTGTATTCTAAGACTGACTGTTATATGAAGTTAAGTCTTAAGACAATACATGCATACTAATTATCAACAACTAATTTAAAAAAAAAATGATATAAATAAACAAAGAAGCAGTCAAGCATATCCCTGAAATCCTTGATAAAATCATAAGCCTTCTGGTCAGTTGTCATACTAATTTCTCTATCTATAGCTGCTGTATATTCATTTAATAAGAACAAAGCTGATGTTTGTTGAATTAATTTTAGAGCCATTATGCTGCTAAACCTTTACTGGAATCTCCAGTGCATTTAAAACTCATTAACATAATTTTTCATAGTATTTGGTTGGACTTCTATCATCAAATTGGCAAAAGTAGTGAAGACTTATGTAGCAACACACAGACAGATGGACAGACAATACCTGTCACATGGGGAGATTTAGCTAGGAGATTGGTTTATACCAATTAAGAGAATTTAATTCTGTGATACTGTGATTGCAACTGAAATCCATCTGATTTCGTGGTAGTAGCAACAACATACTTAATAACACACAGATGCACTGAATTTGCATCATGTTGGGAAATTTATAACGATCAAAAATATTGTTCCGTACTCATATTGAGAGACGGTAATGTTGTAAATGTTTTTAAATGATTTCCAACCCGAATACTTCCATACATCACGTTCAGAGTTTATAGATCCGAGTGTTGCAGATCAGACATAAGTATTTAATTGGTTGTTTCTGAGTAGCATTCAACCAATGACAAATTTGCAAATCAAGTCTGATCTCCATTACATAATTTTTGAAGACTTATGAACTTGAACGGCATATGTGAATAGGCTTAAAACATAAACATGGTGTTGCTTTTAGTAAATGCAGAAGAATATCATGAACAAAAATTTGTGAAAACTTTCTAAAAAGATGAAAAAAATGTAATAAATTTTCCATGCAGTAGAATGATAATAATATGTTGGTTTATATGGAATATTGGTTAAATAATATTAAAGGATTTAAAAAAAACAACATTACAGCAACCATGTTTATGTTCAGCCAGACTGTGTAAAGAGGACGTATAAAAAACAGAAAACCAGTCTAGTTTTTAGTTAAATTTTATCATCTGATAATACTAACACATATTTGTTACAATAAAAATAGCTAACAATCAAAAGTCAGGTAAAAATGCGTAAAATGAGACCATTTTGAGCAACAGATAAGTTACGAATACTAAAAATTCACATGTTAAAAATATTGTAAGTAAGAAAACAATTATGGACGGATAATACCAAAAATACCTCCTACTTTTTTTTGAAGAGTTACAAAAGATACTAAAACACACCCATTACCATAATGACAAGGGACATAATTAGTTAAATTACTTGCTCCATTTACATAACTGGCTGCACATAAAACTGGGACGCTTGAAATACTGATAAAAAAAGCAACACCATGTTTAAAAACAGTATTTAAATAATACATACGTCATTTTTTCTATCTAAAATTTCGGAAACTAGCAAATTATTAATTAACAACTATTCTACACAAAATCACAACTGGTATTTTCAGTTACCCATAAGCATTAGCTTACAATGATGCAATTAAAAATCTGTTTATCAGAATTGGAAAAAAAAATCTGAATGCAAAAAAAAACATACATGCATAAACTCCAGCCAGTAATTTCAATGGCCAAGCTTAGAAAAAATTTGCACAGATGAAATACAATCTAAGGCTGTGTCAGAAACATACAACATTATAAAAATTACTTATCATGAGACAATTTACTAATCTTGAGAGACAAAACATCAAATTTTTATGGAATCCAGTGCTGCTAACTTCATACTTTCTTACAAAATGAGCTGCCTAAAATGTTACATGTCAAACATCCAAAGAAGGATTAACATTATTTAAGGAAACCACAGCGATCCCTGAATACTTACTTTAAGCACTTGTTCACAAGCATTAGTCAATGTAACAGACTTAACAGTATAATGAAAAGAATTAACATGAACACAAATATATGTATAAATAATTACAAGGTAAGGAAAAAACCCACAGATTTATGCGCGAAAAAAAAACCCAACAAAATTGCAAGTATTAAAGATTATGATTAGAATTTCATAGCCCAAAAAAGTTATTAAATGAAGACAAAAAACGTAAACATAGCACAAAGAACAGAAAAAAAATTGGTAACAGACAATGAAAAATGTAAAATAGAGCCCCTACCCCAAGACAAGAACACATGTACATAAACATTAATTTTGCAAAAAAAATATCGTACAATGTTAAAAAAAAACATCAAACAACATTAAAAATGTCTTAGCTCACTTTATATGCGCTATACTGGAATGAAAATTGATATCACATGATACATGTATGTCTGGTTAAAAATTAACGCCCAAGAAAGAGACAAATTCTTAGGTATTCACATGGACACCACTAATATCTATCTGATGTGTAATGAAAAAGTCTTCATTCAAAGGGAAAAAAAACTTGCAAAGAAGAAATATTCATCATTTTGAGGGAAGCATATTTTAGTAAAATAAATACTCTTCATTAGAAAGGTAAAAACCTGCACTATGATCAAAAATCTTAAAAAAACTCCAACTTTTTAGTAACAAAGAAATCTTCAGTAAAAAGATAAGTCTTTAATAAGATGCATAAAATATACTGACTCTTTCAAATGAATTGTTCATAAAACAGACAAGCATGATTAAGTTTTTTTACCATAACAAAATTTAATCAAAAGCAAGTAAGCTCTGTCATGATCTGAATGCCATTGTTTCAAACGAAAAGATCCCTTCTTACAAAATGAATGGCACATACTCTGACTTAAATATGATGCATTTCATAAAATGGCTGATGAAAATGAAATAACTTTATAAGCAAATCAATAGAGACCTCTAGTATCCAGCTTGTGTTTTACAATAGGCATCAATCTTAATGTGCACATAAAGATGAACCATGAAATTATCTATGTACAAAATCAATTCAGATTTTACCAGACCTTACAATCAAATATCTACTTCTTTGTTTTTCAAAATATCACATGAATTTCATCATACAAATCCAGGGATCTCAGATATTAATGTTCCAAGATATATTTTCTAGGTCTAAAACACATGTAAACAAGCTCTGCTTATACTGTTGGTATGAAGAACTTTTTACCACAAAAGCTAATAAATAATATATTGGTGAACAAGCTGAGAAGTCTATGAAAAAGGACAATCCTCATAAAGTATAAAAGTCAAAAAGATGGAAGCTTACTTGTAACATTCTTCTCTATAAAATGATGAAAAATTGCAAAAAATAAAATGATTTTCTAGCTTGAAATTAACCAATATGATACATTAAATCCTTATAGTAGGAAAGTTGAAAGCATCATAAATCAACAATACACAAATTGCACTAATAAAGATAATAATGTGATGTAAACTTTGAAATGGATCTTTTTGGTGAATGCCAATACACATACTGTCTTAAGTATTTCGATAGAAAATGAAGATGGCTTCAAAAAAATATTTTTTTTCAATGAATTGACATGTGCGCATGAAACAACTCTTAGAGATGAAGTCTTCATTTGTGTATACATACCTCAAAATAGACATTAGAACAGCAGTTATTTAATGCATTATGGGTAAAAAATGCAAAATTACAAAGCATTTATCTTAAACAGTTCACAATACTAATAATTCTATAGTGGCTAAAAGTCAATTCTCAAAAATTACAAAATTTAGACAAAATCACAAAAATATATTCAAATTTATTCTAACTCCCTGATTAAGTTTTTGACACTTTCACAAAATACTGTTGCCTAGCAACCAACTGAAACCTACACAGCAGTTTCACCGAGCAAATAACACAAAAAACTTGAATTTTTATTCAAATTTTACTCTGTTATGTCACCATAGTAACCAAAAAAGAAATTAACAACAGAAATACTTAAATATTTATGCAAGTTCTACTTCATTATGTCACCATAGAAACTAAAAAAAGATGATTAATACTTAGATAATCTCAGCATATAATTAGATTTCTGTAGTCTATAGAATAAATACTAAATAAATAAATACTTTGCCCTAAATTCACTTCATATATTTACTTCAACATTTTATAATTATTCTTCTGAAATGGTTGCCGCGGCAACACATTTCATAAAATTACATCTCAAATAATCTCATCTCAATTTTACTTTAATACATCATCATAACCTTCCCAGCATAAGAAGCTTTTCGCACCTGTCGTCCTTTGTAGTCCGCTACAACATGCCCAGATCTTGAACGCAATGGAGCCCCAGCCCCTGGTCGGCCCCATGGGTCAAATTTTCCAACCTGTTCCAATTGTGACGATTCGACTGAAAAATGAGTTTAATAAGCATACATTAATCATTTAAGTAAAGGAAATTTTAAAGGAAAGGAGACCTACAAAAATGACTGATTTTCAGTTTTTGAATATTGTCAAACATCTCACCTTATAAAATAAGAAAATAAAATGTTCATAGATGACTTCTTATCAAATATGTTTTGAGGAATGCACAATTCTGTAACTGAATGAATGCCCAAGCGTTTTGATGTTCATTATTCAAGAATTCAATATTTGGCCCAATCAAGTTTAAGATTAGAGCTTAGAGATCAGTTTCAAGTCTATACTTCAACCATGACTAACAATCAATATTGAAAATTCCACTTTTAATCATTTATCAATCATACCTCGTTCTTTTTCCCATTCGAGTCTCTTCTTTTCGGCCAGTGTCATGTGACGTCGAGGAACACCAAGTGGCCCCTTCGGACTTGTGTCTGGAGTTGTGTAAGATGGTAAATCAGGTGACCTTTCCAGTGACCTTTGCTCTGAGGGTGATGGAGACCTTCGACCTCGTCTATTGTTGTTATCAGAATAGTTAGTTATTTCTGTTTCTCGACCTCTGTCTATTCTTGTAGCAGGATCAGATCGTGGAGGTTTATGCCTTTGGGGAGATGGTTTACGATTTTCTTCAGGTGCGTAACGTGTATTTAGGTCTTTGATTCTTACTTCTTCCTTCCTGAAAGGGAGAGATGAACAAACAATGTATTTTAGTCCAAACAGAAAATGTACCCAATCACCACCCAGCATAGACAATTGAGAAGTCTTGGAACATTTATATGGGACTTTTTCCATTCCAGTTATCTAGAGCAGTGTGAATGGCAAGTGCAATAGAAAATAGAGTCATTTTATTTGACACTAATTAGCAGAAATAAAGTCATAAGTTCTTCAGCGCTCCTTCAAGTTTTCACACAAGAACATTGCACTAAGATAAAACAAGAAGTAATAGCAGTAGCACTATGATGAAACAAAGAAAACTTCAGTAGTAGTAGTAGTGGTGTTTCCAATCTTAGTAGAGTTCAATATCTCTGATACTGATTCTGCAGTAAAATAAAAACAAAATATTGGGTGAATTTAGATAATACAGGCACCATTAATTAAAACAGCTGAATTGAGGAAATGATGAAAGTTATTATACCTTTCTTCCTCATCAACAAGTTTTTGTCGAGCTACTTCTAAACGCCTCCTTTCAGCTTTTGTCATATGTCTCCAGGATAAATCCATTGGAAGCCCAATCTTATCTCTTGGTGATGGTATTAATTCTTCCTCTTTATTAAAACTATCATTCTTTACAGTTTCTTCCCTTTCTTCAATTTCTTTCCTAGTTCTTCTTCCGCGTTTTTCTCTAGAATGATCCTCTTTTCTTGACTTATCACTTTTTCTAGTTCGACCTCTTTCATAGTCT
Source organism: Lutraria rhynchaena (assembly GCA_008271625.1). Lineage (NCBI taxonomy): Eukaryota > Metazoa > Mollusca > Bivalvia > Venerida > Mactridae > Lutraria > Lutraria rhynchaena. The sequence continues at coordinate 2,033,758 of VIBL01000036.1, forward strand.
CTGTTGTCATCATCATCATCATCCCATTCCTGTCTCTTAGAACGACCCCGTTTCACTCTACTTTCCTTTTCATAATCACTATCATTATCTTCATTTCTGTGTTTAGATCGATTTCTTCTCTGCAATTCTTCTATCTCATTTTCAAGTTCAGATAGCCTAGCTTTATTTTTCCTAATTTCTTCGATTTCTTTTTCTAGTTCAGTTTGTTTATTTTTAGATTTAGACCTACTTCTAGAAGATTTTTTGTCTCTTAAATTATCTTCATAGTCAATGTCATTCTTATTATTCTTATTTTTGTCTTTAATGTAATTCTCAATTTCGTCTTCCAATTCAATTTCTCGTCTGGATTTTCGTTCTCTTCTGAAAAGAAAATTACACAGCACAATAGTATAAATGGCAAGAAAAATTCTAAGATCTGCAACCAATTAAAACACAATAAAACACACACACTTAAAACCAAAAGTACAAACCCATTAAAATATCAATCTCACAAACCCTTGAAAATTATAAACAAACTTACTACAAATATAGGATCAACCCATTAAAATTTGTTATAAGATTATTTACCTGATGTTATATTTTTTCAGTTTGAAAAATGATACATACGTGTGTGTTACAAAATTTAATGAATACATAGATATCTTTGCTTGATAAATATTGCCTTTAGCAATTTTTTAGTTACACAGATAACTATTAAACACTGTAATAAGATTATGTAATCTTTTTATAGTATTCCTTGCAACTGATTGAAGATTTTAATAATCACGACTTAAAAAGTATCATTTTCTAATTTCAACATTTGCTGGTTCTAATATTTTGATAAATAAATGATATACATGAAACAGACAAATTATATTGATCACAAGCAGGAACAGATAGACTAACTAACTACAGCATAAACCTACAGTGAACACTTCAGGGTGCGACAAATCCACTTGTCCACTCGAAATTACGAGTATGAATCCACTCAGGACCAGCTGAAATTGCTGTAGAACAAGTTAAAATTCTAAGCTGGTTGTCTTGCAGTGCAAGTAGCCAGAGAAAAGTTTGTTGAGCCCCGCACTAGTTCATATGAATTGTATATAACATAAATCATACACCAAGTCTATGTATATATAAAGCTGTACCAACTTGAAAGATCAGAAGAATTTTTCAAAATGCGACTCAGGAATAAATCATCAAATAATGTGAGCATTATGAATGTACAGGATGAGTTACATTACAAATGTCACCACACTTACTTATTAGTAAGTACATGAAAACAGATTCATTAAATAACAAATGAATTTGTAATCAAACATTCAATCAACATCACACATGACTATTTGTTATGAACTGCATAACAAACTATACTTTTGTCCACTCAAAATCTATTGAAATGAAATTTAAAAAAAAGGTAAAAAGCAAAACACAATTCACACATTGTAATATGAATAAAGCAAGTTGTCAAGTACCACACATTGCATCAACAACGTACCCTTCTTTTTCATATAATTATTTTAAAGAAACAAAATTAAGTTATCAATACTAATTTTATGAGCATGCAAGTAAGATATATGCAAGTGGAAAATATATAATTTCATTCATTCATTTAAATCTTCATTTAAAACATTCTGCATATAGCCACATACTGGTGAGGACCATTTATCAAGTGTACACAGTAATGATAACCATACAAAAAAACTTAACATTTTGTAATTTCAAATTTGTCCCTTTACAAAATTAAAGCTTTCTAAAGATTTACTTATGATCACACAAAGGTAAAATTATTTTAACCAACTTACACCACAAGTAAAACCTAACCATTTCTAACAAACTCTTCATAGTTTGTTTACAGAACAAAATGACATCTGACATTCCAAATTTATCCCATCATCAAAAAAATATTTGAAATTATCGAAGTATGGATCGTATTGAAATCACAGAGAAAAATCTAGAGTCAAACCTACGTATGCAGCCACCTCTGAATAAAGACTACCCTGTGAATACAGGCCATACCATGAAAAACCGCTAATGGTTATTTAGAAGAAACTGACCTCTGAATAAAGGCCACCTGTCAATTAAGGTAATATTTTGTCTTTCCCATGGGTGGCTTTTGTTCACAGGTTTGACTGTGCAAAAATAACACTGTGAGTTCATTGCAGCTACATAAAGCAGGCTAAACATAATTGTTGTTTTTCTAGCCAACTAAACAAAGGACATTGGGATATACAGGAGCAGAAAGCTTTGTACATTTAATACAGAGGGCTGTTGTGGGATGTTCTAGGAGTGGTACTTGTATCGTACCCCCTGGGTCTGTGTTAGCAGACAATGATATGGTTAATACGTTTAGAAATCATTTAATAAAAGAATAATTTAAAAAAAAACAAGCATCAATCCAGTAAAAATAAAATTAATACAGGATGTTTTGACATATTTCAGTGCGAAAAACATGTAGCTAGTGTTTGGTGAATGCTTTTATTATTGTTATATTCTTTAGCACTTCTGCCTAATCAGAATGTGTTAATCTAATTAAAGATTTTCAGAGTCTTAGTGTTCACTTTAATGAAACAGTCTACCACAGTATGTATTCATACTGTCCCACCCATACTATGGTACGTAATGAAACCATTACGTCGCAAGTGCCCAGGCGATACACAGCCGTACTAATACATAAGCATGCAATACATACACGATATATCATCACACCATATAATACCTGCTTTTATAATGCTTAGTAACTCTTCTGAGTTCTATGCTTGCGTCACTGACAGCACTCCCAGTATCGCTATATTAACACATGACACAATTAATCATCGTCTAATACAAAGCTTTTTAGAATCATTTGGTGAACTAACTATACATAGAAAACAAATATAACAGAAAAAGATGAGGAAAAGTGACCAATGGAAGATGGAAGTTTTGAAACATTTATATCCATAATATTGCAAATAATTATTTACCAGAATTATTCCTACCCATTCCTGTTAAATCATAAATTGCCCGATAGTCCAACATGTCAGACAAATCCTAAGCATATCAATCTTCATTGCATAAAGTTTCTCAAAATTAACTTTGTCAAACTAAATAGGTTAATTCTGAAAACCCTGCCATACATGAGAAAAAAAGCAAATTTTGTAACGAAATCAGAGAATGCTACACAGAAAGCCACATATAATTTACCTTACACCAAATAATTAACCAATCAAAATACTCACGAACTGGCTTTCGTTTTATTTCCACCAATCAGTGAATAGATACTACTTCCTTCTTCTTCATTACGATCAGATTTCTTTTTCCGTCGTCGTTCTTTTCTGTCATCATAATCATCATCATCATCACGATCGTATCTCCGAGGCGACTCAACCAAAATCTCTTTAGTTTCATTATTTTTATCTAAAAATACATCAACGGAATATTTCATAACCACAAAAAAAAAAAACTATTACAAACGATGATAAAAGATTATACATATTAAATCAACCTCATTAAGGAGTTTTCAATAATTTTTTTTTCAAGTTGTATAATGTGTAATTAATGTGAAAATTATTTGTACATCAGATATTTGAACACACTGTACAGTTATCAGTATCAATGAACAGGCTAATGGCTGTTGCCTACTGTTCATAGCACTACAAATAATAATCAAAAGTTTTGCGACAACCGTGACCTACATGTTGAACTACCAACTAACATATGATTTAAAAACAATGAAAGTTTGCAGTAAGCAAATGACTACTCTACAATGAATATTTTACTTTGATGTTAAACAAAAATGACGAGCTTTTCATCCATGTAAATGTTCACGTAACAAACCTATTGATATCTTAACAGCATTTTCACTCCCCCCGGCAACTTTTCCAACTGATTTAAGAATAGCGTTTAATTGCTCCTGTGTCAGTGTCACAGAATTTGGTGCCTCTTTCTTGGCTGTTACTTTTTGACGATTGCGTTTAATGAAATTCTTGGCTGGTTTTGGTGGTGGCGGTGGCTCATCCGGGGACAAGGTAACAAGATCAGTTTCGACTTGATTTCTATCGCCAGGGTAACGTCTGATTGGAAATCGTTGTTCTTTTTTCTTGTAACCAAACTGAAATTGTGAAAACAACAATCACTGAACACAAGAAAGCCTCTCTGTATGTTTCAACAGCAGGCAAAAAATTAGAAACAACAAGTAGAATAGTACACAAACAACAACAATTTTGTTAAGTGTGCAGTACTGTGTTATGGAAAAATTACTCTTCAATACTATTTACATATGTAACACTACTTGAGTTAACTCCCTTAGCTGTAAAAACACACCATTTGCAATATTTTTCTTATGTTGGCATACATGCAGAAATGCATGGCTTTAATTTGTTAGTAAACATAAAGGACGATATGAATTACTTAAAGGACACAAAATCTAAATTATAGGTCAGGATTGACATTGCATGTTAAGTAGGATCATGCAAACTGATAATTAAAATTCAACCAAACAATACCATCAATCTTATCATGAAATAATTGAATTTTATGAGAACAGTGTGCAGTGCTTTTACACCTGTGCATAAAATGCAGAGACAATTTTCAATGACTAATTAAAAACATGATTTGAATAAAAGTGTTTAAGAGTGCAGTGAATATACACACCTTTCTGTCATTCTTTGGGATGGTTTCTGTAAAACAAAAAATAAAATTACACTACAGGTGAAATAATTAAAATTTCGTACATCAAATAAATCATATCTACATGTTACAGCAACTTGATCGTAATTATTAAGTCATTCATTGTGTAACAAATGCCAAAACTGGTCTGAGGTCTTAACATTTAAAGATACAGGGCTGTTTCTTGCATCCGTATTTTGTATTTTATCTTACACATTTATGTGAATTTTCTTCAGAATCAATAGATGTCAAAAGTTGAGGGTAAAAAATGACCCTTGACTGATGATAATTCCAGGAGTCAACAAAATTTCCTTCTAATTTTATCATAAATTTGACTCTTTGGTACAAATTCTCGAGGGTCAGAGCTTTTATTTTATTGATGTCAAGAGTCAAAATGCTGTTTTAAGGGTAAAATGAAAGCCCTGAGAATGCATTTGAGAGTTAAAATGACATTCAAAAGAAGTAAACTGTTCTGACAAACAAACAGTGATTTTGAGGTAAGCTTATCTTTGTGCATGATAATTCTAACGTTACGAAATTTTTAGCAAAATTCTACCATAAATCATCCTCAAAAAGATTTAAAAACTTCACAGAAGTAAAAAGTTTCAGAATTTATTGTATTAAGTTAAGAAAATGTAATAACATGTGTTGAAAGCAATAAAGGCAATAAAGACATTGAGTACAAGCAATTTGTCCCATCCCAAACAAAATATGTCACACACAATGAACACACAGCACCCTGCCATTTCCATAAGCCTTTTCAAAGAATTGATGCCTATTAATAATTCTGAATGTGTTAGTGATAGTCAACCAAAGTGATATACACAAGAAGCATTTAAACTCAAGGTTACAGTCATAGAAACAACCAATTCATATCTACACCATAACATACAGGCATAAAGAATTGGTTAACATTTTGCAATATGATATTTTATATATGAATCAAACACCAGAGTAAAATAGCACAAAAATCATACAGTGTTAATTATGCAGAACTTGGAAATTAACTGCAACTTTACAGGATGAATTCTACTTGACACTGCATCGTTACAATCAAAACGTAAGGTGAAATTGGATCTTTTAATCCTCATCTGTGGAGTTGTACCTTCTGTATTTAAATTATTAAAATATTGCCAACTTAGCTGGGTAATTCCATGAGAGGATGCAAAATCAGTTATGACAAAATTTTATTTTGTTTTGTTTAGTTGACCTTTCATGAATTTCTGGTATGCATAAATTAAGAATTAGCGAATGTCAGTCCAAAATCAAAGTGTTCGTCAGCTGCTCTTAATTTGCCATTTTCTGGTAAAACTGGGACATATACATCAACTCAAACTTGTCATGAGTATTAATTAAACACTTTTAGCTTCAATTTGTGGGGTAAAAGTTTTTTTTAAATGTGTCAGATATATTTTTGATCATACAGGCAGTTAACTTAGGTCTGTTTTAATAAGAGTTTGGCATTAGTGTATAATGAAATTATATTATCACGGTAGATGAAACAGTCATCAGGGTGTTTATAAACTGAAAACTATCTGCAGTCCAGTACAGTTTATTCATAGTCAAGTTCATGGTTAACCTGCATTTTAATTAATGATCCTCTCATTATATAAAGACAGGGTGGTAGGATATCTATTAAGCATAATTCAATCATATGTCCCAATTTATTGCCATAATTATCAAATCATTGAAATTTTTACACCTCTATTCATTAAATATGAATTATTATAATCATTATATCAATTTGACCGAAAATTTAAAAAAATTCTGGACATAAATATTTTACAGTCTTGAGGATCTTGAAAGGACTACAAATATAATCCAGTTTGCAATATTTCAGTGTGTTAGGTGAAGTAAAGATGTGACAATGTTCTACAGTACATTAAATCAAAGAATAAAAACACATAATACAAGGTCACCTACCTATATTAGGTAGAATACGAGGCAGAGTTGGAAAACCATTTAAATCTAGCCAAAAATAAATTTACAAATAGACTGTAATATATATCTTATAAATAATAAAATACCCAGTTTTAGTTTTCAGACTGATGAACAACATCCAATCATAAGAACAATTAGAAGCATTCTGGATCACACTGTACTTTGAATTTCATCTATTAAAACTGAGGCAAACATAGGCTGAACTTTAGAAAGAAACTGTCTAAATTGGTTTAGCTATGAAAATAATAAAAAAACTTGCAAATCATACAACAGATTTGAACTGATGACAATATACTTGCCCTTTTCCCAAAATATGCCTGGCTTACCACCTTGATTCTGGAGTTTAAAAACACTGAAAATAAAAGATAGCAACATTTTTTATAAAAAAATAGCACAAAATAAATATGTAATTTACATACTACATATCAAAGATTAAACTACCTTCGGAAAGGAATGCCCATTCTAATCCACCATCACTAGGGGGACTGGTTATTAGAACATTTAAACTACATTTTCAAAGATTATAAATACTGAAACCACTTCTGTAATATGTTTACACTTAGGTCTTCAATTCAGATAAGAAACAAGCATTTACAATTTATAAAAATAACATCCAAACAACTCTTAAAATAAACACATGGATGGTGAACATGTGGTGGACCTCTAGTCAATGAAAGAATTGGAACTTATGACCACTGGATTTAACAGTAGGGTATTTTCCCATAAGGCCATAATGTTTTACACAGACAACATAGTTGAGGTAAACAAGTGACTTGTAATTAAGACATAATCGAGAGGGCATTCATTTGAGTTATACATGAATACATTTTACAACTATAATGTGTTCTGCTCTACTTATCTTCAACTGAATAAATATTTATTAAAATAGGTCATTTAGCAGACAATAATGGAGACTAAAAGAATGACACATGACTATATTAGAAAATTAAACATATTCAAAAGCTTCAAAATGAATATCAATTAACAGTGATCAAAGGAAGCTAAAACAACTGAGCATAATATAAGCTGAAAATCTGTGTCAACTGTCCAGCAACTGAGACTGGGTGGGGTACACATTTTGACAAGTTATCACACCTGCCACAGTCTCAATAATGTGTCAAACAAACGCATTTAGCACAATACAAGTAACAAACCATTTAGTAAACAACTATAAACTTTTACCTGTAATTCATTTTAATAGTTTACAAAACAGCAATGTTTTAGAAGAAAATCATAGTTGTTTATTGCTGTACAAACTTGTTATTTCGTCGCCAGGAATTTCTCTTCACACATGCGCAAACATGTTTCCTGTTTCAGCGGGTGGGTAAAGGGAGGCAATTCTAAAGGAATTTCGTCTGAAGGCGTATTTGTTTCCTTAAATATTTTTCCTGCAACATCAACAAGACCATGGCGATCATAAAAACATTAACTCGTTTTATTTTATTTATATTTTGTGTAATTATTGCGATAGTTGTCATTCGCACGTTTACTCTACAAACGCATGAAATGGATATTTTATCTTGCAAAAAATCAGATCTTGATTTTATTGAAGCTGGTCATGGATCAGAAGCACTTAAAAGATTCCGGGATGCTATTAGATTTAAAACTGTGTCAACAGCTATATCTGATTATAACACTGAAGAATTGACACAATATGTACAATACATAATTTCAGGTTTGCGATTCTTGTTTACTGATTTTACACAAAGTAAAATAAAAAGCTAGAATCCATGAGTCCATAAGTAGAGCCGTAATTATGTAGAAAATGTAGTTCATGAAAAAGTTTCGACAGCTAAGTTATGGATTTGGCCTAATTCATACCTAACCTAGATCCAAAATTACTGTGACAACAGTTCACTGTATGTCAAATGATGTATCTAATTTGTTGTATGCAGTACTCATTTCAGATAGATAGATTACTAGATTTCAGCTTACCTTTATAACAACATGTATAACCTGTCAGAATTAGAATAACTGGCGACTTTTTAGAATCAATTATAGTTTTGAAGGAAATTTTTGAATCATAATGATTGGTTTTTATGGATCAATATTTGTATCCTTCATACTAATCTGTTGCTGACTTAGTCCAACTAAACAGTAGAGGTACTAGCTGCAGACAATAATTGAAGATAATTACATAAAAAACTTATATTTTTGTACAGCTCATGTAGTAAATAGGCAGAATATCAATTGTTTCATTAAGTAAATTGTGTTTTCTTTTGTTTACTTGTTTGTTTAGTAATGTTTGCTGTCTTTCAGCCTATCCAAAATTACATTCGTCCAATCTTGTACAATATGAGATTGTTGGAAACTACAGTCTGTTGTACACAATACCAGGAACTGATACTTCTCTGGTTCCCTACTTATTGATGGCACATTTAGATGTGGTACCAGCTGATCCGTTGAAGTGGGAGGCTGAACCTTTTGGGGCTGATATTATCAATGACTTCATCTATGGTAGAGGAACTATAGATTTTAAACATGGTGTCATGGTGAGCTTTTTGTATTCGGAATATGTTGCAAGTATTGATAAATTTCATTATGATATTTCATGGGGGTTTGTAGTAAATTACTGTAAAATATTTCACTTCTAACATTCTTTTATTTAAAAGTATAAACTTTTATATCAACATTGCTTATTTGAATATTTAGCAGGTTGAAATTGATCCTGTTAGCAGTATTATTATTATTTAAAAGTATTTAAATTTGAAATTTTACATGTATTAAAACATTGTGGGTGACTTTAATAGTTGTGGTATGTGCAGTAACAAGGCTGCAGTTAAGTTTTTTTGAAAAACCCATGATATGATCATAAAATGTATTAATCAATTTTCAGGGAATTCTGGAAGCATTAAATTTTTATTTATCCCTTGGTAAACAACCTGAGAGAAGCTTTTATGTTGCATTTGGACACGATGAGGAAGTAAGATAGCTTGTACTTTGTTAATTAATCTCTTGAATATCTCATGGCAAAAGATTTATTTCATAAGTTGCTACATGTTTTTTATTGTTTATTCCTTCCTTATATTGCAGCAAAAATATTTGTGTTTGATATGTTTTATGATAGATACGACCTGTTAAGAGCTATGTTTGAACTATTCAAATCCATGTGACTTGAATTTTCATTTATTCATACTCATGATATTGGAATAAAGACCTATGATCTGAATTGTGCTTAAATTTATGAGGACTGGTAAGCTGTGGGCATGTTTTGCTTGATTGAATCTGAACATAGCAATCAGTCTGATGGAATAATGTTATGTTTATAGAAGTCAACCCAATATTTCAGGTGACTGGCCTTGATGGTGCTAAATCTGTCAGTAACTTGCTATGGGAGAGAGGTATTAGGAAGTTTGAGTTCATCCTGGATGAAGGGTTGACGCTAACCAATGGAATAATTTTAGGATTGAAGGAACAAGTTGGGCTGTTAGTACTACATGGACAAAGTTTTTATATTTTAGATTGACTTATTATTAATTTGTTGAAGTTCATTTAATCCGGACTGTCACATGTTATGGCATATCTTGATACCTCAGTAATCTGAGGTTGAAGGATCTTCATCTATTATTTATTCCTAGGGGTGTGTGTACAAATGAGCTGTAGGCTTGAAAAATCAACTGGCTATTTGAGCATTCCTGGCAGCTACTTTTTCCGAAACAACAGCCACAATACTGCATTGAACTCCCAGACTCCCCTTCTACTTTAGCTTACTGGCTACATGAAAACATTTATACATCCTTGCATTCCAACAAAGGCTATGGTTCATGATTCTCATAAGGCATACTTCTATTTGTTTATGGTTGTTACATTTTTAATTGAAAACTAATCGACTATTTATCTCACTAACAGGATAGGTGTTGCTGAGAAAGGTTCTGTAAATGTGGAATTATTTGTTGAGGGTGAACCTGGTCATTCATCAATGCCACTTCGAGAATCCACCATAGGAATATTGTCTGGTGCTGTTCATAGGTGATTTTTTTTTTCAAAATTCAACCTTGATTTTTCATACTGACCAGATATGAACGTTACTCATTGTTTAATACATTTGATACCGCATCTAAACATGCAAGTCATCTCTTTCCTTGTTATTTTATAGCTATATGTTAGCTAGTCCATGAAAAAATAATCAGAGATCTTGTAAATAGCTGTAAATACATGATACTAAACTTCTAAGCAGAATTAATAAATTTGTGTGAATTCTTTATTTTGTCACAGATTAGAGAGAAATCCTCATCCAAGTATGTTGGGATATGGTCCTGAAAAAGATACCTTTGAACATTTGGCTCCTTATGTAAGTATTAATACAATAAGTTAGTAGAGTGTCTTATAGTTATTTTACTATACATGAATATACATGTATATTTTCTCACTTTCATAGCTTGCAGTTTTTTTTTGTTCATACAAAGTGATGCAAACCAAAAGAAGTGATCTGCTTATTTTCTGTCTGAAATCATGTTCTGTTAATATTGAAATACTTCAATAGGTCCTACATTGGAACTATTTATGTATAATGTAATAATGTTAATGTATGTATTCATGTATATATTTATGTTACAGATGTCATTGCCTTACAGAGTGGTGATGTGTAATTTGTGGCTTTTCAAACCAGTCATGTCCTGGTATGTTATATTGGGACTTCAGTGGTTTACTATTACCAAGATAATGCTCTTTTGATTGTATGCTATTATTTGCTATGTTTTTGATACAGTCAAACCTGTGTTTGAGATCACCTCCGAATAATGACCACCCTATGAATAAAGGCCATTCTTTGAAAAACCATCAATGATCATTTAGAACAAACTGTCCTCCTAATAAAGGCCACTTGTCAATAAAAAACACATTTTATCTTTCCCAAGGGTGGCTTTTGTTCACAGATTTGACTGTAGTTTATGAATATTCATCAGTAACCATGTTCTTTGTTTTCTGATTGAGTTCTTTTCAAACCTGTTTAGTCCTGGTTAGCAATATAAGGACGGACGATGTATAATTTTATAAAATCTAAGTCAGCTTAAAGTACAGCTATTATGTGCTAATTACGACTTCAATAACTAGTATTGGTGTAACGATCTTAGTATATTTCTGATTGTCTCATTCTGTTTGAGGATGAACTTTCTCGTTATAATTTTGTTTTCCTTCTTTTTTCAGGGTATTGTCCCTCAAGCCTAGCACAAATGCAATTATAAGAACAACTACTGCTGTCACAATGTTCAAAGCAGGAATCAAGGTCTATTTTAAATACCTGATAGTTGATTTTAAATTCTATATACAGTTAAACCTCACTTAGTGGATATTCAATGTAAAGACCACCTCTTTTCAAAAGCCGCTTTTTGGACATGTTTGTTATTGTATCATATATGTTTCAACTAATAATGAGCCCATCTCAATATAGAGATCCTTAAGATGATCCCAATGTCAAGGTTTTATGTATTTCTTGTGTCTTAACAGTGCCATTTAATTAAGTCATTAAATTTTACAGCATTACCTAAAAATACAATACAAACCAAGATTTACCACGAGTATAATTCATAGAAAGAAGAATATTTTAACAAGTCAGTAATTTCCACCCATGTTTGTTGTTGTTTTGGGAACAGCTTTGGAATATGTTCTTATTGCATGGGCATGCTTGATTGTACAATTCCAGATTAATGTGAATTCACCGAATGCAACAGCTTACATCAATCACAGAATACACCCAGCACAGTCTGTGCAAGAGGTATAAGTTATGTAATATTTTTATGATTCTGAAAGAGAGGCAATCAGTTACAGCATTGCCCTTTAGATCAGTATTTAATTTTTTAATAAAGCCCTAAGTTTGTCAGTTTGAAACATTTCATATCCAAACCATAAGTAGACTTATAGTAACAACAGTGTCTAGTGAATGTATTAAGTACATGCAATGGATAGCCTAATTCCCACCTCTCTAACCTGGAAATGCTCTAAATGCCAGGAAATTCATTAGTCCAGATATATTGATTTAGTATCTTTCATAAAAAAAAACGTGTTAATTTTGTTAAAAAAAGGAACTTTCTTATCCCAGAACTTTCTAATTCAGCATATTTTTGTCCAAAAAAGGAACTCTCTCTGGACTGTCTCCTTGGTCCTGATAGTCCTGGCTGGAGAAGTTTCATTATTATGGTTCTTACTTTATATTGACTATCAGTCTCCTAGTCTCTTGTTTTAAAATATTCTAAGACTAATAAGACATTTCGTATTACATTCATTTTGTACCCATTTCAAGATGTGATTTATACTGTAATTGTTAAGACATTGATCTGTAGTTTGTGTCATACCATACACATATCAACGGTCTATACACTTGAAGGTCAGCTTGCCAGATTATATCTAGTACGTAGTGAAAATTATTTCTGCACATTACATTAATTTATTGCTTATTTTGCATTGTAGGTTTTAGATTACGATGCAAGTGTTATCAATGATAATCGTGTACAAATGAGGGTTTTAGAAGCCATGGAGCCCCACCCCATAGCCCCCAGTGGTGACGAAGACTTTGGATATCAGACTATAAAAAATAGTATCCGACAAATTTGGAATAATACCATTGTGGCTCCAGGTAAAAGTCATATCTCTCTGTTAGTGAGATTTGTTCCATCTATTTCAAAAACTTATTTGTTACTTGTTAAAAGATATTCAAGCGGTGGTCCAGTGGTTAGTATGCTGGACTTGTAGCCCGGAGATCCGGGTTCGAATCCTGATCGCGGCGGTCATACCCTTCTATGGAAATTTGACAATAATGTCAATTTTCCTCCACATGTGGAGAAGTTGCTGGCTCCTTATCGAAGGGTAAGTTAGTACTGGTTAAATTTGGTTAGGTGAACCAGTCGCTGTATATAATTGAAAAATTGTTGAAAAATGGCATTAAACCCCAGTGACAATAAGTCACATTAAAACAAAACAAAAGATATTCATGTAAAAATAAAACCAAAAAAACTATTGTAACTTAGTATCTAAGTTTGATTTTGATTTACTTCATCTTAAAAAGAAAGTGATTTTGCTCATTAAGTGAAATTTTAGGAAAATTTGTCTTCACAATATTATTTAAGAAATCACTCATTTCATGTCAATTTTCCATTTATAGCCACAATGATAGGAAACACAGATACAAGACATTATCTTCGTATGACGTCAAATGTTTACAGATTTAGTCCAACCATAATGTTTCCCGATGATCCGAAGCGTTTCCACGGTGACAATGAGAGAATTTCTGTCACAAATTATGAACAAGCTGTGAACTTTTATTATCATGTTATAGTTAATTCTAACAAGAGAGACGTTGGACATTCTCATAAACATGGTGAATTATAGCGTTGTGAATATTTTCAAGTCATTTGCCATTCCTATGCACCTCAAATCAAATCATTCCATAATTTCATAACTAAGGCCTAACAAAAATGGTTTGTTTCCAGTTACATGCCCCAAAAAAATATGGGTCGGTAGGTAGGGATTTTTGTCTTTTACGTTTTTTTACATATATCATCAACACTGTTGTGAAACTTACAATATAACACTAAGATTTGGATGCCATAAAAACTTTTGAGTCATCAGGCAAAAGATGGGTCGGTTGGGTAACCGGAAACAAACTATTTTTTTTGCCTAAGCATTCATATATTCAAGCATACTATATGTGTACCATTAGTCTGTTATATAATTTACTGCATAAGTGGTTTGTTCTTAGCGTTTGGTTTGTTCTACTATTTCTGGGTTTTTCTTCTCTTTTTAGCAAAGACACAAAATTGGCTGAAAAATATGTTCTTACATTATCAATTTTAAGTCTTCTTTTTTTATTAGTGTAGAAAACAACAAGAATAAATTTAAATCGGCAGAGATGACCACTTATACAGTTCAATGTATGCTTAGTAATTTATAAATTTATTGTGCAATATTGATTATGTTTCACTTGATATCACTTTTGGAAGGCGATTTATCGCATTCCTGTATCATCATTTTTATCTGCATGGGTCAAAGAAAAACAAATGCATACACATATAATATAGTGACTGATGCTCAAGTAAATCAGACCATAACTATCCAAAAATTTGGATACCAAAAAATCATCGAAACAAAATTCTGCAGAACTTTTATCAGAATAATTAATAGAGTATTTCGAAAAAAATATTGTTTTGATGTTTCATAACAATTTTTTTTTTATTGTTAACATATTGTGGATTAGTAAGCTTTAGTGCTCGAACAATTTTATTTTTGAGTTGCTTCCCTTCGATCAAAATAAGGCTGAAAGTTAGCATCCCAAAATTCAATTAGAATAATGATTTGAGGGTGTTTAGCAGCTGCATTAGAGATGAAACATTGCTTTAAAGATTTTCTCACAGTCACCCGAAGTAATGATTTGTCATTTTTTGTTAGCACTTTCAATGAGGCATTGAATTTGTTTCTAAGTTCATAGACACATCATATCTATGAAAGTACTATAGAAAACTTAAAAATCACGTCACTGTTTGTAATGGAGAAAAGTTCTAGCAAATATTCTTAGGTCATTTTTCAAGCTGTTAAAAATAATTTTCATAATCAAATGATTAAAATTGCCATCCTATCTATGTTGATGAAACAGCCACCAGAAATCATCAAGTTTTGTGATGTTTTTGCCATGTATTTACTGTGATTTTTAGTACGAACATTTAGATTATATTTTCTATACTTACAATATTTATTAAGCAGTGTTATTAAAATGCTTTTATGTCTATTTTGAGACATTTCTTTCTTTATCCAACTTCTTGCTTGTATTGATATTGGCTCCAGGTTCTGACGATTATCAGGTCATGATTATCTGTGTATATTTCAACTCTTTAGTGAAAGTCAACTGAAGGGAGAGAACAGACAGACATTATTCAGAGGTTTGTTAGATCAATTAGATAAAAAATGTATGCTAACAGGCGGACTTTATTCACAGATGGCCACTACAGCTGGTTTAACTGTACACTGAAACCAGGTTGGCTATCTAATAAGTACAGTGCAACCTCTCCAGAGCGGCCCTCTCTTGAGCAACAACCTCCCTTCAACAATAGCATGCTTTTCACCCTACTGTACGTTTTGACTATTTATTTGACCTCAAGCAACCTCTAAACACGACATAATTTTGCGTCTCCCAAAGGGTGTTGCTTTAAAGAGGTTGCACTGTAATGTTTTTAGTGTGCTTACACAAAGTGCAAATATTTGATTGGCTAAGAGTTCTTTAACAGGAATGTAAAGTTATAAGAAAATGGTAGAAGGAGCGGATCTCAACTGTAATATTTTGTGAATTCATGGCAATGTTTTGTTTATCTCATCTTGGTGAAGTCCTCGGTCTTTGCTCACCAGTCTAGGGAGATGTTAATGTTTTATTTTATTACTTTGTATCAAGCTGTCAACAGTATTTCAGTTAAGTACAAGGTTCAGTTGACTTCACCATTGTTCCTGGGTAACCAACCAGTACTAACCTGTTCCACCCCATTTTGCAAATAACTGAAAACTTCCAAACATAGGTGGGTGACAGACTATCTTGATTCAATCAGCTGATCTAAATAAAGTGTCAAACCAGTTCTCTCACATTGTACTAACAAGCAGCTGGAACAAAAATGACATTTAAGCCAGGCAGTGACTCACTGATTGATCATTAACAACATAAAACAGCATATTTTTATTCATGTTTTAATAATTTTTCATTCTCTCTTTTTTTATGTTTTGCTAAGTTTCATAATTTTCTATACAAACATGGCTGACAGTACTCAAATACATAAAACTATACAAATTAATTCCATCTACATATGGATTTATTCACAAGTAATATTGACAAGTACAATACAATGAATAAGTTTAGCACAATAGTGTTCTAACTGTAATAATCAACTACAGTCACAGTTAATTCAGTATAGCGCTAAGCACTTAATACGCCTTAAATAGAAGCAAGGCATTTTCTTTTAACAAAACATAACAAAATTCAGATATTTTTTTTATACATTTCTATGTTCGAATGTCAAAATAGGTAACCATTTATTAAAATATGTTAAAAATGTGTAAAATACCCCCCCAAATATGTAAAATGCTTTCAATAAAATTGTTCAAATAGTCAGTAAAAGGACGTTTTTTAGTTTTTATAATTTCAAAGATAATTTAGGCCAAGAAATTAAATGTTTTAATATTTTACTAATTTGATCTCCTAATGCTTATCTAAATAAATAGCGCATTTTTCAGTAAATGACTAAAAAATGTGGGGATTTTTTCTTTTTATCGTTTTAACCAATTGCAAAACTATGACAAAAATTATGACACCAACTCTGCATTGGACTTCACTGGCCTTCATTTGCTACAAACCAAGTTAACATGACAAGATTAAACTTTGATAATAGTGAAAATTCTTTTCCCCTTATAAAATAAAAGTAATATAAAAAAAACATTTGCTAAATAAAAATAGCTCACAACTCCAGTTCACAACATTTGTTAAAGAAAAAAAATGCCCAACATATACGTGGTAAAATTTCTATGAGTAATAATAAAACAGTTTAAAAGACATTTAATAATTCAACATAACATAATGGTACGACATTTCCCTCAGCAAGACATTTTTACACCCACTGGATTTCTTGTATCTGAAAAAAAATTGCCATTTAAATGCATTACGGTCCTTAATCAAGAAATAGGCGTAATACTGTTATAACCTGTATCAATATGGCAAACATGACTCATTTACATCAGTCTTACACCCACATCTTGACCAATATCAGCACCAACAAAACAATAAAGTAAGGGAGTTAATTATGAACGAAAAACAAAACACGAAAAGAACAGACTTACTTCCCTTCCTTAATTCATAATTCAATACATTTCAAAACTAGAACCAAACAGATGATGTGATTATCAAAATGATTGTAAAGTGGAATGAAAACATAATTGATCGTCAAAAATAACCTGAAATTGAACAAATTACAATGATTTGTTCATCAAAAATAAAAAATGAGGTATTTTTGGCAACTAAACTAAAAAAACACAAGTTACTGAAAGAAAAGAAAAAATGCCACAAATTCCATGACGGAGCACGGAGTATATTTATGGACAGTACATGGACAGTGAAGTTAACATCGCATTATTAATCACACAAGTGGTGTCAAGCAGCTGAATATATTTGACAGACAAAATTATTTCTTAATCATTTCCTTATTAGACCATTAATTTCATCAAATACATTTCTGAAGTGTATACAAATTAACATTTTCTATAATTAAGGAAATACAAATAAAATTCAATTCAGGTCTATTTTATGCTTTTATACTAAAAGAATATATTCATTATCTTCTCTTATAATAAATATGACAATATATATTTCAAAAAGTAATGATGGTAATTTAGTAGAACAATGACAAGACAAACATAGCAAGTTCATGATTCTCAGATAAAACATTTCCAAACAATGAAAAGATTTAGTTGGTTTGACAAAAACAATGAACAACTGTCTAATCTCCAAAAACTGAAAAAAAAATCAGCTAAAATCCAACAAAATCGCAACCAGCAAATGAAGTAAAACCTCAATTCATCTTATAACTTGCTTTTCAAGACATAGAGTGGTATGGCAACGTGTTATATTGGTGTCAATGAATATTTAAACAGACAAAATAGAACATTTTAAAAAAACGCGTCTACAAATATCAGTTTCACTCGACACAAGAAAAGTTAATTCAATACAAAGGTGCGTTTTTTCACTTGTTAAAAACAAAAATGTATAAATATCAATCATTTTAATACTGTAATTACCATCAGTTTTGATATGCTGTTATTTTTTTCATATAACTGCTTGACCCAATGCTTTGTTCAGAAGACATAGTACAAAAAAAAACGGAGCCTTTCAGACAAAACTTTAAAAATGTCTTTTTTAAAACTTGGACTAATCCAATATATTTATACTGAGTAAAAATTAGCATACTTGAATACTATGCATATCATCTTACAAAAATGAAATAATTCATAAAAATTAACTTTTATTTTGACAATAACATTCATGTAATATTGAAAAGTTGCTTAAAGCTGTTTGTAATACATAATTTATAGAACTTTATGTCTGAATAAATAAATTATTATATTCTATAATCATGCTATGAGTTGTGTAACTCAGACTTTGAAGAGTTTGCAGATCGAGTTTTGGACAATTTATGTCCCGGCGATACCCCTTCTTTGTGGCGGCTTGCAGAGGAATAACCTGGCTGGTGCCGCGGTGAAATTTTCTGAGGTGGTGTTGGAACTTGATGCACATGAGTCGGCATGTACGGTAATGTGTAAGAGTGTCCTTGCCAATTAGGCGGCACATGATGTACGAATCCCACAACTCCGTTAACATGTTGATTATGTGGCACAGCACAAGCGTTTATATCTTTGGAGGTATGTTTTCTGTGGTCGTGTGGGAGTTTGTGGGAAGAATGGGGAGGGTAATGAAGATGATAATCACATGATGTATTTACTGGATGATACACAGACACGTATGGACTTCCATTCCCAAGATACACGCCTTCATCGTGACTGTATTCTGTAAAACAGAAATGTTGAAATCAACACATCGTGACACGTGAAAGTAGCCAAAAGTTCTATAAATCTGACTAAACCATGCCTATCAAGTAAAAACATCAATTTAGCAGATACAGAAGTAATGTGAATACTTCACTTTAAAATATATTCACCCTAAACCTGGATACTGTGACTGTATGTGGGTCTGAATGAATCTGTATTATTATTGTGGTAGTATAATTAACATGTTGAACGTATGGGAAATATTGATAATGGAAATGAATCCAAAATGAGCACTTGTTAAATGAAGTGATACAGTTTACTGAAGCAAGAAAAAAGGAAAATCTCTCCTCTATGTATAAGATATGTAGACACACTATAGATACTTACCTGGCCTAACATAAACTCCAGAACAAGGAACTAATGGATGTGGTGGAGCAGGAATGTCTTCTTCATACATATATTCTGTAAAAAAACAACAATATATACATAATTATATTGATTTTTGTCAATATTTTGGGTTTCACGCCTGTTTTTAACACTACTTTACAATACTGGCATGCTAACTAAAGTTGCTTGATTGTACATTGAGGGGTTGGATGCAACAAATATTGGAAAAGACGAAAATTTTAACCACTCAGCAAACACTTTTTTCCAACAGATCACAGAGTATCTGATCACAGACAAGTATTACAAACATAAGTCATCTGAAAGAGGAAAAATCATAATGTGATTTATTAATTAAAACCTTTAATAAACGTCATTGTACCTTGAATATCACTGCTACTTCGTGAAAATCCAGGCGGTCGTGCCCTATCAAAATGGTTGTGTTCTTTATGTCGCGTGTGGTGCCTCCGCAAAGGTTTCGGAGGTACTGGGGGTGTATTATTATGCTTGCATTCATGAGTCTCTCTGTGAGAAGTCTCCTCACCACACCTTTGACACAGTGATGGTCCATTAGTTTTTACTGTGTCACAAGAAGGGAGGCAATCCTCACGTAATGCCCCACCTTCTGAATTAGACAATCCAGAATTATCTGGATTTGTAGTGTCACACTGCACTGCACTATTAGCGTCAGTTTTCACGTTATTATCACAAGAAATTTGGGTAGCTGAACACGATCGTGATCTATTGAATCCGATTCGTTCCTGACTGGCCGCGTGTGGGTGGAATGTAGTCAATATTTGTTGCTGACTCGAATGAGAACTGTTCATACTATGGCCGTCACTTTTCACAGAATCCGATTCACTCTGTGGATATTCTTGACTTGACATACTGTTCTCTGTAAATGAATGAAATATACAATGATTTTTTTATCAATAACCTCAAATATCTTTTCTATCAAAAATATGAAACACTGTTAATTATACACAGCAATTCCAAAAGATTAAAAGTGCAGTGCAAATCAATGACTTCAATCTAAATTGCAAATTTAAAGGCAAGTACTGTCATAATTAGGGGCCAAATGACCCCACAGTGAAATGGTTTTATCCGTGACCTTTGGAAGAAAGACTTAACTCCCTAACAAGAGAATGAATGAATCCAGCAAAGAAAATTACAATTGTTTTGCATATTGAATGAACTATCATATTTAAGTTATAATACATCTTCAATTTCTTCAAATTCAAATAAATAGATAAAAACTTACCATCAGATTGTTCAACATAGTGACCATTTGGTACCAGCATATTGTAACTTTCATGTAAATCCTCATGATCAACATCACTAGGAAATATGGCTGCCGATCGAGCAGCTCGAAATCTACCCGATGACGATTCGTAACCAGATTCCTTCATTTGAATCTCGTACTGATAAGCAGGTAAAGCTGTAACAGGAATACCATGAGTATAACTGCCTTCTTTATCAGATGACATATAGCCAGAACTTGGGACTTCACCCGGCAGAGTTGTCTCATCTGTCGGGGTTGCACTGTAAAGTTCCTGACGTTTTCTAGTCTGGTAAATAATGATCACCCAGACTAGGGATGTTCCCACTACACAGCATACAACAGCTATAATGATTATACCAGTGGTGGTTGATTCATCATCGAGACCACCACCACCACCTTCTGACCTTTGTTCTTGCTCACCTCGACCTGACCCTGTAATTACGGTCAAGGTCGATTCGCCGCGAATTGTACCTAAAGTGTTTGACATTTCACACGTATATTTTCCAGCATCACTGGTAGTAGTCTGTACGATAACTAACAGTCGATCCTCTGCAGTGAAGAAGTGCCTTTGTGTCAGCACAAGGGGCTTGTTGTCATGATACCATGTTAACTTGGGTTGGGGACTACCCTGAGCTAAACATTCCATGACGGTTGTGGTACCGACGCGTGTCGTCTTTGGTTCCATAGGTCTAACAAATGATGGAGTTTCTGCAAAAATCAAGATGAAATATAGAACCACAAAGTCAGCATCAGAAAACACAAATTATATAACTACTATATTATTATGATTTTAATCAGCAGAAGAGTGGAAATCTACACCAGTCATAATAATGCCTTATATAAATGCTTAACAATTCCTTTCGAAACGTGGTGTAACTAAACTGAACTTGCAGCTCAAACCTTATTTTTCCTAAAGATATACTTTTTCTCTACAGGAAACATAATTTATCTCAACTGCTACTTACACTGAATTATAAACAATAATTGTTTTAACCAAGAAAGACCAAGATTCAGGAACAAAAGACAAGTCAATGTACAAATAAAAGGCATTACTTACGCAGAACATTAAGAGTAACATTCGATACAATGGTTCCTGCATCACTTTTGGCAATACAGCTGTATATACCCTCATCTGCCGCTTTTATATCAACGATATAAAAATGATCATCTTCGGGGATTACGTGCATCCTACGTTCTTGTGCGGCCGGGAAATGATCAAACCCTCCATCTTTCTGCCAGGAGATTGTAGGCTTTGGTTGACCCTCCGCAGCGCATACAAGAGTGGCTTCAGTACCAGCCTTTGCTGTCACATTTTGTGGGACCTTAGTGAACTTTGGAAACACTGAAAATAGAAAAAGGCATAATTTTAACGTAAGCTTAAATATTACCTGAACTTTCGTTACAATCAATTCTGCAGATTTTTATCACTGGAACCAAACAATGTAGGCTAGTTTATTGAATAAAATCAAATGTACAATATAACATTCTAAAATTTAAAGGAATGAGATGATATTCAATGTCAGAATAAAAAGAAATAATTTAATCGTAAACTTACCATAGACATTGATAAGAGCTCTCTTGGAGTAGGCGGAACCATACTCGTTAGATATAACACACTGGTATTTACCAGCATCCTCATCCTGTGCGTTTGTAATGTGTAGACTGGATGTATAGTGGGTTACATTGTTATTTCTGAGGGCGTAATCCTCCGTCTTTGCATCCGTCAATGCCTAGATAAACATAAGAAGTTAATTATTTGTTCCACAATTCTTAGATGAAAGTAAAATATGGATAAATTACGCACTAGTATAAGATGATATTTCTGCACCTGTTCTATCTGGATCTGTTCACTGGAAACAAGCTTGCATCAAAACATAATGCGACAACACACCAGAATGATTGACATTTTGTGAAGACCTCAATTTAACAAAGAACCCATAAGGCCCATTTTGTTGTATCAAGACAAAATTGTTCAATAAAATAATACATCTATCAATAAGGTATCAACTTAATATTTCATTCCAAGTTTTTTTGTGAATCAAAATTTCCAAATGAGATAGAAGAATACATTATATTTTGATATGGAGTTACCTCCCTGTATCAATAACCTTTGAACATAATTTACTTACAAAGTCATCTTTCTTCCACTGGAAGTGTGTAGGGGAACCCTGAGCTTCAGTGCTAGCGGCTGAACAATTTAATGTAATATTTTCTCCTTTAAGAACAATCTGGCTTTTAGGGTGTAGAAATATAACTGGTTTCAAAAACTTTCCATCTGAAACGTAACAGAGCAAAGGTTAAAAATATGTGCCTTAATGTAATTATCCTCAGGTACAAAGTATTTTCTTCCACATCTGACAAGCAAAGTTGCACCTTGCGCTATCAAAATATCAAAAATGTCACTATAAAATTAAAACTACAACAAATACACTAAGTATCTATGCTTAAATAGATAACATCTACTGTGAAGATATTTCATTTACCGGTTATGGCTTATAAGCCTTAAAAAACATAAAGAACAGACCTTGTAAAAAGATCTTGTAGGTAAAAAACTTTCACTTAATGCATAACTTCATGCATTCATAGTTTAGTTATAATGGATCTCTTGAATACATAATAAGCTATTCAGAGAGAAGTAGTGCATTCTAACACCCAGAGGAAGACTGCAATAATGATTTGCCTGCTTTTGAAAGAATCTGTACTAAAGTGTAGAACTATTACTTACCACATTTATAATCGCTTGAATCCACAATGAAGATGCTTTTCCCTTTCAGGTTATTGGGATGTGCGCACTTAGCAACAACGGAGGATTCAAAGTTGTTGTCACGTAACCAGATCGGAACCCATGACAACTGACAGTCACAGAACAAACTACTAGTGTTGAATGACCTTAAAATAAACAATACAGCAGGTTACACACTGCTAAAATATATAATCTAGGTTACACATCAGTAAAACATTAAATGGGTAAAGTATCAAGAAAATGACAATGAAACAGGCCTTATTCTTATAAGTTACTTTAATGGTATTATATGAAATAGGTGTAATCAAGGTAACCTATAAAACAAGTTATATACCACTAAAATATTACTTATACACCCAAAACACACAAGTTGAAAGACTAGAACAGGTGTTCTTCATGTAAAATTATAGACCAGTAAATCAGTGTATATATAGTTACTTTTTTGGTGTAATATCATACTAAAGCAAGCTAGATAAGTTAAAAACTTAAGATGTACAAGACAATAGTATTTGGGGAAAATAATCTCTTTCAACAGTGATGACTGTTGGATTATGTGTCAATAGTCGAATTAAATGTGAACATAATTGGCTCAGTGTACAGATGAATTTTTGTTTCAACATTTTTAACATCATGATTTGATGAAAATGAGAATCATCCAACATTTGTTTTAGATTGAGTTTCACAAAATGGGTCCAAAGTTCTCTCAGAGTAGCAATATGTAAATATGAGATTTCATGAAAATCTTAATTAATACTCACAATGTTCTCAGCTGAACTAAGGGCTCAAACGCGTTACCCTGTATGGACGTGACATTGTTACCATCCAACAACAGTACCTGGAGACTATCGAGGCCAATAAATGCAAGCTTTGTGATAGTTTTTATGTGATTGTTGATTAGGTTCAATTTGTCTAGATTAGTGAGGCCCATGAATGCTCCCTGTACATCTTCTATTGTAGCAAATACTCTATTGTTGTGCAAGTCCCTGAAAATAAAGACAAAATTCAAATTACAGAACACATCAATATTAAGGTCATCGTAAAGACCCCAAATAGTCTTTATATTGGTGGTATGATCATCAAGTTAAAGTACAGACGAAATACTGAGATAAAAGTCTGAAACTAAGTGGTTCTAATAATGAAGTGGTCTTAATATTGAATTGGTCGCTAAATTATATGGTGAACAAATATTAAGACACGAAACATTGTGCTTTGGAAAGAACGCAAACCAAAAAAAAATTTGATGTTAAACTTTCAAGGTTGCCTTGAACAAAATACTACTTCATAAATGCTGATCAAATCATTGTCCCACAAATTTAACTTGGTAATTAAGCAAACATTACATTCTCATAATTTTTCAAGTTAGCTTATAAAATTAACACTTCTTTGTAGTATGAACCTGACATAGAAGCATATCTAACTGTGGGGATGGTATCGGAAACTTAGGTATTACTTCAAACGAGTGAAAATAGACTGAAATGTTTGAACAAGAGTCTAGCACATTCATAACTCGTGACTACATAAGAACGATTTATTCAGCTGATCAAACGGAATGAAACAAAAGGGAGCAGGCTAGTATTGTATTGCAATATTTGCCTACAAGATGGTTCAATGGTGAGATATCTAACACATCCCAATTAAAATCTTTTACTTGGGCAATGTTCAATGAGTTACACCGAAAAATTTGTTTAAAGAAGATATTTTAGCACTACAAGTACTTGAATTATTAACTTATTCGTCTCAATTTTCTCAAACGACACAATAATATAAAACACTAAGAAGAAAAAAACTATCTAAAATCCTGCTTTTCAGACTACTTTAACAATCCTAAGTATACAGATCTGATTACAGCAAAGCCTGTAAACAAAGACCATCAAAGGAAGAAATCAGAAACGCCCTGTAAATGGAGTGGACCTTTATGTCAAGGTTTGTTCCATCTATAAATGTGCAATGTTTATTCAAGTGTACTAGGTCCATTACATTGATTTCATATGTATGGCCATGTTTCACAAGGTGACCTTTAATCATAGAAGGCAGTTAACGCAGGTTCAACAGTACTTACAATTCCTCCAGTGATTCTAAATGTTTAAAAGCTTCTTCTTGAATAATCCCAATCTGATTATCAGCCAGTAATAAAGTCTTCAAACTGGTCAACTTGTGGAAGGAGTCAGTCTGTATTTTTATCAAAGAGTTGAAACTCAAGTCCCTGCAAATAAACAATCAACGTCAGGATAAATATCAAATATCAGTGAAATCTACTTCATTCTTTTCTATAAATTATCAGCAAAACCTCTCCCTATAGATCAGGTATTTTGGGGGAAAAACTTATGATAACGAAGGTTCAAATTGAGTATAATCTCAATACAAAAAATTCATCTGTTTTTTTTTTCTTTTTATTGGTTAACTAAAAAACGAATGTGATTGCTGAATTGTTCTTTATTCCAAGGAGCAAAACGGGATTATTTTTCAGGGTTTTCACTAATCATCAAAAGTTGAGGGTCAAATATGACCCTAGGCTGATGACAATTTTAAGAGTCAACAAAATTTCTTTCTAATTTTATTGTAAATTTGACCCTTTGGTACAAATTCTCAAGAGTCTAAAGATTTATTTTACTAATTTCAAGAGTCAAAATGCTGTTTTAAGGGTCAAATGAAAGCCCTGCTCCATGAATTTTAGGTCTGAAGTTTATGATGCCTAACTTAATCTTGAGATCTAAAACAGAAGGTAATTATGCCTAACTTCATTTTAAACAGAGGACAATAATACCTAACTTAATCTTAATAGAAGATAATAATGCCAAACTAATCTTAATGAAGTACAATAGTGCCTAACTTCATTTTAACACCATAATTAGAAGCCAGATGCCTCAGTTTATGTACTACATGAAACTCTATTTAACAAACATCCACTCTTAACAAATTATTATCAAGCCATATTTGAACATTTAAATAAACTGCCAATTTATTCCAGGTGCGAATATTGAATCTAAACACAATAAGTTCATAGAAATATATATGAGCTCACGAATGGTCGTGAAAAATCTTAATGAAAAGCGCGATTCAATGTTTATAATACACAGGGCATGCAATTAAGCACGGTGTTTTAACACGATAGCATTATTTGTATTCAGTTTGTTATAATGAAAATTTTAATTGGTCAATTTTCACACCTAGACTAACCATAAATTTTGAGATATCATCTAGAGAGCTGTTTTTACATAATTACACAGAAAGGAGAAAAGAGTACATGCTTTCATCGAGACTAATATCGCAACTGCCTGTCATACATGTTTAATATTTATGATACACACATTTGCATAATTGTAGGATAAATAAAGAAGTGATATTCAAATGCGAAAAAAACTTCAATGTAGGAAAAACGTAATCAAAGGAAACAACTATAATATAATTCATTTCTGTCTCCTTCACTGAAGACTCCCTGAATCATGTCTTCTAACAATACATAAACTGAATACAACAATATAGAGAAATTTAGGCGGAAAATTAATAATTTCAATGCTATGAATAGTGATTTCTTAATTAATTACTAAATAATACATAACTGTTCATAATGATCCTATACGGTAATTCAAAATTACTTCACAGAAAAAAAACATAAGATACAAAAAAATATGTCTTTATGTCATGGCACATTCATTTGAACAGGGAAAGTACATGTTTAATGCAACGTTTGGGATGATATTCATTCCCAAAAATATACAAACATTGGGTTTGTTCATAGACCAAAAATAATGAATACAACAATTGAAACACCTGTGAAAGTATCACTTTTCAATCTAAATTGTTATTTTCTAGTGTGACACGATGTCTTTGTGAAACAGCCAAAACTGAATGTAAAATGAAAAAGAAAACTCAAGATGCCTCATTTGATGACAAAAAAATTTCACGTAAAAAAATATACGTATTGCATATCATATCATGGAGTAAATTAAAATTTTATGCATGTTAAATGTTTATTAAAATCAATTGAAGTGGTAAATTGCTCAACGTCCATCCCACAACAACACAATAACACCGACTGAACCATATTTGATGCAGCAAATAATTCAGTCTGCATGTTGTCATTAAATTAAAATGGGAAATAATGGGTAATGAAAATGAAACTTCTTTGGGTTGATTTATTTCAGGGTGAAGTCACTGTGAACAAGGTGCACAAAGAAATATGATAGTGAAGTTATACCAGAATTTAGCAAAACAACAACAACAACAACAACAATTTAAGTCTTGTTTGAAGAAGTAACATCAACAAAATCACAAGCACTGAGCACCACCATAACAAAATCATTGCCAATAACACCATTAGTTACCGCAGCAACCACACAACATCACCACCAACAACAGCAACAACTGCTTCAACGAAGTAACCACCAAAAACAACAAGAACAACAAAGGCAATGGCAGCAGCAGTAATATCTATAAGAGCAGCAACAAAACAAACCAAAACAATTTGAAAATTAAACAACCATCAGTTCATTCGGTATTCAAATTCACAAAAAACAACAAAGCATGTTTGGAACAACTTACAGAACAGAGTCATAAAACAACTAAGTATGCAATGAAAATAAGACAATCAAACCCAGCTTCACCATCTGTGAAGAAACATACGGTTTTGGCAACTGGAACACCATCAGATTTTTTTACCCACAATTCTAAGAAGAAGCCAGGTGGCATGTGAATTACTAAGGGTATAAAAACAAGCATGTTCTATCACGGAAATTATCCATACATATGCAGAGAGATCTACTGCACATTGTGAGGTCAGGGCATCCATATTACCCCTTCTTGTGGTATCAGTAGTATGAATCTGCAAACAATTACCAGTTAAGCAGCAGCCAGCATATAAAAAATTGATGATCAGATAGATTTAATATTCCTTATGCGTTACTAATAAACTACCCAGTTTCCTGAGATAAGACACATTTGCATGAGCAAAAAATGTGTATTTCCAAAGTAGAATATGCTCTCTGATTTATGACCATCATATTATTCTGTAATACAGTAAATAACGTCACACATGGTAGAATATCTGAAGGGTTGAATTTTTCACACCAACGAGCCAACAGTAATATACAAGCAGTAAAAATCTCACATCCGATCATGAAATAAATTTATCAGAAACCTGTTTGAAAAAAAACACAATATTTATGACGTTTTCAAGATAACAAAAATATGTTTGTTCATAATTTGAACAAGCCACCAAAGCACATTTACTTTACTTCCAATAGTCAAGTTATTTCAACATCTCTTTAATAAGCAAGAAAATAATTTCAACAAGAAATTTCAGTTAAGGATGGACTCACCGACATACAAATCTACATGTTGATTGCCAAAAGATTCAATAAATTTTATCAAGTGAAGGGTTAAAGATATAATTAACAGAAGTATATAGTATGATGTACAGCTAAACTTCATTTAAAAAAAAGAAAATTATTTTGACCTTATTAACACTATAAGTAATTTTCAATTAATATTACACTTTATAAGGATTAATTTTCCATTACTCAATGGATATAATTATTACTTTCTTATTACATCTGCAACATTAAAAACTTGATATATAAAATAATATACAATGCAATTATAGGCATATAATTATTAATAGCGAAAAGATACAAGGAACCCAATTAAAGGTAATTAAACGAAGCAACACAAACGGTATGAGGCAAATCTGCAGTCAAGATAAGTTTCAATTAATTAATACACTCCTAAAAATTACCAAAAACTCATTAACTAAATAATTACTACAATAAGTAAAATAATCAATTACGACAGACTCACAGCTCTGCCGACACACAAGATGTTGCCGCAAGGCGATTCAATTTATTTTTCAATTGCTTGCAACTGGGAAGTTATTATTTTGGCGTGAAAATGAAATAGAAACATAGAAACAGTGTCAAGAGTATCTGACAATTTTTAAGTAAAAAAAATTGCAAGAGTGCAAAAAAAATAAATAAATAAAACTTACATACAAAAACCATACTTTCCAAAAAATATAATTTTCATTATATATTAGAAAAAAGGTCATCAGAATAATAAGCCTACTTGTTCATGGAATAAAAGTTATTTATTTAATAGTAATTAATATAGGGATAGTTGTTTTCTATTTTTAAGAATGGTCTAAGTAATATTCTTTATTTATCTAATAAAACACGCAAGGCAATTAGGTATGCACACTATATCTCCTAATATTCTTTGCTTTTGACAATACAATTCAAACGTTAGCAAGCATTTCTATTTACCTAAGTTTATTTAACAATAAATTCAATACCAAAACCATGTTTTGCATCTAGCAGACAATAAGGCTTGAAGAACTGAACATTTTCTACAAAATAAACCAAGTACACTCAAAACATCTGAAGCACATTTTTGGCAATACTAGAAAATTTATTTCACCATCTACAAAAGTAAAGATCGGTTCCCAGACTCTCCCAGAACTTGAAACATGGTTTGCACAGGTGGTACCCGGCTCGTAAGTCAATACAGAATGTCTCTCTTATAGTTTATTTACACAATATATATGAAGCCAACAGATGTATACCACATTAACAAGAAATACACCGATATTTAACAACTGGGGGCCTTCCACTCCACATGACAAACAATTTGATAATTAGTTCACATCTGTGGTTACTTCTTACCAGTGGATTCATGCCAGTTCATCAAGGAGGCCATATTTGTTTTAATACAGTCAAATACATCCAAGTGCCAAGAAACATTGAGCAAACCAGTAAATATATACACACATACAAGTCAAAAGATTTGCAGCAAAGAGAAGCAATAAGTATCATTCAAAGAAAATTTCATCAAAAAGCTTTTATGAAGAAAACTTTTGTGTCAAAAATTCAAAAAAAATCTGAGATATCCTGTACTTTGTAACTTTAAGACAACCCTCATGTTTACATTTAAATGTTCTGTTGCTCAAATTTAGCA
Source organism: Lutraria rhynchaena (assembly GCA_008271625.1). Classification (NCBI taxonomy): domain Eukaryota; kingdom Metazoa; phylum Mollusca; class Bivalvia; order Venerida; family Mactridae; genus Lutraria; species Lutraria rhynchaena. The sequence continues at coordinate 2,064,186 of VIBL01000036.1, forward strand.
GTTTCAAAATGAGCAAAATGGCTGCATCCTTCATACATGATAATTCACTAAAATTAATTGCATTCACACAGCTTTTTACATGTAATCAAAGTTTCGTTTCCAACTAAAACCATGCTCTATCCGGAGTCGTGCCCATCCAAAACATGGAAAGCTTAACAAATATAAAGAAGGAGTGAGTCTTTTAATTGAATTACACGTATTGAAATTTTTAATACTTTGAGAAAAAGCTACAAGTTTTCGGATTAAAATCCACACAACCTTCAATTGATTTTTGTATAAGCTGAACAATAATTCATTTCCAAAAGATTTGCCTTCCCACTCGTTGCAGTAGTGAAGAGGGTAAAAATGTATGTTGATTCGGTAAACCAAATTCATAGTCATGTACGAGCAGTGCCCCCTGTGTGTATGTGTCACTTGTCGCTTTGCATACACCATCACTGTGAAAATTACCATTATAAAAGACACTAGCAAACACCATATTTGCATCTCAATCCAATTCATATCTAGGCAGAATTCAAAATATCAACGTCACTCATTACAAATATGATTGAAACCAATTTCACCTCAATGGGGTCTCCATTGATCAACTGTATACAAGCTAAGTCGACATCATCCATATTGTACAAAGTTCATCAAATTGTTAAATTAGCTCTTCAAATGGAGGAAGAAAATTAGCTCTCCAGATGGAGGTAGATAAATCACATCTCATGAAAGATATGATTGATACAGTTAGCATATCTTGCAATGAAAGTAAACACTACTCTGTAAATCTCTCATAACTGTGTCTTATTCTTTTCCTCGTAAAATATGCAACTGTGAAAACAACAGTAAAACATCTATGCCTATTTTTCCGCCTGTCTGAATACTGAGCTCTCTATTTTGAAGGTGATTTGAGTTATTTATTTGAATTGGACCACACCAGGCATACGAACAAAATTACTTGTCATTTAAATGGAAAATTACCAGATAAAACAATGGAATTCAAACAAATTACTCAGAAAATTCAAAGAATAAAGAATTTTATCTTCCTCCTGTGGGATGAGTTAATTCAGGTCCCAGGGGCCAGAAAGATCTAACCTTTAATGAGGATATCCTTTCTTTTTTTCTCTTGCAGATAAAAATGAATGCTTCAGTACATCAGAAACAAGTGTAGCAAAAAAAAAACATATGAGAGGAGTTCAAAGCACCAAACCAAACCGAACAGAACCGGAATTTAATAAATAATTATAACATCAATAACTCAACCAATATGTTGAATCACACCCAGACTAATTGTTGTACTAAATCAAAGCCAGGAAACATGTGCAATGTGTTTGTTTGATGTTGCTGCATCATTGTATCTACAATGACCATAAAGAGCTACAGGAGAGGCTGTTAACCAAGCAAAGAACATAAGCAAACAATTAAGTTATCACTCTATGAAACGAACAAATTGCTTCCCTCCATATCTCTGTAGACAACTGCCAGCAACATGGCAGAACATATGCAGCCGGATAGCAGGAAGGAAAATGAGCCAGAGAGCATGTGCTTTAGAAATCGGTGGGCTGTTCCTAACACACATTAAAGGTCTGCTAGCCAAATGGTACAGCAGTTATACTGATGGGAAATGCTCCCACAATCAAAACCTGGCAAATGGTGGGGGTGGTGCTATTGTAAACAACTACAAAGAGAGGACAAATCAAAACCTGCCTATGTCTAATAACAAAATTACAAACAGCAACTAAAGTACTATCAAAACCTCATGCAAAGTTCATTTTCAGCAAATTAGTTTCACTGTGTAACTTCTCCAGCAATTTATATTCCTGAACCCTCATCTATTTCTTTACTTAACTATGAAAATCATATCTGAATTTCAACTGAAGACAGGTAAGTCGCTATTAGGGACATTTTAACCCACTAAATTGCAGTAAGCAGTTCACGCATTTTCTTATTATCCATTTTACTAAAAGCAGGTATCATGGTACGACACAAACAAGATTCTTTACTTCAATAATTTGTTGTAGGCAGTATGAAAAAATACGACATTTAACCCAATAATTTGTACTGACTACAAGTACAGCAACGTTTACCACATCAGATATGAAGCCAGCATTTGGAGCATTATGTTATAACAAATTATGATTTTTGATTACACAAAACACATACTGGTTTAATTTCTATACTGACGCAAGGAATTGCCCTAGGGTGAAATACAAAGTGTAGATGCATCATAACACACATATATAATCAAGATTCTCGGAGTGTTTATTAACAGTTTTGTTCCAAAGTCTGTCAATATGGTAGAAATATATTCAACTAACATACCATAATCTGTTTCTCATAAGAGAAATAAGAGAATACAAATTTCTAAAGGAAAGGTCACGGACTATTATTAATCCGCCAAGACTAATTGGAATCATTTGATAAATTAACAGACAATAACAATACTATCCAATAATCATGATTACATGGTACCGAATCTATCTTTGAGTGAAAAATGGGAATTAATGAAGACAATTCCACTAATGGACTGAATTATTCAATTGATTGGCATCTTAAACAGGTTCTGGAGTTATAACAACAAAATCGAAACAAGTCTCAGAACTCAACCTTATGATTGGTCTATTCTAATGTTGCTTTCATAGTTAACTAATCACAGGCTTGAATTTGAACCTGAACAAAAACATCAGTCTCAAAATATGAGCTCAGTCTTGAAACTGACCCATAGTAAGGCTGCATTTTGAGGCTCAAAACTCAAAAAGAGCTTGACCTAATACTAGACTAATCAGAATTTTCTAAATTCAAATGAACTGTCCATCACTGATGCAGAACTAACGAACACTAAAACAAAAGCAATGATACTTCATGATATGAGCACAATAGAGGATGAAAATAAGCTTATAAAAGCTAATAACCAAAAACTTTGATAAACATCCAAGACATAAATACAAAGGAGTACATAAATAAAGTTTATTCAGTGCATTCTGACAGTTAACAATGGCAGCCACTTCAAGACAATTTCTACTGTGTGCCATAAGGGATGTTTCATCAATAATAAAGCCCCCTTTACATAGCTCATATCTTAAATAAAGCTCCTTTTACACAGCACTATTTGCCAAGGAATTTTGAAAACGTGATTACATGTGTCTGCCAATATATTTAGTAAAGCAATGAGCTCAACGCATTGAAACTTCACAAAATGACACAAACTGACCAACCCTGGAAAACCAATGGCGCGCAAAACAAAGCCACCATAGACGGTAATCCTGTGAAGTTTAACAAATTATAGCATCTATGTGATATAACTGAAGTCAAAGTGACAAAAAACAATCACAGGTTATAGCTGCATTTGAAGGAGGATCAGTATTAATGACAAAATTTTAACACCTGACTGACTGGCATATAGTCAGTGTGGACACAGTAAAATGCTAACGCCTTACAGAAAAAGTATACTCTATCAGTATTTTCAACACATTTTGACACCCAAATGACTGGCATATGACAAGTCTTAGCGGCAAGGAGTCTAACGACAAGAAATCAGGGTGTGATTGGACTGATTTGTTCATATGTAGATGTAAGAAGAATGAAGCAACACAATTACTGTTATAACTTACTCTTATCACATTACCAAGGTCCGACACCTAGTAATGACAATGTTTGATGAGATGCAGTAAATGTATGTGTGACCTCATCAAAACATGGATGGGGGAAATGACACATGGGTGGGGAAAAGAAACAAAATGGGTGGGGGAAATGACACATGGGTGGGGTAATGACACAAAACACGTAAACAAAAACTTACAAAGTGACCACATTTTGTGCAATTTCCCAAGCCTTTGATTCAATCATGCTAATCTTGTTGTGTGACACAAACCTGCAAATATAAAATCACAATAATTTATCAAGAAAAAATGAATCAAATACAGAAGATGAGAATCAGGTAAGATTTTGTTTTTCATCAACTCAAGTTTAGAGACAAGTGAAAAAATCCAAGCAACAGAATGGCTTTGATGAACTCAGATACCAAATGGAACAATGGTTCGACAGCATTCTGAGAATGGTCTCTTTACAACCTAGAGCACTGAGATCATTCTACATGTTCATATCTCATGATCTAAGAATATACATCTAAGATATGAAACCATTCTAAAACAGAAGTATCTGATTGGCTACATAAAATATATTCAATATATTCAAACTGACCAATGAAAACGCTGCATTCTGAGACTGCTCTCTGATCTCACTTTAATAACATCAAACCCCTTGTTACAAGGTGATACTGTTTCTGTGATGAATCATTATTACTAGCTGTAACATTAAATGCTATTCCTATCTATAACAGCCCAGTTCATATTCACCATTTCTCATCATGAACTAGTTTTATTCACCAATAAAACTTGAGTGACTTGCTCGTAAAAACGTGATGATTTTATGGTACCAATAATAAGTTTTCTTTACACACATATTTTAGCACCATGGAGCAATTTGCAAGCAAACAAACCAATATTTTGTATACAAATACGCAATGCAAACCAGGGCGTATTATCATACCACTGTTCTGAGTGAATGTTGAAGTGTGAGAGGTACTTGGGAAATAATAAAAAGAACAGGCCACAAGTAATGAATCTGAACTTTGGTAAATGGTAAAGAACTTTTTCTTTAAAAGAAATATTTTGGGATAAAAGTATATCATCAAAAGCATGTAATTTTACGTAACTGGATCAACAAGTAATTTCTTGAAGAGTTGTTACACAGTAAAATCAATTGGGTTTATTCAAACCAAGCCCCTGAGTACTTATCATAATTTGTGAATTTACTCAAAAACAAAATGAATTATGGACCAAGTTTTTATTTTAATAAATCAATGATTATCGTGGCAATTGCACCGAGTGAACTCGTTCTTAATACACCATTACATCAAAGTTGTTTTTTTAATCCAGTAAAAAAATACAGGCAGAATATTTATTATCAGTACGATAAAAAAGCATAGCAATTTAATTTAATTCAATCATTGATTTCTTTCCACTACTCAACCAGCACCTGACTAACGCTGAACCAGCCTGTTACGCAGTCTCCATCGTACACACAATGATCAAATTAAAACTTGATAACTGGTCGGAAAATTTCAAAAATTTGCAAAGTGCCCCAATCTGAAATCTTGCTATACATCGCTATTAAGTGTTTAAGAAGCAAGATGTTTTCCAGTTTAATAAGACTCTCAAATTTAAATTGGATCGCCAATTCAATACAGAGTGGCTTAATTTCGTGAATTTAATCCATGCCTTTGGTAGAACGTGTTATTTAATACATGACTTTGTTCCATGTGACTGAAATCTTGACTATAAAGGGAGCATGGCTATGATTTGGACATTAGTGGGCTAATTTAAAAACACCAAAGCTTTTAATATCCACAGATAAATTATAGATTACAGCTAAAAATGTTACATATCTCCAATTAAGGAGTTAGAAAAAAAAATACAGACTGTTTTTCAGAGGTGACTGGTTGAGTCATATCTTTTATTGTTGTCAGTGGATTTTAGGTTAATTTTTTCAGAAAAAAATAAGAAATTTATTTTTTTCATATCATTATACAAGAAAGAGTCTTAAAACTAACATTTTAATACCAGTATACCAAATCCACTTAGAAAAGACACTTCAATATAACTAAATTAAAAACTTAAAACTTAAACCACTGAAATGTTATGTAAATGCGCTTTATTGCCAAATTATGCAAAATTGACGCAATAATTAATGGCGAAGTTTGAACTTATTCTATAGCTGACACACATAACTAAACTGAAAGGGATTCAAACACTTTCAATTCAATCTTTATAATCATTTATCAGAGTTCAAAAGTCAACATAATCACTACTCGTTAACAGGCTGTTTAAAACATTATTTAATTGCATAACTAATTAAGACAGGCCTTGAATGTCATGCAAGAAAATGCGCACAAAGGATAATGAGCATTAAAGAATTAACAAGCCTTAGATTTATTTTCCCAGTGTTTTCATACTGTTAAAATAATTACCCCACCCACTAACACCTGGAAAAGTTATCAAACCAGTTTTGTCAAAACTTATCATCTCCAATGTCAAAACTGATCCGTCTATCATCTAATTTGTTTCCATTTCTGTTCTCGTCTTCCAACATTTATTATTTCTCATTCAAAACACAGCCAAGAGATGGTGAAAGAAGAACTTGTTCATGTATGGTCAGCTCATTAAGCGCTGATTCCTCGATTAAAGATGGGGATAATGAAGAAATCACAAGATACATGAATCAAGCACATCCATTAACCAGAAAATGTAACTTTGTTCCACCGACTTCAGGGTAAACAAACATGCCATAGGGAAAATTATACTTGCGAAAAAAACTTAATGCAATAAAAATGTTGCAAAATAGACAGCTGCAGCCCAGGAAAAAACTACATAATTAGGAAGTGAACAAAATATGACATACACAAAAAACTACAATGAAACAAGACTAAGTACACAGAAAATAAATCCATAACAGAAAATACTCATAATTAACTGCGTTACTGGAGCAAATTGGTTCGTTTTTAATAGGTAGAAAAAATGAAATCGACTTTCCTTGGAAATCAGACGATGTCAAGCACAAGGAGAGATGTCTATTAAAACACACGGTTTGCATTAATTAACTTCAATAAAACAGATATAGTTGACAAATTGTGTGAAATTGTTTGCTCTGAAAGTAAAAAAAAATTGCAGTTCCCTTTTTTTAAAGACAAAGATCTTAAATGAACATGATCTTTTTGCACTTCAACCAACGTCCTACAACAAATACTTGGAAACAATTTAAAACATGATAGAATATAAAATAGATAAAATGATAACAAGTCAGTCCGAGAATAAAACGTTTTTATTTTTAGTATACAACAAGAAGGTTAAAACCAAGATGTATCAGGGCAAACTATTTTCTTTCTGTCAAAAACATATCCATCTTGACTGATCTATAATTATCATTACTAGATAATAAATAAAAATAAATGTGTGACAGAGAATAAAGATGTATAGTATGTTTCTATGTCAGTAATCTACAAATGTATGTTAACAAAAACATATTCAACATACAAAAAGCCATAGCTATAGCTTAATGCTTGCATAAATCTTTTTTGGTTTTGATTCAAAAATCTTTATATGGCCGTCATTAAACATTAAAACCATTTGCGTAACAGAGGTACACTAAAAACATACAAAAAAAACCCCACTAAACAAGCCTGTATGACAGAACAACTTTTTTAACGAAATTTCACATACATTTAGATTAAATGCTCTGATAAAAGTCGACCATATTTTCATACCGACTCTGCTCTGGTTGGATATGTACATTATAAATCAAACTAGATCTTTTTATTCATTTATTTTCCACCATAGTGAGAAGTAGATTTTGAAGAAGTTTTCTAATTGCTCAGCAGACGGTATTGAAGAAATTTTGCCAAAAATATAGTTTATTGACATTTATGTGGATCGGTCCCAGGTGTGTGGTTCACACCTCCGTACAATAACTCCCTACACCTGCCTAAACAGACTTAACTAATTTGCTTCAACAATTCTTCCTTGAGAAACATTTTAATTAGAATATTTTTAGGTTTTAAGATAGTGTAGCCTGAAGTCTTGCCCACCTGGTAAAACACAATCAAATTCTAATGATTTTAGGAACCCTACTTATCAGAATTTTTTTGGCTAATTTGAAGCTGGAAAAAATATTTCGGAGTTTGTACAACACCCACACATCTAGCCATTCCTTTCATAGGCAGATAAAAGTCTTTCCACTCAACCAAAATACTTCGAAAATTACAGTAAAATGTTGATGGAATTATAAATACGCAAAATTATCTACAGAATGTGAACTATTATAAAATAAAGATCATAATTATTACAATACAATAGAAATTACTGCCTCAAAATAAATTGAAATCAATTTCCTAGAAAATGTTTATCAAGAAAATTGAACTTAAATAAGAAAATTTTCATTTTTTATATTCTGGAATTACTTTTAAACCAATAGTGGAAAAAATATTTCCTGAGGCTTTATGCTTAAAAATTTCTTTTTTTTGCTCCAACTACTACCATGATGCTATAAAAGAATTACAATAAAAACAGAACAAACAATAAAAACCAATTTATTTAAGACACAAATACGAAAACTTTGAAGATATAATCAGATAATATGGACAACTATTACATCGCCCTACTTAGAAATGCCCTACAACTTGGAGGTCATGGGTTCAAATCATATGATATCAATTAATTAGACCCCTGATCAGAAAGAACTGTACGTCACTATGTGCGAAACTAATGAATAAAAGTTATGGTGAGAAACAGTCTAAGAATGTGTCAGTAACTGCACTCACAAGTATGTAGAAGATACTGATATCAGACAAGATTTGTCGCTCCAAATTCTTGTTCTTGTCAGGCAGAGATTGTAATACTGACCATTTTCAAAAAGACTATAAAAATGGTTAAAAGGGGCTGGTAGTTAAAAAATTACTATAAATTTCCAATATACAGTACTTACAATTTTTCTAGATTGGACAAACCATACAGCCATCTTTGAGAAATAGTGGTTAGATTGTTTTCATCAAGTTGCCTGAAATAAAAATAAATTTTATTTAAATACTCCGCATGTTACTCTAAAGAAATAACACAACACAAGCCACCTGTGCATAAAGACCTTATTTCTTATCCCCATATAGTAGCCTTTGATTCTACGGCTGACAACATATTCACCATACAAGACATTCATCAGGCATGTATAAAACTAAAACCTGGTCAACAAAGCCAGATGGACATTTTTCATCTAAAACATGAGGCATAATGTACTCATCAAACTCTGATATTCAGCAGAGATTTATCAAAAAATAAGATTATGATTTTAGATGTCAGAAAATGTTTAATTAGATTCCAGATCATTTAGCACAGAAATGTCAGGTCTGACTTCAAGCGTTATATTTTGGCATTATTAGCACTAAAAACTTTTAAAAATCGTAGAGATTTGAAACAAAGACTGTACATGAAGAAAATACGAAGTTTCTATAAGGAGCACGAGATGAAATTAACAGAATGAAACTTCAGCTTTTGAAACTTTTGTAGCCGGAAAAAAATGTAAAATTCAGTTAATTTGATATGAATTTATCGTTTAGAAACACACAAATTTTTGTGAATGTCCAAGTTTTACTAATCCTGGATATCTGGCTAGTGACTAAAACATTTTTTAAAAAATTAGGAATACTGGTCCCTAAGACATATTGATATACAAAAGGGGCCAGGAAAAGTGTCTCTAGTTGAAAGAGGAGTAAAAAGCTGTTTTTCTACTTTTTTTTTTCTGTTCATTTTTTTCACTGTATATGTAAGAACAAACACATTTTGCTTACATACTTGTAAGAATTAACCTAGTGAGGCTTCAAGCTAATTTTCCTTAAAATAAACATACTGCTAATCAGAACTACACATCTTGCAACCAAAACTTTGTTATCTTCAATCAATCAAAATAAATATTTTATTATTTTGAAATATCTTCAAAAATCTACTTTGACAGGTATAGGGATACTTCCAGAATTTCCAGGCATTAAAAAAATTCACAGAAGTTAGATAACAACACATTGCTATCAGAAATGATTATCTGCAATTATAAAATTACCATGAATCTCAAGATAACTCCAGAAAAAAGAATACTTGAAAGGCGCTGTATGAGCTATATTGTAAGAAGGACACGTGTTGGTAACATTTGTAATTATAAATTTTATGACGAAGTTATGTTCGTAATTTTTACAATCTATGATGTAAGTATGTAGAAACACATGCCACACTAAAGATTTGGAGAGCAGGCCACGTCTGCCCGTCAGAATTTCATCGGTATGGTCGATCGATGCAGGTGTGCGTATGATCAGAAGTTGCCAGCGGAGATAAGTTTCATCCATGGCCACCATATGACACCCACAATGCAATTTGATAACAGGAAGTTGGTAATGTGCAGTTGCCATGGAGATCTCACAGATGTTGTCACGCCAACATATACTTCAAATTTAGCCATGTATGAAAATCGTGAATTTATAAACATGCCAAATTACATATTACAATTTGATTAGATGTAACAAAATCAGGGCCATTTTAACTGAATTATTCACGGACTCTACACAATGTGAGTTTATGGGGAACAATACAGGCATTAAACAATTCATTTTGGTTAAAATTCAAAATTTTATAATCACAAAAAAAATCAAAATTATCAAAATTCCTGAGACAATCAGAAAGTATTGAAAATTACGTAAATAATGCTAAGGTTGTATTAATTCATCAATATCAATCCAGGAAACAATACATGGCATATTAGACAGAAAAAGGGTCCATGCAAGACAACAACATCACATTATTTTAGAAAAAAAAAAACATGGACACAAAAAAGAATCCGTTTGACAAATAAATTCATCAATGTAACTATTTGTTGAATCAAATTTGATCTACAACAAACTTTGGTCAAGACAGCTTTGACAGAACTTCTCCACCTTCCCCTGGTCATTTTTGTTTTTGCACATTAAGGTTTAATGAAAAAAAAATACATTTGACAATTCATGTGACAAGAAAAACATAGCCTCTCTCCACATAGAAACAGTGAGTAAAAACAATACTGAGATATTTTCAGCAAAAGCGCTTCACATTCAAATAACTGGGTCCAATTTTATAAAACTTGAAATCAGTCTCCGAATTCAAATCTCATATTTTGTCATCTGATTCTGTTTCTAATTCAATTATTACTAAACAATGAAGATTTCAATCCTACTTTATTCTGTCAGCTAAAATGATCTGAAAATGGATTTAATCATTAAACTACAATATCTTTCAATGCTTCACTTACAAAATTAAGATTTTAACTCAGAGACTGTTCTCAAGTTTTATAACCTCAGGGCCTGACCAATAGAAAAACAAGCCTTTAACATTAGGTAACCGAGTACAGAAAACTTCCCGATAAAAAAAAAAAGAAACTTGGACACACAAGAAGTACAACAAAGGTACATGGGCCATCTGTGATTGCTTAATTTTCCCCCAAAAATTCCGCAATGATAAAAGTATGGCAAAAAATCAGGACTATCCAATTCTTCATTATGTGAATGAACATTTTTTTCTTCCATAAAATCCAGCCTATTGTTATTATGGGTACAGAGCATTAAGATGCTGAAACAAGAAACATAAGGATGTTTGCCACAATAATGATCTGTTTCATGTTTTTTGGGGATAAATTTATCAAGTACATAGCCACCTCCAGGTGTATGTTTTTAGTTTATGAGTAATAACCCTGATGGATAGTGTTTCAAAAGATAGTTGCACTATGATACTGGTACTGTATCTAAATTACAGGGCAGGAATGCGGTAATTTTTACATCTAAAACCTCGGGTCAGGATCACATTCAGTTTGGCGAGAAATCATGTGAATATCAACTGATTCCGTGCATAAATTTGGATACAGAAGCAGAGCCAGCGCATGATGGAATGGTGTTATCACTGTAACTTGGAAAAAATGCTTCATTTTGAAAATTTTCCCATCAAATATAATCTACATTTCTTTATATCTTTGATTGTCTGTCTGATGAATTATCTATTAAAGATACTATTTACAAAAAATACTTCCAATTTCCAACTTTTCTAATAACTAGTTCTTGTTTTCGAATAGGAACATTTCAATTCCTTAATTATATGCCAAAAACTATTATCTTTGCAATGATTTGTTTGGGACAACCATACTTCAGGGTAGGAGGTAAGGGTGGTTTCCCAGGAAATCCTTCAAGTTCCACCTTTTTACAAAGCCTGCTACAGATAGTTCAACCAAGAGTGGCTACTTCAAAGTATGCTTGATATTCACATTATTGGAAGAGGCTGGAATTTGAATCAGGACAAAATCTTTGAGAGGAAATCCTAGGAAGGACTTATTTCCATTTTGACGGGATGTGATCACAATTCCAACTAGGCGCAGTATCTGGTTACCACTTTGCACTTATCATTGGAAGACACGAGTAGAAAACATCTGCCAGGCCAGTCTCGTTATCCAAGCAAAGCCAAAATGCCTTCAAAGTTACACGCCACAAAACCATCAATAAAAAACATCCGAAAACAATCTTAGAAGACAAAAAAACAGCCACAACCAGTATCAAATTGTGCATCAGACTCCAGATTAACGACTCTTGCAGGCCCGCAGATCAAAACAAGGTGTCAAGCTCGCATCGTTCAGATGTCCTAAGATCACTAATGATTTATAATGCAAATTCCATATCTTCGCACGGAACAATGTAAGTAAATACACACATGACGAGTCGGCTGTTGATGTTGATTTATTATACAGCCCCAACTTGTTCCAGCGTTATACACGAGTCTGTCAAAATACAGTTTTCTATCCAGCTTAATTCTCCGTATACCTAATCAATAACAGTGTTCGGGCATAGCACGAGATTCTGCCATAATTTTCAGTTCTTGTTGAATATTTGTCGAATAATTGCTAGCAAAGTAAATGGAGAACAGTTTAACGAGATCCAAAGTATGGTAGCTTAATTGGAGAAAAACTTTTGTTGAAAACTACGACGTAAAACAAAGTGCCATTTTTTTTGGAGTGTTTCCATACAAGGATATGGAATTATAGAAACCAAATATTCAAATAAAACTGAATCAAATATTCAAAACCGTAGAGCATTAGCTTTCACTTGGGTTTAAAATTTCTTCACTTAAACAGTCTTCATTACAAATAAACAGAAACTATAAAAGCATAATTAACATAAATTTATTAAAAAGCATTTTTAAACATTCCTTGTCCATACCTCATGAATACACAAATATGAAGGTATCACTTTTGCATTCATTTTCTTTCTGACAAGGTAAGAATATTGAATAAAACAATTGAAGATTTCAGCTGTGACAGTATCTTAGTCCTAACTTCCAGCGCTCAAAATGGTCATTAACTTGCAATACATCATAAATGGTTGGTAAATACAGGGTTCCCACAAAGAAGAGAAATAAGAATTTCCTGACATTTCCCTCACCAAAAGCAATTTTCCTTGACCAATAACAGCATCAAGTTTGCACAATCTTGCATAAATGTTTTTTTTAAACCCCTTTCAGCTTCTTCCTTAATAAGTTAGTTACTGTAAATGACAAAAATATCCAAAATCTTCAGGCATAAGCATATTTTTTAGAGTAAGGTATTTACAAGAATAAAAAAGACGCTCATAATCATAAAAAATAATAAGGATACCCAAAATAATGGAAGAAACTGCCTTAGACTTTACTGATCTTGCATCCTACTGTTTGACCAACATTCTCTTACTAAAGTCCCTGACTTTTGCATATTTTTCATATTTCCCTGACCAATTTCAAAATTCCCTGACTTTTTCCTGACCTTGAAAAAATATCATTTTTCCCTGACTTTTCCCTGACCGTGGGAACTCTGAAATAACTAAATTTTACATGGCCCGTGCAGATTGAAAACAAAAATGAGTCTATATATTTTGCTGCTATAGCAACATGACCTACTTATGCATGTGAAGCCTATTTGCTCTGAAGGATTTTATAATCAGACAGTAAATTAACAATAATGATATAAGATAATGTTTTTCCAGACGTACGTTTTTTCCGAAAAGCATGACCACAAAATATCAAGTGGGTGGGGTAACAATTTAATATAACAAAATGTGGTAAATCAAATCACATAAAGCATTTTTTTATTCACCCTCCATCACCTTAAGTTACACATAATTTGGTTCCTCTTTTATCTTAGAGTCATACTCAATTACAGCCGATGGTTTCTACAAAAGTGCCAAAAACTGTCAGACTCCTCATTGTGTCTTGATCATACAATGATTTCTCTCTGTTTGATATCAGAGTTTTATGAGGTACAAGTGCCGACTTCTAATGCTTTAAACAATGATAAGAGATTCTTTTACCTCAATTAAATCACCTTTGATGCTGTAATTAAGCTTCATTAAGATTCCAAACTCCAAACAATACCTCATAATTAATTCTAGTAATTGGAAGTGAATGTATAAGCCTGAGATTTTAGTCCAAGTTTTCAGAGTCAGAATATGCAAGTAATACTTTAACTGTTATGATAAACTAAGCAAGCAGCAAATCAAGCCACTTGCTTAATGGACACAGAATCACCAATTTTCATATTAGTATTCAAAAGAACAACTGAAGTTTATCATGTTAGACAACAAGTTTAAAAACAGGGGTACAAATCATCATTCAATTTATTTAGTTACACCAAATGTCAACAAATTTATGTTCAGCCAACTCTATTTTACTTATTATAAGCTTTTAGCAAGTTGATTATCTCAAAGACCTGCTTTCTTTAAAAAGTCCCAACATCATTATTATTCAACAAGTCCGGAATTACCTAACACTCAGCCCAACAAACTGATTCTCTAACACAGACAAAATATCATTTAACACAAATTTTTCATCCGATCTCTGACAAAATGTACATCAATTTTCTAACAACACATTCACTACCCGTCAGAGAGCCATTCCTTACAACATCAATATCAAAAAATTGATGAGTCTTCAGAGTCAAGAAAAATTGCATTTTGCGGACAAAATACTTACAAGTCCAAAAGCCCAGACAGACCGAAAAATGCTCCATCTTCCAATGTATGAATTATATTCTTCCTTAACTTCAAATGTTGCAGCTTATGAAGCTGTGCAAACATGAGGCCAGTAAGACGTGAAATCTGGTTCTTAGACAGGTCCCTGCGGAAAGAAAAAATATATAAACGATAAACTAATTAAACATTAGAAAAATAATAAAAATGGCAAATGTAGTAATAATTTTCAAATATTTGTTTATTTGTCTGGGAGGTAAAAGCAAAAAATATTTTTGTTAAATAGCATGTGGTATAAAGAATTCCAAAGCCTTTAGCAACAGGCATGTCTATAAAAACATATGCATGTGTACAAATATATATACAATCTCTACCTGACATATTTACATATTTTTTACAAACTTTTACACATATAAAAATAATTTTTGCAGTAGGAGATTTTTTATATTTTCTTCATTCAAATTTGTGTAGTCTAGAACCAGTCTAAAACCAGCTAAACATTAGGGAACAAACGAGGCACCATTCTATAAAGGAAGTTGGCAATCAATGAAGCACAGAAAACTTCAATCAATTAATTGACAATTAATCAAAATAAACAAACTTCAAGAGCATTAAATGTAATAAATTTATCAAAAAAAGAAAAAAAAAAACAAAAAAAACACAGTAACATTTTAGAAGAAGCAGTCAATCAATGAACTATTGAGAAATACAATCTACTAATTAATCATTAATTAAAAATAAATAATCATTGGGTACATTAAACATAATGAACTTCAAGCAAAAAAAGCCTGACAGATTCTCGATAAAAATCTGTGACAATTTTTATAAAAACCGACCAGAACACAGGAAAAAACACACTGATTCATAAAATTAAGTGAAGCAGGACTTTTTTACTTTCTATATACGAGTGCAAAAAAGTTTCTATTGTACTAACAAGCAAACAAAATTTCTACAGATAATGGAAGCAAGATCAATGAATTTTATCAATAAGAACAATATAACTACAGAGAGCTGTATGTACCTAGTTGTTCTTGATATTAACAATAATTAAAGAACAAGAGCTCGGCAGAGTGCAGCGAACCCTTATCTGTTTTATATCATTCTATTCAATAAGCAAATTTTTACCAAAAATTCTCAGTTAAAAAGGGGCATAACTCCAAAAGTATAGCTTTCAGAATAATGCCCCTTGTCTTTTGACAACTGCGTCTTTTCATGATAATCAAGTATTTTGAGTGTCGTGTTGGTATCCTTAAGTGTTTGAGTAATGAGCAACATTACAGTTTCGCGTGACCATGACAAAACACTACAGCAATCATAATAACTTGACTTTTTCTTCAAAACAGACAAACTAAAAATTCAGACCTCAGAATTCCAAAAGCATTGTATTATATATTAGAAGTAAAGTTCTATTTTTTATGACTTGTATGTATTTAAAAAATAAAAGAGCACTGTAATGTTAGATCTTTACATTAAAGGCATCTAAGTAACTTTCTAGAATAATAGATCAATATATCAAAAATAAACTTACAAACTAGCACATCAGACAATTCTAATACAGTGTTTAAATATTCATTACACTTCAAAGGATTTTGTTACTCTGTTCACAAATGTCAAAACAATAAGAATTATTAAGTCCATGAGTCATACTAGACATACACTGAGACAAAGGTCAAGGTCTCCGAACACCTTATTACCCCATAATTCGCAATTCTATGCCAACTTCCCCAAAAGGACGGTTTAAATACAAGCATTTTAAATTGGAAGAAATTTGAAATTGAAAGTTTCCAGCTTTTAAATTTATTTTTCAGCACAACTGAGCCAGACAATTCAATTTATTCTTTTAAGTATCCAATCATAACCAACACAGTTTTTATTAGTCCTGGGAGTTGGACAAGTTGATTACCATACTGCAAACTCGGAGCTGTGGTTAACCGACTTATTTTTTTAAAGTAACTGTAACACTAAAAGTTTCAAATACAATTTAAACTTATTTTATGAGTTAGGACGTATTTGCCTGGGAAACATAAAATGACTGACGTATTCCGCCAGATAAAGGGCAATGGTACATATTAAGTCTATTGAATAACAGAAAAACATGTCAATTCTCGGGCTGCATACAACAGAATTATCTGGCTGTGAGAGAAAATTTTTCGAACTTACAATTGTTTTAAGTTGGGAAGCTTGGCAAATAGATCCTTTGGTAGATGAGATATTTTGTTCTTGTTTAACTTTAAGATCTCAAGTTTTGTCAAATTGTAGAAACATCCAGTCTCGAACAGAATGATTTCATTGTGCCTCAGGAACCTGAAATAGATATGGATATATGACCAATTTAACAGAACCTTAAGAACCTAAAATAGATAGGAAAATAGATGAAATAGGATGTTTCAATAGTGCTTCAAGAACCTAAGGTAAACATGAGAATTAAAATAGGATTTCATGTCGCCATACAACATTTTATACATGAAAAAAATATTTTTTAAAATGGGAAAAAATTATTTTTAAAGGTTTTTCTACCATGGAAATTGTAAATTAGTTCCATTATTTTAAAGTGACGAAACCATTTAGGTGTACAACTTCAAACAGTACATTAGATCTGTTAAGATTTAACATTAAATATACAGACATTTGATTTATTTTTTTTCTGAAACTGTAAAGCACATGTCAATAGACATACCTCGATGATACTTCATATGCTAGGCATAATACTTAAAAGATAAGTCTTTTATGCATAAATTGTATCAAAGTCAACAAAATAATCAAGAAAAAGCACAGTATTAGAGTCATTCATATAGTTACAAATCAATTCAATAAACCTAAATGACACAAAGCTTTGTGAGATTATGAGAAAATTAATTCATCATTCATTTCCTAACACACTTTTTCATTTTCTCTTCTCACTAAAGATAAAGACATTTTTCTGTTGAAAAGGACCCCATACTGCCTCAAAGATATTTAAGTACAAGAAAGCTGACAAAAAAGAAAAAACAAATATATCGCTCCAATCCTATTAAATCAATCCAATATTGCTCAATACAATACAAATACATTTAAATCATTGTAGAATTGTGAACAGATAGAAGCTGCATGCATGCATACAATTGCAGTTACAAAGAAAAAATAACGAAAAAAAAAAATTATTACGCAACATCAGCCATGTGCACCGTCATGCTGTCATACCAGCAGAGCAGAATTCCTGGGTGGTATGCACAGACCACCAACAAACAATACAAAATTATACATAAAATGCTGTCAAACTCATACAATCTTAGCTGATGTTATTGACAGATGCCTCTCAGCCGTATTTGACAAATTAAAATATCACAAAAAAACACAACATTGCATACTGATAGATGATGTATGATGATTAACGTACATAGCTTAGTGCCAGCACCTGGTGAAAAGGCCATATTTCTGACATAAATTTTCACTTGCTAATAAATCTACACATTTTTCTGCATTTTCCAAATCTGGGCATAATACCAGCCTTTTTTACAACAATAAATACACAATCAATCACCTTACTATACAAGCACTTTTTCAAAAAAAACTTAATTAAAGAGCTAAACTATGGGGCTTTTTTTCAGGTAGGAGAAGGGGTCTTTTTTTAAATTTGGGGAAAAAATCACTGTATTTTTGCAAAAAGGAGAAGAAAAAACCTGTTGTAAACTGAATTTAGGGGGAAAACTGCATGGTTTTAAAGATTTTTCCTAATAGGAAGAGGCCTATAAATGGCCCCCGCTACAGACAGAAAAAAAAACAACATAACAAAATCCTAGATAGGATTTGTCAGTTCCCTTAAATTTAAGACACAAAATCAATAGTAACAAGAATTTTTTGCGCAGAATTGAAAAATACGAATCAGTTTGTTGATTTTAGTAAAATATCCATGGCAACGAACTGAGGAAATGGTTTCAAATTGGCAATACACCTATTTTAAGAGAAAGGCTGCACATTTTTCAAGCAAATAAAATATGGTTATAATAACGGATGTTTCTAAACATGTGAGATAAAGTCGTTCTCAGATTGCTAATAGCTATTACAAATTGGGACTATCAATTTATCAATGAAAATTCAACAATATGACAAGTTTTAGCACTGAATTAATGGAAATTCAGCAATTCTCATCAAAATTGTTAGGGAGCAACTTTGACAGAAAAATCGATGATAAGCGTGTAAAAGCCCCGTAATAGAAAAATTTACAATCAGAGAAAATTTCAAGCCAGTGAAATATGGGGGGGGGGAATTATGCAGCAGCGGTCTGAGGAAGGCAGCTTCATCTAGTCCTCCAATTGATAGAACACGAGACAGATCTATTGCCTAATATTTTTCCAATGCTTTGATTCAAAATGGCTTTCATCCCAGAACTTCACACCATCTGCTAGCAACAAAACAACAGTTCAAGTTGTTTAATGTTTTTTCACACAAACACATTCATTGTTTGTTTATTCGCTGTAATTAAACGTCACGAGACTTGTAATTGAAATGCACCTTCTCAACAACCTATGAAATAGCAGCGAACTAGCGAATCGTGAAAGAGAGCGAGAGATGGCACCCTGTTCTAAGTGAAGCATTTGTTTTGTCTAGTTACACCCAGTTATCACTTCAGTGGAGGAAAAATCATACCAGTTTACAAACAAACAGCACTCAATCATCGCAGAAATAAATTAAATTTTACTCTCCTTTGGCTGGGAAGAACGTTATTTTAACACCAATTGATGCAATCCATGCAAACTAGGTTTATTTGTTCTTAATTTGAAGTCAAATTGAACCAAGAGAAAATCACATCAAATACAATTTCACAAAAACAAAAATTTCAAAACCATACTTTCAGTTTAAAAAATTAGGATAAAAAATGATCTTTTTCATTAAATACATCACACGAAATAAAATGTATGACAAGGCCATACTTAAAAAATGTTGACTTGCAGTAGGGTAGGTAGTTAGGCACATGGGTAAAACAGAAATCTTAACCTCAGTGCCGCGGAAAAAATAAAATCTAGTAGGGTTCCTGCCTGAGAAAAAAACAAAGGTTGCGGAAAAATCAGGAAAAATTTTAACAGTGGGTAGGTAGTTAGGCATATTTTTTTGTTAACATTATATTCTTACACTAAAAATTTGAAATAAAGAATGAAAATGTTTTGGTCAAAATTGCGAATCAAACTTTTGGATCTCAGGATTCTTGATAGAGCTAGTTGAGTAATAACAAACAATTTTTTAAGGATGGTCTTACACATGAAACCTCTTAATTAATGTGCGAGTTTAAAAATGCAATATGCAATAAATAAATACTTGCAAGAAAAAACAAAAATTGGGAAAATTTGTTTCTTTGTAAAATGACTTATATGCATACTTACAGTTTTGTAATGGAGAGATCTTTAGGAAAACTACTGTTGGTCACATGCCCAATGTCATTGTACGATAAATCCAGCATATCCAACTGCGGGACATGAATCAATGCATTTCCATTAATAGTATGAATCTTGTTGTGAGTTCTGTAAGAATAAAACAAATTACATGATGCATGTCACATGGTTAGAAATGGAAATTAGAATCATACAGCTGCTCTGTAAATAAACGAGAAATCTCCATCAGTTTGATTCCAACTAATATTGAGACTTAGAGTATCAGATGTTTGACGAGACACATCATACTATCATATAGATTATCTACACAATCATTTTTAAAATTCCTTTTACGAGGGTGAAAGTTGAAAAAATACAAAAAAAAAACAGAAATCTTAACCTCAGTGCCATGCAAACAATAAAAACCAGTAGGGTCTGGACCTGGGAAAAGCCGGAGGTTCTGGAAAACTTTTAACTACGTAAATGCCTCCAAAAAGAGGTGTCGGAACATAACAACATATGCTTACTCTTCTATCAATGAATAGATGACATAGAGACCAAATAAAGCAGTAAAAATAGGTCACAATTAGCTTTAATTTAGCCTTATTTCATATATATATAAGTTATCAACAAAACTAATGTTTCTATAAGCAGATTTATACTTTACGGAACTTTGAAGGGAACTTCTAGTAAGTTTTCAAAATTCCATTTTTTATCCCAACCTGTGGTAGAGACCCTTTAATAACCTGCTTAATTTTATGTTCAAGACCTTTTGTTTCCAACCAATAGCATCAAATATTTCATGCCCCTAATTTCCCCAAGGGAACAATAATTCTAATAGATTTATAAAACCACAACTAATAAAGCAGGTTAAATCATCAAAAAAAACCCACAATATTATTCATAAACAAATAAATGTACTTACAATTCAAGTCGGTTCAACACTGGATTTCCTCTTAGTACTGGCAACTCAGTCAATTTGTTGTGGTTGATTTTTCTGTAACAAATAAGAGTAAAAATTAATTCTCAAGTAATCAAACATAAGAGCAACATGACTGCATGTGGCAACCCTAAGGTTTAAGAAGAAATGTGGCCTTTATAGAAAGGTTGGCCTTCACTCAGAGATTTATTTGGATATATAAAAAAGATGACGGTTAACTCTTTTTTCACCAAGGTTTAACATTGCACCAACAGCCAGGGTCATTTTAGGCGACTTCTCAGCCTTAATGATGGAGGAAGCCCCTGGGTGTGGACATGGGTAGAACCAACGACCTTCCTGTACAACTTCCTCACAAATTAGAAATTTGTCTGGTCCCAGGTGGGATTCTAACTCACAGCACAAGGGGCTAATGATTACTAGTCAGAGATCAAAACCACTTAATCAAAGAGGCCCAAATCAACTGTTAATTTATGTCTTACTGTTTGACCCTTTCATTAAGCAAAACATGAGGTTATTTTAAACTGGGTGACCCAACAGAGTACCCTAGGGTACCAAAAAAATGATTTCTAATACCGACTAACATTAACATGAAAGTGTCAATAACCACAAGTTTGACAGCCATTAACTTGCATAATATTCTATGCTAATAAAAAAGGAAAACATCAAATGAAGACCAATTAAAAACAGGCCAAAGAGACAAATGTGACCAAACTATTGTAATTCACATATTGCTTCCCAGGCTTGTTTATTTGTTAACCTCAGATCTTTGTACAAAAAAGCAGACCAATGCATGAGACATGCTGAGCATAACGCATAAGACAGGATCCAAACCAATATTGTCTATCATTATGACACGTTCATCGTGGCAACGTTGGAATTCTCACACCATATATTGACAAATATAAACACCTAAAGATCGAGCGCTTCACTTTTTTGAATAAATACAATAAAATTCTGTCCCAAAATGATAACAATACGGCGATAAAACTTACTTTAAACACCCCAGTCAGAATTATCACAGATTGTTCACAATTAGACCAGACTAACTTTGAATTCAACAATTTATTACCAAACAATGACATTCTGGTCAGTTGATGGGACCATATTATTTACTGGCCATGTATCAGGGAGAAAGTTGACTAAATTGGGTTGTAAGGATCAAAAACAGTATCTTAATTTGTGATGAATTTAAGTCTAAAGCTGGCTATTAAAATGGAGAGCCTGAGTCCCAAATCCACCAGCCTGAAGTTCACCTAAGTAAGAATTGCATTACACAAAACCAAGAATACAGTTTTCACACCAAATATGAAATAAAAAAAGGTAACCCCTCAATATAAATCAGTGCCTTTTTTACAGGGAAAGGGGCCTTTTTCTTAGATTTGGGGAAAAATAACACACTATTTTTGCAAAAACGGGAAGAAAAAACTTGATGTAAACAGAATTTTAGGGGAAAACAGTATTACTTTAAAGATTTTTCCAGAGGGGAAGACGTTTATGTACGGACCCTGCTATAGAAGGAAAAAAAAAACATTTACATCTACAAAGTTGCATAATGTGCTGCTTCATTTTTATACAAGGTATACAATGCTGCCTTTATGACAATGTTGGGTTGGTGTTCCATCACATCTACTAAAACCCCACAGGACCCAGACCAAAACCTTACAGCCCTATGACACTATCATAAACCAAGGCAAATTAGGAATAAAATAGTTATTGAACGAAATCAACTGTTTACACAAATCTAGGCATTCAAATATCTAACAAGAGTCCAAAAGTGATAAAAACATACAACAGTATAGGGTATAAACTTGTTAGTATGAGCAAATACACACATAACTTGTTGATAGCAATCTTAACCACTGTTATGATAGCGAGTCAAAAAGGTTATATAAAATACAAGCCAGTCTTGCCACTTGGTGTCGATCAAACAAGCGTTTATCACCAACTTCACACCGTCCAGAATACCACGGTTGCCACAGACAGACCATACCGCCCCGCAGAGATATGCGTCTTTTCCATCATAGATTAACAGACATTGTGTCTATACAGTTACACTAACAGTTGAGAAAAAATATTTTTCGAGTGGCAATTTTGTTACGTTTAGTTGTGAAGGAATTTAATTTTTTATCAATCTAAACAAGTGATCACAAATGGTAGTACCAATAACTACAGCAGACAAGCGCCGCCAAATTTTTCTCTACCCAATTAAAGCCATGGATTGCGCAATAATCCATCAATTAGTGACTCAATAATTTTGATGTAAATTACAATGAGATTTTTCACTGCTTCAAAAAAAAAAACTTGCAACAAACAATGCAAGTAATATTCATTTTCTTGGGCAGTAGAATTTATGGGGAGTTTTCATACTTTGTATGAAGTGTTAGCTTTTCACGATTGCTTGAATTAATTTTGGAAATTTTTATCATTTCAACAACATAATAAATTCACTTTGTATTAGACAAATGGAAAAAGACAGAATCGTGATTCATGATATCATTTTAAAACTAAGTCTAAAAAAAACCTTAACTTCAGACACCATCATCATACATGTGAAAACACCTAATAATTTCTACAACTATCTCAGGAGATCGATCTAAATAACACAAAGAGTATAAACAGGGCCTTTCTTCCATCTGTAACAGAGAGGCTGATATTCAGTGACTTCCCAATTGCAAAAAGCCTCTTTTTTCCCCAAATTGGAGAAGTTCTGGGTAAGTCGTTGTTCAGTGATGTATCTTGAAAGTCAGTCTACCTTTTCCCCATTTGACTGAAAACCGTGCTTGAATTTCCCAAAATGAAAGGCTAAGGACCCTTCCCAATTTTTCAGAAAAAAGGCCCTGATTAAAGGATTATAATTGTAACAAAAACTTATACTTACAGTTCCTCTAAAGACGGAAGATTATCAAACACTGCATCATTTATGAAGGATATTTCATTATTGCTTACATCCCTGAAAAAAGAAAATGGTACAGGTCAAAATCCAATAAATCAATACAGGCCACACACCATCAGGTCAAACAACACTAAATCAATACAACCAGATAAAACTAACCACTACATCAATACATCAGGAATATTAATTGAGGTCAAACAATAATAAATTAATACTACAGGAATCCATCAATTATAAACATTGGTTAGACTCCACTAAATTTTCGTGACCAGGGTAAGTAAATACACAAGGAATCAATCAATTAACAATTTTGAAATTGCAGTGTTTTTCACAGCCATAATTAATCATTAACTTCAGTCATTATTTTTCTTCATGTCTCTGAGAGGTAAGGAGCAGGTCTGATGTCTTCAAGCAGATTGGTGTTGTTTGAAGTTTCACTCCACTTGTGCAGTCCAGCACATATGTTTCATCTCTATACAGTAACAGTTTATTTATTCTACCAGTATAGGCACCAAATGTGCCAAGCCACAAAATATGGTGTGTCTTGTAATGTAACCATGTGTTCTTTGTCTGTTTGGATGAGTAACTAGCATTCATTAAAACTAATTGTATGTTTATGCAGTCTGATAAGACTACAAAAAACTAGTCATGTTTACAGATACTTGACCAAAGAAATAGGACAAGAAATTCCTAAAACTTTTCTACTTTGTTTTCTAAACATAACTTTAATCCCAAAATAGTTTTGTATGATGGAACATTGAGCTGAACATCAAAAAATTTAGTCAGTCAGGTTAACCATAAACACAACTATTTTTTTTCTGACCTAAGTATTCTTGCCATACCCCACCAACAATTTCTGAGAAGCCCAGTGAGCAGGTACCACTTTAAGTCAAGGATATTGATGCAGGTATATGAACAAACCCAGGCATCAGTTAAAATTCTCTAAACAAACAAATTCTTCAGATGCCTGAAGCCTTTATTGACTACTAGGCCAAATATAGTCAATAAAGATTTTACAGTAACCTATAAACAATGGTTCCTCTTTAGCTTGCTTTATAATCTTATTGGTATAATAAGACCAAAAAAAAAGAATTGCATGGGCGAAAGTTGAAAATTAAAAAAAAACTGGAAATCTTAACCTCCGTGTTGCAGAAACAATAAACACCAGCAGGATCTGGACCAGGGAAAAAACGAAAGTTCCAGAAAATTCCGGAAAACTTTTAGCCACAGAATTGTCCAATAACTGAATGGTAACAAGAATTCTAAACGTAGGACTGTGTCAGACTTATTTTAGATTAGTTTCCTAATATACCCAAAAGAATTATCGAATCTCTCAAAGCTGGAAATGTTGACATCCATAAATCTTCCAGAGAGCATGATCAACAAATCAACAATAAAACAATGTTACGAAGAGACAGTAATTTCTGCATCATAATAAAACAATAACTAAATTTGACATCCCGAAAATTCTATTTTCTAAGACAATTCAAGTTAAAATCTATAATGTTTACCAGTGTATTCTTTATTGCACTGAATACGGCCGCAGCGTAATTAAAATGGGATTCAAATCCCATTTCTACAGTCTTTCGAATATTTTACTGTCAATAGACAAAATTGACTTCAAGATTTATAATTCCCAAAGACTAAATTTTGACATTTCATTCCCCAAGATACATCACAACAGTAAAGTAGAATATTGTACGCAATCTTTAACCATCAGCCGATGACGCAAGTAAAACACACAAAAATTGTAATTGTCATGTAATTGAAAATCTTCAGGTTAAGTAACATTTTGCATTCATTTTCATCGCAGACAAAATATTTTCATAAGCATGCAACCAAAAATCTGACATCATTAAGTCCTTGTGTAGAAACACATACAACATTATCATTCCACAGTGAACCCCTAAAAATTCTGACCCCTAAGATTTTTGTCTAACGTGTTCTTTTCTCTAGCACATTTTTTTCAGATCATTTTTTGAAATGAAAAAAGGGCCATCATGAAATAAGAATAGTGGGGTCAATTTTGGGGTTCATTTACATTGAAACTCTGAAACAATTTATTCAAAGTGGCCCCAGTTGTACAAGCACATAAAAGCTACCATATTTTAGGTTCTATTTCATCATAGTTAAATTCTGAGTCACAAATTTAAATCATTCACATAAAGTCTGAAACACCGAAATTTTATTTAAATTTAAACAGACAGATTCAGTTTTCAGCACAAGCCTCAATTATAGTTTTTTACACACACAAAAAAAACACAAGCAAACAAAGTAAGCATTAAATAAATAACAAGAGATTGGTATGCAATAGTGTACCCATGGCCATGATATCGAACTCCATTCTATGACATCACACAAAAAATATACCCTATAATCTATGCTGATTAGCACATATAAGATTACCTAACTCACAACAAAAACTTGTAAACAGATATGTTTAAACTCAAACATCGTTTTAAGAATATGAGAATTTTGATCATAAATCAAGAGTTAAACATCACCTGCTTTGCAGCACAATGCTACAGCAATAACAAGATGAAGACATAAAATTTATTTCCAACATTAAATTTACAAGATTAAATGTCCTGTTTTTTTTTTAAGACAAACTCCTAGAATTTCTATCAGGACCATGACTGTTAAAAAACCTTTAAATTTAGTGTGAAGGGTTCTCAATTTTCACCTGGGAACCAAGTATTTATTATATTCCCTGAATCATAAATAAGGTGAAGTGGGAGAAGTTACCCCACCCATCCCATCAGAAGGGATCAGTTCTTTTTCTCACTTAGTAGAACCATTTGTCAAATGATAATTTATTGGACAAAATTGATTTTTTTCATCAAAAAGCAATGAATTTATATTCACAGTAATTAATATGAGTGGTACAAAACTCTAATAACTAATACAATTTACAAACAATATCTGTGCTCAGTTATAGAAAAAATAAATTACTTAAATAATAAGTAATGTTGTTTTAAAGAATTGACTGTTTGGTGAGAAAATGCAATAGTGGTGTTTAATGCCATCTGACACAGAGCCTCAGAAACAAGAGTCAAGGTCAAGTACAGGGAGATGGCCTTTAATTTAAATGGCCAACTACTTGGTCCAAGTTTGAATTCAAAATTATTGCAAATATTTAGAAGTTGATAGAAAGATAGTAATTCATTATCAATACTTGGATAATGTCTTGAAGTAATGTCTACAAAAAACATCATAGCGAATTATCTTTGTTTGGGTCTGGTAAACCGACCCTTCCCAATCAAAAATTTTTTCCCAGTTCCCAACCTCAAAATCCCCAGTTTTGCCTTCACACAGTGAATATTTTCCCAAATAGACCAGACCCCGACCCTTTCCCAATATTGCAAAAAAAAAAATCACTGCATTAATCAACCTTATTAAATGTGCATTAAAACAATAGAAGAACCCAGCAACATAAAATGAAATAAATAGCAAAATAATTTCACAAACAAACCAAAACTCAAAGACATTGTACATATTTATGTAATTAAGAAAACAAAAGATAAAATTACAGAGATTTTAATGCTGACCATATTAATTATTTCATAAAATCGGTACAAAAAGCTGTGTAAGAAGCAACACCTGTTGGAGAGTTAGTATAATAGCCCGGAGCATTGACGATGGTGACAGTAAATAAATACTACAGTTGTGTACTGTAACCTTCCAACAGGTGTGAATATTGACAACAACCAATCTTGTGACATATAAGAATCATAAATACTCTCAATCTAGTTTTTACAAGTATTTTATAACTGCTTGAAATAAAAATTGTCAACTTGACGATGTTGGACCCATCCCTAGTTATATCAACATTGTAACACATAATAATTGTACTAATATAGTTATAATATATAACAAATACAATATAACGACCAATTTAACTTCTATTTACAACCCAATAAAATTCCAGTGATTTTTTTTTTGCAATTTTGGGAAAGGGTCTAGGTCCGGTCCAATAGGGAAAAAATGCATGGCGTGATGCCAAAATTATGAACTTTAGGTCAGGAATTGGGAAAAATGTCTATATTTTTGATTTCGAAGCGTCTGTTTACCTTATTGTCTTTCGGATTTAACGCCATTTTTCAGTTATATACAGCAACCGGTTCACCTAACCAATTTTCCTGGACTGTTTACTAACTAGTACTAACCAACCCTTCCACAAGGAGCTGGCAATTTCTTCACATATGCAGGAAAATCGACATTTTTGTTAAATTTTCATAGAAGGGTATGACCTACCAGGATTCAAACCAGGATCACAGGGTTACAAGTCTAGCGCACAAACCACTGGACCATGGCTGCGGCTCGGGTCAGTTTACAAGACCCAAACAAAGAAGGAAAAAAAAACTGAAAGTCTGTTTAGTTTTCATGCTTCCAGTAAAAATCATGTGGTAAAGGTAAAAATATCAGACAGTACTTTAGAAAAGATGGAAATATCGGTATGTATTACGTAAGGAAAAGACCTCTTTCCGAATATTCTTATATGAGATCCTAAAATTGGGCCAAAGTTGAACTTCGGATTGACACTTACATCATACAATACAGTATTTTTAACAATGATTCTCCTAAATCATATTTTAACCATTTGTCCAAAATATGCAACTCTGTTATTTAGAAATATTTAAGCCAAAAATTGAGACCAATTATAGAATAAAATACACTTTCTCCATAGTTTAAGGGGTCTCTGCAAATAACATTTAAGCAAAATCTTGTTTATTCACGATTTTTGCAATTTCAAAAGAAAATTGGGTCAATTGACTGAAAACCTATAAATATATCTTTCCTTTCATAAGCACTTAATAAACTGTTTAAACTAAGTATTTCAGGCTCACTAACATTAGCACTCAATACATTGGTTTTCAATCACAACATGGTCGTGTTATTTGTCTACTCATATCCGAAGTCTAAAATTTTATAAAGTAGAAAGTCAATATATACACTGTAACATTATTAGATCAATGTCCGTACTTCTCTTAATATGCAACCTGTGGCAATGGGTGAAGAGGTGTATCTTGTGACAAAATTTCTAAACTCTATACAACTGTAACAATGATCGCTATAGCAACAGTGAGACCCCCATTTTAATGAGTTACTTTCGAAAACCAAAGGAATAGGCTGTTTGACAAATAATCTAACAAATGGTGAAAAATTGTCTTATTTACTCGTGTCACTTTCTGAGTGTACTCGGTAAACAAGTATTCGTTCCATGATTTGCAAGGATAATAGAAGCCTCAATATTGATCTCGGCGCTGTATTTGTACAAAGAAAACACTTTCACAAAGCAAGAATTTGGTATAATTGCCAACACTAAGGTGCTATAAAGAAAAATGGAATGGCAATGTACAGTTAATGAGACAATTTTAGCCATCAAATAAAAAGAGTAGCAAGCATGGTGGTAAAGTCCATAATGGACTCAAATTGATTTCATACCAAAATATGTATAAATTCTTTATGCATCAAAATAAAGCAATCCTTAAGAGTATGATATCCTGGCATGATAACATCACAATCAAGAATCTTCCAGGCATATGAAACACATACATAATGCATACACATGTATAAAGTCAAACCTGTGTTTGCGGTCACCTCCGAATAAAGACCATACTATGAATAAAGGACTTTCTTTGAAAAACTGTCACCGATTATTTAGAAGAGACTGACCTCTGAATAAAGGCCATCTGTCAATAAAGGCCATGTTTTGTCTTTCCCAAGGGTGGCCTTTGTTAACAGACTTGATAGTATTTATATCAAAACAACACTTCCAGTCCGGCAGTACAGATGGACCAAAAAGAAAGAATTCTAACAGTCCTAATATCTCCATCTTGTGACTAACACTCTGACTGCTCCACACAGATTGATATTTTGTATAGATGTGTATTTTGTATAATACCTATTAATAGTCACCTATCACAGAGTTATGACAGAAAAAACATTATGTCCATATAAATGTACAGTAAAACCTTGATTTTATTAATTATCAATGTATAAATACAACCATGTTTAGAACAAAAAAGTGGTCTTGATACTGAGGTGGTCCCAATGTTAATTTGAAAAACAAGAAATACAGAAAACCTATAAAGGGTATCATAAGATGGCATACAACAATTTATTTCCTTCTTTGCTTGGATCCAGTAAATGGACCCTTCCCAATAAAAAATAAACACATTTTTCACAATTACTGACCTAAAAATTCCCAATTTTGGCATTACACCACACACTTTTTTCCAATTGTACCGGACCTGAACCCTTTCCCAAAATTGCAAAAAAAAAAATCACTAGCCTTCATACTGAAGTGGTTAAGAAGCGAGGTTCTACCATATTTTAAGACAAGGCCTAACTGGTACCCAGAAAAACATCCGGCTATTAAAGCATTCTCGCTGCCTCCTTTTCCCCACATGGGCTTGATGCCCCTACTAGGGGAACCCTCAGAACTTCCTTCTATTTTTAGTATCTTACCAGCTACATGAAAACATTTCTACACCGCTGCTTAAAATAGTAGCTTAATAAATGTTTTCAACTTATCATTTCAACATATAATATCATTTCATTCAATATTGAATAATAAGACCACTAGTTAACAACAAGGTTCGATCAATAAACAGATTCTTTCATTTATGTTTAAGTTTACACTATGATAAAATTTATAATAACAAATATTGACCGGTGTTAGACAGACGGACAGACAAAGTTTCGCATATTGATTAGCAGTAGATTTTTACAGCATTTACATTTGAAATATTTCAACATAGCATTCGCGCAGACAGACAGACAGACAAAACAAGAAGTTCTATACATCAGCCAGATATTTATCATCCAAGATTTTTACAGAGCATTAAAACGAGGAGGGTTTCTACAACATGAGCATTCACACAGATATTTATAGTCTTCAATAACAAATCAACTAATTAATCTACATGCCTCGGTAAGAATGCTTATAAAAAAAGTACAACACCATGATTTTATATAAATATATGCCCTATTATTGCGTCCAGGACCGTAAACTCCATTGATGCGTGTAATGGTTTTGGGAGAGCCAATTCAATAAGCCCTTATATAGAATTGTAAATTTTATACCATCTTTTACTAAACGGGGCGGTCATAAATGTTCTCATTTGACTTTAAACAAAAGAGCACCTGTGCATTTGATCGGCTTAAACCAAGATATACATGCGATATCAAATTTCCAAAATTCAAAAATAAAAACCACCAAGGTAATACACAAATGTTTCAAGTTGAAATTCAAATTTTTAAACAGGATGTATCCAAAATATACAGATACCAAGCTAAGAATAAAGATGGTTAGAATTTCAAAACATTTATTTTTTGTTTAATTATGGTACTAACTCTGGAATAATGCAATTGATATAAAAGGTATCAAAGTAAAGCAAGACGACAAGATGAGACTGTTGAGAACTTAAAAATTGTATGTTCAGACCTAACTTAAGACAGCCCTCGCAAATAAGGTCTTAAATAGTGACTCCATTATTTTTTCTAAAAACAAACAAGGCCAACAATGGATAGTCAAAAGCAATGATATCGCCTGAATATCCAGGTGGGTACTAGGATTAATTTCCAAAGTTAAAAGTGTATTACACTGGATAAAAAGAATTATATAAGAAATTTTCTCATTCAATTAAGGCAGTATTTCTTTAATGATTTATCGTAAGTGGGTTGGATTACAACACATAGAGGGTTAGTCGACAGTTCAAGCATCAAGATTATTGGGAAAGAACATAAATAGCCCTACACATGAACTTTCAGAAGTGTTAGGCAGCCTCGTACGAACAATACAAGGCTCATTTCAAACCCACTTCACACAGGTCCAAAACTCTCAAGAATTCTATCAACCGAAGAAAATGTTAACACAAAGTATTCTTGAACCACTCCAAGTATGGACGGATTTCAAAGCTATTCAATAAAATCAATTTCCACCATGGATTAGATTTAAAAAGACTGAGCGACACCTGTATAAACTAAATTTTTACCGCTTTTATAAAGAAAATTGCAAATACATTATAACATTCTGATTCTTTTCACACCTTTGCAGGATGATTTTTTTAACAAACAAAAGTAAAGAGGGATTTAAAGACACTTTTTGAAATTGTATTTTTCAAAACTGACATCCCAACACTCGACCATCAGAGCAAACAAAATTGGCATAATTAATTGGTAAAAATCATACAAAAAATAAGACACATGATGGTACCAATCATTGCTTTGTATGTAATCGCCATTTACACAATTTATAATCTTATTTTTAAAAAAATAAACTGAGTTAAATACTCACACAAGCAGATTTATTTTATTAAGTGTTAATATGCCTTAGACTCAAAATGCCCAAAGAAAACACCGTTCAAACAAGTCATCACAAAAAAAATTCTGGTAAAACAGACATCATATATAATTTTAAAGAAAAGGATCAGTGCGAAAGAAGAGCCTCTAAATCATACACAGTCTCTTTATTACCCCCACCTTAGCAGGCTTCTCGAAACTGCTGGAATACTGCGTGACATATGGTCAGACAAAGATAGAATTTCTGTCGGACCAAATGAAAATTTGTCTGACAGAATATATTATAAATAAGTGATAAATGCTGTAAATCGAGCCCGACTGCCGGACATCTGGTCTGGTACTCGCCTATAAGTTATTGGACCTACTCGAAATTTGCCTGACATGTCTGACAACTCTTGGGAAGCCTGCCTTAGTATGGATTGGAAAGAGACCTGTCGTCAATGGCTGAAACTCCTTGTATACCACTATTCAGGACTGCACAAGAATTCCAGAATTTTATCTGGTATCAGACCCTTTCACAAGGTAGCTAAAAACAAAGCCAAAAATATTCTACGGATCTCATTAATAAAGTTAACAAGACACACAGTTTCCGTTTTATTCTGTACAACTTTTTTACTGAAATCATTCCAATCTCATACAAATACATTATAAATTTGTAACCCAACACTACATCATATAACTAAGTGAGACCAGAGCATCAAAGGAAGCCATGAGATACGTTTCAATTTAATTGAAATATCAGAATTATCAGATCAATGTCATCAGAGGCAATCAAAGGCTTTTCAAAAATGTATTATATCTCAGAAAAAATCGCTCCAATACTAATAAAAGGTTATTATTCATTTAGCGTTAATATTTTGCACAATCATTATATAAATTGACAATGAGTGTTCTTTAATCTCGAGATATCTCGAGAACTGTATTTTGTGATGCAGAAAATGACCTAATAAAAAAACATGATAAAACAATAATTGACAACGAGATTCAGACAAATTACTGCACTTTGGGGAACGAGGATGCCCCAAACCCAGTGGTTGTGGGATTTTATCTCAGAAATTAATTCATTTAATTTCGCCAGAATCAACAGCACAAGAAATTACTGTTTTATGCATGATAAATACCAATTCATTTCAGCTTGATTGAGATTAAAACATAATACTTATTTGAATTACTCCCCAACTATTTCATGTCCTAGAAAACCCAAGGGCCATCATACCATATCATTCATGAAAGTATTAAGTGGCAGATTTTACGGTCAGAACAGACAACTGACTAGGAGGTCTGCTTATTTTCTATTACTGATGTTACTGAATCCCGCGATATTTCATACTTACAATCGTTGTAACTGCAAAAGTCCCCTGAAGTCATCTGGATGTAGTTCCCTGATACCATTGGACTGAATATCCCTGAAAATAGAAAAAAAATCATGTGAAATTAACTAGATTCTGCATTCTAACATCAGACTGACTCAGGGCTCGACAATTCCACTCTTCCACTTGTTATTAGAGTAGAGATCTACTCAGGACAAGTTGAAATTGCTGTAGAATGAGTTGAAATTCTAAGCTGGTTGTCCTGCTAGATGAGTAGCCTAAAAAAAATTGTCAAGCCCTGTGGTTAATGACGAAGCTGGATTTATTATTGTCTCAAATCTGTAAGATAACCTAACAACCAGGACTTGAGTAAACTTGATAATGACTAAATGAGATGACTTTAATATTAAGACCATTTTTGGGTCCCAAATAAGATTCTAATATTGGGGTTTTACTGTACTTGAATATACTGCAAGCTTTCCTAAAAATGATGTTATACAGATATTGTTCAAGTTCCGAGCTGTCAAGTACAATAAAATACAGGCATTTTTGATGCAGGTGACATTATCATTAATACAATTTATTTTCACACTGCCTTTGAGAAATGAATCAACCGATCTGGACATTTTTATGTGTCATTGTGACACGGGCTGGCACATATAATTAACAGGGCAATAAACAGTATTTAACTTTTACCACCTAGAATTGTACATGTAACCAATGACACAGAACAAGATCATTGAACAATAAACCCACTTACTAATCCAAACCGAAGTGGTATCTGTAATATTACCTCATAATATGACAGCAATTTCTTTTCCTTCTTCTTTCGAGTTAGGTAAACGAACCCATCCCAATAAAAAATAAAGACATTTTTCCCAATTGTAGATCTAAAAATTCCCAAATTAGGCATCACACCAAACATTTTTCCCAACTGGACTGGACCCAGACCCTTTCCCAAAATCAAAAAACAAATCACTGCATGACATTTTCCAGATTTTATGTACTAAGTTAAAATTTGATCATCAAAACATAATATGTCTAAGTTTTCATATGATAGTGTACAACTTGTCCCCATTTGTCCAAATTGTAAATTCCAGTTATTTCACAAAGGACTAACAGCCGTTGTGGGGGAAAGGGGCAACATTTACAGATTGCAGATATCAGAAAGGTGGTTTAGATGTTTAGATGGATGAGAAATTTTGACATAACACAACAGTCTTTAATAACTTTTAACCAATAAATGAATAATTATATCAAAACAATTAATTCATTTTAGGGGTCACAGAGTGGTGAGGACATAAGGGAGCAACAAACAAGGAGTAAACTTGAAACAGTTCACTTGTTCAGGGTTTTCACTAGACATGAAAGTTGAGGGTCAGAAATGACCCTTGACAGATGATAATGTGAAGTGTCAACAAAATTTCTTCTAATTTTATTGTATGTTTGACCCAGAGTCAGAAGCTTCATTTTACTGATTTCTAGAGTCAAAATGCTGTTTTGAGGATCAAATGAATGCTTTACAATATAAGGTACAAATAATAGATCTAACACATTAGATTTTTACATCAAAAAATTCCCACCAGACATTATGAAAAATTAGGATTAAAATATATCTATTTATAAGTCGGACTTATGAAAATTAATCAAACCAAAGCTAAAGAAACAAATTAAGACAATAAATCACTTAGCCATTTTCAAACCCATTTCTGGTAAATATTTAAATACTGAGATGAGAACGTAGATGAATTATAAACAGATATCAGACCAGTAAAAATCCCAACCATCTCTATGATAAGAAGATTAATAATCTAAATGAAATGTATTTAACATATGTAAATCCCTCTACTGATACTCAACAACTGTAGATATTTATATTAGAACTCACACCTGGGGTGGGATTGTTCACTCGCTGGCATGTTGGAAAAGATAACACACTGCAATGGGTATATAAATCATGGCAATTTACTGAAATCTTAATCAGCTTGAAATGCTACAAAGTATGAAAGAAGAAATCCAGACATACACTGAGTAGATTATTTACAGTTTGTGTTCAGTGTTATGTTTTTCCACCAGGCCAACTTTGAGACCAAATAAGATAAACAAGGATTCAATCATTACCAGGTTTCGACCATTTTTTTTTCAGACTACTCATCCTGCAGGACAACCAGTGAAGAATTTTAGCTAGTTCTACTGCAACTTCAACTTGTCCTCAGTCAATTTTGACTCATAATTACAAGCAGACGAGTGGATTTGTCAAGTACTGATTACATAACACAAGCAAAAATAATGCATTTTCTATGCCTATGTCAAGAAAAAGGCAGAAAGGCAGATTTTACAAACACCACCCATTTTTCCTGCCAAAAAAGTATTTTGCTTTTTGCTCAAAGTAAAATTTCAAAACCAAATCTATTAATACCACAGGAAAGGAGTCCTAATTCTAAAACTGCATAAAGCCCTTTTACGACGAGGAGTATATTAGAGTGAGTCACTGAAAAATCATCATACTTTTTCTTCCAAGATACTGTATGAAGCAATTAACACTCACACAGTCCTATCCCAAAGTTTGGACTAATTCATTGATCGAATGTTCAAAGTACACAAAATACTCCAGTCTGATGTATATCCAATATTGATTGGGCAAATTTTATTACAATCTGATCACATGCATTCTGATACAGCTTTCAAAGCTCTAAGTGTCCTCAGAAAAAAAATACAACCATAATGTGTTCTAAAATAAACTGTAAGATCCAGTTTATGGAAACTTACCAGCCAATCAGGCGTATTGTGCATTGAATGATTGACAAACATGGATGCAACCCTTTTTCTCAAATATTTTCAATATATTGAAAATCAAATAGTGCTATTTGAGTACACAATTGTTCTCTCTAAATATGATTCTGTGGTCTAAATTGGCAGTTCATAAAAATAGTTATCGTCATCTTTCTAGCACTTTAGAACAACAGTCAGTATGATTTTTACAAGAAATGTCATTCTGAAATTCAGCATTGTATCAAACATTTCTTTGCATCAGAATAATGCATAATAATTTGACATTCCAACTCCAATAAATCAAGATGTGGCCAAATAAGTTTCTGACTAAGGTGACTTGCCAGGTGTCCTTAACAAGACATTTTTTTTTATTCAAATGAGCCTAAAACTCCTGTTTACACACGTTAAGAAATAAAATCAAAATCTAAAATTTCCACAAAAATATAGGCTTATTTCATAAACTGACAAAGGTTTATACGATAAGACCGAGGCTCTCTCTCTTTCGGGGGACTGGGGCTGGAGCCCTGGGAGGGGGAATTTTGCATCATTTTCAGCACAAGGGGAATTTCAAAAGCCTAATTAATATAACATAACCTGCTTAAAATTTAACTGAAAAAGTAAATTCAAACATGTACATTCTCTTTTCAATTGAATACTTCATACATAACACATCAATCTTGACACACTTTGCACCAACATTATCAATTTTTTTTACTGTAGCTTTTCGCATTTGCGACATGTTTACTATTGTACCGTTTCCTGTGCTGCCATGTGTAAAACACGGTTTCCTCTCCTAGACCGGTACCAAATGTACAAAAAAGCAGTACACTTACGCCATCTTGCTAGGCCGACTCTAGCCATTTGTTTAACGCAAAAAAGAACAAGACTACTTATGTTTTTCACAGTTTTAAATTTTTTTCCTCAGGTGGTGGAATTTTTACCAAAATTACGAGAAAAACCTATATTCTAAAGGTGGGGGAATGGGACTGAATTTCGACACCAAATTTGGGAGATTGAGAGCCCTAAGGACACATTATACATTACTGAAATCTGAATCTACTTTTACATTGATTTACATGCTAAATCAGTAAGAACAGACTTCATAATATCGCAGACAGTATTACTCCTATTAGTAATACTATTACTTGACATAAGGATGGACAATTTGCATTGTACTGAAGGAGAATTTGCCTGACAAAGGCTGAATATGCTGAGTATTAGTCCCACATTGCAGACAACTATGGTTTGTCTTTAAGACAGTAATTTACTTGTCAAGAATTTAGTAAAATTTTGCAAAATGCAAACGCTTCAGTCAGGACAACAAAAATTGTTTGACAATATCCAAGGTAACATGAATGATTATTTTGTACTAAATGACACATTTATTGATGCAATACTATTATCAGACTAAAACTAATAAAGTGAAATGTATTGGAACAAAACAAAAAATTTTACAACTAACTTGAACATTGGCAAAAATATATGAGAACCATGAAAAGTATGTTCACTCATTTTGACAAAAAATGGATTGTTGGACTGAAAATGAAACTGTTCAATTACAGTCTAAAACTGACAAATAACAAAATATTTTGATGTTTTTTTTAAATACTAAATATGTATAATTCAGATAAATTAATTTCTTTCCCATGACATACCGAAATTGGAAAGCATACATAAAATTTTTACACCAATTAAAATGAACCAGGTGCCCTAATTAGTAGTAAACATTTCAATCAGAATCCTCAGGTCTTGTTTACTTAACAAAATACAATAAATAAATGACATTAAGAAATAATTTCTAAGATAAGAATCACCCTTGAGGCTCAATATGTCATTACATCAACTAAATATGACAACAGCTGTAGTTGTGCGTACACAATACATGCACACAACGGTTCTTCAATTTAGCTCAAAGCAACAAATCATCATGACATGCATGTATCTCGTTTTTCTAACATTTAACAGTGTCCTACAATGCTATGCGAGAATAAAACACACATTGCGACTCACAACAGACTGGTAAAGAATAAATAAGAACAACATAAAACATACACGTTAAACGAGTTCATTATGCATTAAAAACAGCCCTGTACAAAATATGTGTTGATCCAAGACAAACGTGTTTACACTTACAAATGAACGATCCAAGATGGCAAATCCCTCGGAACTTCGATTAAACCGGCTCGGCTACAATCCACATAATGTCCTAAACAATTACACGCAGACGGACATAAGTCATTACTCGACGAAACAAGAGAAATCAAACAGCTCCAGACAAAAGCGGCCCATATGAAATAATATATGGCCGCCATGTTTGATTTTTGGGTCAAATCCCGTGTATTAAAAACTTTTTATGAAATGCGTCCGATCGCTAAATTATTTGGCACAAAACACTTTATAGGAAGATCCTTCGACATCTTGAACGATAAATTCCGTTAAGTTTACATAGCTAGACCGGAAACTATAACTAATTTAACGAACGGATTCCCCGACTTAAAACACAACTTCACACCATTGTAGAGTAACCTCTTTTCCACACATTCAAGTAAGAAACATTCCTATACACAGAAAGGGACGCTCTGATTGGTCGAAAGGTGTCACGTGCAATATACATTGACACTTGGGGTACGAAAGGTCGAAAACAGTTAAAATTTTGTAACAAATAGAGAGAAATTAGATTCTAACCGATTGTAATGGTTTAAATCGATGCGTAATAAAAAAGAATACTTTACCAATGATATAACTGATAAATTAAAACAAATATAGAGGAGAACCGTTGATTTGTGTCTTGAATACTGAATTAAGAGTCATGTACGAATCGGATGAATAGTAGGTCTATTCTTTTTTTCTTTTCTATATTTTATCGCGTATTATTGAATTAATCTGATAAATAATAAGAAAATTGTCTACAAAACAACGCTCACGTTTTCGACGTGAATCAAGCGTTTGAAACTAGAAACATGTTTACAGACGCTTGCAAGTTTTAACAAAGTTCACGTGCAGTAAGCGGGTTCTTAGCGCATATCGCACTTCAAGCTTAAAATATGCATGGCATAACATAAAACAATGTCATATAATGCATGATTGCATTGATCAAATTGTGAACGTATTTTATAATTAATTTATTATCCTTATCTCCATGTTTTATTTGTTAGTTTGTAAACGAATTTTTGCCTTAATTATAACAAATCTCATTAACTTTGACGATGTAGTATTTTTATCATGAATTTGCATAATCGATTATATTTCCGAGTATTTAAATAAGTTTTATCAAATACAATAGATGTAAATTATTTGACTCAATATTTAAGTTAATAGATTTCGCTGGGAGGAGGTACTTTTGATATGTAATGGTTTAAGGTCTGATATACAACATGGATATTTTACAAGTTTGAACCGTGAATTGAATTCGCTATGCTGTAACAAGCACTTGTTTTTATCATTAAAAAGTTACGATCTTTCGGAAAAATATTAAGCTAACCAAAACGAAAGCTGATCTGACATAATGGAAATATTTTAGTGGATGCAATAAAACACTGATGATATTGCACCAAAATCCGGTTAAATTGTTTGTTTTCATGACATTACAACTTTCCGAATAAATACCAAAAATAGACAGCATCATAAATTATATTATTTTGTTGTTTAAATATGATTTTGCGAAAGATGTTGCTTTTGTTTACAAAATATGATCAACGGTTGATTAATAAATAAATAAATAAATAAATAAATAAATAAATAAATAAATAAATAAATAAATAATATAATTTACAACAATTATAATAAGTCGAGTTTACCGAAATATTGGAGCGATAATTGTAAAAAATACGTTATTACCCTATAATTCAACAATAAAAATGACGAATTATCTCTCTTTGAAACGTATGTTTTCAAAAACAAACCTATGATCAAACATTGTCGAAGAAAAGGCTGCGGAACCTGAAATATGCCGAGACTTTGTTCTTTCAATAGTTCGTATTATAAGAAGTGAAACAGTTGTACCACGAAAAAGGTCACGCTCACAAGATTCTGTCCTCACAAACGTATGCCGGGAAACGGGATTTATTGAGTATAATATATATATGGGGATATGAACCCAATAAGTTATGAAAATAGTTATATACAGATTATAAAAATTGAAGGCAAAAAGTCATCCCGGTGTATTTCCAGAGCTTTTCTCCATTTGAATGAACAATCAAAATCAAGTAAGTCGGTCCTCAAGTGTGACTGTTGGTAAAAGTTGAATCCCAGTGAAGTTTGGACCTGCCTTCCTCTCAATGTAGAGGTGTCATTGATAAGGATTTTTGTATCGATATATCGGTAGAGAATTATCGACGATACAGCAATATATCGATTGACAGGCATATGTGGCAAAAAGTCTTACATTTGCCCTCAAAAATTCAGCTTACGGATCTTTTTGTGTTAAGAGGGTATTTACCAAATACAGTTATATTTGATCATATGCATAGTGTAAACAATGATCAAAGATAAAGGATAAATAAACAGTCAAAACTGAATAACTTGTTTCTTATTATTAGTTGAACTGTAAATGAGTTAATGACTGGAAACTTCTCTATAAGCTTTAAACAACTTAACAAGTACTGGCATCACTTTCATGTGATTCGATACTCGATATTTTAAAATTGGAATCGATATCGAATCGGATAACAAAGATCGTTGATATATCGATATCGGCGGAATGGATTACACCCTTACCTCAATGATGGTCAATTCGTACCACGTCCGGAGAACTAGAACAGGAATCAATCTTTGTTGACAGAAAAACGTCATTAAACAAACTAAAGAACATTAAACTTGCAATACAGTAAAATCTCACTTCATGACCACTTTAATATTAAGACCACTTTACTATGACGACCGCTGATTTTCGTACCGGTTTTCATTATAATCTTCATATCTCAATTCGATGATGCGGCCACCCCAACAACAAAACCGTTTTATTACGTCACAAAGTTGGTCAAAATATCAATGTTTTACTGTATGTGGCTAACAAAACTTTATGTTAAACTGGGACAAAAATGAAACAATTATTCGACCTAGGTTGCTTTTAATTATCAAGACACCTGGTATTTTTTTTCATCGACCAAATTGCCTCCACAAAAATTGGCCGGTCATTTCACGCACCTGTCAAATGTGTATCGGACTTCATGCCCCATGCTGTTAGATTAAAACTTTTAAAGTTTTACAAATATACCATACCTGTTTCGTAAAGGCCAAACAGATAAGTTTTCATCATATTATACAGGCTGCAATTAATCTTGCTCCCCACAGTCAGCTGGGCAAATGTTTAGTTAAACCGAATTCTTGGTCAGTTTTTACCCACGTGGAACAAATCTATTCACAATAGATATATATTTCTTTCATAAAAGGCAAATACAAATGTACAGTAAAACCTCGATAATTATTAAGACTAGGATTAAGACAAAACAAATGGTTTTAATATTGTGGTAGTCTCATAATCACATTGAAATATAGGAGAATATCCAAAAGCGGTGTGAATGTAAGCGGTTGTTGTATTGAGCTGGACTTAGTATTGAACGAGAGTTTACAGTTTATCATGATCTATTTCACTAAATGCGTACCTGTAATATATGATAGAACCATCTTTTTTGTACTGAGCTGGACTCAACGATTTTGAAAACATACGGCCATACAAAGTGGTTTGGCGCTATAGAACCGTTATTTTTGTTGATATATTTTTTTTGAAAATAAAATGCAGCTAAATTTAATCGTGATATCATTTCCAAACTGCAATATTAACGCTTTAAAGGGTTTTCGTGCATAGCTGACGACAAATGAGATGTATTTGTTGCTTTTATTTACATATTTTCGTGAACAAACACATCATGAATATCC
The DNA here is from genome assembly GCA_008271625.1 of Lutraria rhynchaena. Classification (NCBI taxonomy): domain Eukaryota; kingdom Metazoa; phylum Mollusca; class Bivalvia; order Venerida; family Mactridae; genus Lutraria; species Lutraria rhynchaena. Next base: position 2,106,214 of record VIBL01000036.1, read on the forward strand.
TCAATACACGGGGTTTATTTCTTTTTTTACCGCTGATGCCAAAATGAAAGACGTGCCTAAATTGTGACAAAGATACACCAAAGTGGGATCCAGTCCCGTCAAATATTCGATCGCACCAAACATTTTCGCAGATATCTTCAAAATCAAACGTCCTTGTTGGAATTCTCATTGCATTTATACATGAAAATATTATATTTTACAAGGATGTTTGGTAAAATTAAGCATTTTTTATTGATCCAAAGGGTTTCAAACAGTCAGTGCCATTTCATTGTCACAGCCGAATTGCCAGTGTTTGATTTTGTTTTTATGTGACTTATTGTCACTGGGGTTCAACACCGTTTTTCAACAATTTTTCAGTTCTATACGGCGAGTGGTTCATCTAACCAGTTTTCCTGGACTGTATACTAACCAGTCCTAACTTCCACTTCCACAAGGAGCCGGCAACTTCTCCACATATGGAGGAAAATCGACATTTTCATCAAATTTTCATAGAAAGGTATGAGCTGCCGTTACAAGAATTCGAACCCGGATCTCCGGGTTACAAGTCCAGCGCGCTAACCACTGAACCACGGCCGCGGCCTTCCAGTGTTTGATATCAGTCTATAGAACCCTCAATGGCTTTTGGCGAGTGAGAAAATTGTTAAAACAAATCGGGCCTCTTTAGTTGCTATTTTAAATATAAAAGATATTGCGTCACATTAGCAGTTATGACCGATCAATTCAGAATAAAGATAAGTATTCAGATGTCATACTTAATTATGTAAAAATAATTCATTTTTGTAAAAGTTATACAATGAATGTAATCCTTAAATTACAAATTAATATGTAATTAAGCATTAGAAAATCTAGTTTCCTCGAATGATGAAAGATTCCTGCAGACACCCGACTTATGATCTACATAAAACAAAAGCTGCAATAATCCATAACATAAGATTAGTTCCTGGAAAATCAACGAAATTCCAAGCAAATGTCAAACCACAAGTTTAAATGTTTGTTTCAAAAGGATTAAAATAATGACAAATGGATGCAATAGATATTTAAATGTCAAGAAAAAAAGTCTTTTTGAAGTAAATTCATAAATATTTATATATGGTGATTTGGTTAAAATGTTTTGTTAACGCAACTTGCAGATTAGGAAATGAGAGTGAAAAATGACCCAAAATGCCATAATCACTTGTCACGAGGCTAAATTTTTATTCAGATCTAAAACAGCAACATTCGTGCAACAACATTTGCAATGCTGAGTTACAATTGCAGTTTATGGGACATAATTGCATCTTCAGAGGGACAATTGCTTTCTAATGGACACAATGGCTGTTTCGGCGAGGTAATTGTAATCTCTGGGTCACACATGCGGTTTCGGTCGTCCTATTGCTTTTTCACAAGACGCATGCGAAGCCACGAAGACAGTCAGACACACAAAGCGTTTGTTACATAATTGTAGCATCAATGACACTATTGTATCATTGATGACGCCCGTACAGCCATTATGACGTCACTTCAACTTGTATTCACACCTACATCCACACTCCCAGTGCCACAGTCTCACCTTCGGTAAAACTATTGTAAACCTCAGAAATTAAAAATCAAAGTTGACATAACAAAAAAAAAATGTTCAAAAATATAAGTACGTAACAATGAATTAATCAGAAAGTGATTCGTTTTGTCTCCATATACCTTTTCTTGTTTGTGTTTTCCTTTTGTAGTCCACAGTCAGTTCAACTTTGTTGTGTTTCTCTTTGAGCCGACGAGAGGCAATTATCTTGGACTATTTGGTCGTCTCATGATATTTGTTCATCTTGCATCTTCCTGGTGTTTCGTCAACAACAAAAAAAAATACTAACTGAATTCTGGGAAATGTCGTCTAATTTAGGAGAATTCTTTGGACAGTGTTCTGCAAGAAATAAAGGATGTGTCTAAAGTAAGTATGCATAGAGATCAGAATGTTTCTGGTCGAAGGCTCATGCTAACTATGTACATGTATTATTTTAACGATTAGTACATACATTTCCATTAATTTTTTTTATATGTTATAGATATATTTTGTACCATTTGTGTTAGGAAATCTTTTACCAAGATAAATATATAACATGCCTATATGAATAAAAGCGTAAATCTGATGTAACATTTTTAGAGGGCGCAGAAGTGTTTAAGGCGCCTGTGTAAAATTATGACGTAAAAACAGACGTCATCTTTGAAACGTTCCCTCGCACTTTTGATATTGTGTCATTGTGTTAGCTTTTGTTCTTTGTTTTATTTTTGCTAGGATGTCACGAGGCCTGAATGGGAAGTACCGAATAGTTATACATAGCATTATTTTTAAATCTATGTCTATTTTATTTAATAGAAAACAACATGAAAGAATCCTTTAATTTCTATATAATTTTCTACATGACTGTTTCCTTTTCATAACTTTTGTTGGTTTTCACATTTTTTTCTCAAACGGCGATGTAAAATAAATCTGTAGCCGAGTTCGAAGTTTTTCCCCTTAATTGTATCAAACATCAAAGGACATGAATAGATGAAAGATATTTTTTGAAAATATCAAATTTAAATTACACGGAGATTCGCCGTAGCTAGAATTTGTCGATTGAATAAAACAAATGGTAGGTTCTGTCTATCTTATGGTGTTTGTAAAAAAAACTTTTTTTTAATTCTGAGTCAGAATTTTATAAGGCTTGATGTCAAATGGATGACTTACTTGATTCCAAGAACACACGAAAAGACCTCATAACTCGGATGAAGCCTATTCATTTTTTTTTGTTTTTCTTATCGTTTGCATATTTCTCGCTTTGGTTTCGCACAATCTGTTTTTAGTGTGTCAAGTATTTACAAAAATAAGCCAATTTTATTTATTAAGATAGTTTAGGTCTCAAAAAACGAAACGAGAAACACGCGAGTGCCAATTATATAATAGAATCTAAGTTAAGAATCACTGGGTACTACGCGCGAAACGGAAGTTCAGATTATGCTGAGTCATGAGTTGGAACTGATTATTTTCTCATTGCGGTACTTCAAATAATTAAAGCAGGATTTTCATTCACGTCTTATATTGCTAGAACATGTTCTGTTTCCTGTGACCCACCTGTGAATCGAGTCTTCCCCACCTGTGACGGCCATAGCGGTGCGTGATCGTGTGAAAAGAAGAGAGTATTTGTAATTACACAATCCAATCAGTCTGGCAAATGTTGGACGGTCGTATTTATATAAAGCAAAATATCGCTAAGATTGAAAATCTCTTCGATTTAAAATATTCCCATTTTTCAAGTGTATGCCATTTTTATAAAATAAGTCAAACTATTTCTTTTATTGAAATAAGAAAATCCTGACAAACAATACGATTGTGAGTTTTTACCACTTAAAGCACGTTTGGATTTTGATTAATACCTTGCTGGTCGTGGCGGGAGGCTATATATGGGCACAGGAAAGCCGCATCATTGTACAAGAACAAAGATATATCGCACTATTCCACTTAAATAGCTACTTGTTTTATTGACACAGAATATAAAATAGCCAAGATAAGGCATGTGAAGGCCTAATAAAAACTTCGCATTTGTTTACATTGGAGATCACAAATCCAGTAAGGGCATTTCTGACGTGTCATTTTGTACATAAGGTCACACTCGAACCATCATGAATAAAACATGTATCGAAATTGTCTTTAGACTTTTTCTATTCACAAATATTATTTGTAATTTATTTATTGAACAGGAATAACCCTTCTGATGAGACATATGAACCAGGTATCATCATTCTCTGTCTCATGATCGAACGATTTTGAAAACAATGCACACTACACAAACATAAAACCGAAGCAAAGAATTAGTCTAGAATCTCAGACATTCACTAAATTATTCAAAACCTTTTCAAAAGTAACGTTATTAGAAAAATATGTAGAAAAGTGCTTAGCTTAAGGAAATATTCAGACATTAATTGGCTAGCTATAAATACTGCAGAATGACATCCATAGAGGAAATAGTAATATTTACAACCTCATTTATTACAATAAAATCCCATGTACTACTGCGGCAGTATTAAGACCACCGCCTTATAGCCACCACTTATTTTCAGACAGGTTTTCAATTTCATTGGAGCTGAACGTCGCACCAACAGCAAGGATCATTTGGCGACTTTTCAGCTTTAACGGTGGAGGAAGACCCCAGGTTTATACCTTGGTAGAACCTACGACCTTCCGTGAGCTACCTGGTCAGCTTTCTAAAATGTGAAATTTGGTCCCGAATGAGATTCGAACTCACAGCGGTGAGAGGTTGGTGATTAGAAGTCAGGGACCATAACCACTCGACCACTTAAAAATGAGCCCATCTTACCATCAAGACCGATCTCTTGTGACTTCTCTTTTTTTTAGTATCAACTTTGGTTACAGTCAAACTTGAACTGGAGATTACCTGTAAATGGAGATAAATTGTTCGTTAAGACAAGTAGTTATACATGTAAATGTAATTATAGTGCAAGCATAATGTTGTTTATCATAACTTCAGTGCAAGGGAATTTAAGATTTCTGTGTGATTTGACCCTGATTGACATGCACATAGAGACTCAATGTTTCGCAATGTTCTGCACATGAGGCTCTTGTTTAAAAACACGGTACGAATATTACTTCATATAAAACTATGGTATGTGAATATATTTATTTATCTGTTCAAGAGATGAGATATTTTTGATGAATAAATTAGAAATTGCCACTTCCTTGACAACGGAATATTTAACCAAGAATGATTGTATTGGGATCGGATTACCCGTGGCTTAAAAACGTGACATCAAACAGAAATGTTTTGTCACAATTTTTCGCGGTACGCCGTATCTCCTGTATCATGTTGCGCTAAGTTTTTGGATGCAAGGTGGATCTGAAAACATATCCACTTGAAATAATTTCTTTTTTTTTTGTAGAGAAGTGTCAACATTATTGTTTTTTCTCGTATTTAGACATTAAAGTAATGTTTGGTTCATAAAGATCTATGTGTCTGTTGTAATATGATATATTATGTAAGGTATAAACTGAATTTTAACATTATAGGACTACAGCGTTCTTATCAATCGTTAAGTCGAACCCTCGGTAAACTTCGGGTCTCTCCGTACATCTACTGAATTCGATTCCGATTTGTTACGGAATAATACGAGAGCGAGCGAACTCGTAATGACAGATGGACACGACACCCTTGCATCAATTATTTACATAAAAACAATAACAGCAAAAAAAAAAACAACAACCCCAAACAACAAAAAATCCGGATTACCAAAGAGCCACAGGGCTTTGCTGTAAGTAAGTTACAGTTTTAACATTATATTGTCTGATATAACAAGAATATTCAGTTTAGGAGTCCATATATAAATGCAGGTTCTGTACACATTGTTGTACATTGTAATATATATATATATATATATACATTGTAAATGTGACTAAACAGTATTAAAACCTGTTCTTTTTAGCTTAGTCATGTGCGTAAGGCGACAGACACATAACTCAGGTCTTAACGCCATAGGTTAGAATCTTGTTCGTGATACAGTGGCGATGTCCTAAAATGTTATCCCAATTCCTGGCGACAACTTTTTGCGGCAGTATTATAATAATGGCCAATATAAAATCAATAAAAAAAATAAATGAGCGTACTAAGAAAGACAACTCAAATTAATATTAAACCATGGCTATTGCAGTTACTTCCCTTAAGTTTTCATGACGGCCTCAATAATTTTCGACCCGGGGTCAAGTTTATATCAAAATGTAGAAAAGCAAACCGTTTTCACATTCATATTCTAGAAGTACCTAATTCGTTTGAAATATTGATACATTGCAATTTATTCTATATGTGTGGAGGAATTCTTAAAACAATAACAAAATAAAAAGTTGCAAACCTGTCTGTCTCTGAAATCTTAAAACTGAGCTATGAATATTTGTTTGTAACGGTGACATATGTGAATCTGAGACACTTACATTTGGTTTAATGTTTGAGTTTATTTTATGCCAATTTACATATATATATATTGGCACGAAATAAACTTATATATTAATAATAATAATAATTTCACATCTCTTTGGATATATATTTATAAAATGTAAAACATACACTGGGAACGCGACTGAATAAAGGCCACCAAAAAAACCCTGGCTAGTCGCATTCCCAATGTATGTTTTTCCCCAATTGCTAGGCCAAAATCCCTAATTTAAATGAGAGAAAAAAGAAAAAACAACAACAACAAAATTTGTTTTTCGCCATTTTACGACCTGTTGGGGGCAGTTCAAATGTTTATCGAATTTCTAAATCATTCAAATAACAAAGTTACCAATATTTAAAAACAAAAATAAGCACAATATTTGTTATTTTTTAGTTTTATTTGATTATTTTAAGTTATTTTTATACAGTGTAACTTTTCCCCAATATTGTCCAAAATGTCGCAAAAATTCCCGAATCTAGGGATCGGGTCATGTTCCCAAAATGTTGAAAAAGCCCTGCTAGCTGCATTAATTCTTTGCTTTAGAACGTTACATTATGTGTAGACCCTCATTTCATACTTTCATTATTACAAAAGTATTAACTTGATGTTACAACAACGACAATAACGACATTAACAAATATTCAGTTTCTAAACGTGAGATTGAGCTTCAACAAAACATTTGACAACTTTGGTAAGAATTCATACAGTTGCTCAGTTGACAAATGCCTGACTGCGGGGTGGGGGAGAGCACATACCTAAATCAGCGTACAGTCATTCCTATCCTGCCTGAGGGTCATAGGTCACACTAATATTATTTTAGTCATTGATACAGTTACACTCACCCAGATAAATAAAAAATCAGTCAATACACTGAGATGTTTTCATTTTCAGGTTGAAACACAAAGGGTATACATGCACTAGAACTGGTCTAAAAATAAGCGGTCATTATGAGATATAATAGACTTCCACAGGACTAACGCAGTCCGACCTCTTTCTGCACACCACTTCTAAACTCAACCCACTAAAGCTTCAGTCATTTATCTATTTCCAGATATAAGTATTCAATGTTAAATGTAAATAGTGTTTTATGGCGCAACAAGCGGTCATATAACGTGCATTTAAATAAAAGATAAAGGGAAACACAAAATTTATTTTCAAAATAATTCTTCTGAGAAACCATTCCTACCGACAAAATCATTTTTATTTTGCTAATTCCGACATAATTTCAAAGGTAACAGATTTGAAATCGAAAAGGTTAACAAACAATTAGATTTCCTGTTATTCTACAATCCTATAGATTACGCTACTTTCGGTTTGAAAACTTACGTAAATCATTCATAAAGTCAATTCGAATCCCACCCTGGACTAGACAAATGTGAGGAAACTGTCCAGCTAGCCAACGGAAGGTCGGTGGTTCTAGTCAGGTGTACGCCTGGAGTCTTCCTCTTCCGTGAAAGATCGCCGAATGATCCTAGCTGTTGATGCTCAGAAAAAAATATACTTAATAGACACTAATTCATAAACGTTTGGCCAAGCCAAAACCCAGATTTTGAAAACAGATAAAAATCAGACGCCCTGTCCTTTCTAAGTTGTAATCATTTTACAATTTTATGAATCTTGAATTCGTTAGCCTTAGGGTAACACTATGTCACATACTTGCTTAGTCAGTAGATCTCAAAAGCTATCAATAAATCGTTCTATTTAAGTTGCCCAAAATGTCACCGCAAACTAATTAATAACGAATCAATCAATAATATTTAGAAATTATTACAAAAATGTCATACAATGTAATAATCAGGTGACGTAGAAAACTCACAACAGTCATATACCGGCCCCTTTAATCGGACACTTATGCATGCTGCATTGAATGTCAACTGGTCATTCTGACACTCGAAAAGTTCAGTTTTCTGTTAGCGAGTGCGGGTTTCAAACAAAACCAGAAATATATATATATATTCACAACACTTAGCTACAATTATAGATACTGAATTAATTGATTAAAGAGATACTGCAATTTAAGATGGAAGCTTCTTTGATCAACTATAAACGATGGATGAGTGATCTACCACGCTGGCTAACACAGGCACCACTTACATGTTTGGCAATTCCAGGTAAACGTTTTAATATTAATAATCGTAATACAACAGAAAAAAATAATACCAAAATAACATTTTCTGGTATTAAGATATTAAAATAGTACATTGAATACATGTGTTCAGTATATGATCGTACTCGAACATTTCACGATGATGCATGTATTATATTTTAATAAGATTGTGTTTATGTATCGTTATTTATAATGTTTGTACGCGACAGGCAAATCTATCAGTCGATACTGCAAAGTTTGAAAGAGCTCGACAGGCCCCGAAACGGCAAGATCAGCTTTTTAGCTGGGTTTTAGACTTTCCTCTTGTATAAAAGCCAGTTTTCCGTAATGTCACCGGCCGTTATAATTCATAGGTAAAAGGAACAGTCATCCGTGTTCAATCGTAGAATAATGTAATAATGCTGATTTTCCATACGTTTACTTCGGTGATGTTGCAGAATTAATAGAATTATTATTATTATTAGAATTAATCATAAAACAACAATTATAAATAGTTCACGCATTTGTTGGTTTACACGAAATTGGTGTTACGAACTTGTATTAAGATATGCTAGTAAATGAAAACATGAAATATCAGCGACCAACCATCATTGCCACAGTAATTAAATTCGTTTTATTAGGAAATAAGTTAATTAATACTAGATACTGATTCACGTGGGGGCTTCCGTGGTTTGTGGCTACGGTCTCTGACGCGTAAATGTTTAAATACATGATGCTAAAATCCTGTTCTAATGTTTTGTTCGTACTAAGCGCCCTTGTTTTTTGTTGCGTAAGAAAAACCCTCCCGTTGGTAGAAAATCAAGCTCTGTTGAAGGGAGACAATTCATTACCGGATGTTTGACTGTACTACATATCTCTTATCTCTCTTTTTCAGGGTCTCATAATTCTGGTACAAGTGATTTAGAACCATCATTGGGCGTGGCAGTCGACCAATCCAAATCCATCAGGCGACTTGGAAACTCGTGCTGTGGCAAACGAGTGGTGTATAATTGGTCACAGACTCAGTCATTAAGCATTGCTAAGCAACTTGAAGCAGGTATTCGATATTTCGACTTCAGGGTCGCTGTTCATCCACGAACACTTGAATTCCGTTTTGTTCACGGATTATATGGAGGTCTTGTACCACTGGGTTTGAAAGACATAAACGAATTTCTCGACAATAATCCAATGGAAATTGTAGTGTTGGATTTTAGCCGTTTTTACAACATGGGGGATACAGCTCATCACATGCTCCTGACGGAATTAAGGACTGTTTTTGGATACAGATTGGTACCGCCACCATTCACAACACCAAATTACAAAATGTGGGGGACCAGTCTGCAGGCTTTGTGGCAGACTCCATACAGAGTTATCGTTCTATATCATGACATGGAAAGCTTGGTTTCTTTTCCAGAAATTTGGTCGGAAAATAATATTGAATCACCGTGGGCAAACACTAGCAATGTAGACGCACTCATTGCATTCTTGGAAGAGAAATATATTAACAAATATCGAAGCAAAAATGACTGCTTCTATGTTTGGCAAGGTGTTGCCACAGCTAATGCAAAAACAGTTGCATCGCATTTGGGTTCTAGTCTCAAAACTAAGATAGCTTCCAGGGCAACTCAAGAGTTCGTTAATTGGTTGAAAAACGGCAAAATTCCAGGACCACAAGAAATTAATATTTGCAGCGCAGATTTTGTTGAGAGACACGACTTTATTCCAACAGTTATTCAACTAAATCAGCTTCTGAGAGAACAGCCGTCGACATTTTGAGATGCCTTCGTAAGATTGTGAATGAAATACTAATAGCAAAATTAGATTCGACCAATTTATAGGAATATTTGGGGTGGAATAAGGCATCTCGATTAAAGATTTAATAAAATGTTGCAGAGAATATTGATTACCTGGCTCCATGGAATAATTTGAAAGCGGCTTTAAATGTCTCCAGCATTACAATTGCCCCAAATTAATATTTAAACCATTCTCCGAATGCAGTCATTTCATTGGTCAATTTTAAATGTCTTGTATCATAAGAAACCAATATGAAGCTTGAGTTGTCAGGCTGGGAATCGCTTTCGGAAAGAAGATACCAACATAGACTGTCTCCATTTTTCAAAATGTATAGTAACCAGACATCTGAATATCTACTCTTTCTAATGCATCGTTCAACTAATTCTAATTATAACTTAAAACACTCTGATGACACCAGCTAGAACCGTGCTTTATTTTATTCCTTCCTACCTTCAGCTATTCGTGACTGGAATCTTATTCCTTCAAGTGTCCGTAGCTCACCGTCACTTAGTACCTTTAAAACATATCTTAATGTAAGTGAATGATACTATTATGCAGGATCTAGAAAGCTCCAAGTGTTGCAAAAACGCCTCCGTACAAAGTGCAGTGCATTAAAACATCATTTGTTTCTGAAAAACACCTGCCCCTCATAACTCGGCCAATGTGGTCAAATTGAGTCAAACTATCATTATTTCTTTGAGTGCATCTATTATGGTACATGGCGTATTATTATGCTCTTCATATCTGACACAAAGAGGTTTATCTGAGCTTGTAACATCAACTTTGTTAGTAACATATTTCCGTTGACTCAGGATATTACTGTAACAGTGTTGTATATATATAATATATGTGTTTATAGTAGTTTGTATGCCTGTCTTCCCGATTAGCTCAGTTGGTAGAGCAGCTGACTTGCAAGCAGAAGGTCGTGGGTTCAATCTCCGCATTGGGAACTTTATTTTCTGCCTCCTATTACATTACCTATATAATCTCTATAACCTCATTTATGAGCCCTGCACATACTCACATGCTATCACAAAATTGCACTCATCAGTTTGTTTTATTTTTTGTATATTTCTATGTTAAGATCATCCACCAATCTAATGAGAGTAAGCTCTGTGTTATGATTGTCCTCTCAAGGAGGAGAATTCTGTAAGGCTTTGACTTTCGTTCTAATCCTTTCCTTATAAATGTATTGTTTTACCATGTACATGTGAATGTTTGATGACTTAGAACAAATATGTTTAAACTAAACGAAATAAAGCGTTGTATTTCAACACAGCTTGTCCTTCTATAAAGGAGACATGCATTTTACTGCAAGTGTTCGCAGGTGACGCACGTGGAATTCTGCCGGCGCGGAATACAGCATTATAAAACATACATAGTATTTAGGTCACGCTTTCTATTGCATGATTGGCCAAGATACAATGATGCTAATATAAAAAAATAGTTATGCTAATAATCATGCTAATGTAATAATATTGTGATAACAATGACTTTGATGATAACGACAACAACTAGAAGATCAACAAATGGAACGAGGACGTTTTAATGATAATGATATAAAACAATGATAAGAATGATAAATATACATGTAGTAATGGTAGCATCAATGCATGTAGTAATGGTAGTAATACTGATGATAGGGTAAGAGCCTGTTGCGTCCTCTCAGTGTATACTTAATAATTTCCTCTCTCATTGTATACTGTACACGGTGATTAAGTAAACACGGATAGTCGTCATGAAAGTACAATGTACGTACATTGTATAACGCTTGAACAAATATGTTACCCACAGCAAACACTGAATATAATAATTTCCTCTCTCATTGTATACTGTACACGGTGATTAAGTACACACGGGTAGCCGCCATGACAGCACAATGTACGTACATTGTATAACGCTATAACAAATATGTTACCCACAGCAAACATTGAACATAATAATTTCCACTGAGCTCCGGGCCTGACTAGTGTTAACAATACGGCACATTAGTGCAGCCGCGTGTTTATATGTTCTTTACAGATGTTTAACGAAAACGATATTTATCAGAGGAATATAGTGTCATACAGGAGGTTTAATGAAATGTAAAAATGACTTCTGGTGAATATAGATATGACCAATGGATGGGGAATTTGCCTGATGGGACTACGTCAATTCCGCTCAATTGGATTGCAATTCCAGGTATGAGAAGATACATTTAATAACTACTAAATGATATACATGTACTTGTCAATGTATGCCTTAAACAGATGGAGAAGTGGTATATTTAGGCGTGGCAGGGCAGCGGATCTGCCTAAACGTACGAAATTAAGACATATTGTTTATGTACCGAACACCACTTACTCTTGGGCCGACTGGAGACAAAACTTAGAAACAAACAGTTTCTTTAAAAAGTTACCACCAGCCCCTCACCGCAGTGAATTCGAATCCCACCCGGGACCAAATTTCACCAGCGACAATGCTGTTTCCAAATAGTTTTCGGATGGTCGGAAGTTCTACACAGGTGTACTCCTGGGGTCTTTCCCCACCGTTAAATCCACAGCTATAGCTGTAAGTGCGACGTTAAATCCGAGTGACAAAATATATAAAGAACTTTCAAAAAATGAACAGAAAATCTGGAGTCTAGTCCTTATAAAGTCAGTTGATAAAGAGATATACAATACACGTATATGATCGTCAACTTTTACTTTAGTTTATACTTGTATATCATAGGATCATTAATAGCAAATTTGTGCTTTTTTAAAACATTTATACACATTATACATGTATCTTGTCAAAGATGTTTTGTCTTAAGGAAGATAATTCCTGGTGATAGCTTTGTGACAACTGAAACTCTTCCGTGTAATGAATGTAATATGGTCATAACAAGTATACACATTAGAAAAATAAAGGTGGGTTGTCGGAATAATTTCTCATTATTTGGTGGTATTTCACTATAAGGTAATACATCAGCGATCAATGGCAAGTGACACTTATTCAAGGCTTGCATTTTTCAAGTTTGCAAGTTTGCCCTGTATGTTTTTTTTCTGATCTAGGGCCCGAGTTGAGTTTATTTGAAATCACACATTAGAGAAAATACCAATTACTGTTCTTTCAAAACTTTCTTCAATAGTTACTACCACTTCATGCAAGGGTAAACATAAATCCGAATGTAAACGTTAATATTGCCCCAACGTATTACATACATGTATTTTAAACCGGAAAGTAAATATAAGTATCATCAAGTGTATTCAATATGAACTGATCGTATTACAATCTGGCGTGGATCGAGGCTTTAAACCAGGTTAAGGAAATTAGGCACTTGACCTTTGTATTATTTCAAACATTGGATATTTTATTATGACTAACTACCAAGTTAGTGTTACATAAAACATATGGATATAAAAGTCATTTGAAAATACAGCTTTTGATTGTTAGTTACAGGGATTCAGCACCACATTAGAAATAAGGACACCAGAAAATTTATACAATGTATTTACAATCATTTGGACTGTACTGTGACATTCATTAATGTTGATTTTAATATATTGTAAAACTAAAACAATATTTTCAAAGCAGAATTATGTGACTAACGATTTACAGTTTCCCGTCTGTATCTTAAGAGATAAGCAGGCGTTTCAGTAATTAAACTCAACATTTATTTCTAGGCTTTAATTTTTATGAAAATTACTATGCCTAGAGTTGCCTATAAAGACGTCCACCTCCGAGACAGAAGGGAAGACGAACTGCTCCTCGAAAATAACCTTTAAAAGAGTTACTGTACGTTCATAATAATATTCTGTTATATTCTATTTATAAACAGGTTCCCACGACTCCGCCGCATACAAATTTGAACCTGGACTGGGCGTGGCCATTAGTGAACCCAAACCAATACGTCTGTTAGGGAGCATGTGCTGTGGAGAACGCATTGTGTTTAATTGGTCAAAAACACAAACAATGTCGGTCACAGAGCAGTTAAAGTCAGGTATTAGATACTTTGACTTCAGGGTGGCTGTTCATCCGAGGACAAAAGAAATGCGATTCGTGCATGGCCTTTATGGTGATTTGGTAGACCAGGGTTTGTCAGAAATTAATTCTTTTCTTGACATCAATACAAAGGAAGTTGTAATCGTGGATTTTAATCACTTTTACAATATGGACCCTTCAGATCATCGAAAATTATTGAGCGAAATAATCAACACATTCAAACAAAAGTGTATTCCATGTACACATGAAAATGGACTGAACTCTGACACACTATTTACCAATCTAAAAGAGCTCTGGAAAACACAACACAGAGTCATAGTATTTTATCATGATGTCGAAGTTACGAAATTCCATCCGCATATTTGGGATGGCGAACTGATACAATCACCCTGGGGTGACAAAAATAGTCTTAAAGAGTTGATACACTATCTGCAGAATAATTACGACATCATGCAGAAAGAACAGGCAAAACGTAAGACTATGTATGTATGGCAAGGAATAGGGTCCGTCGGAACAGAAGATATCGCTCTGCATTTGTGTTCAAACCTCAAAACATATATAGCATCAGAAGCGACTGAAAGATTCGTGGACTGGTTGAAAGATGGAAAAATCCCTGGACCAAGGGGCATAAACATTTGTATCGCTGACTTCGTGGAACAACATGATTACATTTCAACAGTTATCGGACTAAATTTCTCTTCTTCATAAAAACAAATTTCATACCTTATACCAGATAGTAACAACAATAAAGTCGTGAAGGGAGAACATTCATATTTACCATGTTTACATGGTGCGAAGACGGAGTAAGCAGTTGTATAAAAACATTAACCAATAATAAAATGGCTGTCTTACAAAGTCTGTAATATTGCCAGTACAAACATATAGAAATAAACCCTGCATTATTCTTTGATAAAACACGGTAGGCAGTTAAGCTTAAGTCACACGATTGTAACCAGGCAATTATAAATATACTGGAGTCTGACAGCTGTTCTTAACTTGAATACCGTTGATGAACAGAATTGATATTCAAAAGACATTCAAACAAATTTCACTGCAATAGTCGGCAGGAAAGTCTGACAGCTGGTTTTAACTTGAATACCGTTGATGAACAGAATTAACATTCAAAATACATTCAAACAAACTAACAATTTCACGGACTTAGTCGGCTTTTGATTCGATAAACATTTTTTATCCTTCCAGTAACTTCTAAGGAAGTTAATTCGATAATACTGGTGAATGTTACCAGTATATAGATAATACGTAAGCGACCTTATGCAAAGACATCTTAAATTTGACAATTTATATGGACTAATTTACATGGAGTAAGGAATCTACTCAATTTATAGTACTTGAGTAATCCTTAAACGTAGAAATGTTTACTCTTTTTCATTTGGTGTGCAACTAACTAAACTTTATTTAACTTAATTAACTATAACTTAAATCTGTATGCATACAATTCTCTATTTATCTAATCAAAAACAGTGTAATCTCTGAATACCAGACACTGTCCGGATCAGGTCAAATGTACGGTATTTCAGAGAGTTCTTGTGTTCAGAGAGGTCTTCAATGCAAATTATTACAGTAATCATAGACCAATGATATTTGTGTGCGTGTTACATTGAAAGTGTGTAAAGTAATTATACTAGTAGTGTATATTATGTGTATTAAGTTGTTAGTATTTTGCATACTCATCCTAATGATTTACATTTTAATTTTTTATATCTGATTAAGAGTGTAGTAAAAAATAAATGAAATAAATAATCTTAAAATTCTAGACAAGTTTGATACCAATGGGTGCACAGATACTTGACACAAAACTCAGCTCCATAGGCTACTTATTCCTAATAAAAAGGGAAGGTATACAACGTTAATTTAATAGGCTAAACACTAATGCTGAACCGCTATAAAAACGGCTAGATAAGTATTTTCTTCTTGTGGTTGACAGAAGGAAGGTAAGGTTGTATCTATGCGTCAATACTTTTTATTTGACGAAAATCCACAAAATACACGAAATACGGTCCAAAGTTTCACCAAATCTACGCAAATTTTGACACGTTATTTTCGACGTTCTCTATGGGTATTCACTATAAAACAGTACCTGATCGATTTTTCGTATCAAAACCCAATTTCTAGACATAAACAGTGCTAATTTCAATAGATGAGCACGTTTTCTTGCTTCACGACGAGCAGCTTTGTTGCACGTATACGATATGGACTGAAGCAACTGTAAGCCAGATGGACAACTTCCTAAATGTAGCGGTGTTTACAAGGCAGATACCATAACCATAACCTGTCTGATCAACTATATCAATAAATGCCAAAGAGTGGCCGTCAATCACAAATGTCCTTTTTCGCAAGTAGAATGTAACTCGGATTTGAGCTGTTTTCTTACGAGTTACACGGTGGTGGCTGAATATATTATACCATATTTCCAAGTAAACTGTTTAAATAGATGCGCAACATTAGGATCGAGCGACACAAGTAATGACACTTTTTAATGTGCCCTCAATATCATTACTACCTATTTGACAAAAAGAGGTCCATTGTCAAGTTGTAATGTTTTAATTTTAATTATAAAAAGTGCAGTCCCAATTAATACATGTCTATGAAACGCCTAACAAGCGTTTTATTTACATATTCAAATATAGAAACTTACTGTTTGATTGTTACTTTGTTAAAGAGCAAAATCAATGCATATCATAGATATGAATGTTGTGTCTATTTACTACAAGACTTGCTGAAGTCGTCAGATAGTTAGATTTATAACTTTAACGTAAATCTTGCAGTGAAATATACCATAATTAGGTTCGAATTTATCTATACCTTACGCTTTAACGTTCAAACAAGGCCTCTTCGGTAGTTCCCTTTGCTTCTGTTAACATATCCCGGATAAAATCTTAAGGCCATATAGACCCAGTGCTTTATAATATGTCATTTAACCCCAGAGAATAAGTATGCAATTTTATTCAATATTCAATGATGGTATTTAAACCAGCTTGGAGCCATTCGGATTGTGAAGTGTCATTCATATTGCACCAATGTTATTTTATTGATATGCAAATACAGTGCAGCCAGATTCATAAAAGTAATGTGATCAGCTCAATAGCTTTTTCTGAATAGTTTTTTTAACAGAGTGCAATATTGCACGTTGATGTAAATTACAAGCTTTATGACATAGCAAGGTTGACGCAGGTCGAATGGAATGTTAAAATGGCTGCTGTTAACGAACGCAACTTTAAGAGATGGATGGAGAATTTACCCGCTCAGGTCAAAGAAAAGCCACTAAACTGGATTGCAATTCCAGGTAGGAAAATATACATTAATTAAATAAAAGCTATACAATATATATTTACCAAAAAGTAAAATAATTCCATTACATAAAATGTGTAGCTTAAACGGGTGGGGAGTGGAATATTTAAGCGTGGTAGGACAGCGGATCTGTTCTGAAGAAGGGAATGAAGATATGTCGTTTATGTATCGAATATCACAGGCCACCTATGGGTGGGTGGTCAAAAGTAAGAAAACAACTGCTTCTCAAATTATTCACTGGCCTAGTCAGTATCACCCAGTGCCTGGATGAAAAGACAAGTCAAGACAGGTACGTGTGCGTGCATGTGAGTACGAAGGTTTATTATTCAAAAGGTCGTTGGCTTGAAGCCTAAGCGAAATATATGTTTCTCTTGGACAATTTGACTGTTAATGTTCCATCCAATATTATTCTATCGCCATTTCTGATTCATATATTGCATAAAGAGCCAGGTATTTTCTAGCATTCACGTCCACGAGTATAGTCCGCTACTCGCAAACAAATCACTAGTAATGAACATGTCTTTTTCATATGAATTAAGAGTTCAAACTGAAACGACTATTGAATAATTTATTCTCATTTCTTTTCACAGATTATATTTTATATGTTTCACTCGACATACAATTCCACGTACTTATCAGCTATTAGAAAGAGAGTTGTATACGCGGCTACGTGTCAGACTAAAGCATCAATATCACATTCTGTGAAGGTTTTTGTTTTATTTACCTACAAAAAGTAATAAAAGCACTAACTTTCCCGATTACAAAGGTAAATCTTTAGCGTTAGAGACGGGTCACAATTAATAAATCTATAAGTTTGAATTCAGCTGCAATTTATCCTCATGATTGAAATACGAATTACGAATTATGCTATCAGCCAAACATGATATATGCGTTAAGAAAATGAAGGTGGGTTGGCTGGAAGCACTCACTCACTATTTGGCGGTATCTGGCAGAGCGGTAAACGCAAAAACACAAAACACGCATTGCCCGAAGCCCTCTAATAATTAGGATTGTTTGATTTGAAGAGTTTTGTCTTATTTTGATACATTGCATATTTTGTAATTAAAATGGCAAAACGACATTTGTTTAGTTATTGCAACTCCAAATTGACAGTTTTCCATGATTTTGGTCACCAGGCTATTAAATATTTAATTAAAACAACCAATCATTTATACAATGTAGACAATTGCTTTGAAACTAAAATCGTTTTATATTGTGCACGCTATCAATCGAATCTACATTGAAATAACTAATATAAGGATAAGATTTAATAAGTTGTTTAGTGACAAGAATACTTTACTATACAAATCGTTAGAATATGACTAACAGAAATGACATTATCAAGGATCATAACATATCATAGGCGGTAAATTGTATAATTGTACATCTATTAAAATATTATTTTGCAGATTATTTAATCAACTTTTGAATAAATAGTTAAGAAAGTGTAATATCATAATAGGCGTAAAAGTAAAAGGCGTAAAGACAGTTCCGGCTGTAAACATGCCATGAATATGTCCAACTTCGTTATTTTTTTATAAAACTTTTGCAATATGTTAACTATCTAAGTACGAAAAGAATAAGTAAATTGCATGATTTGAATATGTTTTCGCACATGCACCTTTTCATAGAAATAAAACATAAAGGTAAACAAACACTAGTACGATGCAGCCTGTAAATTCGAAATTGCAGCAAGAAAAGAAACTGACCGTGGGGCGAGAAAGTGAGAAAAATGACTATTGTTGACTATTGCATAAATCATGTGCTTGAAAAGGAACTAAAGCTTGCATTAATACGTTCTGATATTACGGAAAATTTGACAAAAACCTGTACCCCAAATCAGCATAATGTTTTCCAACAGCATGAAACTACCCCACGAACAGCTACCAAAATACAAAAAATGTTGACAGAAAACGTCAATAGCTTCAACAACTTCACCAGTAAAGAGGACTGAACTGACCTTGTAATTATCCAGGTCTGAATGTTATTGATAATATATGGAGCATTCTGGACACAGAGGTGTATAAAACCCATCTCATTGTACGGTGACTCAGTTACTAAGTAGTTAACGTCATACCTGGAATCACATTTCGCAAAACCACTGTGTGTCATTTGTTATTCAATGCCAATAGGTTAAAACTGTTATACATAACAAAGGTGTTCAGTCATGATATTGAATACCAAATTTCATCAAAATCAACCGAATATTTGTTTGTTTAATCGCCATTTAAAATATGAACGAACTTTATACCCTTTACAAAAAGAATATGAACGTGTTAATGTACAACAATTTCTACAACATATAAAGCCCAAATCATTCTTTATGTATATGTATATGAAAGAATAAACAACATGAGCTATAAATATGGAGTGATGGATCTAGAAATATTGGAGGAGCAGAATATCGACAGAAAAATGCGTTTCTATTTGTGCTTTGTCCAAGGTTCTATTACAGCATTTTCAAAACAATCATTCATATGACACATGTATATAGTAACAATGATTTGTTTAAGGAAAACAATTCCTTCCTTGTTATATCTTTGTTACTGAAAACAACCTAACAAGTTCTTAAGAACGTCATACGGCGTTAAAAATGAAGGTGCGTTGGTTCTCATTATTTGGAGGGGTCTTGTAATACAGACAAAGCGGTGATTAACTCTTTATTAGATATTTGCTATATGGGGTTCCTAATAAGACTTCTATCTCAAAGACGTTCGACTGCTTCTAGAACCTTTGACACAGATACGACAAACTAACCATAATTTTCTATTCTATTTATAGGCTCCCACGACTCTGCCGCATATGAATTTGAACCTGATCTGGATGTGTACATTGGTGAATCGAAAGCAATACAACTGTTAGGGAACACGTGTTGTGGAAAACCTATTGTGTCTAATTGGTCAAAGACACAGACATTGTCGATTACTCAGCAGTTAGAGTCTGGTATAAGATACTTTGACTTCAGGGTTGCTGTTCATCCGGAATCAAAGGAAAGAAGGTTCGTACATGGGCTTTACGCTGGCTTGGTGACTGAGGGTTTGTCTGAAATCAATAAATTTCTCGACACCTTTACCAAAGAAGTTGTTATTGCGCATTTCCAGGACTTCAACAGTATGGACACCTCTGACCATAAGAATTTTATGGCCGAAATAAGGGAAACATTCAAACAAAAGTGTTTTCCACGTGATAATGCATTTGTAAGCCTGAATGCACTCTGGAATACACAACACAGAGTTATGATATTCTATCAGGAAAACGAAGATACGAAAGCCTTGATAACAGAACATCCATATATTTGGGGTGACTCATTAGTAGTATCACCCTGGTATAACAGAAATAATGTTGACGATTTGATAGACGATCTACAGAATGCTTACGACATCATGCAGAAAGAACAGACAGAACGTAAGACTATGCACGTATGGCAAGGAATAGGGTCTGTCAAAGCAGTAGATGTCGCTTTGCATTTGTGTTCAGACCTCGAAACATACATAGCATCAGAAGCGACTGAACGATTCGTGGATTGGTTGAAAGATGGAAAAATCCCTGGACCAAGTGGCATAAACATTTGTATTGCTGACTTCGTGGAACAACATGATTACATTCCAACAGTTATAGGACTAAATTACTCTTCCTTCATAAAAAACAAACCTCAAACCATAAATACTGGATAGTAACAACAATAAAGTCGTGAAGGGAGAACACTCTTATTTACCATGTTTGCATGTTGCGCAAACGGAGTAAGCAGTTGCCTAAAAGTCATTAACCAATAATAAAATCCCTTTCTAACATAGTGTGTAATATTGCCAATACAAACATATAGAAATAAAGCCTTACATTCTTCTACGGTAAAAGATAGTACATTTAATTCACCCGATTGTAACCAGGCAATTATAAATATACTGGAGGAAAGTCTGACAACTGGTTTTAACTTGAATACCGTTGATGAACAGAATTAACATTCAAAAGACATTCAAACAAACTAACAATTTCACGGAAATAGTCGGCTTTTGATTCGTTAAATATTTTTTATTCATCCAGTAACTTCAATCAAAGGGAGGTAATTCAATGAATATTTTCAGTACAAAGGTAATACGTTAGCGCCCTTATACGATGAAATCTTAAATTAGACAATTTGTTTAGCTTTAAGCTTTAACTTAAAACTGTATGTATATAATTCTCCACTTATCGTAGACATGTTTACTCTGTTTCGTTTGCTGTGTAACTAACTAAAATGTGGACTTATTTAACTGTAACTTAAAACTTAAAACTATATAATTCTCTATGTATCTAATCAAGTAACAGAAACAACATAATCCTGGTTGCAGTTCACTGAATTGAAATTATTATCGTGATTATAATTAATGATGTGCAAATAGGGGTGGATTGCTGGTTAAATACTCTGAAAGCTGAGTTAAAGGCTGGCCGTGAATGAGGTCAGGATATACACAACTGTCACTCTTTAGCGCCTATGTAAATAATCATAGAGACTTCTCTCCATTAGTATTAGGTGGCTTGCGTTCGCATGTTTAACTGTACATGCTTTATTTATATATATATATATACATTGTATATATATAACATATAATTGTATAATCCGTTCAGTGATTCGGAGATACTAGTATTTAATGTGTACATTACCACATCGATATCAATAACACGTCGGGGAAAAGTCTTGGTATTGTGATGGTTGCCATATCAGGTCGAACATTTTAAATACAGCCAAGTCTTTAAACAAATTCGAGCTAAAAGAAATACAAATCTATATACACAATTGACTGTTGTAAATATGTTAATTTGTTTAACTATATCTTCTTCACTGGAGATTAAATGGCTAAATATATTATACTAAATTATCAAAATAATTGTCTAAATATCAGCACAACTTAAGTATTAGAATCGAGGGACACAAGTAATGACTCTTTCATGTACCCTCAATATCATCACCACCTGTTTGACAAAAAGAGATCCCATTATTGTCAACTTGTAATGTTTTAATTTTAAGTTTAAAAAGTGCAGTCCCAAGTAATCCATGTTTATAAAACGCCTAACAAGCATTTATTTAAATATTCAAATATAGAAACTTACTGTTTGATTGTTACTGTAGTAAATAGCAAAATCAATGCATATCATGGTTATGAATGTTGTGTATATTTACTGCAACTCTTGCTGAAGTCGTCAGCAAATTAGATTTATAACTATAACCCAAATCTTGTAGTGGAAATATGCCATAATTAAGACTAACTTTATATGCATAACACTTAACATTCATAAAGATAACCGTAATCGAACACCTATTCACCAATACCTCTTCAATCGTTCCCCTTGCTGTCTTTTGTAAACATATCTCCAATAAGATCTTATGGTCACATACCCCCGATGCTTTAAAAATGTTATCTAACCATAAAGAAAATACATGCAGTTTATTCAATGTGCAATTGTATGATTGCATTGAAGCCATTGGCTTGGAACAATTTAAAGGGTAGAGTTTCATTCTTATATTAATGGTACCGGGTATTCATATTTTACGAATATGACAATACAGTGCTGCTAGATTAAAAATGTAGTGTGATTAGCGCAACACATTTTTCAATACAGTTTTTTTTTGCCGAAGTCAATATTGCACTTTATAGTAGGAACAAAAAACTTTATGAAAAACAGCATTGGAGCAAGTTAAAATTGTTAAAAAATGGCTGCTAGTAACGAACGTGACTTTAAGAGATGGATGGAGAATTTGCCCGCTCAGGTCAAAGAAAAGCCACTCAACTGGATTGCAATTCCAGGTAGGAAAATATACATTAATTAAATAATAGCTATACAATATATATTTACAAAAAAAAAGAAAATAATTCCATTACATAAACTGTGTAGTTTAAACGGGTGGGGAGTGGAATATTTAAGCATGGTAGGACAGCGAATCTGTCCTGAGGAAGGGAATGAAGATATGTCGTTTATGTATCGAATATTGCAGACTCTTTGACTGACAAAAGCCACCTATGGGATGGGTTGACATAAGTTAGAAATCAGCAGTTTCTATGAATATTATCATTCATTGATGTAATCGGTATCAACCAGTGCCTGGATAAAAAGACAAGTCAAGACGGGTACGTGTGCGTGCATGTGAGTTCGAAGAATTATCATTCAAAAGGTCGTTGGTTTGAAGCCTAAGCGAAATATATGTTTCTCTTGGACTAGTTGACTATTATGTTCCACCAATATTATTCGATCTCTATTTCTGATTCATATATTATATAAAAAGCCAGTTATTTGCTTCCACATTCCCGCGTATAGTCTGCTATTCGCAAAGAAATCACTAGTAATGGACATGTTTTTTTTTTATATCAATTAAGAATTCAAACGATGACATGACGACTATTTAATAATTTATTCTCTTTGTGCATAGAAAATATTATAAAATGCTTCAATCAATACACAATTGTAACGTACTTTTTTGCAATTAGGATGATAATTATATACAGGGCTACATGCAAGACTGATGAAAATAAAACTAAGAAATAAATCGTCACATTAGAAACATGAGGGCTCATCTGCACTTTATGGCGAAAATGACTTTTAATGAAAAATAATGGTGTTTTATTGTTATCTTTCTGTATAAAAGATTTCCACTTCATGTCTTGAAAATAAAGTGAAAAATCAGTATTATGAAAAGGGCTCATCTGCATTATCATCAATTACTTAGAAACATAGGGCTCATCTACTTATCTTTAAGAAACATAAGGGCTCAAATGCAACGTTTGGAAGGGTTTAGAAACTAGCATATAGCTATTAAATATGTGTGAGCGCAGTGAATGTAGTAAAATATTATATCATGATAAAGTATGTTTATTCCTCTTTCTCAAGATGTATACATTTTATATGTAATCAGGTAATCTACTAATGACCATTTCCAATACATTATGTGTTCTTTATCAGGTACTTGTTTACCTTTGTAAACTTTCACTGTGACAGTGTAGCTGATAAGCTTTTAGGCCTATTGTGAGATGAGGGTTAATTATAATGAATTTTATGATGTCCCATTATACAATATCTAGAAAGACTATCAAAAACTTTTCTAATTTTATATGGGAGTGTATGGAAGTAAGATCCTTAAAAGACAAAAGGGTATTGTTCTTATTTAAACACGGTGCTGGTTATATCAGTCGAATATTAAATCAAGTAAGAATAAATTTTTATCCTGAAGATTTTGACATACACATTATTTATAGGTAAGGACTGTGCAGTAAATTTACTTGGTTCAAATTTTATTTAATTAAATTCGTTTTCCTTTCTTCTGTAATTACACTAAAACATATGTAAATTCTGACCGAAGCAGATCCTTCAAAAAGCACCAAGTTTGATTGATTCAGTTCATGAGCAGTAACAACCCTAAGATGTAAAAAGGTGCATTCCCAAAATATGTAAGCAGCCAGTATTTCATATTTTGATATTTAAAATAAATGTTTATGAGAAGCAGTGTGGCAAAATGTCTGTTTGGATATCTTAAACCAGCATTGATATTAAGAAATCAATGTATATACTTGAGTGGTTCATGTATAAATCCAACTACATGTCTTTTAATTTATCTTACAAACTAACTGCTATATTCTGGAGAATGTAAATGAAATGGAGACAGTAAAAGAGACAAAAGTAAAAGTCCTCTTCAGATGAGGATATACCACTGTCCAGCATACCGACTGGCTTTAAAAGTAAAGCAGGAAGTGATTACAAAGCTCTCCAGATGATGACGTACCGTTGTGGAAAAGCAAGCAGAACTTATGAAAAAAGATCATGCTATGAAAACTGTACAAGAAAAAAAAAAGGATGGCAACTTTTGAAGTGTAAAATACTTTTTACATCCTCAGAAAATGATGACAGTGATGTAGACAAAAAATACAATCCTGTACAAAGTTCTGATAGTGATACAAGCCATAATGAGAAGATAAACATTCCTGTCATACACACGTCTTACAAACATCGGAAGTGGTGGAGAAAAAGAGCCAGACCTATGCAAAAAATATTACGAAAAGGGCTAATCTGTCTAAAACAGAAAGGGGAAACCAAGGAAAGCAACTAACTATAGACTACCAGATGAAAAAAACATCTTGAATACCGTCTTAAGAATATGATAATAAGCAAAAACTTTTCTTATTTTATATGGCAGTGTACGGAAGTATTTTTAAACGCAATAACAATTGTCAATTAAACACCAGAGACAGTGATGTTTCTTCTCTATATCAATCAGAGTGTGACCATTTAAAGAAACAAATGATCTCTATATTGGCTTCAT
The DNA here is from genome assembly GCA_008271625.1 of Lutraria rhynchaena. Lineage (NCBI taxonomy): Eukaryota > Metazoa > Mollusca > Bivalvia > Venerida > Mactridae > Lutraria > Lutraria rhynchaena. The sequence goes on from VIBL01000036.1 coordinate 2,131,608, forward strand.
GGATAAGTTCAATAAGTCAAAAGATGAATTATCCCAGATGTATGACGAAAATGTTAACAAATTCCAGCATATGGAATATGTCGTTGCGTGACCTAACTTTCAAGGGACATAATTCTACAACATAGAATAAGTGAAAGTAAGAGCATTAGTAATAATGCCGTGTAAACCTTCCATCCAACCACAATGTATATGAAAAAATTAAAAAAAGTTCCCACAAAAAAATGTGAGAGAAATATTCATCAAAAGCTTCTATATCATATGGGGACAGACGACGCGACCAACTGACCGACCGACCAACCAACCAACCAACAACCAGGTTGATTCTAGTATACCCCCTCGAAAACTTAGCTTCAGGGGGTATAATACAGATGTTCATGAGCATGAGACAGACAAGATCTTTGTGAAAGAAACTTCTCAACAGGAATTCTGAGTTATAACGTTACATTGATCAAAACGATGTCGTCCGTCTGCGGCATTGAAACAGAAATATTCCGGAAAATTTCTGAAACAAAAAACGATTTAATGTCACTGTGCGAGTCACTAATAATTTCAGCATGTTACCATGAATTCTACTCTGCTCTAAAGACGAATAAATCTGTGCAAGACCAGTAACCTGAACTAGACAGTCATGAAGATGACACTGACGGTGATGAGATGAGATTATTAGATAAAATTTTGTATGTGGGAACACTTCTTTGATACTTCTTGCAAAAAAGTAACATTCTGGCGAGAATACAAACCAGTGTTTCATTAGGAGTGGGGTTCTTTGATACAGATGAGTCCTTATGTTTGTAAAAAAAATGAAAAAAATACGCAGAACCATAGGGGCTCATCTGCAAATATGACCATATATGGCTAGTGCATCAAGAGTTTTATTCAAACATACTGTATTTTAAAAGATATTTATCATCTTATTAAATGTACAAAGTTTGTTGGTTGTGTCTTGAATATTTGAATTTTGGTACATCTTCAAACCTTTAAATAGCTTTTTCTCCGAATTATGATTTTTGCAGATGAGCCCTTATGTTTCTAATATGACGAAATATGTTTTAATCTAGTTACAATTTATCTTCATATTCATAAGATCCAAAGACGAATTATGATTTATTCTGTCTGCCAAACACAAAACATTGAACAAAATAAGAAACTTCCGCTCTGATTAAGTGCAGATCAGGGTAAATATGGAAACTCTTTTATTCCAAGAGTATTTCAATGGAAAACTGATGAAATGCTTGTGTTAGTTCATTGATGTTCGATGGTAGAATAGGGCAACGTCTAACACGCTGGTCAAAATCATCCCACAAGTGTTCGATGGGATTCAGATCTGGACATTTGGCGGGCCAATCAGTAATGAATACAATATCATTCGTCCTGAGGAAATTCAGAGCATCTCTTGTTGTATGGCTTGTGGAATTATCCCGTTGAAATAAGGTGATATTAGCATAATTTTGAAATAGTGGGATGGCGTGAATTGCGAGAATCCTATAGCGTTTGGCATTCAAATTTCCAGCGATCATGACGAGAGGTTTGCGATAACCATGGGCAATGCCTGCCCAGACCAAGACGGAACTCCCGCCCCCAAAATGATCTCGTTCAAATACACAGTCGGCATACACGCTATACACGAACCCTGCCATCACTTCGATGAATGGAAAATCTCGACTCGTCGGGGAAAAGAACGCTATTCTATTGTTGTATTATCCAGCGATGGTGTGCACGTGCCCAATTAACACGATTTACGCGGTGACGTCGCGTCAATACACAGCTAATGTAAGGACAACGTCCACGTAGACCACCATCGCGCAGACGATTGCGAACAGTTTGGGCAGATATTCGGTTGTTATGATTGTTTACCAGGGGTGTTAGCAGCAGTGGCAGTGGCAGTTTTAAAACGATTGCGAAGGTGTGTGATCATGATATAGCGGTCTTGACCAGCGGACGTCCACTACTGGAAGAATTTCTGTGCGTTTTGTTGCTTGCAAACGTTTCGAATAGAACGGTTAGAACTGCCAACAACATAATTCGTCGTCATACCAGCATTAAGCATTCCGATGGCATGTTCACGTAAATTTGGTGCAATTCTAGGTATATCAAAAAGAAAGAAAACTGAATAAAATTCTTTTTTTTTCAACGTCTTTTTCTTGTTGACAGCAGACTCTAGAAAATCAGACTGAAAGGCTTGATGTTATCAACACGGATTATAACAGCCCGTGCATACACGAGGAAATCGAGTTTACTTTTTTGTGTGTAATGCGTACAATTTAGTAATAATTGGTTTTATTTAACACATAATCGTTCGCCCGAACATATGTAGGGCATGGGACATATTGATTTCTTTTCATTACATTAAAATATGCATAGAAATCGGAAGTCTCTTTTTTGTTCAGTATATCTGTCTACCATTTGAAATGTTAGAAAAATAGAGGTGGGTTGGTTGTTAATATTTGTTGCGGTCTTGTATTACAGACCAAGGGATGAAACAATTACGACAAATTAATCATAATTTTCTATTCTATTTATAGGCTCCCACGACTCTGCCGCATATGAATTTGAACCTGATCTGGGTGTGTACATTGGTAAATCGAAAGCAATACAACTATTAGGGAACACGTGTTGTGGAAAACCTATTGTGTCTAATTGGTCAAAGACACAGACATTGTCGATTACTCAGCAGTTAGAGTCTGGTATAAGATACTTTGACTTCAGGGTTGCTGTTCATCCGGACACAAAGGAAAGAAGGTTCGGACATGGGCTTTACGCTGGCTTGGTGACTGAGGGTTTGTCTGAAATCAATAAATTTCTCGACACCTATACCAGGGAAGTTGTTATCGTGCATTTCCAGCACATCAGCAATATGGACACCAATGACCATAAAAATTTTATGGCCGAAATAAGGGAAACATTCAAACAAAAGTGTTTTCCACGTGACAATGGATTGGAGCCTAATGCACCATTTGTAAGCCTGAATGCACTCTGGAATACACAATACAGAGTTATGATATTCTATCAGGAAAACGAAGATACGAAAGCCTTGATAGCAGAACATCCATATAATTGGGGTGACTCACTGATAGAATCAACCTGGTATAACAGAAATAATGTTGACGATTTGATAGACGATCTACAAGATGCTTACGACATCATGCAGAAAGAACAGACAGAACGTAAGACTATGTACGTATGGCAAGGAATAGGGTCAGTCAAAACAGAAGATATCGCTCTGCATTTGTGTTCAAACCTCGAAACATATATAGCATCAGAAGCGACTGAAAGATTCGTGGACTGGTTGAAAGATGGAAAAATCCCTGGACCAAGTGGCATAAACATTTGTATTGCTGACTTCGTGGAGCAACATGATTACATTTCAACAGTTATCGGACTAAATTTCTCTTCTTCATAAAAACAAATTTCATACCTTATAACAGATAGTAACAACAATAAAGTCGTGAAGGGAGAACATTCATATTTACCATGTTTACATGGTGCGCAGACGGAGTAAGCAGTTGTATAAAAACATTAACCAATAATAAAATGGCTGTCTTACAAAGTCTGTAATATTGCCAGTACAAACATATAGAAATAAACCCTGCATTATTCTTTGATAAAACACGGTAGGCAGTTAAGCTTAAGTCACACGATTGTAACCAGGCAATTATAAATATACTGGAGTCTGACAGCTGTTCTTAACTTGAATACCGTTGATGAACAGAATTGATATTCAAAAGACATTCAAACAAATTTCACTGCAATAGTCGGCAGGAAAGTCTGACAGCTGGTTTTAACTTGAATACCGTTGATGAACAGAATTAACATTCAAAATACATTCAAACAAACTAACAATTTCACGGACTTAGTCGGCTTTTGATTCGATAAACATTTTTTATTCTTCCAGTAACTTCTAAGGAAGTTAATTCGATAATACTGGTGAATGTTACCAGTATATAGATAATACGTAAGCGACCTTATGCAAAGACATCTTAAATTTGACAATTTATATGGACTAATTTACATGGAGTAAGAAATCTACTCAATTCATAGTACTTGAGTAATCCTTAAACGTAGAAATGTTTACTCTTTTTCATTTGGTGTGCAACTAACTAAACTTTATTTAACTTAATTAACTATAACTTAAATCTGTATGCATACAATTCTCTATTTATCTAATCAAATACGGTGTAATCTCTGAATACCAGACACTGTCCGGATCAGGTCAAATGTGCGGTATTTCAGAGAGTTCTGGTGTTCAGAGAGGTCTTCAATGCAAATTATTACAGTAATCATAGACCAATGATATTTGTGTGCGTGTTACATTGAAAGTGTGTAAAGTAATTATACTAGTAGTGTATATTATGTGTATTAAGTTGTTAGTATTTTGCATACTCATCCTAATGATTTACATTTTAATTTTTTATATCTGATTAAGAGTGTAGTAAAAAATAAATGAAATAAATGATCTTAAAATTCTAGACAAGTTTGATACCAATGGGTGCACAGATACTTGACACAAAACTCAGCTCCATAGGCTACTTATTCCTAATAAAAAGGGAAGGTATACAACGTTAATTTAATAGGCTAAACACTAATGCTGAACCGCTATAAAACGGCTAGATAAGTATTTTCTTCTTGTGGTTGACAGAAGGAAGGTTGTATCTATGCGTCAATACTTTTTATTTGACGAAAATCCACAAAATACACGAAATACGGTCCAAAGTTTCACCAAATCTACGCAAATTTTGACACGTTCTCTATGGGTATTCACTATAAAACAGTACCTGGTCGATTTTTCGTATCAAAACCCAATTTCTAGACACAAACAGTGCTAATTTCAATAGATGAGCACGTTTTCTTGCTTCACGACGAGCAGCTTTGTTGCACGTATACGATATGGACTGAAGCAACTGTAAGCCAGATGGACAACTTCCTAAATGTAGCGGTGTTTACAAGGCAGATACCATAACCATAACCTGTCTGATCAACTATATCAATAAATGCCAAAGAGTGGCCGTCAATCACAAATGTCCTTTTTCGCAAGTAGAATGTAACTCAGATTTGAGCTGTTTTCTTACGAGTTACACGGTGGTGGCTGAATATATTATACCATATTTCCAAGTAAACTGTTTAAATAGATGCGCAACATTAGGATCGAGCGACACAAGTAATGACACTTTTTAATGTGCCCTCAATATCATTACTACCTATTTGACAAAAAGAGGTCCATTGTCAAGTTGTAATGTTTTAATTTTAATTATAAAAAGTGCAGTCCCAATTAATACATGTCTATGAAACGCCTAACAAGCGTTTTATTTACATATTCAAATATAGAAACTTACTGTTTCAATGCATATCATAGATATGAATGTTGTGTCTATTTACTACAAGACTTGCTGAAGTCGTCAGATAATTAGATTTATAACTTTATCGTAAATCTTGCAGTGAAATATACCATAATTAGGTTCGAATTTATCTATACCTTACGCTTTAACGTTCAAACAAGGCCTCTTCGGTAGTTCCCTTTGCTTCTGTTAACATATCCCGGATAAAATCTTAAGGCCATATAGACCCAGTGCTTTATAATATGTTATTTAACCCAAGAGAATAAGTATGCAATTTTATTCAATATTCAATGATGGTATTTAAACCAGCTTGGAGCCATTCGGATTGTGAAGTGTCATTCATATTGCACCAATGTTATTTTATTGATATGCAAATACAGTGCAGCCAGATTCATAAAAGTAATGTGATCAGCTCAATAGCTTTTTCTGAATAGTTTTTTAACAGAGTGCAATATTGCACGTTGATGTAAATTGCAAGCTTTATGACATAGCAAGGTTGACGCAGGTCGAATGGAATGTTAAAATGGCTGCTGTTAACGAACGCAACTTTAAGAGATGGATGGAGAATTTACCCGCACAGGTCAAAGAAAAGCCACTAAACTGGATTGCAATTCCAGGTAGGAAAATATACATTAATTAAATAAAAGCTATACAATATATATTTACCAAAAAGTAAAATAATTCCATTACATAAAATGTGTAGCTTAAACGGGTGGGGAGTGGAATATTTAAGCGTGGTAGGACAGCGGATCTGTTCTGAAGAAGGGAATGAAGATATGTCGTTTATGTACCGAATATCGCAGGCCACCTATGGGTGGGTGGTCAAAAGTAAGAAAACAACTGCTTCTCAAATTATTCACTGGCCCAGTCAGTATCACCCAGTGCCTGGATGAAAAGACAAGTCAAGACAGGTACGTGTGCGTGCATGTGAGTACGAAGGTTTATTATTCAAAAGGTCGTTGGCTTGAAGCCTAAGCGAAATATAAGTTTCTCTTGGACAATTTGACTGTTAATGTTCCATCCAATATTATTCTATCGCCATTTCTGATTCATATATTGCATAAAGAGCCAGGTATTTTCTAGCATTCACGTTCACGAGTATAGTCCGCTACTCGCAAACAAATCACTAGTAATGAACATGTCTTTTTCATATGAATTAAGAGTTCAAACTGAAACGACTATTGAATAATTTATTCTCATTTCTTTTCACAGATTATATTTTATATGTTTCACTCGACGTACAATTCCACGTACTTATCAGCTATTAGAAAGAGAGTTGTATACGCGGCTACGTGTCAGACTAAAGCATCAATATCACATTCTGTGAAGGTTTTTGTTTTATTTACCTACAAAAAGTAATAAAAGCACTAACTTTCCCGATTACAAAGGTAAATCTTTAGCGTTAGAGACGGTTCACAATTAATAAATCTATAAGTTTGAATTCAGCTGCAATTTATCCTCATGATTGAAATACGAATTATGAATTATGCTATCAGCCAAACATGATATATGCGTTAGGAAAATGAAGGTGGGTTGGCTGGAAGCACTCACTCACTATTTGGCGGTATCTGGCAGAGCGGTAAACGCAAAAACACAAAACACGCATTGCCCGAAGCCCTCTAATAATTAGGATTGTTTGATTTGAAGAGTTTTGTCTTATTTTGATACATTGCATATTTTGTAATTAAAATGGCAAAACGACATTTGTTTAGTTATTGCAACTCCAAATTGACAGTTTTCCATGATTTTGGTCACCAGCCTATTAAATATTTAATTAAAACAACCAATCATTTATACAATGTAGACAATTGCTTTGAAACTAAAATCTTTTTATATTGTGCACGCTATCAATCGAATCTACATTGAAATAACTAATATAAGGATAAGATTTAATAAGTTGTTTAGTGACAAGAATACTTTACTATACAAATCGTTAGAATATGACTAACAGAAATGACATTATCAAGGATCATAACATATCATAGGCGGTAAATTGTATAATTGTACATCTATTAAAATATTATTTTGCAGATTATTTAATCAACTTTTGAATAAATAGTTAAGAAAGTGTAATATCATAATAGGCGTAAAAGTAAAAGGCGTAAAGACAGTTCCGGTTGTAAACATGCCATGAATATGTCCAACTTCGTTATTTTTTATAAAACTTTTGCAATATGTTTTTTATAAAACTTTTGCAATATGTTAACTATCTAAGTACGAAATAGTAATAAGTAAATTGCATGATTTGAATATGTTTTCGCACATGCACCTTCTCATAGAAATAAAACATAAAGGTAAACAAACACTAGTACGATGCAGCCTGTAAGTTCGAAGTTGCAGCAAGAAAAGAAACTGACCGTGGGGCGAGAAAGTGAGAAAAATGACTATTGCTGACTATTGCATAAATCATGTGCTTGAAAAGGAACTAAAGCTTGCATTAATACGTTCTGATATTACGGAAAATTTGACAAAAACCTGTACCCCAAATCAGCATAATGTTTTCCAACAGCATGAAACTACCCCACGAACAGCTACCAAAATACAAAAAATGTTGACAGAAAACGTCAATAGCTTCAACAACTTCACCAGTAAAGAGGACTGAACTGACCTTGTAATTATGCAGGTCTGAATGTTATTGATAATATATGGAGCATTCTGGACACAGAGGTGTATAAAACCCATCTCATTGTACGGTGACTCAGTTACTAAGTAGTTAACGTCATACCTGGAATCACATTTCGCAAAACCACTGTGTGTCATTTGTTATTCAATGCCAATAGGTTAAAACTGTTATACATAACAAAGGTGTTCAGTCATGATATTGAATACCAAATTTCATCAAAATCAACCGAATATTTGTTTGTTTAATCGCCATTTAAAATATGAACGAACTTTATACCCTTTACAAAAAGAATATGAACGTGTTAATGTACAACAATTTCTACAACATATAAAGCCCAAATCATTCTTTATGTATATGTATATGAAAGAATAAACAACATGAGCTATAAATATGGAGTGATGGATCTAGAAATATTGGAGGAGCAGAATATCGACAGAAAAATGCGTTTCTATTTGTGCTTTGTCCAAGGTTCTATTACAGCATTTTCAAAACAATCATTCATATGACACATGTATATAGTAACAATGATTTGTTTAAGGAAAACAATTACTTCCTTGTTATATCTTTGTTACTGAAAACAACCTAACAAGTTCTTAAGAACGTCATACGGCGTTAAAAATGAAGGTGCGTTGGTTCTCATTATTTGGAGGGGTCTTGTAATACAGACAAAGCGGTGATTAACTCTTTATTAGATATTTGCTATATGGGGTTCCTAATAAGACTTCTATCTCAAAGACGTTCGACTGCTTCTAGAACCTTTGACACAGATACGACAAACTAACCATAATTTTCTATTCTATTTATAGGCTCCCACGACTCTGCCGCATATGAATTTGAACCTGATCTGGATGTGTACATTGGTGAATCGAAAGCAATACAACTGTTAGGGAACACGTGTTGTGGAAAACCTATTGTGTCTAATTGGTCAAAGACACAGACATTGTCGATTACTCAGCAGTTAGAGTCTGGTATAAGATACTTTGACTTCAGGGTTGCTGTTCATCCGGACACAAAGGAAAGAAGGTTCGTACATGGGCTTTACGCTGGCTTGGTGACTGAGGGTTTGTCTGAAATCAATAAATTTCTCGACACCTTTACCAAAGAAGTTGTTATTGCGCATTTCCAGGACTTCAACAGTATGGACACCTCTGACCATAAGAATTTTATGGCCGAAATAAGGGAAACATTCAAACAAAAGTGTTTTCCACGTGATAATGCATTTGTAAGCCTGAATGCACTCTGGAATACACAACACAGAGTTATGATATTCTATCAGGAAAACGAAGATACGAAAGCCTTGATAACAGAACATCCATATATTTGGGGTGACTCATTAGTAGTATCACCCTGGTATAACAGAAATAATGTAGACGATTTGATAGACGATCTACAGAATGCTTACGACATCATGCAGAAAGAACAGACAGAACGTAAGACTATGCACATATGGCAAGGAATAGGGTCTGTCAAAGCAGTAGATGTCGCTTTGCATTTGTGTTCAGACCTCGAAACATACATAGCATCAGAAGCGACTGAACGATTCGTGGATTGGTTGAAAGATGGAAAAATCCCTGGACCAAGTGGCATAAACATTTGTATTGCTGACTTCGTAGAACAACATGATTACATTCCAACAGTTATAGGACTAAATTTCTCTTCCTTCATAAAAAACAAACCTCAAACCATAAATACTGGATAGTAACAACAATAAAGTCGTGAAGGGAGAACACTCTTATTTACCATGTTTGCATGTTGCGCAAACGGAGTAAGCAGTTGCCTAAAAGTCATTAACCAATAATAAAATCCCTTTCTAACATAGTGTGTAATATTGCCAATACAAACATATAGAAATAAAGCCTTACATTATTCTACGGTAAAAGATAGTACATTTAATTCACCCGATTGTAACCAGGCAATTATAAATATACTGGAGGAAAGTCTGACAGCTGGTTTTAACTCGAATACCGTTGATGAACAGAATTAACATTCAAAAGACATTCAAACAAACTAACAATTTCACGGAAATAGTCGGCTTTTGATTCGTTAAATATTTTTTATTCATCCAGTAACTTCAATCAAAGGGAGGTAATTCAATGAATATTTTCAGTACAAAGGTAATACGTTAGCGCCCTTATACGATGAAATCTTAAATTAGACAATTTGTTTAGCTTTAAGCTTTAACTTAAAACTGTATGTATATAATTCTCCACTTATCGTAGACATGTTTACTCTGTTTCGTTTGCTGTGTAACTAACTAAAATGTGGACTTATTTAACTGTAACTTAAAACTTAAAACTATATAATTCTCTATGTATCTAATCAAGTAACAGAAACAACATAATCCTGGTTGCAGTTCACTGAATTGAAATTATTATCGTGATTATAATTAATGATGTGCAAATAGGGGTGGATTGCTGGTTAAATACTCTGAAAGCTGAGTTAAAGGCTGGCCGTGAATGAGGTCAGGATATACACAACTGTCACTCTTTAGCGCCTATGTAAATAATCATAAACTCTCCATTAGTATTAGGTGGCTTGCGTTCGCATGTTCAACTGTACATGCTTTATATATATATATATATATCGATGTGGTAATGTACACATTAAATACTAGTATCTCCGAATCACTGAACGGATTATACAAAAAATAACGTCTTCTACGTTATATATATACAAAAATTAACGTCTTCTACGTTATATATATATAACGTAGAAGACGTTAATTTTTGTATAATCCGTTCAGTGATTCGGAGATACTAGTATTTAATGTGTACATTACCACATCGATATCAATAACACGTCGGGGAAAAGTCTTGGTATCGTGATGGTTGCCATATCAGGTCGAACATTTTAAATACAGCCAAGTCTGTAAACAATTCGAGCTAAAAGAAATACAAATCTATATACACAATTGACTGTTGTTAATGTATTAATTTGGTTAACTATATCTTCTTCACTGGCTAAATATATTATACTATATTATCAAAATAATTGTCTAAATATCAGCACAACTAAGTATTACAATCAATGAACACAAGTAATGACTCTTTCATGTACCCTCAATATCATCACCACCTGTTTGACAAAAAGAGATCCCATTATTGTCAACTTGTAATGTTTTAGTTTTAAGTTTAAAAAGTGCAGTCCCAAGTAATCCATGTTTATAAAACGCCTAACAAGCATTTATTTAAATATTAAAATATAGAAACTTACTGTTTGATTGGTACTATAGTAAAGAGCAAAATCAATGCATATCATGGGTAAGAATGTTGTGTATATTTACTACAACACTTGTTGAAGTCGTCAGCAAATTAGATTTATAACTATAACCCAAATCTTGTAGTGGAAATATGCCATAATTAAGACTAACTTTATATGCATAACACTTAACATTCATAAAGATAACCGTAATCGAACAACTATTCACCAATACCTCTTCAATCGTTCCCCTTGCTGTCTTTTGTAAACATATCTCCAATAAGATCTTATAGTCACATACCCCCGATGCTTTAAAAATGTTATCTAACCATAAAGAAAGTACATGCAGTTTATTCAATGTGCAATTGTATGATTGCATTGAAGCCATTGGCTCGGAGCAATTTAAAGTGTAGAGTTTCATTCTTATATTAATGGTACCGGGTATTCATATTTTACGAATATGACAATACAGTGCTGTTAGATTAAAAATGTAGTGTGATTAGCGCTACACATTTTTCAATACAGGTTTTTTTGCCGAATTCAATATTGCACTTTATTGTAGGAACAAAATAAACTTTATGAAAAACAGCATTGGAGCAAGTTAAAATTGTTAAAAAATGGCTGCTAGTAACCAACGTGACTTTAAGAGATGGATGGAGAATTTACCCGCTCAGGTCAAAGACAAGCCACTCAACTGGATTGCAATTCCAGGTAGGAAAATATACATTAATTAAATAATAGCTATACAATATATATTTACAAAAAAAGAAAATAATTCCATTGCATAAACTGTGTAGCTTAAACGGGTGGGGAGTGGAATATTTAAGCATGGTAGGACAGCGAATCTGTCCTGAGGAAGGGAATGAAGATATGTCGTTTATGTATCGAATATTGCAGACTCTTTGACTGACAAAAGCCACCTATGGGATGGGTTGACATAAGTTGGAAATCAGCAGTTTCTTTAAATATTATCATTCATTGACGTAATCGGTATCACCCAGTGCCTGGATGAAAAGACAAGTCAAGACAGGTACGTGTGCGTGCATGTGAGTGAGAAGGATTATTATTCAAAAGGTCGTCCCATTAAAGGAGGTCCCATTATTGTCAAGGGTAATGTTTGATTTTTTAGTTTAAGATATACTGTCCCTATTAATCCATGTCAATGAAACGCCTAACACGCGTTTTATTTACATATTCAAATATAGAAACTTACTGTTTGATTGTTATTATAGTAAAGAGCAAAATCAATACATATCATGGATATGAATGTTGTGTATATTTACTACAACACTTTATCTGTGCATAACTCTCTAACTTTCATAAAAGATCACCGTAATTTAAACACCTATTTACCAAAACCGCTTCAATAGTTATCTTTGCTATCTTTTATAAACATATATCCAACAAAATCTTGAACTCATACAACCCCTTAAAAAACACAAAAATTACATGTAGTTCATTCAATATGCAATAAAAACAATGAAAACCAGTGGCGTGGATCCATTTAAAGTGTAGAGAGTCATTCTTACAATAATGTTATTCATACTTTACGAATACAACAATACAGAACAAGTCGTGAGATTAGCGCTATACATTTTTTCTGTACAGGCTTTCTTTTGCCGAGTCCTGTATTGCACTTTGATGTAGGAACGCTGTAAATATACAAACTTTATAACAAAACAGCACTAAAGCAGGTCGAATAAATTGTTACAAAATGGCTGCTAGTAACGAACGTGACTTTAAGAGATGGATGGAGAACTCAACTGGATTGCAATTACAGGCAGGAAAGATACATTGATAAAGGCTATTCTGTTTTATTCTTTTGTTAAGCGTCTGAGCTCCGTCAGCCAATATTTTGTCACCATTTTATTCGTTTCGTTTACTATTTCGTTTATGTGACTTATTGTCACTGGGGTTTAACGCCGTTTTTCAACAATTTTTCAGTTATATACGGCGACCGGTTCACCTAAACAGTTTTCCTGAACTGTATACTAACCAGAACTAACTTACCCTTCCACAAGGAGCCGGCAACTTCTCCACATATGGACGAAAATCGACATTTTTGTCTATTTTTCATAGAAGGGTATGACCTTCCGCGACCGGGATTCGAACCCGGATATCCGGGTTACAAGTCCAGCGCACTAACCACTGGACCATGGCCGCAGCCTATTTTATTCAACTTCATGGTTTCTTTATTTGATTCTACAGCTTTCAAATTTAATGTATATAGTTTGGAAATCATGTTTTAAGTAGGCTTTTATTTTTTAACTCGCAAATTGTTGTTTAGTATTCCAGTGTAGGATACATTGACTTGCAAAATCAGAATCTGAAGAGTTAGATTTCTATGTTCTGAGTTTAAACTAATCGGTTGACTGTTGTTCTATTTTAACATGGTCAATATGATGTTTCTGTTAAAGGAACGAAAAAATGAATTCGTGCGTTTTTTAATATGTGGCTAGGTTTTGCAAAATGAGGTTGACGCTTAACAAAATAAAAAAGCAGAATGGCCTAAATAAAAAACTAAACGATATACATGTACATGAATCAAAAAAGTATAAAACATTCCATAGCATAAAAATGTGCAGCTTAAACTGGTGGGTGTGGAATATTTAAGCGTGACAGGACAGTGGACATGTCCTGAAGAAGGGGACGAATGCATGTATCGAACATCACCCTTTGGCTGGCAAAAGCCACCAATGAACGTTTAGATATTAGCAGTTTCGCAAAATATTCATCGACGTATAGTCAGTATCACAGTGCCTGGATGAACAGACTTATTCTGATACGTGCGCGTACGCGCGTGTGAGTGCAAAAAATTGTTGATCAAGAGGTCGTTGGTTTAAAGCCTATGCGAAGGAGATGTTTCTCTTGGACAAAATGTTCCATCTATCTCTATTTCCGATTGATATACTTGCATTATATAAAGAGCCAGGTATTTGCTTCCACCTTCACGCGTAAAGTCTGCTATTTGCAAATAAATCACATATAATGAACATGTCTTTTTTATTTAAATAAGAGTTAAATTATTAATTAAGAAATCAATTTGAACTAAGAGTTCAAACGATAACGAAAATTGAATAATTTATTCCGTTTTTTATCGTAGAAAATATTTTAAAATATTTCAATCGGTACATGACTCTACATACTTACTTTTCAGCAATTAGAATGGTAATTATATGATACATAGACAGTTTTTATTTCGAAAATAAGACACCATGTCCAACATTTCACATATTACAAAAAAAAAAAACAAAATTAAATTAACATTTCAAATTATATGGCTATATCAAATCATTTCTTTACTAATACATGTGTAATTTTATCATTATTAAACAGGATTGAAACATATGTTGTAATTATGTCATAATATCATAGTATTATATTTTTACATAAGTATTACTATTTAATAGCACAAAATATTGAGTTACATACGGTAGGGATGTGTTATTTGACATAATATTCGTTATCTCTGCGTTTTAAGCTTTTGTAAATATATTTGGATAGGTTTAGTATAATTCCTCGGTTTTTAGAAGACATAAGTTCAGTAAATTTTAAGGTATCAGATCTTTTCCAATAGTATTGTTTGATATGTTCTTTTCTAATATCAAAATAAAGGGGACATTCTAATATGAAATGAAATTCGCCTTATGTAGGGCTACCTGCAAGACTCGTACATTAATTTCAAATTGCGTGAAGTTCTGTGTTTGTTTTTACCTACGAAAAGGTAATTACAGGACTAATTTTCTGATTTATAAAGGTAGTGTATCAGCTAAATCTTAAGCGTTAGAAACGGATTCGAACTATCAAATCAATAAGTTTTAATTTAGTTGCAATTCATCCTCATATTCATAAGATTCAAAGACGAATTATGAATTATGCTATCAGACAAACACAATATGTGTACATGTAAAATGAAGGTGGGTTGGTTGGAAGTACTTCTCATAATCTGGTGGTATCTTGTAACACAGACAAAGCGGTGATTGAATAAATCTTCATTAGATTTTACAGATTATATTATAAGATTTATTTGGAGTTCCTGATGCTCCTTGAATCCAACCCTAAGACACAATTACGACAAATTAATCATAATTTTCTATTCCATTTCATTCATAGGTTCCCATGACTCTGCCGCATATAAATTCGAACCTGATCTGGGCGTGTACAGTGGTGAATCGCGACTAGTACGGGTGTTAGGGAACACGTGGTTAGGAAAACCTATTGTGTCTAATTGGTCAAAGACACAGACATTGTCGATTACACAACAGTTGGAGTCTGGTATAAGATACTTTGACTTCAGGGTTGCTATTCATCCGGACACAAAGGAAAGAAGGTTCGTACATGGGCTTTACGCTGGCTTGGTGACTGAGGGTTTGTCTGAAATCAACAAATTTCTCGACACCTATACCAAGGAAGTTGTTATCGTGCATTTCCAACACTTCAGGAACATGGACAACTCTGACCATAAGAATTTTATGACCGAAATAAGGGAAACATTCAAACAAAAGTGTTTTCCACATGACAATGGATTGGAGCCTAATGCACCATTTGTAAGCCTGAATGCACTCTGGAATACACAACACAGAGTTATGATATTCTATCAGGAAAACGAAGATACGAAAGCCTTGATAGCAGAACATCCATATATTTGGGGTGACTCATTGGTAGTATCACACTGGGGTAACAAAACTAATGTTGACGAGTTGATACACTATCTACAGAATAATTACGACATCATGCAGAAAGAAAAGACAGAACGTAAGACTATGTACGTATGGCAAGGAATAGGGTCAGTCAAAACAGAAGATATCGCTCTGCATTTGCTTTCAAACCTCAAAACATATATAGCATCAAAAGCGACTGAAAGATTCGTGAGGTGGTTAAAAGATGGAAAAATCTCTGGGCCAAGGGGCATAAACATTTGTATCGCTGACTTCGTGGAGCAACATAATTACATTTCAACAGTGATAGATCTAAATAACTGATTCTTTGAATAAACAAAATTTAGACCAAGCAATATCTAACAGTAACGGCAATAAAACCGCAGAAACAGGACATTCGTTCTTAGTATGTTTGAATGTTTCATAGATGGGGTAAACATTTGTTTTATAAATCCAATACTAGCATGATCAGCATCATTGCCAATATGTATATGTAACAAAGAAACTCATATATTATTCTACACGAAAATACAATATCCATATCTCACTGTACCCACTACCCTGAAGTAAGGAAAGGCTTGGGCGAGGAATTATAATTACTTCACAAAATACGATCTTAATTACTTTAACAGTATCTTTCATTACGCAGCTTGGCTAATTGGGATGTTAAGCATATCAAACTAGTTCACCACCCCCTAGTGGTTTAGCTGGACACTTTTCCAACGCGGTTTCCCTTAGGAAGATTGTGTTTTGTCCCCCTTTTTGTAGTTTCTGTGTGTAGAGAGGGTTCAGGGTTGGGGTGTCTTATGTCTGTTTGTTTTCGGGGGGAGGGTGTATTGTGTTATAGAAGACGGCCCATTTTGCCTCTAGCCTGTTACAAAGTAGTAATGCATGAGTTGTTATTGATCTCATTTTACTAGGTATGCATTTATCTGTCATAGCACTATACCCGAGTTCACTATAACCGTGTTATGTTGTACTCTGTCATATAGAATAACCAATAAGTGTTTATTACTTACATGTAAATAAATCTTAGTCTTCGTGTTTTGTTTCTAATGCATCAAATCTTTCAGAGAAGACCATCTTCAGAAAATTACTGTAAGTGATTTCAAGGGTACCAAATGTCGTGGATTTTCCAAACCTGCAATTTCATGGGTACGTAAATTCATGAATTTTCAAATTGGGTGTAAAAAATGAAGATTTTTTACAGTCGATAATTGTCAATATATACAAATGAATAAATGCCAAGTGTCAGTTACATAAATAGTGTATGCATTCACGTGTCAGTTCACACCTATCGTTGACATAAATTTCGTCTGTTTTTTAAGTCCAAGTAAAGGCTAGTTAATCAGTCAGTATTAAGAGAAGTATATTAATCTTTAAGCAATAACTTTTCAGGAACAAAATATCTTGTCTCGAAACTGAGGGCCGAGCTAGATCTCGATACATTGTTCTTGACGTAAGGGTAGAAGACAAAATAATCGTATCTCGTTTACTGTTCATTCAACGATTTCTGAGCCATTAAACAACACATAGTAAATATTGCATTATTATTGCCTTGTGAACACCTATACCATGGAAGAAAATACCGCATGCGACCACTTTTGTAGTCAATAATATTTCAAAACCGGGTTTCGTCATTTCAAATTGCTCTAATTTCGGATAAATGTATTTTCGGGCACCTTTGTAATTTTGATTTTTAATATTTAACATTTTATTTCGTGTTTATTTGAATTCGTGGCTGAGTTCACACATCTTTAGCGCAAGTCTGACGGTAAGTAAGGGAAAACTAAATAACTTACCCATCTACGAGAAAAAGCCAGTCTGGAACACGTAAACAGCATGAATACGTTGTTTCACTCACGCACTTCGTTATATTGATAATTTACAACACACTCATTCCCTTTTGCACCCTCTTCTTTTGCTATGACAATTAAACGACAGAGAACGTATTTTGTTTTCGCCCAGCGCAGATTCCTCGAGCGAGCTACAGAACAACACGTTTTTCACGAGACGGACGAGGAGCGTCACGAGTGACTGATCACTATATTTTCATTTAAATATCTTTATTTCGGTTGCTCTGTTAAACTTCACATCGAGTTTATTTCAATATTAAGACAACCCCGTTGATACGTCCATTTATTTTTCGACCCTTTTTATATTTGTTCTATATATCAACGAGTTCAAGACCACCACAGTATTAAGGCCGTTTCTCGAATATTTTATCAGAATTACCAACTTTTCCCAATCGCACTTTCAGATTGTCACTGTATGCAAAAGTCTTAGTCTATAAAATTCTCTACAATAACTCTACCATTTAAGAGGTTGGACACTGCCTCATAAGTCTGAAGTAAAACTGACTTTCACAGCAAGATGACCAGGGTAATGAAAATGTGCGTACGATAGTATTGAAAAATTGTCATAACATGATTCACACACATGACTGTAGTTTATAATAGTAGATCTTAAGGCGGTGAAGAATTCTGGATTTGGAATAAAGTAAAACCTCTATAATGAGGCCACCTTCGAGATCCGAAAAATCAGTTGTAATATTTAGGGCAGTTCTTGAAAGCCGGTACGAAAATAAGCAGTCCACATAATAAGGAGTTCTTAATATTGGGGTGGTCCTATGTGAGGTTTTACTGTATTACTTGTGGATGTAAAACGTATTAAATAACATGAATAATGTGAAATGAGTATGGCAAAACAATACAGAGATCCTACTGGATAGGAAAGAATCTAGTGGACAAAGTATTTCTGGTTCCACAAACGTCCATTTTGCCCTGGGTGGAGGGGTATACAGACATACCAATATTACATTAACTGTCACAATGGTAATAGATTTTATGACTGTTGTTTGGGGCAAAGTGAGCAGATATGATAAGACAGGAAAAACACTTGTTGACTTTCGAACTCCCACTGTGGCTATGACCTTTGAATTAAGGGTCTGAGTGTTATGTGAATTGTCATATCATTATGGCGAACATTTGGGCCATGATCAATTAAAATCCTTTATGGATGACAGAGATATCGACAAGACACGAAAAAGTGGATGAACAGAACTAGGGACTGTTGGAATTGCACAATCCTATAGTCCCCTAAACCAGTAGGGGATTAATAAACAATTATGCTCCGTCCCCTTCGTCTCTGGAATGATTTCTAAGAATTAAAACATTAAACATTCCCCCGAGACTTAAACCGAAATACCAAATCAGTACTTTATAACGAACAAACTATAGGGACACTACTAATATGGCGCATTTTCTTAACATACTATGGGTATCCCTAAAATCGCAAACAATCAAAAATTTTGAACTTGTCATTTGGGACACCTTGTAGTGGGGACAATGAATATCCAGAATAATAGACAATATCTAAAGCATTTATCATACAGTGTATATATACTATAATCATGAGAGTATTGGTTCAACCTACCATTTGTCATATTCATGAGATATCACCAAAATTAACAATTAAAAATGACACTAAACCCTTGAACTAGCTTCGTAAAACTTCATAATGACTACGTGTCAATCGAGTGTTTAATCTCATTAAACCAACAGATTTAATTATCAGCAAAAAAGGGAGAGAATGCAAACTAAGTCAAAAGAAAAAAATAAAGTCAGACTTTTAATAGTTATAACATAACCAAATAGCACACATACGTAAAGATTTCATCAAAACCATAACAGTTTTATACATGAAAAAATTGCTTAAGCATTCCAAGGAAAATCTCGTCCAAATAGGTGCGTAAGATATATACTAACAGAAAAAATATTGACTTAGTCACCTGAATAGTTACATACTTGATATCTAACTCAATGCAACATTTCTTTCACATGAAAGTACATAAAACCAGCAAAATTCTAATGAGACAGTATAAAATAACATAATACCACTTAAAAAGACTTGGTGGTGCTTTAAATTCTGCACTTTTTTCACAGAAAATCGTGAAAGTTTAAACAAGAAATCAAGAAATTCACAATGTAATACAACAGTTTTCACTAAAAAGGTGAAATCACGAGGAAGCATATTGTGGATTCACCTAGTCATCAAGTTAAAGAAAAAAAGGAATCGGAACTATTTTGACAGATCTAAAATATTACATTAGCTTAGAATGACCCATTCAGACCACTACAGCACGGTAAAATCAACAATCATGAGTTTCCTTATTTTCCAACCTATACAATAAAGGTTTGGTTCTAAATTGGTGCATTTACCCTTTTAATTATTACATTATGCTCTTAATTTAGAAAAATCTATAGGTACATGGTATCACACACATAAAAGTTTTTCTCAACCAAGGCATCACAAAGATAAAAGTTGACATATTTTTGAAATAACTATCAACAAAGAACAGAATTTACATTTTGAATACAATTCAAATATGCTGTTTTATAATCTAACAATATGTATATCAACTATGTACTGTAATGAAATTAATTCACAAGCATATGTAAGCATAAATGTTTTACAAGCATTAGTATAGTGTTTACAGAAAAATCACAATCAACACAATCAACATGTATCAAATATTAAGTACTATAGAATTAAAAAATTATCCTCCACATTAAAAAATGCAAAAACCTGAATTAAAAACTTCATATTTGCTGAACACCTTAGCTGGCTTCAGCCGGATAAAATATTCCAGCAAAAATTCATGACAGGCAAAACATTATAATAGATTCTGATCAAATTTTATAATACTTCTGAAAAAGTAAATTGATACATATGGAAAAAGTTAAAAGACATCTAGTATAATAAAATTGTTATAATAAAATTGTTTAACTATTTTAATAAAATTGTTATAATAAAATTGTTTAACTATTTAAATTCAGCTTCAAGTTCTGTTATTTGCAGAGGTACCAATTTTCAACCTTCAACCACCATTTTGAATTTTTGATTGGCTTAAAGTGCAGATAGAGAGGCAGTCACTAGCATCAATTAAGTAAGCCAGTACTTAAAAGTTAAAGTAACAAAATAATACTGCTAAAAATCTAAACAAGAAAAAAAATCATATAAGTTCAACAAAATTATACACACTCAATAACAATATTGCTGATTACAAATTGCCGCTTAACATTCCATTAATGTACTGAATATATTCCAATAAATGCCCCATCACTTACTAACATGCGCAATATGTTTTAGAAAAACAAAATATCTCGTCTCATCATAAATGCTTAAATAATCCTTCAAACTTTACTAATTACATGCAGCAAATGTTTAAATAATTACTTGATACCAAAAAATCATTTGTTCAGAAGGATGACCAGGGGCTTTTATTGGGAAATGTTTGAAACTACTTACTATATGTACATATATGAGTGTATACTGCAGTACAAATGGCACAATGTAACTACTTACAAATTAACAAACTGGTTTTTTGAATACATTAATAAAAACAACGAATTAAAATGATTAATAACTCATAAAAATGCACTACGAGTCAAGAATTAAATCTGGCACATCGGCTACACAGGTTTCAAGTTTCAAAACATAAGTATAACTTTTTCAGTTGAAAGTTGACATAAAAGTAAAAAACTTCAAGATTTTTTTCTCTTAAAGTTCTCCTGATATAAGTAATACATGTAATGCTATGTTTGTGTTGAAGTTTGAATTATTCTGCCGGTTATTAAACAGACAATAACTTTTTCGGAATTCACATCTGTTTCTAACAGTATTTCAGTTGTAAACAGATAGGCAGATTACCTAATTTGTTTTTTCTGAATTTTGAACCAGTACCAATCTTGTCCTCCACGAGTAACTGTCATTGTGGTTTAGAGGTAGAATGTCAGACCTCTGATCTGAAGGTCCCAAGTACAAATCCTAGCTTCCATGGGTTTTATTTATGAACTTCACAATCCCTTTTTTGGATGCAGTGTGATTAATATAAGGAAAATTGCTCGTTTCACAATCGAGGTTAAATAAATTAGTATTAACTATAACTGGCTAATTCTCCACCAGAATTACCCGCATCTGTAGAAGAGGATGAAATGTGCCCCCAGGGTTAGAACTTAAGGGCCAAATGCTCACCCTGTGTAGCTAAGCAGACGGGCAGGCTCGGGCCATTTACAGGGTAATGAGTACAAAAGCTTCCAAGACAACACAATATACCACCGTACACTGCACAAATAAATGTACAACAACAGAATCTAGTAGACAACAAACTTATAACACTCCCTTCCTGGGAACTGGTTATGTGATTAATGGTTTCACATAAAACAATAATTCCTCTTAACAGTCCATTTCACTTTATGATACATTTTTGCAATAAACTACCAGACCATAATTCCGTTATCACAAAAAAAAAATAAAAAAATAAGGCCACAGTTTGCCCTGAATCAATGAACATCATACAAAACATGTACATAAAAAATAATCAAATAAATGAGATACTACACAGATATTTTCAGACACCCAGAGTTGACACATGTGGTTAACCAACACAGATATTTCTTTGATAACCTCTCAAAGCGATTTTGGACCAATCATATAGACTTAGATTTACATGCTGAAGAGTATTCAGATTGTAAGAAGCATTTTGATTGGTTAAAATTTGGTCCATAATCTATGTTGACCAATCATAAACTACTGTTTTTCTGCAGAGGTGTATATAAATAAGTATAGTTTAAATATGTGCATATAGTTAAGGCAGTTTGTTTGAATCAATTTGATTGGTCAACACTTAGTCTTGTGTTTTATTAGCAGACAACAACCATTAATTCATAAATGAACAGATATTAATCAGTTAACTCAGGGTATCTGACAGAGAAAAAAGAAAGGTCATCAGAAAATTAATGGATACATAGAAAAAGTAACAACTATAGGTTCAACAATTTTCTAATGATTCTTTTTCTCCATAAAAATGCAGTCAGGTAAAAAAATATTTCAAAAACACTGTTTCCCTGAAATGTTCATAATCATTAACATTAGCAGTTACAATTGTAAAGATTTCATTGAGACTTCTTATTTTTATTACAGCTAGCTAAATGTCAGAATGTTATTTAGATGAAAACACAAAATGTTATCTGTGCCCTAGATAAGAGTAAAATATACATTAGGTCCCAGATGTCAGTCCCAACATTTCTTTCTTTTCAAGAAAATATGTCCTGGTTGAAACTGAAAGCTATTAAAGCAAGTTTTGACTTCAACAAATACCCAACATTTGAAAAACAACAGGGTACTTATATTCAAGATCATGACTAGAACTAACAGGGGTCAAATTTAAACAATTAAGGGAGCTGTTACCAGGTCCTATTTTCAGAAAATGGGTTTTCTCGTTTATTAAGTAGGCCAATAATAAAATTGGTCCGATAAAAATAAGTATTAATTAGAGTTTAGAATACATACCTCAATAAGACCAGTAACTATTTCATGATAGTGTAAATCTTTTGGACAGTCAAAGGGAAAATATATATACCAAAAAATAACTACAGTCAAACCTGAGAACAAAGGCCATCCTTGGGAAAGACAAAATGAGGCCTTTGTTACAGGTTTGACTGTAGTTGCATAACTCGAAAACATTACAAGCATACAATAGGATGCAATCTTGTCAGCAAAGCCAGCATTCGGAACAGATAAGAATAGTATTCAACCTTCAAGTTAATTTACACATTTTAAGAAACTGAGCATAGCTTTGAAATTTAACCTTTTGAGGAAGGAAGCAAAGGTCAGTCAATGATGAAAGCTATCATTTTCCAAACTGACATAAATTCATGGAGAAAAACCCTCAATAAACATAAATGAGTTAATAACAAAAATTGGAGACTTATATACATATTTATCACAAAAACATTGACAAGTATATGTTTTAATAAATAAGCTTAATACTAGTATCTATCAAAGATAAAAATCATGAAAAAGGCAATTCTATGCCTAAATACTAAAATAACATTAAACTACCTTTATATTAAAATTCTCAAATAAAAAGCTTAAACAAATTATTTGCACATCCATTTATAATACAAGCAGGCAAAATAAAACAAGTTAAATATTTTATATACAAAAAGAATTTTCTTAAAATGAACATTGCATACAAAGCAATGACTTTTTCATACAATCCATGTATTACATTTGTAGTAAGTTAAAATTTCTTAAAGATAAGATACAGTTTTATAAGAAACTTGTTACAAAAACAATACAAATACTACTATGGTAAAAAAAAAACAAATAAAAAAAGGAATACAATGTAGTTATGAAATCAATGTCTGCTGTCTGGGCACTAGTTTTTGAAATCAGCACAGCAGGTAGACTATTGTCATTGTTGTTGTTGTTTTTAAAAGTATTAGTTAGATAAAAACATAATTATTCTCCTTATAAAGAGCTCAATTCATAAAAATATCCACCAAAGTAGCCCACTCATTTTTTCATCAAACTATCTTCCCAAACTAATATATTTAAAGTGGGGCTTGAAACTTCACAATTAACAAAAATAAAGCAACAACAACAACAAACAATTTTTTAGAATAAAAATTTAAATGGTTCATTCTTCTTATATTTAATTTATAAGTTTGAAACTTCATTTTTGGTTTCATACATTAAGCAGATTGAAAAAGTTAATGGAATGATAAATAATCTTATTGATAAAACAAACAAAAAATAAAACCCATAAGGTTAGTTAATAGCATAATAAAATCCTTATTTATAATATTTTATATTATAAATAATCCTTCCCTGTAATCCTCAATTACACACTTGAAATATATATTTTGAAGTTTTACACATGAATTTAGTTTTAACTTTAACACTTAAATGCAAGACCATTTCTAGACGAAAATGCAAACAAGACAATAAGATAAAGCTTACTGGGGTCACCTTTCTGGACACACTGACTGAAAGGCATTTATAGACAGACCTGAAAAGAAACAACAGAAAATAATACATTAGGATACAAATCTTTGCTATACCAAAGTACAGAAACCTTGAATGAGAATTTGCACATTAAAACACTACTTTGCAATCGAGTCAAAATTAAGACCACCTTATTATATGAAACACTCACTTCCAGATCAGTTTCCAACATTCCATCTGAATTTTGCCTTGATAATGAAATCATCTCAAAACGAAGCCCCCTGTTTTTCAGATAAAATTAGGATGTTTTGGTTTGGTGACTAGAAATCATGGTTTGATGAACAATGTCAAAACTCCACAACTTCCATTGATTAATTTAAGAAGGCCCTATGTACCAACTAGTAGAAAATTACAGGAGCCTTTAGCTAAAATTTTGAACTCCAGTACTCCACAATGTGTAATAATTAAGTAATAGAAGCAATGTTTTCCATGAAGAATACAGAAGAACATAGTTTCAAACATGAGAAATGGCATAACCTCAAATTTCAGAGAGCACTTCAATGAAAAGCAAACATTACATTACATTACCTAATTTAGCTGTATTCCTTGAAGAAGCCGACATGAAATTCCTCGAACTTGCCAAGCACAGCTCTCATTTCTTCAATTTTTGGCAGAATTGTAATTCGGAAATGGTATGTACCCTCCTTCTCACCGAAGCCAGATCCAGGGACAGTGCAAATGCCCGTCTTCTCCAGGAGTTGCATACAGTAGAAAAAGTCTGGTGCTTGTCCAAGCTTTTTGGCTGCATCAACCGCCTTTTGTGGTAGATGAACCCGAGGAAATGCGTACATGGCTCCCATCACTTCATTGCATGATATACCCTCAATGGTGTTGAACAACTGTGAGACCATTTTCGCTTTCTCTTTTAAAAGGTTCAAAACTTCAGTTTTTTCTTTTATAAAGACTTCATAGGAAGAGTCACCATCAACTGGTGGATTCACAATTGTGTCAATGACTACTTGCCCAAGAATTGGTGGACACAATTTAGCAGAGATGGACTTCAGCAGTATGGCCCTAACATCAGGGTGAAGATTAATAATTTCAGCATAACCACCCCTAAACCCACATTCACCCATGTAGCCCTTTGAGGCAGACATAAATGAGGCCAGCTCCATTTTGCTGTATTTACCATTGTCTAATTCGGTGAGCACCTTCTTAAAGGAAAAGAATTGAGATCCAGCTGCATATATGTTGTGCTGGTACACTTCATCAGCTAAAATCATCAGCTTTTCTTCATAAGCAAACTTGATGATGTTTTCAATATTTTCCCTGGACAAAACTTGCCCTGTAGGGTTCCCTGGATTGATTACACAAATGGCTCTTGGGATGCATTTACCCTTGGCTTCCTTGATCGCACGCTTCAGTTCGCTCACATCTAAGCCCCATTTGTTGTCCTCATCCAAGTAATAAGGTATGGGGCAGGCATTGAATTCTGTTAGAGTTGCAGAATATAGGGGATATTGAGGTACTGGGATCATAATACCTGCTTTCTCATTCCCATCCTTCCCAGTCATCAACAAATTTAGAACGGTCTTGATACCATCGCTAGCACCAGTGCTTAGAATTATATCCTCCATCTTAGCTGGATGGCCATCACGCTGAGTGATGTATTGCGCAATATCCTGTCGAATAACGTCAATACCAGCAGATGCACTGAAATCAAATTTCATATAAAAATACTATGTTATCACGCCAATCATATATATTCTACAAAACTTTACTGCAACCCTGATTCCAGATTCGATATTTTTTATTTTAGAAAAAGAAAAGAATACAAATTTTACACATGGATATTAATACATTTATCTCTTATCTATTAACATCTTTGGGTAACCATAAGATGAATAAAGTAAGAATGTTGCATGCATGAATTGTGTTTCTTTCTAAAGGTTGTTGATGCTTAAAGTATTCGAAAATGTATGCTAGAAATTTCAATATAAATAATACAAATAATATTTGAAATATTACAATAATTTCATGTAAAAAATTTCCAAGCTTGAAGTTGCTAACAACAAGGGATCAGCTGATTACAGATATTTATATCAGTTTAGTGGTAATCCATCCATTGGTACATGAGATGTTAAAAGGTATTTCTATTTTTATCTCTAGAGGCCCCAATTAGGGGCTGACCAAATTTATTTTAGCAAACCTGCTAGAGGATGATGGTAGGATGCTACAGACTAAGTTTGGTGATGATCTATTCATTGATTCATGAAAATATGTCATTTTAATACTTCCATTTTTAGCTCTAGTTGCCCCTTAAAGGGGCCAACATTTTTTTTAGCAAACCTGATAGAAAACTATCTAAGGATGCTACAGACTAAGTTTGGCAATGATCCATTCAGATGAGAAGATGTCATAAGAGTCAATACCGACAAATTTGCATGGATTAAGGTATTTGCCAGATTAAAGGGCCTGGGTTAGAACAGTCACTGAGATTGGAAGACAATCACCTGTAAGATCCAACACTTTGTCCCTTACAACCTTGTAGAATTCTTCTGGATTTGTTCGCTACATCATCAGGAAAATTACCAGTCGTCATAAGCTCTGGACATGTACAGCAGGCCACAACTTGCCGTATAAACGTTATAGGGTTTTGGCCTGTTGCATGGCAGTCACCAATATTAGCTTGAAGCTGAGAAAAGATAAAAAATAGACTAAACAAAATTCACTTCTTAATAATTACAACAAGGATATGAACTTCAAAACAGGTCTACATAAAATACATGATTTCAGCAATGCTAAAATGTCAACACTGGTGGAGCAGGGTATGACATACAGATGTATTCTCGGGATGAATTAAACATAGAGGGTAGTTTTTTATTTGTAAGAGGTACTCTGAAGAAACAAAAAATACCAAAGCTCTGGCCTGATTAATTATATGTATATACGTTGCAGTTCCTCCACGACAGATTGTCTTATCTATATAGGTCTAAGACCTCGCAGTGGAGATAACAGCTTGTAAAGAAAATGTCATGAATGCCATTTCAGATGAAGGTGATACTAACAACTTTTGAGAAAGGTTTCTGAGCCCCGGCAGCTAATTCTTTTCCAAGAGCAACTGCACGTGTGACAATGGGTCCTCTAACGGCATACTCCATCTCTTTCGCACGGGGATTGACAGTCTTCATTGTCAACACATGACTGTCACGTTCATTGCATATGTCCCCCATGATGTACTTTCTTGGTAACTGAAAATATGTATGTTCACATTTTATTTCAAGAAAATCATATGAATCAGACTGAAGATCTAATTTATGGTAACTTTATGTAATAAGGATTTGAAGCATTTTAATGAAATTAGTTTATATTATGTAACAGAACTAAAATCTAAAGGATAGCTATTTTTTCTTTGACCAAGCATTATGTGTTTTGTAAATGTTAACTGTGGCTAAATTAAAAATATCTTTATTTGCTGCTTCCGACAAAATTTCAGAAAACTTTCCAAATTAGTCTCCATGATATCCTGTTGACTGAATTAATGTTCAGGGGTGTGGAAATGTTTAGCCAGTAAGCTACCAGAAGTAGAGAAGGGGATCTGAGGGTTCCCCCAGTAGGAGGCAAAGGGACAATGCTCCCTGTGGGGAGGGGAGTATGAAAAATGCATTCAAATATCTGGTAGATTATTTTGGCTTCCAGGCTCATTTCTACACCCCTGAATGTTGTTTAATGGACTTACTATAAAATTATATCATAAAAAAGAAGGGATCATAAACACATGAATATCCTATTAAATTACCAGAAAATATTATACCAAGATTTAGGGTAGCAAAGTCAGTTTAATAGCAATCAATAAATAATCAACAAAGAATTGTCAAATGGAAGAAAAGCCATGAAAGTGAAATTTATAGAGACGATTATTATCCCCCACAACCCCACTCAGTTTTTTTTCACAGGTAGGGCAAGGGGCCTTTTTTCATAAATTTGGGTAAAATAACATGGTATTTTTGCAAAATGGGGAAGAAAAGACTTTATGTAAACTGAATTTTACAGGAAAACTGCATGATTTTAATGATTTTTCCTGACGGGATGACGTAAATGGCCCAGGGCTGCTATATAAGAAAAAACCAGCCCATATAACACGAATTCCAGTATCTCCCTAAGGGAAAATAAATGTATCGTTGCCATCAATCTTTCCAGAATTTTTTTCCCCAAAGTAAAGGATAACAAAAACAACATGAAAACCAAAACACAAAATAAATTAACACTCAACAACAAATTAAATTAATTAGTGAAGACTTAAAAGCAAATACATCAGCTAAACATACTGACCTAATTAAATGAAGAAATCAATGTTGTTACGTAAGTATAGCTAGTTAACTTTCTGTATTAGAGAAGGATATGCTCATTTATATCGTTAGGAAGCGGAACTAATTGGTATAATCACTGATTAGACGTTTAATTTCAAGGCAAAAGCTATGAACAATCTCTGAGTGAATGACCATAGCTAAATTTAGAATATTATAATAAAGATGTAAATCAACAATTGAAACTCATCAAGTGGGTTAGCTATCGTCAATTTCATTAATTCGATACGTTATCTATTTATAAATGTAACATTTGATCAAGGTGAATGTCAACAGCTATTGAAAACTTGTCTAGCCACACGTAGAATTCGTAAAGTCATTTCTGAACGACATTTTGCGAAAATATGATAATTTATACAAAAAATTAGCTAATTTATGAGTGAATCAAAGGATGAGGTCACTAGAAACATTGTTCTAAAATAATTATTAAAAAATTACCTAAGTTTTCCACGGATGCTAAATGACTGGTTCTTCTCAGATGGCGTTGTAAATGTACAAATTTGCATAGGGTCGGGAACCAAAAATATATCGAGTCGCACGTAATATTAACAAAGTCGTGAAAACTACAATTGTAGGATATACGCCTACGTTCGGGTATGTTTTATTTCTCTCTTTATCAGGTTTTCCATTTCCTTTTTATTGATAATAATGAATTTTTTTCAAACAATCTTACAAGGTGCTTCAATCGCTCTAGAATTTAACCCAATATTCACTCATCGGCAATTGGAAGCCAACAGGTGAAATCAGAGTACTGGAAGAACTCTCCAGGTTAGAGATATTATTAGTCATACGTGTTGTATTAGCAGTACTCTCGTCTACCTTTATAAGATTACGTCCATGCAAGTGACTAGTTATTGCATATACTTATAACAGTTTTGTATATTTAAAATATTTGTTTATAGTAGTTTGTATGCCCGTTTGCCCGATCAGCTCAGTTGGTAGAGCAGCTGACTTGTAAGCAGAAGGTCGCGGGTTCGAGCCCCGCATCGGGAATTTTGTTTCCTGCCTCCTATTACACGCTTAAACATATCATTTGGTTGCTTGTGTGTTAACAAAGGAAAGCTATTCTACAGAAATTAAGCTGTCAAGATTTGAATAGTACACGAGCGTTACTTAGATTCGGATGTGAACGTAGTGGGTGGGACATGCTTACCTCACACAGATGTTACTGATTTATGTCGACTCATGAACGTCACCATGAACACGACTAGTGCTCTAAATTTTATGCCTGACTGTTCCCCTCAAAAACGTTGAAAATATTCGTCTCAAGTACTCTCCAATGTCCCTGTCTTGAGAAGGCAGATTAAATAATATTTTTATTGACAAATGTTTTCCATTCACGATACACCATTGTTGTCTTGTTCCACATATCAATATGCGGAATGAGAATGGCGTATTAAGCAATGCAATTACGGCGTATTAATTTTATGTGTTGAAAAATGAGCCTATAAATAATTTATGCAACTATAATGTAATGTTTTATAATGCTTTGCTCTTACGTAGAAAATGCCTGTTTATGCAGATTTACTGATAATTATTGATTAAAAACTGGTGATAATTGTTGTATTGTTGGAATATTTTATGATAATGAATTAAGGTAAAAAATGTGTAAAACGTATTTCAAGGGAGAGAACTCTTAGTACCATGTTTGTAACAAATACATGTGTATGTCTTATCTTGAAGAGTAATCCATGTGTAAACTGTAATGAATATTTTCATATGAATGTTAAAATATTCTCCATAGAGTGTATTTTTTCAATACAAAGTTTGCCAATTCATTTAAAAAGTGCATTCAGTTTAGTTTCGTACTGTACCTAATTTTGTGTTCGGAGTCTAGATTTTGATTTCACACAACAGTATTAGCGGTAGAATATCTTTGCAGTTACATGTTTGCATATTAACTGAAAGCTTGCAATTATTTTGATAACTCGAATATTGTGATGTTTTGAAAGATTGAGAATTACTTGGATTTATCTTTAGCCAAAGTGTCGAGTACAGACTCGGGACAACTTGAAGTGTCAGTTAATTTTTTATGGTAGGTTGTACTTGTAACGTCGTTTGTCCACCATATTTTAGTGATAAATGGTGGACAATTGGTCACATTTTAGTACTAATCCGTTCCATTAATCTGTAAGCTTCTGGTAACCCCCCATCATAGCGTCATAATAATTCCCCAAAAAGGATTTCATGTACGTAGCATGGTGTGGAAGGAGAACCCCCAAATAAAGGATATAAAATCAAGACCATATCCATGAAATAGGTCAAATAAAGCACTGATATTAATTATTGACGTAGGTCATCCTATCAAATACTTATAGTTCTCCAGCAATGCACGGTGTCTTTGTTTCTTGGTTAGAACTGGATAAAGTACTTCATTCCAATTTTTGGCAGCAACTTCCAATTTTCTTGCAAAATGTTTTGATGTTGGAGACCTTTGACTTACAAATTGGATATTTACAGCAATTATATCTCGGAGACACATATGCCCATTTCGCGAAATTAAGCATTTCTCTCCACCAAGTAAGCCGACCTGGCGGTCTGTTTCAGCGTAAATTATTCACAATTAAGCGGTGCTCCATAACAATTCGTTAATGGCGAGGATTTACCTTACGTTTGTAGTTTTACTCTGCCAGTTCAGTTAATGGACCTAATTATCATTTCTAGGAAACAATTTTTCGGTCAGGGTCCATGGTTAGTTGATTGTGATAAATGGTTGTCTAGTGTAATTAAATTCCACTTCTCGAACTAGGATAGGTCATTTTAAATAAAGTTGAATTGGAATACAACCAGGGGGTACCGAATGAAAGGAACCAAAACAAGACCCCAAAATTCAAAAGGGAAACATACTGTTGGCCAAAATTAAGATATTGGATTTGGTAAATCTCCTGTCGTTAATTCCAATTTTCCAGTCATGTTAGAAATGTTTTCAAGTGATGAAGGTTTTCTAAATATGTTTTGTAGTACATGCTTATTCACCTGATTGAATGTATGCTTATTTTATGTGTTCGATATTGGATAATAATACTACAAGTAACCATTACATGAATCATATATGAACATGTACGTGCATACTTTAATAGGTCAAGGCTGAAACTTGAATGTTCACTTAAATAACTGAAACTTACTATGTCGAGTTTATAAATTCTTCACTCAGCCGTCTGCGGTAAAACCAGAGCATTTTATGAACGTTTTCCCCAGACATTTATCGATTTCATTAGATCTGCCACATGCGTGATTACTGGGAAACTTAACGAAAGTTTATTACTCAGTTCTATAATCGGATTCAATCGGTAGTGAAATAGCTTTTTAGTATGTTATGTGAAAATCGGAGAAAAATCAGTGTAGGTAAACGCTGTGTGCAACTTCCACTAGTGTTAGTTTCGAATTTTGTATACCGGATATTGGCATCGGCGTGATAGAACGCTTGATGTTTGAACATAATGTGATTTGTTGTGATTTCACGTAAAAAATAACCGTGTATAGGTTAGCAAAGTTTGTTCCTTGCCTTCAGATGGCGTTGCCGTCGGACAATACAACTTCCGATTGGCAGGCTGAGAAGTCTCTGTTGGAAGCATGTAGCCACATGCTGAAGAGGGAAGTGGCATGCGATGTCGAGTTCAGTGTAGGAAAGCAGCAGACGACAGTGAAAGCTCATAAGTTTATGCTAATTTGCAGGAGCTCCGTGTTTCAGGTACTACGAAGGGTCAATTTATATTGGTATAGATCTTACATTCGTATCTTCTAATTATCGAAAACACTAGTGTTTTGTTAAACGTATGCATTGATATCCATAGATTTATAAGTTCGTATGTCCGAAATAGGGTGAACTGTTTTTTATCAGCAGTTTGAAAAAAAAACTTAGTTGCAGACACCAAATGTAGCGTAAGGAGAACATGCTAACCCTGTAACATGTATGCTATGAAATAATGTGGTATTGAATTCAACCTTCATTTGGTGAGTCACTGTATGCACTCTTTCACGCTGTGTGCAAATGTGGCATCCATTTATGAAATATGGTATCTGAGATGAATCCGGTAATGAAATGTTCGTAAAGTGATATTTTACTGCCTACAGATCAATTTTTCGTCGAGTAATGACACATACAGTATAACCTCGCGTAGAGACCACTTCAGTATTACATATCAGACCAGTTATCATAATGTCTCCTTATTTCCGGATCAGTTTTCTACATTTAATTCTTCTGTTTTAACTGCATATTGTGCATCAAATATACATTACTTTTCCAGGCTATGTTTACGAATGACTACATGGATAGCAGACAAACAATTGAAATTCCAGATATAGAACCCGATATTTTCAACAAATTACTCACGTAAGTCTGACACGATGGGTGTTCCATTCTTTATTGATTCACGTTTACTCAGTTGGTGGGATTTTTCCTACTATGTTCTGACTTAATTCACCTAGCACGTGGAGCATGAAATTATAGACTATTCTATCTCCGTTATTGAGAGAAACACAGTGCAGTGTGTTATGTTACTTTTTGGCTGTTACAAACCTTGCTCTCATTCGTCATTTGCAGTTCATGTAAGCGCAGACCTATGGACCGAAATGTTATTTTATTTTTTTCAAGACTTTTACTTTGCATGACAATTCATCACTCAAATACATCTGTCCCGAATTATTTCTCACTGATAAAGGTTGATTCGGTAGTTTTGCACGGGGTGAAGTGGAACATGTTCTTATAAGACCACTTGTAGGACCAAATGGTATATTCTAACTTCAATGTGGCCTCATGATCAGGTTGACACGCAAATAGAATGTTGAAAACGGTACTGAAAATAGGAAGTTTCTTGTAAACTCGTGGTTATCAGAATTCTATATAAGAGGCAAAACATGTTATATCTAAGGTCTAAACTTTTATTGTATTCATGTTGTATAATTAACGTTTACGTTAGTTGGCATATTCATTTTCTAGGTACATTTACACCGATGAAGCAAACATTACAGGGGAAAACGTTCTACCGTTGCTGTATGCGGCTAAAAAATACAGTATTCAGGTCTTAGTTAGACAGTGCCTAAAATTTTTAAGTAACGGAAGGTCACCAGACAATATCTGCGATATTTTAGAACAAGCGCACTTTTATGATGAAGAAGACTTCAGGGATCAGTCGATTAAGTTTATCTTGGAGAATGCCAGGGAAGTATTAAAATCTCCATCTTTTCGGGAACTTTGTGCCGATTGTGTTAGAAAAATTGTGGCATGTGACGAGCTGCAGACGGACGAGCGGACGGTATTAGATGCTGTGACGTCATGGGGCGAATTTCAGTGTGAAAAAAGAGATATGGAGCGAACTAATGAGAACATAAGGACTGTGCTTGGCGATTTACTGTTTCTTGTTCGATTTCCTTTGTTAGGCGAGTCTTATTTTACAAATGTTGCGTCCGAGTCTGACCTTTTAACCGACTGCGAAAAAGTAGATCTCTTTAAATATTTTTATAAATCAGGTTATAAAACTTTTAAATTCATCACACGAAATCGCTATGCAACAGGTGCTATTTCCCAGCATTCCATAAAACCAGAACAACAACCAGATGACAGATCAATTCAAACATGCATGCGCTTTAGTCGTGTTTGTGATGATGGTTCTTGGTATTGTGGTGGGGAACCAGATGCTATAGGATTTTCAGCCAATCAAAACATCTGGATTCACGGCGCGCTTGTGTACGGTTCATACATTGGCGAAGGTACCTATGACGTCACTTGTTCTATTTATGACTCGTCTGACACGGAAATCAATGTAGTAAGAAAGCAAATCAAAACCAGCGAACATCAACTTACGTACGTCTTGCTGTTTGAAAGAGCTATGGCAGTGTTGAAAGACAAAAAGTATTCAATACTTGTGAAATTAACAAATCCAGACGGAATCGATACTTATCAAGGCAAAGATGGCAACTCGTATGTGAGTATCGGATATGTTAAATTCACGTTCATGAAATCGAAACACAGCCGGAACGGGACCGATGTTAAGATGGGTCAGATTCCCGGACTGTTGTTTTCTACCGTGGATTGATTAGTCAACTCTTATCCCGTGATCCCACCCAGGGATTTCGACAGTATTGAAAATGGTTTATTAAATTTTATGATAATCAATGGGGTACTAGTAATTGAACTTCGACATTTTGTTGTAATTAATTCTGTCTGAACAATGCTGTCAACCAGACGTGTTTTGTCTCTAATCTAGTACACTCTTTATGTATTATTCCAGAGGATATATTTGGTTTAGAGTACATCAAAATGCGCTTTAAATACTGCGGAACTGTTACCACAGGTATTGTAAAAACGTCTATCTTATGAACAAGGTAGCATGCAATGCGATGCAAGTTTCTAGATAATTATGGAGCTTTCATAGAATGGGTTATAATATCCCGAGTTAGATATATACAGCTTAGTGTTAAATGTCCTATGTTTATGCAATAAATTTTTTTAAATCGCTTTAAATGCATTTTCATGCGTTCCTTTTCATACAGCTGTGAAATAATTAGAAAACAAGCCGATGTTTTACAAAATACGCAACCCAGCATGTTTGATTGTTCAGATGGCTTACAAATATGGACATGAAGAATTGGATTAAATTTGATCGCAATGATAAGCTATTCAATCGCTTCGTTCCGTACATTTTTCAGAACATGTCTTTTATTTCACTTGTCACTTGTACACAGTGCTGACCGAGGTGTTCCAATAGTAATATATTGGGTTACAGACGCTTGTTTTGGTCTGGATCCCGTTTGATCTATAATTCCGCATTGAGATGTTCAGAAATCTGCTATAATCTTTTTTCGCTGGTTCTCGTATTTGAGTACATTCCGTCTCACTGAAATGACTCGCTACCAATATCGATTCTTGGAATAAAAATTCCATATCAATGATTATCTGTACGAAACTATGGTGATTTCACCCAATTACAGCGTCTGCGATGATGATTCAATCGCGTGCTTAAAATAATCGTCTGCGATGATAAGAAACGCGTGAATTGTGTTCTGTTGTAGGATTAATCATACCGTAATGCTTTGCAGCCACGCAAATGATGACCAGATACCTTGTTTATTATATTGATGAAAAAGAATCGATCAAACTTTTTCCTAATGAGTTTGATGTATCCAAAACTTGAGATCAATATAAGAAAATCACAGCTATGAACACTTACAAAAAGTCACTGTAAAGGTTAAGTGACTTTCATAAGCTTCATTTTTTAAATCTGAAAATAGTGTAATGCTGTAATCAGATTTAATTATTTCATATTTCTGCTGCAAGACTGGCACTGTAGGCGTTGATCTAGGTATAAGATAATCGAGGTGTTTTATTAAATCAACACAACATCCACACTTTTGATGCGTTATGAGTTTAACTTTTATTATTGATGCAATTGAATCAGTGACAGAAAATCCAGATTCTTGCCTTTTAATAATTTAATAATGAAAACCGTTGCACGAAAAAAGTGATAAATTTCACATTTCACTGTATAGCGATAGGGATAATAACGATACAGCAGGTATTTGTTTTAAAAAACAAGCAGCTGCGAAAACACCGTGTTTAAGAAGGTTTTATCACATACACTGTTTTGATGAAAAAAAATGTAGAATAATCGGAAAGGTTTGGAGGCATAGTGGAAAGAGGCTGACCGAAAAGCAAAACGAGTCAATAAAAGCTGATGGAAATACTGAAATTAGACATATTGGTGGAAATAAGTTGAACACCCCATTTAGCTAGCTTTAAAGTGATATTCAAATGTACGGTAAACTTCACTTAGCGACCACTTCAGTGTAAAAACCACCTGATTATAACGACCACTTATTTTCGGACCGATATTCAATTTTTTTATATTGCCTCTGTGTTTAAACTTGATAATGAGACATCTAAGTATTAAAAATGAATATTTTTAGTCCCAAAGGTGGTCTTGAAATCGATGTTTCTAGGGTCATGTACTTGTCTTTTAATTTGCGATCAGCATAAATAAGTTTTGAATTCATAAAAATGATTATTACTAGGGTCATCTATTTGTCTTTTAATTTGCGATCAGCATAAATAAGTTTTGAATTCATAAAAATGATTATTACTAGGGTCATCTATTTGTCTTTTAATTTGCGATCAGCATAAATAAGTTTTGAATTCATAAAAATGATTATTACTAGGGTCATCTATTTGTCTTTTAATTTGCGATCAGCATAAATAAGTTTTGAATTCATAAAAATGATTATTACTAGGGTCATCTATTTGTCTTTTATTTGCGATCAGCATAAATAAGTTTTGAATTCATAAAAATGATTATTACTAGGGTCATGTATTTGTCTTTTAATTTGCGATCAGCATAAATAAGTTTTGAATTCATAAAAATGATTATTACTAGGGTCATCTATTTGTCTTTTAATTTGCGATCAGCATAAATAAGTTTTGAATTCATAAAAATGATTATTACTAGGGTCATGTATTTGTCTTTTAATTTGCGATCAGCATAAATAAGTTTTGAATTCATAAAAATGATTGCGTCTGTTCTTTGAGCCGAACCGTCTGGATGACCTCATTTTGGCTCGTGTAAGTATCGTCCACGATTTTTATGTCAGTTTTCTGTGACACATTGATATAATAATTCATACTGACCGTACAAATGTCTGCTTCTGGTATATCGTGGACGAACTCCACGCCTCAATAACTACGTCACACTCTCCTACAATAACGACTGCTATCATACATTTCGTGACCTTACTTGAATCTCGCGAAAGTTAAAATTGATGATACACCAAGAAAAAGCTTTATGGAGTTTTAGAATTGGTAATAAAAAGAGAATTTCATTTTAAGTTCAGCTTAAAATCATGTGACACAATTTCCAAGATATCTTTTGTTGCTAATAAATATACTACTCATTTTGATAAGGATAGCTTTTTCAATGCTACATATTTTGTAACATACGCAATGCAGTCCCTCAATTTTTGGTGTGTATATTTATTCGAGTGTTTACTACAAGGTACAGTTAGTTTTACTGCGGTTTCACGGCCCACGGCTTCCCGATTTGCACGGGGAAAAGGCTACCCATGAAAAGAGGTGTGGTGGCCACATGTACAATTGTACACACTTTCAAGTTATTCACTTGAATCTAACACATTCAGCTTAAAACTTACTGAATACGTAAAATATGGCGAATTTGCGCGTACGGCATCGTTTAAGTAGGGAAGAAATGAATATGGGGGTCGGGATGCTTGCAGCAGGGCGTTCTCAGCCTCACGTGGCACGTGCACTCGGCGTGTCACAGAGTGTAGTTTCACGGATGTGGAACCGTTACCAAACTTATGGTGACGTTACCCACAGGCATGGGGGTGGTCGTCAAAGAGCAACAACGCAGGCTGAAGACAGGTTTTTAGTTATACAAGCTCGACGTCACCGGTTTATGAACGCAACAACGCTACGTAATGACGTTGAAAATGCAACGGGATTGTCGACTCAAACAGTACGAAACAGACTCCTTAGTATTGGTATGCGCCCTAGAAGACCCGCAATCCGCATTCCATTGATGCGGCAGCATTTGCAAACACGCCTTCAATGGGCCCGAGGTCACGTCACATGGACGTTGAACGATTGGACCCCGGTACTGTTCACCAATGAGTCCAGATTTTGTGTGGACTTCACGGATAGACGGGCACGGGTGTAGAGAATGACCCATGAGCGTTTTGCACCTATTTGCATTGCAAACCATGATCGCTATGGAGGGGGTTCCATCATGGTGTGGGCGGGGATCAGCATGCAGGGCAAGACTGACCATCATATGGTGGATAACGGCAGTCTGACGGGCCAACGGTACGTTGATGAGATCCTGGACGTGTATGTTCGCCCGTACGCTGGCGCTATAGGCCCTGAATTCATTTTAATGGACGACAATGCAAGTCCACACAGGGTCATGGTGACCAACAGGTACCTCCA
Organism: Lutraria rhynchaena; assembly: GCA_008271625.1. Classification (NCBI taxonomy): domain Eukaryota; kingdom Metazoa; phylum Mollusca; class Bivalvia; order Venerida; family Mactridae; genus Lutraria; species Lutraria rhynchaena. The sequence goes on from VIBL01000036.1 coordinate 2,170,514, forward strand.
GGATGCCACCATCGTCCGAATGGACTGGCCGGCACGTTCCCCCGACCTCAATCCCATAGAACATGTCTGGGACATGCTGCAGAGAGCCATTTCAGCCCGCCCTGTTAAGCCCAGTACAGTCCAGGAGCTAAGACGGGCCCTCTTGGAGGAGTGGGTTCGAATCCCACAAATCTCAATCCGGAGGCTTGTTAGCAGCATGCGCCGGCGATGTCAGGCGGTTATCAATGCAAATGCACATCACACTCGATACTGACCAAGAAATTAATTCAATTAATTCATTCGCAGCAAAATTTCACATTTGGCACATCCATACGAAAACGTCAATTTAGCACCCATTCAACTTTTGGCTTCTGTCATGCTTCAATGAATACACCAAAAACGTATTTCTATCTTCAAACAAATAGACAAATGCATAAACTTTCAATTAAAATAATAAAAGTTTGGTAGACATTTATATCCAATCAAATATAAGCAATCTAAAAAGCTATCCTTATCAAATTTTGAGTAGTATACTTTCACTGTAACAAAGATATCTTGTAAGGGGAGATCACTGTGTAGAAATTGTTAACATGTAAACCGATGCATCGGTAGCATTTTTTCTAAACATTACATATCTTTGAAATAGATCCTTTCTGATATGTATAGCAAACTAATATTAAAATTTTGGGGCTAAAATCTTGACGAAAAAAGCAGATAGCTGAGATCTTTGACATCATATAGCAGGGACCTCTGTGTTGAAGATTGTATCATGGTATATTCTTCTAGTAAAAATCCCATGCCGTGATTCAACTTCAGATAATAGAAACCAAATGCCGTAAAACGTATCTTTTACAGAGAGTTTACTATTATACATTATGTATAGTACTATATACTTATTGATAATGTCTTATTTGTACAAAATTCTTAATTTAATTCTCAAAGTTTATTGATGCAGTGGATCAATTTTGGTCAAATAAATATTTTTTGAAACGTTTTTTTCTTTAATAGTTTAAAAGCTATTTTATTGGCATTTAATTTTTTACTTTCTGTAAACCACAAGTGTCCTTGAAACACAATGGATTTTTATTATACATAAATGTATAGAATCTTACGCATATCAGAGAAAAGTAACGTTTCGTCTCTTTAAATATGGAAGCCTTATAACTGAGCACGTGAAAAAAGAACCCTTAATACATGTACCGTAGATAAAATTTTAAAATTCAGGATAAAAATATACATAGAAATAGATTGACATCAACTCGACTTATACTATTGATGAAATAATTATACGTAATACTTCAATGACTCTTAACGATTATAAATTAATTTTACTGTCAAGGGCAATCACTGAGTGGAGATTGATTTTTATTGAACGACTGAGAAAGACGACTTTGCATTCATTTGTTCGAACACGTGAACGTAATTATCGGAATGTCACTTATTTAAAGTTTGTGAAACACATTTGTTAGAACTGTAGCCACCAATACCAACCATGTTAAAGTAGATTCCAGTTTCGAAGATCCTTAAAAAGAAGACAACAGCCATTGAGGCAAATAAATATTGGTAAGAAAATTTTCTTAAAAAATCACCTTACAGAGTACATGTTTTCAACAATCAGCAACGTCTAATTGGCTGTCACACTTTGGCGTGGTGATACTCAGGTCAACAGATAGCATTGAGTACATGTTCTGAATACAGTCAACCACCTTTTAAGGGTTGCATTGGTTTACTCCATGAAAGAATGTGTACCAAAAGTGTGGTCACCGTTGACATGGTGACCTGTATTTATAGATTTCAGTAGGCATAGAATTGACTGTTGTATGTGAATTAGTTCATAATTTTTCCATGGAAGTATATCAGGGCATACAAATCATGACAACGTATCCGACGAGACTGGTGGTACTGAAGAACATTAAGTGACTGTCAACATTACATGAAAGAGATACTAGTATGCGCCAAACAATCAGTGACAATAACGAGCTTATCTATGCTGCTTAAGATGAACACAACCATGTCAAAGCAACCGGACCTTGGGGGACCTCTTTTCACCAGGGTTTAAAGTTGCACCAACAGCAAGGTTCATTTGGTAACATTCCAGCTTAAATAGTGGAGGAAGACTCCAGGCGTTCACCTGGGTAGAACCACCGTCCTTCAGTAAGTTAGCTAGACAGCATCCTCACATGTGAATTTTTCTGGTCCCGGTTGGGATTCGAACTCGTGCAATGGCGGAGTTATTACTAATATTTAAGCAATATTGGCTATGTAAACGGACCACCGTATACATGTATATGAAATACTAAAGGTAAAAATCAATACAAGGGAATGGCATTAACAAGCAAACCGGTCTTTGAAGACTTATTACATGTATGTCTCAATCGTGACGTAGAACATCTAACAACCTGACATTTCACTGCAGTAAATTTGAACATAGGGACATTTTGACTACTTACCACAAGTGAAGCAACAAGTTCCGTGTGGTCGGTATTTGATCTCGCAATCCAACGTCTCTACACAGTCAATTACAGTACACACTTCCTCGTCGTTATAGCAACTGCACATATAACACGGATCAGTATTAGTTCTTTGACCTACAGAAAGAAGAGTCTCATATTCATTTTCCATGCACCACTTAATGAACACAATTAAAGACCGTCTTGGATCCATGGCTCTTCCGATGGTTGTATTAATAGACTTAGCGGACAGTAAGTTTTGCTACTTCACGCTAAGTATTTATATTTAATTACTAAATCCTCATTTACAGTACACAACAGTCTTTTTTGTATTATATTACTTTCACGCAGCTCTTCCATTGGTGTCAGTCCAACGCCTGTCAAGTGAATGCTTTTAAATTAATGATAGTAAACAATGAAATCTGGACATTCGTACACGGCTTCCAGGAGTATGTATAATACATTGCAGTATGAAATATTTGGTTAATATCGTACCATATTTACTTAGATTTGAAAACCACATGAAACTTTTAAGGCATTCCCTGTACTCGTTCACATCGTAATGACTCCAAAACCCTAGCTAGCATTACATTCCTTGTGATGATGTAATTATTTCGGCAAAGTGTTTACAATTTGTATGACAAGCTCTTATTAAGATTTTATTTCTAGAATTTGAAGTGATTTGTATCAAAGCGACTCGTAACATTTGGAACACCCCATTTTTTTCCTTTATATATCATGTTACTAGGATATTACCCGTGGCGAATTTTGTTCCATTAATAAAACAAGCCGCTGGTGTGGTGGTCACTGTTGTTAGTGGTGTGATCGTGACATTATCACATTCAGGACAACATTGTCCCTTTACCTTCCTTGAACGACCATTACATGGTGGTACGGTGAAAAAGCATTCGTGATCCCAAGCAAGTTCGTGTCCATCTTGACAAATGCTCCCATAGCAATTGTAGTCCTTGTCGTTTGATATTGTCTCGCCTACAAATGTTTTATTAGTATCATTACGATACATGTGTCATAAAAGTTCAACAATACACCCCAATAATAGTTAATAGTTAATAAATTTGACTACGGCCATTACTTATTGTTAAAATTTATTTTGTTAATTGCCCTTTACTTTTAGTTTGTAATTTCATCATTCAAATTACTTAACCCTTTGCCTCATAAGCATACTTTGGACTCTTCCAAATTCAAAGCAAATATACAAAACATCGATTTATTTAAGAAAATTGGGTTATTTCTCTCTGACAGTGTGGAAAACGTGGCAAATGAAGTCATTACTCATTACAAGCAATGGCTTCTTTTGCCACAATGTTTCAAAAGTCGTCTACTTCGGCTGCGGGGAAATGCGTTATTATGAGGTAAAGGGTTAAAGATAAATTCTCAGTTGAATTTATTGAAATTAGAAAGAAAAATAACTATCAATAATATGAGGTAAAAAGCAATACGTCATCGAATATTAGATTTCTACGTGATATTATCGTCACTTATCAACAGTCACAAATAATCTTAGATAGATAGATTTATTTCGGCAGTTAGTGCATATAATAATGAATGAAAAAACACAACAACAGACAATTCATCAAGAAATCAATGACCATGCGCATTAACACCAAGGATGACACAAAAAGAGCAAGTCCTTAGTTCCATTTAGATGCAATCTATTCAGAAAAATCTCACTAAGGACCATATATATGCGCTTCATCAAAACCGCGACCTTTCTGTTTACAGTGCTCTCTACCAACTGAGCAAGCTGTTTAGATTGAAATTATTCGTAGATAAGTATTAGGTACGTGTATATTCATTTCTGCGGCTGCAAAGCGGTGTATTTTAAAGGCGTTCTTAAATTGGCGGTATCTTAGCCAATTGCTAAAATAAACCCATTTAAATCCAAAATCGCCAAGTTCAAAGCCAATCTTTGCCGTAAATGGTGCCATCATAATTGAAACAGGTACATAATTTGTCTTTATTAAACCTATTTGATTACACACGCTCGTGACAAGAAGCATAAAAAATTATGACTAATAATCTTTTGTATTGGCGGTTCTAGATTTTGCGGATTTGATAAATATAGTCAAAATAATTACCTTCCTGATACATCTTTCCATTGATAAAACATCCACCCGACGGAGATGATGTTGGTATTGTTGTTGTTGGTGTTGTTGGTGGTGGTGTTGTTGTTGGTGTTGTTGTTTCGTGGCAGTCTGGACAGCACTTGCCTACAACTTTCTCCAGTGTACCGGAGCATTCTGGCGTGTAGAAAAAACATTTATCGTCCCAACTAAGAACGTTGCCGTTATCACATATCGTCCCGTAACAATTGTACACCGAGTCTTCTTCAATTGTTTCCCCTGAAATATTTACAAAGTTTTATATATAACTTGAAAGTCTGTATTATTTCCTTCCTTAAATATGTACACCTATTAGTTTCCCAAAAATTCTTCTCCTATTCAATAGTTACAAATGAAATTCCAACGCTAATGGATGGCAAAACTTTTTACAGGGAACAAGTCTGATGACGATTGGCGATTTTCCGCAAAACCACCGTCCTTGATTTTATGAACCGATCAGACTTTGATTTCAGGTTCATTTCTATTCTTTGTACAATTATTTGCTGTTATCAAATTATGCAAATTGTGTTTAGGGGCCACCTCTGAATAAAGACCACCGTGTTAAATAAAGATCAGCTATCAATCACACTTTGTTTTCCCAAGGGTGGCCTTTTCACAAGTTCGACTATATATGCAAATATTTAGAAATACATGAAATCACTACATTGATTTTGTTAGTTAAAACGTAATTCTAGATTACAGAATGTGTTATTGTAATGTGATACTGAACTTTGAAATATAAGATGTCCAAACGACAAGTAAGTTTTGACAAAAAAAATGTAACACAAATATCGTAATTTGAAACGAGCAAAAATGTTGAAATCTTTCATAAATGCACACTTATTACGTATAATCTAAAATTTGCAGATAAGATAAATCGATCTCCAGCTAAACATAAGTTTAATAGGTCGATTATTTCAAATATATATAGAACAACTGTATATACAAACAAAAATAGACATCGTTATAAACTTTAAGTTATCTGTGAATTTTTGTTTTTGCAGTAGTACATGAGCGACTTAGTGATAATTATGACAAAATTTTGTAAGGTAAACAAATCAATTCCCCTTTTTGAGTCTATCGAACATGTCATATTTACCTTTTCTAACATTTTACGTGTCTCTCGAAGCACAGGGGGAGGGAATCAAAATGGGATACATCCCAATTTTTAAAGTGTATGTATCATACATATACCCCCAAACATTTGAACCAAACTGTGGAATAAGAAGTTGGGTTTAGAGTATTAATTACTTATATAACACATAAAAAATCCGTACTTATCAAGGTCAGACCAGGTTAATGTCAAAACTAACCAGTCATTGTCCATGTACACTTAAACTTTCACTATGTTCTGTAAATGAGCCAAAAAAGAAAGAGTTATCTCCCCCTTTTTACTTGGTCGCATGTATATTCAAATCGTTCATACTCCTGTGCGTCTTTGGTAACACGACACCAGTCAGATAAATGCCTATTTATAGATTAGCTGTCCTTGGATCTTTTTTAGCGACTCATTTTCACAAATTCGTCTGCCGTCTGTGTACGTACTTTAAAGTTAAATATTTGCATTCCTCTAAATTAGCACGGAAACGTTGATTTGAATTTAGAATTTCTTTTCAGTCGAGTTGGGATTTGTGTATTCATTGTTTGTGTTTATTTATATCTTATATTTTGAGACTATAAATTATCTATTTAGATTATCATGTTTTTCTTTTCATATTTTATTTGAAGTTTAGTAATGTTGATATGTTATGTTATTTTGTCAAATATAAAAATGTTGCATTTTTATAACATATAATGCGATTACTAGTTGGGCTAGGCGGGGTGAGGGGGGCGCTACATTAGGTTTGACTGTATTATTTTTTACTAGCCGTTAAACACCCAAAAAAAATCGAATCTTCAAATTAAACGGGCTTGTATAGTTTAAACATATTACCAGTTCATACTGAACTGATTTGAATAGATGTGCGAATTTAATAAGATGTCGTAATAACACGGGGGGGGGGGTCCTGATAAAGCACGAAATTGTGGAGCTATCACCAGTGAGATAGTTATGTTACATGCAAATCATTTTTGTTCCCCTTTTCTTGTATTAAGCAATAGATAACATGTGTGGAAGGAAATACAGTTCAACATTTAATCATATTTCAAGTTTATTAAGCTCATGTTATATCAAAGGATTACGCCAGTGTCCAAGACTTATGATCGGTCTTCAGGCTTGAATTACATTACTTTATATATTTGAATGGATCCATGATAAAACAATGATGATATTAATCATAAGCCGGGTTCGGAAGGGGAAAAGCTGAGCTGGGATCCACCCCTATTAAATCTGGCAAGAGTATTAGAATATATGTACATGCTTTCCATAACTATGTACATAATGTAAAATTATATTTAGATCAACGCGGAATCGGCCAAAGTGACGGTTGTTCACCCCTTACTTCATGGAATTAAAATCAGGATAATTTGCACATCAATAATTGAACAAAATCCTGTATCCGAGGAAGGTTTAACGGAATGAGCTAAAACTATTACTTTAACTAGTGTTTTGTTTGGAATGAGCTAAAACTATTACTTTAACTAGTGTTTTGTTTGGTTTGAGCTAAAAACTATTACTTTAACTGGTGTTTTGTTTGGAATGAGCTAAAACTATTACTTTAACTGGTGTTTTGTTTGGATTGAGCTAACACTATTACTTTAATTGGTGTTTTGTTTCATCCACTAATGCGTAGTTTGCGCAGGACAGAAATTTTACCTTTCTTTGCTTTACAATATTTTTTTTGTTTTTTTTTTGAACCCATGATTAATCCTAACGACTTGCTAAAATGATATTTCTTACGTCATTTGAGTCGTTTTTAGTCGTTTGTTATAATGTTGTAATTCCATACTTAATGTTTGCTTCAAAATGAAACAAACTGAAAAGTGATAAAGCAGTGCTATTTTATACTGTGTCATCGAAAAATATCAAATGTTCTTTCGTCATATTCTACACTATTTCTGTAATTACCGAATCTGCATTTTCCCGCCATTTAGGACGAAGAATGGCTCCTAACCATAGTCCTAACCATCGTTGTCAGGCTCTGTGGATCCTAGGACTTTCCACGTGTTCTGTGTTAACGGTCGTACTGATTGTGTCCCCTTTCTTATCTGGTGACTCAAAATACAGCATTTCGTATGAAGTCATGTTCTGGTGGGAAGTTGGATTTCTGGCGCCATCGATTCTTGCAATGACTGTGCAAATTGTTCGATGCAATGCATTAAAAACGACACGCGGTGATGACAACAGTTTAGCTGAAGATGGTGAGACAAGTGGCATTGAAAACAAATCACCTGATAATAGAACGACTTCGTGCACACTAAAATGCATTTTTGAAGGCTTTTGTCTAGTAGTCTGTGGATTAGGCAGTTCCGTCTTACCAGGTAAAGTGATATCAAGTGTCATTAGTTGTTACGATATGGAAAACAGTCGAATTTACAAAATAAAAGTTGCCTCCCTAGTCTGCTTTGCACTCTTCAGTTCTGTTGAAACCGTCTGGTTAATGCGTTTCAAGAGTATCAAAAAGCTGAAGGATTTCACAGGATGTGTTTATTTCTTGAATGCTATTGCGATTATGTTAGTTATATTAGGGAATGTCGCTTTGTGCGCTAGAAGTGTCCTAGACACCATAAGGGCATCAACAACTCGCTCTATTGCAAGCAGAAACGAATCCATGTCTCAGCATTTCTTTGATGTAACACTTGTGTTTTCAAAATGTTCAAACAACACGGAAGTTGCAGACATCGGAGTTCTGATCTGGTACCGTTATACATACTCTTTTCCATTTTTATTTGGACTTCTAGCAACGAAATTGATTTTCTCGGTACTCTTCAGTAAGGACAAAATCAACAACCAAGAGCCTGGATATGATAACAGTGACTTAAGTAGTAGAACAAATGAGGCCCAAGAAAGCAACCCTGATCATACATGTACATGTATTAAGGATAAGTATTGTCGACTCGCATGTAAATTGATTTTTCGAGCTATCAGGTGCATGTCAAAATACTCATACATACTGAGCATTATGTTTGCGGTCTGTATGTTTGGTCTCCGTTTAGTTTTTGAATTACTATCAGGCTCATTCAACACATCGGATGGATCTGCAAACACAGGGAAATACACCACTGCTTTACACGTGATCATACTTATTTATAACTATATTTATGTATCAGTTCCCTCATTAGCTTATTTTCTGTTGTGTAAGAAAGAGATTAAAGCGAACTTTGATCTAAACAAGAGTCTGCTAATGATTAGCGCGGTTGGAAATATCTTTTTTTGCCTGTTCGAGATGGTCGATTCCGTTGCCGTATTGCGTCATCTTACGAACGAGACGAATACATATGAAATATTCTATTTCGGAAGTCTCCTGTTTAGGATTTTCGGAGTATTTTGTAAAATAATGTTTATTTTCTACTGCCATGGTCTCTCAAAAGACCAAACGATTGAGAAAAATGCTGACACACTTCTTCTTGTTCGCGGCGTGCTTATTTTCTTGGCATATGACAACGGTTTCCGATGGTTGGCGGGTACAATCATGCCAGAAGCAGCCTTGAAACAAGTTCATGTAATTAAAGATGAAGACATATTCGGAGTTATCAACTGGCAGATGGTTGACAAACTCTTTGCTCCTACGGTTCTTCTGTTTAGACTGTTATCATCCTTGATGTGTTCAGACCTCTCCAAAAAAATAAGGCATGTGGACATTGAACTGGACACAAGTGGTAACCACATTCAAGACATTGACGAAAACGAACGAAGTCGACTTTTTCCAAACTAAAACCATTTGAAAGGCATGCTGTATAAATATTTTCGGCCAACATTTAAAGCGTTTGGAAACCCATTTGATAGTGTATGTACATTATAAATCTAAACTAAATACAGTAAAAATTCGTTATTGCGAGCATCGATATCACGAGCACATGACTTATCTCGAGCAGTTTTTAAAGTACCGTCAATTTTTGTTCTTAGTTGTATATAATTTTCCATGTTCATTACGAGCATCGTTCTCTCCATACCTCGAGCACAAATGATGTGATCCAATGATTTAACTTTTATTACCCTGAGGAGTATCATGTTGTATCGTGTTCGCACCTAGTACATGACCAATGATATTTACGTGCCGATGAGCGCAAGTTACACAATAAAAGAACGGAATTATAGTCGAGTACTTAGTTTTTTATACGTCTTGACAATGAAATATTAATCGCTTGCATTAAAGAATTTTTATTATCAGAGACTGTATGTTTAAAACTTATTACGCGAATTTAAATACATGAAATAGAACCATAAACATTATGTTAATGAAGTAAATGCCTTGTTTATTAATCTCAGGTGCATTTGCAAACCATTTATGAGATCATTGCGTTGCGCATCAGCGCAACACAAACTTGGGATGGGGTGATTTTTCTGGCATGTGAAGATAGCGATGAATGGTTTAATTGATATGGTGAGATAGCAAAGAATAGTTTAACTGATATGGTGAGATAGCAATGAATAGCTCAACAAGACGGTTAGTTTGATAAACGGGGATCATCTAAAAGTTAGCGAAACCGTGCAAAGTGTTCATAATTGAAAGCTTTGTTTTAATTACTTCGCAGTCGTAAGATATTTGGATTTCCAATCTGATATAATGTTTGTTTCTCTTTAACACACTTCTTTAGTGCTTGAGGAAAGTAGTTTACTCAAACAATACAGTGAGTAAAACTGCTGTCTGTCCAAATCGAAATGGTAGTATATTAGACTGCACAATACACGTTAATTATTGAATGACCCTCGTCGGTCTACTTTTTGACGGTGAGTCATATTTCTGCTGCAGACGCTTCATGGAATTCATGATAAAGGCGGGGTTTAGCAACTGTGGCGGGCTACAGGTTAGACTAATTTATTTGTTATTGCGAGATGTTTATTTAAACTTTATTTATCAAGCAAAATCTATAACAACAGTATTTTCACAGTTAATTCCCTGCGACTCGATGATTGAAATGATTTAAAAGGCTAGTTTTGGATGTTATCATGTAGGAGTAAAGAATGTTACGAGTATAAGCATTTCCAAAAATGCCTGGAATCCCCGTTTAGCCAAGTATAAGAGCTAAGGATAGAAAATTGAATTAAGATTTCTTTGAGATTTCATTTCTGGTTTCATTGCAACACATTTTATTTCCGACCATACAAAACAGCCCCGAAAGAGCATATGTAAAACACATAAGTAAAATTTTGAAGTATCGCATTCAGACGAAAGAAAGGATTTCATGATGAATTAAACTAGCATTCATATCTAAATATTCATCATATAAAATCCTTTTTTGTGGATATAGACTAGTTTCAGAATAATAAAAGCTAATGTTTTTGGGTGAAATGTTCGAAATATTGTTTACCTCACAGGAGCCTACAAACTGGTATCGAGCTTCATACAGTAAAAAAAGGTATGTCAATTATACATACAGATAACCCGACAAAAACCATGGCGGATGATATCCCCGTAGGTCCAAAGACTTCTTCAGTATTAAGATCCTTTCATGTCAACGGGCGGGTTTTCTTTATTTCTTCTATACATTGAGTTGAATTGAATTGATCCAGAGAGCTTATTCCCCCGGTCACGATCAATATTAATAGCATTATCCACGCAACGATACTTCTATCACCCCCTAATTCCACGTTGATTTTTTGATTCAGAGATAATTATGAGTTGACGTTTACACACATAATCAGATGTTTAAATTTACGTGAAATATGTTTGTATGATGATATTGTAAAAATTGTTTATGGTTCACCGTAACTGAAAACTTCCCGTACCTCACACAAGGGCTTGATTACAATAGTGTTTACAAACCATTTTTTTGTATAATTTATGGACTTACTGTGTATTACATTGTATTTCATTATAAACAGGTGTGTTTCCTAGGGTTTGAGTACAGCCAAACCTGTGAACGAAGGTCAGCCCTGGGAAAGACAAAATGTGGCCTTTATTGATAAATGGTATTTATTTGGGGGTCAGTTTGTTCTAAATGACCAATGGCAGTTTTCTGAATATGGCCTTTATTCGGAGGTGACTACAAACTCAAGTTTGACTGTATATGATTCAGATTTTCAAACTTTACATAATTGTATTCGTTAAAATAACTATGTTTTCATACTTGTATACCCAAGTAATTCACGTTATTATTTGACTCGTTTTATTTATATAATCAGATATTAATCTACTTCCTGATGATTCTTTGTCTTTTCTATTTTAATTGGACTTTTATAAATGATGTACCTATGTTTTCATACAAGTAATTCACGTTATCATTTAACTCGTTTTATTTAAATAATCAGATATTGATCTAATTCCTGATGATTCTTTGTCTTTTCTATTTTAATTGGACTTTTATAAATGATGCATATTCAAAATAAAATGTTTACATCAAAATGGCGTCCGGGAGTTCTGTTTCAAACTACGACTTACTTACAAAAATTAAACATAAAACAAACAGGATTATTTGAAAGAACCAAATGCAGCAAAATTTAAACGTTCACAAGCAAATTTCCGAATCAACAAATCAACGGTGCGTACGGCTTGTAACATTAGTCACAAAAACAGAACATACAACACCAACACTAAGCAATTTTTCACTGGGTTTAACGCCGTCTTTCAGCAATTTTTCAGTTGTGTACGGCGACCGGTTCACTTAACCAGTTTTCCTGGACTGTATAGGCCTTTACAGACACATGATTTATCTGCCCTTGATAGCTCTTCATTAGGAGATAAAGAACGCACATCTGCTACTTCCGGGTAGTACTGCGCTTCTTAGATGTATGATTTTCAACACTGCATAAGTATCGTATCCTAATTAAATGTATGTCAAACTGGTTGCTAATGTCTAAATTACAGTATATGTATTTATATAGTAGTTTCCAATCCTTTTTATGTCATAATAGAAAAAAAAAAAAACAAATTAAAACAGATTTAAAAAGCTATAATAGCAAAGAAAGAGTTATTATGAAGCTATTTAGAACAGAAATACTCAAAAGGTTGTGTATTAGTGAACTGATTTACGAGCAAGTAACGCCGGGATTAAGCATTGCAAGAATAATCAGTCCAACTTTGTGTTTGGGAACAGTGACCAAACCATGTTGTGTGGAGAACATTTGGTCTGACACTTTGGACCCACAAAGGCATATGGAACAATTTTGTATCGATAGCTGGATTAATCGATGTTATTATCTCCCTTGATAATTAACTGATAAGCCAATATCTGGCGGTCAGCGCTTAGATAAATTCATATAGATTATAGAGTGACTTCACTTTCAAATTGATATAAATGCTTTAATTTATCATTTGCCAACTTTTTTCCACATATGACATTTTAGATAATTTTATAGTCTTTCGAATGATGTATTTTATTAGAAAAATAATTTTCATCTTCGAGCGTACTTTTTGCGCTTTTTGAGGGCAGGGAAACGACAAAAATATCACTATATATTCTATATAAAAAATGAGAAATCGGCAATTTAGGCATATTTCAACTTAATATTTCATAAATAAAACATGAAATGCCATATTTTTTTCACATATCAGTTTTTAGGGCAATAATTTATCTTTTTATTGGTGCAAATAGAAATGAAATAAATATTGATCTTCGAGCGTATTTTTAAGGTTTTTAACACCTTGTTTTGGTGAAATAAACGTTTCGGGTCAAGTTCGCTTCGGTTGATTCCGTAAGCGCCATTCGTGTAAGTACGTAAGTATTGCAAGTTGCATGGAAAATTATGGTCGCATGCAATCAGGGTAATAAATCAGGATAAATATACAATGTATTAAGCATAGATATATCTTATACTGGCCATTTGTGTGTTATATCTAGATCCGGTGAAATGCCAAAAAACAGTAATTTATAATTATGCTCAAAGAATTAGCGCCTGTATGGAATAGGACTGTATAGTACCGCTGGGTTTGAGGAATATTTTACTCTTTTACTCAACATTGTGTGTTATATGTACGAAATGATATAAATTCATTTTAAGATTTTAAGGATTTAACTTGTATATTAGCATGTCATCATTTCAATTCATTTTACCATTTTTTAACCTGTTTAATATTTTAACATTCGAGCAATGTATAAATATTGTCATTGACCATTATGTTTTAATCTTTCCAGGTACACTGTATTTGTTTCAATGTGCTTTCTAACTGAATGCTTTATTGTGTGTTTTAATATGTTTAATATGCAGAATTATTTTGTAACAATATGTCCTTGTAAACCACTTTTGAGCGTACATACTGTACGAAAAGTGGTATATAAATGAGGTATAATAAATAAATAAATAAATATGGAAAGGTGTAAAAATTGTATTTTTGTCATTTTTAATTATCTTGTTGTTGTTGTTATAGTATTACTCTATCTATGGGTATATATGCGTATAAAGTGTTATTGTATATTTCATCATTTTTTTTTTAGAAAAAAATGTTCTTTTGATGTATTGGAAGGTGGAAAACGGATGAACAAAAATTAATGCATTTTAGCTGGGACCAACAATCATCTTACCTTACATTAGTATCTTTTATCTATTATTTTTTAATAAAAACATTTTTCAACACACATTAAAGGTAATCTAAAACCTATACTACGCAGTCGTGACTGTTTTTCTATTGCAAAGCAAAGATAAGCGAAGTATAAAATTTGTTTTCAGATTGTAGAGTGGATCAATTTCACAGTCACATTTGAAATGAAATTATACACTATTTTATGACAATCAATTGAAAAAATAGTCCTCTGAAATACAACATCAGTTTGTTTGATCGCTATTTTCTAGAAAACTTTAATTATTCTATCAAATATTTTGGATCTTAAATATTTGATGCACCAAAAACACAATCGAAAAGACGATTTTATCTGGGACCAATATACACATGTGTATATTGGTCCCAGATTTTATGCGCAAATCATGATTTAATGGCAGTTAAATATCAATTACGCCTTAAGTGTTAAACGTAAGTGTAAAAAATCCACTGTGTTCAACACAGTAATAAGCTATCTTAATGAATGTTTTACGTGTGTCTGTGTTTTTACTTGTTGTATATTAGATAACTCAACCTTATAAGCATGTCTATTTAAAATAGTTAAAATAAGACTTCCATAGCTATTATAGCTTTCTAAAGTTCTTTTGATTTTTTTCTGTTATCATACAACTAGGATTGGAAACAACCATATTTTGTTCTAAATACATTAATTTAGACATTGGATACTAGTCTGATGTGCATTTAATTAGGATACGATATCTTTGAAGTGTTAAACATGATACTTCTTTGAAGCGTAGTACTACCCGGAAGTAGCAGGAGCGCGTTTCTTATCTCCTACTGAAGAGCTATCAAGGGCAGGTAAATCATGTTTCTGAAAAGGTCTATACAGGATAATGTCAAGTTTGTCACGGATTAGGACGTAGAGTGTTAATGCTTTTTACACCTCAAATTCACACCTTTTACCACCTATTTTAAATTGACTTGTACACTGTCAAAAATCGACATTAAGATATATTTTGTGCATATGTCACATTGCCTCTTATAAATTAACAAATCATTGCATTCTGCGTGTCATGATGGCATTTTTGCGTCGTAAAAAGAACATAGATTACAAGCAAATGCACGAGGGTTTCTCACTTCCTCGAGTACACCAAAGAAAACAAGTTGTTAGTCTTCCAGACAAATACAACGTTGAACGACTAGTAAAGAAAAAAGAAACAGACCAGGTAAGTAATCTCATGTGTTATTCAAGATCGATAGATATCATGCTGAAGTGAAATTTTTCACTGCACGTTCATAAATGCTTTTAGGTTCTATTCATAGTTGGGCTATACCCTTATGTAATATTTTATTTTAACTGTTTTCAATGTAATTGAATAAATAAATAATCAATAAAATGGCAGGTTCTATTTAGTTTTTTTAAAGAAAGAATTGGTCATTTTAAACTTCGATTCTTTTATATTTTATCAGACCATTCGATCCCTCATCGAATTTTAAGATTGAATACATAATATTGTCATTTTTTAAAATAAGTATTATGCAATAAATATCGTTTATTAAATGCACTCTTGTAGATATGTGCGCCATTATATTTGTTTGATCTTGTATTTACTCATATCTGTTTTAGTGTCACAAATATAATGTGTATAGTAAGATAGTATTATCATTTAAAACTATTAAATCAATTCTAGATGTGGGTCCAACATTTATGCATTCATGAAGTACTACTAGGAACTTAACGGAAATTTTAACATAACTGTTTTACACCTCTCTGATATGATGATTGACTTTTTGTCCTTGTTAAATGTTCTTCAAAAACACATTGAACAAAGTAGCATTATTAATTTGACTTCAAACAACCATCATTATCAGTATCTAACATCTTTTTAAATTGTTGATTAATGTGTTTATCAATTATTTTCAACGAATGCCCTCCTTGGTATCTCAACACATAGTATATCGATATTGGTTTTGTAAGTCTCGAGACGCCATTATCAAAAATACTACCCAGTGCCGAAGTAATCCGAATGAGGCAGATTTTTTCAAGGGAGATAACCTACTTTTTGAAAAGGCCTTATAGGCAACAATTTTTCAATTACATATAGCGACCGGTTCACCTAACCAGCTTTCTTGGACTGTATACTAACCAGTACTAACTTACCCTCCCACAAGGAGCCGGCGACTTTACCACATATGGAGGAAAATCGACATTTTTGTCAAATTTTCGCATAAGGTATGACTGGTCGCGACCGGGATTTAAACTCGGATAGCCGGGTTAAAACACTAAGCAAATATATGGACTTTTGTTCATCTTATCTAATGTCCCAACAACTATGGTAAGGGAAGGACCTAAACGCTTTACTGATCACAAACCCACTATTTAGAGCGATTTTGTAACACCATCAACGAATATTAACTACTAGTATTTGATACATTCATTATCCCCTACTTTACACGGTAACTTAACAAAATTATACAGTAGAAGCTTTTTAGCGACCATTTCAATATCAACATCGCTTCATTAGTGCGACCACTCAATTTCAGACCGATTTTGAATAATGTGGTATTCTTAATAGATAATGAGACCATTCTGGTACTAAGGCAGTTTCATCAAGGGTCTTAATATCATAGTTGAACAACCACTTTACGCTAATGCAGAGATTATTAACATTCTATCTACTTAACACCCGGAAGATCCCTAACAGTCATATTTTCATTAGGCCTAAAAAAAGAAGAGGTATGTTTCTGGTTACCCTACCGACCCAATATTTTACCTCCCGACTGCGTTCGAATCGTAGTGCAATATTGTAATTGTCACAACTCATTAAATATTACGGCGCACATTCATTCTCATTCAGTGTTGCCGATATATGTAAGAAATACAAAAAATAGAATCCCTACCTACCGACCCGTATTTCTATGGGCATGTAACAGGAAACAAACCTTTTTTTAGGCCTTACTAAAGTAAACGATGTAAACATGATATCGTGTTTTACGAAGATGTCCGAAAAGTAAGTTGAAAAATATAATGCTACAAATATCATACAATTGTAAACAAATAATTAAAGAAATATGACGACTGTGAGGTATTACACATGTCAGCACAATATAACGGAAATATAGAAAATGGCCCGAAATTAACTTGTCTTCCTTTTGAGATAGCTGGTTCGCGATGCAAGGTTTCATTGTATTTCTAATTACAAATCTCAATGAATGAAAGATTCAAATAGCGACAGTAAGTAAAAGTTAGTAGGGGATTTCTAACATCAATATAATCTTACCGTTTTCATAACGTATCTGGTTGTAGAGACAGGAACCAGGTGGAACCGTAGTAGAAGGTCTTGTTGTGGTAGGTGGTGAAGTTGTTGTGCTTGAGCTAGGTGAAGGTGAACAATGTACCACAGATGTAAGAGAGAAGGTGATGGTAAGGTATAGAACAACCTTCTGGTTAAACATCTGAAATGGTCGAAAAAATAAAAACCTCAATCTAGAATGGATATAATGAAATGAGTAAGAGCACTGAATCCGGCACAGTTCCTTCAAGCAATTAATCTCTCCACCCTTAGAAATGAAGCACAAAGGAAGGTCTGTATCTGCAAACTATTTTATAGAAAAAAAACATGCGTCTTCAGTTTCCGGTAAGTCCTTAAGCTTTTGTTGAAAAAAAGAATGGCTCTTCAGTTTCCGGTATGTCCTCAAGCTTTTGTTGAAAAAAAGAATGGCTCTTCAGTTTCCGGTATGTCCTTAAGCTTTTGTTGAAAAAAAGAATGGCTCTTCAGTTTCCTGTAAGTCCTGAAGCTTTTGTTGAAAAAAAGAATGGCTCTTCAGTTTCCGGTATGTCCTCAAGCTTTTGTTGAAAAAAAGAATGGCTCTTCAGTTTCCGGTATGTCCTCAAGCTTTTGTTGAAAAAAAGAATGGCTCTTCAGTTTCCGGTAAGTCCTCAAGCTTTTGTTGAAAAAAAGAATGGCTCTTCAGTTTCCAGTAAGTCCTCAAGCTTTTGTTGAAAAAAAGAATGGCTCTTCAGTTTCCGGTAAGTCCTTAAGCTTTTGTTGAAAAAAAGAATGGCTCTTCAGTTTCCTGTAAGTCCTGAAGCTTTTGTTGAAAAAAAGAATGGCTCTTCAGTTTCCGGTATGTCCTCAAGCTTTTGTTGAAAAAAAGATTGGCTCTTCAGTTTCCGGTATGTCCTCAAGCTTTTGTTGAAAAAAAGAATGGCTCTTCAGTTTCCAGTAAGTCCTCAAGCTTTTGTTGAAAAAAGAATGACTCTTCAGTTTCCGGTAAGTCCTCAAGCTTTTGTTGAAAAAAGAATGACTCTTCAGTTTCCGGTATGTCCTCAAGATTTTGTTGAAAAAAGAATGACTCTTCAGTTTCCGGTATATCCTTTAGCTTTCGTTGAAAAAAGAATGGCTCTTCAGTTTCCGGTAAGTCCTCAAGCTTTTGTTGAAAAAAAGAATGGCTCTTCAGTCTCCGGTAAGTCCTCAAGCTTTTGTTGAAAAAAGAATGGCTCTTCAGTTTCCGGTAAGTCCTCAAGCTTTTGTTGAAAAAAAGAATGGCTTTTCAGTTTCCGGTATGTCCTCAAGCTTTTGTTGAAAAAAGAATGGCTCTTCAGTTTCCGGTAAGTCCTCAAGCTTTTGTTGAAAAAAGAATGGCTCTTTAGTTTCCGGTAAGTCCTCAAGCTTTTGTTGAAAAAAAGAATGGCTCTTCAGTTTCCTGTAAGTCCTGAAGCTTTTGTTGAAAAAAAGAATGGCTCTTCAGTTTCCGGTATGTCCTCCAGCTTCTGTTGCAGATCTTGTTCAAGCATGCATAGAGTATCCACTGTACCCGCCGTGTAGAAATAGTTATAGCTTCCATTCCACGGTCCTTCATTGGTCAGTGAAGCAAGTTATATGATCTGTACGACTTAGACAAGACAAAAAGTCTTAAATCAGGACAATGAATTGGTCAGACGTATTATTTTCTTTACGTGTGATAAAGTGACTCGTATTGCACATAAAAGTTGATATATTTTCTCTTACACACGGCTTTGTCGTCGACAGACGGCATTGGTCGCTTATGCAAAGCATCATGTTATCAAATTCAAATTTAGATCCCGGGAATTTACATGCTATCAAAAAAATCATCAAAATTAACAATTAAGGATAAAACAAAACCAGTCGAAATGATTTTATGCAAATTTTCATTAATTACAATTTGATCATGTCAGCCCGGAGTTGTGTTCGGCTGATTTAGCGAAGCCATATCTTAACCGGAAATCGAATTCGAATCATTGCGCATGCGATAGAATTATTTAATGATATAAAAAAGAAAGGTCAGCCTTTCGAAAATACAAGTAGACATACGTCGTCCTAGATGTTCAAAATATACAGCTAACACGCGTGCTATGCTTGAATGAGCATGAACGTGCTGTGTATTGTCTGAGACCATTATACACATAATGGCATATAATTATTTATCAAAAGTGTATAATGGTCTCAGGTACTGTAAAGAAGTAATTGCACAAATATAAAATATATCAAATACCGTATATGCTAGGCTTGTAGTTAAACACATGTGAAGTTCAAATTAAAATAGGATCGCGTTACCGAATAAATAATCTCCCGTTAACTTCTTATGCATGACAAATGAGAGTAGTTGAATATTTAGTAAAATGCATGTATTTTACAACTTACCTTCGTATTCCAGTTTGTAAAAACTTTCTTTAAAATGTCGAGAGTAACTGAAGTGTGAATATGTTATATATTGTTTACTTCATCTTCGTTCTACCGGAACCCAATTGATTACTGTACAACAGGATATATACAACAAACTATTTTTAAACCTGTGTGCTGTTTTTTAAACTGGTCCCCGTTCCATGTTACAGTGCACAAAAGGTGTACACCAGAGTTAACGGGTACCAGTTTATGCTGTTTTGAAAAGAAATCTGTTGAAATCACATTCACGTTCGCGGTATGTGATCACGTAAGACGAATAAAACTGACTGAAATGTCGTTTTAATAGCCACAAAAACAAAAAAATCAGGGTTGTATGTCAGACGAGTGAAGGACTAAACCCCTGTAAGTGATTATTTAACAAAAAAATGCCGCAGTTTTTATAAGCAAGATATAACCCCTCTCACCATTTAATTTAAAACAGCATGTATGAATTATTTGATTATGAATTAAATTGAATAAAAATCAAATATCAAAGACGCGTAGGTATTTTCAAATATTAATCGATTTGCTATTAACAGATATGATTGGATAAGTTAGTTTATAACTATGCAGTATTCACTGACTTCATTTGGTTTAATTAATATTGAAAACATTTGCTACGTAGCAGTTAATCGAAAACGCATGAATCGATTTGAATTTTGCAGGATTTGATTCATGCTGGTTGTCTGAAATTGTAAATTAATTTTATCGGTCTACGTTTATCAGCTTTCTTGATACTGGTCACTCTCCGTATAGTCACTAGCTCACATAAATACTTTTAGTTAAATGAATTTGTAGTTAGAAGACAGCAAGTCGTTTTTGTTATATACAAATAACATAACATTCTATGACAATTAATTACATACTTACTGCGAAAAAATAACAGCACGTAGCGTTTCTGCCCGTGCAGGATTATTTTACTTGTCTTGGGTGCCTGGCAAGTGGCTTAAATTGCAGACGGTTTAACGACTAATTGTGTTAAAATGTCTTTAAACTCATGTACATATTTTATGCTGTTTGTCAACTTTTCTACTAAATACTTTCAGATGCATCCCACTAAATAGCTCAACAGTTTTGTTGCATCTATATTCTTTGTCGCATTGTGTAATTCGTTCCAAGATACTCTCAATATGCATGGAACGAGTACAAGCTTAGAATATATAATCATGTCTTTAAATATGTTAACCCTTGTCCTCTATAACATGAAAAAATAGATTAAAATATACAATTTTACCATATACTGCTACTTTTTCTATTGTAGAGAGTGCATTAAAACAAAGAACAATTCTATACATTTATAATAAATTATATGTCTTTGATAAAAATTAACAAGGTCTAAATGTACAAGGTAATTAACCATTCTCAACCGAAAGATCGGGTTTTATCATTGTTTGGCATTTATCACAATCCTTGTATTCTGACGATACTCACCGGATATGAAAAAGTGCGTAAAATTTTGAACTTTCGTTTCCAAATTGTAAATGCTTATAAACGCCTGTATTGAACATGCTTTCTTGGCAAAATATTTATGACGTAGTTTAGAATTATTACGCGTTTTACCTTCTCGTCCGTTCGTAAATAGCTTTTAAAACATAAATGATAGATATTCCGGACGGAAGCTTTCGGATAAATTTGTTGAAGCATAATATGCATAATGTGATATTATTTTAAGATTGGAATTATACAAAAGTTCCTGCTTGTACAGACAATTTGAAAGTTTTGTTTTTGCTGTTTGATTAGTGAAAACATGTTCATTTTTCCCCATTTTTCCACATAGTCGGCACATTCTTACTGTGGTATTGTGCAACAATTTTTATTATGAAGCCACCCTAAAAAAAATTGCTTGTTTGCTGTTGCCGACCACACTTTTTTGGACTTGGTCAGTCGGTTGGAGAATTATTTTTTGAATTGACCGTGAAACTAGGGGAAATATTTTCAATATTATAGAAAGGAAATTTAAAAACATGCATTCAATTTTGCAGGAATAAAATATTTTTGACCAGCAGTTTTTTGGTGTAATGTTTAATTTAGGCCTTTTTTATGAAGTTATCAATATTTGTGTTGACTTGTTTGAATCTCTATAATAGTAGATTATGAATATATCATGGGTTTTACACACCAGGGCCAGCAAAAGTATCCAAGTTGCCTGACTCACACATTTTTGGTTCCTGGCAAGTAAACTTTAGTATTTTAGTTGTCCTTGGACAAGTAAAATTTCAATGGCTACTGCCATATTTCTGACAGAAATTTAAAATTTCCTTTACTGATAACACAGGTATTCACATTAGCAGAAGTAGAAATAGAATTTGTTTCATTGAAATTATTCCTAATAGTTGGCCATAAAACTGATATGCTGTCCTATGTTATTCTCCGTATGTTGGTCATCTCGTGAGTTCCGTAAAAACTTAGACTAACATTTGTTCATGGCACAGTTTGCCAGTGCTCCAGATAAGAATTGACTGAATTGAGTGAAAACTCATCAAAATTAAACTTACTGAGTGAAATGACATAATCATATTATATTTATACAAAATGACATGCATAATGAACACATTGCTACCTATTCACATACCAACTTTCATCATCCTAGGTTGGGTAGTTATTGAGTTGCCGCAGGATCCGGATGTTTTGGCAACATTTTTACTAATTCTGTAATCATAGCAACCACGATTCTTTTGCAATGGAGAAAACATAATGACATGCATATTCTACACATTGCCGCCTATTCACATACCAACTTTCATCAAGCTAGCTTGTTAAGTTATTGGGTTATCGTGGGATCCAGTTTTGAGCGGACAAACAGACAGGCAGAGGGCAAACATATAGTCCCCTCCCATGTGAACACAGGTTGGGGACTAATAAAGTTCAGAAAGAACTTGCAATACCACTAAGCCAGCTAACAAATCCTCTTGGTGCTTTGATTGTGTTTATGCTGTGCTGAGAATAAAAATGGTTTCATTTTGTGCTTAAAGAAACATAATACAGTATTCTTTGTTTTGAAAATGATTATACAAGGTACAAATTTTATTTTCCATCAGTTTGGATGATGACAAAATAACTATATAATCTGCATTACATGTACATAATTTTTCTTTTTGATTTTATGGTTAACTTTTGTTTCTTTCTTAGGTGAAACTCTTCATATTATAATATGGCTAACCCTTTTGGAGGCTTTGGTGGTCAGCAGAATGTGTTTGCCAGTGGGGCCCAGCAACAACAGACATCTCCATTTGCGGGGTCAACTGCACCAGTATTTGGACAGTCTCCTTTTGGACAGGCTTCAACAACCTCAGCTAGTTCATTTGTTAGTAATGTATTTGGACAGACTGTTTCACAGTCAAGCCCCCAAACGAATCCTTTTTCAGGCCTGCCTGCTTCAACTGCTTCTACTGTAGCATCTAGTTCTCTGTTTGGAAAACCATCAGTGTTTGCACAAAATGTATCAAGCAGCCAGTCAGGATTTTTTTCTAGTCAGACAGATAATTCAAATACTAAAGCTTCAAGTTCAGTTTTTGGGCAAGCATCTGTGTTCGGACAGACTTCCTCTGTAAAGAATGTGTTTGGCAGTCCAGGCTTTGGTACTTCATCTACGGGTAGCTCAGTGTCTTCTACACCTTCTCCATCATTATTTAGTGGCATAAAGCAACATGGTTCAACTGTAAAAGGGACTTCAGTTGGCTCCACTAGTACAGGTCCATTTGGTAATAATCCAGTGTCTTCATCAGGATTGTTTACCGGGCCAGCAAGTACTGCTTCAGCTTTTACAGCAAGCTCAGGATTCATGAGTGTGAAGAAGGAACCAGACACTGACTCCAAACCTATGTTATTTGGTACACAGGGTGGTGGCCCAAAAGCAGAAACAAGAACACTTTTTGGTAAAATTTATAAAGAGGAAAACACTACAGGAAAGCCTGCTACACCCTCTGTATTT
Organism: Lutraria rhynchaena; assembly: GCA_008271625.1. Taxonomy (NCBI): domain Eukaryota; kingdom Metazoa; phylum Mollusca; class Bivalvia; order Venerida; family Mactridae; genus Lutraria; species Lutraria rhynchaena. The sequence goes on from VIBL01000036.1 coordinate 2,194,220, forward strand.
GGTGGAACAAAAATCAAACAAGAAGAGAATGCTGGTAAAGCAGAAGAATTTGTAAAACAGACAACTGGGGGCTTGTTTGGAAAAGGGAAACAATCCACTCAAGCATTATTTGGGAAAAGTACAGCAAAAGATACTGACAAAGATTATAAAGGTAAATTTAACTAGAAAATTATGTTGAGTGTACAGAGTGTAACAGTGTTGTATGTATAATTTTTGTGTCTATAGTAGTTTGTGTGTCCGTCTGCCCGATTAGCTCAGTTGGTAGAGCAGCTGACTTGCAAGCAGAAGGTCTCGAGTTTCTGCCTCCTATTACAAGAGATTTTCAGCTTCTTTAAGTTCAACTTTAGATCAACAAGGTATAATGATTGATTGATGTTTAATCCATTATGAACACTTCCCTCATAAAAGTCACAGACTGCTGTAATACTGTCTGTAATCAAAGTTTGGAAGATGATGTATTGCTGACCTCTTTCTATGGGTGTATGGATTGATTCTTTATTTTAATTGCAGGAAATATTCCCAAGGATACTGTTGATGAAAGAACTGTAAGTACTGAAGATTTTTGTGTTGTATTAACAGAAAATGTCTTACCTTTTTTTGCAAAATTGGAAAATTTGAAATTGTGTTATGGTGCAGCTCCTGGCTAAATTTGAACAGTTTAATCTTTAACTATTGTTGAGTGATTGTAGATGCCTCATTATGTGACTTATTCTTATCTCTGTGAGGGGAGACAAATTGATTTTGTCATGTCCATCAGTTTATTTGATTGTCTTTTGTTTGTTTTTATCACTGGGGTTTAACATCCCACCAACAGCTAGGGTCATTTGGCAACTGTCCAGCTTTAACAGTGGAGGAAGACCACAGGCTCATGCCTGGGTAGGACCTCTGACCTTCTATAAGCCAGATGGACAGCTTCCTCATGCGTGAAATTTTGTCCTAGATGTGAGCATTTGATTGTCTGCATAAAATGTGTTTGGTTACAACTAAACTTGGTTTTACAATTATGTGGTAAGCATAATTATGTGCTTCATGTAGAAAACTTCAGCATTGATAGCAAGTGATGTCTAGATTATATGATACTTTTCTTGCTCTGTGCCAGTTACAGTTGGTATATCCTCAGAGTTTCTAAATATGTCTCTGTTGTACTGATAGATGTTTAATAATGAAATACAACAAGGTTTTTCTCACCTTGGTTTTGCAGGGAGGTGAAACCTCTGTTCATGGTTCTAAACGTGCTACAAGAGGACTATTCGGAAAGCCTAGCACTTCATCTGAAGGTGATCTTGATGTTAAATGTTTTATTGGCATATCATTCAGTCGTTCTGTTAAATTGTATTAATTGTTAATATCAGTGATTTTAACTATTTTGTGTATTGTTTTGATTAGGTAATTGTATTCCTATCTAAACATGGCTTTTGTTTTACTTTGAGTCTGTAAATCTTTTAATTTTATTTTGTTTGAATTTTTTTTTTTTTTTTATGGATGATGCTATTGTTATTATGGACAATAATTACTGTTTTAATGGACATTTTTGATTTTTTTTCTGATTATTATGATAGTTTTATGGATGTTTATGATTGTTTTTATGGATTTTTATAATGGTTTTTGTTGGCATTTATGATTGTTTTTATTGACGTTTATGATTGTTTTTATGGATTTTTATAATGGTTTTTATGGACATTTATGATTGTTTTTATTGACGTTTATGATTGTTTTTTTTATGATAGGAAAAGTGACTGCAGGTCCATCTAGATTGTTTGGTAAATTGACAGGAAGTAGAGCAAGGGCCCCATCATCCTCAGGTAAACTGTGTTATTCTTAAAGATTTTACATTTTGTATTAACATGGCTAAAAGTTTTCCTGTATTTTCTCGAACCTCCAGTTTTTCCCAGGTTAGGACTCTATTGGTTTTTATTGTTTCCGTGACACCAAGGTTAAGATTTCCTGTTTTTTTTGAAAATTATTTACTCATCAATGTATTAATGGGCCAATAGTGTGACTACAGTGGATTATTTTATTCTTACCGCTTGGAGAATGTTGATTGGTTGTTGGAATTGAAACAGCAATATTGTAATTTGGAAAAATGTTCATTTTTTGACATTAAGGTTTTGTTGACACATTTTCTTTTATGAATTTAATAAATCAAATTATTGTAAAATTCATATGTATTCCTTCTCTGTATTATGAAGAAAACTTGGGTGTTTAAAATCAAGAAAATCTTCATTGTAAAATTGGAAAATCTTAAACAAAAAACTTGCTTAACAGGTAGGCTCTATCAGTTTGCTAATTTGGTAGAACACAGGCTTGTGATTTGTGAGAACATTGTCTCAGTACATGTTCTCAATTGGTCAAGTATTTAGTGTATGGTTGCTGGGTTGGTCAAGTATTAAGTGTATGGATGCTGGGTTTGTCAAGTATTAAGTGTATGGTTGCTGGGTTGGTCAAGTATTAAGTGTATGGTTGCTGGGTTGGTCAAGTATTAAGTGTATGGTTGCTGGGTTTGTCAAGTATTAAGTGTATGGTTGCTGGGTTGGTCAAGTATTAAGTGTATGGTTGCTGGGTTGGTCAAGTATTAAGTGTATGGATGCTGGGTTGGTCAAGTATTTAGTGTATGGTTGCTGGGTTGGTCAAGTATTAAGTGTATGGATGCTGGGTTTGTCAAGTATTAAGTGTATGGTTGCTGGGTTGGTCAAGTATTAAGTGTATGGATGCTGGGTTGGTCAAGTATTAAGTGTATGGACACTGGATTGGTCAAGTTTTAAGTGTATGGATGCTGGGTTGGTCAAGTATTAAGTGTATGGACACTGGATTGGTCAAGTATTAAGTGTATGGACACTGGGTTGGTCAAGTATTAAGTGTATGGATGCTGGGTTGTTTAACTTTTGGCACTGTGTTCTCTGTGGCGATTTGATTGTAGATATCATGTCTGAAATTATACATCAAACATCATTCATATGGAGAAGTTTGCAGTTACTTAATGTTAATAATAAGCACCCGTGTAGCATTCAGGAAAACTAGTTAGGTTAACTGCTGGCTGGTATATAACTGAAATACTGTTGGAAAACAGGGGTAACCCCTTCCCCCCCAAAAAAAATAAGTATTACAAACTAATTTTGTTTGCTCTACTGGTTTGGATAGTTGTCTTACCAGTAAATGTTAATTGTGTTGCTACATTAATCAGCTTTATTCTGACTTAGATTTATGTTTCTTTTGTATTATACGGCATACTTTCCTGCGTAGTTACAATGAAATTTATTGAGGTTTTAGAAATTCGGAAGTCATTGAAGCTTGGTCTCTTTCGCTGTGAATGCTTATCTTTCATGTTTTAACATTTTTACAGATGATGCTCGACCATCGATACGACGTCAGATCTCTGAAGAAATTGGTAACAAGCTGGCGATTGTATGCAAGAACATCCCACATAAATATAACAATACTATGTCTCTGAAGTCCCATTTTAAGAAGTATGGTGAAGTTACCAAAGTGTTTCCTAATCAGTCAAAAATGCAAGCCACAATACACTTTAAAACTCATGTAAGAAATAGTCTTCTGTGTTTTGTTATCATTATTGCAGGGATGTGATTCTTTGCTCTTTTCAGAAGATTTCCTCTTCAGGTGCTTTACATTAAAACTAACGTGTCTCACACCTGTGATCACTAGCCCCTCACTGCTGTAAGTTTGATTCCACCTAGAACCAAATTTCACTTGTGCAGAAGCTTTCCATCTAGCTTATGGGAGGTCGTGGGTTCTACTCAGGTGTAAGTGCGGGGTTTTTCACCACTGTTAAAGTTGGAAAGCTGTCAAATGTCCCTGGCTGGTGGTGTGATGTTGAAGTCCAGTGATAAAATTTATCAGTGAAATGTTCAGATTGCATTTTCCTGATTCCAGATCTGCTAAAAATGATGTTATTGCTATCTGTATTAAGTTTTTTCTTTCACTCAAGTGTCCATGCAATCACATCCCCATAGTTAAAAAGTTTAATTTTTAATTTTCCAGAACGTCAGGTTTTTTCTGGGTCCTGACCCTACTGATTTTTATTGTTTCCACAGCACCGTGGTTACGATTTCCAGTTTTTTGCAAATTTTCAACTTTCACCCATGCATCCCTGATATTGTTTGATTTTATTATTATGGTTTGAGTAACCACTTATTTATTTCTGGTGATTAATCAGACAACTTTTATGAATAAAGAGGTCATGTTTTCAAACCCATTTGTTTACAATCATATTTCAAGACACTTTCTTAATTGTTTACTATTAAATGAAAGAAGTATTAAAAAGAAGAAATAGCCACATATTGTAAAAATTTCAAAATGTGTAGTTCTGGAATTAATCCATTTTCCAAACCTGTCTGTAGATGGAAACAATTGTCAGTAAAAACGTCTTGTGTTTCAGTTATACTTTTAGCTTTTCTGTTTCAAAGAAAAGGTTGAGCTATTTTGATCGCTGCATTGTCGTCGTCATTGTTGTTGTGCAAAAACTTTAATGTAGCCCATTACTCAAACACTTAAATAGACATTAACATGACACTTGGGAGACATGATTAATATAACAACGTACAGTTGCAAGATAAGGGGCATTATTCTGAAAGCTATAATTTTGGAGTTATGCCCCTTTTTATCATGATGTAAAGCAGATGAGCATTGGCACCACCCTGTTGAGCTCTTGTTTTACCTATTTGATAGAATGATGCTGCTGAAGCCAAGCGTAGGGGTCGAAGTTTAGCTCACGGGATCCCACTTATGACGATATTCTGGAGCAGCTACTCTGGTCCAGGGACTCCGAAATTGGCAAAACCAACCTCAGCAGCTGAGTCGAGAAGTGGTAGAACCCTGAAGAGGACTAGTGATTGTAAGATTTTATCATATTTTATGTTATAGTTTTACGAGTTAAAGGGAAATTCTAAAGAGTTTTGTCCGTGTTGTAAACACGAAAATGAGATAAATTTTAGTAAGCTGATTAAGAATATCTTAAAATAGTATTACTTTGATGAACTGGTTTTAAAAATGACCAGGTGGTATGGATTTGATTAAATGGGAAATATGATGAAACATCATTCTTTAATTTCAGCTGAACTTTTGCCTCGTTCTAAAAGATCGACCATAAAATCTGAAGACCCTTTACATGAAGAGCTTGAAGGCATGTCAGGGACAAGTGATATAAGGGGTCATACAAGGGAGCTGAAACGATCCCCTGATAGAAGGGGCAGGACAATAAGTCCAACCCCTTCCACTTCATCAACCTCCTCAGACGTTAAAAATGGTAATTATGATTTAATGTCAACATATAACTAGCATAGCTGAACATAATTTTGAATGTCTTCACACATTTTTTATTGTTATCGTATTCTGACTGTCCGTTAGTTCGTTCTTAGTAAAAAACTGCATTTTGGACCTAAGTGCTGAGATGAACATTACTTCTATTCACCAGTGATTTTTATACAGAGATATATTTTTATATATTTACATAAATCAATGAAATAATGTGAATTAATGGACTTTGTCCACATAATTCCCATAACAGTAGCTGTATGTCGACCTATACATAAAATTTAGTTGTGGAACTATTAATACCAAAAAATCGTTTTTTTGTGTTGTGAAAAATTTGACCATTTTTAGAGAAATTTAGATTTTTAACATTCTTTGAAGCTTCTGAGGTGTCTGCTAGGAATTCTGCCTACTGTTCGAAATCTTAACTAAAACATGGATTCTGAACACAGTTTTATGATAGAAAATTGACTGTGAGTGGTTTTAGGCCATCAGTAATCCACCATAGATTAATTAATGAAAGAATTTTGAATTTTTTATCTCTTTTATTTCAGTACAAAGTCAAATGTTTCAAGGAATTACAGCAAGAACTACCACAGAAAGGGCTCAGGTGTTAGAGCTTAGAGACAAATATATCCGACAAAGTGAGTTACTGTTTTTTAATGTATAAAGAGAGCAGTGATTGAGTTGGTGCAGTGTATGACAGTCTGAAAGTGTGTCATTCACCAGACTTATGTTGAAATTTGGCATAATATTGTTAGTTAAAATCCTTATTTGTTACTCAGGACTGGATAATTGACATTTTTTTGCATGTGGATAAAGAAGTTAATGAAATAAAAAAAAACAAATGTGAATAAATGAAGTAACTGTCATGAATGAAGTAACTGTCATGAATGAAGTAACAGTCATAAATGAAGTAACTGCCATAAATGAAGTAACTGCCATAAATGAAGTAACTGCCATAAATGAAGTAACTGTCATAAATGAAGTAACTGCCATAAATGAAGTAACTGTCATAAATGAAATAACTGTTACAAATCAAGTAACAGTCATAAATGAAGTAACTGTCATAAATGAAGTAACTGTCATACTTGAAGTAACTGTCATACTTGAAGTAACTGTCATACTTGAAGTAACTGTCATAAATCAAGTAACTGTCGTAAAATCAAGTAACTGTCATAAAATCAAGTAACTGTCATAAAATGAAATAACTGTCATACTTGAAGTAACTGTCATAAAATGAAGTAACTGTCATAAATCAAGTAACTGTCATAAAATCAAATAACTGTCATAAAATGAAACATCAATTTTGTCAGATTTCTTACTGTTCTTATTTCCTTTTCTGTCAAATATTGTCCTAAATGTTATTACATACTTTTCAACCTTGACCTTTGTCCAAGAAGTACAAGATCATACAGCTCAATATCCTATTTTTTGAACTGTTGTTTCTAAATAATCAATTCTTGAAAGGGAAACATGTGAGTTTTTTTGGTTAAAAATCAATTCTTACTTATTATTTACTAATCGATATGCTGTCATATAATCATAATATATGTTATACCATTATACTTTACAGATCGTGTAAAACAAAAGAAAGACATTGAGACGGCTAAAGCATTTGTGGGCACTTGTCCAGATATGTGTCCGGAGAAGGAACGATATGATCGTGAAGATAAACGAAGACTTAGTTACTATGAGATTATTCCTGGAACAGAAAATATTGTAAGTATTCTTATTCTTCAGACAATTTGTGACTGTCAATCAAAGTCAATCAAGTCGTTTTGAAATCTAAGTAATGAATATATGTTAAACTCAGACCTTTTATTGTATGAAAATCTGGTGCATATCAGTAGAAATGAATGCCTATTAAGATTCAGTGTTCAGATATTGTCCCGATAGTCTATAGTCTATATATTTTGATAGTCTATATATTTTGTCAAACATTATTTGATGTAGACTGTGTTGGTGTTGATCGTTTGACTACCAGTAATTTGTTGCTGATTATTAAGTTTACTACCACATGTGGGTCACGCTTTGACTGTGGTCCAGTGGTTAGTGCGCTGGACTTGTAACCTGGAGATCTGGGTTTGAATCCCGGTGGCGGCGGGTCATGGCGTGTTATACCGTTCTATGAATATTTGACAAAAATGTTGATTTTCCTCCATGTGTGGAGAAGTTGCCGGCTCCATGTGGAAGGATAAGTTAGTACTGGTTAGTATGCAGTCCAGGAAAACTTGTTATGTGAATTGGTTGCTGTATATAACTGAAAAATTGTTGAAAAACAGTGTTTGACTTTAACCCCAGTGACAGTAAGTTGCATAAAAACAAAATAAATCTTGTTGGCCATTTAGAGAAGTGTTCTTGAAGCAGTGACTGAGAGATAACTCTCTGATGTTTGTTTTTATTTAATTTTTCAATGTTTGGATATTTCAGCCTGGTAAAAATCCTCAGGTGGATCATCATCGAGCAGTGAAAGAATACCTTCGTTCTTCTCCCGACCAGGTATGAATCTAATACAGTAATTACAAAATACTTCTTTTATCAATTATTTGTTACATTACATAAGTAAAAGCTCACATTGTGACCACCTCAGTTTTATGACCACCTTGTGTAACAACCATTTAATTGTCGAGCCCTCTTGCAGTGAGCTCCACATAGTTGTCAAAATGGCGGTTCCGTGTTTGTCCGTACATTTGTCCGACTTGACTTTGTCCAGACCATAACTTCCCTATGGATCAATGAATTTTAATATGATTTGGCACAATTGTTCACCACGATGAGACGGTGTGTCATGTACAAGACCCAGGTCCATTTATCTAAGGTCAAGTCATGCTGCGGGCTGGACATGTTGCTATTTGGCAACTTCTAGTTTTCAGACTGGTTGTCAATAACTCCTCTGTAAATGCTGTGTGGTAGTTAGAATCAATGTTTTTTATAAGGGTGAAATTTTGTGGGTATCTTCTTTTTTCCACAAGATTTGATGATTATATGACCTTATTTGTTAATCATGGAAATCTATTATGGAATTCTGAAGAGTATAGGCGGGGGGCAAAATTACTTGTTGAACAAATGTAAATGCATTGCGATTGGCTGTAGAATTACTTGTGCTCCTATCTGTCAAATTGTGCTATTTTTAGAAGGCTTTCAGGTCACATTCCGACTTTGAAAACATCATTCTGCAATTTGATAAATAAACTCCTCCCTGCTGATTGTTAACCAATCACATTTTCTTAGAACATTTGGTTATTCCGTTATAGGATGAACCTTTGCCTCATGAGTTACGTCCTACAGATGTGCTGTTATCTACTATGAAATATTTGTTGATGGAAATTGCTGACAGAGGTGAAGATGGGCGGTGGGGTGATTGGTTTGATTTCCTGTGGAACAGGACACGAGGCATTAGAAAGGTCAGTCGCTTTATATTTTACACAACTTCTTCTGTTGCAGAAGGCCTTATCCTTCCATGAAAAATTGACAGAAATGTTGATTTTCCTCCATATGTGAAGAAGTTGCCAGTCCTTGTGGAAGGTTAACTTAGTATTGGTTTGAATGTAATCCAGGAAAACTGATTAGGTGAACTGGCTGATGTATATAACTGAAAAATTGTTGAACAGTGTTAAATCCAGTGAAAAAAAAAACAACAAAAAGTCATAATTTCTTGTTTTGCCTGATTATTTTTGTCATTGTGGCTTCATATGGACTGTTAAAGTACTCTGATGAACTAAAACATCTGTTTTCCGAGTTCTGTGGAGTAAATGTGACAACTTGTCATGTGTAGCAAATCATGTATTGTCAATAAAAAGTTAACTGAAAGTAGTGAACTGTAAACTGTAAGTTATTTTCTGCAAAAAAAACTTTTTTTGCCCTAAACATTATTTATAAACTGACTTCTGAAATGGTACTAAGTTCCCCTAGTTTTCAGTCAAAGTCAGTATTTCAACAGGTTGTTAGAAGGATCTTAACTTTGGTCAACGTTTAATGGTTCAAAGTTTACTTATAAGCTATTATCATTTTTTTCAAGGATATTACTCAGCAACAGTTGAATGACCGATATGCTGTTGAGCTGATCGAAAAATGTGCAAGATTTCATATCTACTGCTCTGAGAGACTCTGTGAAGAGGATATGCATAGTTTTGATGCCAAAATAAACAATGAAAACCTCACAAAATGTCTTCAAACTTTGAAGGAGTTTTATGCGGATTTAGAAAAGAAGCAGAGATACTTCTGTGATAACGAGGCAGAATTCCGAGCGTACACCGTTCTCATGAACCTTAATGAAGGTGACACCCTGAGGTGACTATAACTATTTTTTTAGTTCCTTTTTTAATTGTACTTCAAACAAGGAACTATATTTCCTCCTAGTTTTACAAGCATTAATTTTACATCTTTTTAGTATGAATATTAATAATAATATTTTCTTATTATCTTTACAGTGACTCCATCTAGCTATGTTAATATAATCTCTTGTGAAATTCGAGTACATAAATTGTTGCTTAATCGGGAATATAACCCAATAACTTGCTCACTTTAAGGAAAAATCCGGCTAGGGTCTTTTGGCAACTTTCCCGCTTTAACAGTGGAGGAAGACTCTGAGAGTATACCTGAGTAGAACTATCGACCTTCTGTAAGCTAGCTGGACAGCTTCCTTCAGGAATGAAAAACTTCAACATGTTGTATGAACAAGATTTAAAGAATTTCGTTAGGCCTGAGGAATAACCCAAGAAATCAACGAAAATCTTTAAAACTAAGAGATATTTTTCCTTTGGAGCTTTATAAATACATGATGTATTGATGTCTATTCATATACAGTGCAACCTCTCTTAAGCAACACTCTTTTGGAGAAGCAAAATTATGTTGTTGTTGAGAAGTTGTTGCTCTAGAGAGGTTAAATTAATTGCAAAATAGTACAGTGGGAAAAAATCAAGCTTTTATTGAAGGGGGGTTGTTGCTCAAGAGAGGACCGCTCTGGGCAGGTTGCACTGTATATATGAACTGGTATAAATTATTGTATTTATTTCAGAGAAGTGCAGCAGCTTAGACCAAGTGTTAGAACATCTCCATCAGTGAAGTTTGCTTTACAAGCGTATTTTGCTCTGAATGGAAATAACTACATAAAGTTCTTCCGTCTGGTAAAACAGGCGTCATTCAACAATGCTTGTATCATGCATCGTTACTTCACACAAGTGAGAAACAAGGCCCTTACTATGATGATGAAGGGTTACAGTATGGGGAATAGAGCTGCACAGGTAATTCATATACAGTACAATATAGTTATAGTGTGTGCTCTGATAGTGAAAAATCATATAAAGGGATCTAATCATACTTCCACTAAAGCTTCCTTTTTTTAAAAGTGAAGTATGGATATTATCAAGTGATTATTTGGGTTCTCAGGAATTCAATGTTACTGTGTTCTATTGTATTTTTTGATGTGATCAGTGTTGGTCTTAGCTAAAATAGTTTAAAATATCAGAAATGATAAGCTACTGTCAGTGTTCATTCAGTGAGTGTTAGATTTATGAAAGAGAAACCAAGTCTTTTGCTAAACTCACTTTATAAGGAAACTTGAACTCACTTAAGCTAGACTCTTGTGATTATTTACAATTAGTGGAGAAAATGGCATTATCTGTTGAAGTACATATTATGTTCTATGTTTTTGACTGTAGTCTAATTGAGACTACTTTCAAATAAAAACACAGCTAACACGTTCTCTAAATAGACTTTTATTCATGTGAAAAATTTTCATTGTACAATTAGTTGAATGCACGCCATTGTTTCGGACAATCGACTAACTCGGTTACTCTGTACAGTAACTTCTACATGTGTAATTGTGCCTATTTGGAAGTGAACATCTTTTGAAACCTCTTCAGGCCTTTGATATCTGCTTGTTACACAATTATAACTTTGTTTTTCAGATTCCATTGAACGAACTCGTACGTCTGCTCGGGTTTGAGAGTGAAGATGAAGCGTCTGATTTCTGCCAGCATTATGGATTTAATATTGTTGACAGAGAGGCTGTTTTGGACAGATCAGAATATATTGAACCAGAAACTGCTTGGGCTCCAAGACGTAGTGTGCACCTTATTGAAAGTCAACTCATGGTATCTGTTGGCGAGGTGGGTTTGTTTAAGAACTCAGCACCTGTAGTTATAAATTAATTTAGTTGATTAACAGTAAGTCTGTGAGGAAGCAGCCTTCCTCCAATATTGACTGTCAATAAAGGATTTGGACTGGTTCACTTTTGTCACACATAGGCCTCTTCTACACACTGTCAGGCATAATTTTTGACCTTTTTTTAATATTTTAACTTCAAATTTGAGACTTATGTAGTTGAAAATTGTATACATTTGATGTTAATCTTCTAGAAGGTCAAGGTCAATTATCCCTAAAACAAATTAGTATTGTTATTTTCTGATTAATTAGTATCACTTTTTTTTGAAGGGGATACATGCTTTATAACACAAGACTGACTAGCTTGTTTTTAAGATTATATAGTATGGTAATTTACAAAGTTTGTGATGATGGTAAATTTTACATTGTTCTGGTGAATAATTGTTTTTGCAGCTGATTAATGGAGATTCATTTAAAGATGTCCAACATCTGGATCCTGTGTCCAGCTTTGATGAGAATGACAAGTTTTATAGTAACGTACCTCTACCTAATAAAGGTAAGTTTTTGTATTAACACTTGTTGTAAATGCCATGTTTTTGTAATAACACTTGTTGTAAACCCTTTTAGCTTACTTTTCATTTGTAGAGTTAAACTAAACATACAATGTAGGCTCATTTGATTTTTTTAATATTAATGTAAACTTTGTCTAATGCTTTTTTCTGTAAGTCAATATAGGCTGCTTCCATGTTTCTGTAAAGGTAGACTGATTCTATGATTTTGTTTTCTCTCTTTAAGCTCCAGAATCAAGAATAGGTACCAGAAAAGCTGAAGAGAGACCAGTCACCCCTGTAGAGGTCAAACAGGAACCAGTCAGTGTGATATCCCAACAACAACAGCAACAACAACAACAACAGCAACAACAACAACAGGAAGAGGCGAAACAAAAAGCTAAAATTTCTGTTGAGGTATCTCTGAGCATGCACACATTTCTTAATTTGAGAATAAAATTAAGGAATTTGTGGAAAACAAGATTCAATAGTGAACATTTTATAATTAATATTTTACAGTAAGTTAATGTAGGTGTTAATAGTAGATGTGAGTTATTGATATGAGATAACTATTTAATTGATGATGGTGATGATATTTTAAAACTGTTTCGAAACATTCATTTCTAATTCTGTAATTCTCTATGTGACTAGTTTTTGCACAGGCAATGGTGGTAGTGGTTGGTATTTTATTAATGTTAAATTAGTTTTTTTTCTACTTGATTTAAATGGCTGAAGTTATTTTTTCTTGTCTGTGGATCTGTTTTAAAGTGATTTCCTGCACTAAATATTGAAGTGTCATTAAGTTATGAGTTTTTTGAAAGGATATTGTAAATTTTTGTCAAATAATATTTACAATGAAAACATTTGATCCGATTGAAATGCTTCATATTTTTAAGTTACTCAAAGACACAGCTAAATATCTGTTCTGGGATGTGATTGACGTAATGTGTAAAGATATTGGATATGAGGTGAAGTCAGAGGTTGATGGTAAATTATTGTACTCGGAAGAAGTGAACCATGAGATTCTTCACATAGTTGTTGGGGAACAAGTGAGGTAACAAATGCACATTAACTTACTGATGCATTAAATTTTTAACTCACCTGAGCAATCTTTACTCAGGTGAGTGAAAAAGGGCCATCATGGCCCTCTTGTTTGTAGAATGTGATCTTTGGAGAAAGTTGGGAAATTTTTTTGACAATCTAAACTTTTTGAAGAATGCAGTTTTATGGAAAATTTGATGCATTTTAATTTTCAATGGTCTTGATTTGAGGAGCACTCAGTTGTTTTAAGTCGTGTATGAATACACATTTAATGGTTATTCAGTTTGACTTTGTATGTCTTGCCTGCACAAAATTTTCAATCTTTTCATTAAGTATTATTTTTTTCTGGAATGGACTCCTGAAAGGACAGCTTTTTTTTATATTTGTTTATTGTATTTTGTCAGGCATGTTATTAAAGAAGTGTTTGATGAAGCCCAAGCTTTGAAACAAAAACAGCTGCAAAAAGAGCTTGAAGAGAGGCGTGAACGTGTTGCCATGGAATTGACTGATGACCTTATATACGACCTAGTTGGACAGGAAGCGTTAAATCTGTCAACCATCAAAATGAGGTAAATTCTACTTTCATTTTAGCTAATCCCGTGATTTGTCAAGTTAACAAACTTGTTGATATTATCAGGTACTGCATTGGATTGATTTATATCTAGTCAATTTTCACTCAGTAGAAACAAGTGTGCTATCAGTATTACTTGGCGGGCCTTTGATAAGTGGTACTTAGCTAGGTACGATAAGAATTAACACTTTCACTTCAGTGTAGGTACAGGTAGATAATCTAGTTTGCATATGTAATTGGATAAAGGACTTGCAGTTAATTAGGTCGATGAGCCAGCCCCCTTTTTAAATGCCCATTTGAAAAAACGAGACATATAGTTTCACCTGTGGTGGGCGGGCAGGCTGTTGGACGGCCAGGCGGGATCCACTGTGATGTCCGATCAATAATTTGAGTATTTTTTAACCTACATGTATAGAACTTAGTCACAATGTGTATTGGCATAATGCAAAGGTCAAGTTTGATAACAGGGTGATTCAGTTCAGCAAATTTTTTAGTTGTTTCCCTTTAATTGTCAAAATTTTGTAAAATTGGCCTTGTCCACTCTCTGATTAATACAATTCTATTCCAAACAGCATCAAACTTGGGAAGGTTGTAAATAGGCATTATATCTTGCCTAAGTTTGAAACATTTCCTCAAATTACCCTTGTCTGCTCTCTAATTGAAGACATTGGAAATTAGTATGTGCCAAATGTTACACCATGCTGCCTGACTGGGGTCTCTTCATTCTAGTTAGTTTGGGGCAGTTTATAATGGACAGAGCGCATAAAGTGCATTAGTATAATGTATTTATCAAGGTTGATAATCAATTTGCCACTATTTGCCACTATTTTTCGAATTGTTTAGTATTACAATTTATCATTAAATATCAAATTGTTAAAGATTTAAAAGCTAACTATTCTGAATTTCTCATTTCTAAATGTTGGACGCCTGTCCATCATTTTCCACTATGTGGTGTAGAACCTCTATAATCCACTGTTGTTAGCCCTTGTCACATGGTCATAATTGTTTTGCTATGATACTAATAAGGTTTAATTTTACACATCAGGTAAAAAAATTCAAAAATTTTCACATAACTCATAGGTCTCTACTTTAGTTTAGGTTAATAACTTAAATGCAATCTACATACACCCATATTCTACTTGCCATTGCGAATTATAAACAGGTGTATTTTGTGATGGTCTGCACTCTTGTTTTAAGATTGTTTTAAATTAATGTCTCATTTCAGGGAAGTAAAAGCCCAATTGAAGCAAGAATGTATCGAAAGAACCACAGCTGAACTAAATGCTGACCTAGTTGATGAGGTTATGAATGAGATGGTAGCTGATGTATCTGAGGATGTTTTTGAAACAGATGTTCGCCAAAGGCTTAAACTGCTTGACGATTGTGAGAAAATTGTCAAACTTAGCCGAACTCGCCGATTTTGGACAAGTTGGAAGAAGGAGTTTAATACTCTCGTTAAGCTGAAGCGAGCCATGGAAGAGTTTCCCAGTGCTCCTAATATGCAGAGTAACAAAGATGTACTGAAGTTGTTGATACCAGTCGATGATGATAGAATTATTGATAAGAAGTTTTATGTCAATAGGAGAGCGAAGCTAACTATCGAGACTCCGTTAGAAATTCAGGCCAGACGTAAGGAGACTGATACTTATGTCATGGTGCATGATCTATACAGTAAACTACTGTACCAGTCAGCGTGGGCACCACTTGACCTTGGTAAACTTGTCGGCAAGCAGTTGTCAAGACGACAGAAATCATCTCTTCCTCATGGTTGGTTTTTTATCATGAAGTTCTTCCTCTGACATCTTTCATTACTATTTTTGAAGTATGGGAAAAAGCTTCGTGTTTCACTAATTTTATTAGTGTGATACTGGCTTGTTTTGGAAAATATCAGCCAATCTTGATCAGATATTTATCAATTCCTTGTTCATTTCCACAATGAAATGCATTTATGTTGTGAAAGCAGTTACATAGATGAATAGAAAGAATGGTTGATATAACTCTTTGTGATGAGAAATTAAAGTCTATTTTTGCATTTAGTAGAGTTGTGTTGAATATTGATTTCAACTTTCAGGGGTCAGGTAGCCCTCATAGAGGGGATATAAGTTTTTAATGGCTTGAAATAAAAGGAAAGCACAAACTTAATTGAGATAGTTCAAATCTTATTTCATCATGAAAGCACTCTATAGATACGCTACGATGACACAGGGGTTTTTTTTGGCCATTGTGACAACCGATATTCGGTCGCGTTCCCAATGGCAAAACGCATGTTTTTTCCCAATTGCAGGGCAAAAATTCTCAATTCAAATGAGAAAAAAAACAAAAAAATTAATTTACAGTAGTTCAAATGTTTATTGAATGTCTAAATCATTCAAATAACAAAGTTATCAATATCTAAAAACAAAAATAAGTATAATACATTTTGTATTTGTTTTTTTTTAGTTTTATTTGATTATTTTAAGTTTTTTTGTACAGTGTGACTTTTTCCCAATATGTCCAAAATGTCGCGGAAATTTCCATTTCTGGCGGTCGGGTCATGTTCCCAAAAGGCTGAGAAAAAACCCTGTGACACATTCCTATTTACTGCTTTATTTGTATTTCTCAAGTCTGTTGGGAACAAGATCAGAAGTTACATCCATGATCATCCATTGTTAAGGCTTGTTAACGTTATAGAAGTGAGTAAAATCATATTACTATTTATCTCTGGTTATTTTCAGCAAATAAGAAGTTGGAAACTCTCTCCTGGAAATTGTTGCTATGCCTACCTGACCATGATGATGATGGCGCCATGACAAATCAGTCTGGCTTAGTAACGAAAAGTTTGTGTAAATGGCTTAAAGCAAAACTGTCAAAAGGGACTGCTCCCCCTCCAGCTCCAACTTGTATCAATGTAAGTTCCCAGCATTGATAATGTGTTATGGGTGGATGGGGTAATTTTAAAAAAGAAAAAAAGATTTGCTTTAATGCTATAAACAATATCAACATTAGGTGTGAGCTTCTAGATTACTGACTGATCATAATGAAGAATTAATACAGCACAGTTTTATTAATTAAAACTTTGACATTTGTTATTAGGTTGTAAAACTCCTTTTATTAAACCAGTATTAAGCTTGAAAACAATGAGTTAAATGGTTTACAGTTATAACTGTCTCTTGTGCATAATTGCATTGGTGAAGTTTTGTGGATACAATGCTCCTTCCGAAGAGCAACACTTGTTGGAGTCGCAAAAAAGTGTTGTTCTTTGGAAGTTGTTGTTGTGCAGAGGGAATTGATACATTTGTCACATATATTTTTATTATATGTGTGTGTGTGCCTTTTACTGTCATTTCTTGGAGGAAATTGGTCTTTGGAGCTGACGTTACAGGAGGGAGCACTGTACAAGTATATCTTAGCTCAATTAACATTTTTTATGTTGTAAGTCATACAACGGGCTTCCTTCTGAAGAGAAATATAATTCAGTTGTTTCCTTATTGATTTTTTACTGATTTTGACCTGAACTGTAGAACACTTTTTAGGGGTTAATATTTACTTTTAGGGAACCTTTTTGAATTTCAGAGCAAGGTTTTAAGTTTGTACAAATGTTACATTTCTGATGAGACATCTGCTTCTGTATCTAGACCTGTTGGGCTAAATGTCTGTGTTCGTACTGTGCAAGGCCTTCTCGATCAGGATGATATTTCTGCTGTAGAGGAGGAGATGCTATTAATGGGAACCAGTGCACTATTGTTTGTATTACCAGCTGGTGCCCAGTTTAATAAGGCAGTGTATGTAAGTGATCTTAAAATGTCTATGTAGGTTAGAGCTTTTGTGAGTTATTGTGTATCAAAACAGCAGGACTATCGAATTATCAATTAGAATAGTTGTTAATGTGATAAGATGGTTAAATACAATATCATAGGCATAACTTGTCTAAATTTATTTTAAGACTATTAATTTGACCCTGACAGTAGCTGTGTTTTCTTGAAATTGGAGTACAAAACTTTACTTGTTACTTTAAATGAATTTTTAAGACAAAGTGGTCGTAAAGTTGAGATTTTACTGTACCATACTTCAATTATATTTTATTATTGTTATATTTAATTTATATAATGCTTCATTTAGTCTGAGTACAAAGATTATTGGTCAGCACAGTTCTCCCGATTGAAGAGTATTCTACTAGTGAATCCAAAATATCAGAGTTTCCCATTGGTTGTTTTGATACCCGCAGCAGCCAATCAGGTTGTCTCTTACAAACAAATCCAGGAGGGCTTAAAGCTGAATGATTTGATAGAAGAAGATTTACTGTGTGATGTTGAACTTATAACCTATGAGGAAGATACAAAGAGACCAGAGGGCATTAATTTTGTTAATCCTGTTGTTAGCGAAAAGGTATAGTTTAAGAATTACTTCTTTCAACAAAGAATGATCACTGATCTCAATCTGCTAAACTTGTTTTGTGTTACGTTGCTTGTATATAGATGTGTCCATCCATGGTGAAATAATCAATGTTGAATGTACTTGCACTCTTTTGATCCAATTTTTAATGTTTATAAATATAAATGGAGCATTTTGTTGTGTTCGTTTAGTAGTTGTAAGCATGATTTGTGTTTGTTAACTTCTAGTTGTAATCTAACTATAAATAGAGTCTTGATAAACTAATTTGAATTTGTAATAAATAGCACCAGCTATGGCTTTCTTTGCTGATAACACATGACACATAATACTGGCAACATAAAGCTGGCCACACATGACACATATGCTGGTTATACATGACATACTACTTGCCACACCTGGCAAATAAAGCATTGTGGTCTAGAGGTAGAGCCTCCGACCTTTGATCCGAGGGTCCTGAGTTCAAATTCTGGCGTCAATGGGTTCCGTTCATGAACTCCACAAACCCACTTTTTGGACGCAGTACTTGTGTAGTGTCCAGGAAGTGGACTTGAGTCGGACGCAGTACTGGTGTAGTGTCCAGGAAGTGGATTTGTGTGTGATTAATATAAGCAAAATTGCTTGTTTCGCAATCAGCTAAAATAAATCTGTATAAGCTAAATAAAGCTAGTAACACATGGCACATAAAGCTGACCACACATAGTGATGGCCACTCACAGCACAATGCTGTTAATACATGACACCAAAAGTTTACTGCACATTACACTTTAAACTGGGAACAACGAACTCAAATGCTGGCAACCTGACTAACATGACATCCTATATATTACATTATCTTCAGTTCTGATTATACAATATTTTGTTTGTGGGTAAAAAAACTTAACTTGAATTAATTCTACCTTTAAGCTGTGTAAAAGTATTCAGTGGTTGGCTGAGAAGACTAGACCTGTGCCAAGACTTGAGGTCAGATATTTTATGGACACAGTTAATGCTGCATTGCAGAAATTTTATTTTTCACCGACTCAGCAGAATTTAAAGAAGCGTAAACTACTTAATGCATTAGAAAAGGTTTGTGAAAAAATATTTATTTCACCTAGACATGTTTTTAATATGATTGAACACGGCTTATGTTCTTTTTATCTTGGCTGATATTGTATTATTGTATTGAGCATTGTCTGAGATAACTTATAATTTGACAATAGAAATAATCTAAGGATGTGAATTTCTTCAGTAAAAATCTTTAATAATGAAGATACAGGATGTATGTAAGAATTGATTTTAAATTTAAGGACCCGTACAGTTTGTTGGAGTTGTACAATGGTGTTGTGGGACATATTGGTGAAGTGCTGACTATGGACACCTTATATACAATATCCTGGCCGGTCTATGAGTTCACTGATTCATTGACTTCAAGTATGCAGTCATTATTTTATCTTTTAGTGTTTCTCTGCCATTCATTTACACTTTCTTGGTTCTGTAATTTTTATCTGTTTTGTGTGGGGAAATTTTTGAAAGGTTAAGGACAGTGTTTTTTATAACCCACTGAAATATGATCCAATATAATGCATGTTATGTTTTACTGAAATTTGTAATTTTGTAGTAATTATGAGTTATTTGATATTTTCATTAAGTGTCTCAACCTATCTTTAGCAAATTTGTCTTTCAATGAAGACTTTTGACCTCTTAGTCACACAATACATTATCTCATATTTTCTTCCATTGTTTTGTCTTTAGGACAGTTATCTCCCCTTTAAAAGTGTTTGATTCGAATTATTTAAGATTATCTCCCCTTTTTAACACTAAGATTTAACTCTGACCTAAAATTTCTATCAGTTAAACACATCTGTCTTTGATATTCTACTTTTATTTTAACATGTCTACAGTTCTTAATTACTCTGTAAATTCCTGTTTTTTATAGCTCTCCGTAATGTAAAACATTTCAGCATTACCTGCTTGTCACTGGAACAAGGGAGACCACCTTGAATATGTCTATGGTTTGATAGAATCACTGAAACTTCCAGAGTTTCCTCCCTTACCAGCATTGTCAGGGGACTGGAGTGAAGTATCAAAAGCTGTATGGAGTTTTGTCTCAGCATTTTCTGACTATGAATCTAACTCTGCTGGAGTTATTTTATTTTCAAGGTAAGCAGACGGCATGACTATGATGTACAAAAGAATGTTATTCACATTATAACATGATGGATGGTCATATTTTTGCTAGCTTTTTTGTCTCAGGGAATAAAATTAATGACAAAATAGATACATATTAACAATTCTTAGACTAGCCTACTAGTTGAATTTAGCATTGCATATGGCCCAGCATTTGACACCCTTATATAATTTGTCAGCAAACTGTTGTGTTGAGCTACTTGTCATGGTGACTGATAGTATACCTTCATGTCTAATCTATGTCCACCTTTGAATAAAGGCCATCATATGAATGACTACAATTCTGTAACCGGATTAATGATTTATTTATTTGTATTATTGACCAAATAAACCTCAGGCTGACTGAGCACATGAGCCATGTAATATCCATCCCTTTAATGGCCTAGGTTTACAGGTTTGACTGTAACGTAATAAACAACTTTCATTCAAGTTTTACTTTTAGCCACATGAAGGTAACAGTTTCAAGTGTACAAAAACAAGCTGTATTGCTCTGCTTGAATATTTTTTATTTTTTTTTAACATAGGATGAAAAAACTTTTGCACAATCTAGAAGTAGACTTTGAGGAGGCGTGTAACTTTCAGTTTGGTGAAACTGAGTGTCAGCCAACATGTTACAATGTACCATGGACAACTGTGATATCTATGTGTGTAGATTATAAACTTGACAGTATAGATTTGGTTGACCCTGACTCTGCTAAGGTTTGTATTTTTATGCTGTATCTCCAGTTAGCTGTATTTTTATATATCCTACACTCTACAAGTGTTTTTTCACTAACTTCAAATTCATAGTGACTTCTCATCATTGCTTGAAATATAGAAAGGCAAAGTCACGGGAAAAATGTTTACAGCATGTTAATCAATACTTCACTATATCCAAATATCTTTATAAGCCTGTTCTATAGGCTGTCAAACTTTTATCAATGACTTGATTTGATGTAAAGTTGTATGCACAATGGTACGTCCTTCATGTGGACTTGTCCGGACCAAGGTAAAGTCTGGATGTGATGGGATTCCGTACAAGAAGCTTGTTATGAAAGAATGCTCAGATAAAGATGTTTTAGTTTATATATTCACACTAAATATAATCTAGTCACGTTTTTATTCTTACGATTGATGTCAATCTTGAGTTAAGTCCCTTTAGATGAATATTGTATCAGTTGTCATGTATGTTTAATCCAGGAAGGAGACAAGGAATTAAAGGTAGCATTCTTCAAGGAAGAGATGGACTCTTATGTCTTACCAAAAACATGGAAGTATGTAGAACCAGATGTAACAATTAACAGAGGTAATTTAGAAAAGATGTCAATTAAAATTTTGTGTATTAAGCCATGTTTTCAACAGTATTTAAGATATATATGATGGTGTAGTTAACCTAACTAGTTTTCCTGGATTCGGAGTCAGTACTGACTTTGTTCTCAGCAAGTAACTACCAATTTTTCCATGTGAATTGGTGAAATCAGTTGTAGAGGACGAATAACTAGACACACTGTCTTTAACTAAATTGTCACGAAGATGTGCCCCACCCTGGATTCAAACTCACAAACTTGAGGTCAGTGGTCCTAATGCTCCTCCTATTGAGGTCAGTGGGCACATGACCAAGGTATCAAAAATATTCCATGTTGTTGTTGATTCACACAGAGTTGCTCTCAGCATTTAGAATTGTTGAAACTTTCACTTATAATCAAAGCTGTTCTCATATTTGTTTCCTGGCAAAAAGCAGTACTTTGTCTGTGCTTGTAAATGCTTACCATGCTTATCAAGTGCTTAGAAATTTTGCATTTTATATTATAAAATCTTAAAAATAAGAGCAGTTCCATTTTTATGGTGATAACTGGTGTCTGTGTTTCTTGGAAATGAGTTAGCAGTTTAGATAAGAGAAAAAATCGACACATTAATTTTTGCATTTTAAGTCATTGATATTTTTTGTGTTTCCCAGTAAGAACTAGTAGTTTTTTTCCAATATATGTTGTGATAAAAATGACAAAATTCCATCATTTTATCTTTGCTGGATATTATTCTCTCTTTTGTTTTATTACTCTCTCTCCCAATAAGGAAAGAAGGCATATTGTTTTCTTCTTCTGATATAGTACAGTGACCAACTGGTATATACTCGTACAGACACATGTGTTATGTGCAGAAATACATTGTGATGTAATAAGATCATACAATACGTTGCATTTAAAACACATCCAGTAGCTTCTCATCAGAGGGTAACCATTGCTGTCAGTAGAGCAGCCTTGAAGCTCTCTAGAGATTGACTTAATACTGCAGGAAGTTTTCACCAGTGTTCGTTTTATTGTCAGCATGATGGTTAAAGTTTTCTGGAATTTTCTGTAACCTCAGGTTTTCCCAGGTCTGGACCCTACTGGTTTTTATTGTTTCCATGGCACCAAGGTTAAGATTATGATTTTTTTTGAGAATTTTCAACTTTGACCCATGCTTATGTGAACCTGTATTTTTTTTAGCCAAATAACCATGTTGTTCTGTCTTATTTTATAGATACACCTAGTTTAGATGACACAATACATAGTGCTGTAATGAAATCACGTGAAATGAAAAACAATACTAAAAGGAATATTACTATCGAAGATGATCCTAGTGTTGTTTCTGGGATAATTGTGGAATCACGGAATACCGCTGATTCTCTTAAAGAAGCTCAGAGAGCAGAGAGGCGCCATTCTGATCATTTCCTGAAATATCTTGAAAATGCTGTTAAAGACGGGGAAATGGACACCAGTACATCCTCTTTGGGTGTATTTGAACCTGTAACAGATAGACGGAAGTCACTTCCTGCAGTACATAGAAAATCGGACGTAGACTTATTTGATGAATCACCTCCTGGGAAGAAAAGAAGAGGCAGATTGTCTGAAGTATATTGTAATGATCCAGTTATGATGTATGTTCCTGAACCTTCTCTGGATGATAATTTGAACAATTCAAAAGACACAATTCGATCAGAACTTCAACAAAGTGATTTGTTTACGAAAAGGCTTCAGTTAATCCTTCAGAGTCAGTCAGACATTTTCTAGCCGCATGTAAATCATTATCCATCGTGATTTAGAATTGACATAATTCCCATCATTAAAGTATTTTTTCTTTCAACATTGTTGGTCTTATTGTTTTGTGAGGTACATCATCGTAAATGTTACTAATCAGACTGTCTGTAAATGCCAGGTGAGCAAAAATAAACGAGAGATGCTCAGTTCATTCAAAAACACAAAAAATAATTAGCTGGGAGTTAAAAACGTTATTTGTCTTATACATTATTTTGACACAAATCATGATTCGTTTATTAACATAGAGTTATGTAAGTTTGTTCATTGATAAATAATTCAATGTCATATGTGTGATGTTGCTTTTGTTTTTTTTCTCTTTGTAAATCTGAATACGGCTTTTTTAAATGTACTGATTTCATCTTTTATATGATGTCCTGAGCATTGTTTGGTATTAAATCATGTCAATATTATTGAAGTGAGACGCATTCATTGACATAATGGAAATATGACTGGACTATTTCTCCATCAATTGATTTAGTTATATATTTGTATCATTGTATGATATCTGTACTCCTTTGTTTGTATATAATGCAAGGTTGTAAATGTATTGATACTTTTTTCATGTATTTTTCTAAAGCTGCTCTGTCTATGAAAAATTGCAATAATTATTGTTCTTTTGTGCTAAATTGATACATGTGTATGTAAATAATGTTAATATTTGTAAATATATGAATTCAGTGTTTTGTAAATAGAATTATTTTTTCCGTTTCTTTATTGGTTTGACTACCAAATATTATCTGATAAGATCCTTTCCCCTTTATTAGTTTGAAAGAAAAAAGAAAAAATCATGACTCATCTGAAATGTTGGAATTCTCCTTCAAATAATATCCAATGTGGCTATAAATTCTTAAAATTACCATTCATGTACTGTAACTCTCCACTGTTCCATCAATGCAGTTATTTTGTAGAATGTCCTTTTTATATTTTCAATGATCACCTTATTAACACTGCATGAACAATAAAACATTTATTGTTGTATAAATTTCATTGCTGAAAACGTTTATGTGATAAACTTTACATTTATAAATCAATCAAGTGAGTGCAAAATTCAATTTTGGTTTAATTATGAATCAGGAATGCATGACAGGTCTTTCAGTCTTTTCAACTGGACTGCAAATTATGACATGATGAAATATGAGTCTCAAATGTTTATTAATTTTGACGGAATTCATTTCGTGCTTGAGTTATTGTTTCGGACTGGTTTCATATGCGGCATCCAGACACCAGATGGTGTTATCGGTTCACTTCGTCTGCTCTGACTTGTCTGAAATAAATTAAATGTATCCCTGATAAGTTAAAGTGAGATAAATCTCAAACTAATTTTGAGATTGTTGGTAAATTTCATTGCTTTCTTATGAGATCGCTTCTGAAAATACCATCTACCTGAATCAGAATAATCTCAATTTGATACTGTCTTAGATAAAATTCAGACAAAGTTTTGGAATTAACAGCAGCAGGCTTTAATGTTAAGAATTGTGATGTTAATTTGACAGGCTTATTAATATTCTACTGTTAAATTATTTGAACCCATGAAAAGAATTTCTAGATCGAAAAATAATATACTGCAGTCCCTCATGACTGAAGATTTTTATATGATTTTTGTTGTCTATCATTTGTACTTAGAGCAATCTTATAGTATAATTGTCTTATTAGTGTCTGAATTATTGCCTCTAAGTGTATTTTTTTTGTTTAGCTTAGTCTAAGAATTGAGCGTAGGTTGGGCAGAATTCTGAAATAACTCATGAAACTCAGAATTTTATAAGTGAAGCCCTTGAACTTTTAGTTTTATCTTTTATTAGAAAAATCACAAACATCTGATGGAAACCATTAAATCATTTTATCATAATTAATACATAATACCCTAGGACTGAGGTTATAAAACTTGAGTTTTGGTCTCAGAGCTCAAATCTCATTTTCATTCTTAATCTAGATCAGTCCAGTTTACTTGTTTGCAATAAGTGTAAATATATTAAATAAATGTATTTTATTAATTGATTTGTGTACAGAATTTTGTTTGCATAGTAAATTACTGTAATATGATACAATGTATTAGTATAATGAACGATGAAAACCCCAAATTGAGATAAGAGCTGAGGGACTAAACTCAATTTTAATGACTGGTGTCCTATGGTTACTCAAACAGGTACGAAATATAACAAAATGACAATACAAATGTATAAACATAGAAGTACATTCAGCATGTTAATTCGAATTGAGTCGAACTTGCGCTGAAATACGCTGAATATAGAATAGAGAGCACCTGGCTATAAAGCAGTTTTATATGCTTTATAAACTTTTGCAGTTATTTTAACATCAGAATAAAGACCAGTTTTTACTATCTTGAAGATGGTCTTTATTGATAGTACATGAACAATTTTTATGTAACTGTTGACCAAGAGATACTACAAACATGGATGGAAGTCTTGTAGAGATACAACTGACATGGATAGAAGTTTTATAGAGATACAACTTACATGGATAGACGTTTTATAGAGATACAACTAACACGGACAGAAGTTTTATAGAGATACAACTAGCAAGGATAGAAGTTTTATAGAGATACAACTAACACGGACAGAAGTTTTCTAGAGATACAACTAGCAAGGATAGAAGTTTTATAGAGATACAACTAACATGGACAGAAGTTTTATAGAGATACAACCAGCAGGGATAGAAGTTTTATAGAGATACAACTAATACAGATAGAAGTTTTGTAGAGATACAACTTACACGGATAGAAGTTTCATTGAGATACAACTAACAAGGATAGAAGTTTTATAGAGATACAACCTACACGGATAGAAGTTTCATTGAGATACAACACAGATAGAAGTTTTATAGAGATGCAACTAATACGGATAGAAGAACTAACCAATGACGTTTTTATGACAAGCCAAATGTTCACACACTTTTCAAAAGGTATGAATTTATGATACACTTGTTACAATTGATAGATTTTTGCCATTGATTATAATTATGGAACTAGATTTTATTTTTACATTATTATGACATTCATTCTTTAAAAACAGCTCAAAAGATTCTATAAATTCATGTCTGTTTTTCTTTTCTTTGATGTCTTGAAATCTCAGCGTCTCTGAAAAGACACAAAACAGACCAGTCACATTTATGTTCGTTTTTTTAATAGAAATGCAGATTTTTATGTTTTTATTAAAGTGCAACTTGCGACAATACAGTCAAACCTGTGAACAAAGGGCAACATTTGGAGTGAAAAATGTGACCTTTGTGCACAACTGGTCTGTATATCGACGTTTTCATAATAAAATATGTGTCCTAAAAAGTTGACTTTATTCGCAGGTGGCCATTACTTCTTATTCGGCCGTGTACAACTAGACATAGAAGCATTTATAAATTATCCCATCAACGATAAATATCTTTGCAGACTGCTTCTTCAGAATGGCTTCTTACCTCAAGTGAAATTTGTTAAATATGTTTTGTTAGTTGTTCTACGCTTCCCCTGATCTAATAAACCATTAATTTTCTTTGTGGCTGACCTGATTATTCAGGAGGAAAGGTCGTTGCCAGTTCTATTATTAGGTTCAGTAAAATGGAGTAAACTGTGTACAAAATCGCCCCCTGAAAACTGGACCCCTTCAATGGAAAAAGTCCGTTTTTCTGAGAATTCCGGATCCGGTTTTCAGAGAACTATTGATTATAGAAGAAAAAATGGGACTTGAAAAAATCGTCCGATTTTCTGGGAATTCCGGTTTTCAGGGAGTCCGGTTTTAGGAGTTTTACTTTATCTTAACGTCTTGGATTAGGCACAACAATGAAGGCTTCTGTCTACTAATAGTGGGTTACTGAACTTTAAAGGTTTGTAATTTAGGGCTGAACTAAATCATGACTGATAAAACACAACAATGAAGGCTTCTGTCTACTAATAATGAGTTACTAAACTTTAAAGGTTTGTAATTTAGGACTGAACTAAATCATGACTGATAGAAATGTGTCTTTCCATTGCTGTAATTTTCAAGACTGATATAGCAACCGTCGGCTCTACATACTGGACGAATTTCGCCTCCATTTAAAGAATTTAAAAAACATATGAAACAGTTTTACAATTTATTAATCATGTTGTAAATACAAGGTGTACTTTCTTATACAAGGCGTACTTTCTGTATCGATTTTTTAAATCACAGGATACAAATCAAAGGCAAAATCGAGTTTATCCATTCAATGACGTCATACTTCCTCGTGCAAATCATGCCGTGTCTATTTCACGTCTGAGTTTATAAGGTGCAGTTAGTCGTTTACTGAGTTAATGAATACTGAAGTTTTACAGTTGTTTATGGTGGAACAGCCGAGCAGGTATGAACTAAAATCCAAATTTTATCACGATATATTAATTTTACTTACATACGATATTGTACCATCATCTATCCGATGTCTGCCTACGATTGTCGGCCGACAACACCAACAACCTATATGATCTGTTTCATCGTGAGGCCTCCTCAAAGCTCCAACTCCTAATATATTACCAGTCCAACATCTGAAGTTACACGGTCACAGAATGCAGTTATAAAGTTCCATTTACAATATTTGGTTATATATATACATAACATATACATTACAAAATTAACAAAATCTATTAATATTTAATTCGGCTAGTGAATTTGATGAAAACTGTTTATATAATGACGCATTCAGTGGGATACCAGTATCACTTTTGATAAATACATGTATTGCTTTATAGTGCACTAATCTCAACAAATTCAGCCAAACTTTGGCTTAAAATGAAACCTATTTCTCGGACATCTCGAGCGTTTTCACAGAGAGGTTATTGGTAGATTAATGATTGCGACAAAACATGGTTACTTCCCTTCGTCCTAAGGGATACCGGTGTCACAAGTAAATTGATCCCAGTTTCATGTTGCAGTGCACCAAAGTAAACTCAAGCAGGATCAACGGGATCACCAGTATATGTGATAAGCACATAGTTCAGAAATTCATAATTTGCGTTAAAAATCGAGTTATTTCCCTTCAATTGTTGATAAGACTTACCCACAAAGTCTCATACAACATAATGTCAAGCAGGTCAGTAAAAGTAATGCGGCAGCGACTGCTGTAATTCCTAGCACGACTTGTAACCATAATGGAACTAAATTAATGCACAATATATAGATTGAGTAATGGTTAAAATTACGTTAAAAATACTGTTATTCAAATTTTGAATTTTTAAAAAGGACCGTTAGTTCGAACCCTTAGCGCGGCACATTTTCTTTGCGCCCGGTTGGTCTTACGCATTTTAAGCTTTTACAAGTCTTAACTATTGAGCAATGTATGTGTTTCGAAGTTTCCCTTCAGTCAATATATATGAATTAATAGAAATTCGATAAAAATCCCAGTGAACATAATCATTAGCTTAATGCCAAATTTATTATCGTTTAATCCTTTTAAAGGGCAATCGGCATCTAAATTCATGGTTATGTTAAAATTGAATACTGATAAAAATCTTTTCATTTTTTATCAATTCAATATTTGGCGTCCAATTATTTAGCCTGAATAAGTAACAACGAATGATGCAATGGAGAAATAAAGGGCAATAACTCTTGAAGGTAGTGTAAAGACTTACTGTCATTTGTGTACAAGAAAACCTTAACAGGATCTACTGTTGTTGCCATTTTGCTGAAAATAAATTGAACATTATTTCATAAGATTTGTGTTCACGAATTTAATTTTTGAGACTTAAATAATAAACACGCTCGCACAGTTTCAGATACCGGGTACCAGTTCAAATAGGGTTTATTTTATAGAGAAAGGGAAATAATTTGTATTCAGCTTTTAAACAATTTTACGTCGAGACCCTTCGCTCAGAACTTATGTAGGGTCAGGCTCCAGCTCATTTTTGATACATGTATTTCTAATAAGATACTGGACGCCATTGGTACCGAATGTTGCGAGAAATTGCTCAAATTGTGACAATTAACGTAAACAATCGAAAAAAAGTTAATAACCATAATGTTTAAATATCCATTTATAACTCTGTGCTCCAGGCCTGTGCGGAAAACATCTCATAAATCTCGGTTCAGTGTAAAATGTTTAGAATTATTAAACCATTCCTTATCAAAAAAGGGGAAAAACGGGCCCGGTTGCCTTAATTATGATATGTTGACAGACGGACGGGCGGATTTTACGAAATGACGTCGTAAAATTTATTCTTAAATATTTTCATATTAAAGACTAATTAGGCAATCTTAATTATGTACTGAAGTGAACGGGCTTTCACGTCACAGCGTGCCCAGAAGTCTAGGAGCACATTAGTGATTGTTATCACGTTTACACATTTTGTACGAATAAATGTATAAAACTACTGATACGAAATAAAATGATGTGATAATTTGTAATATAATTCTTTATAAACGGAAAATGATATAATTACCTTTTATGATCGTGTCTTCTAAATTCAAGTATCAAATTATCCGAAAAATGCGGATGACTAATAAGTATTGTTTAATATTATTTTCCTCGGTTGATATGAATTCATGAATCACCACTTATTGCTTTGACATCATCCAAATATTTTAAATAAAAATATTTTTCTTAATTAGACTGCTTGGGAAATTATACCTTAATGTGAAGTCAACAAATCAATTCCATAAAATCAAAACAGATAGAAAAATCCTGACAAAATTTGAAAGCCACTATTATGCAATTTTTATTTTCGTCAATTAAAATGTAAAAGTACCTATGAATCGATAAAGATTAATATACCTGCAGGAATGGCATGTTTTAAAAGGTATCTTATCTTTGCCGAGGATAAATTGCCGACCAATTGACCATACATGAAACTTATCAGTTTTATGTCAACTTCGTATACACTGCCAAACGTGTTTGTTTTTCTATCGTTATGCCGAACAGTGCGTGTCAATACACTTTAGTCATTTTCTTTTTAACTTGTCTCTCCTCGTAAGTAAACAGAAAAGGCAAAATGTTTCCGAATGCAACATACTTAATCATAAATATACACAAGTGATAAAGTAATAAGTTGTGTATTTTAAATATTTGAATTTTTATATTTCGTGGAAAAATATTGCGATGCAATACATTCGTCGACTTATAGAAAAATTATAAACAGGACACTTTCTAATCCATTAACTTAAAAATTTTGTAAGGATGACAACAAATTGTTTCCGAATGCAATATATTCATATATGCTATTAACAAGCGATAAAGGCAAGGTATATCCGAAAGTATATACTCTTAAATATAATTATCAAATTGATACAAATACAAATCATATACAAATGTTTATTCGTGATAAATACCCTAACAGATGCAAAATATATTCTGATGCAATATAGCCATAAACTTCAGTACATGATTTAAGAGATAATACAATTCAACATAATAAGCTTGTCAATTAACGCATGTACTGCTTTGCGTGCGTATGATATGAAATACTGAATTGTCAGCAACATAATTAACAAATGTAAAATAATATTCATAAAAATTAGGTGACAATCTGAAAAACATCCAATAACATTTTATTATCCCCTTAGCGCTACCTAACTACTTTTACAAGGGGAAGTCACTACCAGCAAATCAATAACTCCGTTAATAACTGAACGTACTTCACTAATAGCCTCTTTCCATGATAAATAGATACTTTGTATAGAGATACGCTGTATATCAAATTGAAAATACTAATATAATAAAAAGTTAAGCAATCAATGTGTGTTGAAGTATGTAATGGTAGAATAACTTAAATGTTTTAGTGCGATGTTATTATTGATGATTAGGTGTAAACGATTGACTCTTGTACAGTTGTAATATGCAGAAACCAGCAATTCAAACATGTCTGGAGCATTTTGTTTTGTTAGTCATCGAAATATGGTTGGTCATCCGAATAAGGTTGGTCATCGGAAAACGGCTGGTCATCTGAATATGGCTGATTATCCGGATACGGGTTATCATCATAATAGGGCCGGTTATCTGGATATGGCTGGTTATCATGGTATGGCCGATTATCCGGATATGGTTGATTTTCAGCGTATGGTTGTGTGTTTCCATAATACGGTGCACCGGATATAACATCAATCGTACCAGCTGGTTGGCCATATGGACCAATAATCACCTCGCCGGCCGGTGCAGGGCCCCCGTAGTTTCGTTCACCGACGTTAACATCAACTTCTACACGCCCAGCCGGTGGGTAGTAGGGACCTACAACCACCTCACCAGCCGGTGGATAACCTCGGTAGTTGTTTTCACCGGCGGTTATATCTACTTCTACGCGACCAGATGGTGAATAGAAGGTTTCTACTGTTACATCACCAGACGGTGGTTGACCTGGACGTACCCCTCCTATGATATCTACATCCACTTCACTATCCATAGATGGATTAACATAGCCAGCGGAAATATCTACCTCACCCACAGGTCGATCTTCTTCAACATCTACATCCACCCGAACTGGTCGGTTCTCGTTGCCCATTTCTGATTAACTGAAAAAGTAGTTATAAAATGTTATTGAATCATTTAATAAAATACTAATGTGAAATAAACAGCACTCAATAGAATTTATGTATATACATGTATACTTAGTACAAAAAGAAACGCACGTTTTCTATTCTCACAATTGTCTGTTTCCAATGTGTCTGTTAAAAATGTATGCTCTCAGTAAATTGATAATACATAAAGTGCTTTTCTTCTGCAAGTTCAATCTGTCTTCTAGTTAAATTGTAAGACGTTGCTAGTGCCAGTCCCTACTTTTGTGATAGTTAAGTGGTATATCTTTGCACCATTTGCGTTTCTTTTTTTCGGTGAATATATGTGCATACGTTTACATATATTTAAACATATATTTCATCTCTAAAATATAGAGAAAATATTAGACGATTACTTGTGCAATCTTGTTCATTCTATACAGATGTACTGTCCGTTCCGTACATACACTCAAAACTTTAAAGCGCACGAAATTTATTCAGAATCTGATTGAATATAATACAAAGTTAACAGGATATAAAGTACATCGTGTAAAATTATTTATCAATGACTCACAATATATCTCTGTTCTAATACGTTAATTGAGCACTGAACAAAACTATGCGCTTCGCACCTGAATGCCGCATGTAGTCAAGTTTGTGTTTATGTCGCTCAATAAATATAGCGTTCTTAAATATGCTCTGTATAGATGTAACTACATGCATATAATGTATTAAGCACTGCAAAGGAAAGTGCATAATGAGTGAATTTAACGTTTCAACATGTTTACTATTTCAAATGGACTACTGATCATTAGGGTAAGGCTCTACCGAAGAAAGGAAATTAAAAGATTTATGGGAAAATTAGCTATTTGACTTCAATTTATTTGAAAATTCCGTGCATTCGGGATTTGTACGTCGAAATCACACACCATCCATGCATTAAATTGACCAACATTTGAATCACGCCTTCTGCGTGTGTGTTAGCACATGATGACAGTTTCACGCAAATCTCGTGCAAGTAATAAATACGCGCCAAATTTTGACGTGTCGGTAAAGCGAATAAAGTGAAAAACACGGGTTATTTTACTGTGTGTGGAACACGCATTTTCAGGGTAAAACATAGCTTTAGGAGAGGCAACCATTGGGGACTGTGATGTTATGACATTATCTGATAATTATCAAACGATTATATCTCAGTTTTTCGAAATATCAGAATGTGGTTAGTTAAATTTTATGTACTTTATGCTTTTATTTATAATGTATACATTATTCTAAATAGATAAATAAATTGTACATGCTGATAAATGCAACACGCTAGGCTAATATTGTCTGATAAATACGCTTTAACTTTCAGGAAGCGAATGAATATCATTATGCTAATTATGGAAGTTTACACAGAACGGTTAAATCTACTGAATAAGGAACTGAAAAACAAAGGGTTAAACAAAAACCAAGGTAATAAAACAGGGAACCAGAGAATAGCGTATCAAATGGAACAAGCATGGAACCAAAGTAGCGTATCAAATGGAACAAGGTATTAAAACAGGGAACCAGAGAGTAACATATCAAATGGGACAAGTTATTTAAGCAGGGAACCAGAGTATCAAATGGAACTACATGCAGAACCTGATAAGCGGGGGAGGGAGAAAGAGAGGATACCGAGTGATCACTATGTGAATATGTTTCGTGAGAGTCGTATGTGAAGAATCATACATAAACAATTAGCGGAATTAATTCGGTAAGACAACATTTTTTAATTGTCATTTTAGTATTATTTGTCGGATTTTATGCTTGTTTTCAATAGTAATTTAGTTACATACATGTACTTGAGGTCAGTTAACCTAAATAGTGTTCCTGGATTCTGTTCCAGAACTAACGTTTTCTGCCAACAGTCAACTTCTCTATATGTATCACTAGAATTAGCGATGGATGACGAATGCCTTCAGACGCTTAATCTTCAACAACATTGCCACAGAGTACATGTGCCGCGCTCAGGTTCGAACTCATGAACCGAGGTCCGAATTCCTAAGGCTTTCCCTATTGAGCAAAGTCGGCAAGGCCACGAAGTAATTGAAGCAAGTCTTTGAACTTACCTATTTTATTGATACTAAGGGGTATCAGAATTTGTTCTATTGTCCGCAAAAAACGGTGATTGTGTGGTGGATGTGGTTTCGGCTGTTGCCGGGGTAACGGTAATTTCAACTTCTGGCACAACAACCGTCGTTCTGGTACTGGTGCTAGGTGTTGGACTAATTTCTGGTGGTTCGGTTTCTTCTGGGTTTGGAATTGTACCGTATTTTCTGGTCACTAAAATATTGAAAAGACTAATACAGTAAAACCCAACTCGGAGACCACTCGAATAAAAGGACCACTAAAATTTTACGACCATCTGTTTACAACACGGAACGGTTGTCAATATTTCAGATCAACTCAAAAGACAGTCTTTTTAGTCTTAAAAGTTTTTTTTAATACCGAAGTTTTGTTGTAAATTTAAGGAAAGATTATTTGTACCTACCGCTTCTGTATTCGATCAAAGGACGTTGTTTCCTCTTTTTGCACCAACACAAAATCGTAGTTCCAGCAACAACAAGCAGGAAGGCACCAATAACACTGCCGATAACTATGGCTCCAAAATGTCTATTGTGAAAAAAGATAAATACTGTAAAACATTGATATCAAGAACTCCTTTGAGACAAATGCTTTAATATTGACATGATAAAGTTTCTTCTATATTTTCAGACCCACAGTAAATGATTTTCATGTCTTATAATGACATACCGTATGTGTTTTATTAGTTGTTTAGGCCGAAAGTTCATTTTTATACATTCAAGTTTTCAACTAAACATCTGAATTGCTTTAAAGTAAGTCGATAGTTTTAAAATCAGAAACCGAATACTTGGTTTCGTTCGACAGGGTGGTTTCTCATACGTATTACTGAAAATTGAGTTTTAACTGCAGTAGAAATACACATAAACTCATTATGAGTTACTCTAAAATCTGAAGTCATCTGCCTAATAATTTTCCGGTCCGAATTAACTGTCAACTTTCAATCATTCAGATTAACAATATACAATGAAACTGAACAACACTCACTGATGGTAAAGGAGAATCAAAGCACTGAAAGCACTGGTGTTATTCGGAAGTACAAAGTAATCAGAAGTTGTATACACTTGTAGAGTGAGGGCAATGGCGTCTTTTTCAGGAAATTTTCGCGGTATTATGATCACGTGATTAAAAATTGCAAAATTAATGAGCCAGCGATTATCAATTGCTGTCATATATATTGTCTTTAACTGAATCCATACTTATTTCAAATCAATTCAGCATGTTTAAGACATTATATTTTTTATTATTTACATAAGGCTCAAAGATGTGCACACAATGTTTTAATAATTAAAGCATTGAGAGTACTGTCAGAAGCGCAAGTTAAAAAGTGTGAAGAATCAGGTCAATTCCTTCAATAGTTTTTGTGGCATGCATGTAAAAAAATAAGAAAAGTTAACCAAACATTTGGCTATGATAGATTATTGTTCTTGGTCACTGCACTTCCTCTGGTCTCTGTCGATACAGTAAGTACCAACTCAATCTTTCAATACTTTATTAGGAAAAGGGAGGTAATTAATAAAGGGATGAATTATCAATAGCCTCTATTCGTGTGTGAAGCTTCAATAGCTTATGGGGTATGCTCTAGACAATAATAAAGTACATTGTATTTATATTTTACGAAATGAGGAAGTATTGTGTACTGAACATTGACTTACTTGTGAATACAACAATAAGCTTTATGATCGTCACCGCAACATCCGGTGGTACATGTTGTATAAACTATCTTCTCAAAGGAGTCAAAATGCTTGCATACTTCACTCTTAACTATTTCTGTAAAAAAAACAATGACCTTAACAAGACTTGGTCATTTCAGCTCTAACTATTAAATACGTTTCCATAGCTGCAGGTCTGCATATTAAGTAAATAATATTATACTCTGTATGTAGTATACGGTGAGTGGACCGCGGCTGTGGTCTAGTAGTTAGTGCACTGGACTTGAAACCTGGAGATCCGGGTTCGAATCCCGATCGCGGTAGGTCATACCCTTCTATGAAAATTTGACAAAAAATGTCGATTTTCCTCCATATGTGGAGAAGTAGCAGGCTCCTTGTGGAAGGGTAAGTTAGTATTGGTTAGAATACAGTCCAGGAAAACTGGTTATGTGAACCAGTCGCCGTATATAACGAGAAATATGTTGAAAAAAAACGGCGTTAAACCCCAGTGATAATAAGTATACAGTGAAATTCCCGACTCTAATTATTCTTTTTATCCATTATTTGTCGAAGAACCCACCACCGTCACTGAGCTGGAAGGTACAGCGTTACGTCATCTGACCTCAGTTCATGAGGTCTAACTCGCGTGGCACACGTTTCCTCATGAAAACGGGCGTAACACCCGAGAACTATAACGGAAACATGTTATATACTCTTTAGAATAATTACTAGTGCTATCAAACTTTTAGATTTCAAATAGATAATACCCAGGGATCTGATCCCTTTAATAGTTGATTATTATCAATGCCAAAAATCTCCCTTAAAGTTGCATAGGTCGCGGCCGTGGCCCAGTGGTTAGTGCGCTGGACTGGTAACCCGGAGATCCGGGTTCGAATCCCGGTAGCGGCAGGTCATACCCTTCAATAAAAATAAGTTAGTACTGGTTAGAATACAGTCCAGGAAAGCTGGTTAGGTGAACCGGTCGCCGTACATAACTGAAAAATTGTTGAAAAACGGCGTTAAACCTCAGTGACAATAAGTTACATAAAAACAAAACAAAACAACAACAACAAAAAATATCAAGTTGCATATATACAATTAACTCACCGATTAAAAGGCAAATGTATATGCATAAAATTCTACTAAAAACCCTCATCACACCGAACGAATTTCAGATTAAACCTCGCTCGTAATTCACATACAAATTACTGTGATACGAATAAAATCATAAAATGACCACAAATCAATCCAATGAAACTATATAAAGATGTTTCGAAATAATATGCTGTCAAACCTAAGTGTGATGGCCAAAATATAGAAGCATATTATTACTTCCTTAGCACAAAATCATATGAGATGAATAAATTGAAGAGTGCTAACTCATCTGTTGAGCTAATTGTAAATAACTTAGTAACCGTCTGAGCTGAATGTATAGATTTTTTATGAAAGGTGATGTTAAACCGGGGTTTTACTGTAGTTTTACATGTATAAATGATCTAGTTGTTTATTAGTTGGACGGTCTGTTATCTGTTATTTAAAAGTTATCACGTTTTCCGTTAGTACTTAAACACCGGACACTGATCAATTATAGTTCATTAAGAACAATATAGCTAATTAATCATTTAAGATCATTTAAATAATTCCAATAATTGTTTCAGCGTGAACTTCATTTGTTATTTCATACACAATGGTATTGAGATGAGTGCAATTATGATAATAAATGATGACTTATTTCCATTGTATGAAACGAAAACCATGACTTGTTTGCATGTGATGTACTGACTGGAATGTGATGCAGAAATCATTTCTCGTGTTTTACAGTTTAGGCCTAAACAAAAAAGGTTTGTTTGCGGTTACGTGCCCAAAAAAATGTGGGTCGGTAATTAGGGATTTTTTTCTTTTATGTTTTTTTTTACATATATCGGCAACACTGTTGTGAAAATTACAATATAGCACTTAGATTTGGATGCCATAAAAACGAGTCGGCAGGTAAAAGATGGGTCGTTCGGGTAACCGGAAACGAAACCTTTTTAGGCCTTTGTTCTTGCACGCAGGATGA
Source organism: Lutraria rhynchaena (assembly GCA_008271625.1). Classification (NCBI taxonomy): domain Eukaryota; kingdom Metazoa; phylum Mollusca; class Bivalvia; order Venerida; family Mactridae; genus Lutraria; species Lutraria rhynchaena. The sequence continues at coordinate 2,231,604 of VIBL01000036.1, forward strand.
ATGAACTTATTATTTTATAAGTGTACAAGAATACAATAAAAAACAAATATATCTTAGATCTACTTAAATTACAAAGTACTTCGTCAACCCTGTAAAAAAGCTGTTTGATACTCTTATTAGTGTTTTGGAAAATTGACTTTGTTAGGGCGGTTACAGAGGTAGACCGTTAGCCCAGAACTCTCATTCAATCGGAATTTAGATATCAATTTTCGGTTTATAATCAGACTGGAACATATCATCTATGTAGTCTGTAAGGTTACACAATAACTGAATGGTAACAACTTCCACATGCTCAGCTAAATATGGAGAGCGTTTGGTATATGGACCTCGGGTTCAAGAATACGAAAACAAGGCGCAGCACATGTATACTGTATAACTTGTACATGTACTCTGTATTACAGGGGTATGCACACTCTATTACTGGTACATTTGCTGTGTATTACTGGTACATGTACACTGAAGCCGTGGTCGTGGTCCAGTGGTTAGCGCGCTGGACTTGTGACCCGGAGATCAGGGTTCGAATCCCGAATGGCAGGTCATACTCTTCTATGAAAATTTGACAAAAATGTCGATTTTCCTCCATATGTGGAGAGGTTGTCGGCTTCTTGTCGAAGGGTAAGTTAGTGCTGGTTAGTATACAGTCCAGGAAATCTAGTTAGGTGAACCGGTCGCCGTATATAACTAAAAAATTGTTGAAAAACGGCGTTAAACCCTAGTGACAATATGCCGCATAAAACAAAACAAACAAACATGTACACTGTTTGTACACTGCATTATTGGTACATGTGCTCTGTATTACTGTCACGTGTCACAAGTTTTCTGTATTACTTTACATTAGACAGATATTTTTTTTTCTTTTTTGATGATTTTCCTACGAGACACTGTGAATTTATTCCTTATGTGTACCGTACAATGTATTGAAAGTTGTTATTCATATTTCACTGACATCCTTTACGATGTCAATTGAACAGAATTGAATTATTGTTTACGAACGTCACTCCGTTCAGGTTTCTGTATTTACATTTTTAAGCATTTCTTTTGTAATAATTAAGCATTACGCGCCATTCTTCGATAGTTTCGTTCTAAACTTGTAATTAATTCAATAAAATTTCACAATACGCCAATTTGTGACATATTGGTAATGACAAGTATTAAATATATAACAAACTATACCAAGAAACAAAATGTTGTTCCATAAAAATATGACTGTTACTGAGTGCTGAGTAAAAAGCAGGTGTACTGAGTTGATATAAAACTGCACTCTTTTTTGTCAAATAATTTTTATGATCCTAACATTGAAATACATATAGGATTATTTGTAGCTTTGTCCTGTATCGTATACATGTACATATTTTTGTTTCCGGACACAATGAAACGGACCTAAAAATGTTTTTCTTCACTCGAAATCACATTTTGCACGTGGAAATTTCCTGTGTGAATAAATTTTGCTATTTAACTGTTTAAACTGTATTAGCAGTCTTCAACATCAACAACGTTTCTTTTCCCACTTGTCGGTAAATGGAATCGAAGGCAATTGAGCCATTAGTATGTTAAATGCTGGCTGATCTATAGAATGGTTAGCAGAAACATTGGTTCCGCCAGACTGGACGACAGCTTGGCTACCGTTTCGGTAGACTGGCAATAGCAGTGACAGACCTCGCACCAGTAAAGCTGGTGTTACCATATTACCTCACATGACGTGGACGGGCTTAAAAATTAAATTAATTCAGTTTTCAATTTACAATCGATCATTAAAATTATCTTTTCTAATTTTTATACCTGGGGCCTGTTTCATAGATTTATCTTTGCTAAAACAGCAGTTTTTTTAATTTTCTTCATACCATTTGCTCGTAAATAGAAAATGTTTGGGGAATCTACTGTCATCTTTGAAAGGTAAATGGCTGAAATATATGGCATAAAGCGGGTCCCTAGATTCTTGTACACTAGATCCTTATTATTTTTGCGGAGTATATTCCAATTTCTAGGTCGATAAATTATCGTTAAGATATTATCATCACATCACTAATCGGATCGGTAAAGCAAATAAAGCAATTACAGGCCGTACTCATCACTGCAGTCACGTGATGAGGAGCTTAAATGTAGAAATAAAATTTTCTGGGCCGGCTGTTTCGAGCATGGACTTATGACAGCGATGGGCGTGAAGTGTGACTGATATTACTAAAAAGAACCGAAAGCGATAAAAATACTGAAAACGACCAACTCTTATCGGAGACAATGGATTTTAGAAAAATTTATGCCATGTTGATGATTGTGAAGATAATATACACTGCTACTTTAACGACAAAGTTTGCGAGAGTGCTCGGCAGAGGTCGGCCTGATTTGATGTGCTTCAATAATGCTTCATCAGATAGGAACGTTTTGGGAGTCTCAATCAATGAACTAAACGTGTGTTCTAGCTTTGACACAGAATGGGGACAAAGTCCGACTTTAGAAACCGGGTCAACATATTTTGTTAAAAAACATGTTGTAGAAATCTACGAGTCGCCGGTAAGAAAATAAGAGCATTATATAAAAGTGCATTTGCATTTTTTGGGGTATTAGGATCCTAGATTTTAAACTTCTTTCATACATTCGTTAGGGATTTTGATAATTCCATGCAATTTGTTTGATATACGCGAAACGCATGACACAAATTATATATACGTATTACTTGCTCAAAGTTGCAAGACAACACTCCCGATTTATGACCATATTTCAATATGTGGAAAATTCTTTCATTCAATGTTGATTACATTAAAAGTAATATCAAGGGGTTAGAGGTTATTTTAAATACATCACTTGCAAGCTTATGCTTTTAAATTTGCTAAACACATACATATGTAACATATGCAATTAGTTTGAATTAAACTTTACTGTGTTTCTAATCTATGAATATCAATAAAAATAATAATAAAAATTTCAGAATGACACTAAATGACACTTGTATTTAGTCTTTTTTTAGCTTTTCATTATCACAATTTTCTCATGTCAATCTGTAGCTTTGGTCCTTAATAGTCGAAGATATTTCAAAATAACTTGCTTTTTGAGATATGTAACGAAAGGCTGAATAAACATATAAACATGATAAATTATCAATGAATTAGCGTTTTTTAGTGACACTTAACCCCTTGCAACCCTTGTAGGTTTCATTTTAATCATTGCCTGATATAAGTTTGGATTTTAGTTTGGATTTTAGTACGCGTGCCTAACTCATCACAATTATTTGAGCCGGAAAATTCATGAATATTTATAAATGTACAAACGTTCTTCAAAAAGCATAACTAATCTTATCCACAAAACTTTTGAACATTTAGCACTGCAATAAAAGGAAGGGTATCAGTCACCTTGAGAATAAGAATAGACAGAATTTAAAACTGGTTTGGACAAACGAACGCCATACTCAACTGAAATAATGTTGATGAATAGGACTCGTTCTTCTATCAAGATGTTTTCAAATGAAATTAATTTATATTAACTTAAATCCTGAAGTTTAGATATAAATAAGCAAATTTCTCGACAAACATATTTTTGTCTGCATGTTGTTTACCGCAAACTCTTCGCCCACCACTATTACCTTGTGTTAAACCTGATTACATTGTAAATAAAACTAATTGTGTGTGTGTGTGTGTGTGTGTGTGTGTGTGTGTTTCGTCATTATGTTTTGTTGCCACGCTTTAATAAATCGTTCACTGGGATTTAACGTCTTCGAACGGGGTTTGTCTTGTGAATGTTCTTGCGAAACCTCCGTTACATATTAATGTGTAACGTTATGTCTTGTTGGGTGATTTTTTTATTGATCTTGTTTCTAGCATCTAAGAGGTTTTCTGTGAATAAAATGGTTTTAAATGAACCAAAGCTCATGGCAAGAAATCTGAAATGGAATTGTACCGTGTTTAATATAAGTTGATAATTAATTAAACAGTCTGTCCTGACCGACTCTAATCGTCTTAGTTAAACATTTTGATATGCTAACATGAACGAATATCTTGAATTTTTGAATTTTTAAAAATGTCGTTCAGTGACATACATTGACATACAATGTTACGTAAATCATCAATCGTATTTTGAGAAGTTTATTATATGGATATTTTCTATTTAACTCAATGCGAAAACATGTTTTCAAGCTATAGATTATTTGTATATCATCTGATTTCATCTGATTACCTGGCATAATTAAAATACAGAACCTTTATAAAAAAAACGATGTAATTCATCGATTCACTGGTACAATATTCAATGAGGTATTAAATTACTATTTGTTTTACATTCACCAGACCCCTTATCCATTTAGTAAACAGATAAAAAACTCGATATTTAGATCGCCTTCATTTCAAAAGAAAATGATACTAATATTGAGAAGGTCTCATTAGCAAAGACATATTTTTAAAAAATGGTCCAAAAATTTGTGATTTTATAATGAGGTGATTTTTGTTCTGAGGCTGTCATTAGTTGAGTTTTTATTGTACTGTTATCATTAAATACTTAATTGCATGTTGAGTATGTACTTAAATATCTGAGGGGTTGTTATTCAATTAATTCAAAATATGTCCTAATGATTGCTTTGCAATTGTTTGTTCTAGCCGGGACCCAAGTTCTGGGTATATTCAGTTCCAATTAGTGACTAAGCAAACGCGGGGTCATATTGAATTCACGTAATCTTTGATTATTGTTACCAAAGATCTTTTATCTGATGTTTTAATCTAATTGTATGTAGGGTATTTAATTTCTCATACAATGAATCGTTGGTATAATTTACATAAACCGTTATTATATTGAATTACATGAATTGTCCCGTCTCCATGTACACGCACGCTCTGTACTCCAGCAATCACCCGAATAATCTCCCTTCTTTGGAGTTTTAAAAACATTTTTTCATCACTGGTAGGTTGTGTTTACTGGGCTTTAATAAGAAAGTCTGCAAAAACAATACTGCATACTACGGCTTCTGAATATCGATATTTCCTTATATTCAAAAGTAAATAAGTACGCGCGTCAGTGCTGCAAAAATACTGATATATTCTACTAGTTTGTCGATCAAAGTGTGTATATGTAAGACTTTTGTACATATGGGTTAATTGTGTATCATGATTTTCCTGCAATTTTGCAAGATTTTAAGATACTGAAGTTGATGATGCTACTGATCATGCAATATACAATGGCGAAGACAATAACTAAACAGTTGTATATTATTATGTAATTATATGCCTAGTTCAATGACCAGATATCAGCTCAAATGGTGGAATGGTAGGGTTTTGGATACACCTACACATTAGATCATAATTATTCCTTATTTAGATTTTATTTGTAAATGTATATTGCAGATGGCTCTAGGTGGAGCAATGACGCTTCCAATAGTATTTTTCGCGGGAGCTCATATTGAAATGCTAATAGAATTCACAAGACAGGATTTCACGTGAGTAAATTACTCACACTTCGATATATTTTCATGCATTGTTTGGACTATTCATTGTTCTATATTGAAGCATTTCAGAATGTTTTGTCTGTAGCACTGCCCATATATTAAAAATCTAGTCTTTTCAGGATTCTACGCTTGTTTTCAACACAATGTTTGTTCTACACTGAAAGACAGTTAACTAAACCAGTGATCCTGAATTCTGACCTCTAGGTTATAAAAACGGTGCACCGTTTACAAGCTCAAACCTTTACAAGCTCAAACCTCACTTTCATTTTCAAAGTATTTTATATTAAAATATTCGCCTGTTAAATATTAAATGCAAACTCAGATGTTGACGGAATAGTGATCGATTGGTATCCTCATTATTTTACCATTATTTACTTATATAAGATATGAGATTTGAGCTTTGAGACTGATTTCCAGTTTTTACGAGCTGGAACCTTGTATCAGTACTCAACTTGTTCTACGTACGTATTTGCTAACTTCTCAATTAAATCACTCATATAAGGAATCAACGAATGACAGACATAATGTCTTAACATATGTCTATACAAGAAGATCAAATTCCAATTTTGTTTTCAATACAGATACGGCGTGATACAACTCGTTGATACGATGGACGAATCGTTTGAGATTCCATCTAGGGTCCCGGTAACATTGATGATAAACATGGAGTTCCTGCCTCTAAACAGTACGTTGCGTGTTTTAAGATAAACTTAGAAATAAACTATAATAATGATAAATAAATAAACTAAAATGTCACTATTGCGCTGCATCTGTTCACCCAAATCTAGCCAATTACAGCAAATCTGACCAATTACAGCAAATCTGGACAATTACAGCAAATCTGACCAATTACAGCAAATCTGGACAATTAAAGCAAATCTGGACAATGTAAGCAAATCTGACCAATTACAGCAAATCTGGACAATTACAGCAAATCTGACCAATTACACCAGTGTCGATTACTTGGCATCGTTGTTTTGGGGAGATTTGGAGGGTTGTTATTTGTATATTTTTGGTCCATTTGGGCTTTTACGACTTCCAACCATTCCAACCATTGACTTCTAAAATTATATTTGTATAACAATGTTAAGACTTTTTTAGATTTCGTTGCTATAAAAAATAATGGTCGCCCAAAATAAAAGATGTTTTATTTTTGCTGCGCTTAGTTTTTATAATATCGATTTTTACGACTCGCGGACGCCATATTGACAGTTTTGTAAACCGAAGTTATTGAAAAAAGGACGAGGTCTCATTGACCTTAAAACTCCCGTTTATCACATGTGTATTTTTTATTAGATAACCAATATACAATATATCTCTTTTTATTATTTTGGTTTGTATAATCAAGTGTACACAACACAAGCATGTACGTGCGGGTACACGAGTTCATTGATTGTGTTTAGTCAGAAAGTGAATGTCAGTATTTTGGGTTGAAGGTCAATATGTGAACTTACAAATAAACGTCGTACATATTGTTAGTTAAATATCTATCAGGTTTAAAATATCATAGTAAAGTCAAACCTAAGTAAAAAGACCATTTTTTGGAACACATTTAGTGATAAAATAGCCCAACTGAACTTGAAGGACCAACTTTGTATTATGCTTCTAATGCGTGAGATATTGCCAGTCTATAAATCAGTCAAAAAAACGCGCTTTTGAAAAAAACCGCTCTTTTGAATATTTTATTATTATCATTGATCGAGTTTTTATCCATTCCACATACATGTGTATGATGAATTTGTAAGTACGAATATATGATTAGAATGTCCAGTGGCTTGTTCACCATGTAAAAACCATTCATATATTTTAGACATGGTATTTTTCAAGGCTCATGGTGCTTTTACTGGTTGGACGAATCTCGGTCGTCTTTCCCCATACCCTTTTCCAGTGGGTGAAACTCATAAAATCTCATTCAGGGCGCTAACCAACGAAATGCAAGTAAGTGTGAAATTCTTAACAGATGGTGTAGAGCGCAAGACAATTATATCTACCATAACATAAACCATTGAAAGACGAATCTAGTAAAATGCATGTTTCTTTGGGACGGGCCATTCCAGTAGGTACCTCCCCGAATATCATGTATTTTGTGCTTATGAGAAATTTTTGTGATGTTCTGTTTCCTGTATGTCGTGTCGATTGTCATGTAGACGGTGATACTTCGTGTATGTTACATTCATCTTGTTAGTAAAGGTTGTTATTAGGGGAGTAGGGTGGTTCTTTGTACCGCGACAGTTTTCTACTTTGTATATGGTCGTACATATGTTGGTATGAACCATTATGGTTGCTATATAGTTATTACAATCTGAAATGAAAGATGGGCAGAAATTTAATGATTGACATTTCCTAGAAATATGTCAATATTTTCTTTCAACTTTAATGACTGTGGAATTTCCAGTATTAAATATTTATTTATAATGACTGTTGGATTTTGTTTTACAATACAACTGGTAGGCGGAGTCTTGACATTTTTGTCATTCGCAGACGGTTGATTTCTGGCAGTTATTTGCTGTTTTTTTTCTCATGATGTCTTGACATTTACTTGTTACTTCGTGTCAGGTTAATTAAGCCAATACAAACTGTTTGTATTTCTTGAAGGGTACAATAAAGCAATTCTCACAAATCAGTCAGTTTGATTTCTGTTCGAAAGAGCAATCGTTGATCGCATCTTAATTCATTTCACGGTAAGTAGATTAACGTCATCCTTAGGGTATGAATTTCGCGATTTCATATCTGGCATATCAATATTTTAGATACTGATTGACGATTCTGAAGTTAAGAGGTACAGACATTATGCTCCACCACAAAGCGCAAGAATGATGATGTTCTCACATGTGGGTTTTCTTCTGCACACGATTGAATTTATTGGTGTTTAAATTGATCTGAAACATTAGCATAATACCATTCCTAGCGACCATTTTCTTAAGTTTATTTCACCAGTCAATGTAGCGGGAGGTAACCAGCGCACCTGCTTTATACATGTATATTGGTACCCACTCTATCTTATTTCGAAGCAACGGCCAACTTTCCCATGAAGTGTGTAGATCTATTATAGGTGACGGTGATCTTGGATAAACATTTTGTATCAAGGACATTTCATTATTTACTTTGGTACCGTAGTTCGTAGCTGATGATATGTTTTGAATGTATGTGTAATAACTGCGTTAGACACTTACGTATCACAGGACATTCATTAAGAAATACAATGTATATTGTATCCCGATCAATAAACATAGTTCCATGAATGAAATCATAGCAATCACAATGTTTTCCTGTTTTATTATAACTTCATGCACGTTTATGAATGGAATTTCGTGGTACGGAACACCTCGATATTAGGATTACCTCTGGTACCAATCAAAACGATCTTTGTATTGAGTTGGTCTCATTATCAAATTGAAAATAGAAATCCAGTCCATCAGAAATTAATCCTAAACAATTAAGCTTGACTCATATTTTCAACGATATTTAGTACCGACAGTTCACCAAAACCAGGGTCTCTAGATTCTGTACCAGTACAAAACTTATTCTCCGTTTCCAAATGTCAACTTCTCCTCTCGAATAAGCGATAAGATACAAAGTCTTCAACCAAGCACCCCCAGAGAACATGTGCCCGGACCAGGGTTTGAACTTGCGAATCGGATATCCGTTGACCAAACGCTCTTTCTACTGAGAGAGCGGGCTACACCTAATGGAAGCATATTCATATTTTACCTGAATTGAATTATTACTTAACTATAATATTGAAATCAATTAGAATACGTGGAACATGTCGATGGACTATCTTAAAGTGAATCCTTCACAATGGCGTTCTTTGTGCTGTGATGTGGTCAAGTACAAAACTTGCGTATAAGCAGGTGCGCGCCTGGTTGGTATCCTATATGAATCTATTGGGAATACTGCAGACTGTGAGAACAAGTACATATGTATTTCAAAGTGGGCATTAAATGAACGTTGTAAGCCATTTCAGTCCGAATAATGTGTAGTTTCTGAGTTTACTTTTGTCCTAAGTAATTAATATAATATAAGGATGTGTGATGATAACGCTACTTGTCATGAATACCGGATGACTCTTGGAACGGAACGCTGAACAAGTATGGTCTTTAAATCCTTGAGGAGGTTATGGTGCATAATTACCATGACAATTAACGTCTTACATTATCCTAACATTATTATTTATGATGAAAATTAAATGGATCAACTTGTTCCCTTTTACCATTAAATTTAATAAACTGAAAACAAAAAAATAGTTTAAATTCAATGCAGTTGAGTTACAATTTCTGGTCTTTCACTTTGTATACACGCAATGCATTACAAACACGCCTGTGTATAATATACGGACACAAACACTGGTATTTAACCTCACCAGGGAAAGGTTGAAGTTAAGTCCGATACGACAGTATTTTTAGCTTTTTCTAAAGGGTTGCCATGGATTATCGTATTATCTCGTCGTTTTTTGTGTTGTGTTCTCTTTGTGAACATGGAACTCAGTGGCTTTGGGGAAAAACGTGCCCATTGCATTTGGGGACAATTTCGTTTTATAGTTTTTGGATGATTGGGTGATGTCTGTGTTGGTCGTTACGCTTTACAGAGCAACAGATAAGCTGTGTATTTGCGTATTTACTCAATTAAATTTACAAAATACGCAATTGAAACTATTTTAGATGCGTATCAAAAAGCAATTACAAAAGCAAAATACCCAATTAAAATATTTATGATACGTATCGAAACCAATCTTCATGAATATACATGCATATAGTCATTTCGTCTGCCAGTCGTTCCTTATAGTCTCGGACAAACGTTGTAGCGATGCGGTTCAAAAACAACCAAATATGTACGGTTTAGACTTGATAAGTAAGAGCATGAATTCCCAATTGGTATAAAAATCATAGACTAACAGGTTTCAGGAAACCCAATTATATTTAGCAAATGCTTAATTCAAAATGAAATGATGGAGTAATACCCAATTCACTGAGAAAGCTTATCTGTTGCCCTGGCTTTATGCATAGCTCTGTGAAGTTGTGTGTGTGTGATTGGGTTTGTCATGAAGTTTGTTTGTGACTATCCATTCTGTTTGATACGGAGAAATTATTTGCATATGCCGTTTCCCTTTGAATCCTTTTTTACTTTTATATCACCTTGTATTAATTATTCTACATAGCCGAGGAAACCCGTGTGGTAAATGTATGCGTGTACGCAGTGTGTACGCGTGAATGACACGGTTCAAAAGTCCCTGTAAGATTAAGTAATGGAGTAAGGGGATAAAATAGGGAAATATATAAAATTTAGATAGGGAAGAGACAGAACAATTTAATAATAATAGTTTAATCGCCGGTAAATACGACATTGATATGTTTTATTCGAATCAAACTGAATGATACCTGACCAGCCCAGACTGAATATAATCATCAGTTCGCCAATAACGACGAGTATTTCCCGACATCAAGCTGCTTGTAGCCAATACGTGTTAACGCAGTGGGCGTGCCTACAATGGCGAGAGCAATTTTGCCGCGACCAATTGCTTGTCAATAGCGGCTTAGATTTCTTATAGTGAGTTTTTAAATGTATTTCAATTTTACTCAATACTACACGAACTAAATGCGACAATGCTTTGGCAAAAGGAATTTTATATGGTTTTATTAACCATGAAGTTTGTAAATGGAGTGATAGTGATGACGGACTTTGCGAAAGTCTACGGTGAGGGCGAAGCCAGTATTAAGTGTTGCAGTATCGCTGGTAGAAGCAGTGATTATTTGGCAGTGGCGTTGGATGAATCGAACCAGTGCACGAATTTAGATTGGACTTGGGGATCGTCACCGAGTTATACAAATGGATCAACCTATTACGAGAAAAAGCGTGTAGTTCAAATTTACGAAACTCCGGTAAGAATATAAAATTATCATCACATTGTAAGAATTAAAAGAAGATGGTAAATTTATTTGTTTAGCACTTTTAAAATACACCGTACAACTTTTGTATTAAGGCCACCTCTGGGACCAATGTACTAGACCTAATACTTAGTTGGTCGTTAGTATCGAATTGAAATGCGGAGGAAATATTGATAACAGGTCCGGAAAGAGGTGGTCGTTATGAAAAGGTGGTCTTAATATTGATATGACCGTTATCAGCAGCGACCAAATTTTATATATTTTTTTATTGCGAGATGATATTATTATGATATTTCCTTCAAAAAAATCTTGAATAATCTATTCATATAGCGGGATTATTGCTGCTTTCAATTTACAGTAAAACTTTTCAAATCCCCACAGTGAGGAATGGAGGGGTACGGAGGTTCCACTATAATCATGTACATACATAAAAACTTAAATAATACGAGATGACAAATAGATAAGAAATAATAAAATAAGCATTACTATTTGGATCCAGTTATTGAAGTTGATATTGTATACTGGTATAATACTATTGAAGATTACAAATCTAAGTGAATACAACAATTAACCATAAAGTACATTTTAAGGTTCGGATCGGGCATGTGATTTCAGTTTAAGAAAAATTGTTACTTCGCTCGACGTAAGAAGAACTCTCTCGATTTATTGGTATGATAAATTTAAGTTGCAGTTTTAATTTTGCATACTATTCAAATTCATCATTAAACGAAACTTCTGAAGTTTTGGCCAAGTATAGTAATATTTTGGAAGACATTTTTTCTAAGATCAAAGTAACACGGACATACTAAAGGAAAATGATACTCTGATTCCACTTGATTCATGTTACATAATTTGCAAATACGCTGACTTTTTCAATAGTTCTACATCTACCTTCTTCAATTGCAAAATACGCGTTGTGCATGTTTAAGAAGTACAGAAATTAATCCAGTGATCAGCCTGTTAGAATTTTGACTAATTCGGATTCGCTGTTACTTAGTTTAACCCAGTTAAAAATATTTCAGCAATTAATGTTAACACTAAACACCATTGACTTACACATACAAAATCGTCATCTATTTTTCTTTTTTTTCATTCCAATTTTCAATCTTTTCTTTTGTTTTACACAGCACAGACAAAGGCAAAGTCAAAACTTTGACCTGAAAAATAATTCATTTTTTGTGGCTGGGTGACTAAAACATTAATTTTGCATGTTCCAATTTTATGGAAGGGTGCGAACGAATGACCCGCAGTGAAATAGATCCCAGTGTGTGTTTACTGAAAGTGAACGCACTCACGGGAATTTTTCCAAAGTCATTAGTCATTAATTTATTTCCATCATTTATATTAGTTTTTGTTCATAAATCTATGCCCCAATTTTGAAGTACACACTATTGATTTAGATATCAATTAAAAAGTATAAATTTGTATGTAGACACCATATATTTTACAAAGTGAATAAGGACTAAATTGGAATCCCGGTAATTATCAGAGGGTTCGAGTGATTCCACATTCATTGGCAAAGCCATAATCTAAGCCCATCAATATTAGATGTGTGGGTAACCTTAGTGCGAACCTAGGGTGCGGCACGTGTTCTTGGTTTAAGATATTGCCATTCGTCTTCCACCGCTGTTCATTTACGCAGAGAAGTTCAGAGAACAAGATTAGAGCAGGTGTGGAATCCAGGAAAGTTGGTTTATTTATCTGCCCGCCGAAGTATAATATACTGTCGAAAAACGAAAAAATGCCCAGAGAAACAAAAGATCTTTTAAAGAATTATTTATTTTTGCCTCATGCCAAGGCCAACTTCAAACGTACCTTTTGAACAGTGACCGAGAAATGAAGTTTGTGATAATGGTCATTAAAAGAAGAAATACTATGTAAATGTTTTTGGTTTTAGGCTGACTTTATACCAAGGGTATTTCAGTTATATACGAGGTATTTAACCTAACACGTGCTCCTGGATTGTGTGCTGGTATGATCCTTGTTCATCGCAACGGCTAACAATTAAACACGAGTCACTCGGAATGTATGCGACAGACAAATACTCTTTGGCATAATGCTTTTATCAAAATGTTTGCAGATAATATGCGCCAAACCAAAAGTACAAATTCACTAACACAAAGCCTGTAGACAAAACGCTCTTCCTGCTGAGCTAAGTGGGTGCTATGAAGAAGACGTACATGTACCACAGTATTTTATAAATAGTTGTTTATCATATTGTTGTTGTTTTTTTTTTACTTGTAGCTGGTTCTCGGTGGTGGAATAAAACTCCCAATAACGTTCCGAGTTGGTTCCTATATCACCATGTCTATAGAATTCACAGTGGATGATTTTACGTAAGTAATACAACGCTAGCAATGAGAAGAATATAATGACGACCTTAAAACTTCATGCTTACGTGATCAGTACATAGAAACAATTCCGAACCACGAAAGGTCGCAAAATTAACTTACCTGTTTCGTGAAAAATACTTAATTATACACGTTTATTTCAAAACATCCTTTTAGTATCTCGATCTTTTTAGTCAATTTACCAGCTGGCTATAAAGACGAGTCTTTTCTGATTCCGGAATCGGTCTTAGTATACAGATTTATACTTCATGCGTTGTACATCTTACAGTAAAAAGTATTTACGACATAAAGTTTATTTTCTACGTTCACTATAAGGATATAATATGACATTATTCTCTTGTCACCATAACTCTCATTCTGCTATATGCCTTTTAAATATTAACACAGATTGCCGGCAAAACATGCCGTTTTCAAATACTATTTGAATATATATATATTTTTTTCAAATAATCATTCTAAGCTACATGGACTGACATTGGATTCCTGTTCTAATGAATAATATTATTATAGGGAATCAAGACGGCTTTAGATGATAAACGATCACAACAATTTTCCCTGAATCATTCAGTTTTAATGAACATCAAAAATTGTAGAAAATTAAAAGTATTTCATTTCCGAACCATGGACAATAAATTATACTCCGGTGTTCTTACGTACATGTATCTATTTTGTGATTGTAACAAATAAACAAACTGATGGTACTGAACCATTTAATGTTCATCTTAAATATTAACGAGGCTACAATTATTCGTTTAGTTATTATTGTTAAGAAAATCTGATGCCCTGAGTATCCGGGAGGCAGCTTTCGGTTTATCGACATGGGCGTAGTCTAATTTATGATTGACATGAACTATTAAAATATCACTACACTATAGGTACTATTTCCATGTTTTCTTTAATAATGTCAATAGAGGCGTTTTGCGGGCAGAAAAAATGACATTATGATGATTATGCACTCTGAGTTTGATTTAGTTATTTGTTGCGTAAATTATGACAGAAGGTCAAAGCTTTGTGGTCAAATGTTATTGATCAATTTCTTTCTATTCATAGAGTTTTTTTTCCATTTATAGCATTTTTACTAGTAATATGATTTCTATTTAATTTTAAAGAAATAATCTCTATGTATAGATTTTTTTCTATCAATAGAATTTCCATTTTTTTATATTTAAATAATTAGGCTATTTTTTATTCTGTATATAGATCGTGCACCATTAGACTGATGGACATGTTCGAAGAATCGTTTAGTGTGTATGATAGTGTTCCGGAGGTAGTGATGATAAATATGTTATTGCGCCCACCGAACAGTATGTAAAACTAAGTACACGTATTTAACTCAAGATGTTCCATTTTCTTGTCACGCTTGATTGAAAGCTACATTATGATATGAATTAAATGTACATTAATTTTGTTTATTACAAAATGCGTGACACATAAATATATATCTCGCCAATTTATTCCATAAACCATAGCAGACATCGATAACCACCATTTTTTATGTTATTTATGTTATTGACGTTAAATACTTGGAAGTTCGTGCAATTCTGATTGTTGTGCAATTTCCATGATTATTTTGTATATAGTTTACTCATTTTAATAAACTATACATATATGAATAATCTGTACCGTATCGATTGATAATGCACGTGGGAATCTTCCAAATGTACCTGAAGCGAATCAGTTAACGAAACAAATCCCCGATTAAAAGAAAAAAATCAATTTCAGACGACGTGTATTTCAAATCCTGGAAAGGGGGATGGGCAAATCACGGTGGATCAAGTCCGTACCCTTTCACAGTCAGATCGGCTCCGTATAACATCACATTTAAAGCTCTGACGGACGACATGCAGGTATATTAAACCCTCACTTAGTGACACTTCAATATTAACCCAACCTTATTTTTAAGACCATCTATTTTTCAAACGGTTATCTAAAATTCTTCTATATTTTTTAGCTTGATATTGAAGGTTTTTCTTGTCTCAAATGTGGTCTTGATATAGAAATTTTACTGTGTTTAGAAATATAAACATGTACTATTGCGGTGAATCATGTGACCTCGACACTAAAACATGGCGGAAAAACACTCAATTCCCTCACATAATTGAACACATGAAAACATCTAAAACAAGGATAATTAATGAAAATATTAACATTTAGAGATCGGATGGATTTAAGATTTCCTTTTCGTGTCATTTGTTAGTAGTTATATGAAAAGTTGAACAATAAATCTAAATTCTAAATAAATCAACGGCACTTTGAATCATCTCAGAAAAAATGGATTGCACGCGTAAGTACCGATATTCCTTTAATCATTCGTTGTCACATTTCAGGTACTATTTGACGGGGTCGAGAAAATTCGATTCCGTCATCGTACTGCTCCAGAAAATGCAAGACAGTTGCTATTTCCACACGCAGGGTTACTCTTGCATAGGATCGAATTTGTTGGGGTATAAAGTCAAGAGTACACCAATCGGCAGATGATCATAATAGGTTCATACTAGCAAACTGGTATTGTTTGATTAAAGTAACTTTCGGCAATGAACGCATCACTTCTCAGTATGTTGAACATGCTCAGCCACTAAATGTCTTTCCTATGATCTCTTGTGTGTAAACAGAAAGTGTTTTATCTGATTTTTTCGGGTGTCTATTGTCAGCTGTTAAAGGTTGTCATCTGAAATGCATACAACCAGGAATATTTTCAAGTTTTGCAAGTTTTCTGTAACGCAAAGATTAAGAAGGATAAACTCAATGTCAAGAATGAATGTTTTCTATTGCAAGTTTTTAAATTTCATTTTTAAAGTAGCACCTGTGTCATATGAATGTCTTTCGCAAAGTAACCAGGTCCACTTCTGGCTCGTTGATTATTTCTTCATAAAGTTCAGCAATGCAGACCACAAAATAATTGTCCACATTTAAGTGCATAATAGGCTTAATTTTGTATGTTTATAATGTTAGTCTATATCCCTCATGTAAGTTCAATAACATTACATGTTCACGATGGTTGTAGAATTTATTGGCAATGTAACACATGCCGTCACACTCTCATTACTTGTCTGGTCATGTTTCATCCTTCCTGGACTATGTTGAAATACAGAAACCATACATTTGTTGTCTATTGTATTAACTACATGTTTTATTTTAATCTACCACCCGTCGTTTGTTACGCATGTTAGACCAGAACATCTTCTCTCGATAACTTCCTCACTTGATTTAATTGAATAGATATGTGTTAAATTTTCAGTCATATAAACTGTACTTCGTGGAATTCAATTTAAAATATTCCCCGTGACTAATTTGTCATAAAACTTTATTCCGTTATTCTGATACCAAGATCACGATTTAACATCTATCTGACTTCTTTCACATATAACTTACTGACACCTCCCACAGACAACTTCCAGATACCTCTCACATATAACTTTCAAATACATCCCACTCACACTTCCTTACTCATCCCACATAAAACTTCCAGACACCTCCCACATGTTACTTCCAGACACCTCCCTCATATTACTTCCAGACACCTCCCGCATATAACTTCCAGACACCTCCTATGTATAACTTCTAGACAACCCCACCACATGTTACTTCCAGACAACTCCCATATGTTACTTCCAGACACCTCCCACATATTACATCCAGACATCTCCCACATATTACTTCCAGACACCTCCCACGCATAATTTCCAGATACCTCCCACATATAACTTCCAGACACCTCCCACATATTACTTCCAGACACCTGCCTCATGTATTTGACTCCCAGATACAGTATTTTCCACAAATAACTTCCAGACACCTCCCACGTATAACTTAGACACCTCCCACATATTATTTCCAGACACCTCCCACGCATAACTTCTAGGCACCTGACGCATATAACTTCTAGACACCTCCCATATATAACATCTAGACACCTCACGCATGTAACTTCTAGACACCTCCCACATATAACTTGCTTCCAGAGACCTCCCATGTATACCTACACACGACTTCCTAGAACTTCTCACACATGACTTACGGGGATGTTACTCACGTAATTGTGTTGGAATGCTGTTCTAAAACGAATGTGCATAATCACCAAACAATATCCTTACAGTGGGTAAATTTTTATTCCAATAAAAACATTTATATAGTAAAATAACATTGCGAGATAGCAAACGAGATAGATATATTTAATTGTACATTGTATATATGTATAAATGTTCACATGGCCCCCAGTGCCTGCTGATTCTGAAATAAACTTCCTTTACCTATACGGCCATATGACTTAGTGTACCCATTTGTATAATATATATTATATATGTTATGTACATTATATATTATACAAATGGATACACTATGTCATATATATATAAAATATAAATTTTCCTCCTGGATAAAATATACAGATAAAAGCTATTAATAATTAAAATATAAATAAACTTTATCATGTTGACTAGATAAACATTTCATCCATTCGTTATTGACAAGAGCGCGTATTCCAAGAACTCATCCATCGACACGCTGTTTCAATGCGTCTGGTGAGCGCTTTTTCCACTCTGTCCACGAACCCTGTAATTAAAAGAAATCCTAATTTGAATCGTTTGAACAACTACAATGAAATATGATTATAATGAAGTCGAATGTAGCGAAAAATCAGATATAGTGAAGTAAACATTTTTCTCCGACTATGTCTTTCTGTATGTAAAATAACACAGTTTTATGTCATCAATTTCAATAACGCTTGACCTTCCTAGTCTTCTTGGGTTGCGCCCTCCTTTGTAAACCTGTGTCCAACTGACCTGATACCTTTCTAGCATAATGCGTGAAGCACTGGTGGATGACGAGAGAAATGTCATTATATCCGATGGACTGTCATCCATTGAATACACGAGATTAAATTGAATATTAAATCGTTAGTTATATAGAAAAGCACTTAAGCAAACATTAATTATTTATGTAGTACTATGTTCATGCCTGAGTTCAGTTCGTTCGTTCGCTGCTTATCACTTCTTGTCTCAGGGGACTTTTAGAATAGGCCATTATTGTTACTGTAAGATCGAAAATATAGTCATGCGTACGGTTACCCAACCGACCCTATTTTTAGCGCCAACCCTAAAATTTCTTATGACAAAATCCATGGAACGAAAACATTTAGGGACGAATTTTATCTTGTACTTCTGCAAAATATGTTTACAGAAAGAATAAAGTATAAGCTGCGGCTTAAAAACAAACTTCGAAACATTCAACATTAGGATGCGAAAGGGGCGGTCCTTACTTTGACTATTAACACAAGAAGGAAGTTATGTGAGTTCATTGACGCATAATTTAATACCATATATAAACTATTGTCTTGCTAATATTATTCTGTAATGTATTTGCTGTTGGTAAGAGGAGTGTTGCGCTCATAAATTTTATGTACCGGGTATACAATACACGTGTTACCTACATAATACACGGGAACATCATTTCTTCCAAGTATGCTAGCAACAGCGGCGACACAGCAAGCAGTCATTCCAGTGTTACATGTGGTAACCATTGGCAACCGAAGATCTACACTACTCTTAGCAAGAGCTAGAAGTTAATAGTATTCATTATAAGGCAATTGATAAGTGTTTACATAGAATCTGGAAAACAAATTGTAACACATTTCACCCACTCGTTAAAAGCCAAATTTAAGGATGTCAGCTTTCAGCGTAACTCACATGCTGGTCATCTTCAACATACCAACATAACACTATTTTACTTAATAGTCTTAAAAGAATATATTAAGTACATGCGTATCACGATGTGCGTTGTACTTTTAAATATCTTATTAGCGAGAGAAATAATAAAATACGCACCGTTGTTCCAGGCATGTATCACTTATGTGCTTAAAATCTTTTGAGATCTTGTTTTAGAGAGAAATATTAATAACTAGTAGTTTACGGGCTTTTTACAAATTGTTAAATGCATAAGCATGAATTTTATGTATATATCATTAGTTGTGTTTAAAATCCTAGCCAAGATATGTCTCAGCTTTACAACAATACCTTCTTTCATGGTCTCCGTGTTTTTCATAGTATAATCGTCATTAAAGAAATCTGAATACGGCACTCGTTTTGATCCAGGTATTATTCCACCATCGAGCTCTCCTGTTAAATGAAAATAAGACGTTAACGTATTTCCAGAGTGCCATACACATGACCAATGAAACCCTAATTAGTGCCCGCATCAGTATTAAGATCAACTCATTATAACGGCTCAAAAATTGATAGTGAGACCACATCAATATTAAGATTGTCTCTTTGCATACAAATGTGGTCTTCACTTCTAAGTTTTGATATACGTACAATGCACATTAATTTCGACCTGACCATTGACAGCCAGGTCAAAACCAAAACGACTCCAAATAAAATCATTTGAAATTTTCAAGACTTGCTTGGGCATTGGTAATGCATTCAACTTTTTATCTCAACCAGAAATTGTTGATTGCTTTCGACGAATCAGAGTCCATCCGATTCAATATCCAGTGATTTTGGTTTGTAAAAACATACCCAGGATTGTTACTTAATTCTACCAAAAACAAAATACAATTAATTTTTTTGTACAAGTATATTCTGTTCGTGTAAAACATGTCCACCAGTTAACGTTTCACTTAATTACTTCATGATGTTATTAAGTGGGCCTCAATCTGGCTCATATTGCTAAGAACAGAATTTAGTTTGGTGGTCCCTGATCATAAATGACTCGCGTACCAAAGGGAGCATAGTTTTTCAATTTATATGCGGGAACAATTCTTTCGTGCACTCTCCTTGGGAATTTATCTCAAGAAAAATATACAAACAAGATAACTTACTGCTGAGCACTTTCGGGTCATTTAATAGTCTTGTGTCGACAATTTGTACATCTTTGGTATCACTGACAAGTTTTAGCATATCCTCGTACGTCCGCTTCAGTGAGTCATTCACAGATACTACAAAATCACCGGCTAGCTGCAGTTAAAATGAGTGTTGTTAACACACAGAAATACATGCTGAACCCGATTATTGTTGATCTTGAACAAAGTTTAAACAAAACCATGTGACTTGTTAGTTCTACTACTTGATTTGATGCGCTTTTTGTTTCATTTGTAGAATGTAAACTGAACACAAGAAATAAAATTCACGGCTTACATAGTATTGTAAGGTTCCAGACAATGCCTTTGTCCAGGTTGTAAGCATGCGCTGGGTTCGATTATATTAAAAGTGTATTGAAGCAAATGCTCTACGTGTCATAACACTGAATTAGGTCTAGAATGACCAAATTAGGAAAACAAAACGGATAAAACGATGATTTTTTTGTATTGCACAAAGATGTGTTTGGATACTGGAACATATATGAGCCTGGTTCTGTAATAAATTATCATACACAGACCTGGACCTTTGGTTCGTCTGTACTAGTTTTGTAACCATTTGCTTTCCATTTAACTAATCCACCATCTAGTATAGATATGTTTCTATGTCCATACAACTGAAATAACAATACAAATCATATAACATAAATGTTATAACATTGCAAAATTTCTTACAAAATATTTTCTTTAGTAATGTAACTATCCTGACCATACGTATCAGGTTAACATTTTAAATTCTTTTTTTATGCAATTCTGTCCCAAGTTTTTACATCTTTACTTTTTTTCAAAGATATATGTTCATCAAAATCACGAAAATTATTTCAGAGTAATTATAAATACAATCTAAAATACTGATATAGTGAAGAGCTTCGCTAACAGCTTTTTGTTTGGGTTAAATATTTACCTACCCGGAACAACCACCATGTACGGAACGCTGGTACCATGTCATTTCGGTCATACACGATTATATGAGTACCGGAACCAGCGCCAAGACCGCGTATGTATTCCGTGAACTTTTCAATATGAGGCAAGGCACGTGGTATCTCTGGTGTACTTTCAACACACTCGTGTAAGTCAAAATGCAAAGCCTGTGGAATATGTTCTCTAATAAAAAATAAAATGTAGCTACAAATGTATGGAAAAAAGCTGCATGTGTTTTTATCTGATGGATGGACCTGATTAAATACAGTGAGTCAATATTTTGAAACTTTCTTATTTGGATTATTTTTGTCATCCTTGGCAATATTTCTACTTACTGGCGGCGAAGTATATGAACTTTATCAATGAATCTGTTTTTTTTTCAAATCATCATAATAAAATAGTAGCTTGAATTAAAATTCTTATGGATAGCCTTAGCAAATATGTCTGAACAATCTGATAAATGGAAATATGAACGTGATGCTTTATATAAGCAATTTGTCTTGTAAAATAGAAGAAAATGTGAAATGATATTTTGATAAGCAGTGACTGACAAACCACTACACATCACTGAAATGAACATGTTTCTAATTAGTCCCCAGTGGTTTAGAAGTTTCCAACAACTTCAGAACAACAATATACTTGTTCATTATTTTAACTGAACATAACTTATGCATGTTTGTGTTTTGGGTTGTAGCTTTAAACAGTTCACGGAAAAGCAATGTGCTTATAAAACATCCGAATTATTTCGTAAATGTTTCCTGTCGATGCCAAAATGACTGGATAGGAAATATAAAGTAAGACGAAGATTCTGCTTACTTCAAATAACAATCTTTGTAAGTATCGAGTTTCTTGACGCGATCAAAAGTAACATCTAGAATACGAATGTTGTATCCTTCTGTTGTATCTCTCTGTGTTATTTGGTCCAGCAACCATTCAGCTGAGACAAGTGTTGGAGCGTCCGCCATTTTCTGTTGTCAAAAATAGATTTTGTAATAGTTTTTGTTTTACGCTAAGTTTTATTTCATGTATATAATATTTGTTATGATAAAAATGATCTTTTAACAAACAAAGTATGTTTTTGGTTATACAACGACGGGGAGTTATCCCTAATTTTCCGTGGATTTTGTACCACTGCTTAATTTGTTCTCCGCGAGGAACTGCCAACCATTCCACATGAATAATCACAGATAGGAGGATGAATGGGCCTAGAAGCAATGTCTTGAACCAAATGTCATCGAAAATAAATGCCGCGTCAGGTGTTCGAACTTGCAATCCATTTATATATAGGGAATGAGATACCCCCGTAGCTTAGTGTCATAATACACGCTGAAACATGCCAAATTTCTGAATCAAGGTTTTCCCTGAAAATATCCATCTCTTCTTTACAATACAGAATGAATGAGTGAATGGACACACATTTGAACAATACAAACGATAGGCATAGGTGATAGAAGTACCTCTGTAAAACAAATTAAGTAATAAGATTAAAAAATGAAATGCACAATACATTGTATATGACCAAATGAATGTAATATTCTAATATTTAATACCACGATTCAGAAAAAAAGTTGATTTTTTACAACTCCATGTCATAGTAAATCCTCGGTAATTCCGTTATACGACAAGACTGGGTTACATTGAATCAAGACCGAAATTTAACATTTTACGTAACTGTCAGTGGAAAACCTATACATTAATTGCGACAAGCGAAACGCTGTCAAGGTCGAATTTTAACATTTGTACACGTTTGCGTATTCATCTTATACTATATAAACAATTATTTAATGTCTCATTAGCATAATGAGTTAGCTAGAATGTAATTAACTGTGATACAGACAAAACCGAATTATCAGTCACCTGTAAACAAAGGACACCATGTGAATAACAGCCACTCTTAATCACACCTTTATCGGTACAACTGACCAAATAAACCTCTGAATTAAGACCAGTTGTGTACAAATACCCAATTTTTATTATTTCATTACTCTGTTCTTTGTTATCTGGTGTCACTATGTATTCTTCTTCACTTGGTGACAGACCATAAACTTGAATTATTATTTTCACACAAACAAAATGTTTAACATTATGCTAAAAACTTTAAAATATAGATAAAAATATAAATATTTAAAATATATATATCTTTAGTTCAGAATTCTGAAATACTTCATGATTGATAAGTCGACGTTTTTATTAGAATTCTGAACATCACGAGAAAGTAAACTAAATTGATGACTAAATTTACCAAATCGTGAATAAAAAGTAAATATGCTTCCACTTAATTCATTTTTACTACAAGATAAAACATAGTATGGACATTCTCTTACTGCAAACTTACTTCCGCTCCAGACTGGCTCCGAGATAATAAATTTTGAGATTGGTCTACTTGCTCAAATCCCATTCTCGCTCTCTGTTTCATATCAGACCATCAGACATGTTTAACCCACGTGTAGGTGGACATTTTGATAAATTGACTGGTTTACTTAAAACTGTTTCAGTCGTTATATAATTGTATCACAATTAGCTTTAAAAATAATGAAAACAAAAATTGAGATTTGAGCTGGGAGATCAATCTCACATCGTACTATCTCGGATCCAGGTCAATTTCTTTAGAGCTATGGTAACGTTATTCGATCAGATTGAGTTTAATCAATATTAAGTAAGTTTAATTATTTAGTTAAAATTACAATGAATTATTCTTTGTATGTTCAAGATAAGGCCCTGAAACATTCCGAATTATATTTTTAAAACACATATTAAGCTTAAACCATTATGGCGGATTTAAAATGAAAAAAAAGAATCGCTTAAATTGGAAAGTTTTAATTGTGAACAATAGTGAATAACATGTTTTTTTATATTGAATAAATAGAAACACACATAAAACAACGCTAAAAATTCAGAAAAAAAATGTTATTGCATAATGTACACCGATGAATTGTTTTTGTACAACATATTATACAATAAATAAAAAAAAACACATCCTTACCTTAAGATAATAGTATGTCACACTTAATAGACTGGAGTTAATGGTATTCTATGTATTTTTTCGCGACAGAAGATATTACTATCCTGCGCTAAGCTTAATTTACCATGCAGCACAACCGTATGCACCTAGATAAGAATATAGGCCGGAGAAAAAAACAGGCGTTTCACGGTTTTAGACTTGCCCTGCTTCATTTAGAATCTTCCTTTGATAACTGTATTATAAATCGGCTGTACAAACTTCATATTTGATGTAATGCTTTAAGCGGTTAAATTAATCACAAATTTGCGCGCTTGCAGTCAAGTTTTTAATATACAGTAAAACTTCATCTTTTGTACGCCTCAGTACAACGACTAATTATTTTCAGATCGGCTCTCAATATTTCCTCTATAATTAAAGTTGGTATTATGACTATCTAAATATTAAAACCCATTTATATAGTCTTAATATCGATGTTTTACTGTACTTCAATTTAAGATTTCATACTCATGAAGTCCAAAATTATTTTCTCAAAATGGAATGTACAGGTTTTTGGAACCTTCAACATTTTTATAGGCTTCTATGATAGAAAATCGTTTATCAAAATATTTTTAAAAACTTGCATCTTTCGGAGTAGCCAAGTTTTCAAAATTAAAGAAAAAAATCGCGGAAAAATGCAATGTACCAATCTAATATAATGCTATACAAAATTTTCAAAAAGTGTTAATAAATAAAGTACCTAGGGTAATTATTAAAGAAATGACAATTATTGGGCAATTTTAGTAACATTTTTGAATAGCATCGCGTAGACACGTCAGAAAGGTGCTACACAATATTACCATTATAATAATAGTAAAATCAATCGCTCATAACGGGTTTTACCGGAGTGCGTGGAAATCATGCTTTTTTACATCATTCGCACGAGAATTTCAGCAGAGCGAAAAATCCTTGTCAATTTTATCGCTATATCGGAAGAAATACTTGGAAAAATGGATTTTATAAATACTGATTGTACAGTTTCAATATTATTGGGTGTATGAATTAGTGCGTTTTTTGCTGGATAAGTGCGTCAAATTCTGGATGTTTACACACACACAAAATGTTTTTTTTCATAAATTTAATATTTGTTATTTGTGGACTTGATTCACATACATTGGACATTATAAATATTATTGCAATGTAGTGAATGGATAGCTACGTGTTTTGCTCTTGCTGTTAGCACGTTATAGACTGGAATGTTACGCATGTAGGTAAGTAAATTATTTATTTTTTTCTCTGGGGTTTAGCGTCGCATGAACATTCTGAGACGTTTGACAACTTTCTCAGCTTTAACGGTAGAGGAAGGCCTAGGTTTACACCAAGGCGGAACTTGCTACCTTCTGAAAGCTAGCCATATAATTTTAGATAGCTTTCTCAGATGTGAACTTTGACCCTGATGGGATTCGATTTCAAAGCGGTTAGGGGCTAGTTAAATTACTAATCATAGACCATAACAACTGAACGACAGAGGCCCTTATTCATTTATGTACTTTTGTCAACTTATTCATGAATTATTGACGCTATCATTTGAATGTTGGAATTTAATTCGCTTGCCATTGTTAGTTACATATATGATTATATATGCGATGTCGAAACGAGTGATTTTGTAAATATCAGGGAATCTGTATCGAATGTCAGGCCAGGGCGGTGAGATATTAACATTCTCATAAAAACGCAAGACAAACCTTACACCATAACCCCGCTTCTAAAGTAAATTAGGGGCGAGAAAATATACTAGTATTGTCTTTATCAAGGGATTGAACCCAGAACCCCCAGCACTGTAGGCGGACACTCGTCCACGTCGCTACAGATTTTATCAAACAGCGAGGCTATTGAAAGAGGCTCATATTCCTACAATCACTACAACACGGCCAATCCTGCATTAATGGCCACCTCTTAACAAGGGCACTATAAACACAACGACCACACATCTATTTGTTTATAAACAGATCTAACGCATTTATTTCATTTCTCGAATTAGGGTCCGTTATTCACAGGTTTCACCGAACATCTACGTGTATTGGATGTTTTTTGCTAACAATTATAACGTAATTGCCATAAAAAAGTTCACTCGTTAAAGCAAAATGGAATGATGAATTAGTAAGTTAAATTTATTTAACCACAGCCAAATAAATTACTGAAAACAACAATTAATGAAAACAACATTCTGAATAGGACTAGGGAAATGTTATTTTCATAACTCATCATGTTATCATGATATATGTAAATTATACACAGGAAATCTGCTCATGGAGGATTTTAACATTAGTTTAGAGGGTTTAAAGGGACTACACTCCAGATTTCCTTTCATCTTCTAGAATCTCATTTAGATTTTAAAGAAATTACATTAAAAAGCAAAACTTTGACATCTATAAAATTACATGTATGTACGGGACATCTACATACATGTTGTGATAATTGTTATTTTACTTCAAGTCAGAAGAGGTAAAAGGGACTAGACTATAGATTTATGTTTTTTTCTTTTAAAAGCCATAATTTTTTTCCAAATTGATAATGATTATTCTAAGGAGAAATTCTAAGATGTATAAAAGATGTTAACTATATTTTTTTAATAGAAAGATTAGTCTCAGATATATCAGTAAAATATCTGTTTTTATCGCTATGATTTTGTTCAATCGATTTAGGCACAAGGTCTTATGTTGAGTCAGCCCGCCCTCTTAATTAAGGCAGAGCGAAAGAACATTGGAATTCGGGCCGCGAGTTCGAACCTTGGGTGAGGCATAATTTAATTTTCTGTGACGATTTGGTTGAATACATTATGTCTAAGGCCATTCGTCCACCACCGTTGATTGGAGTAACTCATGTGAAAAAGCTGGTAGTAACTTGCGGAGAACAAGGTTAGTGCTGATTCAAAATTTGGGAACACAGGTTGAGTTCGGTCAGGTTAATTACTCGTTAGTACGTTACTGAAAATACTGTTGACCATGGAAGTAGAGCCCGAACAATGGAAGGGGTCAGTGCCATAGGGTAACTGTCTTCTTTTTTGCTACGAGTCGTATAATGGAGATGGGTAATTCTTGTACTCACGCATTCAATTATTTTAGTCAAATAGTTGATGCGATATCAGATCACGTTATGAACAGATTTCAGAACTAAGTAATTCACATGTTCGAATACTATACAGTACAGTATGTTTTCCAAACTACCGAACATTTTTTTCAAACTTGATCATTATCAATGGCAAAAATCTCACTTAAAGTTGCATAGGCCGCGTGGTCCACTGGTTAGTGCGCTGGACTTGTAACCCGGAGATCCAGGTTCTAATCCCGGTCGCGGCAGATCATACCCTTCCATGAAAATTTGACAAAAATGTCGATTTTCCTCCACATGTGGAGAAGTTGTCGGCTCCTTGTGGAACGGTAAGTTAGTACTGGTTAGTATACAGTCCAGGAAAACTGGTTAGGTGAACCGGTCGCCATATATAACTAAAAAATTGTTGAAAAACGGCGTTAAACTCCAGTGACAATTTATATGTCACATAAAAACAAAACCGAACATTTTTTCAATCTGGACATGATTAAAATACAATTAACTATTACATAACTTTCTTACTTCGCGAGTCTGGCATGACAGTAATTAATTCTTTGATTATCTAGTAATGTAAACATGTATTGTCAAAAATGTAGATAAAAGGAATGCGTTATACACACTCTTAGTGAAGGACATTTACCGTACTTCTCAATAAAAGCAATATTTTTGGAGTTACCGTCCGTAGTCACTGATGCGTAGTCTTTAAAATCTGATGTATTTTAACGTACGTAATTTGCCATTCCAAGTGAAGTCTACCGGAAAGTTCTAACCTTAACTTTTAAACCACT
This sequence comes from Lutraria rhynchaena, assembly GCA_008271625.1. NCBI lineage: Eukaryota > Metazoa > Mollusca > Bivalvia > Venerida > Mactridae > Lutraria > Lutraria rhynchaena. Next base: position 2,259,873 of record VIBL01000036.1, read on the forward strand.
AAATCCCAGTTTTTGCATTTTTTCCCGACTTAGTTATCTACTCTTGATGGGAAGATGTCTATTTTGCTTAAGAAACAACACCCACAATGTACTTGTTCATGATAGACCATTTCTTTGATTTATGTCTCATGTATCATCTGTGGGGAGGGGCTTAAGTGACCTGAGATCCCTCGCCCAGCCAAGGTATCCACACACGATGCTTCCTGTAACTGTGATAACAGGCCTTGGGAATCACTAGTTCAAGATGGGCCTGGGTGATGCATGTATATAACACCGATAAAAACAGTCATAAAAACATCGGACGGAAGGACGGACGGACGGACGTAAATCAAAATCACGACCTTTCGATCTTCACCGTCCTCAACCTGGTTTTACCGTAAATTAATTTTATTCAGTTAGTTTGTAACAAAGTTAATAACATAGAAGTGCCATAACTAGTTAAATGGGTTTTTTAGGAGTCTTAACCGTTCGCGTTGACAAAAGTATTGATTAAACCTTTTCCCTCTAATTTATAAATCATCAATCATGTCAACTTTAAAATAATATGACTCACTTATCCAGATCGAGTGATCGATTTATGAAGTGTTTATAAAGAGGTTATAAACTAAAACGCTGAAATGGCATTCAATAATTACATACAGTTGCGCAATTTTATAATGTTAAAAATACCTTTAACGCTTTTCAACGCGCTTTATCTATATTTAGGTTATAACGCATTCTAAACTATTCTGGTACCATTCAACGATAGAAGTACATTCTTATATCGCTGACGGCGCGGGGTACCAGATTTGTATAATAAATAGAGAACTTAAACTTGCTATCGCCATTACGAGGAGCATTATCAGCGGTAGAACTTCAAGAGTTCTATCGGGTGCCCCGTTGTCATCCGCTTACTTCGAACAACATGAGTAAACGTCGTCGTCACTAGGGTGTGAATGGTCTGGTTCTTTCTTTTGAGCTAGACCTCAAGGATTCGCGGATCCTTTATATTGCAGCTCGGTAATGATGCATGCCCAACCGGATGTTCGACGTCTGGGTCTACGTCCTGGCCTCCCAGTCCCGAGACTGTCTCAAAAGCGGTTGCGCCATCTTTCTTGAATGAGAAAGCTTAGCATGAGGCAGTCAAGGGGCTCGGTGGGCCCCCAGGGGAACATTGTTGTGACCTTCGTTGTGGTTTAAATCGGGTCTCAATTGTGTAGTTCTCTGGGGGATTCATGAGGAAAATAGGATCGTGTTGATGTATATGTCTTTAGGTATTGGACATTCAAAGGTATTTTTTATCTACCATTAGACAACAGTTGAACATTGTTTAATGTAGTATTTCATGGGATTCATCTCTGTACAAGGTTTATCATGTTTATAACTGTGTTTCGGCTGGTTAGTTTCTGTATTCGTAATGTATATAACTGTACATCACCAGATTTGTTTCTGTATTTCACAAGGTTTACACGTGTACTTCAGAAAGTGTATAAATGTACATTTAAGCAGGTTTATAACTGTTACTGACCAGGTTTATGACGGTACTTCACCATGTTTCTTACCGTATTTTACCAAGTGCATAACTGTATTTCACAATTTTCATGACCGTATTTCACCAGGTTTATTTTGTTATTTCATCGGGTTCTGTCTCGTATTTAACAGGGTTTATAACCGTTTTTCACCAGGTATATAACTGTACTCACCATTTTCATGACTGTATTTCACCAGTTTTCTGCAGTATTTTATTTAGTCAACTGACATTTTTCACAAAGTCTATTACCATTTTACACCTCTTTTATACCGGGTTTATGACTGTATTGCACAGGGTTTATAATTATATATCTCATCAGGTTTATTACTATATTTCACCACATTTAATACCATATTTTACTAGATTTATTACCATATCTCACGAGGTTTATTACCATATTTTACCAAATCTATTACCATATTACATCAGGTTTATTACCATAATTTACCAAATCTGTAACCATATCTCACGAAGTTTATTACCATATTTTACCAAATCTATTACCATATCTCACCAGGTATACTGCTATATTTCACCAGATTTGTTACCATATTACACCAGATTTATTACCATATCTCACGAGGTTTATTACCGAATTTTACCAGATTTATTACCATATTTTACCAGATTTATTACCATATCTGACCGGGTTTATTACCATATTTTACCAGATTTATTACCATACCTCACCAGGTTTATTACCATATTTTACCAGACTTATTACCATATCTCACCAGGTTTATTACCACATTTTGCTAGGGTTATTACCAGATCTCACCACGTTTATTACCATATTTCATCAGATTTATTACCATATTTTACCAGATTTATTACCATATTCTACCAGGTTTATTACCATATCTTACCAGATCTATTACCATACTTTACCAGACTTATTACCAAATTACACCAGGTTTATTACCATATTTCACCAGGTTCAATTACTTATTTCACCAAGTTTATTACCATATTACATCAGGTTTATTACCATATTTCACCAGGTTTATTACCATATTTTACCAGATTTATCACAGCATTTCTGATTTTCCTTGATTTTTGCTGTTTCTCCAAGTGATTGATTACAAGATTGTCTTCGATGCTTGTTACGAACTCTTAATTAAATTATTAAGATCCGCGTGTTGTAAACAATACTCTCACAAACAATATTCCTCTCAATACATACATGGATTCCCCTTGAAGTTAGTCATACACGAATACTATACAGACTGGTAAATACAGTTCAATCCAATGGATTTGAAATAAAATTGTTGATATGGAAGATATCCATCTAAGAATATTTATAAACCAATAAACAAGAAAAAATATTTCAGCTGTAAAGTCGTAACCTTGGAAAGCTAGCATGATACAGCAAGAGTAATACTAAATATGGACTCGAGTCATTTTATTGAATATTATTCTGATCTAGGATCATTTTATATGATACAAACAAGTACATGTATTTATAAAATAAATACACAAAAATAAATCAAACATAAAGTATCATTTTACAACATTTTGCATAGCCAGGAAAATCAAAGCCACATGTTTAACAGACCTTGATGTTCTAGCAAATAAATCAGATAAAATGTCAATACTAAATTATTGTTAGACAACAGTAAATTAATGAATAACTGTTTCTCGACAAGATTTTAATAAAAATAAGCCAAATGAGTGATTTTGTATTTTATAAAAATATGATGACTATTTTCATACATAATACATAAACTTTAAAGCCATTTCTGTCTAAAAATTCTGAATTAAAAAAACTTTACAATTGTTCTTGATTTAGTAAGTAAACTAAAGTCATTTTCAACTAAAATGGTAACTCAGTTAAGATATTACTATACATGTATAAATTATGATTATTACATAAAGACTGGTACTAGCAACAATAATACACATTTCATATAATTCATAATATGCCTCATATAAACAAAATGGATAAATATAAATATCAACATTCATAAAAAAGAAGACGAATAAATAAATGCTTTATCAAATAAATGCTTTATCTAGTATCACTAATAATTACTAATTTCACCAAAATGCATGAGAAATATAATAATATAAGATTCAATATGCAAAATGGATATATAAAATACACCAATCAACAAACAAATAAAAAAGACAACCTGAAACACTTAAATAACACAACTCCAAACTTCTAATGCTCCCTTGCACATATTTTCAAATAATTCAGCATATAGTAAGACACACATTGGTGATTTCACTTTACCTTATTTCAACCCCTTCCAAAATATCACTTAACAATATTATTACATGAAGATGCTGGATATATATGTCTTAACATATACAGTGCAACCTCTCCAAAGCAACACTCTTTGGGAGAAGCAAAAGTATGTTGTTGAGAGGTCGTTGCTCTAGAGAGGTTAAATTAATAGTTAAATTGTACAGTGGGAAAAAATCATGGTGTTGTTGAAGGGAGGTTGTTGCTAAAGAGGACCACTCTTGAGAGGTTACACTGTATGTGTAAAATTCCATAACTCTACAACTTCTATTTAAAACGATTCAACCAGAAACCTGAGAGATTTAGAAGTTTAGCTTGCATGTATAAAACCATGCTGATCCATCCCTGAGACTTCAAATTAACATCCTTTTATACTTGTAAGCACATGTTAATTTAATATCCTTTTCAGCAGATATTATTGATTTAATATCCTATTATATTTTTAGGCACATATTAATTGATGAAACAGATTAAATAGATCCTGAAAAAATGCTAACAGTGCATAGACCACATATTTCTTCTTTCTCCTAGGTGACCTTTCTCAAAATGTTTTACAAACATGATTTCTTGATAAATTATGTAATACAGGTTACATGTACAGAGAAGTAAGCAACACTTTGAAGTATTGAGTTGTTGTTTTTCTAAAAATGCTCCTGAATTCCTTTATCATTAATCTTGTTCAACAAGATTTTTCACAGATGCAATGACTCAGAATTTCGATACTGAGTAGAGGCTCCTGTCAGTGGTGTTAATTCATATTCTGTCAAACTCCAGGGTAAGGTGGGGGAGGTACAACTGGTATATCAAAATTGATGTCTGAAAAAGTAAAAGTTCTACCTTTTTTACAAATCTTTTGAGGTACTTATAATCAGAATGATGTTTATTTCAATATGCTACAATTTGTAACAACATTGAAAGCTCTAAAGTGCTTCCTTAGAGCAGAGAAGAACCTGCAATGGAGCATATTTACCTTAATATTGTTAGAAGCTACTAAACTTATAATACAGAAAATTTGTTCACTAGTGCTAGGATTAAATGAGCTAAATAACCAGAATGTATTCATGAGTTTGAGCCCTGGGCACAGAACATGTGATGATTTGGTTAAAGACATTGTGTCTATGGTCTTTCATCCTCCATCACCAATCATTCATAGAAAGTTGGTCCTAATTTGCAGAAAACAGGTTTAGTACTTGTACAGAATCCATGAAGGCTGTTTATGTCAACGGTGCCAAGCAGTATATAACTGAAATACTGTTGAAAACAGATGAAAAATAAAAATTACAGTCATTTTAGATCTTACCATCTGCTGAGTATTTCGAAGCCCGGGCACTTGTTACTAGAGCTTTTTCATAGTCAGGTGGTTCATCCAAATAATTATTCTGTCTGTGACTATACGATGTCCCAGGTGTACGGTTAAAAGTATCAGGTAATTCTGGGGCAGTAGGATGTACAGCAGGTTGTTCATTTAATTCATGATGCTCATCATTATCATTAGCATTTGAAGTTGATGTTGTAGCTAAAACGATAAATATGTGAGATATTGAATCAAGAGGCATTCAGAATTAAGGTTAGTAACTGGATCAAAGCATATTACTAACAATAAAATTGAAACCATCAATTCATTAAGAGTGGGATTGGTTGAAGATCTGATGGAGGAAATTTTTTGTCATGGTGCAGAATACTACCAGAAAGTGTTCTAACATAGATAAATTGGACAAATATGAGTACTCGTAATTATTCTGGTAATCATTATGCATTAATATTTGTTCAACAAGCATTTTAGGATAATGGGCTGACCACACCTATAACCCCGTCCCTGAGATTTCTCAACAGATATACATGTTGAACAAATGTTAATTACCATTAAATACACAGAAAAATCACACACCTGATTAATGTAGTACTATTCTCAACATTTCGACAAGATTTTAAAATTCAAAGGGACATAACCCAGAGCAACATCAGAAATTTATGTTATATTATATTATATTAACTTCACTTGGACTGTTAAATGTCATTTATATATTCAAATCTTTTTGAAACTCTATGTTCAAATATTTTGTTGAAAATCTATGAACATAAGAATGAAGGACAGTTAAATTCGAACTTATTTACAACATGAAATTGTTTTTATGAACTAAGGGGTGGGAGAGGAATCATTCATAAAATTAAAAAAGAAAACAATACATGGTACTTGTACTGCATGATGACAGCTGTAGATATTTTTCTATAAATCAAATGACCTATAACCCACTAAGAATTGAATTTATATTCAAATAATACGAGAGTTGATAAATAAAACATAAATCTGAAGTCTAGACTCTTTATAAAATACAGGAACAGGAGTTATTGTCTTCCAAAACTTTCACTTTTTCCATTCAAATATTGGTAACGCTTTGAATTTTCAAACAATTTGTCCATATGTGACCAAGACACTGATACATGAGTATTAAAATAAACTGAAAGCAAAAATTGACACATCAGAATCATTTTATTTGACCAACTAGAACGGAAACAATGTTATTTTGGCTTTATTAGTAAACTTACCTTCATCTTTGCAGCATTTCCCGCAACAATATACACAACATATAAGACAGCAGGTGCACCCACATACACCTCCAACAACACCAAACGGAATCATCAGGCTTTCAAACAGATCGAACTTGCCTTTAGGACTTTTATATGTGTAGGTTGTTGTAATTGGAGCTGCTATTAAACAGAATGAATAAATAATTGAATGTTCTTATGTTACCACAATATTACCACATGGCAATAGAAGATGAATTCCTTGATTCCTGAAATTTGTCTCCCAGATAAATCTTAATTTTCATTTAAAAAAAAATCTGTGATTAAAATCTTCTGTAGTTTGGGCAAATCTGATGGTTCATGCTTTTGTTGTTGTGTTGGGCATTTGGGAGAGGTGAGCCATATTCATTGTTGTTATGTTGGGTATTCAGGAGAGATGAGCCATATTCATTGTTGTTGCGTTGGGTATTCAGGAGAGATGAGCCATATTCATTGTTGTTGTGTTGGGCATTTGGGAGAGGTGAGCCATATTCATTGTTGTTGTGTTGGGTATTCAGGAGAGATGAGCCATATTCATTGCTGTTGTGTTGGGCATTTGGGAGAGGTGAGCCATATTCATTGTTGTTGTGTTGGGCATTTGGGAGAGGTGAGCCATATTCATTGTTGTTGTGTTGGGCATTTGGGAGGTGAGCCATATTCATTGTTGTTATGTTGGGTATTCAGGAGAGGTGAGAGGTGAGCCAGGTACATTGTTGTTGTGTTGGGTATTCAGGAGAGGTGAGCCATGTATATTGTTGTTACGTTGAGTATTTGGGAGAGGCGAGTGTCGACCATGTTCATTGGTTTCAAGGCTTAATAATACTAAATCTGTTTGGTATAAAATACTGTGGTATGACAAATGGCATATAAAATAACCTAAGAAACACCATACTTATCAATTTTGGGATGACGCAAAAAAACGGATCTAATATCCCATATTGAAATTTTATAGCAAGTATCTTGATATACAGCTTGAAATTCATTACTGCTTTGTTTTCTGAATAAAGCAACTGAACATTGTTAAAGACTGTGTTTTGTATCACTTTGAAAGCCTCTGTTGACAGTTTTGCATGTACAACAAAATATCTTTTTAGATTGACATTTAAAAGAATATTTTTGTATATTGCAACATTGATGCAGTATGCATTTCGGTTCATATTCACTGATTTTTTTTCATTTGGAGATTTGGGATTGGTATCTGCCATATTGGCATTTTTTGTGTTGTTTATTCATTACATAAGCTGTGATAAAGTGGACTATTTTGAAATAAGTGTTTTCTGGAAATAAGTTTTTTTACCAATTCCAATATGAAATGACATAACAGACACCATATTTCTTATCTTTATATGTCTACCATGGGTATGGATATTAAACTGACAATTTTTCGTTGAAATTGAAATTAATTAGAGTTCCAGCAAGTCAACAAAAAAATCTTTAAAATCTATATGATATAAATGGAAGTTTTAATAACAGGCAATATCATTTTCGTGAATTTGTCAAAAATTAAGACTGTAAAGTATGTACAGTTTTATGGTATTGCTAAAGAAAACAATTTGCAGTTAAAAGAAGTTAATATCATTTGCAAGTATCAATGTTTACACATCTACATTCATACATACCTGTGGTTGTAGTTGTAATATCTTTTTCAAAGTAAATTGCTACACTAACTAAGTAAGCTGAATGTGACCAAGCTAAGAATGGCCTAAATCTAGCATACACATAAGTGGTTTTTCTGCAATATGGTTGTACTTCATAACAATCAAACTCCTAGAAAAAATATAAATAATCAGTTAGAACCAATATAAGTAGTGAAGAATAGTGTTTTAAAATGTAACAAGAAATAGTTTAAAAAAATAGAGTATCTATAATGAAAAAAATATCATTGAAAGAAGAAAAAGTCTAGGGGACACAAAGAAGTCTATGTGACACAAAGGGATCTAAGTAACACAAAGACTTATTTTTGTTATCACTCCTTGTTTATTGCACTTATAATAAATTAAAGAGAAAATGATATAAAGTGGACATTTTTGCTTGCTATCTACTAATTAACTACACATAAGATAGCCAGATATTTGGTCAGATGACCTTTGCTATTTATGTTAGACTGAATTAAAATTGTCTACCATTCACATTAATTACCAAGTCAAGCTGCACGATTTATTGACCGAACAATCAAGAATGTTTGTTGTCAAATGAACAAATCTGAAATTATTAAACTTTTATGTTTTTCTTGTTTTTCTTTATCAATAGAAAGCATGGAAGTGAACTAAATACGTAAAAAATTGTGCAGTTTTTCTGCTCTGAAAAATGTCAACTTGACATAGATTAGACCGATCGATTATTGGATAAATGCTATTCTCATATCTTCATTCAATTTCAAACATGTTTGAACATATCACTAATTGTTAATACAGACTCACATAATATGGTATATACAAAATGTATAAGGCCTAAAAAATAGGTTTGTTTCCAGTTACCCAGCTGACCCATCTTTTACCTGCTGACTCATAATTTTGGCATCCAAATTTGTTCCTTTTATGTTTTTTTTACATATATTGGCAACACTGTTGTGAAAATTACAATATAGCATTAGTGCTACATATATTGGCAACACTATTGTAAAAATTACAATATAGCACTAATTTACAACAGTTCCAATATAAGTAAAAAAAACACAAAAAAAAAAATCCCTAACTACCAACCCATATTTTTTTGGGCATGTAACCGGAAACAAACCTTTCTTTTGTTTAGGCATAAAGCAAAAGAAAAAAAATATTGACCCTACACAATGTCAGAAACTCTTCCTTTTTCTCCCAAATCCTTTCAAAATCCCACCATTCATGACAAAGTTACAAACAGCAAATGATTCCCAAACACACATAAACAGTGCAGAGGCCGGGTTGCATGATTTCTTGTCATGTTAAAAACATTGCAAAAAACTATTGATTTGCAATACATAAACAAAAATTACAAAAAAAATTCAAAGTTTTATTATGAAATTATCTTCTTTTGAATAATATTTTTAATTCGTACAAAAATTTAAGTGATACCATCTTCAGATACTTACGGATAAATCATATTTACCAGGCTTACTGCCTGTAAAATAGTCGAAAATACCGTAGCTACATTTTCTGTCATAATGGAGTATTTTGTTCTGGATGCAAGTCCTACCAAATTTTAATGTAGATTTCAAATTTATAAAACAACGGAGAACTCCTGGAGTATTGGCAACATCAAAGGAGCTACTGTTAAGGAATAGATTTATCCTATCATGTCTTGATAAATCATATTCATTGCCACACTTATCGGCTGTAACTGTTATAGTTAATTCTGAAAAAAGATGAAGATATTACAATTAATAAAATTGATTCATAGAAATTTCTTGCAGAAAAATCACATGCTACAGTCATTAAATGGAAGAAAACACATTGTTCCCTCACATATTGCAAATTATTGAAAGTTTTTTTTATAAAATATTATATTTCAAGGCGATCATTGTTTTACTTACATTCTTTCATTTTGTCTTTTTAACTCAGTTATTTAAAATTGCAATAAGTCTTACCAGCACCAACGTAAGAAAATCGCCCAAGTAATAATAACAACACCAGATTAAGGCCACATTCCTCTAACATTCTGCTTATTTAATGCACTGGTTGGGCAGCTGCAAAACAAAATAAATGTTTTTTTGCTCATAATGCAGTCTTTGTCTATAAATTATTACTAAAAATACCATATAGGTATTGTAAGGGCAAGGCAAATCCACTTGTCCACTAATAATTACCAGTAAAAATTGACTTAGGACGAGTTGAAATTGCTGTAGAACTGAATTAAATTCATAGCTGGTTGTCCTGCAGGACAAGTGGCCTAAAAATCTCGTTCAGCCCTGGGCATCGGCACTGTCAATATTCTCCTTGACTTTACTCTAAATGAAGAAAAAAATCAAACGAGAAATGCAATGACTTGGGATACTGTTCAGAGCCCGTAAATTACACACTAAAATGCTCATAACATGCATTAATGGTATTAAAAGCAAGCAATTATTTACCTATGAATACAGCATACTGATAAACCAGATCACAAAAATCCACAGGTTTTAATTCGGATGTTATTATCAGTAAGACTCCAAAAACATTACTGTCCTCATTATGCATAAAATTCGCCCGTTTACAAATGTCGTGAGTATTTCAAAGGGAGGTAATTCAAGCGTATTGGTTGTACGGTATAAAAGCCAATTTAACCGTTACATGATTATTTTCAAGAGTCTCGTTCGCGTCGACAGAAAGATAGATAGATAGATTTAGATAGATTTATTACACTATAAGATGTCAAGACAAACATGACAAGTACATTAAAACATACAAACGATGAAAAACAGGTAAGAGATAAAGAAGCCTTGTCAATCAGCATTATATAGTAAGGATAACACAAAAAGGGTAAATCAATACCCTTATTTCCGTGCCGTTAAAGGAAAGATCATGTATTTCTCACTCATGTCGCTGTACATGTAAATTTTTTTTGAATAGAAATCATGAAATGGTTAGGTAAACTGACCACTGGAACTTACCGAAATACTGTTGAAAGCAGACATAAAATTCGATAAAATACAAAAAATCCGAATTGTAATACAGAACTACTGTTGAATGACGCCTACCTTTTAGTATACAATTATGCTTTCATATTTCTATTCGCTAAAATATTTCAAATTGTTGTATTTACATTATACAAACACTTTGAGGCAAGTAGCTCATATAATCAGGAAGATTATCGGAAATTATTCCAAATTAGTGTTTTTAATTCTTTAACATTTGCATCAACAAATGTGCATTACATCGGACACAGTGAAATACTTATTTTCCCACAAACGATACCTTATTTATCTTATTCTAATGAAAACACTAATGTAAGGATATAACAAAATAAGTATTAGTGTCCGCGGGAATTCAGTATAACCGTGTTCTACTGAATATATGCCTCTTTTGCCATCCACCAGCTTTCTGCTCATCATTTTATAGTGTATATAATTTGTGTATGATAAAATTTACTCTTTATACCGATAAATTTCGTGTTTGATCGATCGATAAATCCACTAACGTGGGCGGCGACCGTGGGCCTGTGATTAGTACGCTGGACTTGTAAGCAGACGATCCGGGTTCAAAGCTCGATAGCGACAGGTCATACTCTTCTATGAAAAAAAAATAACAAAAAATGTCGATTTTCCTCCATATGTGGAGAAGTTGCCGTACTGGTTAGTATATAGTCCAGGAAAACTGGTTAAGTGAACCAACCGCCGTATAAGTGAAAAAAAAAATGAACTAACGTACGATTTTGATCTGTATTTTACTAGTCGGGTGAGTATGCACAATGGTGTGGGCCATATGACGGCTAGTTTACGACAATGATGTCTCTGTGACATGAATCATTTGGCCATTAAAAATAAAATTAACTTATCTTAGCATCCAAATACGAAAAGGAAAATATTGTAGTACAATGTATTTATTTATATTCAAATTTATCGACAACTTGCCTTATACCTACCAGTCATGAAAGTGCTACATGTGTATTAATTATTCCAGTGATCAAATTATTAAATTCATGAGCTTTATGAAAATAAAATGTATGATACATATTTGTGATTCTAGTAACATCTTTATTTTAACAAGTGACATAAGTTTTAATACGCAGCTTTCATGAATAATTCATGTGTGTTGATTTATCATACCAATGACTTAATATTCGCGAAATCAGAATTTATATTTTCGAACGGGAATTTCTTAATCGTACACCGCCATGCCTCCATAAACAATATAAACCAATCAGAAATCACGTAACATTCGTAACAGTAATGGCGGTGTGCGATTAAAAAATTCTCGTTCGAAAATAAAAATGTTTATTACTGGAATATTTGAATTCAGTTGCAATTGTTCTTTTCTGGATTTATTGGCCAATACGACCTGTAATAAACTGACAGTCTTGCATTAGTATGTGAAATTAGGCCATTTCAGTGTGGAAACATTTGTGTTGATTAAAAGACATCGAGTCAAATTCTAACGTTCCTTGTTCAATTACTTGGCAACGGATTGTTTCATTTTGCGCTAAAATATATGCATGTACCTGAAACCACTGCAAAGTTTGTTTTAACAGCATTCGTCCCTGTTCTTTAATTTTACGTTTTGTAAAGGCGGTATGACGAGTTATACATCTTCTTATAGTGATATAACAGTTGAACGGGGTCGAATTCTGTGATTTTTTCATTTAAGGTAATTTTGGGTTAAATCAAATTGTTTTATACAGAATTTTACAGGTCTGTTACTAATGCCTGTGGTATTGGTCAATAGAACGTTTGTTTGATTTGTCCTTTTGAGTGACTATCCCATATCATACTGCAATCATTAACAAAAACTACTTTTCGGGTCAATCTTTTATTAGCATGGTTCTACTGTAATAATCAATTTGTTTGTTTATGTATTTATGACACTAAACTATCGTTACTAGAACATGGACACGTTATAAGAATTGTCTTACTAACTGAGTACATGTATAAACCATACATGCCATTGAGCCACTCTATTGGCTGGCGTTACAGCAGAATTTTCCATACTTGTCAGCTCACCGAATAAAACGCTACTTTAGTTCGACGATTTTTCGTTTAGTTTACTGCGCTGTTTTTCAGTTGCTGTTTACACCAACAAATTCAATCTTATGAAGCAGCATACCATTGTTGGAGAACTTCAACACCCTGGCATTTTCTGGCGGGACAAAACCTCTACACATCATAGTATGGACGTCATCTATAAGTATCTGGAACAGCGATAAAGGTTAGTAGAAAAATAGTCATATTAGCCATTTTCCTCCATATGTGAAGAAGTTGCCGGCTCCTTGTGGAAGGGTAAGTTAGTACTGGTTAGCATACAGTCCAGGAAAACTGGTTAGGTGAACCGGCTGCCGTATATAACTGAAAAAAAATTGTTGAAAAAAATGGCGCTAAACCCAGTGAAAAAAACATCCATAAATAGAATAAAAGAAAGCCTTGATCTGGGAAAATAATTACTTCACTCTATCCGTTTCACTGTAACCGTGTTTTACTGTATTTAGTACAATATTGCTTTATCTAAAAGATATTGTTTATACGAAAGATGCTAACAACTGACGCTTTATTTTAGTTTTTATATGATCATTAACTGGTTTTGGCTATTGAATGCGCTGCTAATCATGTTAATGTCCAACAGTTTCTGTTCAAAATATATTTGTCGTCTGGTTCTTAAATCACCATTAGGCATCCTACTTAGCTATAAATCAACCACCACTGGGAAAATTGCGAACATTTAAGAAACATGAACCTTTCAACATAACATTTACGTACAGTCTTATACAAACATGTCACATCCGCCTACAACGTCACATCAAACAGAAAACTGAATATCGCATAAGAACACTAAAAATCAATATCCGGGTACCTCATTGGAACGGTTATCAGCCTCAGGCATCATTTTACCATATAGATTAGCATTGTGATTATTTGCGTTCCCTGACGATGTAGTTTATTTATGTGACAATAACAACAAAACGCAAGTGTTGGAAATGTCGTCTAACCAATGTTAGTTAGGTGTGCTAATATTCCATGTAGTAATTATTACTACATGTAATAAAATAAGTAAGTACATTGTGACGTAAAATTATACTGACTAAGTCCACAACCGTACCAACCCTATTTCTGTACGAGGAGACTGTAGGTGGATGTTTGGTCTTCGTGCTAACCCAGCCGTTTACCTGAATAGATCTTGGGCGCTGCACATGTTCTCTGTGATGATTTGGCTTAAGACATTCTAAGGAGAATTGTCCTCCACCACTGATCCGAGTGATTCAAGCGGAGAAGTTGGCGCTTAATTTCAGAGAACAAGGTTGGTACGGATATACAGCACCCAGGAACATCGGTTAGGTTATCTGGCTTCCCTTATATAACAGTCACTGAAATATTGTCGAAAATTAGGCTGAAAACTTGGAAAATGGTTCATTCCCAATTAACGTGTTGACTCCTACCTGAAGATCGTAAGCATGTGCCTTAAAGGTGATTTTATGCTTCGATCCGGCTGGGAAAGGGTACGGCGTGATTGATCCTTGATTCGCCCAACCATATGCGTAGGATTTGACATATACGTTGTCTGGAAAATGGAATATAATTCATCTCACGATTGATTTGATTCATAGAGTATGAACGTTGTCTGACTGGTGCTAGTTATGTGATTTGGAACAAACCACTTGCGAATAAAAGATTCATGCGTCAACTATATTGTGTGGCTTTATTTGAAGTTAAATTATTACGCTGATAAAATATTTTTTAGATAAAATTGCCCCATATAAACTGTTACATCTACGGTCATTCGTCCTCTACCGCTGATTCGAGTGATTCACGCGAAGAAGTTGGCGGTTGCTTGCGGAGAATAAGTTAAGTATTGGTTTAGAGCTGGTTAGGTGAACTGCCAGCTGGTATATACATGTAACTGATATATTGTTGCAAATAGGCCACCCCCTCCCCTAAAAATAAGATAAAACTTATTATATTGTACTGCAATACATTCTGTCAAAATGTAATAGAAAAAAATTAGCCTCGCCTAGTTCTTGATCAAATGACGCCCTTATCTATAAGCTTATACTCAACCGATTGAGCTAACCCGGTTGACTCCCTTTGTTTCCATATCACACACAATGTAATGATATTATGTTCTCTGTATAAACAAATACGAATATACTTAACGTACTGCCTGGTGGAAGCAATTCAACAAGTATCATTAATGTCTCGTCTCCTGTAGCATCAGGCAATCTATCAGAGAGTTGTATAAAACCGTACCTGTAAAATGTCACATCAAGAGTTTTATATCATACAAGCGCTGCCTTTTCCATTTTATATTTACATATATTTCATACAACATACTAGTATTTTAATGTAAGAATGGTCTCTGTATTGTTGGTCTGGTGTTTTGTGTTTTGTCAAGGGTTTCCAAACTTTTATCAAAGTATATATGCCACTATCATTTTAATCTTAATATGATATGTGGTGAAATAATTACCGGTATATTGATACGATGCACTGTGCAACCTCTCCAGGGCGGCCCTCTCTTGAGCAATCTCCCTTCAACAACAGCATGATTTTTCCCACTGTACGATTTAACTATCAATTTAACCTATTAACCTATTATACTCTGCCATCTGTATTTTGGTGTGAAATAAATTTGTACTTATTTGACCGTATCGCCCACTGATACAGATCCATGCGATACGATTTGTGCACCGCTCCAGAAACGCTCCGCGATATACCAGTTTATAGATACACCAGTTTATCGATATACCAGTTTATAGATATACCA
The DNA here is from genome assembly GCA_008271625.1 of Lutraria rhynchaena. Classification (NCBI taxonomy): domain Eukaryota; kingdom Metazoa; phylum Mollusca; class Bivalvia; order Venerida; family Mactridae; genus Lutraria; species Lutraria rhynchaena. The sequence goes on from VIBL01000036.1 coordinate 2,275,558, forward strand.
GTTTATAGATATACCAGTTTATAGATATACCAGTTTATAGATATACCGCAACAAACTTAGGCAGGAGCAGTTCAAACAATCTGTGTAAAATAAAATACAGTTGTCAATCAAATATAGAGCAGCATTAAATTTTCAGCGTAAAATTCATTTCTTACGAAAAATCTTCTGTTGTGAACTCGATCTGCATATCAACATACGCCCCCTCGGAAAACGTTATTGGTAACCTCACTGCGTTATCATCAAGACTCATCTGTAAAGTAATACAGTAAAACTTAGTTACTAAGACCACTTTTTTTTGGGCCAAAGAAAATTTGTCTCATAATTAAGGTGGTCTTAATCTGTCCGAAAATAACTGGTCTACGCAATGAGTGTTCAACATGACATTGTAGCACAGGTACTTGGCACAAAACCAAATTTTAGCTCCATAGGCTACTTATGCCCTTTTTATTAGGCATAAGTAATCTATGGAGCTGAAATTTTATTCTGCAACAAGTACCTGTGCATTGTGGTGATCAGCGGTGTATGGCTAACGGCCGGAGACATAATGTTTGTTACAGAGTAATTTTCGCAGCCTGGGTTCCTACTCACAGACAAGAATATAAACATACACATATAAATATACACATTTGATTACACACAAAATGTAAACAGAAAACATAACATTATTTTGACGTCAGTAGCAATAATTTAACTATGAATATTTATTACGAAAACAAATCTCATTCCTGACGTCGATGATATGAGATATGATCTCGGACAAAATACCATTCTTTAATAAAGTGCGTGGTAAACGTAATAAAATGTTAAAATATCAACCATTTTAGGGGCTTAAAGTTCCTATTGAGTGTTCCTATTGCACTGCTAGGCATTTGAATAGTAGTACGTCATTGATTGACATTAACTCAATATGAGTGTATCAAATACATGTAATTCATGCATACATATTTGTACAATATAAATAATATTTTAAAAGTAAATTGCCCTCAAATCTCAATTATGTCTACAGCAGTAATGTTACTTTGAGTGTTTACGTCAGTTATACGAAAAGAATTTAACCGTTCATTTGCATGTAACATGGTGTTGTCAAACAATATGGTGGTATTCATTTTTATTCCATAGTTAAAATGTACAGGAAAATATTATTTACATTTACATTAAAATATTTATAATTCCACAAATAGAATCAAAATGGTATTTCACTTGAACTTAGACAAATCTGAATTAGCAAAGTCGCAGTGATTTGATTAAACTTACGATTCAAAAGTACAACAATAGAATTTACCGGAGTTTCGTAGACTTCCTCGACACGATTTTTTATAAAATAGGCAGAGTTCTGTTCATAGCTCGGTGACGAGGCCCAGTCCCAGGCCAGACTCGTGCACTTGCTCGATCCATCAATCATTGTGGCCAGGAATAGCCTGTCTCCGGCATCTTTAGCGCACTTTATATTAGCCTCACCAGTTCCAGAGACCCGCGCAAATTTTGTATGTATAAATACTCCGTGGACAAAAGTAAACATCATAACAAAGAAAACGTTGTAGATTATCACCATAATCATCCCGAGACGTATCTGTGTCATGTTGTGAATTTCTACTGTCTATCCTGATTGACTTGTTCAGTTTCGGTCCATCCTATTACTCTGAGATTCCAAACTTTGCGCGTCATTGGATGATGCCCTCTTTGAATTATTCACCATTTATACTGTATTACGATTTCTAAGGTCTGTTGTCAGTCCGTTTCTGTATTGATTATAATATATATCTGTAAGTACCGGAGTAATGAAGCTTTCCCAAACTAGGAGAAATGCTTTTGTTTTGGGTTACAAATGAAAATATTTGATATCAGAGACAAGTTTGCTTTATCAATGTGCTTCGGTGAAAAAAGGCAGAACTGGCAATTTATCGAAATTATAACTCCTGGTTTTAAATAAACACGCCTGTTAAACAGAGAGTTTGTTACTCCCATAATATTATGTACTCGTTATGAACTTCCAAAGAGCTAAATGGTACCCTGTGTCTGATTCAGCTTAAACAAATAAAATGAATTTCCTGTTTAAATGTGTAGATTGAGTCATTTCTGATTGCTTTGTGATTTGGATATTTCGGAAAATGGCAAATACATGAATAAATGATTGACTGCCTGATACTTCAAATCCGGGACCAATAATCAATATTTTAAAGTTTTTTGGTTAGGTTTCATAATTTTGTAATTGTATAAGATGTGCAATTTTATTGTAAATGAAATGTTGTCGAGTGCATAAAAATCAAAGGCTGCTAGCACGTTGAAGGAGTGGTGTATAATGGCGTATTAGGCCTAAAATGGACTCACGGACCAAAAAACACGTATATCATATATGTACATATATATGATATTCCAATTTTAAAATATCGAGTATCGAGTTAGAGTTAACAGTACTGTTTTGTTATCTGAAAGTGATGCCAGTAGTTGTTAAGCTGTTTAAAGTTTATAGAGAAGTTTCTAGTCATTAACTCATTTACAGTTCAACTAATAATAAGAAACAAGTTATTCAGTTTTGACTGTTTATTTATCCTTTATCTTTGATCATTGTTTACATTATGCATATGATCAAATATAACTGTATTTGGTAAGTAACCTCTTAAAACAAAAAAAGACACGTAAGCTGAAATTCTGAGTGTAAATGAAAGAGTTTTTGCCATATATGCCCGTCAATCGATATATTGCTGTATCGTCGATAATTCTCTACCGATATATCGATACAAAAATCCTTATCAACGACACCTCTACTTCTAGCAAAACTTACAAATTTACGAAAAAAGAGAAAAATCGTTATCATATCAATACGATTTATTTTGAGCACTGATCACTGCATTTGAACAAATGCATGACTAAATTCTTATTCACATTGGTTTTGATATTGTTAACATCTTGTTACAATGAAAATATTAGTCAATGCTGATTTCTATTGAGCGATATGTATATGCTAATGTGCTAATAAAGAATGTGTTTCTAATACAAATAGCTGAACGGGACAGCGGGATGTATATCTCACAAAATCATTATTTATATCGATTAAAGATGGTTTATACTCTACCATATATTTGTGCACGACTGTTACATCCCGCTGATTATAGTGACGCGGAAGTTGGGTGTACATGTTCCAGTTGAGTTTAAATCTTCTTCCCACGTTCATACAGTAAAAAGTTTACTCGTGAACTTGATTCTGATAAGCAGCTAACCTTTGACCTCACCCATTTCACCTCTTCTTTTTTCAATGGTTACTTGTCATTGTTAGCAACTCGCCAATGGTCAGGCATACCAAAAATAACACATCTCAGTTTATTTAGAACAAGGAGTTGCAGAATTTCAGATACAAATAGGTCTTCCAATTTTACATTATGATGAAACTGTTTACGGAAGGTCAGTGTTCATGTGTATGCGTGGGGTTTTCTTATACTGTTAAACGGCTGGAAACGTCACCAAATGACCCTAGCTGTTTGTGCGACGTTAAACTCTTAAGAAAAGTAGTTATCTATTCCTCTTTGAAAAAATAACGATTCTTCGTGTCACACCATAAATGTTTTAAAATATTTCAAATTACGTACGATATACGCGTGTATAATGAAGAACATTACATTTAAAAATAAACCCTGCAAGATTTAGCGGTCTGGGGGATTATTATAGTATATTCATTATTGATATAAATTGTTATAATTCTAATTCTTTCGTGTATCATGTGGAGAAGGTAGAAATAAAACGCAAACAAAATTTGATGTTTTCCAGTTTATTTTTTAAACAATCTAATCTTTGTCAACAAAAAATATAGAATTTATAAAACTTGTCTCAGTTTTTTTACATGATTCTCATCTTGTTCTGTGTTGGGATGTTCTTTAAGTATTAAATATTGAAATGTCGTATTTTAATCTCCTTAATGAACGCTCCAACAAGGAATGGGCAAGTTTGAACAAATATTTACAATTGTGATCAAGAGGAATAATTAAACTTTTGTATTTAAATCCATTAATATCTGTACCATTTCAGTAGGCCACGTTGAGTTCTTGGCTAAACGCAACCCAAGTCGGAGTATGTAATAGTCACTACATCGTTTCTGTTGATGTGGAATTCTAAAGTTAATTGTCTACGAATTATTTCTTTCCAATGATTTTTGAATATCTTAATTATTCCATCAATTTAAACACCAGAAAATTAATTATTTCTTTTCAATGATTTTTTAATATCTTCATTATTCCATCAATTTAAACACCAGAAAATTCTATCTTATGCAGCAAAATACCCACATTAGAGAACTTCAAAAGTTTAGCGTCTTCTGGAGGAACATAATGGTTATATCTGTCAACTTCAACATCGTCATAAAGTATCTGAAAAGAATTATAGTTTTAAATTATAGATACATGTACATCGTTTTACAAGACTCAGAAAATTAGCTATTTTTGCAAGTGGAAGGTAACCATTCATTTGAATTTTTACTTTAGGACTTGTTTTTGTTAAAGCAATTACTATGTATGTATGTATGCAATATTGTAGTGATGTGTATTTTCTTGAAGTCCCAAGGTTTCTAACATTCCTTAGCAATTCTCTTTTACGCGTTTTTTGTTCCATTGGAAGAGCGTTCGGTCTACGGGCATGGGATTCGTGAGTTCGAACTCTGCGTGCGGTATATGTTGTCAGTGGCAATTTGGTTGAAGACAAAGTGTCTCCAGTCGTTCGTCTTCCACCACAGATTCAAGTGATTCATGTAGAGAAATTGGCAGTATCTTGCAGAGAACATGTTTAATACTGGTACACAATCCAGACAGACTAGTTTGACTAAATGTCCGTAAGTGAATTACTGTTGAAAACAGGTTTGGGAGACCAAAACAGTTTTTACTGATGACACTTTGTCAGAGGGAGAGAAAGTTGACCTATGTGGCAAAGATATTTCTCACCCTTTCATGTTAGGTTGTGCAAATTTGTCATACATGAAAAGAGCACTGGTTCATATTCTTTCCGAGTTATCGATCAAATCAATGACTCTATCATTCGCAAAAAATGTATTTATTTTTTAATCGTTACACCTACCTGCAATTCGCTGGACAGCGCCTTGAATGTGAGTTTGTAAATCGGTCCTATATCAAACGGATATGGGGTAATGTAGGCGTGGTTCACCCAGCCAAACCACCAAGTTTTGAAGATAATATTGTCTGTAAAAGAAAGAAAACAAAATGACTAGAATATATCCAACAAAGTCGGATTTGGCACACAAAGGGTTCGAACTTAAAAACACGAGGTCCGTAGAGTATATTTAACAGATGGTAATACGTTCAAAGTACAGGCGTACTACGCTTACTAAGCCAATTGAAATGCGTGTTTAGACCCCATCCGGGAGAAAATTCCACCTGTAATAAAACTGTCCAACCAACTTACGGTAAGTCGGTGGTTCTAGCAAGTTGTAGGCCTAAGGTCTTCCTCCACCGTTGATGCCGGTAAGTCGCCAAATAACTCTGGCTGTTAGTACAACGTTATATTTCAATAAAAAAGCAAACACATGTTAGTATCCGAATCATTTCTTTATTATTACAAAAATATCTGTGTACAATTCTTTTTATATTCCGTTAATATCTGCACAATGCCGATTACACATTACAATTACGATGGCTGTAGATCGCACTCATATTGCAAAGTATACGTAGTAATTAAAGTCTAACATTCACATTCTGACTAATCAATGATGAAGTGATGACCTTCAGTTATGAGTATTATTATCTTTTTATTTTAAGATTAACTTGGTTGTTTTAATTTATATGGTATGGTAAGGTACATAGAACATTGCAATTAAAACTTATATTAATTTCGGAATTAATATAAGTGTCGCTATGACCTTGTCTTCCAATCCGAAGCATAATTATTTATATATCAACACAATTTTGTATATGTTCTTTGTTTTGCTCATTGCTTAAAGTAAAGTTTAAATCAATTAAAACTTAAGCATTTTTCGAGAGAGAAATAACGTGAAATCTGTATGTTAAGATCATTCATGGGAGTTAAAACTACTGAACATTAGAACAATTAGTCTATGAATTGATGGTTTTCCGCGCCCTAATTCATGCCACGAATAGAAAAATATAATTTGAATATATTCCAACTAGGACAAATCTACAACATGGGAATAATCTAGTATATTTGTTTCATAAATAATATATAACAAAACCCTACCATTACTGCATCAGTATTAATATCACCGAATTACCACGAAAACTTATTTTCGGACTTGTTATACCATAATTACCTCTGCATTTCAACTTGATGATGAGACGGCTTAATAGTCCTGTTAAATTAAGGCCCCGGGACAAAATGGCACAGAAATGAAACTTGGCTCGTTTGAAAGCTAAGACGTTCTCCAATATCAGGATTTAAATTGAATAAAATCGGACCGGCTGTTTTTTTAGAAATACGTTAAAAGTATAAGCCATTATTATTTAAAAACAACACGAGCTGACTAAATTAAATGTGATTACTTTTCTAAGTACATCAGATGAAAATAGATATTGACTACATTTGACAAACGAATGAATAATTACAACCTTCCTTAATACAACAATGGTTTCAGCATTTGTACTGTTTTAAGTCAATATTGTGTGCTAAGCTAAACCCACCTACTTATGGTATCAGAAGTACAGACTCATCTCAAATTTGACCAAATGCTATAGATAAATTATGATCCTTATAAATCCTTGCAAATAGGAACCTTAAGAAGGAACACCTGTTTTATATTCCTGAAAATTAAGTAATTCTTGTAGAAATCTGGTGGGCAAGGCAACCAAAAGCAACAATTAAAAAAATCTTCAAAAATTTCTCTAAAAGCAAACGGTCCAGAGCTTTGATTATCTGAATGTAGGCACGGCTAATGATCCCTATCTAAATTCATCAATAATTGTCCCGGTAGTCGAAATTGGCTGCGCTCCTGGCCATCGTTTGTCTGAAAAAATCCTTTTCTCCAATATGAAAATGCCATGAGCTTTGATATTTTGCCATGCATGGTGATTCTTTATCTAAATCCTGAAATTCATGCCCCACTAGTCAAAACTAGCTACGTCCCTAGTCATTCTTTGTTTGTACGGTTACTTCAAAGATCTTCTTCTCCAAACCACAGTTGTTTGTTATGTAGTAATGTTTAGTTGTCTCCGTCCGAAATCTTTCAATTCATGACTGATACTATGTCAAAGTGTGCCTGGACATTCTTTTGTCTCTAATGTTCTTGCGGCGTACTCAGTTTCATCCTGAGCACAAGAGTTTGTGGTTAGTTAGACTCGCCACACAGCACCAATTCTATGAAAAAAAACTTACGACTATTATTCAATTTACTTGTAGCTAGTTCTGGGTCACTTGTCGAGTAATATATTGTGATGTGCATTACAATTATTTTTGCTCCATGTTTGCTAATGGCAGTAACTTATAATTGATACCGTTGATTTACTATTTTTAGAACTTCAGTTTTTTTTGGCACATCAGCTTGAGGTTTTTGATTACAGGTCTCGTTTTTCGTGTTTCAAGTGTGTTTGTATTACATGCTCACTTACAGAATATAGTGTCATTTAGATGCAAAAATACATTACACTTAGGTTTTTCAGGCAGTGTCACTTTCAAAATGGATTTTTGACGAAAAATTATAAAAATATACCGCTGGCTTAAGCAGACAGGTGTTCATCACGATGTTTGCTTCAATGTTTCAGATTTCGATCTTGTGGATCATTTCAAAGCTGTCTTCATCACTCCCAATCATTCTTTAATTCATGTTTTTACATTAATAAGGTTAATTGGTTTCTAAAGAATTGTTCAATTTATCTCGGAGATCCTTTGCAAATATTTAAGTATGATTTATTGTCTTTGAGATACGGAACTATTTTAAAACTCAAAGCGTTGTATTTACAATCAGACGATCTCCTTTCAAAACGAGACGTTCATTCAGAAAACGTATTTTATCCTGGTTATCAGATGAAGTACAATTTGGTAAAAAAAGTACCAAGTGTAAAATATAAATTCCCCACATTTGGCCACAAAAAGGGTTGTTATATTTGAGACCATAAATCATTCTGTTGAAAAAGTTCAATACAAAAAAGACACTAGGAGTCTTCATTCGTAATCAAAGTGTTTTAACTTGAATGTAGTCAAGTCTACACTTAATAGGGACTGGTGGTGTTGCTTCGATTCTCATATTACAACATCGTTCAATTCTTTAGAACGCTTTCACAGCCCTTCTGATCAAGGTGAAATATAGCAAAGTCATTGTCTAAATATTTCAAATAGATAGGACAATTATCCATATCACAGAGTTCTCTTTATTGATGATCGGCGAATCAAAACATTGCCTGTATAGAAGTAAACATCAAGTTCTAGAGTGTTTACCAATTACATTAAAACTTAAACATAAAATATGATAGTAAGCTGACTTCCTGACAGCTACAATGACATTTGTAAGTAATTGAACAATATAGCTAAACGTTTACGTCAAACATTAAATTTGACGCAATAAAGCACGTGGTAACACGGGTTTTATACGCGATTGTTTCCGGATAGTGAAAATGTCTGAAAATGAAAAGCTTTTTTATTCCGTTAAATCTGCTCAAAATTTGGCCTATTCTATAACTGGCGCAAATATAATAATGATCACATCTATAATAATTTTATGACCAAACAAATTCTGTAGAATTTAATAATTCAATACTACCCCATCCATTAAGTTTACTGGACTATAAATATTAAATTGTTTGTAGAATGTTTTTTTTTCTAGTTTTTCTAGTCACAGAGGTTATCTTAAAATCTAATTTTACTGTAGTTACTCATAGATTTATTTTTTTAATGAAATGCATCTGATGTATGTTTTGTGATATCGCCTTTAATTCGCCAATATCTCAATCGTACATCATTTCAAAACCACCGAAAATATATGAGCATGGAATCTCTTATTTAGTACAGTTAGTGTAGTTGAAATTGTATTTGAACTTATGGGAGAAGAGACTGAGTGTGATTTTAAATCCACGATATATCTTACCGTTTGCTGGCTTCATTTCCATGCGTATCATTTCAGTTTCCGACTCTCCGCTGTAAACATCATGTGATTCTTCTAATGTGTCAATAAGTACAATAGCGCCGTATCTGTAAAATTGTAACATAATATAATGTGTCAATAAGTACAATAGCGCCGTATCTGTAAAATTGTAACATAATATAATGTGTTAAATTTCAAATCAGCATACTGTAAGTAATCAAACGTACACGTCATCATTAAATGCAAAAAGATTAACTGTTCAAATTCCTTTGTATATGTTGTTTCATTTACTAGCACTTGTATATGAATCAAGCATATTCCACACTCACCTGTTGATATGTAAAAGTGACTGTCATACATTTAATCTATTTACTGAAGGGAAACAGAAACTCGGGGTAAATTGTGGTGATTTGAAAGGAATGTTGTAGACGTTATTCACAAAGACTATCAATATGATGAACAAGTTCCATTGTTTTTTTTACTAATATTTGCTCAGTAAAAAAGAAATTGATGGACAACGCAAAGTATCCCCTTAATCAAGATAATTGAAATTGAACCTCTTGTCAGTATCTTAAATGTCACTTAAATGCACTTGGTGCATCAGTTACAACCTTTATTCCTCTAGATTTGAATTCATTAGCTCATTGATTCATCTAATTATGTAATGGAACCGTTCCAATCTTTTGACAAGGCAGTTGTTAATTTTTAGGAAGATGATATGAAATTTTGACACTTCTCACCAAGTGGATGGGGAGGTACTGACAAACGTGTCCTCAGATAAACATCTAAACATTAAATTACCTAGATTATCAACGCGAGTAGGTAGGATGTTTGGGTCAGTTTCTTCCATGTTAAGAGACTTTTCAATGGCGGTAATACAACCAGTAGCCATGTCTTGTTATGTTTTCTTTAAATGTGAATGCACTGATTGCGTTCTATCAGTGACCCCCCTCATAGTCAAACATCTAACAAGAAGTTTTATGACACAAACACTAAACTGAAATATTGCCTTCGGCCTTACTTTAGCATGTAGTTTCCCATATATTTCTCTCATTTATTCATTGATTAAAAAACAAAAATCAACATCTATTGAAGAAAATGAATGTGTGTCAGTAAAAGGCACTAAGAGGTATCGAAAAGATGTCGTCAAACACTTCGTCATTGTTTTGCACGTAACCATCTTTCTTCTTACGTACGACATGCATAGCTCAGCATTGGCCAATACATTGGTATGATCTAATCTTTATTTCTATGTACAAAACAATAAAATTTGATTGCCTTGTGTCTTATAACCCTTTCAATATCGACACTTGTGTGAACCATGTATTCACAAATTGGTCTTGAATACAAGCGCAATTTTAGACTTGTAAGATGCCCAATGTGGACCAGCTCTTTGATGAATTTTGTTCAAAATAATCTTAAGAAACAGTAAAAAAAAATTGAATGTGAACGTTTTGTGCCCATAACATTAATAATCTTTAGAAACAGTAAAATTGAATGTGAAAGTATTGTGCCCGTAACATTAATAATCTTTAGAAACAGTAAAATTGAATGTGAAAGTATTGTGCCCGTAACATTAATAATCTTTAGAAACAGTAAAATTGAATGTGAAGGTATTGTGCCCGTAACATTAATAATCTTTAGAAACAGTAAAATTGAATGTGAAAGTATTGTGACCGTAACATTAATAATCTTTAGAAACAGTAAAATTGAATGTGAAAGTATTGTGCCCGTAACATTTTCTTATGTACTTCATTTTTCTGGTACAAAGGATACTTTGAACATGATATCTCGGTGAATGCTAAAGTAATATTCGATTGTTTTGTTTAAACCTGTGTCACGTACGAGAAGTCAAGTGTTGTAAATTCTATGTACATATCAATGCACGCTCCAGCGTAAAAAGTTATTGGTAGTTTCATCGGGCCACCTAGAACCAGCTGCAATATAATAAAAACACAAATTACTATTATAAATACGTAAAGTGTTTTGTTCGTAATCTATCAGACTATATACAAGTATTAAAGCCCCTCTTCCAGTTAGTTTAACAGGTAGAATATTTAGATTATTACTCGCCACAAGACATTTTGGTATGCCCTTGTAATTGTTTAACGACTAAACGAGTCAGATAATTATATGATGGTAATAAAAATAATTAGTAGTGACGCTTATCTTCGTAATGACAAAATATGAAGCTCTTAGGTAAACACATCAGTTTATGCTTTAATAAGAACATAATCCATATGAATGAAAAGGATATCGCTAACACAGAGATGGCCGATGAATACTATCAAAGCTTATGATCTGAAGGTTTGTAAAAGCGAACTTTTACAACAAAGTCTTACCGGCGTGTCATATACTTCAACAACATGTTTTTTCTCGAAATAAGTTGATCCTGCATCGTACGTAGGGGCTAATTTCCAATCTCGATCCAAGCTAGTGCAAGTTTTTGTTCCATCTATAGCAGTTGCCAGAAATTCCCTTTCTCCAGCATCCTTAGCACATGCAATATTCCTAACACCATTACCGGAGATTTTCACGAATTTTGTTTGTACAATCGCAGCATGGAGAAGAGCAAACTTAAAAAGTAACACAATTATGCACAATCCAAATATCATTTTCCACTCAATGCTTCATCTAGTATGTTTATGTCCTTTCACCGGCTGTGGGTCTTAATCCGATCGACTGAATGCATGCCCCACTGATCCCTGATTTCAAAGCCTGTAAAATCAGAGAATCAATGAATGCTACGAACATTTGATTTAAGAGTGATAATGTAGATATTTGTTCTTGTTTTAAATGTAAATATCTAGAATGAATAGACTGAATATAATGTTTGCAGAACGCTATTGTGTGGTATTTCCATTTTAACTTCAGATGGGTAAAAATTGGTAAAATTATCATTTGTATTTTTCTACCTGCCAAGTGTTACTGGGCTCTAAGAAGCTTATATCCTGTACTACTTTTTTGCTTTCATATGTTTCCTGTTTTTTAAGTCGACATAAATTTACTAAAACATATCTGTGAATGGAAAATGTGTACCAAATCAGGTGATGAACCCGATTTACCCAATCGATACCGTCAGTTTGTTTACATATCTATATTTCTAGAAATGTTAACTAGTATTTCAGCTAAAAAGCTAAAATTATTTTTATGTACACTGAATAATTGTAAAATTGGTTTGAATTATTTTGCATATTCACTAAATTGATATCAAATGCTCTGAGCAATTTTAAAAGTTACTATTTGCGTAACTTATTTGATGTTTTTATTAAAGGTAACGCAATCGCAATGTGTTGACCTGATACTAAATAAGTACATAGTTCACCACATAATTTTATATCATACATTCGTGCATTTGTCGATGATGCACTGCTTCGCCGCTTGATGAATGTAAACGAGATAAAATATATTTTTTCACGTTTTCAATAGTCAGTGACAATCCGTCGTGTTACATTGTAAATTAACGTTCCATTAGCAGTGAAATGCAGCGTAATTACGTTTTCCGTGACATACAAACAGCCTATTGATGCAACTAAATAGTAATCTACAAATGTAACATTTTTGTACATCATTATTATTTGATATTTAACATAGACGATTTGACCAGACAATATTATGTAAACCATGTTAAAAGCACCTACTCTATGCTTACAAGCTGATTAACAAATAAATAGTCGACTAAGTATACTCCCGCCGAAAGTCAAAGAAAGTGTTTTAATGAAAACAAATAAGAACTTCTTTAGAATGACATTGACATCTAGTAGTTACACAAACTTCAACAGCAATAGCCGCATGATGCACTGTCCTGCGTTATTACCTGAATTGGGTGTCGTTGTCATTGACACTTGACATTGATATTAACGGTAAAATACTAAGGTGGTGTTCAAAATGGGTTGTTCGTGCATATTATATTCAGTTTTACGCAGCAGCATACCACAGCAAATGCAGGCAAAGTCAAACATTCTTGCGTCTTCTGACGGAAATTTGTATCGCGCCATATCAAAAGCGCCAAACAGTGCTTGAAAATGTGATGAATCACAATGTAATTCCATATTATCGCAGTAGTCTCTCATTGACTCGAACACGCTGGGACTGGCATAATTACTTCTAGTATAGCGTAATTCTGTCAATTTGAGGTAGCAGATACTTTCGTATATGTGTTCGCGCATGACCACTTGTATTTGTTACATGGTACAAATCAAGAGAACGCCATAAAATATTACAACACTACTTGTAATATTATATTCAATATCTGCTTTATAATCATAAGAAATATTTTGCATTTAGTGTCGTTATAATATTCACTTTATTCAATTTTCTGAAAGATCACATCGTATATCTCGTCTTACACATGCCTGAATGTCGCCTGAATATGCCTTGCATGTGATATTGTTTTAGAGAGGTGTTATAGTTAAATAGTTGCCTGATTCTTCCTACCAAGCATGTAACTGTTGTTTCTAGTTTTATCTAGAAAGTTTGAAGACATTAAGTGTTACACGTATACACATACATGAAATAAAAATGTTTTAATGATACAAAAAACGTAGGTAAAAATATCATACATTTTAAATAAGGAGCCTGTTTAGCAATTGTTGCGAACCGATTTATTGTCAGAGATTAAAAAGTCAAATAGATATGGATAGCCTGCTCGCTTAGCTGAACAGGTAAAGCATTAGGTCTGCGGGTGTATTTGTGTTCTCTGTGAAGATTATGTTGATACCACTGTATTAGGAGTCATTCATTCTTTGTCGTTGCTTCTTAAGTAAAGGAGTTGGAAGTTACTTGTCGCGAGGAGAAAAACGCATGTACCGGCGTCTCACTGAAAAACTGTTGAAAATAGGAGTAAAACTCAAAACACATTTGCGTTAAAATGAAAGTAAGATGTACCCCCGGCAAAAGTCTCGGTTTGGCTTTTGTACGTAATGATTTAGGCGTCATAGGCAAATATCACTACAATCACCACAACCTTTTTTCTTTATATTCGCCTATGTGTGAGGAGGCTTTCAAAAGCAACAAATAGTCATTAATTAAAGCCTGTTTGTGTTCCTGTGTGATAATGATAAGCTATGTTGACTTAAGTATGGACATATCAATGTACTCTAAATAGTTTACTGATCTCTTACAAATGGTTTCCAATTTCATTATTCTTTTAACGATCTACAGATTTACTAAATATTAATGTCATGATTATTTCTTAAAACCGTTAGTACTTACTAGAAAAACCTTTTGTACAATCAACATACATACATATCAATATAAGCCCCTGTTTTTGGCAACTGCATTAAATCACTTTTGAAGGCCATCTGTAAATTAATTAAGAATAATAGATATATAGATATGTACCCAAACGACTGCTCATACTTTATCAATTGACAAAATTTGGGAATAAAATTATTTCGATTCCAACCACAAAAATAATTTTTATTCACATATTCTTACCGGAAAACGACAAGAATTATAAGTTCTGTTACCCTGACTTTACTCCTCTGTTAAAAAGATAGTAATTGATGTCATTAGCTAACTGTAAAAATTGTATTAGTCTATATTAGGAACAATAAACGAACGATTGACATCCTAAACTTCAATAAACATCGGTAACAACTATTAGAATGTTTTATTTTTGATAAATTATATGGAAATGTTGGCGCTATAATCAGTTGAGGTTTTAGATCTATTAAATGACTTTTTATTTGATTACAATGATGTTATGTTTTTTTCGACTATTTTGTATAAACAATTCGATTAAAATGCATTTGAAATTCTATATATCTATTATGCATTTACAACGTTTACGTCTTCCTTTCGAAAAAAATGACTTCTCCTTGCTATCATGGAGACGCATATTCGTAGAAATTTTCATGAAATTCTTCACAAAATCCAAAAGTAATCCGATTTGGCATAAAAGATACAAATACAGTCTTTTAATCAAACGAAACGTGTTCTGTGTTGTCAATTTTTCCCATTAAAACCGATTCCCGAAATAATATATTCCAACTGGGTTTTTCAATCAACCATTGCAGTCGTTGTAACAATCAAATTTAGAAATTAACTTATCATATATGATTCTGACGTAATTCAGTTTCGCATTATACATGTACATGTCGCGGCTTTACGACTTCGTGGCCGAGTTGTGTAACTATTATTCTTTTATTCTGAAATTATCTTTTGTATCATTCTGACCATAAATGAACTAATCAATAATATGTAACAACTACAATTGTGATTATGAAAATATTTGTCGTGTATTGATAGAATTTTCACTAATGACGACAATATACCCTGGGAAATCAGCTCTGGACGCTGATTCCCGATAACCTCCGATTTCTGAAAAGAATTCAGGAGTTTTCTTGAGCGTCACAACATTATTTTACTTTGTTTAGTAAAATATACAAATATATGGGTATGAAACATAATGATATATGTTTCATAATAATTAGAAATGTAGAGAAATCACATGTTCTGATTTTAAAGATATACTGTATACAACATGCACTTTGTATAATCCAGTACAACAAGCAAGATTTACAACAAAACATAACACATAAGATTTACGAACAACGAACTCAGTCATTCGTATATTGACTATTTTAGATTTTTATTTTCAAGATTTTACTGGGATTTAAACATAGTACATGTACTTCTCATATAAAATTTATTAACTAAATAGACGTAAAACCTTAAGTTTGAGCTACAAGGATATTTGATAAAACTTACCTAAAAAAGAATTACGAATTTCCTTTAGCGTCACAAATGTATTCGTTATCAGTAAAACATACAACTATAAGTGACCGCATCAAGGAAACTCGAAAGAGTTTAATATTCTGTGCAATGAGGAATTAACCAATCAAATATCTTGTTACAAAAATGCAAATTAACAAATTGACCAATAAAAAATTGAGGCGATAATTAAGACTCGAGATGTCTACGGCTTAGGCTGCTATATATAAGTGCTAAAACAACAATTGTTCAATTAATATCACCTAATGTACAATACGCATTTAGACTAATTAAGTGTTTCCGATCTGTCTGTTTGAGGCGACAAAAATGTTTTAAAACCCATTAAACATTTAACCCATTAAACATTAAACTGTGTATATCAGTTTTGAATGTTTTCCTGGAGTAAGGCAATGGGATTGTTTGTCACCTTTTATTTTTTCGATGTATGTAAACAAATTAGAAGAATACATGATTTTAAATGGCTTTGAAGGTATTGATGCTAAAATTATTTTTATTACTTTACGTTGATGACATAGTTATATTTGTTGATTCTAGCGGAGAACTTCAGAAAGGTTTAAATATTGTCAGCAGTTATTGTAATACATGGAAACTAATAGTAAATGTACAAAAAACTAAGGTAATGTTTTTTTTAAAAAAGGCTCTTCGAATAATCAAAACTACGATTTTATTTATGAAATACCCACGAAGACGAAATTCATTTCATATTAGAATGTCCCCTTTATTTTGATATTAGAAAAGAACATATCAAACAATACTATTGGAAAAGACCTAATACCTTAAAATTTACTGAACTTACGTCTTTTAAAAACCGATGAATTATACTAAACCTATCCAAATATATTTACAAAAGCTTAAAACGTAGAGATAACAGATATTATGTCAAATAACACGTTCCCCCTACCGTATGTAACTCAATACTTTGTGCTATTAAATAATAACACTTATGCATAATATAACATATGATATTATGACATAATTACAACATATGTTTCGGTCCTGTTTGATAATGATAAAATGATAAAATTACACATGTATTAGTAAAGAAATGTATTTGTTATAGCCATATAACTTGAAATGTTAATTTAATTATATTTTTTGTAATTTTAAGAATGTTGGACATGTTGTCTTATTTTCTAAATAAAATCTATTTCTCTATAACTAAATGGTGTTCGTATTTTGGATAAAAGATCAATAAAATATCTTAACAATGACCAGCATACCTAACACAATACTTGAAAAGTAATACTTAAATGCATTGAAAAAACTTTAGATGCATACAAATATACGTAAACTATTTCAAAACAATTGTAATTCACATTTCAAATGTTATTACTGTAAATAATTACTAAAAACATATTACACAATAAAATCTAAAGATTCACAGCATAATACAATCATGTACATTTTGTAATTAAAAATATTATTTTTCGTTAATGTGAGACCATGTTCTCACATCCGATACAAACCAATCGAAAGTTGATCGATACGTTCATTCGATAGTGATTCGTAATGGAAGATTGTGTGTATGATGCATTTCATGCTTCAGACTGTCGTCAATTATCAACGCCCCCAGAGTTGAATATACCGCATATTCCTTAATGAAGCCACGCTCCCAATCAATACCCGTCCGGTTTTGATAAAGATTCGTCATTAATTGTAATTATTGAAAAACTGTTGAATATGATCAACCATACTTTTTACATTATATATATTCCCTGGATTTGGCCCTGGAGAGTTCAAAGAATCAAATAGAGAATAAATTGCTTAGAAATAAAAAAAATGAAGTGATACGTTTGCATTTCAAAAAGTTACTCAATTATTCATATCTGCTAACAATGTAATTTACCGGTTGAATATATCCTATTTTGTAGATTCGTCGTTTTATGTTCTATACGTACATGCATTAATAAGTTAATAAGTAGAATGATAAATTTATTTTTTATGAGTTATGGTAATACCTGCGGCGTCCGCTCTTCTAGTTGAGCAGTTTCCATTTACTATTTCTTCACCATTGAATGCCATTGACCGCCAGGCCATGATAAAGGTTGTAAAATGATGATACAAATCCATATTAGACATGTTCAGTTTTAACTTTTTTGGTTCGTTTAAATACCTGCGCCCAATTGTATAAATACTGGTTAACTTTAACCAAATGGTTAATTTAACCAAATGGTTTAATTTAACCATTTTGGTTTACTGACCATTAAAAAATCATTTAAACATTTAAAAAGAGCTGCCATTTTGGTACTGGTTACCGTTTATGTTAAGATTTAAACGGCATCTTGGACTTGGGTTAGATTTATTTGAGCTTAAACAAAAACAACATTTAGTTAAACTAAAACATAATTTTCTAGAACAGCTAACCGATCATTTAACCAAAATCTTAACCAAAAACTCTGATTTAACCCAGTGGTTGAAGTCAACCAATGTTAATACAATTGGGTCCTGACATGTAGTACGCTGCAAAATCTTTCAATTGTTCTTTTTGGGATAAAATCAGCAAGAAGTTTTGTGAACAGTATATAAAATTATTATCCAATTTTGGTTTGCTGTTAACACCTTCGTATAAGTCTGGTCGAGACATTCATTGATTCAAAAAAGATTTTCGATGACAATTGAATTTACTCACCAGTTTAGTTTTCTCGGTAACAAAATTTACAAAAAATATTTACGTAATTTAGCTATCTACAACTTTCCGTAAGTATTTTTAGGAAGAATTAGATCATATTCATTCAATTCTCCAACTTGGCTGCAAACTCTATTAATGCGAATAAGTTCAGGACGCCATAAGATGAAGAATAAGGAACATGATCACCCGACAATGGAAAACCAAGAATATCAAAACTAAAATCATCTCTTTTGTTGTATATTTCTGTAAATATTTTTATTGTTGATAACACACTTATCTAGGTCTAAAAATCTAAAAATGATGCATGTTGATCTGGGTCATCAGCTTTGAGTTCCTTTGGATAAATAGCTTTGTAATATTTATCGACATAAGGTATTAACGAAATAAGGTATTAACGACATAAGGTATTAACGACATAAGGTATTAACGACATAAGATATTGACGACATAAGGTATTAACGACATAAGTTATTAACGAAATAAGGTATTAACGAAATAAGGTATTAACGAAATAAGGCATTAACGACATAAAGTATTATCCACATTAGGTATTCGATGTTTCTGTTGAGTTAGATAACTCTGTTTTTATAAAATGAATGCATAAAGGTTTAATAAAACCACTGCATTCATAGACTTCTGAGTACTGTCTACAAGACATTCTCACTTGTTGACTCGGTGAATCAATGACGTGCCAGCCGCTGATTAATGTAACCGTTTGGGCTGATAAAATATTTTGCAAATATGTGGGCTACATTGCATTTTCGAAATCGTGACAGCATTCGTTACGAATGAACATTGGCATTAATTGGTATTGGTTATTTACGGGTGTCTGGTGTCTGCTTAAGAATATCTTCTACCAAATCGTTAATAACTAGAAACATTGTCTGTTGAAAATTATTAGATGTAAATATCGTTGTTTATGCTTCAATAACACGCGCGGAATTGCTAGTCATCAAAGATTAGGCTCCAACAAATTCTATCTTGTGTAGCAGCATAATATCCACTTGGGGCAAGATCAATCTTCTTGCGTTTTCTGGTGGTACAATTATGTCGATTCTTACGTCATACCCCGCAAAAAGTACCTAAAATAAACGATTTTCTTTAAAGCATGGCGGGTTATTGTTTTTTCAGATTCTATATTATGTCTAGTTGTGTGGGGTATGTGCCGTGTGTGTATTACGTGATGGTAGATGAATGGCCATGTTGTCTGTGTGATAAAAGTTGGGATGATCTACACGAGGTGTTTCCATATAATTGTAAAATTAGATAAATTAGTTTTTGCTATAAAAACTGTTGTGTTGATTATCAATGTCACATGAGAGCATTAGTGCGGAATCAGGAAAAACTCGCCGTAAAAATAACATATTTATCTAACCATTACGTTCAGTTGTTCACGATCATTTTATTAAATAGTCTTAAAATCATTTACGGGGCTGAACGCATACCTGAAGTTGATCTGATAGTGCTTTAAATGTGATTTTATACGTCGTTCTGGCAGAAAAAGGGAATGGGGAAATATAGGCAAAATTCCGCCAGCTGTAAGAATACGATTTGTGTGTTATGCCATCTGAAAAGGAAGAATGATATTGAAATTCTAGTAAAACATACGAAACATGATCTATTTTTCCTCAATTACATGTGCACTTGGCATGTATACCTCCCCCATTAGGAACTTGTTTCGTATTCAGTCTTATTGCGGTGACTGTACGTTGATTAAAAAGGGTACTTTGTCAAAGTACCGTTATTTACAGAACCTGTCCACCAAGCTCGGTAAGATAGGAAATAGGTAAGTAGGCACGGCATACGTTATTTGTTTAAAAACATTGGTGGAAAGTTTGTAGTTGCTTGCGGAGAACAGGGTTTGTATTGGTACTGAACCAAGCAGAACTTGGGGGGATTCAGCCCGTTGGTGTAAAACTGAGATATTGTTGCAGTCTGGAGTAAAACCCAAGAAATGAAGTAAACACGATGTTCTTATAAAACCCAATTCTATAAAGAAATAATTTGAAAGTAGTTAACATTTTTGGTTAAACTATTAATGGTGATATTTAAGAGATAACTTGTTCATTAGTTTAAAACAAACTACCAACTACAGAATGGTCGATACAGCTGAGTTTAGTGACAATTAACATTACTGTTTTCATAAGCGTCTTAAGTAAAGAACTTAAGTAAAAACTCTAGAATGCATTTTACTTAAATAGAATAACAAAGTTATTATACAAATAAAAAAGTATTAAGTTGTACTGGTGTCTACAAAGTATCTTCTTTTCTTACGGCTCAACTCAACTTCAGACAACTCCAGACGACTTAACTACGACTTTGCTTACGTTGGATAACATATTACTCAAAAGCACCAAAAGTTTCTCACTACTAGTATACTAGTATTATGAAAAGTATACAAAAGGATTCAATTATTTATTTTGCATAGTTTCACTCAGCAATGTTTTGAGATGGCCCCCAACCTAATTGTAAGCTGTTTATTGGGTAGGTTTCGCCCCATGGTCGCCCTCGTTTTTCTGTATATCTTTATACACCGACATTACACACTTATGGTCATTCAAATGTGAGACTTTTTTACATTGGTCATTTTGACATGGCAAACGATATGATAAGACGGCATTTGAGTAAAGCAGAGAGGGCTGTAAGGATGGTGGAGCCGGGGCCATACACCATGAGGTTGGTGTGACGCTTGGTGTACTCCACACCACGCCATCACCACCAGAGACTGGGCAAGGTACCAGCAGTATTGTATATCGGTCTGGAAGCATGGCGGAGGCAGACAAAGGGTGACGACAGCAGCTCAAGACCGATTCTTGATTGTCCAGGCCTGTCGAGGACGGTTTGCGACAACAACGCATCTTCGTAATGACCTTCTTAATACTTCTGGGTCAATTTTTGTACTCAGACGGTGCGTAGAAGGTTGCACGAGGGTAATCTGCGATCAAGAAGACCTTGTATAAGAATTCCATTGACTCGTCGTCACCGCCAGGCCCGTTTGGAATGGGCGAGAGAGCATGTTTGGAGGAACAGACAAAACTGGATACATGTCCTCTTCACTGATGAGTCTAGGTTTTGCATAGACTTTACTGACAGACGTATAGGAGTCGGGAGAAGACCTGGGGAAAGATTTCAAACCATAGATATTGCTAGGTACGACCGCAACGCGGTGGGTCATTTATGGTGTGGGGAGGCATTGGCTGGGACGGACGGGCTGACCATACTTTGTGCTAAATAGGGGTACATTGACTGGTATATAGGGAGCATCAGGAGGCGCTGCTAAGCAGTTGTCGTTAGCAATGGATTAGACACACGCTTCTGAGTCTAAACTTGTAAACATAAATTGGGTTGTGAAAATTTGGTCCAAAAGTGTCCAAAAATCTTGGATATAGGGGCCTTCCTCTTTTCTGGCACATAACTAATACAAAATCAGAAAAATATTAAATTTGTCCTTCAATCAAATTATATTAAACATGAAATTGACATTAAAATCATTTGTACGACAGCAATCAAATCATTGCCAAAATTATTCGCACTAAAACGTTTGGGGCTTAGCAAAAGTTGAGTAATTGCATTAAAACAAGTAAGACAATATATCACCATACAAGTTTTAATCTATGAGTGTCTAAGATGCTTTAGATATTTGGACTCTGGTATTCAAGTGTCACCTACTGGTTTCAGCACGCATTTCCATAACTATCATCTTCGTAATCGCACCCGCTTCATTTTCCAATTTGTCCCAGAGTTGAATGGCTGCATATCTGCGTATAACAATTTTAAAGCAAATTCGAATCTTAATGACTTCTTAATAAAGCTTTTATGTGATTGACATACAGTTGTACCTCATTTACTACTATGGTGTTAATTCAACATACATTTGTTAGTAACAAAACAATATATCTGTTCCAAAATGTTACACACAAAAAAAACGGAATTAACTTCATTTTCTGCCGGCTGTTGGATTGTACTCCTTTATATATATATATATATATATGTAAAGGTACTGAGTGTAATATGACATTGTAAGCCATTCTTATTGTTATGTTACAACCGTATGTGTAATATGGAACGGCAAACCGTGTTTTATGGTACATGTGTTGTGTTTTTCCTTTTTATCGGCAATGATGCAGAACTGTTGATTGATATTTTATTAACATACGGACTTTTAATAGATTTAATTAGGTCAGAAAAAATAGTCAAGTTTACGGTTGTCCGACTGACCTTATGTTTTAGTGCCGACCCTTACAGCAAGATCCAAAGTACTAAAATACTTGGGACAAATCGTACCTCAATAGAAAGTTTTTCGACCTACCTACCCTAATTATTTTGGTCAAGCAAAACATGACTATTTTTAAAAACTTTTTTTCTGCTTGCAATCTGGTGTCTCTTTGGCTTGGACATCAATGTATTGTGGCATGTTCTTAAAGCGAAATGCTTGGTTTCGTATCGACATTTTGGAATCTGGACAGGTATGTTTCAAATTTATTGTTCGTCTGAACGGAGATGATAAAAGAAAGCCAAATTCAATAAAAAGTGAAACTAGTCCGTGAAGTATCCCAGAAAAACTATTTCACAAAAATAGAAAACTTTCGTAGCCCTGTTTCACATTTTGTCTAAAAATAATCCTCATACTTACGAAAAATCTGTCCTTGTTAGTTCTACATACATATCGACGTAGGAACCCTCTTTGAATGATATGGGTAGCGTCATTGAAACATTGTGAACTAACTGCAATAAAACAAGGGTAAAATCATTCATTTTTTCTGTCAAATACACGCGTATCTTCTTCTCAACTGAGGAAGAATTAATATTTGTCAGTTTTCTTCTTTACTTACTTCCTTTTGTTCTCTTTATCTTCTTTAATCTAGAGTTGTACTTTTTAAAATGCTCTATTTTTTCTGTTCATACTTGGATTATAAGATATAGGATTTTCAAAGTACCACCACTTTTCGATCATTTGTCCTCATTTTCACAATAAACTTTGCCCCAGACGTTCAATATCATGTTTACAATTATGCATTTTCTTTGCACGTAGCTAAGTCGTGTATTTCATTGAAATTAAAAGCATTTCGTGAAACAATTCAGAGTGGCAGCAGCAGCACTAGCTAGCAGTAACAGATGTAATATTTTAGAAGTATACTATCCCATTACTCCGCAGTGATCCACTTCAATAATTATGTTTGTTTAGGTATGTTGCGTTTCATGCCTGTTTTCAACTGTATTTCAGTTATATACCCGTGGACATTAAAACTAATAAGTTTTCTTGGATACTGTACTTGCCTTGTTCTCCGAAAGTAATTGCTAATTTCTCTACTCAAATGATCAGCGGTTGCGGAAGAATGGCTATTGACAAAATGATTGAAATCATTCAATCAAGACGTCACAAAGAACATATTCCGAACCCAGGTTTATTTTTTATCGCTAAGATTGTGGACTGCGTTATATTTTATCATACTCTTTCATGTAAAGGGTGTGTGAAATTAGAACAGGCATAAATAATGAAACTACCCATGTGAGAAATTAATTTTGTATGAAAATATTTCCGCTCAAAACTAATAACATACGTCATCCTTTTTATACATCGTAATGTAAATATAATATTGATCCATGTGCATCAATTCCTGCTTTGCTTTTCTGCGCAGTACGGATTTTGCCGTATTGTTACACCCCTAATATTAGCCGTGATGTCATAAGAGATCATGAATTCATTTGTCCTCCATAAATGGCTTCTGTTCAATTTTATCTCAATAATAATGGAAATTTTCATAATATATCCTTCTAAAAAACGAGTAGATTCGCCATTAAAGTGTATTTCTGGCATTTATCATTTTATTGAAACGGATTTTTACTGTGGTATCATTTAATTTCGCTGGCATGAAATTTCGCGCAAATGGGAAAAAAGAAAGATTCGCGCGGTCGTAAATTCTCGCATTTTGAATTTTAGATTTTTTTTAAAATCCAGATACTGTCGCGAATCACGCCGTTGTTCGCCCTTTGTCACCATGATTAATAAATAATATGACAGTTGTCACCGATAATTGCTTGTTAATTGTCACTTTATATAGATAAAACGTGTCCGAGATCAAAGCATGGATTAGCATGTAAATTAGACAATTATCGGGTCCACATCTTTTTTATGGCGCCCGAGCAATTACTTAAAAAACAACAGTCAAAGGTGCGAATAATCCCTTCCACTAGGAACGGTTTTAAAATATATAATTTATAGTTTGTTTCATTCTCATCTGTTCTACACGCTCTTCGTCGGAACCGGGCCTTCCTGACCGAGCCGATGCTTCAACTCCGAAAGAGAATACCAGTAATTAAATATGTTTATTCTTTTTCTGTGGGAAAATATCATTAACGTTTTTCCTAAAAGGTATGTCTTGTTTCCTTTTTAATTATTGAAAAAAGCTTAACTTCTCGCGAGATCGGTAATAACATAGCCGGAAGTAGATACACAACTTAAGTGACATAGTATTCGGACAATGAAAATTTCGGATAATCACTTCTTTCTGGATGGTTTTTATTAGCGCGGTCTTGAATTCGCGCAACAAACGTAGCGCGAAATACACGAAAATTCGTCCTGCGCGAACAAAAATGATACCACAGTATTCCATTTCAAGATTGACACATTCCGTGTGCATGGTGACTGCTTTGTGTTTCTTGATTGCATCACACAACACCACATACTGATATAAATATATATTTGTTTTTATTGTCAAATAAAATATATGTTCTGTTTTTTATACTTACTGGTGTTTCGTAAGTTTCAATAACGTGTTTTTTCTCAAAGTATGTTGATCCGGATTCATAATTCGGAGCTGCTCCCCAGCCCCAGTCCAAATTAGTACACGTGTTGGATGCGTCCAGCTTTTTTGCCAAAATGGAGTTATGCACAGCATCACTAGCGCACTTAATATTGTCTGGACTGCCTTTACCGTAACTTCTCACCAGCTGTGTTTTTATTGTTACCCCATGCACTGCCTTCATTATCACCAAAATCCCGTAAAAATCACCGATCCTTTTCCAGTTCATTGTCTATATTTTCTTTTCCTGTAATCTGTTTCAATGTCTACTTTCGTGTTGTTTTTTCAAAGTTTACTCGTCTAGTTACCTGTCCAGACTGTATTTATAATTCCCCTTTCATTTGGTATCGTTGATTCAAGCTCGACGGATTTTACTTTATTATCGTGGATGGATATGTTTTGTATATATTTCATGCACAAAGCTTTAATTCAATTTATTGGATGAACACTGCTTGTTCGCAAGACTGATTCCCAATAGCTGTTTCTGTTGATGCTCGCTTAAAAGGCGTTGTTAGGATAATTAATCAAATTATTATGAATTATTTAAAGATATTTCTGGCTCATATTTGGAATCAAAGAACTTGAGAAAATACACTACAGATATTTACAATAATAATAAACATGCCTAATGTACAAATTCATTCTTGTCGGAATATAGATTCACAACAGAAAACGTTTCAACAGCTCTGAAAGAGGAGTGGTTGCATATTTACACACTAATCTGTAATGGCATGTGTAAATCGTTCAATTTGAAGCAAATCAACATTTTTTACAGTCATTACGAGATCGGCGATACTGTACGACCTTTCTTTTAGGGTATCGACCGAGTAGGAGAAAGTAAGAGTTAGAGAAAAGACCTATCCAAGTGCATCATGAAACGCCTAAGCTAAGCGCTCTCGCTGTTGCATGTTGAACGCAGACAGGTCTATACTACAAAGAAAGGGCGATTAACAAGGTCAATATCCGATTTACATAACGAGTCTGTTATTCAATTCGATTCGGAGAAATTCTGTCCCAATCGCTTGAAGAACACACTGACAATAGGATTTTCATTACACAGATTACATGCAGGAAACCCAATGCCACTCCTTACTAAATCTGTTGAATCATATTCATTTTAATTCCTGGTTATTTCTTAACGAAATTTCTTGCAGTTGCATTGTTTTGGAAGCTCATAATCTTGTCTTTTCTCTATTACTTTGCTCTGTTAATTTATCAAAGAGGTTTAATTTCATATTACAAAGGCCCTTCCTGACATTTTGGGAATTTGAATTCATTTTCATTTGAAGTAGACAAACATATTTTGAAAGTCTGATGTCGAAGCATTCTGTTTGATTAATGAGTGTTGTATTGTTAACCTAACCTACTGTTAGAAAATGCTCATTTGAGTCATTTTCTTTACTTTTTAACAGGCAAATGTTGGGTTGTGTCCTTCTTTCAAAGAATGACCTATGCGCGATGTTTCCTGTAATAAAAAATGTCCTTCCGAATTAGACCGGCCTGTTTTAACTCAGGGGTCTGTGTGTAGTTGCATAGTTCTCATTGCTTGATTTGTATAATTTGATGTTATTTTGAAGTGTCTACATGTTAGTAGAGGTTTGAGTCGGTTGTTACAGTGATTTGTACGGAAAAATACGTATAAATCCGCGTAGTATGTCTGTAAATGTCTCAAACAGTTTCACGGTATCGATATACAGTTGTACATACTTTCATACAGAAATATGGACAAAGAGTACTTTAATGCTAAACCACAAGGTATTACGTTTATTACGTAAATATCGAAAAAATGTATGATTGCGTATTAAGTAATCCAGTGGAACCTCGCTAAACCGGACACTCACTAAACCGGAACCCCCACAATACTGGACAATTTTCAAAGTCTCATATTTTCCCACTATATACTTAATGATAAAAGAACCTCTTTAAACCGGACACTCGCTATTCAGGAAACCGGACGAAATTTTGAGAAAATTTGTTGCCTGGGCAACACAATTCAACCTTACTAAACTGGACAATAATTTTGAAGTTGTCATAATTTTCCTGTGTATTGGGAATTCATTATATACCCTGTCGAGTGCTGTGTTTTGACAGTAAAGCTGGCCCAGTGGGGCTTGCTTGATTGGTGTCAGATGGATTGCTAATTGATTTATTATTGTTGGTGTGTGTGACAGGTGCAAGGTGTGAAATGAACGTGAAATGAGCGTAAAATTACATTTTTTATAGAATTAAGCATGACATTAGTGAAACAAGTAGCTCTACACTGTTGACCTAGTCTGTACATGATTGTAAAACATTCGCCTTGTTGATGAAAGTATTCTAATCTCATTACAGTGCACATGCATTCTATTTATTGCATTTAAACTATATAAGATGGACTTGTAAAGTCATATTTTATATGCATTTCTTTTAAACCATCATTGATGTCCATGCAAATAACCCTGTCCGGTTTAGTGACGTTCCACTGTAATATGTTTAGTATAAATGTATCCATATGCCAATAGCTAGCAGTATATAACAGATCTGTTTATGTCTTTTACAGTAGCCAGTTTACTGACTAACAAATTCTATTTGGAGAAGCTGCATACCAAGATTGTGGAACTTAAACATTCTTGCGTGTTCGGGTTGTATGGAATGTTTGTATCTGTCGACTTCTTTATCGTTAAAAAGTATCTGAAATAGATATTTTTACAAGAATAATACAACGTCACTCGTGGGATCTTCTCAAGAGATCATTTCATCTCAGTTATGGATTCACATAATGAAATTACTAAAGAGTTACTAAAGAATGAAGGTAAGTCTTATACTCTCATCAAATTTTTTCTTTCTCCCTCCTAAACAATTTTTTAACTAAGCAATTATGCAGTATAACCTCAATATCATGACGACTTTCGTGACTGGAAAATATGGCCTTAACACGGAATATTTCCCGTTATTATTTTGAAATATAAAAAAAAAACATGTTGACAACCTGTCCGAAAATAAGTTGTCATTACAATGGGATGGTCTTAATATTGAGGTGGTCGCTAATTGAGGCTTTACTGTATCCATAAAAAACAGTTCAGCTTGTTCGTTGCAATTCATCACCCATCGAGTAAATACATGTGCATTATGCTTTTTTCAGTTTTTTTTGCGTCATATACCGATATTTTAAGCGATATTTAATATTTGTTCCATTACCTGAATATCACTGGCGAGTGCCTTGAATGATACTTTGTGTCTCGAACCGGTAGGAAAAGGGTAGGGGGAAATCGAATTGTGATTATTCCAACCGTCATGATACGATTTCACTGTAACGGTGTCTGTAAAAAAATGAATCAAATAACATAACATTTTATTTCATATCAACTTGCTTGCCATAACGGGTATCACGTTAATTGACTGGAGTGATATCTTCATATTAAGGCCGCTTTTATCTCAAAAATCTGTCTTGATATTAATGTGGACTTATTACTGAATGGATACATAGCGGAGATACTAAAAATCAGTTGGAAAAACGTGATCGTTCTTAATACTTAGAAGCAGTCGCGATGTGGTATTTTACCTATTTACAATTAAAACCTCTGTATTCTTCAAAATACTACAGTGAATTGTTTAGATGTTTTTACATTATTGTCGACATGAGTTACAAAATAATTAAGATTCCAGAATAATTAATCACGAAGTTATTGAAGTAATATGTGAGAACTTCCAGTGTTTGATTTTATGATGTAGATTTTATGACTGAAAGTTTTTCTACCTTAATGAATACTTTGTATTTAAATAACTTTGATGGTCAATTGAAACTGAAATTACTTTTGATCAATCTATGAATAATAAAAATACTTTGAATTGGTCGCAAGTCCAAATTAATCATCACTGTCAGACCAGACCCAAAGGTGGCTTGTAAAGATTCGTTCAATGTGTTCACGAGTTGTATGTACCCGTACCTGAAAAATGAGGGAGAATGTGGGTTAATAATTGAGTGTGTTATTACTGAACCCCATATTTACGAGTGTCACACTTTATAGCCATATTTTAAGTTGTCTTCACTCAGTATTTTGGATGTAAAAGATACAATACTTCTAAGGATGATGTAAAAAAATGCTATGTTTGAAATTCTATTGTTTTGAAAAAAAAACCTGTTGAAAACTAAACTGTTCACTAAAAAATCAATAAGAATGTTGCGGTAGATGTGGCTCAGAGTGAAATGCTATTTACACAAATATAAACACCGTCATTGAAAAACAAGGTTTCGGCACATATTTTAAAAATATATTTTCCTGAGAAAAAAATCCGCATTTGTTCATTTTTTCTAAACAATATAAATTAGGAGAAAAACTAAAACATTTATTAACATACTTCTTAAGCCATCATATTACATGTAACTACAATTTAACGTAACATTACGGCCCGTCATTCGGACCCGTCATACAGACCTGTTTCTACATGGACTTGGGTTACTCCACACCGAAATATGCGAAATGCATATCTATGAATGGGCGGCAACATTGCAGAACAATAGGTTTCAATCTCACAATTAAATTTAAAGTCACAGAACAAACGCCCCAATCCCAAATTTACTGAACCTGGTTTTAATGTTCCTTGCCCAATGGGGTAGGTAAGTCGCAAAAAGTCTTTCTAAACATACCATTCGTACTTTGGTACGAATTCCAAATACTATAATTACGATACTTGTTAGATCGAACTCATGACTCTTAAATCTTTTTGGATCTTTAAATATTATAGTAAGTATTATACGGAGGTTGTTCGCCATTGTTCTGTCCGAGTGAGACTAATAATGGTTGATAAATATATTGTTTGAAACTCTGTTGTTTTTTTTCCGCTTACCAGAGCTTTGCACTTGTCCTCATTCGTTGCAAAAGAAGCAATTACGACACCAGGCTCATTTGAGTCTCTGCGCAAAGATTTACGCTTTTGGCATTTGAAACTTACAGACAATTTCTTATCAATTCATAACATTTTCATTTGTGTTTATCGGTAATGGCCTAATGGTGATATTTGAAGATGTGTTGGGTTTGGTTTATATTGTAAATTTGTTTATATCAGATACTTTCCTTCTATGCGATAGTGGGCATTACATCTCAGTGTATGTCCACGAACCAAACTATTGTTTTTAAATATCTCACTGAGGGTTAAAAGGACAATTTTCCCGTTGACAAACACCTGTTTACATTTATTGAAGTGTCAAACCCATCTACGTCCAATCAGTGCAACTCTTGTCTGACCCTACATGTATAGCTCGAACAACACAATTATTATGTCATGATTTTATTTAGTTTCAAATACAGATTTCCTCCGTATAGCTACACAGTTCTTCAACAAACTAGACTGATCAAGACATTGTCAAGCTCATTTACCGTCATGAAATGATGCGTGTTCATTCTTGTATTGCGTTATACTTTCAGTTTATAATAATGCTATTAGCTGATGAAATAAGCTATTATTATTGTATGAGTTGTGAGCTGGGATATAGCCGATGAGCTTGAAACAGACTTCAAATGATTTGGTCTGGACAGTCCAAACTGCACCAAAAATCAAATTACTTTATACATGAAAACCATTATTATACTCACGTGAAGTTATTGTCTGAGACATTAATGTACATATCAATAGTTGAACCAGTACGAAACACTACAGGCAGAGGTAATTTACCTTCGAGGTTCATCTGTGAAATAAATTAGATGTACATGAAATTACAAGTACATAATAGCGGTAACTCCTGGATTTTGTTGCATTCAAGCTTATAATTGTGCGTGTGCGTACGTTTGATTTTTTTTGTGATGTTGTTTGTTGTGTTTTGCTGTGTGGTCATTGGTCTGAGACCTATTGGTTATTTTTTGTGTTGGTTGTAAACATAGTGTTAGTAGTTTAATTTGGTATTGCTTTGTGTAAATATTTATGAGCCTGTTTGTTTGTTGGATTTGTTTGAGCCGTTTTGGTAGGAGTGTATCGTACATGATGTGCGGTGTTGTTTTTAATTCCGCGTACTTATTTTAACTACTTTTAGATCGTATTTGAACTTATACTACTTCATCAGCAAATCAGAATTTTGGACTTCGAATGGCTACAAGAGTGTGAAAAATTAAGGTTCTGAACAAAGTTGTTACAGATTTATTTCGTTAATTCTTGACCGACATGATCTTGTAACGTAAAAATAGCTGAACTAATCTCGTGTATTTAATGTAAAACTGGAACATAGAAAATTAAAAGTATTGATAGCTTTGTGCCAATTAACATAGACATTAGAGAGAAGTTGTATGCTTAGTGTTATATGCTAGCGGATATTGAGAAATATTTCGTCCAGTGGTCAGGCAATTTTGACCGCTCGGTCAATACGTTCTATTTACATTCAAATTGACTTTAACAGTCCCGTTTTGATGAATATATTAATATTAATACTAACGAGTATGACAATGTCGATAATTTAGATATTTTCTGAAATAAGTGTTTATGTCACACCCTTGTTTTATTGGCTTTAAGAATGGAAATATTAAATTTATCAATTCAATTCGCATTGAAAAACTTTTAATATACTTCGAATTCACACCAATTTTTTTTTTGACAAGCACTTCTGAAACAAAGCCTCAATCCGAAGTCGCTGGAAAGATGTACCAAATGGCAGACAATGGCTTACATGATAATTTGGTCATTCAAAAAGCATGCTTGCTCTATGTTAATGAGGGGCAAAGTTGCTCCAACTTAATATTCACCCTTTGAAAAGTATTATTCTGTGAATGGGAGTTTAATGCTTTTTCATGGCAAAATAATATGATTTCAGTGGAACCCCACTTATCAAGAAATCACCGTAACTCGAACAAATATCCCGATACCAATTATTTCTTCAACATATTTCATAATAAAAATTCATATTCGTTTATAGATAAAAAAACATTGTCTAATCCAGAAATTACTTTCATCCAGGTTTTTCAATTGACCCGGACATGTCTGAACTGGAGAGATTCCAATTTATGAAATGAAATTTTCTTACCGGCTTGTAGTAGATTTGAACGAGATGCTTTTTCTCAAAGTACATTGATTCGTTTTGAATCCTCGATGCTGTTTCCCAGTCCCAACCAAGACTTGTGCACTTGTTTGATGCATCAATCTCAAATCCTGTAAATGTCGTGTATCTCGCAGTGTTTCTTGCGCAAGAAAACGGGATAGGTCTATCGCCGGATAATTTTTGGAATACTGTCTCTACAATTGCACCTTGAATTATCACACAATGCATTTCAATCAAGACCATGTAATATATTATTCTCATTTTCCCATCCATATCGAATTCCCATACAGTTTTATGCCAGATACAAGTGTTCAAATGTGAACCTAATAGGCAAAGCTTTTTTTACTAACCTCCCAGTTTTATATCACTAAAGTAAATGCTAGAATGTAACTTCTTATTCTGTTTTATACAACCATCATAGATTAATCCATCTGTCATGTTGGTTCCTATTAATGCGGATATCATATTTGCTTAAGAAAATTATTAATGAAATTTATTTAATTAGAAATATGATTTTGATGTTAATTTGTGCGAAATAATTTTTAATAAAATTCTAATAACAACAGACCGCTCCACGATATGAAATCCTCCGTAAACAGTTGACTCCAGAAATAAACCCTTGTAAATAACAACAGACCGAAAAGCCTATGAACTATGGGAGGTTTATGAATGATTCTTTTGTAAACCTAGTATGGTATAGTTGATGCTATATTATATATACAACCAAAACGTGCTAAAAATATTTTTAACTACAGAGGATGCATTTGCATGTATTTGCAGCTTTATATGGAACACAATTGCTCGATTGATCGAAAAACAAAGTCGGTTTCAATGATAGCAGCTAGGCGTGGCGCCGTTATGTTCATGTCAATTCATTGGTGGAATTTTATTGTATTCTTTAACCCCTGTAGTAATTATAGTACACGTATTTTGACTTTTGTTGTCTTCATGTGTAATTGAAAGATTTTCTGGTGATAAACCAGAATTTGTTGGATTAAAGGAAACTGTGCCAACAAGGATGTAATATGTTACTTAACATCTGTCCATGTTTCCTCAGTCTGTTCAATATTTAGACACTTAGGTCAATGCCCACAAAGAAAAGACGAATACGCTGTATTCATATTTACCGTACTAAAATATTGTTATTTTAAGCTGAAATTGACCAATTAATAATAATTTTGGATGTTTTTAGTGAACTGGTCCAAAACATATGTTCAGATTTTTATGCCAAAATGTTCGTCAGTCAAGATTTGGTTCAATCAAAATGGCTTGTTGTACCAGAATACTACAGAAAGCCCCGTGTTCTGATCACTGCTCATATTTGCAAATCAAATATATCAATTTAAAATCCCCCTTGCTACTAGCATGCGAAGTTATCATAATTGTCTCAAATGGAACGTTATATTGCGTTTGTGTACGGTCCTTAGATACTCTGTTGATGTTATTGTCCGTTTTTGATTTCATACTTTATGCTATTTTGCTTAATTTTGACTTCTCCCTGTTAGATTTCTTAACTTGTCTTTGACTCCTCCATTTTTTATTTCTTGCTCATCCTTTGAATCCACTTATATACGTTCTTGCTCAGCCTTTGAATCCTCTTATATAAATTCTTGCTCATCCTTTGAATCCACTTATATAAATTCTTGCTCATCCTTTGAATCCACTCATATAAGTTCTTGCTCATCCTTTGAATCCACTTATATAAATTCTTGCTCAGCCTTTGACGTCAAATTCTTCCGTTTTCCATATTTCTAACTCAGTTTTTTTATATTTCTAACTCAGTTTTTTTTACTCCTCCCTATTTGAAACTTTTGATATAATATCTACGTAAAAGAATATTTCAAACAAAATCATAAAAATAAAAAACATTTGAAAGGGAAATAGTTTATTTTTACCATAGAATATATGAAGCAAACAATGGCTATTTTTATAATTCAATAATTCGGTTGTTACGGCAATAAATGCATAATCTTAGATACTGTGTGTCGCAAGGTCAACAACATAAAACTATTGAAGTGACTTGTACAAATGTAAATAGAATAAGCTAACTATATCAATATAGCATATATACATTCTTTACTGTGCAGAAAGATCTTGTCAACATCAACCAGAATACCAGTAACATTAACATTGGTTATGTACTAATCCAGTCAAATCCCGTTGCAACGACATAATTAGTTCAGATGTTCAAAATGTCACTGTACACTGCTTATACTAAAATGTATAATGACAAAGACGTCATTACGTTTAGATGAGTAACAAATGAGAAGGTTTATGCCTAGTGGTTTCCATACTTTCCGCGTTGATTCGGAATCCGAAAGTGTTGTCATATTGAACAAAACATTCAGTATAGATATATGTTCCCGTCTGATTTGCACTGGTAAGTGAAAATGTTGTAACGAGTGCGGTTGTCATGAGAATTAACTACAATTGTCTCTAAAAAAGTTAAAGAAATATTAATAAAAAACGCTACATCTATGAATTCTAGCAGTGTGGTAGAGTCATAAATAAACAATATCAAATGATATTAATTTAAATTTACCAAACATATTCGTAAAAAAATGAAAATTCTGATATGAATGTATAGTCAAGTGATGCATTGAATAGAAGTACTCGTATAATTATGTACGAAGTAACATTTTCTTCACTGTTAATGGATTTTGGTATACAGATATCATACAATTATAGGCAACTATAAACAAACAGATTCAGTAATAAAACATACAAACGGCCGTTCATATAATCCATGAAAACCTTACAAGCAGTACACAAAAAATACTAAAAATCACTCAAATACTTAAAGGGAGATAATTCCACACTGAAACTAGAAAAATATATAACGAACACTTACCTTAAAAGTATCTTATAGGATTGAGTGACACGTTGAATTTAATTGATTTTTCTTGATATTTTTATAAAAATGTCTAGCACGAGTAAATTCTGTTTTTATCATTGTAGAGCAATATTCAATGATATCATATTTTAATCATAGCATATTTTTACTGCATGGCTAATGTCATAGAAATTATTTTTACATCTGAAGACTCATTACGTGTTGTTATAATTTGTCATGATATTTAACACTTTATGCAATGTAATGTTTCCTTTTATTGCAATAACTTTTATACAAAAAGTTTTCTTGATTTCCCAGCATATGGTTTTATTCTGGGGTCTAGTCACGTTAAAGTAAAAACAATTATTATACTTATTTTTGAGTTCATTTTGTCTGCAATTTCAAAGCTTAAATAGAGCTGAACACAAGATATAACAAATCGAATGAAACATGAACTGTTCAATGGTTGTCTCCGGTGTAACATTTTTTTTCAACTAAGAGCAACTTTAAGTCAGTCAAAATATTTGTCAGTTGTCATAAATATTACTGCGTGTATTCGTTAAAATTTAAAGTAAGTAATCAAATGTTACATGATATACACCACGTTTTTTTTTCGTTAATTTACACACCAACAAATTCAACCTTGTGTAAAAGAGTAGCGGTGTGAGGATACATCAAAATTCTTGCGTTTTGTGGTGGGGTGTAGTGATTGTACCGAGCAATTTCGTTGTCATCAACGAGGACCTGAAAAATAAAATACTGCTGTTGATAAAAATAAATTACCACGATTTGTAAGCTGGAGTATGTTAAGTAATTTCCTCAGAAATGTCAAATCTACGCTAGCGGAACTGAGCAAAATGAATGTTGGTTTCATACGAAAAACACCCAAAATTAAGCGGTGGAATAAAACATCTAAATACAGTTGTGTCATTTGTTTTAGTTACAAAAAACACATATTGTAAAGTTGGAAATGATTTTTTTGTCTTTTCAGGTGTTATCAGCTGTTAGTGTTACAATTTAACTTAAAAGCATTTTTTAATATCAAATGGAAAAATGTAAGCAAAGAATTATCGTGTGCACATTTTTATGCTCTTATTATTTCAACGCAAAATAAAGATATCAGCTTTCAAAAAATGTAAACATTATAAAATTGGCTCATGATAAATATATATTTTAGTGGCTTAAACTTGCACAGGTAATATTTTTTTCATGCACGTTTTTGTGTTGGATTTTTACAGTCAAATGTTCCAGAAAAATAACATCACACACACCTGCATATCGGTAGCCAATGCTTTAAATGTTAGTTTATATGTCCGTCCGACCGTGAAAGGATACGGTTGAAGATTAACACGTTCCACCCAGCGGCGGTAATATGTTTTAACCCTCACATAATCTGAAAGTGACAATTTTGGAGTACATAGTTCATGATTATTAAATCCATTTTTCGAGTATAATGTCATCCTTCAATACTACCAGCTGTAGTCAAATAGGGTGTATCCCGGGCACGTGACATGTCCCTGAGACGATTTTGTCGAAAGCATTATGACAAAGCGTCTTGTCCCCAATCGCTGATTCGAGTGCTTTATGTAGAAGAGATTCGTTTAATAATAGGCGTAAACCCGAAACAATTGCTATGTTTAGCTAAATTCATTGGCTGTACGGTACTAAATTTAAACATGATTCAGTTTGTTGTTCATTATTATGTATAAATACGACCCACTTTGTACCACATTAAGGCATCAATTTGTTAATTTCTCGCCGGAAATTTGAATATACTGTTCGACTTAATCATATGACACACGGAAACATAATCTAATTTTGAAGGCAAATTTATGACAATAAATACAGGTCGCTGAACAAGTAATTCGACAAGCTTTGACTCGTGTCTTCCTTCTTTTTGTAGACCAGTATATATACAAGATGTAAAGTGTATACGTATTTCAATATATCCGTTTGTCTACGCACGAATCTATGACACTGATTCATGATTGATAAATGACAGAACTGCTGAGAATATACGTGAATACAGTAAAATCTCACCATGTACTTCAATATTGAGACCTTCTCATGACTACGACCACTTTTTTCGTACCGGATACCAGTAAATATTCTATATTTCAACTTGATAATGAGACCGTCTCGTTAGGAAGACCGTTTTATTTGGACCGAAAGAGGGTCAGAATAATATAGGTTTCACCCTATCTGCCAGTTTGACATTTCGAAACATTTTGTAAATTTTGTGCAAGATTTATATGTAGTAAAATGTTTTACCTTCTGTCGGTTTCATTAGCATGTGTACCATCACTATTTCTTCGTCCCCAGAATAAATATCAAACGATCCATCCAATGTGTCAATCATTTGAAAAACTCCGTGGCTGAAATTTGTGCACGGTGCTTAAATTTCGGTCATGTGTCAATTAAATACTTTGGTATATCTGTTTATCCGTTATAGGTACTGCACGATACTTAGGTTGTTTGAACAAAAACATGACAAGCAAACAAAGCTTTTACGTAAGTGTTACGCTTTCAAAGTCCGTAAATATACTTTGCGCCACCTATACCATCATGTATATACGCTAGTGTGCCCGATGTGATGATGAAATTTGGTGAATACGTGATTAAGTATTATACCTGTGATCCAACCGTGACTACATTTATTTTACAACTATATTTTTAAATTAATAGACAACCAAAATAAAATAAAAACATGGAAGTAACGCGCAAACTGACAAACGCGATCCAAGAAGAAAGTACTAATTGTGGAAAATTGTATAAGCATTGCCTTCTGTAAGAACGTACAAAGGGTACAAAGAATAGTACGCAGTGAAAGACTACGGGAGGGGTCCTGAATACCTATTGCCGTGATGTAATGAAAATTGTATGCTTCCAAGACAAACCTATTGATCTGTGTGATTAAATTGCTTGTGTCATTTCAAGAGAGTCTCACATTTTTTTTCTTTTCATGTGACACTGCGCAGTTGATTATAGAGAAATATTAATTACACGTAATTAAGCGCATCAAAACGTGTTTGTCGGTCATTGGCTAATGGATCAACAGATGTAAAACCGTAAAGCAAATAAATTAACCAGATGTAAATGAAAAATGCATGATAATACAGTGAAACCTGTTCTAGAAACGATCTCAATAGTGAGATCGACTCGTACTAACGACCGTATACTTTCGGACCATTTCTCAATATTTCCTCAATTAACTTAACAATAAAACAACCCCAATGTTAAGACCGCTGATTTTAGGCCTAATTATGGTCTTGATATCTAGGTCTTACTGTAAATAATATAGTTTGAACAGTAATACATACTTAAAATCACTCGAGGTAAACTCCACATACATGTCAATGTAAGCTCCAGGAGCGAAAAGTATAGGGAGCGTCACCATTCTTTCAGGAACGACCTGCAAAACAATTACAACATGTCCTGTATCAGGAGATCATAGTAGAGATACTTTTTAATGCCTTCCTCGATAAATATATTAACCATGAATTTTCTATAACCACAGATTAGTAATTCTGTCGACTTTCGGCGAAATATAATAAAAGTTGTTTTAATTAGGACTTTGTATCACTAAGGCACTTGAAATTTGATATTTATCGGAATACTGGCATGAACGCATTGTGGCATTGATAGGGCGATATGGACGTATCACTAACAAAAGACTGGTATGAGCATATTATCCCTGTACAGATAAGCCGATATAAACATATTGCAATTGAGATAGGGTAATATGAACGTATCGCGCGGATAGGATAGGCTGATATAAACGCACAGGGGTACATATTTTCTCAGTATTACATATCACACGATCTTCAATGATCATTGACAAACGTATTTTAGAATTTGAAACACTTTAATTAATGTACACAGATTGAGCGGTACTTCATTAATTAAAAAGTGCGTCAAACATTGGGCACTTGAAAATTTCACTCTGAAATACGACAAAACGTTATGGATTTGTGATATTTTTGATTGGATTGGTGCTTTTCTCGTGGAATTATTTATTCATAGGATGAATCATGTTTGATCTTTTGAACAGACCAAAGTGATACGATACATATACGATACGTATATAAGTGTACTGCTTCAGGAACTTACCGCTATATACATTTATCAGTTTACCGATATACCGTAACAGCCTTCGTTTTAGGTACCCTCAACCCATTTCCTTTATTTCACTTCATTTTATCTACATTTCAACTTGATTTCGGGACCATATCAACATTAGCTTCAGCGGTGAT
Source organism: Lutraria rhynchaena (assembly GCA_008271625.1). Classification (NCBI taxonomy): domain Eukaryota; kingdom Metazoa; phylum Mollusca; class Bivalvia; order Venerida; family Mactridae; genus Lutraria; species Lutraria rhynchaena. The sequence goes on from VIBL01000036.1 coordinate 2,314,842, forward strand.
CTTAATATTACTGTACTTAAATTCAACATAAATTTAGCATACTATGTTTTCTTCTGATTTTTAAAATTATATGACAATCTACAAGAAATCTCAGTAGAAGTCAGATTCTTCACATAATAAACAACTCAGTGGAAACACAATGTAATAAAAAACCAGTTTCCTGTTTTTATCTTTTCCACGGAACGTTAAGGAAATTGCGCGACCAATCGGACACATATTCAATTAAACTATTTACTATTTTATATGAATTTATTATTCGTATTACATCATAAAGCGTGTATTATTCTTAATGTTTTGCATTAAACATGGATTTGGGACAATGCCATTTTGTTGTTAATGTATTTGCTTTAGATACTGATAAAGAAATAATTAGAAATTAAGTGCACTCGCCCTTGAAGATCTACACATTTATTAAAACCAAGAGAATAGGTGTTGCGTGTTTCGCAGCCGCTGTTCTACAAACTCAAATTTCCACTAACATCCCTCTATTTTTTGAATCTGTTAACAATTTAATATGCACCCTTTTCCATTTGCTCGCGCCACCCTCTAGAATAGTTTTTTACGCTTTTTGTGCTGATATCAACTACATTCTGCAGTAACTATTAACTGACGTTGATGTTTGTGTTGCAATGCAACCAGCCGAACAAATGTACAACATTTCCAAAACATGTTTCGTCGTACTGTAATTTGAAAGTAGCCTCCCTTCAAGATTCACTATTGGATTGTTTCCCTTTAGCTCCCCATACAGCAGACGATTATTAAAATGGTTCCCGTTGATTCGCCGTAGTGTGGTGCACTGCAACATGAAACGAGAGGCAGTTTAACGATCTATTAAATGTACAAAAGACGATCCCAGATGTTCGTGAAATTGGTCCTATCTAGTTTTGCTTTTCATCGACTTCGGGTTCAAGTGCATGGCCTTGTAACTTGTTGTGTTGAAATGATCAACTACCGTATATACTCAGTCACAATTTTCATCAAGTACGATCATGAGTTTTCTGTAAAATTCAACTAATGGTGGAGTCACAAAAATCAAAAACGCCAGTTCCATTTTTATAGATTTGGGTTGTCACGTAAATACTGATATCACCTGTCGGTGTGTAAGACCCTTTTTCATGCAATACGAGCCCTGAACTGAAGAACGGAGTTGACATATAGTCGGATATGTACGACAGACAACAATTATTTAACCGCTCAGTATCGATATTTTGTCACGAGTTCAGAAACGCGCCAACTAACCATTCGAGTTCAAAGTGGTACAGGCTGAAGTAGTGTTAGTGATCCCTCCATAAATGTCACCTCTTAAGAGCGGTTTCCTCCCTGAAACGGCGTTTCATTTTCCTCCCATAAAATTTCAACGTATTTTCCTTCTAGTAGACGACAGTTCCTTAAAATGACAAACAGCAGTCCGCACCGGTACGACAGGATACTTCTCTTAAGTGATATCTGTAAAGTCTGTTAAAGTCGGAAATTAACAGATCATAATTTATATATGAATTCGTCATGGTTTCCGCTTCTTACCTTAAATGTTTGACCTTAAGGGAGCCAGGAATGTGTGAACGGCTCAGGCATATACAATTGTATGTATGCTGCATTGAGTAGAAAGTAAACAGGCGACCAAGTAGCGACTAAAGTATATAATGGCCCTATCTTTGCTTTTGATCTGCACCAATTGTTTTTCACACGATGGATATGCATTTAAAACGGTGCATACTGAATGACTGATTTCCAATCATAAATTTGTTAAAAAACGTTGGAGTCATGAAAACGAAAATTATTATTACTTCGTGCAATCGCGCTTTTATCTTATTCTAAGCATCCGTCTGTACGCATATCCAAATATTTAAGCTATCTCGAATATTTTTGGGTTCATTGACGTTTGACAAAATGAGAACTGAAGAAGAAATTATCGTAACATTCCTCTTACGCTTTTGTCTGGTGCTGAGTCATGTACGGACACAAGGTTTTGTATATTATAAACATTGAATATTTTTTGTACAAAGAACATTTATAATGGGTCGTTACACATATGTACATGTACATTCAAACTACAGGAACGAACAATTCCCTCTCCACAACAACTACCTCTCTAAAACAATCAATTCGCTCGTCTATGCCAAATGTGGCTCAAGAAAGGATACGCTGTAAAACTTTATAAAATTATATTACAGTAAAATACGCGGTATCTTGTAGTTTCATATCTAGAATATATCCTCTATGATATGTTAAATTTATCGATGTTTATTGTTCTGGTGCGACCAGTTGGGGGTTAGAATTACCCAGCTGTCGCACTACAGAGGGGTAAGATCTCCACTGTTCCTGCCCGTTTGCTGTGACCTGCTACCCGTGTAGCCTGATGACAGGAACTTGGTGGTTAGGTAGGGTCAAATTATGACTGTAAACACTCCATGTCCATGCAACACACTACATTGGCCGTAATTTTGACGAGACGGGAGGTCAGGAAGCCCCGTCCTGATCAATAGGCTGGTCATGCCATGACCTAGATCATGTTTCGTTTTATTTTCTTCATTTCATAAATATAAGAACGTGTCCTTTTGGACTATTGTCTACTTTGTCGAGTAGACTTCTCTTTTATAAAATATGACCTAGAAGGTGGCGGCTAATGGGCTAATCTGCTAAAGTGTTGGGTGATGCCCATATCATGTCACCTGTTGGACTCCATGGTGGGTGGGGAGAGGCGGCGATGAAAATCACTGAAGTATCAACACTCAACTCCTGCAAGGGACTAATTCGTTGAATGGATCTCACCAACCGTGATTCTCTTCATGGTGTCAAATGATATTATCCAATGGAATTATCGAGGCCTAAGGGCAAATTGTGATTAAATATAACTTTTTGATCCACCAACATAAACCTGTCTCCGTGAAACATTCTTAAAACAGAATGATAATGAATTATTCGAATCTCATTCTTTGTGAAGTTTATACCAAGGACAATAAAGCTCAAGGTGGAGTTTCTTTTTTGCCAATAATAATGTACCTCACAAACAAGTACCTTTAAATACAACTATCAAATCTGTTGCTGTAAGGATGACTTGCGCAAAGGTATAGCTCTTTGCTCTATTTATCTACCACCAAACAAACCAATTAACGAAAAACGCTATTATCACAGGGCTGTATTATGTCAGTCACAATATTTAGTATCAAAATCAATAGCATAGTTATAGTTAAAAGTAAGTAATCCTGGAGTTGACTGCTCCCTCTATGTAGATGAATTCATTATATGTTTTAAATCTAGAAACATAAACATCACTGAAAGATTTTCAACATATCTTATCAGATTTCAAACTTAGCCTGATGAAAATGGTTTTAAATTTTGAAAAATCAAAACCAAATGTAGGCATTACTGCAATCTTGGTGGTTTGAATCCAGAACCAAGTCTCCATCTGGACAACACACCAATTTAGGTATCCAAAAATTCAAATTATTATGGATCATTTTTGACTCTTAAATTTTTGATCCAAATACCACGAATCAGTTTATACTTATGGTTCTAAAAATGGGGATATTGTGGCAGTTGCATCAGTACCTGGAAATGAAATTAAAATATGCCGTCTTCCAGAAAGGCCCTTTGTCTTTTTCAGCTGAGACGAAGGCTAATGATATTGCCCTCGACCTGAAGAATCAAATTGTAATCATTTCATCATATTCTCAGACTCATTGTTTACATTACAAACTTTGAATAATATGAATTTGCAAATTTTCCCTGTCTGTGATATCTTCTAGCGAATCTCGGTACATATTTTTTGGATACCAGGTCACGTGTATTAAAGGTGATGATAGGGCTGATGCAAGTGCTAAATCAGCTCTAGCATTATCAATTTCAAATGTAAAAATTCCATACTCGGATTTTAAATTTATATTTTAACTATATCCGATCTTGGCAGTCCCAATGGTATGTCGATATTTACAACAAACTTCACTCCATCAAACCAACCCTCGGCGAATGGCGTCCTGCTTACAGAACCATTTGTTGGGAAGAGGTAATAATATCTAGATGCAGAATAGGTCATGTACTACTGCTGCAAAATTAATTTTTTCCAGCTGCAGTTAGTGTCAGTGGTAAATTGTGTACGACGAATTCCCAGGGATACGTTATTGAATGGACGAGTAATCAACACAGTCAATGGTATCGACTGTACACAGTCTACCCAACTGACACAATTGCCCGATCCACTAGTGAATGGACGTGTAGTAAACACGGTCAATAAAATTAATTTTGCACAGTCTACCCAATTGACACATTTGCCAGATAGAATGAGCCATGTTGATCAACAAATTGTTACTCATGACAGCGTGTCTTATTCATCCCAGTCAGGATCTCTACGACCACCAAGTCAATGGGCTAAACCTATGCAACAATCCTCATCATCAACTAAAAAGAGAAGTGTTTCTCGCGCACGAGCTGACAAGTCTAATACACGTGAGCGGTCCAGGTCAACAAACCGCGCCGCTAAACCACGTGGTCGCTCTACTAAGAAATCAACCAATCAGCAACCAGATTGTTCTTTAGACATGCGCAACCAAACCCCGGAAACAATGAAAACGCCGATGGGTGGAGCTGCTGGGTGTTCAACTTAGGCTATAAAGCGGGAACAGCCTGCTCATGTCGACAAACACATTCACTTTGCTTTACTCAATATCAATTGTATAATAACTAAATACCGAAACAAACTTAACACGACTGAATTACGTAAGGTGTTTAGTTAAAATGATGTTATTTGTTTAACCGAAACCTGGGGCTGTACAGACTTTAATTTTAGCGTTGACGGCTTTAAACATTTTGAAATAAATAGAAGTGAGATGCTTAAAAACACTACACGAATTCCTGGTGGAATTATTTTATACCTAAAAAATGAACTGTTGATACAAAATGATATCAAACATGATACTGTATCCTTTACAAACGATCCGCATACGTAGTTTAAACTTGACAAAAACATTTTACATTTAATAGAGATTTGATAATATGTTTATGTTATGTCATACCCTCGAACTCTACAAGAAATGCTATTGTTGATAATCATACTTTTGATATTCTCTCCAATGATATTAATAGCGACTTAGATGAAGATGCTTATTTTATGTTATCAGGTGACTTCAATGCTAGAGTAGGAAATTTACAAGATTATGGGTGCGTTCAGAGTATTTCCAATGGTACTAATGCTAATTGACCATTGGTAAAATTATTTACCATTGGTACCATTGGTTGTTTATTTACTCTGCACGGATTTTATCATACCATTGGTGTCATTGGCAACATAATAACCATTGGTACCTATTGTAAACCAATGGTACCAACAGTAGCACCAGAAAATACCATTGGTGCCATTGACAACAAAATTACCGCTGGGACCAATTGTGACCCATAATCTGAATAGCCAGCATGGCAGACAGAAAATCAATGGCAGGAATTGTTTTGCATCAGCAGCAAGTATCTTCAATAGCACTTGCTTTAGAAATTCATTTTATCCAGATCTGCAGACTGTTTAATTATGCAACAAAAATCGACGTAATCCCGATGGAATAGGCAGGGTTATTGATTATTATGAAGTAACAACTCCAAGATACTCTCCCGATGACTTTAAAATGCATTTTGTCCTTCAAGAGAAATGTTTGGATCAACTTGTACCAGGCTCTGTGGTTTAGAGGAGCACAACAAGAAGAAGGGACCTACACCTAACCATGAAAAGGAGTTGTTAATGTTTTATGGTACATAGGTACTCTTGAAAGTTACCGGTCAATGGCAGATAGATTTGGAACATCGAAAGGGAGTTTTCATGCAAGTATCAAAAGAATTTCATCGTGCCTCATAAGTGTGATGCCAGAAGTTACAAAATGGCCTGGAACACAAGTTGACTTAGATGAAACTTGCCGACAATTTAGTCAATCATGTCAATTTCAAAATGTGCTCGGTGCCATTGATGGTAGTCACATACCAATAATAGCACTCAAGGACCATCCTCATGCTTACTTTAACATGAAGAAATTTTACGCTGTTGTTCTTCTGGCATCATGTAATTCCAAGATGGAATTCAATTATGTATGGACAGGGAACCCTGGAAGTACACTTGACGCTACCGTGTTACGCTCATCTGATCTATATTTAAATAGTGAGACAAAGTTCCCCGCTGGCTACTATATATTAAGAGACTCGGTCTTTCCCATTATGAGTTGGCCCATAACACCATTTAGAGATTGCGGAAATTTAACTCACCAGCAGAGACATTTTAACAAAGTGCACAGTCAATGCAGGAAGGTGATAGAGAGGGCTTTTGGACATCTCAAATGTCGTTTTAGAAGACTACTTAGGTTTGAATCATCAGGCATGAGCATTTTGGTGGCATTTTGGTGACATATTTGATTTCCCTGATTCTGATGGAACTGACATAGATCAAGATGTGTCAGTGGCACGAGAAGGTCACTAACTTCAAAGGATTCGTTTGCGACAACAACTCCTGAACCAATTACTGTGAATTAATTGTAACCTTTACACTACATCTCGATAACAAAGAAATGATTTTTGTTTTTATGTGACATTGTCACTGGATTTAACGCCGTTTCTCAACAATGTTTCAGTTATATACGGCAACTGGTTCACCTAACCAGTTTTTCTGGACTGTAACCAGTACTAAATTTCCACAAGGAGCCGGCAACTTCTCCACATATGGATGAAAATCAACATTTTGTCAATTTTTAATTTTACCCCAAAATGGTATGTCCTGCAGCGACCGGGTTTTGGACCAGGATCGCCAGGTTACAAGTCCAGCGCACTAACCACTGGACCGTGGTCATGGCTCAATGCGATGAATGACTGACTGTGAGATTGAATGTGACATAGTGGGTCCACTTAATTAATGATGATTACCAACTAAGATGATCTAAATGATACTGAATTATAATACAGATTTTGTGACATTTATTCCAAATATCATTTGGTTGAATAAAATTAACATTTGATGACGGGGACATATAAATCAAATCAAATATTACCATTACAATAGTTACTTGACTAGCAGTAAAACAAAACTTCAAAAACATACATGAAGCAAGAACAGAATTCTCTGATCGATCTGTTGAAATTTGTTCTTTAAAATTAACATTGGATGCCGGGGGCATAAATTTCAAACAAAGCATTACCATTACAACAGTAGTAAAACAAAACTTCAAAAAATACATGAAACAAGAACAGAGTTCACTGATCAATCTGTTGAAATAAGTTCCAACAAAGAGTTCCTTCTATTGTGATAACATTACTTTAATTCACATTTTCTCAATCATTTTCTCTAAAATGTTGTTGTTATTTTCTTGTAACTTTCTTATAAGTTCCATAAATTTCTCATCTCTTTCAGTAAAGAATTCTTTTAAGTCATCAATCTTAGACCTTTTAGCCTTTAGTTTCTTTGAAGATCCACTTGTTGTTGTATCACCACTAGATCTGTCCATCTCATCATCACTTTTTCCTTGTATTTCTTTATGTTCTAGTAACTTTAAGTTGTCATTCACATCTTCAATTCCAAGTGAGTTTTTCTATACCGAGGGCATGAAAGCAGGGTCATCTTCCAAAATAAAATACATTTCATCTTCAAAGTGAGAGGGTCTTGGCCTCTTGTTACCAGTTTTCTTTGATTCTGTTAGAAAATTGCGATATGTTCGTTTTAAGTAGTAAAATTTCTCCCTTATCTGAACTGAAGTAGGATGTTTACCGTTCACTTGTTCTTTTGACATTTCCATAGCTAGTTCAGGCCAAAATATTTTGGTGAGGACACTCCCATAGTAATGCGTTCAGAGTAGTACCGTTAGTAACCATTGGTACGCTTACTTGTCAATGGTGGTGTTTGTGGTGATGTTGGTCCTTTTACGTATGCCAGTAAGTCTGGTTCTAGTTTAATTGACTACTGTATTGTTGATCAACCTTTTTAAGATTTTATTAACAAATTTATTGTACATGAACCTATTCTACTTTCAGATCATTGTTTAATCGAATTTTCATTTCCATGCAATGATGTACTCGCGGAAACAATTAATAATCCCAGTGTAAATGAAGATTGCATTGATTACTTTAGATTTTTTCTATACATGGAATAATAATAAAAAAGATAAATTTTTCTTAAGAATATTAATGATGAAGATTTTATTTTACAATTAAACGAATTAAAACAAAGCATCGAAAACGTTGTATGTCCGGATAATATTTAAACTTTACTTACGTCTTTCAAAGAGAAAATTGACTTTGTTGGTAAACTATTATTTGCTAAATATTACAACAAATCTGGCTATCTTTACAGCAATGATAAGTTATCAATACTTGATGAATCATGTTTAACTGCCCGTGCTCAGTACTAGGGGTGTAACGGTTAACCGATATACCGGTTAATATTGCAATACGAATTCTGACGGTTTTTACCGGTTCGTTTTTCTCTGAACCGGTCTCTGTAGTCATGGTGACGCCACCGATAAAAAGACCTCAGAAAAAAGACAAATATACAAGCAAACAAAATTTGATCCCGTGTTTGATCTGCGATATTAGATGACATATCTGCCGGTATATACATGTATATACATGTATTTATACATGCATTTAACGCGATGCATGTGCATCAAATCCTGTTTTGCTTTTCTGTGCGGAAAAACAATACGTATTGCAATATATTGCAATACGGTTTTTACCGTGTTGTTATACCCCTACTAAGTACTACAAAAGTTTAAACGTGCATAGAAAATATAAAAGTGAACAAAATTGGGTAAATTTGGTGCCTGCTCGTACAACTTATAAAAACAATGTTCGACGCTATAATTTTTTGCACGCTAAATCGCAAACAGATAAATTATTAAAAGCCAGGGTTATAAATATAATATAGTCTATTAAAAGACAGCACTAAGTCTTGCTCATCATACAACAATAATACTAATAGTAGATGTAATATATCGATAAACGAATTTTCGCAATATTTAAAGCTGTAAATAATCCTGCTGACAGGTTTTTTTAGGCGGATGAAGACATTAATTGAGTTTAATGAAACGTATTTAAATTCCGAACGCAAAATAATGTTTAAAGAACTAGACAACTGTGTAAATATGTCGGAATTTAACTTAGTCATCAAGAAGTATATTTTACTAAAAAAATATAATTTTGGTTATAAATCTTGCATATCTTTAGTCAATATTAAAAAGTTTAAAATAGCTTTAACACGTTTATGAGTTGTTTCTCATAGACTAGAAATTGAAGCTGGCAGATGGAAACAACCTGCCACATTTTACAGTGAACGTTGTTGTAAAGTTTGTGGAGTACTTGGAGACGAGTTTCATTTTATGTTTGAATGCAATCTCTACAAAGATATACGTTATAAATATATTAAACCTCATTTCCACAAAAAAACGCTAGCTTATTTAAAACTATACAATTATTTAAAAGTGATAATGTTAAAGGAGTTCTAAATTTAGCTATCTATGTGTACCATTCTTTTCGCTTTGGACTGAGTATTTGAAAGAAAATTAACTTGTTAAGATGGCATCGTTATGAATGATATTTTATACCTGTCTGACAGCCTTTCAAGTTCATAAGTACTCTTTATGTTCAATCAGACAGTTCAAATTTATATTCGTCTTTGTCTTTAATTTTTTAAACGTAATTCTGTACTTATTAAGATCTGAAGGTGTTTGTTTTTGTTATTATTATAAGAACAATCACAATATGTCTATTCTATCTTGAACTTCGTCTTGTTTGTTCAAAGATCATTTTTGATCATAACAAATATTGTGTATATGTATTAAAACATTATTCCGAATAGACTGAAACTGTACGTTTAATCCATTATTAGCTTCTCACCAGGTATGATATGCCAGAATGTGTTCCGTGCGATGCATCACATACTATTAAACATATTCTTGTTGACTGCATCGACTTCAGCCAATCTGTGTTAAACACTTTGATCTCGAAAACATGAATGCACTTTTTGAAAGTGGCAGGCCTGAAACAATTATTAATTGCATAAAGGAAATCGGAGTATACAATAAATTGTGATACTTTTTATACGATGCCTTTTATATGTATACGTTATACACTATGTATAATACAATGTAAATGAGATTAGTCTCACACACTTATATTTAGTTTCTACAAATCAATTTTAACCAATTCATATCAGTTCTTCTTCATTCGTTTTAATTTATTATAATTTTACGCGGTTTATCCAGGTTCTTGTTTCTTTCCCTTTTATCTAAAATGCATGCTGCATGACCATTAGTTGTCCATGCGCTATAAAACACCATTAAACGTTCTTCTTGTTGTTCAATGTGATTAGCCTCTTTTAATGAAATAAGTACGGTGCCAGTCGTTTCGTACTCAAATAGGTGTTGTTGACTGGCTCTTAAAGAGCCAGACAGTATAAGGCTTACGATTCAACCATACTTTTTCCGTTTTAATACAATTTGATATTGGCCCTCGTTTCATTTTTATTGTTGGATTGTTTCCCTTCAGTTAGATCAAGTCAAGGGAGGGATAGTTAAACATGTTTATAAGGTTGTTGTCATCTTTCTTAATATCTTAGAATTTGCGTTTATCAAGAAAGGGTGATATTGTTTGTAACTCTCATTCACGTACATATTGTACTCTGATACATTTATATTCAACTATATACACATACATACAGAATGAAACAAAAACATTACTGCGTAAAACATCGGCATGAAGAGAAGGTCTCACGATAATATTGTTAGATATATGCAACAATATACAAACAAGTAGTTTTGTAATCCGAGTTTTAAATTGACGAACGTCATATTTCACTTGAATGCTGGATTATTATTAATTGAAATATGCATTGAATAGCCACTCGAAACCTGCGATACGAAGCACAGAATTTTAATCAATGGCTTATGTAAATACTCTTTCCAGTATAATTTCTGTTTTAGCAAAAATAAATTTGAATTGATCGAAATGATAAATTTGTAATATTAACCAATATGTATTGCAAAATTGCAATATAATATGCACGGCTGTACATTATACAATGTGTAAATGAGTGCAAATTCATAGCAATAAAGCCATAAATTAAATAACCACAAACCCTATTAGTATTGTCATATTTATTCATGCACAGAAATATTATTCTCTCGAAACACACAGAAATTTTCATGAATTTGTAATTCTCCGCAAAATCGGCTTCTCGACATTTACATCGATTTTACGTTAACACGAAGTATTTCAACAGTTCCGATGTCAAATATAATTTTTGTTTGTCTTGACGTGACGTCACAACCAATGTTTCCCCCTCCGGGTTCGCGCGTCTTTGATACAGTGCATTATTTTAGAAATAAAGAAAGTGTTGAAAACACCACGACGTCATTTGTTGTTTTGTTCGTTACTAGAGGTATTGAAGGTAAACTTTCGGCGGAATCACGAACCGAAATCCGGAGTGGTACCGCATGCCTATATTAGGTAGAAAAATATCTGTACGTTGTCAAATACCGAGATGTATAGAGTGAGGTGTTGGGGTGTATTGAGGTCTGTTTCATATTAAATATAAACACAGTTATCCGTCATCTTTATTAATATATTATCCTTTTACAAGATTTATTCTACTTGCTTTTCTTTTAATCAAATGTGCACTTTATGACCATTAGCTCTCGATGTGCCATGAAAGTCCATTTAACATTAAAAATCGTAAGTATTTCTGCAAGTTGCAAATACCAAAAGGCGTAGAGTGAGTTATTGAGGTCGGCTTCGTGTATTGTAGTCTTCTCTATAGTTAAAGGCGGACCAAGTCTAGAGCTGAACTAAATAAGACATATCACCTACGTTAGTAAAAATACTCCTAGACTGACGCTGACACCCAAAAACGTGCTATCGATGGTCAAATGGCAACTGTATGTTCTAGAAAATATTTTCTCACGTGGGCAAAATAATTGCATAAACAAACATAGCCAGTTTAACTTATCCGGGTTCAGTCTTTTCACACCTTCAGATGTGACAATTATACTGATATTAAAAAAGTGGTTATAGTGGAAAGAAACCGTTGAAATAAATGCTCACCGCTTCGTGTAAACAATGACACTTCGCCGCTGGATATTTTGCATTGTTCGGGTTTCTGAGGCAAATTTACTCGAGAACGGTCTGAAAATCTTCGCATAATTGTCGAGTATTCGGAATTCGGAAGCTTAGGTTTTCAGAAGTACGCTCTGTATAGAAATGATAGGGAAAATAGATAGTACAAATAATTGGCTACTTCAGGTAGCACAAATAATTTTTACCTCGGGTAGTGCAAATAATATATCACCTCGGATAGTACAAATAATTGGTTACCTCGAGTGGTACAAATAATTTCGTACGCAGCTAGAGTAAGCCTTTTATGACGCAAAATGTAGAAAGAAAACTACATGAATTCCTCCTCCATAAATAGCTTCTATTGTTATTCTTATCTTCTTAATGTTAATTGAAAGTCCCTTAATATACCTTTCTAAAAAAGCGAGCACAATCACCATTAGATTTTATTCCTAACATTTTATCATTATTAAAACGAATTTGTTCTCCATTTCAAGATTTACATTTCCGACAAATCTGCATGGTAATTGCTTTATATGTCTTTCTTAATTGCCTCACAAAACCAACATCACTTAATATGATACATTTAATATTTGCATATTTTAATTGCCAAATAAAATCTATGTTCTGTTTTTTTTATGCAATTTGGTCACCTTAACAATAATGGAAATTTCCATAATATATCCTTCTGAAGCTATGACTACATTCACCATTAAATTGTATTCCTGACATTTTTTCATATTATTGAAACGGATTTGTACTCCATTTCACGAATGACAGTTTCGACTAATTTGCATGGTAATTGCTTTATATGCATTTTTTGATTGCGTCACATAACACCACATACTGATATAAATATATATAAAGATATATTTGTTTTTATTGTCTAATAAAATATATCGTCAGTTTTTTATACTTACTGGTGTTTCGTAAGTTTCAATAACGTGCTTTTTCTCAAAGTATGTTGATCCGGATTCATAATTCGGGGCTGCTCCCCAACCCCAATCCAAATTGGTACACGTGTTGGATGCGTCCATCTTTTTTGCCAAAATGGAGTTATGCCCAGCATCACTAGCGCACTTGATATTCTCTGGACTGCCTTCACCGTAACTTCTCACCAACTGTGTTTTTATTGTTTCTCCATGTACTGCGTTTATCACCACCAAAATTCCACAAAATCCTTTGATCCTTTTCCAGTTCATTGTCTATATTTTCCTCTCCTTTGTTCTTTTACAATATATTTTCTCTCAAGTTGTTTCTTCAACTTTTAATCTTCTGGTTTCCAGTCCAGACTGTATTTGTAATTCTCCTATTGTCTTGATTTACACAGTTTTTGCATTACCGATAAACCTATTATCAATATCTTTTCATGTTGATATTTGCATTTGAGACGTGTGATGGATAATTAATTAAATTGTGAATTATTTAAAGATATCTCTGGTGCATATTTGAAATCAGAGAACAGGAGAAACCACGTGAAACATTTACAGTATCAATAAATATGCAATAATACATTTCCATTTGAATTCGACAAATCATATGTTATCAATGCCCTTAAGTGTTAACACGCGTAACGATACAGACATGTTTTATTTAAAGGTTTGAGGTTGATTCGTGCGCCGGCCTGTCTAGGTAGGCTTTTTAACAAAGAAAATCTTGGGTTGGGTCTCTCTTCCAACAAATGGCACATGCGCAATATTTCCTTTGATAAAACAGATCTTTCAGAATAGACAAGCCTGTTTTAAAAATAACTCGGTGTGTAATTGCTGTTCCATAGTTCTCATTACTTGATTTATATGAATTTGATGTTATTTTGAAGTTTGTACATGCTTGGATATATATTTACATAATCAAAACATTGTCCAACATTTACCTCGGTACCTTTTTAGGAGACTCAAGTTAGAAATGACGTTGATTTGTACAAAAATCTTTTAGAGGAAACACTCGTTGAACAGATATAAAATAATACAAATCAGGAGAATATTGATATTTTGTTTAAACATGAAGGAACTATAACGTCAACCAAATATTAATTCGTTAATATGCTTTTGGTCAGTGCATGAGGAATTCCTGGTCAATGTGGCGCTTTTAACGGAAATGTATTTAGCCTGAATATCAAATATACGTTTTATAAAGTTTTTGAACTTACAATAATTGATTTGTCTGATAATTTGGTATATTGAAGATATAATGATGTTTGTGTACGGTCCCTAAATACTCTGTTGATATTATGGTTCCTTTTCACTGCAACCTATTTGATATCTTGCTTAATTTTGACTTCTTCCTACTTGATTTCTTGCTCAGTCTTTGAATTTACTTATATAAATACTTGTTTAGTCTTTGAATTTACTTATATGAATACTTGCTCAGTCTTTGAATTTACTTATATAAAAACTTGCTCAGTCTTTGAATTTACTTACATAAATACTTGCTCAGTCTTTGAATTTACTTATATAAATACTCGCTCAGTCTTTGACGTGAAATTGTTCCTTTCATATTCCTAACTGAGTCTTTTACTCCTTCCTATTTGAAACTTTTCACATAATATATAATAGAATATTTCAAACAAAATTAGAAAAAAAATATTTAAAAAGAAAATAGTTTATTTTTCTCATAGAATATCTATAGAAAAGAATGGCTATTTCTATAATTCAATATTTCGGTTGCTACAGTAACAAATACATATTCTTAGATATTGTGTGTTGCAAGTTCAACAACATGAAATTATCGAAGTAACTTGTATACATATTAAATGAAATAAGCCACATATATCAGTATAATATATACATAATAAATTATATCCATTACTGTGCAGAAAGATCTTGTCAACATCAAACAAACTACCAATGACAGTAATATTAAATATTCAATAATACAGTCAAATCCCGTTACAACGACATAATTAGTTCAGATGTTCGAAATGTCGCTGTACACTGCTTATACTAAAATGTATAATGACAAAGAAGTCATCAGGTTTAGATGAGTAACAAATGAGAAGGTTTATGCCTAGTGGTTTCCAAAATTTCCACGTTGATTCGGAATCCGAAAGGGTTGTCATATTGAACAAAACATACAGTCTTGATATCCGTTCCCGTAAGATTTGTGCTGGTAAGTGAAAATGTCACTGTATCGAGTGTCGTTGTAATGAGAAGAATTGTTTCTAAAACGGTTGAAGAAATATCCAAAAACCGCTGCATCTAAGTAGTATGGTAGAGTCATAAATAAACAATATAAAATAATATTAAGTTGAATTTAACAAACATATTTTGTAATAAATGAACATTCTGATATCAATTTTAATACATTAAACAGAAGTACACGTACATGTTCAATTATGCACAAAGTAAGTGAAGTAGAAAAGAGACACATTTATTTTCACCTTGAATTTCCTTATTTATCTTTCTTAATGTTGGTAACTAACTACTGGCCTACGTCTGTGCGTATTTTTACGATTATTCCGAAAACTTCTGCGCTCTGACGTGACCCGCACGATTATCTTATTCGTTGTTCTTACAAATGCGCACTACATGATGTAATTTAGTTTAATTATTTATACTCGACTGAGTATTTAGTTGAGATTAAAGAGAAGAAATAACTTTCATGTTCTGGAAGTGTATACCTACGAGCGCCTGTAAGTATAATCATACCAAAGTGATTTTCATAATTTAAGTGAAATACCACCAGATGATATAGTTTGAAGTAAAACGCCGATTTTAACATCGCCATTGCAATGAAAAATAGACTCATTCTTGTTGCGTTCTCATTATGGGACCGACATTTTGACAGCATTGAAAACCGGTCCGAAAACAACGGCCGTTATAATTAGATTTTCTTAAACGTGAAGTCATTCCTGAGTGATGTTTTCTTGCAAATACATCACCTTTGTATGTACATAGATTTAGTGTACAGATATTATATGCACAATTATAGGCAACTATGAACAAACAGATTCAATAATAAAACATACAAACGGTCGTTCATATAATCCATGAAAACCTGACAAGCAGTGTACAAAAATACTAAAAAATACTCAAATACTTAAAGGGAGAGAATTCCACACTGAAACTAGAAAAATATATAACGAACACTTAAATAAAAGTATCTTATAGGATTGAGCGACACATTTAATTTAATTGATTTTGTTGATATTTTATAAAAAAAATATGTAGCACGAGTAAATTCTGTTTTTATCATATTTTTAATTACAGCTTATTTAATGATATTTAATAATCATTATTTAACCATAGCATATCTAATCATACCATTTTAATCGTACCAGTTTTTAATCATAGCATTTTTACTTCGTGGCTAAGGCCATAGATATTATCCGTACATCTGAAGACTCAATATTTCATACAATTTTATGTTTCCTTTTTTACAATAACTTTAATATGAAAAGTTTTCCTGATTTCGCAGAATATGGTTTTATTCTGGGGTTTAGTTACGTTAAAGTCAAAGCAATTATTATAATTATTTTGTGATTTCATTTTGTCTGCAAATTCAAAGCTTAAAATGAGCTTAACACAAGATATAACAAATCGAATGAAATATGAACTGTTCAATGGTTGTCTCCGGTGTAACATTTTTTTTCAACTGAGAGCAACTTTAAGTCAGTCAAAATATTTGTCAGTACTCATAAATATTACTGCTTGTATTCATTAAAATTAAAGTAAGTAATCAAATGTCACATGATATGCACCACGTTTTTTTTTTCGTTAATTTACACACCAACAAATTCAACCTTGTGTAAAAGAGTAGCGGTGTGAGGATACATCAAAATTCTTGCGTTTTGTGGTGGAGTGTAGTGGTTGTACCGAACAATTTCGTTATCATCAACGAGGACCTGAAAAATAAAATACTGCTGTCGATAAAAATAAATTACCACAATTTGCAAGCTGGAGTATATTAAGTAATTTCTTCAAAAATGCCAAATCTACATGCACTCATCCTGTCCATACGTTATCAACTGGTAACATATAGAAATATAACTAAAATTTCGATTCTAAAAAAATAAGAACATTTTGCATGTATACACTGTTTTATCCGAAAACCACATGCAGTGCATTTAAGTCCGCGCTTGGTTATTCCTCCTCTGTATCGAAACAAATAGTACGTTTTATTATTATTATTTATCATTATTGCTACGTTACAATGGAATGAGTTTAAAGAGCAGGCAGCCAACTTTAAATTTTTAAGTTACTGTTACATGTCAACTAATTATTCCAAAATGTCTCACATCACTCATCACACAAACTTAGCAAAACGAAATATCTCAAATTGACACTTGAAAAAAAAACAACAACGTACGAAGCTCATAGAACATACCATAGAATCATGATAAACAATCCTAGAAATACATTAATTGGGCTCAACCCTTGATTGCCATCATAAAATTGAAATGATGAAAACTTTCAAAAAGTCACACTATGGGTCTAATATGATTTATAAATGTTGAATTTAATATCTAAAGCATATAAAACTAGTAAACAGATTATTCCAAACCCTAATGTAACGATATCGTTTGTATGGCTATTATTCTATGTAATTAAATCTACTTTGATGAAATAGTTACCCTGAAAGGAAGGGATTTCGAATAATAAAACTAAATCTGAATTTTATTATTTCCTTGTACGCAATAATTCATTCATTGAATCAAAATAGTGAATACTAAATACGGCATTTAATTGCTTCATAAAAATGATTATCGTTTCGTTATCTGATTCACATCCAGCTACATATGTGTTGTATAAACTCGCTCCTTATTTCCAGAAAAATAACATCACACATACCTGCATATCGTTAGCCAATGCTTTAAATGTAATTTTATATATCCGTCCGTCCGTGAAAGGATACGGTTGGAGATGAACATGATCCACCCAGCCGCGGTAATATATTTTAACCCTCGCATAATCTGAAAGTGACAATTTGGAAATACATAGTTCATAGATATTTTCGAGAATAAAATAATTAATAAAAGTCACCATTCAACATTGATCCCACATGCTGTTAATAGGATGAACCCTGGGCACGTTACGTGTTCTCTGAGACGATTTTGTCTACAGCATTATTCCCGAAGCATTTTCCGCAATCGTTGATTGGAATGTTTATTGTAGAGGAGTGGGTAGTTGTTTGTGAAGAATAGGGTCAATACTGATACAGAACTTAGATCAAGGTTTTTGCCCTTCGGTACTTAATTGAGATTCTTAAACCCCAATATGTTTGGCTAACTTTAATGTATTCATGATTCGATGTGCTATTAATGATCATGTATGAATACAATCCACTTTGTGCCACATTAATACATCAGTTTTTAAAATTTCTAGCCTGATAATTGAAGTTTCGACTTAATCACACGCACGCTCGCACTCGCGCGCACACACACACGGAAACATTATGTGATGAAAATCGTTTCTTATATATCTGTTTTACAGCTATGCCTTCGTTTGTTGTATTTTATTTGGATTATTTCAAATTTTATTAACAAATCAAAATGATAATGTAGCCAGTGCAATGTAAATACACAACATGAAGGTCCGGTCGTAGTGAACATGTGTGTTGTTAGTTAATCATTTGCCAATAGGGTTTTCCATATGTATTATAATTCCACAAGCTATGACTTGTGTCTCCCTTCTTTTTGTAGGCAACCCTCTTCTCACTCTAGCATGTTAAGCACAAAGTGAGCAATTTCCCCGTGCCAGAAACCCGCAGTTTTTGTGATCATCGTCTTTACTCTCTGAGGATCGAAATAATTGACTGGATTCATGTTTTAAAATATACCTTTGAAGAAAATCCATTTGTTTACACACATTTGTTTATCTACGAGACTGGTTCATGATAGAGAAATGAAATAACTGCCGATAATATGCATGAATACAACATCTCACTCAGCACATACTACAGTATTAAGACCTACTTATGACCGAGACCACTTTTTTCGGACCGGTTATCATAACCAATGTTAATGAGGCCATCCCATTACAATGACCGTTTTATTCGCACCAACAGTGGGTCAGAATAATTTAGGTTTCATCATACCTGTCAGTTTGAAATTTGTAAAATTTGTATATAATTTATGTATAAATATATTTACATATAGTGATGATGTTTTACCTTCTGTGGGTTTCAAAAACATGTGTACCATCACTATTTCTTCGTCCCCAGAATAAACATTATACGATTCATCTAATGTGTCAAGCATTTGAAAAACTCCGTAGCTGAAAATTGTACACAATGCTTACATTTCGGTTATGTGTCAAATAAATTAAATACTGCGGTAAATGTGTTTATCTATTATAGGTACAGCACGATACTTCGGGGTTTTGAACAAAAATGTAAGTTGTAAACAAAACTTTGGAATACTAATTGAACTAGATTTAAATAGTATAGTATTACTGGGTATTGTTGAAATTGCCGTATTTCATTATCTCAATATGAGCGATTTTTACATAATGCAAAAAGTAGGGCAGCCAAATTATGCTTGCGGATTCCAAAATTTAACATTTTTTTATCATTATTTTGCAAGTTATTTGAAACCATCATTTCGATGACTACGTATCAGTATAAATTATTACAAATTTTTATAAATGTCATTACAGTTATTTTGGTACGTTATTTTTGTTTAAATTGAGCTTTCCTTAAAGAAATATAATTTGATTAAATAACCACAACAAAAAAACGAAATTCAGTTTGAATTGATATCTATTTCCAAATGAAAATGTAAAATGAAGCGAACAGAAAATTGAAAAGTTGAACTGGTGAAGTGAAGGGAAGATTATTGAAAAAATTGAAATTGAAGAAATATTACGAATTCACAAGAAAACGTACTAAGGTGAACTTATACTGGCTTCACAAATGTTTAAATTACATAATTAAGCTGCGCCCTTCGTATGAATCATTTGTGCTCAGGTAGAGGTGTTGCAAAATTACACAGATTTTTACATAGCTTATGTTTACATCGATCTATGTCAACTATGACGTCACAAGCTGAGGGATGTTACCGCGTCGATATTTTCGACAGACGCGATATTTATCAGATCGTTTATTCAATTTATGCGGCCAATTTTCATTTTTTGAAAGTTAAACTTTATGTAGGTATGCAAAATTGTTTTCCAAAATCAAACAATAAGATCTTTCAATTCTAGGTTTTACTGTGCTTAATATATTTTGAACGGTAATACATACTTAAAATCATTCGTCGTAAACTCCACATACATGTCAATGTGAGCTCCAGGTGCGAAAACTATAGGGAGCCTCACAATTTCTTCAGGATCGACCTGCAAAACAATAGTTATATCCAGAAATTATAGTCAAGATACATTCTTTTTTCTATTGCCTTACTCGATAAATATGATAATGAATTTTGCTATAACTACAAATTAGTAATGCTCATTATAGAAATTTGATCCATTTAATTTAACACAAGCGAAATATAACAAATTGGTTTTAATTAGGATTTTGTAAGCCGATGTGAACGAGCTAGAATAGAAAATAAAGGAACAAATAAAAAAATCTACCGTGAGATAGCAATACTTACGTACATATCAGCAGATATATATATATTTTTCTTCCAATTACCTTTGTAATTCTATTACATGTATCAGAATAATGCAATTAAGACAGTGATATATAATCATCGTTTGAGTCTGTAATACAATGGGTGACTCTTATCTCTTATCTCACAAAATCAGAATACAAATGTCAAAAAAACTCCATTGTAAGGGAAATTTTGCCATCATGGATATTTATATTTATAACATATTTTACCCTCCCCCCTAAAAAAACAAAACGAAAATGATATTTCTTCACCGTGCACAAAGAAACAAACTCAAGGGTCCAAAACAAGAACAAATTTATAACATATAATAACAGTATGATTTGTTGCTTATCGTTGTTTGAGTCATACAATTAAGACATCAGTTATTTTGAATAGTGTGTTTACCTTTTTAAGAGTTTCATTGTCTAATTTGTACATGCGTTTAGACTTTCCTGTTACAATTGGTGAAATAACATGACAAAGAACATCAGATTTATTTAACCAAATTACATCTTTCTTTCTACTTTCTAGACCACTGGTAAAGACTCTTTTTTGCCTCCATAAAATCTACCTCATACATGTCTCGTCCTCATCAACGATCTTGCAAGGATTTCTCACAGGGGGCTAGCACGTTGAAGGGATGTAGTATAATGCTGTATTAGGCCTAAAATGGCCACATTGACCAAAAACATGTATATCATATATATACATATACAAGGGTTACAACTTCCGAAATGACAGAAATGACAGGATTTCTCAGGAGACTCTCTTCAATAACGGCTTACACCTTCCAATTCTCCGTTGCCTAATCTCTCACAACATATATTCTTAAAGTACCAATAACAGCTGTCAGTGGCACTTTACGGACTTTCTGTTTTTCCTTGGCGCATTTACTTCAAAATACTAAACAGGAAACTGCAATTTTTCGTAGTTTGATAGTTTCGCCCACTCGCCGAAATTTTGAGCATCATGGATAGCAAATTCACCGCATCTGATAGCTTCATCCGCAAGCCTTTTACAACTTCCACATAGACCATCACATGGACTCTTGTCATATTCACTCTCAAAATAATTCCATTCTGTATGACTGATGTAAATAACATGATGATTGGAAAAGAATGTTGAATATGCATTTATTTCTATGTTGACTTGATTGCGAGTCACTCCAATAATGGACTGTGTTAAAATTTGAATTTGTCTTACTTCGGGTAGAATATTATCTATGAACGTCATTGCAGTTGATGTTTTATGACGTTTAACTGGGTACCCAGCTTTTGTTTGAAGGATAACAAAATTGCACAGAAAATCATCACTTGACAACTGATTTCGGTTTGTGCGATTAGATTTTGTATTTGATTTTGAAAGATACATGAGGGATATTCACAGGCATTTAAAATGAATCTAAATTGATCTGGTATTACTTATATTTGAAGAAAAAATTACAGTATCAGAAATTTTGTGAAAAGTAAATTCACTCATAGATAAAAACTTATTTATTTAGCTTATTCGAAACATCTGTGTCATAAAACTCACGAATAAAACCGATACTGATTTAACCCTTTGCCTCATAAGCATATTTTTGACTTTTCCAAATTCAAAGCTAATATACAAAACATAAACATCAATTTATTTACGAAAATTGGATTATTTCTCTCTGATAAAATGGAAAACATTGTGGAAAAAGAAGCCATTACTCATCACAAACAATGGCTTCTTTTGCCACAATGTTTTCCATGCTTCAGATGCGGGGAAATGCGGTATTATGAGGCAAATGGTTAATACAGCTCACAGTCTTAGCACAAATATATGACCAACTTAAAGTTTATGTGCTGGCGACTGTAACGGAAATTTAATATACAGGTTACTATTACAGTTACTATCATATTTGTAACTTTTATGCCGATTCAGTGTCAGTGTATGATGCAACACACATACCACAGAAAAATGTGTACAATAGAAAAGTGGACTTATCACCTGATGGACTTAGTAGTTGAGAATCAGTGTTAAGTCTATCCAAAGCTGCGATAGTTTCAATTTAAAATAAATCAGAGAATTTTAAGGACAAACTATCTCTTGCACAAAATGGATCCAAGAAATAGTATGTCTGCTTTCTGTA
Source organism: Lutraria rhynchaena (assembly GCA_008271625.1). Classification (NCBI taxonomy): domain Eukaryota; kingdom Metazoa; phylum Mollusca; class Bivalvia; order Venerida; family Mactridae; genus Lutraria; species Lutraria rhynchaena. The sequence continues at coordinate 2,337,554 of VIBL01000036.1, forward strand.
AAGACCTTCCTGAAACCATTCAACACTTATTTTATGAATGTTCTTTTACTCAAATATTTCGGAAAAAATATAAAAGGCTTGACTAAGAGTAATTGTTCATTCAAGGTGCAAAATAAGAATTCATTGTTACCGGAGGTTCGTATACTTCAACAACGTGTTTTTTCTCGTAATAGGTTGATCCGGTTTCATAATTAGGCGCTGATCCCCAATTCCAGTCCAACCCAGTGCAAGTGTTTGAGTCACTGATCTTAATAGCCATACTCTCCCTGCTTCCAGCTTCTTTGTAGCAAGTCATATCATCGCCGACGCTCGAAATTCTCTGTAACTTTGTCTTAATTTGAACTCCGTGTGAAAATTTTGCAATAAAAACAATAATGATGACTTGCTTACTCATCCAATCCATTATCACTTTCTCTTGCAAATGTAAGTATTGTCTGAAAATAATCTTAATTGTTTATTTCATACCCCAACCATGTATCAAATTTCCGTGTTCAGAATTCACTAAGATTTGTTCACCGTTGCTCGGGTTCATAACAAATGTATCACCATTAATGTTCATGCTAATGGGGCATTGGATGGTGTTTAATGGCGCATTTATCATTTATGTAATATTTAGAAAACTAAGAAAATATGAATAAGTAATGTTACGTTAATGCAAGTCTGTACAATAGTTTGTTATTAGCCAAACATCACTTCTGGTTTCTTTTGATGTGTTAAAATGTGTTGCTTAAATTGTCTGGATATTCCGCGAATTTAAAGGGACTAGACTCCAGGGTTATGATTTTCATATATCTGGAAACTCCATCCATTTGATAGTAACTATATTAAAACAATAATAAAAAATGAAAATAAAATAATAAATCCCCACCTACCTATCCTATTTTTTTCAGAGTAGGGAGCGGAAACAAGCTATTTTTGGCCTTACTGATTGGGGATCTATTGTCAGCTGTTATAGGTAAATATCTAAAATGTATACCATTCGCAAGATACCTTATTTTTAATTAAAAAAACTTAACCTAAGATGTTTCGATGAAACAGGTCCAAAATGAGTAAAAAATATGTATGCACGTATTAATCGTTCATCACGCAATAGAAGTATGCACCAATTAAGCTCTAATTCTCTTTTAATTTCAAATTCATTAAGCTTCACCAAAATCAACATCTTTAGTCAATAATTTAAATCGACATCTATCCATTTATACGTATATATATATTCATTGATGTTATCAAATGGTTACCATTAAACAGCTACTGATAATGCACCTCGAACACTCATGGGACCCTTTTCCATTTACTGCTTATCGATGAGGTATATTTGGTGATGTGCTATATATCATAGATTTACATGGAGAAATGGAGAAATACTATAGCCAGCAAATCAACAAATTACTTATTTTCCCTTTGATTCTTGTAAGCTGAAACACTGCATCTTGTTAAAACAAGAACACTGATTACGTATCAACAGTATTGGTCCATAATATGTAAAGGTATCCTGCAGAAAATTGTCGTTAGAATCCCTTATAACCATCATCTTCATGCAGTCTAATTCAGACATGTGCCCACCAAGAGTATTTGTTTAAACATAATTGTAAGATTCTACATAACTTTCGTCCATACATTTGAAATCATTTAATATTATTGCCACTACATTTTATTTCTGGATTACAAGCAATTCTTGTTTCATTTGTTTCTGGCAATATAAATCAATACTAAAGATAAATAAAACAATTATTTATTAAAATTCTTGAATATTTGTTAAAATTGTATTAATGAACAATATAAAATATCATTTAAACAATGTTTCAAAGGATCGTCCGCCATCAATTTCTGGTTATACAATAAATCTACACGCTGACAAATTCGATCTTATTTAGCAACAAACCAACTCCTTCATTGAATTTTAATCGTCTTGCATTTTGTGGCGGGATACGGTGACTGTAATTAGCAACTTCTATATCGTCTATGAAGATCTGAAGTATTAAAACGGTCTCCAGTTATTTAAGCATTTTGATATTTCATTAGCTTTTATCAATTTCCTATTTCTGAAGCTTTAACAACGTGTATAATTGAGGTACCATAATAAAGCTCTCACTGGACCTCGTGACGTCATAATTTTCAAGGCCGCGTGAAGTTGCCGGCTCCTTGTGGAAGGGTAAGTTAGTACTGGTTAGTATACAGTCCAGGAAAACATGGTTAGGTGAACCGGTCGCCGTATATAACAGAAAAATTGTTGAAAAACGGCGTTATACCCCAGAGACAGTAAGTCACATACAAAAAAAAACACAAAAAAAACACAATTTTCAAATAACGTTAGTTATGCAGTAGGGCTGCGAGAGAAAGTCTTCATATGGATTTAATAAATATTGTCATCAATTTAAATCCTTCATCCGTGGTGATGGGTTAAATTAAGACAGCTGTATTTGTCCGCGAGCGCCAGAGTTTAGAAAAAATGAGTTAAACGAAATATCGTTGTATAATATATTCAGACCACATTCAGTCGGCAGGATTGGGCAGTGTACGACAATAATACCTATACATGAAGGTTCGCTAATATGCCAGGCCGGCCTGTCAGGTCGTCACTTGTCCTAAATCGATAGCGGAATTGGACAAGATTTAGTCAATGACTGTTCAAATTAATGTATTAGCTGTGTAAAGCAATGAATAAATCAATTACCAATTTTTTTCTTGAAATGAATTGTTGTTAATTAGATGACTTGTCTTTTTCTGTATTATATTATAATAAATATAAAACATGTTCATTTGAGTAAAATGTACGAGTATTGTATACAGACAATATGACGCAATGATGAGTCTTGTGTCGTAATTCCAATACCACACTGCTACGTTTGATGCTACCCAGTCCTTTAATTCATATACGTCGTAAACATGTTTACATGTTAACCTAATTTGTGTTGGAAATGATTTGTTTGTACTTGTTCTATGAAGTTTTATATACTTCACTTCGACACAGACGGTATTGCAAAATGATGTTTTATTTAGGAAGAGTGATTAATTGCATGCGCCTGTACGAAAACTCGTGCTATATAAAACAATAATTAACAAAACGTCAAGATCTTTTTCCATTCTAATACGTCATTAACATGCAATTTAGTGAATAGACACCGGTGTTACTTTTTTTACACGGTGACATCACATAACGGTGAACAGCATCGCTCAATATTGTTTATTTAAACACAGTAGGTCTTCGTTTACGTTGAAAAGTCGACGTCAGTGTTAGAATATTTATTAAACGACGGCCGTTCAGTAACGTTAGTAATTAAGGTACGCGTTAACGTGGCAGTGTTGTGTTTCTTGTCGAATTTTTTTTTAATATTGTAATGTTAACTATTTGTTTATTTATTCTATTTGAGTTTAGCTTTTTCATGAACACTATTTTAACATTCGACTTTGGACAGGTCTTACCACACTCTCGAGGTTACCATGAAAAAGCATCGTCAGTCAAATTATCTCAAATAAACATGTACCGTGTTATGGGTTTCAGCCCGCCCACGGAGTTCAATATGAAAAGCGTGAGATCTACGGGCTTCGTGTTCGTGTGTTCGAGCCCAGGGTGCGGCCAATGTTCTCTATGACGATTTGGTTGCAAACAATATATTTAAGAATATTTCTCTTCCACCGTTGATCATAGTTGAGGAATTGACAGTTAGTTTCAAAGTAGACATCTATGCGAATAATGGACCTTTTAGTTTAAACTGTATGCACTTGTGATACATAACTGAACATATGTTCGTTTCAATTCACATAACTCTGACCTGCAATATCTTGCACAATATCAAACGTAGAAGTTCATCACCCTAGAGCTGGCTCGCATTGACTTTATCACCATTGAATGATCGACCTGCTGAGAGCATCCTCCTCTTGATTAAAAGTGAGAAACAAGCAGATAATTAACAAGCTGTACCATTTTCCTACAGCTGTTACGAAATCTCGGAGTGAATGCTAATTTCACGTGGCTAAACATACCTGCATATTGTTGGACCGCGCTTTAAATGTAATTTTGTGGGTGGAACCAGCGGGAAAAGGATATGGTCTAATGTATGCGTGGTTAATCCAACCACCACGATAAGACTTGACAGTTACTTGGTCTGAAATAGATGATTACTTTTATATAACAGTTTCTTTTTTGCTTTGCGCAATGTGATACATATTAAAGTGGTACAAGGAATTACACTACTTTCGATTGAAAAGGCACATTTAACTTAATTTTGTATTAACGCATTTCAATATAGTCAAATTAATTCATTTAATTAAAGTTTAAACTAGAGCATTTAAGTAATATGTTAAATAGTTTACAAGATCTCGCATGCTATGGACAAATGAATTTGTCATCCACATAACATTGTACTATGATTATACACTCCAGATAATGCGATACATCCATCGTTTCCATGTCACTGCAAGCGATTAAAAGTGGCGTGTTCTCCACACAGAAAAACAACTTTATGTGTAAATGTTTTTTATCCTTGTTTTATTCAAGAATCAATGTTTCATATTTTCATTTGTGGTAAATAAACTGAAAAGTAACCATTGCTTTGCTAATACAAACGGAATTCTTCTTTCATTCTGTTTGTAAAATATATAGGTTCTTGTACTGTGGTGTTGTGTATGATACAAAGAAAAATGAATGATTAAAAACGCCAAAAATGTCTTCGGAAAATATATTTTCTTGCGTTTGATTTTAAGAATTAGTCAGAAAATAATTTCCTCCGATTGGATAAGATCCATAGTATATGTTATTTAATCCACAGTAAGTTGGTAGCTACGTTACTTGATAAACAAGTAACTTGATTGGCTAATAAAAGTTGTTATAACCAATGAAATTGAGATTAGTTAACGAAATGTTCGATTTCTCGTGCATACGAATTCATTCAGCTTTGGGCACCTATGCTTACCAGACATAAATTTATATTTAAACACGTTTAAGGAATTCTTAATTGAACTAAACTATGCAGAGTTTAGAAAGTAACATGTGTGGATATATATTAGAAGTGTATTATGTATGTGTTTTATGTAAACGGTTGAAAGTTGTAAGCATTGCCCAAGTGTTACTTATAAATATACTATATTAACTAATATGGTTAGGTGTTTGTTATTTGTATCTGATGAGGTTAGAGGAATAAATGAGAACAATGTGTGTCCAATGTGCAAACCTTGAAAACATTGAACAACAAATATATAAGACTATGTCGAAACGTGGATGGGAAATGCACAAGTGTTTCATACGACTGTTTGACCTGCCTTGTAGGGGTGGATCGTCAAATCAAATTAAACACACTTTATTGTTTGTCTTTAACAATGCATTTAATTACCAGTATGACCGTGATAAATCAACTTAAAGCTGTTTCTAATATGGACTTTGGGTTGGTGAGTTCTAGCGCAAATGTTTTCTATGTCAAATTGGTTAAAGGTTTGTGTTTATGATCATTCTACCCACACAGCTCGAGTGATTTATGTGGATAAGGTGGCAGTTACTTGCGGTGGATAATGTTAGTACTGGTACAAAACCCTGGAAGACTGATTAGTTTAACTGTCTGTTGTTATATAACTGAAATACTGTTGACAACAGGCGTAAAACCCTGAACTTAACATTCAGGCAATTTACCGGCGACTTATCGTTCCATTCTATCTTTTGTTGGTTGGTTTTGTTTCGTTTAAAATGATGTGTGTGCAGCATTTGTACAACATTTTGTTATTATTTGGTCTTCTTTTGTATTAATTTACAACTTTTAATGTTATTATATCATAAAATTTTATAAATATGTAAATATCATTTGAGAGACAGATTGCAAATCCGTCGTAAGAAATATGAACGAATATCATTGACCAATGCATTTTAACCGTTTACACAATATTTATGTGTTATTTCTATTGAAAATATCGTACCGATGTCTGGTCGCAAATACAAATGCGTCAAAACTCCACTACTGCTACCATCCAGTGTATCAAGCAAATCAATTGCATGTCTGGAAAAAAGTGTGGCATCTTTAATAAGACATAAATTGTAACATTTAATGAAGTTATTTAACTTAAAAACGGTAATTCGCCAGTAAGACTTTAGTGAGAAATTATTACACTGAAATCTTTAAAATACAAGTTTCAAAGCTGTACTAAACCTAATTTGGAAAGATGGTCAAGACAGAATATAATTATCGTATGTGCTGTTCGTACATTAGACTACACTAATATTTATTATCGTATGTTCTATTCGTACATTTGACTACACTAATATTTATTATCGTATGTTCTATTCGTACATTTGACTACACTAATATTTATTATCGTATGTTCTATTCGTATATTTGACTACACTAATATTTATTATCGTATGTTCTATTCGTATATTTGACTACACTAATATTTATTATCGTATGTTCAATTCGTACATTTGACTACACTAATATTTATTATCGTATGTTCTATTCGTACATTTGACTACACTAATATTTATTATCGTATGTTCTATTCGTACATTTGACTACTCTAATATTTATTATCGTATGTTCTATTTGTATATTTGACTACTCTAATATTTATTATCGTATGTTCTATTTGTATATTTGACTACTCTAATAATTATTATCGTATGTTCAATTCGTATATTTGACTACTCTAATATTTGTTATCGTATGTTCTATTCGTATATTTGACTACTCTAATATTTATTATCGTATGTTCAATTCGTATATTTGACTACTCTAATATTTATTATCGTATGTTCTACTCGTATATTTGACTACTCTAATATTTATTATCGTATGTTCTATTCGTATATTTGACTACTCTAATAACTATTATTGTATGTTCTATTTGTATTTGACTACTCTAATAATTATTATCGTATGTTCTATTCGTATATTTGACTACTCTAATATTTATTATCGTATGTTCTATTCGTATATTTGACTACTCTAATATTTATTATCGTATGTTCAATTCGTATATTTGACTACTCTAATATTTATTATCGTATGTTCTACTCGTATATTTGACTACTCTAATATTTATTATCGTATGTTCTACTCGTATATTTGACTACTCTAATATTTATTATCGTATGTTCTATTCGTATATTTGACTACTCTAATAACTATTATTGTATGTTCTATTTGTATTTGACTACTCTAATAATTATTATCGTATGTTCTATTCGTATATTTGACTACTCTAATATTTATTATCGTATGTTCTATTCGTATATTTGACTACTCTAATATTTATTATCGTATGTTCAATTCGTATATTTGACTACTCTAATATTTATTATCGTATGTTCTACTCGTATATTTGACTACTCTAATATTTATTATCGTATGTTCTATTCGTATATTTGACTACTCTAATAATTATTATTGTATGTTCTATTTGTATATTTGACTACTCTAATAATTATTATCTTATGTTCTATTCGTATATTTGACTACTCTAATATTTATTATCGTATGTTCTATTTGTATATTTGACTACTCTAATATTTATTATCAAAATTATTGAAGGGAAAAATAGTGTAAATTTTTTGATAGGTTCTGGGCACATCACATAATACTATGTATAATAATATTTAGATAAAAATAGAAAAAAAGGTTTGAAACTTATCTGGACAATAAGTGTGAAACTAGTTCGAAATTATTTTACCAACAAAAAGAAAAGAACGAATCAGAAGGACAGACGACATCTTTAGAAGTTCCACTACATAAAAGAAGGTGTTAATGGGTACTAGTCATATTCTGGCATTAGAACTAGTGTACAATACTTACGATAGGTCATCCCTTACGAATCCTATATACATGTCAATATAAGACCCTGGTCGTAATGTAATTGGCAGCGTCAAGTATCCACCAAGTTCCATCTGCAAACAAAATATTTGTATGCTAAGACCTACACCATTTTGCTGAAGTCTACACATACTATTACACCTAATACGTGCTCACTAAATTTCATTTACTTCGTTACTTATTCGCCTCTAGTCCACGCACTAAAGAAATTCATCGCCATTGCTGATCCTGTGGAGTAGTTGGCTGCTGCTTGCACAGAACGCAGATTGTTCAGGTAAAGACTCCAATAACGCCGATAAGGTTAACTGTCCGCCAGTAAATAAAATATACATTATTACAGATGAACACAGGCATAAAACCTTAAACATACAAACGTTTATCTATTCATTTCATTCACTTCTTTACCTCCTCTGCTTTAAGAGTCACTTGTATTGTTATGTCCTGCACGAAGAAGCAAGATCCTTGTTGGTGAGAAAGGATTACCTCTCATAGAAAGTACCTAATTGGTAAATGAGTTTTGCATTGCTTATCGCTTTAACTATTGTCAAGTTTCATCAATGTCGATTGTGAAATATATAGCTGTGCCGGAATTCCGTGTAACGTTCTTTCTGATTAATATTTCATTGACATTTTTTACCTAAGATAACACTTTGAAAGAAAAGACCATCTTAAGGTATATATTACAGTTTAATATTTACATCCAATTGTCTTCAACGAATCCACAAAACTGTTAAAATATCTTTAGGGTTTGATTGGCGAGTTCAGTTATTATGTTATTATGAATGTTATGTTCATCGTGTGACGAATTCATTGTAGTAGGTCGTCCTTCTGGAGTATTTACATGATCGTTAAAGTCTCTTAGAAACGGCTCGGAATTTCTTAGATTTCGGTCTTAGTCTGAACTAGAAGTTCCAGTTTTGCTTCGTTTATAATGTGTTCATAATGTTCTGAATTTTATATTTTGTGTGTAATCATATTTTCGAATATTTCTGATTCAGTGATTTTTTTTCAGTTTCGTGGATAAACTCGAAACTCGCATAATCCGGATTAGGGTCCGGTGTATGAAGTAAATTTATGTGTTGAAACATTTATTATTCATGTCGAAGTTCTTAATGAATTTCCCCCGAACACTGACCGAAAATTCAGATGTCAATGACAAATAATGAAAATAAAGATTTACTAAATGATGGGGGAAATAACCTTGGCAAATTATTTGTTACACAATTTCTAAAGATTAACAAAAGTACATTAATTTTTCGCATATAAAGACATTTATATTAATTGCGTTTATTTATTATTCTTCAATGTACATACCGGTATTTCGTAGATTTCAACAACATGCTTTTTAACAAAATATGTTGATCCAGTTTCCCAGTTTGGAGACGATCCTATCTCCCAACCCAAAGTGGTACACGTATCAGATGGATCAACCTTTGTTGCCAGTAACTCTCTACTTGCTGATCCGGCCAAACAAACCATATCAGCGGCACCATTACCGAATTTCTTTTCAAAATGTAATTTTACAGATGCTCCTTCGACGAGTTTAACGACCAGTAGACATATGCTAATATATGTTTCAAGTCTACAATACATTCTGATATCCAGTGTTTTTACATAAATTCATATGTAAACTGCTTTCCTTCTCTGCCAAATGTGGTTATCCCAAGATTTCGTACGCCTACTCAATTTCTTATCACAGCGTCGAATGTTGTGATTTCTTCCTTGGCGTCAAGCAGGCTTCAAAGGACATATAATAAGATTTTAACCAATCAGTTTTATCGCAAAATCTGGTTACCTGATATCATTTATTCAACGATTCTTTCTTACTCATCTCTGAAATTAAATCTGTGTCTTCATTAACATTTTATAGAAGTGGTGAAGATGGTAATAATGATATGGCATCAATTTTTCATCATCAACATGATGTTTGTCTATTATTTTAAGAAGAAGACATGTAATGATCTATCGTAAACTTTTTTTTCATTTCAGAACTACTGCCTTGTATTATTTATTATCTTCGTAATAAACATCTACAACAGCGCGCTGAAAAGTTGCTATTACTATTGAAAAATCACTTGTCCAAAGTCTGTCGGTCAGAGGCATATTTACTTCATACACACCTCATACAACGGGGTTATAATCTGTACTGGTTACGTCGTCATATTGAACATAAACGAACAGGCCTGTCACTTGACCCTTAAAACAACATTTTGACTCTTGAAATCGGCAACATAAAGCTTTTGACTCTTTGTACCAAAAGATCAAATTCACCATAAGATTATAAGGCAATTTTGTTGGCTGCTCAAATTATCACCAGTAAAGAGGTATTTTTTACCCTTAACTTTTGACATCTAGCGACACCCTCAATAAACAATAATTATTGTGTACATGTACAATAAAAACACATTATCGGGTTTTAAGCTTGTTTTCTATAGTATTTCAATAATATATATCGCCGTTAACCCAACCAGTTTTTCTCAATTCTACACCAGCGCTTACCTTGTTCCCCGCATGTTACTGCCTACTTCTCCACATGAAAATTCAACGGCGGAGGATGAATTATGAATACATTAAGGGATTTTGTACGCACGTTTCCAGAATTGAAGGAAATGCTTCAGGGGCTTCTTTGGGTATTGTTTATTTTAAAGCGTGTGAATTATTATTCCTGTTTCTTTGGATCAATGAAAGTGCCTTATCGGAAAGACCTCCCCATATCTTGTAGAATGTTTTAATCTAATCTATAAAATAAAATTCAGTGTCAGTGCCGAAATGATTTGGAATATGGTACATTATTATAAAATACGTTTTACTGATAAGGTTATACCCCCTTTTGGATCAGTACTAATGTTTTTTTTAATAGTTCTGTGGTTTTAAACCGCACCCACATCTCATGATGACACAAACTCAAGAAGTGATATAAACTTCACATCTTTTCATGCCACAATGCTCTGAGAAAGTTTTTATCATGAAAAGGTATACATGTATGGATGACATGAGATTACATTTGTATCGAAGAACAAAACATTTAATATTTCATAAAGATGTTCGTATTCTCTTTTATGTATGATAGTGATGAAGATCATCGCCATTATCTCAGTGAAACTAAACATGAAAGCGAATATAATCGAGATAATTAGTAATACATCTAAAAACATGAGTGGCTTAAATTTAGTATCATCATCTTGATAGGATACAAGTTATTGATTATCGTATTTAACTAAATATATATACAACCGACATATGTTATTATTATTATCATTATTGACATTATATTTAAATATTCAATTTTCAACAAACTGACGTTGTCTCACATCGTCATGGTAACGTATTTTCTCAGAGCTGAGATTCTTTATCTTGTTCATTGTACCAGACATAGAACATCAAAGATGAAGACTTGAACACCCATTTTTCATTTTACTGACATTATACAGTACCTCATTCTTGTATTTAAAATACTTAATATGGTAATTGCCATCCATCCTTTTTCCATTTTTTTGGAAATTTGAATACAGTGAGATTGAACCAGACTGACAGGATTATTTTTATTTATTTGCGAGATTTTTGATTTGCAAATACCGTAAAAACTCGCGTTGCGACGGATTCATTATAAGAAATGAATATTATTGGCCCAGTGTTCGTTACTTTCTTTGTATTTCAACTTGATAACCAATGTATAATGTTCGCTTTCTTAGTGTTCAAAAGTTAGTCTTATCCAAGTTTCCAACTATGAAGTTTTTTTAGTGAGGTAAAATAGTTTTTCATGTGGTTTGTTTTTTAGTTCTTTCATAATGTCACAAATTAATATTGCGTTTCTCCAGATTCTATGAAATTTAAAGGAAACATCATGGACCGGAGAGATCATTAGATGTGGTAATTACAGCTACGAAAGGACCCGAATCCATATTCATCGTCAAAAGGTAAATCTTACATTTTTTTAAACAAACTCATGATATTAATGCACGTAGGTTTTTCTTGTATAATGTTCTTCTAGACAAAACCACTGTTTTGGGGGGTTTTTTTGGCAAATGGCACCTATTGTAAAACTTCGATATTTGACCACCTCTGCGACCAATGTTCAAGTATGCTTACAATATCATTTTTGTTTTAAAGCTGATACCCTCTTTCATAGTAGAAACTCGGCTTAACAATACAAAGTATATTTTTAGGGAATTTTGGACCGTAAACAATTAAAAGCAAAAAGACAAAGTAAGTTCAGCTTTTTTAATCCAATGCAATTTGTCTCTGTATGGTGATAAATAGTTTTTTCTATGCTCTGTCAATGACAATAGTCAGTTTATATCCCGACAAAGTCTATCTCGTGCAGAAGCATGCCCACGTCGCTGAACTCAAGCATTCTGGCGTCCTCTGGTGGAACAAAGTGACCATATTCAGCGACTTGCACATCGTTAAACAGTACCTGAAAGTTGTAATGCACCTAAGAAAAGCTGTATGCGTACATTTCTAATTTACATACGGCATCGTACTGGCTTTTATTACTTCCGCGTTTTTTATTATCGTAGCAACGACTCGCTTTAAAAAGAACAACGTAGTTTGATGGTTAACGTCCAGTCAAAGCCTCGTCACATATAACCATGGTGTGTTTTACAACCAGCGCGAACTTTTGACACCATATAATATACCCAGATATGTTTATGATAAGTCGAGAGACCGTCGTGGAAGGTATAAAAATGACTAAGTCAAGGAACGACTTATCTGTGGCCGTTGTAGAAAATCTGTACACGATCTGTTTGTGCATTGTATGGTGTTGGAAAACCACGTTCGGGTCATCTCGTACAAGAGCTGAAATCTTATTGAATCCATGCAGTCGTGCCAAACATTTCAATATTCTAACTGAATGGTATATATCATGTTTCAGCTATGTCATCACGGGAATGTGAGAATTCCCCTTGTAAAGAACATTTTGATTTTATATTATTAAACTTTACTGTAAATAGTAATGGTATTGACGTAAAATGCTCTTTTGCCGGAATAATACGCTAAGTATGTATTATACGAAAATTGCCGTTTCATTGATCGCGATTTTAACGAACGGATCGAACCTGTCCAAGTTCAAGATTTTTTGACGACAGACTTGAGGCTAAACTCTCATACACGTAATAAAGGGCTTATATAAATCAATGAAGTTCCCTTCTTCATTTTATATACAGATTTTTTTATCACATTACCCAACAGCGTTCTTTTTTCTTTCTTCTTTGAAAACTATCGGTACCATATCGTTTATAGTTATGATAGGATAGGATTATTTAATTAGTAACACGTACTTGCATGACGTCAACTTGTGCCTTGAACGTTATTTTGTGCATCGATCCCGCAATGAAGGGATATGGGGAAATGCTTGCATGATTCGCCCAGCCTAAGTACCACGTCTTAAGCATCACGTTATCTACAAAAGGATAAATGGCAAATAGGTAAGGATTTATATTTAATACATTGTGTGCCTGAAGATTTTGTGTTTTATGTCTTGAAATGTTCAAAATCACGTTAAACCAACTGGAACATACCAAATAACTGTTCAAGAACATTTTGATTGTGATGTTTCCTTACACCACTGAGCATTCTAGTTAATTTAAGCAGTAAAGTGATGTATGCTGACGTTACATTTTGTTTTATTTTGTACAAATTCCGTATCGTAGATGTCACAGAATTGATTATCCTGGAGTGAGTGAAACATAATTTATTAACCAATTTAGCTAATCGGTGTTGATGCATACAGTGTTAACAAGCGTGGTTTTGTAAACAAAATTCCACCGCAAGCATCTGGTTATCACGAGGAATGTTTATTAGGCTTTTGTTAATACAAAACGATGTAGAATGATGATATCGTATTTTATGACAACTTTCAAACGGGTATGAAGTGCTGCGTACTACGCTAAACATAAATTTAACATACTGAAGATTGAATACGACCTACCACTCAATGGAATCATTTCAACGGCTATCATCAGCGTTTCTGAGTCCCCTGAATAGACGTCGTATGATTCATCCAGTGTATCAAGTAGCTTTATGGATCCCCATCTGAAATAGACACATATTTGAACATATTATCACCGTTACATTACATCACTGTTTAGTACATGTATATTCCTATTTGCTTTCTTTTGTCCATTCTTCATATTCGTACATTATCATTATTACTGTGTCTCAAACTCTACAAGAAAGGACGTAAGACAAAACGTGTTTCTAAATTTAATGTCACTTAGAGTTTTTTTCACTTCCATCCCTTGAATTGCAACAAAACATGCATTTGAAACAAAACGACGGATAATCTACGTAGTGTACTCTTCTTCCTCCTTTCTGTCCATTAACCTTCTATAAATTATACATATAATAGATATGACGATATATTTTATCAGCTGATCAACTGATAAGTTTAGGAACATGCCGTCAAACCTGTGAACAAAGACCACACTTGGGAAAGACAAAATGTAGCCTTTATGACATATGGCCTTTATTTGGAGGTCAGTTTGTCCTAAATAATCAGTGACGATTTTTCAAAGAATGACCTTTATTCACAGAGTGGTCTTTATTAGGATGCGGCCTCAAACACAGGTTTGACTGTATTTGTTATTTCGATCTTTTGTATCAACACTACGCGCAAACGACAAGAATTATATTCCTGTCCGCTCTTGGATTTTAATCTTCAGTCATAAAATAAGTTGGTCATTATCATTGGTTAAAGTCGGATGGTTAAAATAGAACAGACAACTATGTATTATCGTAGAATAATGTATGTGTTGATTTCCTATTTGTTTATTATAATACTACTGATCTTAATGGTAAATGCGTAGTGTATCAAATCAGATCAAATGAAAACTTACGTGAAATTATCGGATGTGAATTCGATATGCATATTGATATACGCGCCAACTCGAAAAAATATTGGCAGCCGCTTTGCTCCTCCGAGAACGATCTGAAAAAAGTCAAGATCTGATAGATGTAAAGACATTTATACTAAGCTCGTCTGTACGTCTAATAGGTTGGCATTTTTTACTGAACCTCAAAACTGTTCGCAAAGTGTCAAAACAGTTGTGTGGTACTACATAGGGTTGAGTTATAAATATTTTATTTCGAGATAGGGGACAGTGCTTCCTCGTTGTTGGTTTTGTTAAAAACTGCAATCAGCACATTGCATTTTGCAGTAAAATGAATTGCAATTGTTTTGCTTAAATTCTGTATTGATGGCATCGAGTCGCCCTCTTGGCGAGAGCCAAGTCGCGAAACTTGGAAACAAGAAATTGTATTCAATACGCTTTTCGACGCAACCAGGTAAGTTTGAATGACACTCGATCTTTTAATTAATGCATAATTACCAGAGTTTGAGCAGGGATTTTGATGGAGAGTTCACTGTTCAGTTCCCCATAGAGCCTTATGTATCCCGAGACAATTTGATGAAAGATATTATGCACATTATCATTGACCATTCCGTTTAGTTAATTTAGTAGATATACTGGGTGTAGCACATTTTTTCTGTGACAATTTGGTTAATGATACTAAGTCTAAGCTCATTCGTCTTCCGCATCTGATCATTCGTGCGGAGATTTTAGCAAACACTTGCGGAAAACAAGATCAGCACCAACTAAAGAATCTAGAAAAACTGCTAGGTTTAACTGTCCGCTGATATGTTTCTGAAATACGAGCACTACAGGAAACAAGGCATAAAACCCGAGCAATTTAAATATCAGAATAATATTCTCTTGTTATTGTGCGTAAGGATCGTAAAATGCCGAAAGACTGCGCGGACGACTGGTTATTTCTACAAGACATTCCGCGTTCACTTATTATTTCAAGCGTAATATTTACATGTATTAGTAAAAGTTGTCATGAAATTTATTCTATAACTTATGAATTGTTCTTTGGTCCTGCTTTACTTATGATTAGATTTGTTGTTGTTTTTGTTGTTGCTGCTGTTGTTGTTGTTGTAATATTGTATGTTTCAAGTGTTTTTTCACGAATCAGCTTATATTGGATATTACAAGTTCAATAAAGTTTTCAGTTACCGAGAAAATCTGGCTTGAACATCATACATTACTTCATCAAAACTTCTGCGTTCATGCGAATTATTTGAATTACTAAGAAAAAAACAGCCGCTAATTTCTCAACTAAGAATTGACAACCTGCATTCACGCAAATAATTAATAAAGGACTGGCAAATACATTGAATTCAAGACATAATTAAATACTCCTTATATAGAAATTATCGTATTTAACTATATTTCGACTCTGAATTGACATGGGTAAATATCCATATTTGGTTTTTATGTATTTATTATGTATTTACTTTTCATTATCGCTCTTGTCAATGTGAACATACACAACTAGTAGGAGGTCAGTAAGTTTCGGTTATTTTTATCGAATTTAGCGGTTTTGTAACTAAGTACAAATTACCTAATTAGGTAAATTCAAACAGCTTATGAATTCACGATGTCACAATAATGTTATGATCGATGTCGCTGTTTTGTATAATCCTAGTTGAATAGGTGTTTCTAACATTCTAATTTTACTTTTGAATGCCGAGATAATTGCAAAAAGTGCATAATTGCGCGTTTTATGGTCCAACCATCAGTCTGTCCATTCAGAGATGTTTTTCACAAACGTTTTACAACTATTTCATGCACCATAGATAAATAAGAGGTAAAAAAAAACTATTTAAAAATATTTCAAATACATGCATATGTTTACCTTAAAATATGTACAAGCTTCTTGTTGGACAAACTCGACTTATCAGGACAATTGAATACATTGACAGGATAAGCATGTTAATTGTCTATTTAATTCTTAATAGTATAAGAATGTGAAAGAAGGCTTTAGAATTCACCCAAAGAACTGTTTGTGAACGTATTGTTTGAGTCTACTTTTAAAACTCATTGCTAATAGTCCTCTTTAGTCGCGGTCAATATCTATTTAAATAATATATGTTGCACATAGGCAGAGTTACTACAATATGCGACTTTTGTACCACTATAAGTTTCATACATAATACTTTTATCAATTCAAAAATCAAAATCTATAAAATGATCACAAAATTAGAATAAACTTTTTAATCAATGTACATATATTATTTAACTCATTAATATTATCAGTACACATTTCAGTAGCTTAATTACTTTGTTTACTGAACATTTATCTACTAGATATCTTACCGGAGGCTCATAATTTTCAACAACCCTCTTCTTCTCAAAATAAGTTGAGCCAATATCATAGCTGGGCGCGGATCCCCAGTCCCAGTCTAAACTGGTGCATGTGTTTGCCGCATCCATCTTGACAGCCAAATGATTTCTTGCATGTCTGGCGCATTTCGTGTCTGCCTTACCATCGCCGATTACCTTTTCCAATATTGTCAACACCTTCGTCCCATGTGCTATCTTTATAAACAACAAAATGCAAAATCCTATATTCATCTTCCAATACGTTTCCATGTACATGTAATTTCTTCAAGATTCGTAACGTTTGCCTCTCAGCAAAGCATTATGTATTATTAAGACTACATTGGTTTATGTCCGGTCATGTTTCACGAAATTTAGCGTCGGTCACCGTAAGTTTAATTGGTTTAAATCGTTCTTAAAATAGTAGTCATTGGATATTTATCCAATTAGCCGTAATTAGTTGTAAATTGAACGATTTACTTGTTACAGTAAAACCTCAGTATAATGATATTATAACCACTTTCGGGACTAAATGGTCCTAACATGAAATTGGTTTCATTATCAAATTGAAATATAGATAAAATATTGAAAATCGGTTAGAAAATAATTAGTAATTGTAGAAAGGTGTTATTAATGTGTTTCGCTGAGCGAGGTTTAACTGTATAAAAATTATTCCTGGATTATTCGATACACGAATATGAATAATAAATGTACCAAGGGACGACTTGAAATAGTTCAATGTTTTTTTTTATTCTTATTATAATGATAAATAAACAAATGGTTAATATTAATTATGATTACTACCATTGTGGTTAAGATATTTGTATGTTAATTTTATAGCTTCTATAAAGATTTAATGTAAGACTTTAAAACCATGTTTTCTTCTTCATGATGTTTGGTTTAACATTAATGATTGCTTGTATACAGATGACAAATCCAAACAATTTTGGTTGATTATTTTTCTCTTCAACCGTATGTAAGTGGTGATATACACTGTTGTCGTTGTTATTATTGTTGCTTCTGTAAGTTTGAATCCTGAGTGAGGCACCAGTATTCTGTGACAACTTAGTCGAAGATATTGCGTGTAAGGCTATCCGTCCTTCAATTAAAGACGATTTCGGTAGTTCGTAACGCGCAACATTTCTGCACATAAGGGAGACAATAAAGCTCTTCACGGAAGAAACACTTGCATAGTTTTCGGACAACTAACGTATCCGCGAGCGCGCTAAATACGCAACCTATAATGTGTGCTCTATTTTTTGATAGTGACTAATTTATGTGAAACACTACATGTACAGTTCAAAATTGAATAACTTCATATGACTGTAATGGAGGTTCATCATTTATTGCAAATATTTGTTGATGTTGTAGCTGATATTAGGACTCTGAGCTAACATTACCTCAAAGACTCAAATGTTCTTTTAAAGTGAAATATGTGGTACAAAATTGTTCTAAGATATATATCAAAACTAACAAGTTTTATTCGATGATAAACAGAAAACTACACTTTATTAACTTCATATACACATTACAAAATTTAACTGAAATTGGCAAATATTTGTTGACAATGCAACAGAATTTAGAAGTTGGAGGTAAAATTAGCTCAGTAACCCCATTTTTTATCTCTGAAATGTGTTAATTAGACATTGTTCTACGATACATATATATATAAATTAGAAAGTTTTATTGGAAAATAGGCAAAATCTTTATTAACTTGATATGCATATCTTTTATATTAATCATATTTGTCGACTATTTTTGACAATATAACTGAATTTCAGAGTTGAGACTGAAATTAGCTCGGTAACCTCATGTTTTTATTACTGAAATATGTTTATTAGACATTGTTCTAAGATATATATCAAAATTAGAAAGTTTTGTTGGAAGAATATCGGAAAAGGGGGAATAAAAGATGAAAAATAATATTTTTTTGTCGAAATTGCAACCCATTTTTTCATGCATGCAGTTGAAAATAAAAACATAGTATGACAGAATTAAATCATTTATGGTATAAATTGTGTTAAATTAACACAATATATGCCAAATGAATACTTACATGTAAAAACAGTATGTTTGAGCATGATTCTATCATGATATAACAGTAATAGTATGTGTTTAGCGATAAGCTCTTTATACACAGCAAATCTTAAAAAACAGCTGCACACCTACACAAAGTATGAGCTGTTATCTTGAAAACGAGTTCGGTGACCCCTGTTTTTCTTTCCATTTTTGGATTTGTTATACTTTTTTCTACATAATATGAAAAAATGATCACTTTTCCTTGAATAAAACAAAATGCAGAAATCGTCCTTAATGCGGAGAATAGAGCAGTTACTTGCAGAGAACAAGGATAATACTAGTACATAATCCGAGAAACACTGATAAATTTCATTGGCTGTCAAATTTGAAAATGAGAAGATAGATTTCATTGGCTGTCAAATTTGAAAATAGGAGGATAAATTTCATTGGCTGTCAAATGACAAAAAGTCATCAAAAGTTAAAAAACCAAACGAAATTCGGTATTGAGAGAAACGCGACACTAAAGCACACCTCCGCACAGCCAGTTAATTTTATCCCGTACAAATGACTGGGACGGGTTTTACCATTACAAAATAATTATGGGTAACGGGTATTGTGAGTGTAGAAATGTTCTACTTGGCCGGAATGTAAAGATAGTTGATATGTAAGAGCTACGTGTGTTCCACATGATAAACTACATGTATGAATGGATGTGGCAGCGTGTTGTGTGTTTTCATTTCTATAAACTGTACCCCGGGTATAACAGGATATTCTGCTGAAATAGTGATCCAATTTATTTCTTCATGGGGAAGATTTACAATGTTGAATGAAGCTTGTACAGACAAACCTGTGAACAAAGGCCACGAAAGAATGCTCAGTGGGCATCTAAAAGTTGAATTTATGTTCAGTTGACTATTATGCTTTGTTGCCTCAATGCTCAGATAGCTTATGTCAAAATTTGGCTGTTCTGCTCAAATGGCTTTGTGCTTAGTTGGATTTATGCTCAGTTAGCCTTTATACTCAGTTGGACTTTGAGCTCAGTTGGCCTTAATGCACGGTTGAAATTTTCCTCAGTTGATGTTATTCTCAGTTGGCTGTTATGCTTAGTTGGTCTTAACCTCAGTAGGCTTTAAGCTCAATTGACTTGATGCTCCGTTTACTTAATGCTGAGTTTTTGCTCAGTTGGCGTTATGCTCAGTTGCTTTTAATGCTTAGTTGGCCTTTCATGGGGCGGCTCTGTAAAACTGTATTTTTCTGCAAAATTTTGTTCGACAATATACAGTTTTCGCGTTTTCGGGCAAAAACTGTTCATCTATACAAAACAATATATTGCGCTTGTAGTTCACACTTTTGGTCTTAGTTCCAGCTTTATTTGGGCATATTTGTTATAGAATTAAATATCACACGTGAAGCTGAAGATTTTTAATCGGGCAGTTTGTTGATAAACTTTGCTTGTCGTATCCCAAAAATTGACGTCAAAGTCACGTGGTATGGACACACACTGCTGAATATAGTAGTCATGTGACCTAGAAGCACGTCATCAATTATTAACATGCGAGACGTCATCAGCGATGAATTTCATATGATATAAGTTGCACTCAGCTGAATGACACGCGGGAATGACGTGATAAATTGTAGAAATGTATCAATATTGAGGCAACCGACGAGTCTTTTAGAACCAAATTTTCTTTTAAGATTATTATGTGTCAATGGGTTGATACATCATGTATTTTTCAAGTGTATCTACGGGGCAATTTATTTCATATATTGCTGTATACAATGATGGGAGGGTATTACTTAACAAGCAGCAGTGATTAAGGACAAAGAGTACAAAACAATCTAGGCCTACATGTATTACATGATACGATCTTAATATGTATTTTTAGTTTTCCCTGTTTTGCGCTTCATCATTAATGTGGGTCATTGATTGGTCGCCTATTTACACAAATAGTTTTCCCAAGAAGTTGTGTTATTTTAAGTTTGTTTGTTTCACTGGGTTTAACGCCGCTTTCCAAAAGAGTAATTAAGAATAGAACAGACGATAAAAAACAAGGGCTGATGCTTTCTTCTTTTCGTCAAGCTTTTTCACTGAATTATGTCATTTAAAAATGACTCAATATCAGAAACGGATGTTATTGATGTAGAACCAAGAAGTGATGGGATCTTCATATAAGGGATAAAAAATTAAGTTTTCGAAAAACTGACAGTATACGTATTTGTGACAGATCAGAAATAAGTAGTTATTGTTTAATCATATCAAATTAGGTTTCGGACTACAATGTGTTTCACAAAAATACTGGGCCTTTTATAGCCTCGGGCTCTGACTATTCATTTAATTCTCAGACTGATGGCTTATCAGTAAATATCTGTCATAAGCTGTATCAGTAGTTAGATAATGATATCCATGTTTCTAAAATTAGAAATTTTGAAGTGGGTCTTAAACGTGACTGGATGTGAAACAATCCAATCGTTAATATGGAAGGGAGGCTAATATCAAATTGAGTGAAACAGAAATGTATTGTTCAAATATGACCTATAGATAGTCTGGCTCTAATAGAACCAGCCAACCAAAATAATTCAAAAATGCATATTTTCTAACATTTCTTGCACATTTAATCATCCACACAAAAAGACAGCATACAATTCTAATATAGATTATATAAAGTGGCCTACATATAATTTCAGGTTAATATTAAACTTATGATTTAATAGTCTCAGGTGTACGTACCCCAAATGTAGCCTCTATGTACTAACGCTCCGGTGGCCTTGTATTCCGCGCTCAAATTAGCGTGTTTCCCGTGCGTCAATTTTCGACCGCATGCATAGAACTCTACACCACAGTCTGGCAGTCATTTTACTTGGGTTTGAACTAAAAGTTACGGTGAAAATAAATTTGTACTTCGGTAAGTTTTGGTTTATTACTGTTTGAATTCGTTTGGAGACAAGCGTATTTATGTAGCATGCTTTCTATATAGTTTATACCATAATTTGTTTTTAGCTTTCTTAATTCCTGGTCACGTTGGGACCACGTTACAACCACGAGTTGCAAACATTGACAAAAAGAACTTTAACTGTTACTGGGAGATGTAAGAGCTAGTTTCCACTGCTAAATTGCAGCATGACTTCGAGTATTGCGGGTTTTATTTAAAAAAAATCAGGGGGAGCAATGCCCGGACCCCCAATTGCCTCGGTTCAAATACGGGTCTGGTTACGGCACTAATTGTATTCCACAATTATTCTAATAAACAATTATGGTTGCTTCCTGTAAATTTCCATTTTAGTAGCAGACAAGAATATGCAAACAGTGAAGTACACTGTCTCAAATAGTTAATGTCGCAGGGTAAATTAGTTGTTTATTAATTTATGTCTGTACTTGTCATATGTATTATTGTTTTGTCAATTGTGCATGTCTGTGTGTTTCCTTATTGTCATAACTCATCATTCATGTCACTGCCGCCCCTGCACATACCAGAATTTAGCATACGTATGTCCCAGTTGGGCACTACTGTTCACACGCTGGTCAGTTAGAACACGCTTTCCGTTCTGTTGAGTTGTTTATTTTCTGCGTTTGTGCCTTTGCAGGTATTGTCATTTATTCATTTATTCAATTTGCATTTGTTTCAGCATTATGTATATATATTTGTCATTTGTTCATGTATTATTTCGTAATATTAGTTGTATGCACTACTGTTCACACGCTAGTCAGTTAAAACACGCTTTCCGTTCTGTTGAGTTGTGTTTTGTTATTTTGTACGTTTGTGCCTTTGCAAGCCTTTTACCCAAGTTAATCCGTTTTCCAAATGGTGTAGAACCAGTCTACGACATTAAGTTTTAGTTTGTTTCATATTACCTAGAATCCCTGCAAGTTGTCAAATACTGAGAGGTGAAGAGTGAGGTATTGAGCTCTGCTTCATATTAATTAGAGGCATCTCTGCAAGTTGTCAAATACTGAGAGGTGTAGAGTGAGGTATTGAGGTCTGCTTCATATTAATTAGAGGCATCTGCAAGTTGTCAAATACTGAGAGGTGTAGAGTGAGGTATTGAGCTCTGCTTCATAATAATTAGAGGCATCTCTGCAAGTTCTCAAATACTGAGAGGTGTAGAGTGAGGTATTGAGGTTGGCTTCGTGTGTTGAGGCCTGCTCCATAATTGAGTGGACACCAATCTAGTAAGGAATTGAATTGAATAAGACGTATCACATATTAAGTTAGTAAAACCACTGCTAGGCTAACGCTGACATACACATACATTTTGCAGTTAATTTGTTGGGTCTATATAATTCAATACAAGTTGTTCTGTGTAGTTATATTTATGTTCTCCCAAGAGATATTTCTAGTAATGTTTATGTTCGTTGATGTTTTAACTCTTGTTTGTTTTCAAGAACCGCCCTTAAATCATTTTCCATTTTGCATGTAGCTTTAACGTTATAGTTTCATAATAAGAATGCTCTTTTTCTTCGTTAGACAAATGCTGTTTGAGTCAACTATTCGAACAATGGTGACTAGGTTAATTGTTTTATATAGAGCAATTGAAATTTCAGCATTTTCCTACAACAGTGATCAGCAAACAAAAGCCATCTCCTTGCAACTCCCATCTCCCAATAACACCATTCCAATACAACAACCATCTCCTTTTAAAAGCCATCACCCAACAATATCCTTTAAACAGTCATCTACCTATAACACCCACTTCCCTACAGCACCTGTCTCCCAAAAACAGCCATCTCCCAACAAGAACTGTCTCCCTAGAAAAAAACAACACCAGACCACACCTATCTCCCATTTACTGCTATCTCCCTGCAACACCCATCTCTGTACAACTGCCATCTCCCTCAACAGCCATCTCCCTACAACAGCTATCTCAATCCAACATCCATCTCCTTCCAACATCCATCTCCCTACAACACACATATCCCTACTGATCCATCTCCATCAAACAGTCATCTCCCTACAACAACCATCTCCCTACAACACCCATCTCCCTCAACAGCCATCTCCCTACAACACACATCTCCCTACAACAGCTATCTCAATCCAACATCCATCTCCTTCCAACATCCATCTCCCTACAACACACATATCCCTACTGATCCATCTCCATCAAACATCCATCTCCCTACAAAACCAATCTCCCTGCAACAACCATCTCCCAACAACACCCATCTCCCTCATCAGCCATCTCCCTACAACACCAAGATTGTTGGTCCATCCGAATTTCATGTCTGGTCAGTAACTTTGTCATTTATTGATGGATTTTAAAAAGACTAGGCACACATGATCAAC
Organism: Lutraria rhynchaena; assembly: GCA_008271625.1. Taxonomy (NCBI): domain Eukaryota; kingdom Metazoa; phylum Mollusca; class Bivalvia; order Venerida; family Mactridae; genus Lutraria; species Lutraria rhynchaena. The sequence continues at coordinate 2,361,812 of VIBL01000036.1, forward strand.
AAGTCATGATGTGTTGCTTGCAAGAACCATAATAATATCTTCATAACTTTTCAAATAATCTCCATTTATTTAATTTTCTGTTTAATGGCATACTTAAAAATGTAGTGCAAACAATTTATGATTTGTGCTCTACAATTTACAATATGCTATAAATGACAGAATATGTTGATCTATTTATGTAGACATTTTTACATCAAGTATTATTTTGAGAATTAACTCTACTTTGTTTTATCACAGGACAAATGAATGTGTACCAGAAGTCCTGATTGGTTCTTTGTGTCATGTGACTACCTGTCAAGATGAAGAATGCCTCAATCTTCAAGGGCTAGTAAGAGGTGATTTACAGGTGATTAGAAACAGGTAGTCCATAAACATACTACATTATGATATTGTAAACTGTGTTAACAATGAATGTGCACTCTATTCATGTACAAATGCAACAACCAGTCCTACCTACAGAAAATACATTTTAGAATATTAACAAAAACAACAGCACACAGATGCTACATTTTATTTAATAATTTGTAAAGAACTCACAACACTTCGATGCTTTAATAAGTTTAAAAAAAAATCAAAGCAAAATTGTATGATTTGTGTCTAATTGTTGTATATTGCCAAATCTGTGTTTGATTCACAGCTAAAAACATTGATTTCTTATTGTTCCTGCTTAGTCTGAAAGAACCACATTCAGCTATAGTGATTCATCTTTGTGCGTTTTCTTAAAACGATATCCCTAAGTGGGTAGACACTACGAAATCATCACCTATTCACTTTTGCAAAATTATTTAAAGCAAAATGTAGACAATGTACATTATTCTGTCTGTTAGGTTACATGGCTGTCATTGATTAGAATGTTTAGCTTCAATATTCAGAGAATATTTAGAACTACAGTGCAACCTCTCCTTAGCGGCCCTCTCTCGAGCAACAACCTCTCTTCAACAACAACAGTATGATTTTATCCCACTAAACGATTTAACTATTAATTTAACCTCTCTAGAGCAACAAGTTGCATTGGAGAGGTTGCACTGTATCTAGAAGTTGGCTATTGAAAATAAACAATTTAACGCTGGCTATAATACACAAATTTTGAGAAAGTTTATTAGCCGAAAGAGAAATTGACTTGCTCTGGAATTTTACCTACTGTTGGTTAGTGCAAAAACTGAGTTTATGTAGCTGTTTCAGATTAAAAGTCTGACACAAGTAACTTTTTTTTTAAGTAAACCATATTTTATCAGCTGAGCCCAATAACAATGGTGAGTCTGCAGGTTGTTAACTCCACTGGTTTTATTTCTAATACCAGCAAAAGTAGTATATTTTAACCTGTGTGTAAAGACCACTTACTACAGTGACAAATTTGATGTTCCCAAAGTTGGTCTTTATAGAAAGGTTTGCCTGTATGTGTGGTGATTATAAGATTAAAAATATATTTGTTGGTCTTTAAGTCTGTTCACATATTTATTTAAGCTTTGATTTTTGTTAAGATATGCAGTAGTGTTATCAGAATGTGCATAATAATACATGTACCTGCATTTATAGCGTTTTGTGTAAAACTATATTTCAATGCTTTATTAGCTCACTTGAGCACATAGTGCTCCGTGAGCTATAGTGATCAGTCAGTCTACTCCGGCATCCGGTATCTACACTTGGGGGTTGTTAACACTCTAGTGATTACACTTTTGAGCAAATCTTCATCAAACCTAGTAAGATTGTTTGTCTCAATAATATCTTGGTCAAATTAGAACATGGGTCATCTGTGTCAAAAACTAGGTCACCAGGTCAAATAGAATGGAAATTTTGTTAAGGCTCACAATTTTGACTGGATCTTCATGAAACTTTGTCAGACCATTTATATTAATGATCTTGTAAAATTGTGCGAATGTGGGTCATCTCCAGTAAAAATTAGGTCACTAGGTCAACACACCAGAAAACCTTCTTTATGCCCTACAGGTCACAATTTTGATTGAATCTTCATCACACTTTGTAAGAATGTTTGTTTTATTGATATCTTGGACAACTTGGAACATGGGTCATCTTGGTTTAAAAACTAGGTCACCTGGTTAAATCATTGGAAAACATTGTTAACCCTCTAGAGGTGATAGTTTTGATTGGATCTTCACCAAACCTTGTCAAAATGACTGTTAATTATATCTTGATTAAGTTCGAACATGGATCATCTGGGGTTAAAAACTAGGTCACCAGGTCAAATCAAGTACATTTCACATTTATTATTACTTTTTTATCTTTAGTCACAATAATTTGCAAACTTAATATACAGTCAACTCTCGTTTGTCGAATTTTTCGGGCCCGAAAAATACTTCATCTTAACAAAAATTCAACATAAACATCAGGCGAATACCATAATTGTATTAGACATTTTGGCCATTGTTAGAATCACTAGTTCATGATAATTGGTGTGTGTGTTGCAAGAATTTCTTATTTGTGATATTTTATTTTTATTTACAAGTAATTAATTAAATAAATAAATGATTGTAAAAATATACTAAACTACAAATATCTTTCATTATGACATGTTTTACAAATCCAACATTTTGATCTGCTATTAAGTTACCTATGATGATATGTTTGCATTTAGGAGTAAACAATAATAAACTCCCTATTGTTGTCAACTAAAAATTATGTCGAACTCTTTGTACATTCAGCTAGGTGTGAAAAAGATTGAGTGCAAGGGCAAATTAGGTGCGAAATTGTTCATTTGGACTTCAAAATTAGCTCCACATTACGAAAAATTTCGAGAGCAAAATTCGTCTTAAGCGACAGAATTTTATATACTTTCAGAAGGAAAAAATCGGGACTTAAAAAATACTTCGCCATTACGGAAAATTCATGTTATACGACTCCGCCGTAATGAGAGTCAACTGTGAATGCATATTTTGTTTTAGATTATCCTGATTTATCTGATGTCACTTATGTTTTGTGTGTGACTCATTACTTGTTATTATATGATTTTGTATTACGTTTTTAGTGTTGACAAAAGTAAGAAATAAACTATTTGATTGTTTCTGACCATTTATCAGCTATACTGTCAAATGTAAATTATTCAGATATAGTGTATTTGATCTGCATTTAATAATTTATGTGATATCATATTTCACTTCAGTGATGTGGCAAGACTTGATCATGTTACAGCTGATGTTTGTATGGGTGGTGGTGATGTACATGTGTCCACTTTGCCAGGCATATCTTCTCATCTGAAGTAAGTGTAGTTGTATAACAAAATATGAAGGATATCATTTGATAGTTTATGATCACAGACAGTAGTTGTATGATTTACAAGATTAAATAGAGGTGATTTTGTTATTGTAACAATTTGTCTAAAGTCTTAATATAATTGTTTTGTTTCCATGGAGGGTCCAGTGTTCATGTGTAGTGTACAGTGTTCATGTGTAGTGTACAATGTTCATGTTTAATCTACATTGTTCATCTTTAGTGTACAGTGTTCATGTGTAGTGTACAGTGTTTGTGTTTAGTGTACAGTGTTCATGTGTAGTGTACAATGTCCATTTGTAGTGTACAGTGTTCACTATTGATTCAGACGTTCTCAAATGCATTGAGGAAAGAGATTCTGCCTTTAAGGCTTATAAAAGTAATAGAACTGACGAAAATCTGTCTATGTTTAGAAGCCTCAGAAATAGAGCACAATCTCATTTATTAAATGCCAAAAAAGAGCTACTTCAGTTCTGTGTTTAATAATTTCAAAGATTCTAAATCGCTGTGGGATCATCTGAAACAATTAGGGCTTCTGTCCAAGAAAGGTCAGTCTGCATCTTCTATTGGTTTGAATATTGATGGTGAGGTATGTTTTGATAAGTTTAATGTGGCTGAAAAATTTAATAATTTTTATACATCTGTAGCTGCCAAACTTGTTGAGAAATTACCGGCATGTGTCAAAAATTTTGGCAAGAATTTTGTTTTTAACTTTTATTCGTCCAAAGGTGTTGTACCAAACAATTTTAGTTTTTCCATGATAACTGAAGACAAGGTTTTTAAATACTTGAACAAATTGAGTTCAAATAAAGCTACCGGACTGGATGGTATGCCGTCTCGTTTTGTCAAGGATGCTGCTCCTATTATAGCGTATCCTCTCGCCCTTATTATTAATTTATCTTTGATTCAGAGTAGTGTGCCTGACAGTTTAAAATCAGCTCGAGTTACTCCTCTTTTTATTTCCAAACATTTAGAAAGAGTGGTATATGACCAGCTTGATGAATATCTTACATCAAAGGATCTTTTATTTAAATATCAGTCTGGTTTTAGAAGTAAATATTCAACTGAGACCTGTCTTATTCATCATACTGACTATATTCGCTATCAGATGGACAATGGTAACTATGTGGGAATGATTTTATTGGATCTCCAGAAAGCGTTTGACACCGTCAATCACACCATTCTTTTAATGAAACTTGAAGCACTTGGTCTCTCAGAATCGACTGTCCGATAGTTTTCCTCGTACCTGTCTGATCGTTACCAGTCAGTAGATATCTCAGGCACTTTTTCCTCCCAGGCCGAAATTGAATGTGGTGTACCACAGGGATCGATTTTGGGTCCATTGTTGTTTTTCATATATTTAAATGACATGTCTGCTGTTGTCAAAAACAAATTATTATTATATGCTGATGACTCTGCCATTTTAGTTCATGGTATGGATATTCATGATATTGAGACACAACTCGGAACTGAACTTGAAAATCTGAGCAAATGGCTGATATTTAACAAACTTTCTCTTCATTTAGGCAAAACAGAATTGATATTATTTGGCTCCAAACGCAAAATAAAGTCTGCACCTAGTCTAAATATTTCATGTAAGGGCCAATCCATTGAAGCCAGAGATTCTGTCAAATATCTAGGAGCAACAAGTGATCAATGTTTGTCTTTTGATGCCATGGCCTTGTCTGTTTTAACCAAAGTAAATGGTCGACTAAAGTTTTTATTTAGGAAAGCTAAATTCTTATCATATCATACAAAGAAGTTACTGATTGTGTCCATCATACAGTGCCACTTTGATTATGTTTCAACCGTCTGGTTGTACTTGATTTCCAAAAATCTAAGAAATAAATTACAGACTACGCAAAATCGACTTATTTGATTTGTTCTTAATCTTGACTGTAGGTGTCATGTCGGGAAAGATCAATTTTTGAAATTAGGTTGGTTGTCAGTGTCTAAAAGGGTTGACTTTTTAATATTGTGTCAAGTTTTTAAGATTAATGCAAATTTAGCTCCTTCATATATGAATGAACACTTCTCACCTGTTATTGATGCTCATCGATACAGTACTAGATTTAGACTAACAACCTGTAATGATAGCTCAGGTAATTTACTTAAAGATAGTCGGTGCTATGCTGTTCCAAAGGTCAAAGGTTTTGGAAGTAAAACATTTTCATATAAAGGAATATCTCTTTGGAATGAACTTCCCCAAACCATTAGAGATCTGGACAACATTCATGTTCTTAAGTCAAAGCTGAAATCTCATTTGCTGAGTATTGAAATTTAATATGTATCTGTGATAGCTGGAATTTTATTTATTTATTTTTTTTTTTTAACTAATTTAGTTCTTAGTCCTGAGCTCTGTATCTTAATATTCTAGGCATTTTCTTTTCACTATAACAATGTTTTTATTTTAATCTTAATACTGATCTATTACCTCTGTGATATCTGATATATATGATATTGATATTTATGTTGATTTATGTCATATTGTTAAGTATAGGACCACAATGGAAATAAGGGGTTTTTAACCCCTTTTTTGTGTTATCCTTAATAAAATAATAAAAATAAAAAAATTAGTGTACAGTGTTCATGTGTAGTGTACAATGTTTATGTGTACTGCACAGTGTTCATGTGTAGTGTACAGTGTTAATGTTTAGTGTACAGTATTCATGTTTAGGGTACAGTGTTCATGTTTAGTATACAGTGTTCATGTTTAGTATACAGTGTGCATGTCTAGTGTACAATGTTCATGTCTTGTGTACAGTGTTAATGTTTAGTGTAAAGTGTACAGGAAATATTTGACTTTTAATTTACTTGTCCCTTGACATCATTATCCAACTTGTTTTGATCTTGATTACCCATAATTTTCAACAATTGCATTGTCACCTCAATAAATTATATTAACCTCCATTGACTAAAATACACCATGTTAATGTTGTGCAATAGATAACATCATTAAACAGCAGTAAAAGGATCAAATTTCAGGACAGGTCTTAATGAGGACCTTCTGTTGTATAATTATCATTATACTACATGTTTATCACAGTATTATGTAACATGTTAAAGTAGCAACTCCAATTAAGACAAAGTTCAAACTCACAGTTAATACTATTGAATATGAAGATTTAATGTATATGGTCCTTTCTTTTTTCCTATTTCATACCGTTTGCTATGATTGATCATATTCGATAAAATGAATACTTATGTTGATATTTATAATTAATTTCAGGGTTTGATATTTGTTGTTGACAGTAATGATAGAAAGACAAGAAGCTGAAGATGAATTTAACAAAATGGTAATTAACAAACTTGTTACAATTACTGATACAATTATACCCAATTTGGTCGCTCTGTGTGTGTTACTGGTTATCACTGGGGTTTTACGTTGCACCAACAGCGTTAAACCTTGGTAGAACCACTGAACTTCCATAAAGTAGCTGGACAACTTCCTCACAGTAATATTCTACATCCTTCCCTTACACATATCATAGTAATATTCTACATCCTTCCCTTACACATATCATAGTAATATTCTACATCCTTCCCTTACACATATCATTGTAATATTCCACATCCTTCCCTTACACATATCGTAGTAATATTCTACATCCTTCCCTTACACATATCATAGTAATATTCTACATCCTTCCCTTACACATATCATAGTAATATTCTACATCCTTCCCTTACACATATCACAGTAATATTCTACATCCTTCCCTTACACATCACACTAATATTCTACATACCTCCATACACATCACAGTACTCTTATACACACCTCCATACACATTACAGTAATATTCTACATCCCTCCCATACACAACACAATATTTCACATACCTCCCATACACATCACAGTAATATTTTACATACCTCCATACACATCGCAGTAATATTTTACATACCTCCATACACATCACATTAATATTATACCCACCTCCATACACATCACAGTAATATTCTACATACCTCCATACACAACACTGTAATATTCAACATACCTCCATACACAACACTGCAATTTTATACATACCTCCATACACAACACTGAAATATTCTACATACCTCTTACACAACACTGTAATATTATACATACACTATTTTCAACAAATCATCTTCACTCATACTAACAGAATTTTCCATCAAATCACCTACACTTCTATGAAACTATTTTCATAAAATCACCTGCACTCATACAAACACTATTTTCATAAAATCACCTGTACTCATACAAACACTATTTTCATAAAATCACCTGTACTCATACAAACACTATTTTCATCAAATCACCTACACTTCTATGAAACTATTTTCATAAAATCACCTGTACTCATACAAACACTATTTTCATAAAATCACCTACACTTCTATGAAACTATTTTCATAAAATCACCTGCACTCATACAAACACTATTTTTATCAAATCACCTGTACTCATACAAACACTATTTTTATCAAATCACCTGTACTCATACAAACACTATTTTCATCAAATCACCTACACGTATACAAACACTATTTCCACTAAATCACCAACACATATACAAACACTATTGTCCATTAAATCACCTACACATATACAAACACTATTTTCCATTAAATCACCTACACATATACAAACACTATTTCCATTAAATCACCTACACATATACAAACACTATTGTCCATTAAATCACCTACACATATACAAACACTATTTCCATTAAATCACCTACACATATACAAACACTATTTTCCATTAAATCACCTACACATATACAAACACTATTTCCATTAAATCACCTACACATATACAAACACTATTTCCATTAAATCACCAACACGTATACAAACACTATTTTCCATTAAATCACCTACACATATACAAACACTTTTTTCCATTAAATCACCAACACATATACAAACATTATTTTCCATTAAATCACCTACACATATACACACACTATTTCCATCAAATCACCTTCACTCATACCAACACTATTTTCCACCTAATCACCAACATTATTTTCATCAAAACACCTACACATAAACCAGTGCTAATTTCATCAAATCTCCTACACATATACCAACACCACTTTCCAGCAAATTATGAGTTACAATAGTGTTGTGCCAAACCATTGAGTCATTCTCTAGAAATTCTCAAATTCTTTCATTAATGGGTGAGTATTAAGTTGTCAAAACAATATTTCAATACCTTTACAGTAATGTTTTAAATTATTACTCACACCATGCGTACCACTGGTGAAATACAGAAATTCAAAAATGCACCCGTCTGTCTGTCCGTCCATCTACAAGCTAGTGGGCACTTCTCTTAAACGGCTTGTTGGATTTTTATAAAACATTACCAAGACATTATGCGTTAGGTCTACTTGTGCATATTGTAGAAAATGTTTGACTTTATTTTCACGGAGTTATGCCTTTTTTATTTGTCTGCTGTGTACACTTTTTATCCTAAGTGGCTTTTTATATCAAATTTCTTTTTATAAAATTTTACCAAGATATTATGCATTAGATTCACTTGAGCATTTTGTAAAAACAATTATTCAGATTTATTTCCACAGAGTTATGTCCCCTTTTTTATTTGTCTATAGATGCTGTAGAGTAAAACTCGTTGATAAAGCTCCTCACATGTCTGGATGTGGAATTTTTAAAATATCTTACCATGAATTGAAGTTAATTTTTTACTGCATATTTGTAAATTTTACTGTGATTTCAGGTTCTGTATTGTTGTAGAGGAATAACCAAGACAAGTATGAAAGCAGATATGTTGCTGTTAGGCTCGTGAACTTCAAACAGCTTACATCTGTTGTGTTGTTTTTTAGTTTTTATTTTATTTGACCCTCAAACCACCCAAAATGAATGTCCTATCTCAGATAGTTATTATAAAGGTTACATGTAGGCTAAAACACGGTATTGGTGCTGATAGTAGTCTCACTTGCTCAAAGAAGTAAATTTTTAGATAGCATATTTCCTGGAGGTAATTACAAAGTTTATAGTAAGCACAAATCCAGTTAGATTTATCATAAACAAGCATCATTTTTTATATCCACCATGTCCATCCTATGATATATCAAAATATTTTTTCTTCCATTTTATACCTTTATATGTAGTATCTGTAACCTTTTCTACACAGTAATTTTCATTGACATTAATTCATAGCACTACAAATTTAGACATAACATGAATACATATTAGCTAATGTAGGATTTATAATTTTGAAATGAGAAATAATGAAACTATTGCAACATAGACCTTTAATGGTTACAGACACTACAGAACTTCGAATTTTAATATTTAGAAAAGAACAATCATTCATATGCAAACCTGGGCTGGCCCTGAAACATGTTTTTTTTACTTGCGATAATGAATAACTTAATGGTTAATGTGAATTTAAGTTTAATTAACTGCTATTTTATACCAATTATTGGAATACAACAATAAGTACTTATAAAATCTAAAATTTTTACTGATTTCATTAATTCAAGCAACAAAGACAGATGTCTGCGTAAAAGCATACTAATTTATGCATCATTTCTAATTGAATGTAAGATTATCTTGTATTCTAAATGATTTTCTTTCCAAGTGAGACTACGAAATACTAAAAAAGGCCATTTTGGGAGCAGAAAAGTAAGATAGGAAACTGCTAGGCTAGTCATTTCTTAAAATGAGTACAGTAAAACCTGTGTTTGCGACCACCTCTGTATAAAAACTATCCTGTAAATGAAGGCCATTCTTGAAAAAAAAAACTTCACAAATAATTTAGAACTGGTTTCCAAAGACAGGCCATCCGTCAATAAAGCCCACACATCTTGTCTTTCCTAAGAGTGGCATTTGTTCACAGGTTTTGCTGTACCTATCTTGCATATATTTACTGTGCCATTGATATAAAAAAAAACGTGATCAGCACCAAAACCGTGTTTTAGCCGTGTATATTTCTAAAGATGCTGTAGCCTGTTTCAAAGATATATCATTGCTAAGATGGTAGTTTTTAGACTCAAAGATCCTAAAAATGGTACACATTGCGGGCACATTTAACAGCTCAGAATAGACAACACAAAAACAATAGGAGGTTCAACCAGAACCTTAGATTAAAAAAATATTAAAATTAGGATAGAAATATTTCTATGAAACAGGCTACAGCATCTTTAAAAATGTACATGTAACCCCAATTCTGTTCTTCCTGTTTCATGTGTTAAGAATTTGAGATTTATTGTAATACAGATTTTTAATAGGTATGGCTAAATATTATTTTCAAATGGGTATTTAATGGCTATTGAAAAAGAGGTACAGCTATAATACCAGAGCCCATTTTTTCACATTTTGTGGCATGTGAAAAGTCCAGAACAGATTATGGACTTATCAAAATTTTCCCCTTGAATTTTGGCATTTTTTCTTTTTTTTTTTATGCAAAATTTCCTTCCTGCTTTTTTTCATGTCTTTCATTATATTTACCAGTTTGCTGTTTAACTTGCTTTTCTGACTGTAGTGTGAAGTTTGTAAATAATTATATACATTTGCTTTTCTTTGACTAGTATGAATTTTGTGTTGTAAAAATGCTGTTTTTTCTAGTGTGCTGTAATTGTGTATTTGGACTTTTCTGTGTAGTATGAACTATTCTGGTAAATAAATCTGTTCATTTTATTTTCTTGTGTTTCTACAATATTTGATCACTTATAAGATTTAGGTTGGTCACTAGTTTACTAACAATGCATACCACTTGATCATAATGAATTATGTTAATAAGCCAGCGACAGACCTAAATTTATTTTTCATATACATATTTAAAAAATGCCAACTAACAAACCATGGTATTTGTTTATTTCCACAATATATGTAAAGGGTATAACATACCGCAACAAAATATGATATGCAAACCCATCAACATGACTTCTACTAACAGACAGCAGTGACAGGCATGTTAAAGTAAGAATTGGTATCAGACGCCCAACTCAACCAAAAAATTCCCTTCCATAGAAAAATGTCTTTGAATACAAGCCCGGTGCTTGAACTGATTAATGCGCACCATCAACCAACATGAATTCTGGAGAATATTCCCTACGTTGGTGCTTCAGAATTTATTTTTGCTTAAGTCATATTCTTAATTTTTCTATGGAAGAGAATTTTATGAGTAGGTTGTCCTTGATTTCAATTCTTACTTTGACATGCCTGTCGCTACTGCCTGCGAGTAGTGTTGGTGGGTTTGGTTTTTGCACAGTGCTGTATTTCTGTTTGTGCATCCAACCTCTCAAAATACAGTAACAAACCAACACTCAGAAAACTTGTCTCTGAGCTCAAAATTCATATCTTTATTCTGACAACATAATTAACCTGAATATATATTTAAACATTATTTAGCTCATTCTTTTCAAACATAATACTTTGAGAATAGAATTGAGATTAGGGCTCAGAGACTATTCTCAAGTTTTGTAACCTCGGGGACCGAACATAACAAAAATAAAATATACAATCTTTAAATTCCTTTGCCAAGTCTACAGTCCAATTACACAGCTTGATTTCCACCATTGATTGCTTGCATTCGCAAAGAAACCCAGAAATTGCAGGCGTCTACACATATTTCTGTGAACAAAAAAAACTTTAAATGAGGTATGCGCTTGTGAAATACGTTCTTCAATTATATACAATGAAACCTCAATGTTAAAAGCAGAAATACAACTCAAACTGAAGTAAATCCACAAGTTAAGGAGCAGATGGTGCAGCTATAGATTATTTTTTTACTTAAAAGGTGATCAAAGGCTGACCACCCAAAATGGCCATACGACTGTGTAAACTAAATATAGAATCAACAACACTTACTTTGAAGGGAGATTTGTGCATCATATCAGCCAAAGCCACTATGTAGGACCTCAACTGTGCCAAGAATATGATTAGTGCGTCAATTTGCCCACAAAACCAGCAATACCCTTTGGATTGCTCACTAACATAGTGAAAGTCAAGATCTCATGGAGTCGATATATCAACCTGTAATCAAAAAAAATGGAGACTTACAAGCAGCTTGAATTTTTTTGTGTTATATATAGTGAAAAAATCACATGTAAAACTGGACAAATTTATAGAAACAAGTATACACAAGCACTTCTTTAGGAGGTATATCCTATCAAATCTCAGGATAAAATAGACATCAGCAGACTATAAACCTACAGTGAAAGACAAGAACAAGAACTGTCACTGAATGTGACATATATCCATGAAGTTATGTACAGCACATTCTGTTTAGCGAAACCCTATATATTTCAATTTTACTAGCATTGACCTTGACATTGGCCCCGTTGGCCCCATCTGCATTCCACATCACGACCTTCATACAAACTAAGTAACAAATTTGGTTGAAAAATATTCATCCAAATCTAAATACATGTATTTGATAAGAAACTGTTTCCTTTGATTTTAGTAACAATTACCTTGACCTTAAAATTGATCCAGGTGGCCTTATTTTTTTACATCAAGACCTTCATACTAACAATCTATGAAACAAATTGGGTAGACAAATATTGATCCAAACAAAAATAATTTATCAAAACATATTCAATTAAATTTTACTATCAATGACCTTGACCTTGAAATTGGCCCCAGTGGCTTGATCTCTTTTCCACACCTAGACCTTTATACAGACTGTCTAAGTAACAAATTTGGTAGAAAAACAGGGGCGTAGCTTGCCTAAAAAGAGAGTATAGGCAAAATTCTGGAGGGGTCCGAGGGCGTACCCCCCCATCTGGAAAATTTTGAAATTCTAATACGTCGCAAGTGCATTTCACGCCTATTTCGGGGTATTTTATGACCATTAGAAATGAAAAAAAAATCAATAGTTTTAATTATATAAATGGTCAAAGATATCAATTTTCGATGAAACATTTTAACATAAGTTACATGATTCCATTTTTTTTGGAAATTGAGTCTAGGCAATTGCCTAGTACTGCCTAATAGAAGATACGCGCCTGAAAAATATTCATCTGTAGCAAAATAATTGATCAAAAACTATTTATTTCTACTTTATTAACAATAACCTTTACCTTGGAATCGACTTCAAATGCCCAAAACTTTTTGTCACGTAAAAACCTTCATACAAACTATATATGTAACGAATTTGGTTGAAAAATATTCATCCAATCAAAAGTTATTTAACAAAAAACATTTTCTTTTTGCAAAAAAGCTAAGTTGAAAAGGCCCCAAAATCTAAAAAATCATCTTTAGGATAAAGAAGTACAAATAACCTTAGATTAGATATTCCCTGACCCCTATGCAAAGTTTTAAATTGATTGGACAAAAATGAAAGAAGTTAGCTATACTACAGCCATCAAAATGTTTAACCAAACGCAATGCTGACGCCAAAGCTCGAGCGGGTACAATAGCTCTACCTATTCTGACGAGTAGTCGAGCTAAACACCAATGATTTAATGAACAATAGGTTAGAATCAACCACACAATGACGCCGGTGGACCCTGCTTGAACACCACTAAAGTTAGCTTGAAACATTAAACTTAAGATTAAATTTACCTCCCTGGACTTATCCAATATTTTTATTTTTTTGTCATTTAGAAATAAACTGTAAAAATGATCAATTATAAAACATGAATGAAGGATAGGCTTGAGGTATTTTACTTTTGTCATGGGTCAACTTCTAACGTCCTATTTCACAAAATTAAAGGAAACAAAACTTTCCACTTGAACTCGAAATATAACAACCACACTTTCAGTACTTTACATAAGCTGACACATAAAAGCAAATTGTAACAAGTTCACTCACCTATAAACTCCTTGCCAAAAATCCTTCAAAAATCTTCTCAATCAAAAAACACGTCTGACCAGCATGCTTGTCCAACAGCTTCTGATTTCCCGCTCTTAGACAAGTGAACCTGATTGGACAGTATTCTAGGCGTTATCCAATGAATTACAAGGTTATATTCAAATAACTTACAAAACAAGATTCAGTTGACCAATAAAAAACTGCGTTACAAATTCAGAAAACACACTAAATCTTGCAATCTTGTCTCATAAAAAAAGCCGTGTGTCCCTTCAGTCACCTGATTTCTTATAAAAACAAAAATTTATTTCAACACATACCTGTAAGCTTGATATTTAAATCTATACTATAAACACTGAAATTAGTCCCATTATATACATCTATAGTTGGGACGCCCATTTTAAAGTAACAGAATGAACATTATTAAATTATCATTAATATATCATTATTTGGTGTAATGATAACGGATTAAAATTAGACCATATGTAATGTGACTAATTTTTGAATAAATTGGTTATTAGTTTATAGAAAGCAATTATTGTGTATTAATGTTTACAAAGAAAATCTTCAGTTGGGGACAACTTCTACGAAGACTACCTCATTGTAAAGATCACTTCACTTTCAGACTATATTTACTTGATAATGAGTACAACTTAATAACAATTTTGATCCCAAAGGTTGTCTTATGAAAGTTTCTGTTTTTGTGGTCAGTGTGCAGGCCATGTGTTGAGCCCAGATGCCCCACTGATTGCACAGAGGTCCTGTACTAGATGTTGACCCCTGCACTAAGTGTTGAGGCCCCTATGTTTGTATGGAGTCAGACAACTAATGTATTTGTCAGACAACATATGGGTTTGTCAGACCACATGTGTGTTTATCAGGCGATACGTGTGTCTGTCAGACAACATGTGTATTTATCAGACAATAAGTGTGTTTGTCAGACAACGTGTGTTTATCAGACAATATGTGTGTTCGTCAGACTGTATGTGCGTTTATCAGACTGCATGAGTGTTTGTCAGGTCGTATGTGTGTTTATCAGACTGTATGTAAGTTTGTCAGACTGCATGAGCGTTTGTCAGACTGTAAGTGTCTTTATCAGACTGTATGTGTGTTTGTTAGACTGTGTGAGTTTGCCAGACTGTATGTGTGTTTGTAAGACTGTATGTGTGTTTGTAAGACTGCGTGTTTGTCAGACTATATGTGTGTTTATCAGACTGTATGTGTGTTTGTAAGACTGTGTGTTTGTCAGACTGTATGTGTGTTTGTAAGACTGTGTGTTTGTAAGACTGTGTGAGTTTGTAAGACTTATGTGTGTTTATCAGACTGTATATGTGTTTATCAGACTGTATATGTATTTGTAAGACCCTGCATTATAGATAATTCAACTTGTCTGATGTAGTCACATAACTATGGACGTTTTTGTTTAATTTTGTAGAAGGCTGAGATGGATTTATATTTCATCGTAAGTCATTCTGATGACTAATATTATTAATTGTACCCACAGAAACACTAAACCGAATGTCTTTAGCTATTTCCATGATGCTTCTATAGCTATGTTTAGCCTTCAATAGAACAACTTCTATACTTTCTACTTTATTGCTTATTTTTGTATGTACCATTGTTATGCATGTACTTTCAACAGTATGACAGTACAGAGTGAAAGCGTATTTACATTTGTCAATAGTCGTGTTAACACTACATTGCACATGCATGAGGAAATCAATGCCTTTATTGATTTCATATATACATAAGTTAAACATCTGTCGTATATATTTAGCATTATCCCTATGTCTATATTAAGTTGGTTTAATACGCTAAAACAAAGCATGCAACATATTATTGCGTGAATATATTAACTATATCGAAAAGGAAACTAGACAATTAATGCACTTGTTTCGCTTTAAAATGACCATTTAAATTGTTCGAAGATGATTTAACGAGGACAAAAAACTAATTACTGCTTGGTATCACAAGGGATTTTACGACTTAAGTAACTGGCCTCATTTCTGACACTTACATTTGTTAAAGACATTTTAAACAAATCCATTACGCAAGGATCCATTACTAAAAATATGAAATCCAGCCAATATATCAAAAGCATTATTTATGTAAATTTGAACACAAAACATCATCGTAATAAAATATGAGTTGAAATGCACCTTCATAAGAAGAAACCAATGTAAATAACTGCACAAAATTTTGTCGATATTGTTGTCTCAATAATGTTCAAGAAAACATTATTAAGTAATATATGTACGACTAAAAGCATGATTCATGGTATATTGAGGATTGTAAAAGATCGAAACTTCAGTTTAATCATACTCTGAATAATTATCACTCATCAAATTCTGAATTTAACACACGGGGCTAGCACGCTGAAGGGATAGTGTATAAAGGTGTATTAGGCTTAAAATGGCCATGCGGACCAAAAACACCTATATTACATATATACATATACGAGGGTTACAACTTCCGAAATGACAGTTTCTGTACCAAGTTTCTTTAACACTACGTAACTTTTCAAGAATTCGATCAAATTTCTAATACCTCGTGTTTACAGATAGCTAATACATTATACTACACATAACCAATAAACATTTGGTCCAATTGAAACGATGAAGCAGGTATTTCATCTTTTTCCTCCGAAAAATCGTCAATTTCGTTTAGTCGAACGCGACCTCGCAACACCAAATTGATCAGAATTACCATACTAAATACACCTTAAAACAACAGGTACAGTAATGACAACGCATGCTTTCTATAAATATTACTAAAATACACTGATTCAGAGCAAAAATGTAATCCAGGAACGTTCTATTCACGTTCAATTCACAAAAATCGTCGCATGATTGAAACTTCAAATATTATGATACAGCGACCTTTGCCCCGTAATTTGTTTGTAAGCGGACGGTGGAAATCTATGACGGAGTCAACGAGTTTGTTAATTTTACGTTAAAAGAACATTCCTGGATTATTCTTTTGCGCCGGATCAGTGTATTTTAGAGATATTTATGGTTAGCACGCATTGTCATTCCTCTACCTGTTGTTTTAATGTGTATTTAGTATGGTAATTCTTATCAATTTGGTGTTGCGAGGTCGCGTTCGACTAAACGATATTGACGATTTTTCGGAAGAAAAAGATAAAATATCTGCTTCATTGTTTTGACTTTGACAGAGTGCTTATTGGTTATATGTAGTATAATGTATTAGCCATCTGTAGACACCAGTTATTTGAAAATTGAGCGATTCCGTAAAAAGTTATGTAGTTTTAAACAAACTTGGTGCAGAAACTGTCATTTCGGAAGTTGCAACCCTTGTATATGTATATATATGATACACGTGTTTTTGGTCCGTGCGGCCATTTTAAGCCTAATACACCATTACACACCATCCCTTCAACGTGCTAGCCCCCTTTGAACAATTACAAAAGACGTCAATGTAAAAACAATTCATTATCTAATTCTGCTGAAAATCAATTACAAAAGACGTCAATGTAAAAATAATTCATTATCAACTTACAGTGTTTGAGAGTAATAATAATTCAGTTGATAAATTTTCCACCGCAAAATGACAGTATTCTATATTCTTATCAGAGATACACTGAAAGTGAATTTCAAGTAATGTTCAGTGACTTTGGTGTAAACATTTATATTAATAAGGTATTTGCAGCAATAATGAACTGAAAACCTGGTCATGTGTTGGGCCAAACATTTTTAATGAATTTTTATGAACAGTAAATCTCCACAGATTGAATCAAATATAAAAAGGAAAATACTAATAACGTCAATAATTATATTCGTATAACACTGCTTAGCCCTCTACAGATGTTATTTACTCGAGTCCCAAGTAAATGATTAGACAAGCGGGCAGAAAAGTAGTTTGTATATATTGAAGCTCATCTGGTTTTCACAAATACACATTGGTACTGAAAATATTTTTGCTTTGCATGGACTTGTATTTCATATTATCCACAACATTGAAAGCATATTTTGAAGTTTCATTGATTTTAGTGAAGCATTTGACTATGTACTAAGACCAAATTTGCGACCAAAACAAACATTTTTTTCTTGTTAAACAAACATTGCTGGGTAGTTTTTATTCAAAACTGGAGAATGAGGTTCAGGGATCATCAAGAATAAATGTATCACCCTAAAATTAACTACAATTTTGAATACAAAAAATATTTAGATATCATTTCAGTTGATCAAGTTAGAGAAGCCTATGCAGAACTCAGATTATATTCATATTATTTAGCCGCAGACACTGATAGATGTAATAAGCCTATAGAAGTATACCTTTTGATGTTAGAGAATGCAATTTATGGATGAAATTAGAAGTTGAGCTTCATTTTGTCATCAAATGTTCATTATACAATAGTCTTAAAAATATGTTTGGGTAAGACCATGCATGCTTAAATTGATAGAACCAATTACAAGTAATAATGAAAATGTAACAAATAAAGTTGGAAATACATGTTCTATTGCTATCTTACGTAAATGACAAACAATATCAACTTTGATATTTGCCATGATTTGTTTGACAATAACAGGTTTGTTTTCTGTGTTATTAATATGTATTATACATACGTGTCATGTTTGGTTAAATTAATTGTCGATGCACTGAAATTAATCTATTATTATATAAAATAACATATTTATTGGACATATTTATTGATATGGTGTCTCTTATGTGTTTTTTCCTGTTCTTTGAAGTCAAATACGAGCCAAAGATACCTTTAGAAAAATAACACAACCAATGGTATGTTAACTGTCATATCAGTATTTGTTTGTTAAAACTGTAAAATACCATTGTTAATGTTAAAATGTGATCATGTTAAGTGAACAGGTTTAAAAACAGCAGTCTTGTGTCTAACAATATACAGTAAAACCTTATTTGGGGACCACTTCAATATTAAGACTACCACACATATATAGTTCTGTTTTGGTCACTATAAAAAAACTCAGTAATAAACGTAATATATATTTCCCGAGCAGTAAATCGGCAGCCAAGTCACAAATACAAAGCACAGACTGCCAAGCTGCCAAGTACACCTGAAATTAAAAGGGGTTACGGAATCGGCAGAGGTGTTCCAAATGGCAAATATCCCACTTACAATTTCTACTGGGTGCTAATGTCAAAATGACATTCTTTAATAGGGGGGGGGGGGGGCAACTGTTGCCTTACATACATACATAAACAGGGTTGCCAGCAGACTTGAAGTCAGGGAAATCTGATATTTTTTCAAGGCCAAGGAATTACCAGGGAATTTTGAAAATTGGTCAGTGAAAAATGAAAATCCTGAAAAGTCAGGGAAAAGTCGGGGAAAACTTATTTTGAAGGGCAAAAAGAATATTTTTCTGTTGTAATGGCTATGGCAGTCTTCTTGTATTAACAATATGTTGCATTAATTAAATTTATCTGCTTTGATTTTTCTTTATAATTCTGTAATATAAAAATTCTAACATTATAGACAAGATTGCTGAGCTGACTAACATCTTTTACTAACTTGAAGATGCTTGCATGGTAAGTGGGAAGGCGTCATGTCAATGAGCTTAATATACTTCATTTTTTGTTGAGCCCGCTTGCGGTAAGCCCGACATAGTTGTCAAAGTGGCGGTTCTGTGTTTGTGCGTCCATGCGTGCATCCGTACGTTAGTTCGACTGACTTGACTTTGTCCGGACCATAACTTCCCCATGGATCAATGAATTTTAAAATGACTTGGCACAATTGTTCACCATGATGAGACTGTGTGTCATGCACAAGACCTAGGCCCATATCTCAAAGGTCAAGGTCACACTGTGTGTTCGACATGTTGCCATTTGGCAACTTCTAGTTTCTTTACAGAAGAAATGAATGGATGCACCTGCATAAAGTGATAGGTGGAGTTAAAAAAAGTATTTATTTTCAAAGTTTTGAAATAGCATGTTTGTACTTGCAGATTGTCTAATTAGTGTGGGATAATAGTAGTGATTAATAGTGTTTGACTGTGATTATTTCTTGACAGTTGTTCTAGTCAATAGTGTATAATTTAATTATGCTTCAGCTTCACTTTAAACAATGTCTTGATTTTTTATGTTGTTTTTCATTAAATACGCATGTTTGCTTGCTTTATGATACTCTGAATCTTTAATTCTCTACTAAAAAATACATTAATAGCTAATTATGTCAAGTTAGTTAGATTTACATGCTCATTTTGCATACTGTGTAGTTCAATATTTCACTGAACCCAAAATTACCAAACTTTGTATGATGTATAAAGCATGTTTTAGCTGTTAAACTGTCTACAAAATGCAATACCATGTTGTTAAGGAATAAAAACTGTTTTTTATGGGTGGATTGGACAGCTGTACGGGAGGCTGTTAAAGTTTGGTAATTTTGGTCAGTGAAAAACTCCATTTGGTCAGGGAAAAGTCAGTGAACTTCATTCATCTGTGGTTCTGGCAACCCTGATAAACACCAGTTGGCATAAAAAACCTAGATAAAACAGATTTATTCTACTCTCTTTTCTTTTCAATTCTATTTTCTTCCTTCACATTCAGTTAATACTGAAGTTAATACTATAGAAACATAACAGTTAATTAACCTTGATACAAACATGACATATGGGACAATAAAATCAGTGTTAATATAGAGATGATTGAATAGAAATACAAAGGAAATGGTGAAAACCATGAAAAAGTGGTCATTATATTGAATAGTTTGCTGGACGAGGTATTGTGAAGGGAACTTCTTCAAACAACTCACAATAGAACAGAAACATGAGTGCTATTTTTATTCTTGTAACTTCAAAGTTCAAGTAAAAACTTTGTACAGTCAAACTGTGTTTGTCACCACCTCCATATATAGGCATCCCGTGAATAAAGGCCATTCTTTGAAACACCATCATTGGTTATTTAAAACAAACTAACCTCCAAATATAGGCCACCTGTCAATAAAGACCACATTTTTTTTTTCTCCAGGGTGACTTTTGTTCACAGGTTTGACTGTATTTGAAAATAAAATGAATAATCTATCATAAAAAATTAAAACTTATTTTAAAACAGCTATTACTGATACACCTAGTTGAAATCATTGTGTAACTTTTTGGCTAAGAGCTTAAATTATGCTTTGTCATGTATGTTATGAGATCTAGTTTGATAAAACTCGGCAATGAAAGACTATAAACACTGCCCTAACACTCAACAGTACACGTGAACTAAAACATACTTTGGAATGCAATATTTGGCCCCTCCAATTATTGCACTATAAAATGTACATAAAACATGGATTTCAATGGAAATGCCAACACAATCCTAATTACAGTCGCCCATCAAATATATTAATATAAATAAAGAGATAAATATTACATAAATATAATACTGAATATTAAATCCTCTTGGATTCTTATCATAATCGATTGTTCACATGAAAATAAAAAAAAAATAGGAAATGTGAGACAATCAAAGCATACAATTTCTAACTGAGGAAAAAATCAGAAAAAAATAAGAAGACATGAAATACTTTTTTGTTCGACCTGGCAAGTTTAAATTAACACAACTGAATGACTAGAGCTTCGCAGAGTGGCACCAATACTTGTCTATTTTATGTCGGCTTTGTATACCGTATATATTACTTAATAAACGCCCCCCAGGGCGTTACATTTTTGAAAATGTGTTTGTATCATTCCTTGGATCTAAAAAGTTCAAAAAAGGAGGGCGTTTATTAGGGGCGGGGCGTTTATAAGGGAATATACGGTAAGTCAAAATAAATGTATGTTCTGTTCTGTTCAAATAATAAAATATTTAACAAAAATAAGCATAAAAATAAGCAAGAACATATACATTGTATGTGACAAGACGACATTAATACATTGTAAGTATAGAACTATAGATCAGTTTATTAGTATTTAACAAATAAATGTTAACAATATTAAAGTGATAGCACCATAAATGCTTTTAATGTTATTAATATAACTTCTCAAAGCACAAATCTTTGTCAGGTAGCAGACCTTGAGAATCATGCTTTTTATTTAACCCTTCGGCTCATAACACCACATTCCCCCCTGCATCTGAAGCAGATGACTTTTGAAAACATTGTCGTAAAAGAAGCCATTGCTTGTAATGAGTAATGGCTTCTTTGGCTACAATGTTTTCCACTATGTCAGAGAGACATAACCCAATTTTCTCAAATAAATTGATTTTTTATATACTTGCCATGAATTTGGAAGGATCCAGAATATTCTTATAAGCAAAGGGTTAAAGGTGTAAATTGAAGGGTCTAAGGTTATAAATCGTAAGATCTATCCTTAAGAACAAAATACATTTTCATACTCAACTTATCTTTTATCAATTCTTAGGTCTGTCATATGTGTAGACATATAATTTTAGGATCTTAATTAACACAGAATTTAATCTTATCATAATTAACTTGAGAACACTGAAAACTTGAAAATGAAACTTGAGCTTGGAGACTGATCTCAAGTTGTATAACCTCGGACGCAGGACTACCGAAGTGAAAGACCAATAAGAGACACATTTCTATATAACAGTTTAACAGAATGTATGACATCCACGGGTACATGTATTTTTCACATAACTTACATACATTGCGTGGGAAAGCTTAAGACCCTATTGTCAACTAAGATTTAATAATTTCAAATCAATCAAAAAACAGATTTCTGGGGAATCAATCTTCACCTCCTATTCTTAATCCATCGTACACTTACTTGTCATTATACTAAAATTTAATTTTTGACATTCAATTTGTTAATTAGAAGAGCACAACATTTATGGTACAGATAAATTAGTTGTGTGATCCAAAGCAAACAATAAATGATTTACAGCAAAACGCTTATTTCCCTTCATTATTGCTCATGGATCCTGTTTATTCTTTCAATTTCATTCTGCGAAAGGTCTGCACCCATTTTGTCCCTTTCTTTTAGTTGAGCATATCTAAGCCGAGTCCACAGACGAAGAGAATCAGGTTCCAAACGAGTTCCCTAAAAGATGAATTGAAAACTAAAATTTGGAAATACATGCATTAAGACCACAAAAGTAGGTCTTTACATTAACCCTTCGCCTCATAATAGTGCATTTCCCCGCCTCTGAAGCAGACGACTTCTGAAAACATCGTGGCAAAAGAAGCCATTGCTTATAATGAAAAATGGCTTGTCTTACCACAATGTTTTCCACACTTTCAGTGAGAAATAAATCAATTTTCTTAAAAAACTGATGTTTTATATATTTGTTTTGAAGTTGGAAGATTCCAAAATATGCTAATGAAGCAAAGGGTTAAGGCAGTTCCCCTTATCAAGTTAAAATATAGAGAAATCACTGAACACCAGATATTTAAGTGGTCCTAAATAATGGTCACTAAATGAGAATTCATTTAACCTTTTCCTGAATTTAATTCAATGTTAATTTTTTTTAAGTTACGATCAATCAAATATCTATAATTTACCAACTTATTCTTGCAATCAACAATTTTCATACTAAACTTGTAAAAAGACCTCATAAACACAATAATCTCTTATACAAGAAATCCTACAGGTCAGATTTATCTCAATAAATACATCATTTGCACATAGAGTGAACAATGGAACTAATAGTATGACAGTTGTCACTAACTGACGAAAAGCTAAAACAGCCAATTCATGCTAACATGAAATTACACAGGTGCGGTAGTGTACACCTTATACAGTGTTAACCCCTCCAACTGGGCATTGTGAGTTCAAGCATGTAAAAATCATGATTACATTCCATAAGGCCGAAAAAAAGGTTTGTTTCCAGTTACATGCCCAAAAAATATGGACTGGTAGGTATGGAATTTTTTTATTTTATGTTTTTGTTTTATATATATTAGCAACACTGTCATGGGAATATGTGCGCTGTAATAATAATGAGTTGTGAAAATTACAATATAGCAATAAGTTTGGATGCTGTAAAAACTTATGAGTCAACAGGTAAAATATTGGGTCGGTCAAGTAACCAGAAACAAACCTTTTTTAGGCCTAAAGATATCAATACAGTCTTACTAGAGCTATCGGTCAACTGTAAACAGTGGATAGTATATACACAAGTTGACTATTATACAGGAATAAATGAACCTCTCAAAGTATAGTAATTTTGGAGACAAAAGTCTAACTGTAATTTCTTCCCAGAAAACAGACAAAAATGATTCTAATAAACCATGTTTTAATCAAAACTTTTTGAACTAAGTCATTAGAATAATGAAATTCATAAATAAAAAATATGATGTTAAAATTCATATAGTACATGAAAGATGGTCAAAGTTGAAAGCAAAAAACCCCAAAGGTTTGCTTTAATTCTATACTGACAGTTTAGTATTCCAACAAAAAGTTAAAAGACATTTATAGAGTGCAAAATATCAACAAAAGATGAAGAGAAGAGGGGGGGAGTAATGTTATTCAGAGCTTTTTATCCATGCCCATGGCTATAAAGGTCAACTTCATTCTCAAGAAGTCCAAGGTAAAAATGTGCACAACATATGAAGTGGAATGCTTCAAATCTAAGTTCACACTTCAACATGTTCAATAATTGCAGTTCTGTGTTTTAATACTTCAAGGGGGTCATTTTGTCTTTGAAAAAAAAATTACACACCTTCTTAAACACTTCTGCAGCTTCACTAGGTTGATTATGGTCAAGTAAGAAATCGCCATACTGTGCATAAACATCCCAAAAATTAGGGGCGATTTGTGCCGCATTCTTGTAGAGTTCTATTGCTCTCTCGTTTTTTCCTAACTAGACAAGATACATGCATGTTTGTTAGTATTACATTCAAGCAGACATACAACAAACAGACAAACAAAAACAGTCACTGAATGTCACATATGCTCCCAAATATATAATGAATAACCTTGAATATAACCTTGACTTTAGAGCTTAGGGTCTGTGTCTTGCATGCAATACATCATCTTGTTTTGGTGAACATTTGTGCCATGTTATTTCGAAATACATGCAGAAATTATGAAGTTATAGCTGAGACACGAAAATGGGATGGACAGACTGCTATATGCTACCCTTCTGGGCATAAAAATAAGGTATAAGTCACAATACATGCTATATACTATATACGTTCTTTCATTTAAGTGACAAATTCAACCCTAGGTATTTTTGGGCCTTTGGTTTTTATTGTTTTTATGTGACTAATTGTAACTAGGGTTTAACGCCATTTTTGCAACAATTTTCCAGAAATATACAGCGACTGGTTCACCTAACCAGTTTTCCTGGACTGTATACTAACAAGTACTAACTTACCCTTCCACAAGGAGCTGGTAACTTCTCCACATATGGAGGAAAATCAACATTTTTGTTAAATTTTAATAGTAGGATATAACCCAGATTTCCGGGGTCAATATTTTTGTGACAATGAAAACTAATATTTTATGACTATTTAGGCTCTTTGCTAGTGCTGACATACTTCTCATAAAAAAATCACAAAAATATCTTTTACAATTTTGTGGGGTTTTTTTGCAATCAATATTTTTCACTACATGTACAAATTAGTACAACTGATAACCTAGTCAATATATTGGTGCTCAATTAATTTATTTGTGCAATTTTCCTTCTATTTTTGTTTAAATTATTTGGATAAAAAATGTTATAGATATTAAACTGATATTTGTTTTTCCCTGTATGATAGGTGGGTTCTGAAAAATGAACCAGTTTCCCATCTGGGATTTAATCAATTTTATTTGATGTTTCAAGCACAATTGATTGGACAAGAAAATTGGACATGTATATTAAGTCTGTGGTATAAGGACAAAAAGTTTTCGAAAACATCCACAGCTCATGTTCATAGCTGAATGTAAATCTCTTTAAACCAGGCATACAGTACATCCCATAAACTTTTACAAGGACAAGACATCAACTTACATTTACCAAAGGATGTAACCTTTTCCCCAAGTTCAAACCTAGTCTACAGGACAGAACAAGCTGTGGCCAGCCTAAACCAGTTGATGACTAGGAGAGATTTTGAACAGGGAATGTTTTGTGAAACACACAAGGGGACAAGGGAGTTGTGTTTGTTCTGCACACTGTTTCAGTCAATTTCATTTCATTTCAGAATGTAGAGGACACCCATTATGATATTTACTACGATTAGCAACATTTTTTACAAATTTGCGATCACCTTTCAAGACTGCAGAGATGTGGGACACCACATAAACCACAGCAAATCAAGATATGTGACTAATATTTACATAAATGTAATCAAAATATAATTAATGTACAAACATCAGACAGTACTTAGGCCTAAACAAAAAAAGGTTTGTTTCTGGTTACATGCCCAAAAATATATGGATTGGTAGGGAGCAATTTTTTTTCTTCTATGTTTTGTTTTTACATATATCGGCAACACTGTTGTGAAAATTAAAATATAGCACTATGATTTTAACGCTGTAAAAACTTATGAGTCGGCAGGTAAAAGATGGGCCAGTTGGGTAACTGGAAACAAACCTATGTTTTTTAGGCCTTATACTAGTTATTCTAAAACCATGAACATCTAATCTTTTAATATTTACTTATTGGTTATGTAAAATAAATTACCTTGTACACACATATTTACCTGGCTTTCAATATTAGCAAGATTAAGCATAGCCACAACAAAATATTTGTCCAACTCCAGAGCTCGATTAGTTAGTCTTTGAGCTTTATGCAAATTGCCAAGTTCCTTATACAGGCTTCCAGTTTTCATATGAACTTCAGCATTGTCTGCAAATGAACAAATAGTAATACATGTGCGCCAGGACTGTGGTTATTGGTTAGTGCACTGGACTTGTAACCTGGCAATCCTGGTTCGAATCCCAGTCATGGCAGGTCATACCCTTGTATAAAAATTTGTCAAAAACGTCAACTTCCTCCATATGTGGAGAAGATGTTGGCTCCTTGTGGAAGGGTAAGTTAGTACTGTTTAGGTGAACCGGCTGCCGTATACCACTGAAAAATTTTTGAAAAATGGTGTTTAATTAAATTAAAAAAAAAATACATGAATTTGACTTTATTCTTGGTGGACCTATAAACATCTCTTTCCAGAGAAGTTATACTCTGGAAATGTCTACTGTAAGACAGAATCAGATGGTATTAACCACATTTTAGTACTTTAAAGTGTACATTCATTTGATGATTATAATAAAAGAACTATCAATGTGTTTCAACAGTTTAAATTCTGGGTTGATTCACCATACGATCTCAAAAATCAAAGGCCAGAGGACCTTAAAGGTGCCACAGGGTTTAAGTTTGTGTGGTAATGCTTTGTGAGTCAACCATTATATTAAGACCATCATGGGGAACTCTGGCAATGGTCTATGTATTGAGGCTGTCTCTGTTGAAATATGAAGAAATGATTAAACAAGAGGGCCATGATGGCCCTGCATCGCTCACCAGAATAAATGTTAATTGACTTGTTACTAAAAAGGTAATAAAGGTACACTTGTGGGCAATTAATGGGGAACAATAATAAACTCGATAAAGGACCATTAAAGGATACTACAAAGGAATATTCGTGATGACTGAAGGATGCCATGGACCAAATTTGGTAATGATACAGCCACTGGTTCATGAAAACAAGTCATTTTAAGGCATTTCTATTTTTAGCTCTAGCAGCCCTTAATAAGGGCCAACCATTTTTATTTCAGCAAATCTGATAGAAAACAATCAAAAGATGCTAAAAAACAAGTTTGGTAATAATCCATCCATAGACTAATGAGAAAAAGTCATTTTAAGGTATTTCTATTTTTAGCTCTAGCAGTCCCTAAAAGGGGCCGATTAAATTTATTTGAACGAACTTGAGAGATGACCATCTAAGAATGCTACAAGCCTAGTTTGATGATGATCCATCCATTGGTTCATGAGGAGAAGATGATTAAAGGTTTTTATATTTTTAGCTCTAGCGGCCCCTAAAAGGGGCCAACTGGTATAATATGAGCAAATTGCATTTAGAAAGTCAAAAGGCTTCTACACAGCAAATTTGAAGTAAATCTGACAGGTAGTTTCTGAGGAGAAGATCATTGTTGATGCCAGACGACAGAAGACCGACACCGGAGCATCCATCTACCCATCCTAATAGCTCACCCTGAACCTTCGGTTCTGTTGAGCGAAAAAGGTAATATAAAAGCTGTTGTTATACAGTAAGACATGATAAAGTAAACTTGTGTTTGTGGCCACCTCCAAATAAAGACCAGTTTGTGAATAAATGCCATTCTTTGAAAAACTGTCAATGATAATTAAGAACAACCTGACCTCCAAATAAAGGCCACTTGTCAATAAAGGCCACATTTTGTCTTTTGCAAGAGTGGATTTTGTTCACAGGTATGACTGTATAGTGAAGAATCCTATGCAATCAAGTACTTATTTATTTTTCCCCGTATGAGTCCTTCTTTATGTCAGTGTTTTGGATATGGCGAAATACAAATAAAATGATGTAATAATTCCAGTCCCAAAGAGGTTAACAACAAAGGTTCTAAAGCATTGAGGTGGTTGCTAAGTACTGTTTACCATAATTAGCTATCCCCTTTTCAAATGCTACCCGCTGAGCCTGTGTTGGGATGTGAAACAGGCAAAAAATTGATTAATTTTACCTGGAAGGTCATGTAAAATTTCTTCCAAAATCTTAATCTTTTGATGAATAACATTTGATCTTTCAGTAGCATCCTTATTGTTCAGAGACTGTGACAATTTTCCTTCTGAAATGATGCACACAAAAAAAAATAAGTTCATTTTAAGTACAGTGTTTTCACAATGACAGTGTGTAGACCTGTGAATCATTTATCATAAGAAGAATAAGGTGGTGCTAATTGTTTGAGGAACTTTTTAGACTAGACTTCATATCATTCGACAGCAAAGTTCTAATTTGTACAAAGACAATTTATTTTATGTCCATTTATTTTTAAATACACAGAATAGTAATAAAGGTGCAGCCATATCTTATCATCTACACGAAGTTTTCACATTTGTATGTATACGGTTAGGTTCAAATTAGTGATAAGGTGATGAATCAGCATGACATACTTTTAAAATGCACTTTAGAGCTATCAGCACTTAGACCAGAATTAGTAGGTCAGGCCCGTAAAATAGTACAATTTTGAGTTTTGTGAAACCCATTGTTAGTTACTTTATCAGTACATGATGGCTGTATTCACAGTACGAGCAATGCAAAGTAAAACATCTATGGAGACAAAAAAAATAACAACAGACGAAGTCACATGATAGAAAGGCATGTGATGGCAGTGATATAAAACACCACAAGTCAACCTAAAACTGTCAACCTAAAAACCTTTAAACAAGAAATGTCACAAGCATGTGACACAAACCCATCCCCTGAGTAATGTGTGAATGTAAGATATAGCAACAAATATCACCATTAAAAGGCACAAGTAGTTTGTCAATATAATGACACATTTTCAAGTATTGTTTAGAAAGGATACAAATTTTAGCTCACACCATTTTGTCCCCACAGAGCAAAAGGTACCAAGCGAATTTTTCATGTTTTCAAGAAAATCACATTTTTAATGTTTAACATGTCACAACTACTCCAATGCTACCATAAGCCAATAGAAAAACAAACAGATGGACAAACTAATTAGTATGTCTAAATGTGAGATGCAAGAATTTAACATTGCTGCTGTCAACCCTTATTCATAACATTTTAGCAAAATGAGAAGTGTATGTTGTACAGAAGACATATCATACTTAAAATACTAAGAGCATTGATATTCAAGTTTGTGTCAATACAGTGATGCTTCTTTATTTCTACGATCTTATCTGAAAAAAATCCATGTAACAAAAGAAAAAAATTTGTGATTTTCACAGGAATGAATTTTTTTGCCACACTTTTTAAATGTGATCTTACATTATAGATTCATTATATACTATCTGAACACGTGACAAATTGAAAGAAAAATTGCTGCAAATCGCAGCAAAAGATTAAGCGTTGCACCAACAATTATCCGAGTTGTGCGCAAACAAAAAACAGGTACAGCAACTGCAATAAAGATTCATTGTAATAATTGAAAAAAAAACATGTTGATTAGCGTTATATAAGGCAAGTATTAAAACAAAACTGGAGTTACTTATCAACAAAAATATAAAGTTAGCATATATGTTATAACAGAATAGTTGACACCAAAGGCATAGTTAATTTGAAGTCCATAGTCATGGGTGACATAACCATTCGATCATCTGCTGTACGTTAATATTATGAGCAAAAGGGAAACAATCAAATATCAAATCTTAAAGGGAGCCTACTTTCAAATTGCAGCAAGATGAAACACTTTTTCAGAATGTGGTAAAATTGTTTGACTGATTGGCAACCAGTCAACAAAAATGTCTCAAAATATATTTGTTTGATTGTTATAGACAGACCTTAAAGAAGCACATTTGTATTGGTAAATGCTGATCACATCTTTACTTGTGAAGAACAACGTTAGAACTGGTAGAGAATCCAGACAATTAAGTAGGTTAACTGTTAGGTCAGTATTCCACTGAAATACTGTTTGCATAACATCTGAAAATTTCTAAGACAAAAATAGTTCTCTGTTATCATGCTATGTGTCTTTGATCACCTTTCGTCAACTCTAAGGGAGAGTGTGAACAACTTCAACCAAACCTCTTTCAGACAGATCAGATTATGTTTATCAGAAAATTCTGTGTTAAATCTGATCCAAAACATTCTGAATATCAACACTAACCTTTATAGAACAGTTTTTCTATAGAAGTACTAGCTTCCTTTTTCTGGATCCCTACGGCGACAGTATCACCAATGTTAATAGTACCATGATACCAACTTTCTGGCTTAAAGTATATAAAGTATAATACCAAATGGTCAGGTGAATCCAGGAGATGTTTGCGCAGTAAAACTTGTTATAAAGATTTAATGGAAAAAACTAATTATGACTAATTAATATATTGATGAAATAAAATCTGTGCATACTGGGAATTGTACAACTAATAGAGCAGACAAGAACTATTTCATAAATTTTTGCTAAATCAGGGGCCTTAATTCAAGGGTGATTTTGTTGGTTTTTGAACTTGGTCAAGTTATTAAGTCCAGGAATAATTTGACCCGGACCAATTTGGTGAGGAATGAATGGAAAATGGTCAACTTTGAGAGTGGGCAACTCTTGAGGATGCTGCCTACCCATCACGAGTGCTCCCACAAAATAACCCAACCAGACAGGCATATAAAAATAAATGGTAATAAATACAATCATTTTAGCAAGTCCTGTAAATGAAGTGTTATTAAATTGGTATGTTCCTAATAAAATCACCAAACAGAAGAAGTTCTTAACATACACAGGAATTAGACTAGAAACACCATACCAAGTACAGAATCTCGCCAGCCTCTTGAACACATTCTAACATTTTGTCTCCAGCTGTAATGTGAGGATAAATTACGGTAAACCATTCCTGTTGTGTAAATGCTGGGTACACACCTATAAAATAACAAGAGGGCCATGATAGCCCTTTTCCCCTCACCTGAGAAAAGATTGCAACTTTTATGGTTTTCCTGTGATTTGACCTGGTGACCTATATTTTGACCCAAGTTGACATATGTTCAAATCTGTTCAAAATATTATTATTGACAAAGTTTGTGGAAGATCCAATCCAAACTGTGATTTCTAAAGTATTGACAAGATTTTCCAGAAATTTGGCCTAGTGACCTAGCTTGTGACCAAAGATGACCCATGTTCGAAATAGTCCAAGATATCATTAAGACAAACATTCTGACAAAGTTTGATGAAGGTCCAATCCAAACTGTGACCTCTGAGTGTTAACAAGGTTTTCCAGTGATTTGACCTGGTGACCTAATTTTTGACCCATGTTGACCTACGTTCAAATCTGTTCACAATATTATTATTGACAAAGTTTGATGAAGATCCAATCAAAACTGTGACCACTAGAGTGTTAACAAGGTTTTCATTTGATTTGACCTGTTGACCTAATTTTTGACCCTAGATGACCCATGTTCAAACTTGGCCAATATATCATTAAGACCAAACACTCTGACCAGGTTTGATGAAGTTTCAATCAAAAGTGTGACCTCTAGAGTGTTAACGACCCCCAAGTGTAGACTACGGATGCTGGATGCTGGCGACTGACTAATCACTATAGCTCACTGAACACATAGTGTTCAGGTGAGCTAAAAACTTGATACACACTTATAAAAGTATCAGATACACAAATATAGAATAAATGCTAAATGAACAATTACAAAATGAATGCTATGTATGAAAAAGAACATATCTTGTTAAATATACAGTTAGTTTAAACAAACTAGCCTACAACTCTTATCATCTATTAGCCCATTCCTTCATAATAAAATGCACAGACTTTCATACCTCTCAGTAAAACAAAACAGTTAAAACCAACATATAAGCAAACTACGTATTTCAGATGGCATATCATCAGTAAAAATTTCAACAAGATGAATGATAATGGTGGAAATGACAACAATGAATGATCACTCTTCAAATTTACATTTATGTCACATTCCATATAACGATAACTCACTAAAAGGGCATGTTTTGTTTTGATACATATGTATAAATAACTTGCATAACATGGTTCAATTTTGTATGTGCTAATGATCTTTTGGATACATTCATTTACTTGTATGTTTTAAAACATTCTCATTCTCACAAGTCATAACTTCACATTGTATGGTAGACCATTATCTTGTAATTCCAGTTGACTATAACACCGCTATACAAGACCCTATTTCGCCAGTCCCCGCGAGTTCAAACCAGTGAGAGTCTAATCATACTTATTCAATCAAATGCAAGAGTAAACTCTTGACACAAATGCATCAAGAGCCCTATCCACTAATAAACATTGTACAATAACAGTATATCATTCTGAGAAAATATATATGGGGTATGGGATAAAGAACTGATGTAAGGCTTACAAAAAATCGTTTTTTTTTTCATTAAGAGAACTACAAGTAATCCTACCATGATTTATAAATATAATCTTTTAGATGTTCCTGATGAGTTTTATGCCAATTTTTGACAACATTCCTGTTTTAACTGGTGTGCAATTAACCAAACCAATGGACAGATTCACGCTGCATCCCAATCCCACCATGATAAGGGCATAAAAACTAATACTAGGATCCAAGCTAGACCAATCAGTCAAACGGACCCTTGGTTTGTTATCAAGGACCGGTTAGTTCAAAATGCTATTACAGAGTTTCCAGGGATAACTTAGACTTTCTTTAACACATGACTAACATTAAGATAAAAATCAAAAGCCACAGGGCCTGAAAGATGCTCACTTTCTGGCTATGTACCAATGTGAATCATGATCATTATCAACTTCATGAAAACACTATTCCTAGGAAGAATGATGTGAATCTTTTAACATTTATTCAATAAATAATAATAATTTGTCAATGCCTTCAAGCTGAAATTCATATTCAGTTTATTGAAGTATATAAATCAATGTTTTATTCCATTCCATGAGTTTAAATGTAGAGACAAAGCAACTGTACTTAAAAACAGAAAGTCAATACTTTTACAGCCCAGTTAATAAATATTTGAACTTACACTAGAAGGGTTAAGTATGTAACGTTCTATAGTGAGTCATAGAATAAACTCTAAGTGCAAGCGAATAAGCACTTCAATCTAGTCAAAAAAGTGCGTTTTACATGCATATTATTATAGGGTTGAGGGAGACCGATTTACTGCCTAAAAAGGGATGGTTGTGATAAGAATAATCAGACCTTGAATTCAGATACGTGATACGTGATGGCTATACATGGTCGAGACAAATTTATTTCCCACGTTCCAAAAAAATACATACCTCCAGGCGGCGTTTTCTCAAGTGGGAACAAGAACCACCGTTTACGTCCAAATATAACACCATTCCATGCATCTGCATGTTTGTGAAAACTGACGCCCGAACCAGACCTTCCTAAGAAGAAAATACTGTCATCTACACCATCCTGAAATATGAGTCAATGTCAAGACATTCTTCTACAAGGGTACAACAGAAATGTAACAACAAATGTATAAATACAGCATGAAAACTAGTGCTATATAGTCAAATGCTGCAGAGTCCTAATGACCCAAGTTTGTCACAATGACATAATTTTAGAATACGTATGTCCAATCAATAAATAATTTACGCAGAAGCAATACAAAAGGTTACAAACCACTGGCTTAAAAAATTTAAATATATTGTTAACAAACACTGATAAGATTATCTATAATTTTGCATAGTTGACTATCTATGTACTTAACAAGAGTGTACTTTAAGAAATACAAGTGGTTCATGCAGATACACTATCGCAATGTCTAATCCAAAATATATGCTAATCATTGTACTGCATACAGAAGGTCAATTTTTGTCTTTTTATGAATTATCTTGTAAAATGTATGCATGTATGCACTAGAGACAACCAGTGGCCTACTGTGTTCATTTTTACAGAAAGCTGAACAAATGTTATATATATATATATATATGTGTGTGTGTGTTATATTTGTTATATATCCATTTTATTTAATTTTATTTAATTGAGATCAAAAAATTTTCGATTTATCTTCTACGTTATATATGTACAGTAAAACTTCGTTATTACGAGCATCGATATCACAAGCTCTAGGCTTATCTCGAGATCTTGAAGTCCCGTCATTTTTTGTTCTTAGTTGTATATAAATTTCCATGTTTATTACGAGCATCATTATCTCGTTATCTCGAGCACAAATCATGGTCCCTTGACTTATTTTTAAGCGTTAATTACCTCGATTACCTCGAGGGGTGTCATTTTAGATATCGTTCGCACCTGCGCGCAGGCGATCACCGTGTTTTCCACACATCGTTAAAGTTACGCAATAAAAGAGCAAATCTTAATCGAGTACTTTGCTTTTCACACGTCGTTAACGCTACACAATAAAAGAACGAATCTTAATCGGGAAGTTTGTATTTCACATGTTGTGACATAAAATGACAATGAAACATGTACATGTATTTGTTTGTGGTAAGTTTGCAGTAAAATATTTAAGATCAAAGACTAATGTTATAAAAGTTAATAATTATTGAGAATTTAATCACGAGACCTTAATTATGAGAACTTAATGACAAGTTTGAGAAGCAAATACTAATAAAAACAGAGACATATCTTTTATTAGCATGCTTCATGTATACCAATTACTGCTATCCGTACACAGAAAAATATCACATATTCCGAGTAATCCAGTGAAGAGCTCATTTACATGAGAGGATAACTGGATCGGTTATCAAGTTTTCTGGAAGTTGTCGAGACTTAGCTTCTCTAAATTGTCAAACACCAACTTCTGTCATTGATTGCTCTTCTTTTTTGCAACAGACGTACATAACACATGTATCTTTCACGATGTATCACTATGACGTTTCACCGCATGTCAGTGACATTATATTCGGACATGACATTGTACAATTGAAAACACGAAAAAGTCGTGGATAAAGTACTTAGAAAAAATGATCAATTTATATTTCAGCAATCAATTATCAAGCTCATTCACCTTAGACATCATAGAGAACAATTTACGTGAGCATTTCGTATTATTATCGTAAACACGCCCATTAATGCGCATGATGCACAGTTTATTTTCAGTCAGCAAACAAAAACCTCGTTATTACGAGCACCCGGTTTATCTCGAGCATTTCGTCTGTTCCGAAGACTCCTCGAGATAACGAAGTTTTACTGTATATATATATATTTGTTTACCGAAAATTGGTCCTTCCCGTAGAGTCATTTGTTTACCAAGTTGTCAATTCATCAGGTTGTTCACCTGACTCTACGGGCAGAACCAATTTTCAACACAGGAGCATAATTTGATCAATCTTACGCATGAAATAACTAAACTGTAGGCAAGTGCTTTTGACCGTATGAAATAACTAAACTGTAGGCAAGTGCTTTTGACCGTATGAAATAACTAAACTGTAGGCAAGTGCTTTTGACCGTATGAAATAACTAAACTGTAGGCAAGTGCTTTTGACCGTATGAAATAACTAAACTGTAGGCAAGTGCTTTTGACCGAGAAGATTTTTGAATGAAAATACAGTAGGATAAGCAGACACTGAATTCAGTCAAACAGATAACCAGAGCAGCTGAGATAATAAATAATATTGTATCAAAAAATCTTATTTATCTTTGGGTTTTACTGGTATATCAAGATTTTATTCAAAGTGAGTGGACTTCTATCATTTAATTAATTAATTATCACTTTTATTATGTTCCTCCCAGACTGGTTATCATTTTATGAATCTTTATTTTAAGATATACAAATGACAGGAGCATTATTGGTTGATGATCAGAGGGCACAAAAATGACACAAAAACACTCCTGTATGAATGACTTACCTTGATTTTCAGGTAGTATGGAGGTTTCAGTGTGGATGGCAGACTAGAATCATTGTAAAAATATCTGTCAAATATATACCTACAACATACAAGATTTATAGTCATATAATTCAGGCTAACAACTAAATTTTTGTTTAAGATTATATATAAATACATGCATTAACACATAACACTGAGACGCCAGTACAAACTTACTCTTCCAGAAGAAACAGCCAGCTTCTCCACATGAATCACTTCCACCCAGTGATGAAGACTGAATAGTCTTGGATATAGAGTCTTCAACCAATTCAAAACATATCATGTGGCATGCCTAGGGTTCAAACTCACTACCCAGTGTCAGTGGACCTTACACTGAGCCTACCGAGTCAAGCAATAATAACACATCATAGTAAAATAGAATCAATGTTTTCAAAATAAGCACAATGTTGTACTGATTTCTAAAAATATGCAATCACTTACATGGGTTCACCATTTTCATCTTCCTCATTCATTAGTTTGTCAATATACTGAGAGAAAGATGTCTGTATATAGCCATTGCCTCCATGCCGCACAATTTCTCTGGCATTTCCAGACATCACTAACCATTGTCCATATTCCTCTTTCAAACTTTCGATGCTCCATTTTTCAGGCTGTGTCCAGTCATTGGCTCCATTTTTAAAACGAAGAATTAAAGGCTTCCTGTGTCTGTAGATCTTTTCAAACTCACTCTCATTTAAATCGTGCACATAGCGCCTGTCTATTGTACAAATACTGCTATCAAAATTGTGCAATGTTTCCACATCAGCCGACCGCCATCCTCCAGTTTTCATATGTGACAATTTTTCATCCCAACCAAGTTGTAATAACACAAATTCGAAAATACTAAGACACATTAAGCGATATTCATAACCAATCATTGCCACCACAAGTAAACAACTGCTGTAAATTATTAACCATGTATAGGTCAATGGTTGTGAGTCAGATGATGTTTTAGAAGGCAGTTTAGATGTTTTAAAAGATCCTTTTTTTTCATTGGAACCTCTTTTCTTTGACATCTTATCCAACCTACAATTAAAAAGCACTGCTTTCATTGATCAACTAGGATTAATAAAATCCTCAAACTAGACCTACAGTAACATCTTTATTTACTTCTGATAAGAAAAGGCCAAAAATAAATTTTATTTCTTTCTCAGCAGAAAAAATAGGGGCAGTAAGGTTAGCTAAAACATGCAATGTTTTTGTTCAGTCAGTGAATGTATTTTGATAAAGCAATAGTTTTAATAAGCCCTTAGTTTTTTTCCTTGTCACAGAAACAGGGAAAAATGAATAATATGAAGCAATTATTTGGGTCCCTAAGAATTCACTTTAACAGTGTTTTACTATATGCATTTTACATCTATACTACCAATTTCAGACAAATAACAAGTCCAGACAATGGCCTTATAAATCATTCATCTAAGTTGATACCTCAGTCAGATATAGCACAGGGTCCAAAGTTATTAAAGTTGAGATTAGTCATCAAGCTCAAATAACCTTTTGTTGTCAACATGTTTTAGACTATTGTATTAGGTTGAATAAGACTAGTGCAAGTCAATATTTTTGTCAATTTGTGTGAGTACAGAATGCTGTCTAATTTTGTCATAATTAACTTGTTAAAATTGTTAACACAAAATTGAGATTTGAGTTTGGAGATCTCTGGTTTATTGACCCCAGAACCAAGATTTATTCACTTGACAAAATAACTTTGATACAAAAACATATATTTATTGAGCAAATTGAAAATTACTAGGGTGACAAACTAATAAAAACATATTTAGTCTAATGATGTATACCAAACCCTCAATATTAAGGTATACATCCATAATACATGATTATTTTTATGTAT